>CM073937.1:12211274-14711274 GCA_037179545.1 Sesamia inferens | reverse complement strand
ACTGCATTTTTAATGGCCCACGGAGGATAAAATGCCTGGATTCCTGTCTGTCCGCGGTTTCTTCAATTGAAAGCTATGTACGATACTTCGAGCCTTAAAGAGGTACAGGTTAAATGAAACGATCTACAACGACGACAGTCAAAATAGGACAACGCAATAAAATGACAATGGTCTGACGCAACAGCGCTATAAAACCACAACGCTTTAAAATGACATCACTCAAAAAGACCAACGCACAAAAGCAACATTGGTCTTAAACGAGAACGCTCTAAAATAACAACGCTCTACAACAACAACTCTCTTTTCTCGTGACGATTTTACACTTTTCGTAATCTAAATCCCATTTGCCAACTATGCAGAGTATAACGTAGGAACTTTGTATGAAACTCATTGTGCTTTGTGCTGTACATAGCTAGGTATCACATAATGTATGATATTGAGTCGATTCAAAAGTTCATTTACATATTACTTCTTCCTATTGATAGAAACATAAATGTATATCTTAAACGTCTTCAGTTAATGAGCTATGTATGGTTTATGCTATGTATCAATGATACTTAAATCATATTCGAACACTTATTCGTCTTGGAAATAGCAGTTGTCTGACACGTCCTCCTTTAGTTTTATTGATAAAGATAAATTATTAATTATTCATATACTGATTTTTGTTATTTACCAACACTTGATTAAAGTAAATCAAGAAATATTAAAAAAAGCACTTTAAAGTAAAGAAAAAGAACACAAAAAATTGTTTTACAATAAAAATAAACCTAAGGTAAGTAAAGTCCAGCCCTCACGACAGGGGATGCTGTGGCTCGGGGTGGGGTTGTCTTGGCGGTGTCTCTCTAGACGTCTTTTTTTGTTGTTGTTTGGGATGGGAAATCATCAAATGACCTCGCCCGCTCTGGGCCGAGCGGAAGGGCGTGTCAGATTTATACTGACTACCACATAACACACCCGTGTTTCTTCACTTGCCCGTGCGCCAAGGCCACGGTTTTTTTTTAACTAACCCGCAACCCTGACTCAGGAGGCATCGGTCTTCGTGGATCCAGTCACGATGTGCTGACATCTCTTTGAGGCGCGAGTGAAACACAACGCGCCGTCGGCTCGGGCCTGGTCCTTACCGGGCGGCGAGATGCCCACAGCCACCGCCCACAAGCCCACGCATACGGTGGCCTCGTAGAGGTCATTTGATGATTTCCCTCGTAGAGGTCAGATGAGATGATGTTGTATTTTAGAGTTGCAACCAATGCCTACCTTTAAAGTATTCGTCCGTCTATTACAGACGTTTCACTGGCGAAACAGTTTATCATAACGATAATAGGCACCAGTAGTAGTCATTACCTATTATCGATATGTCGATCGATAACTATTTCTCTCATAATTTCCCAGAGAGTCACTAAACACTTGCTCGACTGTTGCATCCACAGAGTATTGACAAACCTCGGCAGCCTTATATATACTGACTGTAATGTTAAAACTTTTTATAAAATATTAAAAAAAAACCCTGTCCGATCCGTGAAGGTATTGCTAGGTATCGATAACTGATTCTACTAATGCCTACAAACCCGGGCTAAACTTAAAATAAATCCCCCTAAAAATAAATATTATTTCGCAAAAGAAGGAAACTTGTAGGGTGTTGTTGTAAACGTGGTAGGCAATACATGCGCGGGCGAAGGGGGGCAGGGCACGCAGCACGCGGTCTCATCACTCATAACAATACCGTCAAAAGGGTGTTGTATTTTTTTTTTAATACCAAGTTTTGGGGAAGTTAAAATTAATGCGCGAAAAAAAAAAGATTATTTCAAAATTAATTAGTATTGTTACTATGATGATTATGTAAAATTGCATATTTTATTTGGTCAAGTGTTTACTTAACCTTTATTATCCTTACAGGTCGGACGGGGTTTTTTTTACATATTGTATAACTAAGCGTGTCAGCAGAGTTATGGTTTCGAAGAAAAAACACACGTAATGGCCGTGGTTACGGCTGTCATGAAAATGATGACAGCGAAAAAGATATGAATAGTTAGATTCACCCAACCACGCCAAAAGATTGTCGCGTTTCGAACTCAAATTTATTTATTTGTACACATAGGTGTTTGCTGATGGTATTAAATGATAAAAATATGTTATGTCACCTTGGAAGGCGTTTCGTTTTGACACCTCTGGCACACCATGACATAGTGACTTGATTGTCATGGATACGCTATTAAATTACGTGTTTGTTCGCTCTTCTCAGTAAATTTTTCCATGAGGTGAGAGAAAATATAGCTATTTAAATCTTTGCGAAACGGGGTTTGGCTTAATGTTATATACTGGTGTAAAAGATAGATTTTATTGATGGCCTTTGTAATACGAGGGATTCGCTTTTCTATGAAACTTAAACGTCACTCACAAAAAGTGACGATGCGCGATGAAACTGCAGAGCGCAGCGTTTCCGCACTCTGTGGTTCCATCGTTGTAGCTCACAATGTTCACAATCATGACAACTACAGTGTATTAAAACTGTTCGCTACATTTTGATAGGCTGTGGAGTGTGGGTTGTTTGATATGTCAACGTCATATACATTAACAAAGTGTAGTTCGTTTTGTGGACTTATTATTTTACTTTATAAGCGACGCTAGTGCCAATGCAATGGTCACATTGTCTTAACTTTTCAGTTTGTCGTGCTTTTGTTTTTGTAATCGACATTTTTGGCTTAGAGCGTTTTGATATTTTATTATATGTAATTTTGCATTATTGCAAGATTATATTGATTATACTAGTATAGAATCAGAGTCAATTAATGGTATTGTTAATCAGCTATAAACTTAATTATCTGCTTAATCTGAAATACGCACTAATTTTACTGCTATTTGATACTAACCCTTACTATGACGACAATGTAACTAGTTTAATATTACCGCTTTATCCTATACCGCTTGCAATCTCATTTCTGCCCACGATTACGACCGCGTTAGAATTCTTGTTCCCCAGGCCCACTCTGTCGCATCGCATCGCCTGCCCTCGCTTTACTGTTTTTTCGCTAACAGTACTTTGCAGTGGCGAAGGGTGAAATTTAGACAAAGGGAAGCCGGTCCAAAAAAATAAACACTTAAACACTTACCTACTGCAGGATATCTTGGAGGAGGTCTTCAGATAAGAATAATATGAAAAGCCCCACCTTCACCTTACAAAAAAGGACTGATGATTTGATAACAATGTCTTTCAAGTATGATAAAAGCGGCTTTGTGAAAAGCCTTTTTCGACGTGCATCTCTATACCACACATGCATGCTTGTTAGTAAGTACTAAGTTAAGTACCTATTGTTAGGGAATTAGAGTCAAGAAAAAATAAAATAAAAAATTATAAAAATAATAAAGTGTTAAAAACCGAACCACACAGACACCGATCCAAAACCAACAAAAATATTAAGCAAAAATAAAGCAAATTATACACAATCACAACGTTATTTATATTCTAATGCAATGCGTCTGTTTTTTTTTAACAAAATGAGCTAAAATGTTGTTATAAAAATTCGGATTACTTTTAATTTTATTAAGCAAATTTTTTTCAATTGACATGATAGCCAAATCGGACAATCTCTGCTCTTTTTGGCAGTTTCGCACATACGTGTGAATGCGTTTTAAAGCAGAAAATGACCGCTCAGCTGAAGCTACTGAAATGGGGAGGGTCAGAATTAAACTGCAAAGAGTCGAAACTTGAGAAAATGCGTCTTTCAAAGACGAATTAACAGTAACAGCACTCTATATGAATTAAAGCCATAATAACAAACAAAATTAACAGTATTTAACCAAATCTGCGATTAAATTACCTTACAGAATCCGTCACAGTTTAAATAACACAAATATTAAAAACAAACGAAAAACTCACGCACCATAGGTATAGAACGCTATCTCGTAGTAGCGTGGTTTCTGTCTCTTTCTAATAGAGGAGAGGAGAGAAATACAAGCCGCTCGCGGGCGGCTTATATTTATCAAGTTTTACCGCGACGGTTAGCGAGAATTAGAAAGAGATGGTCTGACACGCTCTCTCTTTTCGCGGCATAGTAAACCGTTGACATAGGTAAGCTGAAATTCGACGGCTTCCTTCAAGAGAACTACGAAAAGAATTACGAAAAATTGAAGCGCTGATTAATTTACGACTATAAAATGAAATGTGATACTTAGGGTATTGCTAAAAATTGCGATTGCTATTGTAAATCGCGCCGGCATTTGATTAATAATACTTTGTTAATGAAATAGAATGTAAATACTTTTGTATGAATATGGAACTGATTTTTGAAAGGTAACCCGGTGGGAATCGGCTTGTATGGACTCTTCGCCACTGGTACTTTGTCACTTTTCTTTTGTGCTCGGCTCCTAAGGGTCCTTACGTTATGTTAAGTAGCCTACAGGCTTCCTCAGCAATGGGTTTTCAAATGCAAAAATAACTTTTTAACTCCGACCGGTAGTCTAGAGATTAGCGCGTTGAAATTACAGTCCTTACCTTATTATTTATTAGTATATAAGTAGGTATCAGAGAAGGTAGTTAGTATTTCAAAATGCTACCTGCATTATTGTCTTGTTTACCATGGTTTAGTGAGTTCCTACTTGGACATGATTGTGTGCCATAAACTTTCAAAGATATTTCTTGTCGCAACTTACATAAAATAACAAATATATGAACCAAATAATAATTAATAATTTTTTGATTCGTTTCGCAATTTTTAGCACTAGTATTACCTGTCACGTCATTCCCACGAGTAATATTGTGTACCTCACTGCATAATGATTATGCTGCCGTCAGGTATGCTGTATCGTATCAACTTTCAAGCACACAATACAAATGTCAAATTCACAGCAGCATACACCATCACTTACATCCTACGCAGGTAGAATAAATAGATAGCATAGGTATAGTGTAGGTAAATACATGAGCTACTCTGGTTGCATGTTACATGTACATACATATATATAACCTCTGATCAATTAAACGCCGCTCCATCGAACACCTTGCCTTAACCACAGATCCAAATGAATCACTTTAATAGCACTTAAAGTGTAATGGAAATGCTTTAGTTCTCATTTTACCAAAGTTCCGCTATTTTTTCCAAACGATATTTTTCTGAAAGTTAAGTCGTTACAGAACAGTGAAGAAAAACTGGTTTGTAACTATTACAGAGTATAAAAATACTTATTAGATATTATAACGTTTTAAAGTTTGAAGCTCTTTAGTAACTTTGATCATTTAAAATAAGCGATAGAAAAATGTTAGAATTATGAGCGCTTACAAAGGCTCAGTATGAATAGATATAATTGTTGGAAAGATGAGGAGAATCTCGTATTAATGAGTAAGTCTTTGTGTAAGTCAATGTGATCGTCTACTATCTAGTAATAATGAGTAAGTAATAATAGTTTTGCTGACCACATTTAGTAATTTTAACGTCGCGTCGGTCTCTAACTGTTAGCGATGGTCATTTTGATATTAACGCGGTGCCCAAACTATAATGGCGACGCCTGTATTTTGGTGTTTAGATAAGTAATTGCAAACGTTTTCTTATAAGATTCAATTTAATATTTAGACCAAAGTGAAAGAGTCACTTCAATATATTATTTATTAAAAACAGTAGTGAAGCTTAAATAAGCACACATCTAAAAATTAAAAATATTAAACGATTCAAACTAAAATGTAAAATAATCGAATTCGGGTGTGAGTGTGTGTGTGTGTGTGTGCACGTGTAGTATGTAGGGTCATATTATCGTGTTAGACAGGAAAGAAAAAAAGGGAGAAGGGAGACAAAGAATTTATTAAAACAACATATAAAAAGTAAAGATAAAAATATAAATATAAATGCATGAGGTGGGTGAGGTGAGAGAAGATAAAATAAATAGTAGAAAATCATCAGCAGCGGTCACGGTAAACACAGATGCAGAGCAGCAGTTGAAACAACACAGGTAGGTTGGGACACAGCAGAGCAGTGGTAGACAGCAGTAGAGAGCCTCCCTCGGAAGCTGCAGACGAGTGCTATACGCAGTGGCACAGCCTCTTGAAGTCAGCAACCACTCGAAGGCAAGGGCAGACGAGTACCGCAGCAGGAACGGCTTGACAAAGGCCATAGGCGAGTTAGTATGGCCGCAGCGAGAGCCTGTCACAGGCTACAGGCATGTGAGAGCGGCAGCGAGGTTCCCCTCTCCCCGAAGGAGAGGGTACCCCTGGGAGGAACTCTGGAGCAAAATATCACAATTAATATAGTGTAACTAGTATAGAAGCCAGACCGAAACTAAAACTGTCACTGCTCAGCGAGGGCTTCCGAATAAACGTCGGATAACAGATTAGATTTTTCACGAAATTTTGAAAAACTTATAAGCAATATGAAATAACTTAAAGGAGTTCGGATAACAAATCCGGTATAAAAATAGCAGGCTGTCAAGAATTTAGAAGATAAAGGTTGTCATTAGAGACATAATCAACAGTGTTGTCAAAAACTGTCATAACAATGAAAATATTATTATTCACGCGGCCGTCTTTTTCAACTGTCATTGGCGATATCCGCTATTATTGTGAAATAAAATTTTCAAAGAATTTCTATAATTTGTTACACGTGTTATTGGCAAAATTTTGGTATCTATTCCACAGAGGCCATTGATCAAGAGTTGAGGTTGAATCTCACCTTGAAAAAAGAAGAAGAAAGTATTATTGTAAGAATGTAAATACAAGTAATATTAAATTATAGTGTTGAGTTTAGTAGGAAAAATAAATACAGCACAGCATAGGTACAGCTTCTTACGCTAAGATATCACCATGTCGCCGAAACTTAGGCTTGAATACTGTAATGCGTATTATGACCTGCAGAAATGAATGATATATAAATATGAATATAAATACATAAGTGTAAGTATATGTAGGTAAATTACATAACACTACAATATTGTGTGCGGATGTGGTATGTAGGTCTCAGTGTCAGTAGTGGGAGTAAGATTCCGAGTGTCAGTTGAGTGAAGTGACAATATTTTTTTTTTTCATGGGAGTGGGAGAGTTCTTTTGGGTCATAAACTATTGGTGATCTTATTACACACAAAAGTGTGTAGGTAGGCACGGTAGCGTGTAGTAGTTAGACCACAGATATGTTTACCTGCTTGCTACCGATTAAGTATCCGCGGCGATCATAATATTTTTTTGCGTAAACAGGCCTAAGGTGAGGAGTCGGAACAAGAGACAAAAATAAGTCCGACGGCAGAATGTTTTGAGCTGTTAGGAAATAGATACCTACGAAAAGTCTTGTTCCTATCAATCTGGCTTCCCTTTATTGGCCGGCTTGAGAGAACTTGGAGATTCACAAGAGCAAACGTGTTCGTAAAGTGGAAGTACTCCTAGAAGATGCTTGTACGGATCTTGACCGTACTTCTGAGATTGTCCTGGTAGCCGTAAAATACCGCTCCACTCCTCATAAGCGGCTCAGGACATGTGGTTGCCCCTTATCACTTCGACATTATGTGCTAGCGACTGTTTTCCGGATTTCATTATTGAAGTGTGCAAGTTACCCCCTGCCAAAATATATCAGGCAGTAGCCACTGGGCACGCCACAATAGCGGCGGTAAGTCCCATCTTTGAGGAGTGGCTAGAGAGGCGCCACGGCGCCCTCACCTTCCGCCTGACGTAGATCCTCACCGGACACGGTTGATTCGGGAGGTTCCTGTTCCGGATAAGGCAAGAGGAAACGGCAGGGTATCACCATTGTGTAGATCGCCCTTAGGTCACGGTGGAGCATACGTTGGAGGTCTGCCCGGCTTGGGTAGAGCACCGTCGTGCCCTCGTGGCGGCGATCTCTCGCGTCCTACCCTGGTCAACGACATGGCGGCCACCGCAGGCGCGGGCTTGCGGGTGGTGAGCAGTGGGCAGCTCGCCGCCCGGTAAGGACCAGGCCCGGGTCGACGACGCGTTGTGTTTCATGTGCGTCTCAAAGAGATGTCAGCACTTCGTCACGGGGTGCAGGAAGATCGATGCCTTCTGGGTCAGGGTTGCGGGTTGGTTAAAAAAGAAACCGTGGCCCTGGCGCATAGGCAAGTGAAGAAACACGGGTGGGGTAAAGTCAGTAAAAGTCTGGCACGCCCTTCCACTCCGCCCTGAGCAGGAGAGGGTCATTCCATGTAACGGGTGTTACAGGTTGTACACTTCTACTTGACAATTAATTAATGATGACCTTAACACCTCCCATCTAGGACTGTTTACTGGTATCTGTAATAAATTGGACAGTTACAAACAGGAGTAAAGAAATGAAAGGTAAGATATGTGTGTAACGGGCGTTACACGATTTTGTCTTAAGCTTTCGGGCAGAACCGAAATGAAAGCAAAACTCTGCGAATTCTTTACTTTACGTTAGTCAAAAAATTGGAACTACGTAGCTAAATAAATTCTTTACTTCGTGGTCCACTTAGATTAAAACAAAAATACAAACATGATTTTTTATCGAAGTTTAAAACTGTAACGGGTATTACAGCTGAATGTAACGGGTGTTACGAGTAAGAAATTAAAAAAAAAATTGTACCAATAAAGGTATTTTAATTACAAGAGCAATGAAATAGTCATGTTTACTGCTAATTTACATTAATATTATTGGGAAAATAATAATATTTGCTCTTTCGCATAGACAAACTTGGCATATCCTTGCGCCCCTGTACAATTTTTTCTTTTTGCTTTCAGAGAGAGTATTTTGACTAAAAAACAAAAATCAAAAGTCTCTCTACGCGATCTCTTTGATTCTGGTCAGGTTTTAAGATTTTAAGTTTGGATCTTGTACAATTTTTTCTTTATCACTTCTTTTTCATTTTCTGTTCCTCTCTTTCTTTTTGCATGGTGTTCTGAATGTTTTGCAGATGTTATTTTCAGTCTTTGTCTATATTTTTCTTCATTCTATTTTTCGCTGAAGACATCGTCAATCTAAAAGAAAAGCTAGCTCAACCTAAGCGAAGTAAGCCATACTGCATTAGGCATCAGACATAATTATTATTTTAGAGCCCGCCAATAAATCACGTTACTAAGTTAAATTGTCCGTATTTTTGCTGAATTGCAACAGTTAGTGTCAGAGATCTGTCGAGTTGTCAAAGGCTGCTTGAAAACAGCTAACTATAATTTATCTAAGTGTCTTTTTCTTAATGAAATAAAAAGAATAGCATGTAACTTAAATTTAGTTTAAGTTTGTGAATAAGGGATTCGGGGCTAGTGAATGGGTCAAACAATTCGGACATTATAGGTTACCATTTGCCAACAAGATAAGAAGTAAGAATAAAATACAAATATTTTATTCAACACAGCAAAATGAAAATGTTGTCAACTGTTGATGACGACATTTTTTATTAACGAAAGACACAAAAAACGTATCATTATAATATATGGAGGACCCCTAAACGTAAAACCTTAAAAAAATCACTAAACTAGAGCCATTACGTTTTTATTAGTTCTTATCAAGGCATGTCAAAATTTGGTAACATCCGTTACGTAACGGGTGTTACACACTGTTACCCGCCAAAATTTCACAAACAAAAAGGTCAATCTTCATATAAATAGAAAATTTAAGTAGTTATCAAATCATATCCTTACTTTCTTAAAAGCATTTTATAATGCGTGCAACAACTTAATCGCCAAACAAACGAATGCACTTTTTTGTAACGGGTGTTACAGGTAGGAGGCATAATGTAAAAGTTTAATAAATGGAAAGAATAATTAAACTTACGAAATAATATTACATGCAACAGCTGCAAACTTCTCTTTTCGAATGGCGGGAAGCGTAATGCCAAACTAACAATACTTACTTTTCTTTTTTCATTGTATCCAATTTTGATTAAGTTTATCAACTATCAATCGTTCATAGTAACCTAACTTAAATATGTTAAAAAAAATAAAAATTAAATACTTATCGAAAAAATAATGATTTATTATTAAAATATGGGGTTTTAAGATTATCCTAAGACACATTTTAATTTAAAAACAGTATTTTAAATATTCATGTTGTGATAGCGTTTTTCATGGAATTACCCGAGAGGTCATTTGATGATTTCCCATCCCAAGAAAAGGGGCCAAAGCTATTCCATAGTTCTTGGTAACTGGTTTAATTTAGAAATACAAACCTGTAGTTCAATTTTTTATTTTTCCATATTCTCTATTCAAAACTTCTAACAAAATTCTAACCGAGGGTTGTTTTTGGGTACAATTGCAAAGTGTTTACGGAGATAATCAATGTGTAAAAACATAAAAATAAATAATAATATGTAATTAATTTCCCAAATAAACCTCTCAGTATGTTACCATCGTAAGAAATCACGCTAACGAGTACCTACAGCTTTATGTATATTAAAGAAGAACAACATAAAATAAAACAAAGTAAACTAAGCTAAAAACTAATTGGGTTAAAAAAAGTAAAACTAAAACAAAATATATTAAACTAAGTAAGTTAGTGTTTATATATACGTGGGACACTCAATGTTCTATAGGTACACATATTTCTATTACATCTTTTAAAAGTACTCTCCATCAGCCTCTATACAAAGTTTCATGCGTCTGAACCAGTTTTTGAAACACTTTTCCAGTCCGCCGCAGACACTTCGTTTACAGCCTGCTCGAATGCTGACAGCGCAATATCCGGTGACGAAAACTGTATCCCTTTGAGCTGACCTTTTATTTTTGGGAATAAGAAGAAGTCACACGGTGCTAGGTCAGGGCTGTAAGGAGGGAGACCCAGGAGTTTGGTCGGTGTACTGTCCAGGAAGTCCCTCGTTTTGATTGGGGTTTGGTCGGGCGCATTGTCGTGGTGAAGAAGTAGTCCGCAGAGCCCTGTGTTTGGTCTCTTGTTACTCACAACAGAGAAAACTTCTGTCAAACATTTGGTACGGAGCGTTAATGCTTCTTTGGTTTCGTAAAGGAATCACCAAGCACCTAGTCAAACTGAAAAAGTTCGCGATCAAAATCTTATCCCCGCTTCTAACATAGATCGCTTCATTTTGGTAGGCGTTGATTCGTTTTGAAACACCCAAACCGTTGACTGGCGCTTCGTTTTTGGATGATATTGATAAATCCAAGATTCATCACCTGTAACGATGCCGTAAACATGCCGAGACAAGCCGTTTTCAAAGTCTATCATATCATGGCACCATTCCACCCGTGTCTGTTTCTGAGCATCGGTGAGATTGTGCGGCACCCAGTGTGAAACTATCCTCCGCAACCGAAGATGCACGATGCTTCCTGATCTAATCTGCAGTTTTTTTTTTTTTTTTTTTTTAATTATTATAAACTAGCGCTTGACCGCAATCCCGCCTGATGGTAAGCAGTGATGCGATCGTTGATGGTAAATAGCGCTAGTTTATTAAGAGCCTATTCACTCAGAAAAACTGAGCGAATAGGAAGGAAGACAGCAGTTGAGCGAGGTGATGCAATGTTAAACCCAACAACACGACCAACGATGCTGCGCCAAAGGGAGATTGATCTGAAGACCCTCCACGACCAAACTCTCAACACAACAACATTAGGCGCATCGTACCCGGCAACTTTTCACTAATAGCACGTTTTCTTCTGTAACAGTCAAAGGCGTCGCCGTCGGCGTCGCTGTCAAAGGGCGACCACTTCTTTCTTCATCCCCCAAAGTTAGTCGACCGCGATTAAATTCATTATACCACCTATACACGGTTGCCTTAGAAGGGCCTTCATCTATGAATGCCATTTGAAGTCTATCATACGACTCGTCTGGTTTCAGGCGACATTTGATATCGTAAAAAATTATAGCGCGGAAATGGTCTCGACGCCAATCCATTTTCAAAGAGACACGATAATTTTAATTAGCTTGCAAAAAACGTAGAGGGAAGTTTTGAATTTGGAACGTACCTATTATTGGTTATAAATAATCATATGTTTTAAATAAGTTATAACTCGCCAGTTTCTCATTCATAAAAAGTTTTTGTCCCAAAACTTTCTGAGTGACCTGGTATAAAGAGAAGGGAAAGTTATTGTGTAAAGAGCGGTAAAAAATCTTCTCTTCTTCTTACAACCCTTATAGGTTAGGTTTTACAACTCTTATAGGGTTGTAAGAGTAAAATGAGAAAAAATGCGAAATGTTGAAACTTCAAGCACATTTGCGAAACTTTAATGTTGGCACAAGGGTGTTGAAAATGTTGTTCTAAAGTTAGATATGTAAAAAAGTAGTTCAAATTACGAATTTACTACATTCGTAATTTGGACTAGTTTTCTACACTAGAGGGGTGAGTCCTTGAGTGACCTCTAAGAGAAAGGCGTGGGTGGTCGGCGCCTCGTTGTACATCTAACTGCTTAAATGAAATTATCTTCTTTATCCTTAGTTAGAAATCACGAAAGATCAAAGGTCTTTCTAGTTATTTTATTTATTTTCTCGTTGTTTTATTAAGTAGTGCAGTATTATTGGTATAGTTCAGAACATAGTTAAAAATATCACCTTTAAATAGTGAGAGCACTTTCGCTTTTCCATGAACAAATATCATATTGCGACTTTCATTGAGGTTTCTTTTTTACCTTTTATAGCTTTATTTTTATTCGTTGGAGCTTTCTATTAATTACTAGGAGTTTACAACTTATAGTTTTTTTTAAGATAGATATCAGTATTTTGTGCGTTATATAATGTAGCATTGAGTAGATACTCATTTGAAATGCAGAACATTTGAAACATTGAATTATAGAAATGGAGGATCTGAAATTTAATACTGAAATTGAGGTTAGCGTAGGTAGCGATGCATTTTTAAAGTAATACCAAGTCCTTTGCTGTGGATAATGTAAAACAATAGCAAAAGGTTCTTTAGAGCTTGTCTCTCAGCTTAATCTCATATCGCTCACACTCTCCCACGCTTATAATTACTGTTTCTACCCCGCCTGTATTGTCATTCTGATTCAGTTAAAGTGAACTAAACTATTAATGGACATAGGCTTGATAATAAGTGATTTAATTTTATCATCATCATCATCATCAACCTTTTTAGTCGTCCCACTGCTGTGCACTGTTGGTCTCCTCTTATACAGAGAAGGAATCAGCGTAATCACCACGCTTGCTCAATGCGGGTTGGCGATTTCAGACTTAAAGTCCAGGTTTACTCAAGATGTTTTCCATCACCTTGTAATCAGTCATTGGTGTCCAAGATTTACTTAGAAAGTACATGTAACTTTAGAATAGTTACATTGGTCCTTGCCATTAGCTCCTAGCTATGTAGCTAAGTTGTTTTCAGACGTCTAGCTGGGTGTCAGGCTTTACCTGGTTGGTGTAGATGTGTTTTTGAGTGGAGGTCCCAATGTAACTGGTAACAATACGATATTGCAAACACATACAATACATCAAGTTATGTTGACTAAGGTGAATTGAGCCGGCGATACTTGCCATAGAACCAAAGCCGTTTGGGGTAGATGTGTTTTTGAGTGGAGGCCGCAAAACGGAAAATGTAAGGACACCCCTAGGCTTGGTAGACCGGCGATCTTCGCAGGGTGGCTGGTAACAATAGTTTTTTTTTTATAATTATAAACTAGCGCTTGACCGCAATCCCGCGTGATGGTAAGCAGTGATGCGATCGTTGATGGTAAAGCGCGCTAGTTTATTAAGAGCCTATTCACTCTGAAAAACTGAGCGAATAGGAAGGAAGACGGCAGTTGAGCGAGGTGATGCAATGTTAAACCCAACAACACGACCAACGATGCTGCGCCAAAGGGAGATTGATCTGAAGACCCTCCACGACCAAACTCCCAACACAACAACATTAGGCGCATCGTACCCGGCACACATCGCAACACTACTGGTCAGACCCATCCTCCGTACGGTTTCACCAGACATCATGCCGGAACACGACAAATCGCTTGACGGCAAGGCTTTGTCTGGTGGGTGGTAACTTCTGCCGGCGGCCGATGTTATGGCCTACCACCGAGAGATAGATGTGCAATATGAAATTACAATGATACATCAAGTTATGTTTATGAAATTACCTGAAGCAATGTTTGTGTGAAACATTTTGCAATGAAATAAGAAGATAGTTCACGAGGAACATAATCCAACAGTATTATCAAGCTCAGCTACTTTTCGCAAAATCGGTAGTTTTACTTGATACAAATCTTTGAGTTCGCTACGTTATTATTTCGTAGTATCCTTGAAGAAAAGAAAATTCAATCTTGCTGCCTTAACCTTAAAAGAGAAGCTGTACGAGTATTAAGTTTGGTATAAAAACACGACAGTTCAACGCAATGGCATTTGGGAAAGAAGAAAAAATGCGCTTACTCCAGCGAAAACCACAAAAGAAAAAAACATCCATCTACATGTCAAAACGTGCGTGGAAACTAGAAATGGCACAAATATTTGGTATTCACTTCTCAGTGTTCGACCTTTTTTGTTCTAAATAGGTGGGTACACTGGTCTTGATAGCATCGTATCTGATTTTCAAAACAAGAGTCCAGATAAATCAAAAATAAGTGGGTGATTTTCGAATGTTTATTAATTACGTGTATGATTAAAACATGACGTTAACCGTAAGTGACTTACGCGGGTTGCAAAATAGAATGGACAAAGGTAAACAGAAACACCCTTCTCATATTATGTGAATGGACAAAATACCCAAAAAAGAACAAAAATTGTAAAAGTTTACGTGAACAGTCTGGTGGTGGTCATATTCCATCTTGACACTTCCCAACGGTTTGGCTTCGTCATAAACATAATAGGGTAGTTGACTAGAAAAAACTAATGAATGCGTCAGTCAGATTTCCAAAAAATACTAGACAAGTATTCTTTCTTTTTTCATATAGACAAAAAATGAAGACGACACAATGCGTTGAAAACTCGTGTGACGTCACTGCACGCTACACTTTTTAGCGAGCAGTGACGTCACCAGCTACCACTCCTGATCTTTGATGCCTTTTATATTTGTCATTTTTTATCGATTTGATAAAACAAAATATACGTATCCAATATTTTTCTATAATCTGAATGACGGACTAAATGGAATCAATTTTTTTACCCAGTAAACATCCCTATTAGTAGTCATATTTTGCAATTTTGTCACCCACTAAAGTAACACGAGTGACAATTAAGTCGTGGTGGCTAAGTGGTTAAAACACCAGCAAACTCAAGAATGAGTGTGCGGGTTCGATTCCTGGTCAGGCAAGTACCAATGTAACTTTTCTAAGTTATATGTACTTTCTAAGTATGTCTTGGACACCAATGACTGATTAAAAGTAGAAGGAAAACATCTTGAGGAAACCTGGACTTTAAGTCTGAAATCACCAACCCGCATTGAGCAATCGTGGTGATTAAGCTCAATCCTTCTCTGTATGAGAGGAGATCTGTGCCCAGCAGTAGGACGATAAAAAGGTTGACGATGATGAAAGTGACACATGTCGTTAATTTACACAGAATTTGTGACCTATGGGTTATCATGGCCTGCCGAGTAAGCACCATTCTTTTGCGATTGTTCTTGAAACAAAAAAGTTCAGCCAAGTACCTGTCGGACCCCGTAAAATGAAGAATTTCATAGTTAGAATAAATTAACTCCAAGAATTTAACCTTCATAGTTAAAAAATGTTATACGTTATGCTCAATTTTTTCACTGAAAATGAAATAATTAGCAATGGCAAGGAATACTCTATGATACCTTGATTCTTGCTAAATAAGATTATAGGTCATTGGAAGTACTAATGCCTATAAATTGGAAGTACTAATGGCTATAAATATTACGTTTGGATCCTTAGGAGCAGAGTAAAACTTAGAAAGAACAATAAGTGAAAACGAAGTTCGGGGGAATAAGAAACAAGCGGGCACAGTCGCGGGCAGAAGTATAATATAAATATATAAATTTTTTAAAACATGAAACGCTGTCAGACGGCCTTTTGAGTGCAACCAAAGTGGCACAAATTCCCGTTTGATAGCCGAAGCGGTATTGACAAGTACTGAATTGGGGTCCTATCGGGGGCCGGGCGCCACAGCGGCTCGTGCTGTGAGTGGTTTTTAAGTGGTTTTAAAGCTTAATATTCCCATCTCATCATTTTAAGTTAAATTAACAGTTTAAAAGCAAAAACTAATAATTGGGACAGAGAGCAGCAAAAGACTATTAATACTTTAGTTTTCGAGATCGTAATTGCTGAGCAAAATAATTTATTAAAATCAAAACCGAATTCCCATTTAATTGAAGAATAGACTCTGATGCTTTCTCTTTCCTTGAACTCATAATAGAAATATATAAATACCTGAAATTTTTGGTATATAAAATACCAAAAATTACAGGTATTTATATATTTCGACACACATGTACCTATATATTTATAGGTACATGTGTGCCGACAATCCTGCAAAGTCTGAATATTTATTGAATATTATTCATTTATTGTTTGGTTTCGAGATAAGAGATTTCTTTGAATCGAGAGAATGGAATGTAAGTGTATTCGCTACCGACGGTACTTGGTAGCCGTCTTCACCTATGGTATACTAGATTTCCGCCCGCGGCTTCGGCTTGGAGTTCGGTTATATTGCGCTTTTAAGATTTCCCTCAAGAAAATCAATATTTTCCAGGACAAAAAGTACCATATGATTTAACCCGGACTTATAACTTTACGTCTGCAAAATTTCAAAGCAATCGGTTCAGCAGTTACGGCGTGAAAGCGGAACAAACAAATAAATTCACTTTCCGAATTATAATATTAATAAGTAAGGATTATTTACAAATTGAATATTTCAGAAACTAAAACCATTCGTGCAACCATAAATTTCGCCATCACAAGTAGGTCCATCTGTATCTAAATGGAATAATATTTATATTCAAAATTTGAATTGCTCTCAGTTCCAATATCTTTTATATACAGGGTGGCGCAATAGAACGTGCATTTTTAAAATAATTATTAAAAAATAAATACAAAAGGTATAGTTAAAATAAAACTAAGCAATTATTAAGTGATAACTGAAGTTTATTTTTTAAAAATAACATCATCTAAATGATGACCCTCTCTACGTTGGCACTCCTCTAACCGCAAACGGAAATTACCGAAAACTTTCTTAAGTAGTGCTGGTGTGATTGCTGCCATTTCACCACGAATATTCTCCATGAGCTGACTGATGTTTCTCGGATTATTGGTGTAGACTTTGTGTTTGAGGTATCCCCACAAAAAAAAGTCAGGAGGCGTCAAGTCTGGACTGCGCGGAGGCCATGGGATATCACCTCTTTTCGAAATCAGTTTGCCAGGGAACATCTGCTTCACAACCGCCATGGAGTCATTTGATGTGTGACTGGTAGCTCTGTCTTATTGGAACCACGTCCTAGAGTTCTTTATTCTTGAATTTTCAAGTTCTGGGGCCAAAAAACCTTCCAACATCGCAACATAGCGTTCGGTATTAACCGTGATGTTTTGCCCCCGTGCGTTTTCAAAAAAATAAGGGCCAATTATTCCTTTGGCAGAGATTGCGGCCCAAACTGTCACTTTAGGGCTATGTAACGGTTTTTGATGTTTGAGTCTGGGATTCTACCTATTCCAATAACGACAATTTTGGAGGTTTACGAACCCATTCATATGAAAATGTGCCTCATCAGAGAAAAGGATGTTTTCAAAATTTGAAAACCGATTGAGCATTTCATTAGCAAATGTGAGCCGTGCTATGAAGTCAGAGTCTTTCAGTTCTTGAGTTAATTGCAGCTTGTATGGATGCAATTTAAGATCCAAGTTTAAAATTCGTTGCAAACTTCGTCGCGATATGTTTAGGACAGACGATCTCTTGCGAGTAGACATTTGTGGATCTTCTCGTACCGACTGCTTAACACTCTCAATATTGTCTTCGGTACTAGATGTGCGTGGACGACCTTTTGCGTGTGGTTTAAACGTCGATCCAGTCTCTTCAAACCGCTTTATCCAGATTTTAATTAAATTAGCACTCGGAGCCTCCCTAACTTGCCGTACACCATACTCAGAACAAAATAGTCGCCTGACAACTACGTACGAACGAGAGTTTTCGTAAAATGCGCGTACGCAAAATGCGCGACGCTTCCCGTCGAAGTGACTCATAGTGACTAAAACTTCATGAACCGCGCTACCCAACGATATCGGTCTCCCCTCGCCCACGCCCCTTCTACCCCGCAAAAAAAGATGATGCAATATGCACGTTCTATTGCGCCACCCTGTATTAAGGATTGGGATTGCCGCCGGGTAGGTAAAGGTGTCTACACACTGAAGCCAAAGCCCGCCGGTTTCGTGCCGGCAGGCTACGGTGAGTAGAATCTTTAGGTTTCAAAACAAATCCTTTGATCGTCTATTGTGTGATCATTATTCTTCGGACCATGAGCAAACCACGTAAAATACATTAACGTAAGCTCATCAAAGGGTAAAAGATAAGTGTTAAGGGACGGTTAAGAGCAGGTAACAGTCCCTTACGCCATAACATTATGTGGATGCGGAAGAGAGGGTTACCTTTAATTCAGACAAGTTATTTATTTTATTATTTATGTACACACAAAAATACATAAGGATATGACAAAATTAAGACTTTAGTAAGTATGCTGCTTATATTTTTAAAAAATTCTTCCAGCACACTTCCTTGGTGGTAGGCCATAACATCGGCCGCCGGCAGAAGTTACCACCCACCAGACAAAGTCTTGCCGCCAAGCGATTTGTCGTGTTCCGGCATGATGTCCGGTGAAGCCGTACGGAGGACGGGTCTGAGGGTGTGGTGACGGGTGTTGCGATGTGTGCCGGGTACGATGCGCCAAATGTTGTGTTGGGAGTTTGGTCGTGGAGGTTTTTCAGATCAATCTCCCTTTGGCGCAACATCGTTGGTCGTGTTGTTGGGTTTAACATTGCATCACCTCGCTCAACTGCCGTCTTTCTTCCTAATCGCTCAGTTTTTCTGAGTGAATAGGTTCTTAATAAACTAGCGCGCTTTACTATCTACGATCGCATCACTGTTTACCATCAGGCGGGATTGCGGTCAAGTGCTAGTTTATAATTATTAAAAAAAAAACACCTGCGAAAGGAGAAGTGAAACAGAAATGTAGACAATAGTGTGTAAGAACAAGGAGAAAAAATAAGAATGTGATAAGTATAAAAGTAATAATATTAAATATACCTAAACATATAACCCAAAATAATTAAATAAGTATACTTAAATAAATACATACATAATATTAAAATATATAAATATGAACAAATTATCACAGTATAGAAGTAAGCTCTTTCTTTTAATCGACGTTTAAATACATAACTAGTATTTAAACCACTAATGTTAGGCGGGAGTGAGTTACTTCGCATAATTAATTAAAGATTTTTTTTTTTATATTTACGTTGCCCACATCAAGAATTATTTCTGTATCTTGGATGCGTTTACAAATATTTAAACTCACATAAATAAACAGCCACAACAACAGCCTGTAGGCCATACACATATTTGTTCCGTGCAAGAATCGAATCCGCGTCTTAGCCACTGCGCCAACCTTCTCGTCAAACCTTTCTTCATTAGAAAAACAAATTAGACTCAAACGAATATTAGTAACGTACTAATATAATAAAAACATATTGTCGGGTAACATTTCTGTTAGAAATTTGTACAGGACCGATATACAATTAAGGCATGTGAGCTACGTTCCTTAATTAACAAAGAAAGCGATTATTTAGTAAGTGTCCTTGAGTATGATGCAAGGAATTGGTTAAAGTAAAACACAATGCAAATTGTATTAATATAGTTAATAGACGTAAGGACGGAGAATGATTTCAATATTTACTAAGCAAAACGCTTCCCTTTGCTTGTTAACTAGACGAAATTATAATTAGTCACATTGTAACGATTTGTTGAAGTATACGCAGATGGAAGACGTATTGACGCGCAACCTGTTACCATGTAAGTATTCAACACATAATTCGAATCGAAGTCTCTCCCATCTTGTATTCTTTTGAAATATGGGCGTAAATGCGGCACATCTTGTTTCAGTAAAAGTTCTGCTTTGTAGAGTTTCGTCTTTGTCATTCATACCTGTTTGACGGACTCTTTCTTAAAAGCTTGACGTTACGTTTTGAAAGGGTTGCTTTAGTGGGGCTTGTTTTTTTCCAAGTCTGATTTCATTAGTTTTTTCTTTTTTTGGAAGCAAGTCAATGCCTCCCTAAGAAATTCGTCTTACTATTTAATCGTCAATAACGAATACCTACATTTGTGTTAATACCTTAATTATTAAAAACTGGCTAGAGTTTTTCTAAGTGTGATCAAAATTTATTTGATAGTTAGAAACTGTATCTAGAAAAGGGCCTAATATCATCTGAATTTGTATTCAGATGATATTAGGCCCTTTTTTTCTAATCAATGCACTTGTGCGCGTTGATTAGAAACATGATTCTCCATTAATCGTAAGCACTGTTCCTAATGCAACCGTAACCGCGATCGTTTATCTCAGTTCGAGGCGAAGTGCACAGGGTAACTAAGTAGCGAGCCCTAGGCTGTAGAAATTGTACACGTAGGAATACCACCTTTATGTAAGGAAGAACATTTGTCTGCCTTATATTTTATGGATTTTATCTATATGGCTCGCGTAAAAAGAAACTTCCAATTTTGGCCGTTTAATAAAATCCTGTCATTTTGGAATACCGTCGCGACGTGGTGGGTCACACTAAACGATCCCCATAGGAGTAGTGATTGCCGTAACCATGTTGTTACGATTCGGACATGACAATATAAAACATAATATAATAATCACCCACGCATGATGTTACAATGAAATGTTAGAACAGCAATTTCATTAAAAAAATATCGGATGCTGCTGTGGTTTATATACACCTACGTGTTTACTTGTTGCCCAGTTTAAACAGGCGTAACCTAGTGGTTGAAAGCATTTTCTAACAATAATAAAGTTGTGCCGCTGCAGGAGACGGGATTGCGACAAGGTAGACTGAGAGTCGCCACGGCGCAGACGATGTTTACCCGACACAAGTAGGTACACATACCGCACTAGAAATAGAAATATTTTCCATACCAGGACTGCTACGGCGAATAGTAGGTCATGTTTGTACGTTTTCATGTGAGCTCTTGCAATCAACGGATGGTTGGAGCAAAATATGAATTTCACCTGAACTACAAGCCCCGTTTAAACGATGATAGAAATTAATGTTCTTGCAAATCTAATAATAGGAACATTTGATATTCAATTTCCCCAGTTCATTATATTCCAAAATAATAAAACACTAATCTTATTATCTCGTATTTATAGAATGTGGCTAGTTACTTTAGTAGTGACGTCCGTATTAAGTTTTTTGCTATTGGGTTTGAATACCAAAACCTACCTCATTTTCTTTAACCTTTGGAAAAAATACTTCGTCATAACCAGCAACAAAATATCGTTTAAATTTATTTCGTTATAACCTATATTACGAAATAAATTTAAATGATATTTTGTTTATTATATGAACAAGTAGGTTACAATACTTCTACATTGGATATGTGAGTTTTTAAATAATTTTATAGGCGCTCGGTTTCTCTCAGTTAGTAAAAAAGTTACATTAGTATACCTAAAAAAATACGTATGAGTTCTGACAACATTTTACTGGAATATTTTTTGTAATTTCGTTATAACAGTCTAAAAAAATATCCGTCTTTATTTCCCTCGGGTAGGTAATTTATCGAGGTACCGCTGCTTACTTAGAAATTAAATCACAGTTTTTTTTTTGTTTTGATGGCGAAAGTATATTTTTGCATAAACCTTATTCAAAAGCCTGTTCATTGTGATCTATTTACGTCACAACCCTTCGTGATCGGAAGGATTTATTGTTATCAGGTTAAAATATGTATCTGTGTTGTGTTTCACTTAGATATTCATTTATAAAAGGGCGTATTTTTATTTAAATGCCCATCGCTTTCAAGCATATTATTTCAACGAAGTCTGTGCAATATTGTTTCTGGCCATTTAAACGTAAACTTTGACCGTGTTTTGATTAATAAGTTTTTAATAATATTTTTCCACGAGCAATTCAATTATTCGCCTATGGCACAGAGAAAACACGCCCACTTAGTTGTTATAATGAAAGCCGAAACAAGACCGGTATTTAATTAAAGAAGTCGTTTGGCGGGTGGGTTAGTTTACCTCGGAATTTTCCAAGTAATTATAACGTGAAAGAAACCATTCCATTATCGTATAATAAGAAGGGCGAAAGCATGTAATAGATTTGTTCAAGTAGTTCATTATAGTTACGTAAATGTATGCAAATATACAATGGTAGTGATTTTAATGATCCAAAACGAAGCGTTTATTTTATATTTACTTTGTAAAAAAAATTGTGTAGAGACAACAACATTTTAAAATCGCAAAACTGTCGGTTTATGTGTGTTACATTATTCATAAAATTTGGTTTCTATTTCCATACAAGCCGACAGGAGCTCCGATCAGAGGTGCAAAAATGTTTTCTCATATTCTAAATGATCCTGTTGAACGTGAAATTGTTGTAAGACATTCACTAAATATAGGCAGTGAGCATTCAAATTATTTAGAGTTTTTTCAACTGGGTACGTACAACCGAGTGTGTGATTATTTTAATCCACCTGATGGCAAGCGTTTGAATAAAGTTCATTTTCGTGTGAGTCATCTACAATCTAGCCTATTCCCAGATATATATATTAGGGTCGATTTCCAGTCTAATCAGATCCTTGTCCGATGAAGGCCAGCCCGCGCCGCACCTGAGCCAGTGAATATAAACTCCCGACTATGACCTCTGAGTTTGTTTCGGCCGTTTCTTCTCAGAGCTAGTACTAGGAAACGCCGTGGTCATCAAACCGAAATAAAAAAATAAAAAAAATCGATCCAGCCGTCCCTTGCTGTTCTCTCTAGCGACACCCTAAGCCGAGGTTCGTACCCCACAGGGGGTCGTGTAGTCGCTTAGCTTTTAGTAGCCCTGGCTGGAGGCTTTAAATTCACTTAAGGCAGCCACAGGATATTCCGGTTAAGTAGTCACGACCTCTCAAGGTCAACTACGAGATGCGATATCAAAAAAAAAAAAATCTAACCAGATACAACCGTTTACCAGCAGTTTATATGAAGTGACTGTCCATTTAACCTCTACCGCCCAGTTATTGGGTAACGTGAACATTCTTTATGGGTTCATTTCCTTGGAAGTATAAGAGATAATATCATTTGAGCTCTTCGCTCCAGTGGTGCATATCCGTAACCAGATTTAAAAATCGTAGTTAGACAAAGAAATCCCTTTGAATCCATAATTCTAAACCTAACTATATAACAATAGAAATAGAATCAAAAGTTCTATCAGTTCTGCAATTTCTATCAGTTGAGCGCTTGTTCAAGCTTTTCAAAGGTTGTTTTAATGTCAACATTTTATCTCAACGGCGGCTGCAGCTTATTCCTGACGATAATATCAGCTTATTCAATAAAAGAGAAACACTTTATTTATACGGTACAAGAAATACGTCTTATGGGTGGAAATTATATAGATACATTAAAAAACTCACAGATTAATTCATCGGAAACTGTTTTAAAGTCTGTTCGCCGGCGGAAAAGGTAGGCAGAATTGAGTGAGCTCTGCAAACAAGGTTTCCGTTTAGCTGCTGTCGAAAACAGCTAGGGAACAATTTGGGTTTCGATAGATGATAAATTGTTGTATATATATAGGAAACATTTTGTAATATTATTTTGTAGTTAAAAAGACCTGATGACCTAATGTCGTATGGGGTTCAAACTTGGGCAAATACGAATGCATACATAAATAAATATGCAATACATTAGTTTTCGATTTTATATTGGAATTCGAAATTTATAATGGACATTATTGACTTCTCATCAAAGAAAAACATCATGAGAAAACGTGACTTATAATTAATGTAACTTTGGAATTGCCAATCCATTTTGAGAAAATGGAGTCTTCGAATAACGGAGGCACTTGGCCTGCAGTGCGACTGGGCTGATGTTATTATTACGTAATAAGGCTGATGTTATGTTTTCTGAGTAAGCAGAGGTTACTTGGGTGCATGAAAAAGATTACCGGTTTTTTTGGTTTACTTGAGCAAGCCTATCAATACAATTAAGAGCATATTTCGTATCGTACGGAGTAGGTCGAGAAACCAAACTTTAGGGATAGTATGCAAAGTGTACCACTACATATATATAACTTTACTGTTCGTGCTAGGTAGCCGCGTTTTATTTTCAATAACGTCAGTAAAACGTAGAAATTGAGTTTTTCTGTTTCTTTATGTCTTTTATTGTGGCTATTATTAAATTGTACTTGTTCTCAAACAATGTAAAGAAACTAGGGGTTGTGGCAATTTCGTTGGGACGACAATAGTCGGCCACATGGGATTCTCTCAGTTTGATATTCGTATTGTCGGTAGCTGGCATCAGATCGGTCGGCCGAAGGTCGTGTTTACTTTCATACAAATTGTATGCACACAATGAAGCCCTTATAATATTCTTTTTTATTGGAACTTGAATAGTTTATAAAAGGTTTTGTTGAGAAAAATGATCTGTGTACCCATTTGAGATATCTCTTTGAATTTATTTGAGCTTTGATACTAAGAAAGGCCTTAGCGTTCTTAAGATATATCTCTTAAATTGTAAATATATGAGAGATGGATAAATTCAGTACACCTACGCGTTAATTTTTACTGACTGCTGATCTGCTGAAGGGGAAAGTCAACTGAATGTGAAAATGTTATGCATGAAATTTAAATACGGCTTAAATTGTTTCACAATAATTTACTAAAATAGAAGTAGGTACTTTATGTGTACAAAGTGCTATGTACATAAAGTTAACTACTACATTAAATATAAATCAGTAACCTGAAACTACATAATCATTTTCAAATCTAAATCTGAAATTAATTTGATATAAGAACTCGCAATGGCATAATGATGTAGCTTTTGGAAAAAGTTTTCCAATATACAACCGAAACGTAACGAAATTATGATTGGATAAGAACAAAGTTGGTTGAAACGATTTTTTCTAAATGTAGCTGTATTTACAATTTTTTTTCCGTACCAGAGACTATCTTTAACTAGGTACAAGTTGTATGGTATATAATACATATGCGACAAAAACAGTGTGAGTAGTGGCGTTAAAATGCAGTAATTTCTTGTCTGTTTTATCCGGCGGGGTAACGTTAACCCGCCGCCACCGCCGGCCGGATTACGGTCGCTAACAAGTGGTCGCGTGCAGCCGCGTCGAGGTCTCATGGCCATTAAAATGTTCCTTTTTAATTCTCAAATGGTAACCATACTTGCATTTTAAAGGCAATCTAATCAAAATCTTTGTTAATCAGAAGACAGAAAAGTTTATTTTTAATAAATTGTATGAATAAGAAGAGCCAGCTTATGACTGCTATTTTAGTATTCTTCTTTGCAGTTCGCTAGCATATTAACATTGTACTTAGATAGTGTACTGGAAAGTCGATCCTAAAATAATAAAATGATTCTGATAATATTATGATATTCTGATTCTGATACTTTATATTGGTTCAATCGCTAGTTGTATCAGTTCCATGGCCAAGTTTAAGTCGCCTTATTTTAGGTTATTTATGTGCACATTTACAAGATAAACATACACAGGTTATTCATATCTTACACCGTTTTAAAAAAAACTTTACTTAAAATGTTTTGCATGTTGCAGAAGGAAAGAAATAATCACGTTCGGATGGCATCGTTCAAGCCAAGCTCGTCCAAGGAATGGATTAACTATATCCCCGACGGTGCCGTAAGGGATTGTTACTGGATTATATTACATAATATGACCGAGCAGCAGCGCCCACCTGCACGTTGATAAAATAATATTGCGTCAGCTTGAGGCCGGATTTTGAATTCAAATAAGGAATTCTGGAGTAGTATTCCTGACAATAAGCTTGAAGAATTAAAAAAAGGCTGAATCTAGGTGTTTTGTGGAATTGTCCGGCAGTACTTGTAATATTTGAATTGTATGTTAAGTTATGAAATAAACTTTATTTGTGCATTATTAATTTGGGAATAGTGAGCATGTACATACTCCGTTCGCGTTAGCATTAGACAAATGAGGTTCATAGAAGCAGAGACGTATGTACAACATGCGATTTTCGAAATGAATTCAAACAATTTTAATAAATGTCAAATAAAAACAAACAAAAGGTAACAACTGAATAATGTAAATCGGCCAAAAACAAGTATGATAAAATTTACAACTTATAAGTGTCGATAAGTGAATGCACACACTCCTAAGAGGATACGGTACTTTTTTTTTAATTTGGACAAAACCCACCACACTTTTCCCACCCATTGCAACTCGTGAAAGCCAGAATCAACAGTGGAGACCGCCAGAAAAACGCCGAGCAATGAAGCTCGACGCGTCCCGGAGAAACGATTCAAACTGTCTTGGGCTCCGCAACGAAATTAATCAGAAAAGAATAGCGGAGGAGTAAGAAAAAAGATATTTTTTCCACTTCCCTCCATAACAAGCAGGAGATAGAACAGAACTAGGCCAATCGGCACAAAGGGACATTATTGCAACTGGGTGAAGCCCAGATTGCCAAGCACCACGGAATAAAATTTGCTTAAGTTAATGGGTCCTAAGTAGGTATTTGCTGTTACAATTGATTCCAATAATAGGTATGGCAAAAGCGCCTGAACGCACGGAAATTGGTTCTAGTTTCTACAAGAATACCTTTTAGTAGAAGTTGATAGGTTTTATGCGGCGCAAACGCTAGGCGGTTACGATCACCCCACTGAGATATTAAATTTAGTCAAGTATTGGCCAAGTTCTCAAGTCCAGCTCGGGTGCTTGACTGAATGAGCAGTAGGCCATCGTCCGCGTAACCAGTAAGTGAAAGGATACGGTACTACGCATCAGTGAATGACAATCATACACAACTACGAAGCCATTATGATCTAGCAATGCGAAGGGTTCCAGGTACTGATTACTTATCCCTGATTCTTTTAGATTTTTTCATTGACATTAGTAGCTTACGTAAAAACGAAATACTTTAATTAATTAAAAGCCTTATAAATTCAGATGATAAATAGTTCAAATGAGTTGATTTAAGTAAAACAGTTGGTATATAATATCGACAGCCTTAGTAACGTAGCGGTGGCGTACGCGGCCATTGCGCAAGGAGGCGCGGGTTCGATCCCTGCGCAGTGCAAATATTTGTATGCATTTGCACTGGTTTGGTCATGCCTCGGAAAGCACGTTAAGCCGTTGGTCCCGGTTGCCATACGAACATCTAATGGCAGTCTTTACGGGTTGTTGGAGCCCTCCAAAGTCCAACAATTGGTCTAACTGCAATGCTTCAATATCGCCTTCGGGTTGTGGAGGTTAGACGGTAGTTGCTTCACGGAAAATATCGAAGCTTAGCCAAAATGAGCAGTTAGACTGGTAAAACAGATCCCAGACTCTAAAGCTGAAAAAGCTTCGGATACGTTTGGGACGCTGAGATGATGATGATGATGTTAAGTTATGAAATAAGCTATTCTCGGTAGTCTTTAAGAATAAGATTAATCGCTCCGTAGTAGGCCACAACATCGGCCGTCGGCATAAGTTACCACCCACTAGACAAAGTCATGCCGCCAAGGGATTCGTCGTGTTTCGGCATGATATCTGGTGAAGCCGTACGAAGGACGGGTCTGAGCAGTTGTGTTGCGATATGTGCCGGATACGATGCGCCAAATGTTGTTGTGTCGGGAGTTTGGTCCTGGAGGGTAGCGAGATCCGAAGCCCGGTGCTCCGCTGGCCGACCGCAGGTAGCTGGGAGCCCAAGTAGTGTGCCAGCCATACACGAAAGGCTGTCCCGCCAACTGCGAAAAATCCCAGGGTGGCCCCCATCGTGCCGATTGGCGACCGGACGAGAGGATCCGATGGCGATCCCTGGGGGGGTTCGGGCATTCCCGCAGTCTCCAGATCAATCTCCCTCTGGCGCGGCATCGTTGGTAGTGTTGTTGGGTTTAACATTGCATCACCTTGCTCAACTGCCGTCTTCCTTCCTATTCACTCCGTATACATAAAATGACAAATCTCAAAAAGAAAAGTAGGTGTGAACAGTGGTGTGAGCGCACGTCCTCTTGTTTAAAGTGCACCTCTCAAACATTCGAAGTCTGCACTCTAATATCGATGCAGTCCAACACCACCTTGAGACTGAAAAGCCCCACCTGTTTTCTTGACGGAGACCCAGATCAGATGTCCGTCCGATACTCTTTGGAGCATCATTTCCTGCAGCGGGGTCTCTGTGTATGTCCGCAATGATATCTGTTGCTGGCGTCTCCGTTACCTCGAAGACCCTCATTTATCGTCCTTATGGCTGTTTATTGACACTAGTGTGGACAAAATCTACACAGGAGATAACTCGACTATTTGACTACCTCAGTGAAGCTGCTGATAATGCGCTGCATCGGCACTCTGACGCACAGTTCGTTGCTCTGGGGGACTTTAATGTCTGTCACCAAGACTGGCTTTTCCCATACCAGAGGACCGACCACGCTGGGAGAGAGGCGCGAAACTTTGCGCTATCAATGGGCCTTTTCCAGCTGGTGGGACAAGCGACTAGGGAGCCTGACGTAGCTGGTCATACCGCCAATTGACTGGACCTTCTGCTGACCACTGATCCGGAGAGATGTAACAGTTTCCTCACCGTTAGGAACTTCAACCCACTGTCTGGTGATGTCTGTGTCTTTGTCCCCACCTGATTGCGATTCAGCAGATTAGGATTCTTATCCTAATCTGCTGAATTCTATCGCCACTTCTTTGCGTCTTATCCTTGGCAGCAGGTCTGCTTCTCTTCTGATAATCCGTCGAGCTGTGTGGACGCTATATCCGACGTGATGCGTCAAGCTATGGAGTATTTTATCCCCTTCAGTGACGTGCCCGTCGGTGGCTCGGCTCGCCCATGGTTTAACGCCGACTGTGTTAAAGTTGAACAGCCACACGGCATCTCATCTCACCTGGGTTGACGCTCGTGACCGCAGAGCTTGAATCTAAGTTCAAGGAAGAGAGCCTTTAACCGTGCTGTCAAGTGCTACAAAAAGGCGCTTAAGAAGGCTCGCTTCGACCGCATTACTCATATTGGCAACAAACTCTATGCGCACCCATCCGGTAGCAGATCTTTCTGGTCCCTCGCCAAATCGGTCGAGGCGAATTTCTGTCGGCCCACACTGCCTCCGCTGGTTAGGCCTGATGGAGCACTGGCTCATACGGCGAGAGAGAAAGCAGGTCTCTTTGCATCTCTCTTTGCCCATAGTTCGCTAAATTACCTCATCGCGGAACTTCAATGCCGGAGGTTCGCATTAGAAACAATGAGGTTCTGAGAGTATTGTGTCGTCTGGACGTGAATAAGGTTAGTGGTCCAGAAGGTATACTAGCGATGGTTCTTAAGGCATGTGCGCCCGAGTTGTCTCCTGTATTGACGCGCCTGTATTGCCTCTCATTTAGGACTGGTATAGTGCCCAAGTCCTGGAAGCTTGCCAACGTGCAGCCCGTGCCCAAAAAGGGTAGTCGTGCCGATCCTACCAACTATCGACCGATTTCAATAGCCTCCATACTCTGCAAGATTATGGAGCGTGTATTGAACACGCGCCTCTTGTACGGGTTTCGACGCAATTGGTCAACTGGGAACCTACTAGTGTATGCCACTCATTTGTGGAGCGAGGCCCTCGAGAAACATGGGGAAGCGATTGCCGTCTGCCTTGATGTCTCGAAGGCCTTCGACCGGGTATGGCACACTGGCCTTTTGAGTAAGCTTCCAGTGTACGGCATTTCCACTGGTCTGACTGGCTGGGTAAAAGACATCCTGACTGAACGGTCCCTCCGAGTTGTTGTCGACAGATGCTCATCGGAGCCCATGTCGACCAATGCCGATGTTCCTCAGGGGTCTGTTCTCTCTGCTCACCGCCAAAAGGAGCCCGTTCACGTTGGTTCCTACTAATCGGAATGTATCCTTGGAGTGTACCGGCCGCCTTCAGCTTTTGAGAGTTGAGATTTCCTCGAACCTAAACACCAGGGCAGCTTCTAATGTTGTACAAAGCACAGATCTATTCATGTGTGGAATATTGCAGCCACATTTGGGCTGGTGCTGCAAAATGTCATCTGGCCACTTTAGACTCAGTGACAAGGCGTGCGAAGAGGCTGATTGGCGACCCAAATTTCACTCAAAACGGTCTGGTGAGTGTGCGAGGGAATTGCATGGTTTAATTCCACCATCGGACGACCCGTCGTACGTCGAATTTCCACCCTTACGTTGTCGACGATCCGGACGAAGCGTTTCGCCTCCTCTTTTGTAACGCGTACATCGAGGGACTGGAACAATTTGTCAGTGGCGGTGTTTCCGTCGGACTACAATTTGAGTGTCTTCAAAGCGAGATTGAATAGGCTCTTAATAAACTAGAGCGCTTTACCATTAACGATCGCATCACTGCTTACCATAAGGCAGGATTGCGCTCAAGCGCTAGTTTATAATCTATAAAGAAAAATTTGAAACTAACCAGATTATTGCTGAAATATATTATATTAAAATATGTAGTCCAGTTTTGAAGCCTACAAAGCCTACTCTCAACATTAGAACCAAAATTCATTTGAAATGGGTACTAAAATCTGTACCTACAAATAATATATGTAATGTGAGACATCAAATGGTTAGCAAGTCCTAAATAAACATCTAGATTGACTCGGACAGCGAGTGGCGGTACAAAGCTTCGGTCGGTCCAATGATACTTGAGTCATATTATATGACTACACTTATTTCAAAATACTGTGCAGATAAAGTCACACAGTCCTTGGCTTTATTTATACGGCTATAATTCATACATTTTTATTTTGTTGTTATTCGTCAAGAGATGTATGGGTACATGAAGAAGTTCTGATCAGCACGAAAATGTTAACCTTGAATTCATCATATGATTCTAGACATTATAAAATATATGATCATTATAACATATGATTTTAATAGTTTATAAAAAAGCTACTTTTTCATAGCAAAAAGTAAAATAAAAAAATGTTACAAAAATTCCTTTTTGTAAGGACGGATTAATTTGACTATTGTTACGCATTCAAATAATTTTTGTCTCAACATTTTTGCATTTGAATAAATAAATCACATTGAGTATAAGTATATTTTAGTACCTTCACGATGAAGTTTAAGTAAAACTGTGCATTTATTTATTTGCGTAGAGTCCCAGTTTGGATTGGCAATCTGTCTTCTCTTAGGAATCTATTGAATAGTGATTTGCATCATAACCATCCAATTCTCCGTGTTAGGCCCGTAATAACAATTCACGGCAGTGTTTTTTCTCTTCAACATTTGAATAGGACTTTTTTTTTTTTTTTATTATTAAAATATAAACCAGCGCTTGACCGCAATCCCGCCTGATGGTAAGCAGTGACGCAATCGTCGAAACATTTCTAAAACAATCAATTTTATAGTCCCCTGTATATTTTGGAACCTTTCAGGCTTAAATAGCTAAACCTTAAAAGAAAGTAATAGTAGTTTATTTCTCTAGGGCTTTTAATAGGCTTGAGTATGGAATTTCTATTTTGCGGAGTCCCTTCAGTTAATTAAAATAAAATCCGCAGGAAATTAGTATGGTAAATATTTTTACTTGAAATCTAAGCTCATATTTATTGAAAATACATACACACCCTCACAGTCTGACAAATGTACTCAACTTGTCAAGTTGTGTTTAATGTCCGTCTTTAAATTATACATTTTCAAAGAAATCACCTGGATCATTCTAAAAATAATATCTGGGTGGATTTTTAGCATCAATAAGGAAATGTCAAGGAAAAAAGGCGAGATTTTTCTAGAACAACTGAAATCCAAACAATTGTTAAAAAGATATTTGTGTTTACAATATTTTTAACGTTTCCACAAGCTTATGCATAGAATCGACGAAAAGCATCAAACAATAATACTAATCTCGTATTGAGTAGTTTCCCCTAATTAATACACTTAGTTATAATTTTGATGTGACAAATGATAAATGTGTTATGCTAATAAGTTAAAAATATCAGTGAAAACAATTTTACTATCAACCTGTTATGGTTTTATTTTGAAAGGTACATCTTTGTTATCATTGCTTGTAGTCGGTATACTACCTACCGTCACCCTCCTGGTGCATCCTCAGCCTTACATAGTCATTTCTTATAACACACTTCAACTTGAACATGACAACAACTTCAACAAGGCATGATGAATATATTCCTACATCATCCACCTTCCATTAGAAAACGTCAAACGTGATTTTTCCGCTTAACCCTTAAATTATACCAGTTAATGGTTGTCTTAAAAGGTAATCATTTCTTGTTTTCATGTTGACAGTGCTATGATCCTTCAAAATCATTTACAATGATTCGTCGCTCATTTGTTCAAATAAATTGAGCGAAATTACAAATGGCAGTGAATATTTCAATTCGATATAAAAGAATAAAATGTATAAATTAAGCGTAGCATAAACCAATAAAGTTTATATTTCACGTTTATTATATTTCTTTTTGAAGTTGATTTTGTTTTCTCCCTGGGAGTTAATGCTAGCAAAGCTAAAGTTACTTTTAAGTGTTGAGTAATAGTTCACTTTTTGTTCTTTAATAAAACCGGTTTCGTAATTTTTCTTTAGAGGAATAAAATTGAGTAAATTCGCGGTAAACCGCAAAAGCAGGTTTAATTTAGTTAGATCGCATTTAATTACGTTTACATACTTTATTTTCTGATTAGTTATCAATTTTCATCAAAGCTTCGTTTGGGGAAATCCAATATATTTTACAAGCTCCATTAATTTGATAATTAAAAAAATGAAAATCTTTAATTAAAGTCCCGCTTCTTGTTAGTATTTATAATATACGATTTGTGATTTCACACCAGAGAGCTCAATAAGATGTTATCACTGACATGTCACTTCGGCTTAATGTGTACCGTCGAGAAAATTGGGTTCACGAGAAACTATTCGTACCGAATCGTATTATCTGCAAATCCTTTCACCTGAATACAATGCGTGAAGGCAATTTCAAATATACCGGATAGTGAATAATGTAGATATAGATGTATATAATGAAAGTACCCGAATAACTGATTTAAAAACTGCTTATTAATCAACTGAATGGTTAAACGATTTTGGTAGGAAATAAAATAACCCTGATACTAAAAGGTCGTACCGTTTTAATCGAATTTACTGGCATTCCTTTGATGAACGTCATTTTTCATTTAACAGCGTATCAATCACCTGAAACTGGAAGAAGTTTAAAAGCTACGGAAAGCAGTATAACGTCATAAATGTCCGGCGACTTTAGTAGTGACGGTGAATTAGAGATTCTTAGCGAAAGCTCACGGTGTACCGTGCCGTGCCGTGCGCTGTTGCCTTGTGACGTTTTCCGGGTTGCGATGGACACCTAAAACGTGACTGGAAGTTGCCACTCCCCTCGATGTTGCCAACCATGATTGCTCGTGCCTAATCTCTCCGACTGTCAATAAACGTCATCATGTCTCCGCCGCCCGTCGAGTTTTGTTATTGCTGTAACGACCAAAATACGACAGCCTAAACGCAATAAGGAGTTTAATTTGCAAGTCTGCGACACATTTGATCCCATTGACATTTCTGAACTTTGATGTATCAGTTAGTTTAGCAAGGACAGTGAACTATCCGTCTCTGTGTGGTGTGGAGGTGGCGGTAACGGCTCAGCATTTTTACGAAAGCATTGCGTTAGTGTGCATGTGTTGTAGTAATGCTATTTTGTCAGTAGTGGGCGTGTAGTGTGCATGTGTGCGTGTGTGAATGGGCGAGGGTAGCAAGTAGCAAAGTGCGGGGGAGGTGCGCGGGTGGGGCGGGGAGCGGTATCGACGCGCGCGCCGCGCCTGCGCCGAGACACTCACCTGTTGCCGTGAGACCATGGAAAGATACTCTTTCAAATTAATATGGACACCTGATACCGAAATAAAAGCAAAGTTTCAATTCAAAGAAAAGCACCGTATCTAAGGCCTCCAATTGAGTAAAGGTGACTTTGTGTGCCAAAGTTAGCGAAAGATAACTCCATGTGTGAATAACTTAGAAAACTTTTGACAACTATGTCATTTGTTTATTGTTTTGTTTTTAACATTAAAATTGGTAACAAAGTGGTATAGAAAACAAAAGTTAAACCTTTGCGTTTCACTGTTGCAGTGTTATCTTTGAAAAATTCAAAAGTTTCCCTAATTAATGGTTTTTACATGATGTTATAGTTATTATATACAACTCCTATGGCACCGATTGCTCAGCAATAATAATTTTGAAAGACTAAGACTAAGTTCGAAATACAAGTAGTATTTCTTCAAACCTTTTTTCCAAGTTGTTAAACTTAGAACTCTTGAAATAAAAAGGACAATTTTTAATTAGCTCAGAAAGGAAAACAACATTCTAGGTATATTGATATATCACAATCTAATTATTTGTTCTTGTAAAAGGAAATAATTGGTTTATTATAATGTTCAATGACATGGCAAGTTTTCCTTTCCTTAATGGGGTCACAGGAAATATTTATACATTCATTTGTATTTAATTTACAAGGAAGTAAAAACATCTGTTTACTTTTGTGGTTTGAATAAGTACTTCTACTTCAGTGGGAGTAAAGTGGAATACAATGTTTAGTGTTATGGAAAGGTCCTGTTAGTTTTTGTACGAATGAATAAAGATCGTCTTCGTAATGGACGCTGAGTCTCATGTTTTATGGTCGACGTCAAGTGAACGTTCGTTCGTCTTAGCCAAATTGTATTATATTGAATGGTAGGGTTATATGGGACATTTGCCGAGGTAACGAGGAAGAGCGCATTAGTACATTGAGATGTCTCGTTACGGTTAAATGGATTGATCGTAAAAAATAGCTTGAAATGACGGTACATTTACTGCTTTTAAATGATATAGCTGTATGCGGCCATGGTCTGGGCGGCGTGGGCGGTTACAGCTTCTCTGAACTAGGGGTAGTCGAGCGTGTTGCATACTATATTCCGAGAAAAAGTTAATTTTATTTTATTGCAACATGAGCTATATATTAATACTAAGTAACGGGCCTTTTTATCCGGGGTGGAAAATGCTCATGCATGTTCGCCGCCCTGGGGTGGGCGATGGGGTCTGTCAGACTTCTACTGACTAAAAACCACCCCGGTGTCTCTTTTGTCACGAGCGCGCGTGGGGCCGCAGAAGTCTTAAATTCTTTCACAGCCCCACACCCTTGTGCTGGCCCGATTTGTCCCGGCCTCGTCTCCTGCACGGGGTAGTGGGGTGTTAGACTACCCCGTGCATCGCATCAGAGGCCCGCGCCGACACTCGCGCGCGCCTCCGCCTCGGGGTCCATCGAATAGGGGGCGGGGACTTCCAAATGTCCCTCGCCCCTGAACCCATTCATGGGGACCGAAAGAGGGCGTTGTTCGCCCTTCATCGGCGCCCGGTGCGTCTTCTGCGACCAGGGAAAGGAGTTGAGATCTCCCTGTCCCATTCCGCAGCTTCCTTCTGCGACACCAAGTCCTCGCAGAAGGACACCACCGCGTCCCACGACTCTATGCTACCGACCATCCTTCGCCCTACTGCCGACAGCGTCAGGTCGCCTCCTACTTCATTTGTGACGACACAGCGCCGCTCCTCCCAAGCTACACACTCGGAGAGCATGTGCTGCGCCGCGTCCTCCCCGCATTGGACTCAGTGGTGGCACCTACACCAACTTCATGTAAATAACAAACCGGATATTTAACTAGTTTTTACACAACTGCTCAAAAAGGATTTTACTAGGTTTACTTACAAGAGCTTTCGCTGGCTACAATGTGTTAGGTTAGCTACGAGTTCTACGAGAGCTACGATTGCTACGAGGGCTACGAGTGCTACGAGATTGCTACGACGGTGCGCAAGCTATCAATTCTGTTTATTTTAGCAGTTTCAATAAATATATTTTTCAGATAATTTACATTATCTAAAGTGATAGCGGTATCGGCTTTACGCAGAGGGCACCACAAGCATATACAGTAAACAAATCGACATATTGCACAATCTCGTATCCTTGTCGTACTGAGTTATATAAATATACAACTGGAAGAAGAAGGAGAAGAACAAGAGAAACTGACATAGCCCAAAGAATTACAACACTTAAGTGGCAGTGGCCCGGGCACATTGCCCGTAGGACCGATGCCTGATGGAGCCGACGGGTTCTCGAGTGGCGACTACGCACCGAAAGACGCAGCTTGGGAAGGCCCCCGACTAGATGGATCGACGACCTGGTGAAGATCGCGAGAAACCGTCGTGGAGTCGTGGAGATCCTTGGAGGAGGCCTATGTCCAGCAGTGGACATCTTTCGGCTGAAATGATGATGATGATAAACAACTGGGTATTCACTATTGTATGAACATATATCAAAACGTTAATCATTTAGTATCTAAACTTTATATTAAGGCATGCAATGGTCATTTAATAGTGAAAGAAACTACTTCGGGAACGTGGTGCGAGTTTGAAGGGGAAAAGAAGTATTTGGTGGAAAAGTACGACAGTAAAAATAAGTAACTGAATTTTATACTATTTTTTTAATATTATTCCACTTAATAAAAGATTGAAAAAAAAAACACTATTAAAACATTATTTACTGTAGGCGCTAGTGCTGTACGAGTAGTCTGATGGCGGAATAATACAGCATTATCCCTTATTAATGAAACGGCAATATTTACCTATAATAAACTAGTTTATTTTCTATAAATCTAAGGCGACATTTGAACTACAACCTTTCTAAATACCAGTAGTAGATATTTTTACTACAGAAGTTGCCAATTGATTAACCGTGGGTCAAACATTTTCCACAATCCTAACTCCACAAGACTAATGACCCACAAAGAATAGGTTACTCCTTCCTAATCCGAGGATACGGTAAGACGCGACGATTTACTGATTACGTCAAGAGGATGATTAGCGGCCTTTTCCCTTTGGTAATAAAAATATTTCCCTCACCATTATTTTCACTAGATGTGGTGACGATGGCAGGTTTTTGTAGGCTCTTGTTAAACAGGATTTTTATATAGTACCTGTGAATAAGCCTTGGAAATTGCTTTTATATTCACGTAAAAGTTCCATTTTCTGAAAATATAAGTACAATTTTTACTTTCTACAAAATGAAGCACAATCTATTTACACATTGAATGTCTATTACCGTTAACGAAAATAAAAGATTTACACTACAATATCCTTTACAAATCAGCATAATGTTCCGGACTCAGTAAACGGCATCCACTTATCACGATGGTGATAGAAAAACGTGGAAAATATATTCGACGTTTATTTTATGTACGTTTATGGATTGCCGATGATATTTCTTAAAGTATATTCCATTATCCTGATCGTGTAGCAAAGCAAGCACACATATACATAATGAGGACACTTCATGGAAGGGGACATGCATAAACAACAAACAAGTTATCTACAAGGTGACACCCACTCGTCAACTATTTACATGTATTTGGAGCTCTTAAACTAGACCTATAAAGGAAAACAATGTTGTTTTTATTGCATACATAATTTTATGATTTCTATATAGGATTTGCAAAGTCATTGACGGTGTGACACCTACTTGTGTAGTAGATTTTAATAATATATAGAGTGTGATGTGTGATAAAGATTGGAGACTCTATTCTCGAAGTTGTTGACAGTTACCTATACCTGGGAGTGGGACAAACTATCCAGTTAGATAGGTCCAACTTCAAGAAAGAGGTCAATCGCCGAATCTAACTCTGCGGAGCTGTTTTCGGGAAGCTACGAAGAATTTTCACGTCCGAAATGTCTTAGACCAAAGTCTTTGATCAGTATATATTGCCAGTGATGACATATGGAACTGAGACGTGGTCGCTAACAATGGGTTTTATAATGAAGCTCAAGGTCACTCAAAGACCATTGGAGAGGGTTATGCTTGAGGTTTCACTGCGTGATCAAATCATAAATGAGGAGATCAGCAGAAGAACGAGAGTTACCGACATAGCCCGAAGAATTACAACACTTATGTGGCAGTGGGCCGGGCACATTGTCAGTAAGACCGATGCCCGATGGGGCCACCGGGTTCTCGAGTGATGACCACGTACTGGAAACGCAGCGTGGGTAGGCCCCCGACAAGGTGAACCGACGACCTGGTGAAAGTCGCGGGAAACCGCTGTATGCGGGAGGCGCAGGACCAGTAGTTGTGGAGATCCTTGGGAAAGCCTATGATGATGATGATGATGAGAGTGTGATGCGCTTCATCATACGAATAAGTCTTGCTACATTGTTGATTACGTAATTTTAGCGATACGTTCGCAATTGCTGAGCGATTGACTGCTTCTCTGCGTGTCACAGGATTGATACCCGCACGGAACAAACAATTGTATTATTTACAGGTAGTTATTCCGGGTCTAACCGTTTCTGTCGCTATGTGAGTTTAAGTGCTTTTAAACTTAATCGTGAATAAGTTTGAAACGTTTTGAAAATGAAAAATAATTAGAGACCTCTTGCTGTCTAAAAATAGAATGAAAAAAAAATGAATAAAGCTATTTGGGGGATATTTCTTATACTCGCTTACAAAAACTTTGCAAGCTGTTTTTTATATGTGAACAAAAGAAAATGTTACAATAACAACATGACGCACGGAGTTCAAAAATATTCAAGGTGCGACCATAACACCTTAGTTGTGGGTATTAAAATAGATGAACATGATTAATGCGAAAGGTATGTTTGTAACTTGTTGAGCGAATTTGGATGAATTTTGATATTGCGGTAGAAAGTATCCCAATTTACCATAAAGGTATCCCGGAAATTAAGGAACTTTGCATACAAAGTGCGGCTGCCGCCACCGGTAGCACAATTTGTTGGCAATAAGCCGTCACTGAAGCATTTTAATTTTAAAGCATTCAAATTCACAACAAAAGTTGCGCTAAGTAATTTAATTTCAAAAAAGTTATATGAAGAAAGATATTATGTACCATAAAATTATAAATACGAAAAGCTGGAATAATGCTGAATACGATCAGTCGTCGGTATTTAATAACCAAGACGAGGAAAAGATCATCTAGGAACGACTTAGTAAAAAAGAGTAAGGACTGAAAAAATTACAAGTAATTGTTCTATAGGATTTTTTATTTTATTAAAAATGGATGCATAGTGTTCTCACATTATATATACAGATAGCCATATTTTGCAGCAAATAAATATTTTAAAAGTGGATATATAATTACACGATTTTATTTTTAAACAATCAACAAGCTACTCTATAAAAAACTGCTTGAGAAGGGAGGTCTTAAACTCAATGTGGCGAAGACTGTGTACATGGCCAGCAACACGACAGACCCTATGCCTGTGTGTATAGGCAGAGACATGGTCGTTCGAGTGCACGAACCAGTTTAAATACTTGTCTGTGCTCCATGCGTCCGGCGACATTGATTGCGACGTTAAGACACGCATTTCCGCTATTTGGGCAAAATGGCGTGAGGAGACAGGTGTCATTTGTGAGCCCAAAATGCCTTAAACTTAAGGGACAGGTCTCATTAGACCATCATTGGACCTGTTCTTCTGTATAGCAATGAGTCGTGTCCTGTGCTTGAGCGACACAAGCAGGAGCTGCGTGTCACGGAAATGAATATGCTGCGATGTATGTGTGGAGTTACGCGGAAAGACCGCATCAGGAACTGCCGCATCCGTGGCAGTCTTCGTGTCCGTGACATAGCAGACAAACTGCAAGAGGGTCGCCTACGCTGGTACGGTCATGTCTTACAAAAACCGGCAGGTTACGTGGGTAACAAATGTCTTGCCATGGCGCCTCCGCCGGGCCGGAACAAGCGAGGTAGACCAAAGAAGTGCTGGCTAGACGTTGTGAGAGATGACATGCGTGCCATCTCATACCACGGGATGCCAGAGATCGTGCGAAAGGGAGGAATAGTTATAGGAAAGCGGACCCTGGTTTCCAACGCGAAAGCCGCGGCTGCAACCGGGATTATACGCTGAGATGATGATGATGAAGAAGCTACTCTATAAATATGTAGTAATATAAAATTAAAATTTGATTTGAAACTTTGTAAAGAAGTAAAAAACCTAAATAAGTCAGCTTTTTTTCTACGAATCTGTAGTAGTATTCATTTATGTAGCTGTATCGCGAACTGCAAATCTCAATTACATTTGTGTGTGTTTTTCGTCTTGTTATCGGTTTATACAAAGTAATCCTACACAGGGCATAATGTTTGTCTCCGTTCGCAGTCAGTAATAAAGAGAAGAAATTGGCGTATCTACGATGTCTATTTCTCAACCGTGACTAATGGCTAATGGCCGCTCCGAAAGAGTGAAATGCCTATACTTTAAAGAAATCTAAATTTCAGGCGCAAACTTCCTACTTACCATAAATGAGTTGAAAAAAAAAAAATTGCGAAAATAGAAAAAAGAAACAAATCAAAATCTTTATCCTAAGAGCAGGTTAGCAGGTTAGTAGAGCAGCATTCACATTAGGTTAAGCTTTAGTACTGTTAGAATGTCACAATTTCTTAAGACAGTCACTCAAACGCCTGCTTCTGAAGTAATATCCTGTGTCATAATATTTATTTGATCCAAATATTTATAGTGTAGAATTATTTATTTGCGGCTGAAACTCCGTAAGAGACAATCAAATAATACTGTTCAAAATAAAATCGTGTGCAAGGAAAGTGGTGAACACGTTTGAACTTTGTGGAGACGTTAAAGTGGTTGATGTTTTCCTACATTAATATTTTATTTTTCACGTATCTTGCTATAAAGCTTTTGCCACGAAACAAGCATAGGTAAGAGGGTAATCTAATATTAGACACTACAGGTCTCAGGAGATTTATGTCTGTGTACAATTCCACGCTTTAATAATTTCTACAACTGGAGAACTCGTTAGCAAAATTGCTATGGATGTAATTTTAAAATGAAATCGTATAAAGAGCCCCAACCGTTCTGTGTTTTTTCTAACATGTTTTGTTATTAAAGTCAACAAGTGTAAATGTATGAATTACCAAGTGTTGTAGTGGTGTCGGAAGTGCCTAATGGACCTGTTGCATGTGACCTATGAGTACCTACTGTCTTTTACTTGCTACGGGAATGTCCGGTCTCCTTATCCAGCCTAAAAACTACATATTTTGTATTTAGTAAATTCTAAGAACCACTGAGTTCTAATGATTCACTAAACTATAACTTACATACACACCAGGTAGTTAGGTAGCTTGTGAAATATTTCGTTAAGGGGTTACGAAAATTAAATTTTCTTACATGTTGTAAATCATTTAAAAAAACTCACTTAATGCTGTTATGAATGGTGTGACAGTTCAGCCTACAAAACGAATACGATATTAATAGACCACCACAAAATAACTCGATTTAATTTTCACGAGTTTCATAAAATATTTGTACGAATTCAACGTTTTTGGCAATTGCGGTTGTACAAAGCATAGCTAGCGCTCGACACCCGGCAGCCGGCAGCCACTAACAATTATAACAACTCGACAAGGTAATTAACATCGCCACTCGTATAAAGCTCGAAGACTTACTGTGAATAATATACTCACTGTGGTTTCTGCGAAGTCGATGGAAGCAAATTCTAGGTGATTGCCTTTTGTTTTGAAATATAAAGTGACCAACACGAAAACAAGCAACCAGTAAAGGTCATCTGATACTAATTTCTGCAAAATTATGTCACTTGCCTTTTGTGCTTTTTAAATCCTGTATAGATGTAAAAAATGAATATCTACACAAAATGTGAAATCCTTCTTAGCTTCTACATTTTTTAAAATAAAAATCTAAAATAGCTTGTATGGTCTGTATCGTATGTTTGGCAGAGAGATTAAACAGAGCGGAGATGAGCCGTGTTCAGTTCTTATAACGATCGGAAATAAGAATGAGAAGGCAGTTTCAGCGAATTGAAGCTTGGTAGAGTACTTGCACATACTTTCATAAATATAATTATTTAGTTGAATGGCGCTGGAGCTGGATTTTGGCTTTTTCTTTCAGCATGAACTACGATGAGGGAAATAAGATATTTTCCCAGTTTCCTTTTATGTTTATTGTAATTTAATTTAATTTCAAACACAAGCGTAGGTTGCTACATGTAACTAAACATAATAAAACGTGATGAGTTTGTGTACTGTGGTAATATTCTTGTTTGCCTGTTTGCATATTATGTATGTTCATGTCGAGTACAGTAAATATGTTCTGATTTGCAACATTTCTACGTAACAAGCGAATGTGTTATTTGCATGTTAATTAATATTGGTGGTAGCGTATTCATCATATTGTATTTCTGATATTATTTGAGCATGATCCATTGTGAATTCAGATTTTATTTATCAGTACCATTCAATTTGAATGATTGGGGTATTTATGGCCTATTTGAATCATTGATTCATGCTATTGAGCTCCATGAATTCATTTGGAACAATTTAATAGTACTAAATATTTTACAATAAGTTAATACAAATTTTAAGTGGGTCTGACATATGCAGCCAAATTAAATATAATTATTATTGGATTAGGAGCTAAGTGGTGATTGGTAGATGAAGAGAAAACTTGTATTTAAAAGATTTTTTTTGGTAACCTTTGTACCTGTACAAGTGCCACCAACTGAAGTAAACGTAGACGAAAGGGAACTTATGAAATTATTATTATTAAATAATCTTAAAATCTAGATTCTCAAAGTCCTATTGATTTAATATAAATAATCCTTATCAGAGACAGCCTCCGTGGCGTAGCGGTAGCGAACGCGGCCGCGGGTTCGATCCCCACGCAGTGCAAATTTTTGTATGCATGAATATGAATATTTGCACTGGTCTGGTCGTGCCTCGGAAAGCACGCTAAGCCGTTGGTCCCGGTTGCCATCATTATCAACCTTTTATCGTCCCATTGCTGGGCACATGTCTCCTCTCATACAGAGATGGATTGAGTGTAATCGCCACGCTTGCTCAATTTAGTTGGCGATTTCAGACTTAAAGTCCAGGTTTCCTCAAGATGTTTTCCTTCACCTTCAGTCATTGGTGTCCAAGATATACTTAGAAAGTACATATAACTTTAGAAAAGTTACTTTGGTACTTGCCTGCGGTTGCCATACGAATATCTAATGGCAGTCGTTACGGGTTGTTGGAGCCCTCAAAAGTTCTAAAATTGGTCTAACTGCAGTGCTTCGATATCGCCTTCGGGTTGTGGAGGTCAGACGGCAGTCGCTTCATGGAGAATATCGAAGCTTAGCCAAAATAAGCAGTTAGACTGGTAAAGCTTTGGTTACGACTGGGATTAACGCTGAGATGAAAAAGAATCCTTATCAGAGACAGAGAAAAGATTTTTTTCTTATAATTATAAACTAGTGCTTGACCTCAATTTCGCCTGATGGTAAGCAGTGATGCAGTCGTTGTTGGTAAAGCGCGCTAGTTAATTAAGAGCCTATTCACTCAAAAAAAACTGAGTGAATAGGAAGGAAGACGACAGTTGAGCGAGATGATGCAATGTTAAACCCAACAACACAACCAACGGTGCTGCGCCAGAGGGAGATTAATTTGGATACCCTCCACGACCAAACTCCCGACGCAACAATATTTGGCGCATCGTACCCGGTGCGCGTCGCAACACAACTGCTCAGAATCAGCCACCGTACGGCTTCACCAGACATCATGCCGGAAAACGACGAATCGCTTGGCGGCAAGACTTTGTCTGGTGGGTGGTAACGTCTGCCGGCAGATGTTATGGTTTACCACCGACTTAAAATTTGTGAATTGGAAGAATGTACTTAGATAGACAGATAAAATATTCTTTCACTTATTACGAAAAAACATAAACAATAAACAATTTACTAAAATGTATATTTTTGAGATGACAGTATTTCAAGAATTTCATTCTCACTTTAGTTAGAAGTGTGTCACACTTACTTTTCTTGACGGAGACCCAGATTAGATATCCGTCAGATGCGGCGTACCTCAACTACCCAGGATACTCATTGGAGCACCATTTCCTGCAGCGTGCTGGGGTTTGTGTGTACCTATGTCTGCCGATAGCATAGCGGTGACCAGGAGACAATTCGACTGTTTGACCACCTCAGTGAGGCCGCTGACAATGCACTGCACCAGCACCATGACGCGCAGGTCGTCGTATTGGGCGACTTCAACACATGCCACCAAGACTGGCTTTTCCCGTATCAGAGGTCCGACCACGTCGGGAGAAAAGCTCGAAACTTTGCGCTATCAACGGATTCCTAGTTGGTAAAACAAGCGACTAGGGTGCTTAATGTAGTTGGTCATACTCCCAATTATCTGGACCTTCTGCTGACCACTGATTCGGACAGATATGTGGTAACAGTGTAACAGACGACACAGTACCTAATGCGTAAACTAACGTGTGTAATCACGTGAATAAGGAGATAGTATAAAAGCGTTTGTTCTGAAGGTTTGTGCGCCCAAGTTAACTCCCGTATTGACATGCTTGTATGATCGCCTCTCATTTATGACTGGTATAGTGCCCAAGACCTGAGCGCTTGCCAACGCGCAGGCCGTGCCAAAAACGGTGGTTGTGCCGATCCTACCAACTATCGGCCGATTTCAATAACCTCCATACTGTGCAAGATTATGGAGCATGTCAGGTATGCCAAAAGGTTCAAAGGAAAGGTGACGATCTTCTCAATGTCCGACAGTAAAGGTTTCGCCACAATCGATCAACTAGAAACCTACTAGTATATGCCACTTACTTGCAGGGCTAGGCCCTGGAGAAAAATGAGGAAATGATTCCCTAGATGTCTCGAACACTTTTGACTAGGTATGGCACGCTGACCTTTTGAGTAAACTTCCAGCGTACGGCATTTCCCGACTGAAGACCGAAGACTTCCTAACTGAAAGGTCCCCCCGAGTTGTTGTCGATGGACGCTCATCGGAGCCCATGTCCACTAATGCCGGTGTTCCTCAGGGATCTGTTCTCTCTGCAACTCTGTTCGACCTGTCATACGGTGAGTATCCATGCTTACGTTGTTGACACCACTACGACGAAGTGTAGGTATACCGCGTACATGTAGGGACTGGAACAGTTTGCCAGCGATGGTGTTTACACCTGACTACGTCTGGTGTACTAATTTAAGGGTCTTCAAGGCTATAGTGAATAGGCTCTTAATAAATTAGTGCGCTCCATCAAAAACGATTGCATCGCTACTTACCATCAAATCAAATCAAACATTCATTTATTTCAAATAAACCAGTTACAGGCACTTTTGAATTGTCAGAAGGTCGGTCAGTCAGTAAGGTGAAGCTAGTCGCCCATTCCAAAGAGTAGGTATGGAGAAGAACGGGCAAGAAACTCCATGGACACTCTTTTAAATTATCAAGCTATTGATACAAATATTTGATTACATCATTCATTTTGAAATCAATCGTGGGAGAACGAAGCAGAAATATATTGTACGCTAAGAGCGTCCATTATAGAAAAACACAAAAAAAAAAAAACAACAAAAAAGACTAACCCAACAAATAGATGCTTTACAGCAAGTACATTGTGCTCACACGTGTGCCATGCAATTATGCAATACTAAGAAATTGAATCTACACAATGCAAAGATAGTTTTGTCCAAGGTTAAGCAGCTCCAACAGTGTTCCCGAATGCTAAGTTTAGCACCTGTGTAGCTGCACCAGTGCCGAATGAATACCCCTGTCAGCGATGCAATTCCGTAACGTACAATATGCTTGGCTAAATAGTGTGTACTGGCTTTGAGTAAAAAAAACAAACAATTACAAATTAAAACTACAAGAGGAAAAATCAAAGAACAATCAGTGTAAGTATAGAAATCGGACGTCGCCTTTTTGTCGTCAATATAATCCTTAACACTATAAAATGCTTTCTGACACAACTTACGTTTAATGAAGGATTTGAATTTCTTCAGGCTCAGATCTTGAACCACCTCTGGAAGTCTATTGTAAAAATGTATACATTGGCATCTAAAAGAGCCACCTATTTTCTTGAGCCTTGTTGTAGGTACAATAAATTTGTGCCTGATCCTAGTATTTATATTATGGACATCACTGTATTTTTTAAACAATTTTATATTTTTATGAGCATAGAAGAGATTTTCATAAATATATTGAGACGGCACGGTCAGTACATTAATCTCTTTAAATTTTTCTCTGAGAGTGTCTCGGACTTAATTTATAAATTGCACGAACAGCTCGTTTCTGCAAAACAAATATTGTTTGAATATCAGTGGCATTTCCCCACAACAGAATGCCGTACGACATTACGCTATGGAAATAGCCACAGTACACTAAACGGGCCGTCTCAATCAGGCGAAATCATCAGGCGAGGTTGCGGTCAATCACTAGTTTATAATGTTTTAATAAAATTACACCGAGATGTTATTATTATTTACTTGTAATGTGCGTTTTATTTTGGCGGTATAAACATTTTTTCTTTCTCTTTTCTTTTTTCTTTTTCTAGATTGCTGAAAATTCTGATCCAACTATACCCTGGGCACGTCACAATAGCGGCGGTAAGTCCTCTCTTTGAGGAGTGGCTAGAGAAACGCCACAACGTCCTCACCTTCCGCCTATTGCAGGTCCTCACTGGACACGGCTGGTTCGGGAGGTTCTCGTTCCGGATGAGGCGCAAGGAAACGCTAAAGTGTCACCACTGTGGGGATCGCCCTGAGGATACGGTGGAGGTCTGCCCGGCTTGGGTAGAGCACCGCCTTGTCTTCGTAGCAGCGAACGGCGGCGATCTCTCGCGTCCAAGCCTGGCAGGCCGTCACCTCCTTTTGCGAAGTAGTGATGCTGGCAAAGGAGGCGGCGCGGCGAATGAGGGAGCGGGCATCTCAGCGCCCTCACGCCTCTAGCCACCGCAGGAGACGTTCTGGTCGGGAAACAAGATCAAACTTCCTGCCACCGTAGCCGTGGGCTTTCAGGCATGCGAGCAATGGGAAATTCGCCGCCAGCCTCATTAATATGCTAAATTATTCAACTGCGACGCTGGATATATTCGAAGACAATAGCTATTTATGTAATGAATTCTATTTTTTTACGTAAATACCAATTGACAATTGTAGACTACCTATATTACTCGTTGTTAGAATTGTTATTTCCTTTATCTAATTAAGGAATGTTTACATAATAGAAGATACAATTTTTAAACAACCGACCGGTAATTAGAAATTTGTTTCAAAAAATATAATCACAATGACATGTTGTGTTTTGGATTGTTAACCTATAAACGAATTTTGATTGCTTTAGGTGGTTCAAGAAGTAGGCACCATGCACCTAAACTTACAAAAATAGTCTTATTTTAAATATGTTGAGAACTGGGTATTAAACTACTTGAAAGAATCAGCGTTGAGTTTAGACCCGTAGGGCTATATGAAATCTAATACAATTTCAACAGCAGCTTCACTACTTAAACCTTGCGACACTCTGCGATCTCATAAAATCTCTTATCCCGTCTGTTATAAAGCTTTCAAAGAGATTCCTGTCAGTTTATAAATGGATTTCTTAGAATTGGAAATGGAAGTATTCTCTGAATTTGAATTAACGACACCCAATGGGAATACTAGCTAAAATGGCGTCGGTACCTGCTTTATTTTTAGTGACATCCAACTTTCAGCGGGGTGATTGCAGAACATACTAATATCTAATAGTAGTTACGTTTTGACGGTTCTACAACATTCATTGCGTTACTTACATTGTTGAAAAGAGAAATTTCGCTAATGCTTTGAAATTGCAATTACATTAATATAATTGAGCAATATCCTTCAGAATTATTTTCATTGAGAGTGATCTGTATATATCCACAATAATTGCGTGACGGTGATGAGGTACAGACGACAGCACGTTAAGCCACTACAATATGCCAGATTTCTTTATTACATTTTCAACTTTATAGTTAAAGCATTAAGGCTCAAGATTGATTGGAAATATTTGACAATTTTGGGTTGCTTAACCGTCCGTAAAATAATTTCAGTACTACAAGTATAGAAATTATTAAGTATAAAAAATACCCTTGTTAAAAGATTTATTTCGGTAGAAATTCGACGAAACGATTAACGTAGTGGCGGAGCGATCGACTGTTGCGCTGCGTGTCGCGGGTTCGATTCCCGCACGGAAAAAATATTTGTATAGCCTGCAATTAGTTGCTCCGGGGCTCGCTGTTTGTGTATATGACTTTGTATGTTTGTAAACGCACCCACGATATAGGAGAAATTGTTAGAGTAGGGGAAAGTTTAAAAAAAAAAATTAAAAGAATATCACTTATTTCACAATTTTTTTTTTTTTTAAATGATTATAAACTAGCGCTTGACTACAATCCCGCCTGATGGTAAGCAGTGATGCGATCGTTGATGGTAAAGCGCGCTAGTTTATTAAGAGCCTATACACTTTGAAAAACTGAGCGAATAGGAAGGAAGACGGCAGTTGAGCGAGGTGATGCAATGTTAAACCCAACAACACGACCAACGATGCTGCGCCAAGGGGAGATTGATCTGAAGACCCTCCACGACCAAACCCCCAACACAACAACATTAGGCGCATCGCACCCGGCACACATCGCAACACAACTGCTCAGACCCGTCTTCCGTACGGCTTCACCAGACATCAGAACACGACAAATCGCTTGGCGGCAAGGCTTTGTCTGGTGGGTGGTAACTTCTGCCGACGGCCGATGTTATGGCCTACCACCGAGAAATATTGTTTTTTTTATGTAAAATAAAATAATGTTGTTATTATGTAAAATAAAAAAAAATATTGTGTTTTATTTTACATAAAATCAATATTTTGTAAAATAATTTAATACTCAATGTGATTTATACCTGTCCTCTTATTACAAGAATATATATATGTCTAATACTTTCATTTTGCAAACTTGTTAAGTACTGGTACTAAGTTAATATTCATTTTTGTTCTATTAATCATGTATTTAAACATTTTGATAAGTTTTAAAATGGCCACAAGGTATTGTAAATTAAATCCAGATAACTTTTGCTATGTTCGTTGGTTTTAATGCTGTACAAAGCACAGGTTCGTTCGTGTGTGGAGTACTGCAGCCACATTTGGGCTCGTGGTGCAAAATGCCAAGGCATGCGAAGAGGCTAACTGGGGACTCAGATTTGGTTTAAAACTATCTACAAAGCTTGGAGCATAGGCGAAAAATAGCCAGTATGTCGGTGTTCTATAGGATGCAATATGGTTAGTGTGCGCGGGAATTGCGTGACTTAATTCCGCCATCTCCGTCCCATCCTCGGACGACAGTTTCATCTATGGATAAAAAACAATATAGTGTATTTAGAATTGAAGCAATAAACACTGATACATGATTCAATCAACTTTTGGCATAAACAAAATATGTAGGCAATGGATTTTGTACTTACTGAAGTCATAAAATACATTTTTGCAAGTGGTAACTACTATATTCTCCCTATGCGGTCCTAAATATAAATTTGTAATAAACACTAGAGCATTTATACGCTGTAAAAGTGAAAATATTATAGTAATCAGAATAAAAAGACTTCCGCTAACTCAGTTGTTGAGTTACTAGAATACCAATATTTGTAATTAAAAATGTTCAATATCTAGAAGCAGTATTATCGCAACAATGATTGTTGATGATACATATACAGGCTTGATATTTTTGAAAGTTAGTGTTGCTGAAAATAGATGTCGATGGATATTCCAATTAAGCTGATGTGAATCGTCATGAATTCGACCCTCGAATCTAATTAGAAGGTAACTACAAAACCACTGCTGCCTCAAATCTAATATAACGTATTTTTATATCGTACTTCTATCTAACCTATGTTTTTTTTTTATAATATAAACTAGTGCTTGACTGCAATCCTGCCTAATGGTAAGCAGTGATGTGATCATTGATGGTAAAGTGCGCTAGTTTATTAAGCCTTTTCACTTAAAAAAACTTAGAGCATAGGAAGGAAGACGGCAGTTGAGCTAAGTGACGCAATGGTCCCAACAGCACGACCAACGATGCTGCGCTATAGGGTAATTGATCTGGAGACTCTCCACGACCATACTCCCGACACAACAACTTTTGGCGCATTGTACCCGGCACACGTCGTAACACAACTTCTCAGACCGGTCCTCCATACGGCTTTACCAGACATCATGCCGGAACACGACGAATCGGGCAAGACTTTGTCTGGTGGTAACTTCTGCCGGTAACCGATATTATGGCTTAAAGTTTTATATATAAAAGCTGTGTACCATCTTCGTTAAACTGCATAGATGAATGACAGTTAATAAACAGTAACAGATAAGCTTGTTGACCATGTAGGTACGGTCACCAAAGGACATAGGTAGCCATGGTCGTCGGATATAGTGAAAATTGAATAAGAAAGTAATTGGTGTTATTGAAATGAAATTTAATTTAATTTATAAAAAGAAATGGTTTCTTTAAAGTTTTTTTTTTAAATTTCAGCTGTATGCGATGACCCTAGTTACTTATCACTTTTGGTTACTGTACATTATATTGATTAAAAATGCATGAGACTTTAACCCACATGTTGTCAAAGATGGAATGTTCCAAGTAACGGGAGCCTTTTGTAAGTCTCTAGGCACTTTTCCGAATTTCGGTCCGTTTCTGGAACCCTAACAAAAAACGGGGATTGAGCCCTTGATGGTTGAGTTGGCAAAAACTTTATATAAACTTTTATACGTAACTATCTTAGAAAGTGTAAATATATTCTATATCATCATATATAAACTGTAGAATTTTATTCTAGGCTTGGCATTATTAAAAAGGTATTTTCTCGTCTGACAAGGGCAGTAACTCGGCTGAGAGAAAAATCATAGTTGCATATCTTAATTATAATTATATTATTCGGTTATTAAATTGATCGAAATTGATCGTGCTCAAATAATACACAATTCAATTCGATAAAATCGTTTTATCTTTTTGTTATAATAAAAATGGATGCCTATGACCTATGATCATGATGATGATGATGATCTGGATGTGACTCTTGATTTTCCCATGCATTTCTGGTATCTTATATTCTGGTGGTTAAAACTCAAAATCAAATCATTTAATTAAATTACACCATTTACAGTGAATTATCAAAGGAGTCAGTCAATCAGAAAGATGAAGCCTATCGCCTATTAAAGCGTAATAGGTTGTAATCCATCACAACGCCTTCAGAAGAATGAGTAAGAAATCTCTTGGATACTCTTGTTTATCATAATTAATAATATTTATAAAAGAATCACAAAACCTCAAAAAAAAAAAAAAAATCACCTCATTCTTGTTAAAATTATACACTTTAGACTAAGAAACAGTTTCTAGAAATGAATGTGCCGACATTTCAAACTCTGTAGTTATTTTTATACCAACCACGAATTCCATTATCAGAAATCTGTTTACCAAGTCGTTATGGTGACTACAGCTAGCTGTGTATTTGACCACCAACTGGTTTTTCGACTTGGCGTTTTTTTTTGTGTTTCAAGGTATATTCTACATATGTTTGGCAGTGGATTGCAACAAACAGCGGAAGGTAAGAATATTATATAGCAGAACAAACCATGATACATCTTCTCGTCGTCCAAGATACCACAGAGTCGCAAGACTAAAGTCTTTGACCAGTGTGTATTGCCAGTGATGATGACTTACGGAACTGAAACGTGGTCGCTCACAATGGGCCTCACAAATGGCTCAGAGTCACACAAAGGGCAATGGAAAGAGCTATGCTTGGAGTTTCTCTGCGTGATCGAATCAGAAATGAGGAGATTCGCAGAAGAACCAAACATAGCTCTGCGAGTCGCTAAACTTAAGTGACAGTGGGCAGGGCACATTGCTCGTAGAACCGATGGCCGAAGGGGCAGTAAGGTTCTGGAGTGGCGGCCACGTACTGGAAGACGCAGCGTAGGGAGGCCCCCAACAAGGTGGACCGATGACCTGGTGAAGGTGGCGGGAAGCCGATGGATACGGGCAGCACAAGACCGGTCAGCATGAAAAGCCTTGGGGGAGGCCTTTGTTCAGCAGAAGACATCCATAGGCTGAAGAAGAAGAAGAATAAGAAGAAGAAGAACCAACCAGATTGACATGCTTCAGTTGATATGGTAAAAGTATGTCTTTTTAAAGCGTTCTCGTAACGTTGTAGAGTAAACTAATTCATTTACGGAGTCGTCGGAAACCAGAAATTAGAGACCCTTGATTTCTAAGCGAATATTAAATTAGAACTGAATTCGAACTATGTGTCCTGCATGTATGAAACAATTTACATCAAGAAACGTTTCAGCATCGTTCAATTTATGCAAATGATGACGCCCGAAAACTGCGGCTTTAACAATATAGGATTATTGTTCTGATAAAATTGAGATAATGTGGTCATTGAGACGATAGCGCGTTCTATATTTAGAGTAAAGGTTTGTTGAGAAGAGAAAAAATAAATACGGCCGTGGCAATTGGTAAGGGTGTCACGTTTCAGGCTCGTACGTGGTGCGTCGCTCCTCAATCGAAGAGTAGTTACGTGTCCGCCGAGCTGCTGAAGCTGGGGCACCACGCCTCGCGCTTCACATATTATGTGCCGTCTACTCGACGACCCTATAATACATGAATGTGTTCCCCCGACACACTTAATGTCCACACTTCGAAACGTTCATTCACTCCACCTTTCATTACAGTTTATACAGAGTCTAAAGCAAAATAGGGTGGTTAACTGACGAAATATACCGAATTAGACTAACTATGAATGTTTAAGGTCGCAAGAATAATAATGCTAAAACTAAAAATATGTCGCATTGCTTAAAGAGTTTGTAGGTATGTAACTTTTTAATTATTTTAACATTTTCATTCCAAAGAAAGCTCGGCTTCTGTGGTTTTCATAATTGGTTTCAAACATGCGAAGTATAACTATGTGAAAATGAATAGGATTTTGTTCAAACTTTGGATGTTTTATTGCATGGGTTTGCATTACTCTGTTTATTAATAAAAAAACCCTAAGATACCTAGCGATTGTAACCCCATAATCTGTAGATTACTAACTCTGAGACTCATGGAAAGGATTATTTTTAAATATATAAACGTTGCGTCACACTAGGAATTTCTGCTGTATTGTGAATGCGTTGACAAACATATAAACTCACATATACCCAAACATATAGACCCAGAACAACAACTTGTAGGTCATACAAATATTTGTTCCATGCGGGAATCCAACCCGCGACATGCAGCACATCAGTCAAATATTTAATCACCACGCCAAACGTGCCAACATGAGAAACGCATTTGCTTGCAATCACAGGTTTTATTTTTGATTTGATTAATAATAATAGTATGGTGTTTACTGTTTACCTGCCTCATAGTTTCGACATCATCTGCTACGTTGATGCCACTCTGGTGACGGCCTGGGGGCAAACGCATCGGCAATAAGCCATACTGTTCACGGCAGGTGTTGCGCAGGTTATTTGAAGGATCCGACAATTGGATCTCGAGGAAACTTTGCACAGATTTGAAGCTCTGTTGTCATGGAAATCTAGGACTTGTCCTCTTGGCTCCCACCGGAGACTGTATGTGGGGATTGAGTGTCCGTGCGGCGCACAGATATTGCAAGGAACGTCAGATATTGCGAAGGCCACAGAGAACGAGCCAGGGTGATAGTAGGATATCGTACGATCTCCGAGGCAGCAACTCTCCTGGCTGGATCACCGGTGAGGGATATGGACGCGAAAATTCTTACGCCACTACATTGACGGAAGGCAGAGATTATGCGTGGTCAGCTTTCGGTTTCCAGGGCAAAAGCGCTGTGCCCTCGTCGCTACGCTTGGTACGGGTGATTTCTCACTTCCAGCTGGGGTTCACTTCATCGTCGGAAGCGCAGAAGTGGGGTTTTAGAGGGTACAAGTTCGACAGAATCATCCGTTATCCTCAGACAGCCCTCTGTCTGAGAATAACCGTACCGTACCGTACCGTGTGGATTTCCCCACGATAAAGAAGGGATATCGGTTTTACAATCGATTCAGTGCAATATGATTATAACAAATTACCATTAGGTACACTTTTCTATGAAACAGTAGATATTTTGTCTTGGTCTTGACTCAATTCATGGTAACTGTTTGCACGTAGATGTCGCTGCGTTATGTATATTTGGTACTCTCTTGTGAGTGTTAGTTAATAGTTCCTTAACTTTTATGTGCTCGGTTGGAAGTGTATCAAGCGCATACCTTTTTGTGTCAGTGACTCGTAAAAGCCTGAAGGTTGATTGTAGCTTGTGCGTAAGTAGTACCTATCTACCTATCCATGATGTATAAACCTCAGGCTATTACTCAATGATAAAGTACTAACATATTTTTTAAGTTCAAATAATTGTAAAAGTAATTTACAATCAATTGAATTGTAAAAGTAATTTCAGTCTTATGACTTATCATTTCTAGTTCGGGTTGGGTTCTTAATATTGCCTATTATCCAAAATAGGAATCTAAATGCTACCCTAGGGTAGTCACGTCACATACCTACTTATAATTAGTCACAGTCAGAATAGAGGGGTGACGTTCTCTGTCGCCGACAGAATATGGTCACCTGTCGTGCGGAGTACTGAAATGGACAATGCATTCGGGATTTCAACCACATTTGCCGCACCTGTTCATACGACCGTAAGCCTTTAATTGTTGTGCTCAATTGTCGTAGATCGACTTCCGATGAATTTATTAGGCGCTTGTGTTTGCGCATATGCTCTAGTTATCAGTATAAACCTAACAACCTATTTATATATAAATATGAGCTTAACATTAAAAACGATAATGCTGGAAATTTTTTTGAGACAAACTCTGTTGTGTGTTAATTTTTTTAAATTTAATAACTTACTAATATCAGTCCTAACTTAGTAGGATACGTTTATATGAAGCTTCACTAAATATTAGCTAAAATATGAATGACTACCTACCGCATACTTCCCGACTGCTTCTGACTTTTGTAGAGCGTTAGTTGTCGGCTTATCTCAAAAATTACAAAATAGGATGATCAGATACAGCTTTTACTGCACCCCAAAGGTTTATCAAAATATATTTTTAATGTAATCCCAAGGCAACCTTCTTTCGTCTATCCCTTCTAGTTAGCTTGAAGAACACTGGCAGGACATATTATGCGGAGCTCCTATCAAAATTGTACGTTTATAAATACTTACCAATCTGGGGTACATCGTAGGGTCGGTTAGAGCGCGAAGCTCTCAACATCATCTGACTGGCTATTTCCGAAGGCAGCTGATGCGGTGTGCGCTTGTTGGTGCGCGTGCGGCGACGCTCGTTGCTGAGCGCGCCGGGCGGCAGCGGCGGCGGTGCGTGCGCGTACTCTGCGCCTCCCTCTGCCTCGAACAGCTCGCTTAGCGGCCGGGAGCGCGCAAGCTCGCGGCCGGTGCGCCACTCGGCCGGGTAGCGGCGCGGCGCCGGCTCAGCTGCCGAGCGTAGCGCCAGCGCCGCCAGCACCGTGGTCACACAGCACACGCGCATGCTGACCGCCCGCGCCCCCCACCACACGGGCATCGCCTGCTACTAAGTACACAACACGATGAGAGCACCCGCTGGGCGCATGCCCGACCACATTATTCGACCTTCACCGCTTATAGACGGACCTTTTCCTTTTCCGCTTCAGTTCAGAGGCCTCAGGATGAGACTAATTTAACGTTTATTGACGTTCTTTATCTGAAACAAATGAAAAGTATTTGAAATCAACAGACTGAAGACGCATTGGCTAGGTATGCTATTGACATTTACAGTAAAGCAATAAAACATTCCTGTTCTAAGAAAATCAATTCGAAAATATCCTGCCATTCACCATGCTCATACTTTAAACGAATTAATTCGTGTATAAATTAATTGATCAGATTCTGTTTCATTTAGTAAAACACATACCAGATTCTATTTATTCAAAAAATACCCTCACGCTTTACTTACATAAAGGTTTGATTACCGTTAGCAAATTGGATTTTATACGCCAGAATGATTTATAAGACAAACAAAAGTTTTGTACCCTTTTCTGAGCTTAATCGTAATATTGTTTGTGCTGAAAATTCCGTACTGCCATATCACCCCTAAAAAATATATATCTAGTTAAGTCAGCTACTGCTGTAATGATATCCAATTAGAGTATTCCGACCACTACATATGGTTAAATGTATTTGCAAACGAATACGATGTAAGCTAAGCAACGTTAAGTCTAGTCCAGTTTATTTCTAGGCTGAAGTAGTAGGATTCACGTGGCAATGATGTAGATGCAACACAACATACCGCCGACATTGCTGTTGAGGATACTGAAATGTGGAAAGTTTTACAATAAAAACAAATTAACTGTGGTCTAAGTGCGGCTTTTGTGTCTGTTCTACGGCGACATTCAGGATGAAACTTTTTCCTTAATCTTATTTGTAAGGTTGACTTAGAAAAATCGTGGAGTGATATTAAAGGACTCCTAATGAATTGCAAAAACGTAACTGATCGCTGACTATCGTAGTCCAATGACTAAATTGAGTGAAAGTGCGCTGCAATCAGCGCAGTTTCACTCAATTTGTTTCATGAACCACAGTGTAATCTTCAATTATTTGTTTTCCTAGCAAATATTGTTCTAGTGATTGAATAATTCTGTTATTGAAATGATGAAATGATTATGTGATGAAAATTGGAATGTACCTATTATTTGGTAAGTTGATATGTTGCAATTCATCGCAGAATTAGCGGTTTTCTTCGTAGAATAAAATATTCATATTTCATGCTAGAATCACGTCTCGAACGTGCGCGAGGTAACTTGTTATCGTCATCTTCGTTGTACAAGCATCTCTCATGTCATTGTGATGTTTACAAATGTTTACTTTAGTAGAACAGTCACAAAGTTGTCGGCATAAAGTGTGAGAAAAGCTTAGTTCTGCGGCAATATATCATGAACATAGAAAGGGATAGTTGTAAGTTTGCGACAAAGTTTGCTACTCGCTGGGGAGTTGCAGCGTCACCGAGACTGACAACAGACAGGTAACAGGTTAAAAACGTAGTTGTACGTGTAGTAGTCCAGTGAAAGGCAGCGTCACGGCTCGACGCCGACAAGCGACTCTGCGGTCACTAATTTACTTGCTATATAGCGTGGCATTAGCGCCTATTCTGTACTGCCTTTTAATGTATAGAAATGTACACCATGAAGGTAAAAATTACAGAAAACCGAGAAAAAACTAAATAAAAATCCATTGTTACATATTCATAAAGGGAAAACTTTGATTTTATCAAAACATGTTTGAAAGTTGTAACTAAATAAATTTGATAGCGTTTGTTCTTCTTGTACCACATTTTATTCTTTTATCTACATACTCGAATAATATAATTTATAGTCATAATAACAGGTAGGTTCTGCGATATTGAGCAGCTAATAAGCAGGCGGCTCATCTGATTGCACCTAAGTAGTCAAAGCGCCTACGATGCCTCTAAAATAGGAGGTGGTATACCTCCTATTTTAGAGGCATCGTAGGCGCTTTGTCCTCATACAGACAAAGCAAAAATGTTTCATGTTTCCACTATACAATTACACATATGTATATACATACATAAAGCATAGTAGATAGACGATGAACTAAGTATTTCCCCGGACAAGGTGTTTCACAGAGGGTTCTATAACTAAACTAATCTATCCCTTATATGATATGCTTATACGTGGGATAATCAGAGAGTTTTACGATAAAAAAAATATTCTATAGGAACATATATTTTAATTACATATTTTCAAACCTCTCTCACTCTCTACCAGCCTCTATACAAAGTTTCATGCGTCTGAACCAGTTTTCGAAACACTTTTTCCAGTCCGCCGCAGACACCTCGTTTATAGCCTGCTCGAACGCCGACAGCGCATCATCCGGCGACGAAAATTATATCCCTTTGAACTAGTCTTTTATTTTTGGGAATAAGAAGAAGTCACACGGTACTAGGTCAGGGCTGTAAGTATATCGTACGATTCGTCTGATTTTAGGAGACATTTGAAATCGTAAAAAATCATAGCGCGAAAATGTTCTTATAAATAATCATATTTTTCAAATAAATTGTAACTGGCCAGTTTCCCATACATAAAATTTTTTGTGGCAATACTTTCTAAGAGACCTGGTATAAATATATCTAAGAATAGGCTGGACCGACCGAGCTGAAAAGGCGAGTTAAAAATAAGGAACTAGCGTAGTTTTAGTTTTATTGTAGCTATTTGTTGTTCTTTTTTTTTACTCAACAAAATAAAGTACACATACGCATAAATGGTGAATGTGAATAGTGTTTATCACTACTAAACGATTGTGAATTGTGCGATCGTATGCAAATTGAACCACGAATCACGTGCCACCTGTATCGCGTAGGTTTTAAATGTCACATCGGAATTAACTCGTGACTAATTATTATACTACGCCTACGACCGGGTGTGCCATATCTGTGGGGTTCGGCGTTAGTTTCGCTTTCGATAGATTTTGTCGGATTAGGAATCATAACTGTGGAGATGTATGGTAATTGATTGGTTTAGGGCCGTATGTTTTGTACAACACTTTACAGTAGGTAACGGTGCAGGTATATAGCAATACAATCACATTGACATTGTTTGCCACTTTCCATGTCTGTTTTCATACAGCTGGTATTTGGAAAAACTAAATTAAGTTGAGAAAAACTGAGGGATCCGTTTCAAAGTTTTGGGTTTCCTATAATACGTGCTCCTCTATCTCAGTCAAATCCGATGTAATTGGCCTTCGTATCGCAACTAAATCAAAGCAACTTTCCTCATATGAGAACCTAATTGTTAATTTGCTAATATAAATTAATTGCGGTTAGTCTCGGCTTGGGGCGCACCTTGCTACTTTATCTTTCCACTTCACATTATTAAGCCACTGATGAGCTCCATAATTCGTCTGTTAACGAAGTCTTGATTTCATAATTTATCATACATAAGTTATCATATATACATAAGTGTGTGATTAGTATCTATTTTTTAATTTATCGCTCATTAATGCGTTACTCGCAAATATCAAATGTTTGTAGAGACTGTTTTTGTTGCCATAATAATGAATAGGAAATTAATTTTGGGTTAACGCACAAATACAATTCATTTCAGTGAAATGTCTATCCATCAACGCTAATTGTTGCGTAACAATTAGCTGGAGGCGTCTGACGATGAATAATCCACTATCCAGTGATCAAACAATATCCATTTACATCTCATAGCTCTGTTTCTTAATGTTCATTTAAAATCGGCAATTAATTACGTATTAATTACTATCAGCAATGGCTATTAATATCTGCTCTATTTTAAATATTATTCTAATTGTTTTGGTTTACATGTAATGTATTTTGTTATGTAATAAATATCTTATACATCTGCGGTTAAAATTGTTAAATAATACCACAATTTTTAGTTTTGCTCACTTAATACGTCTTAAGCAAGTGCCATCTTGTATCAACGCGAATAAAATATTCGAGAGCCTTGTTGCAAACTTGTATGTCAAATAGTTTCCAAATATACGAACGATACGGAAGTGATTTCTTAAGTGTTCCCTTTTTTGCCAATTTTGGCACGGAATATCAAAATTGAAAAGGTTAAACCTGCTGAATAAATGAAACAAAGATGTTTTCTACTACTAAGTAATATATTTAGCATAGTTTATCAGATAACAATTTTGAATCACTAAACAGTGACACGCGGCGAATGTGGCTTAAATCTGCGTAGCTTAGGAGGTAACAGTTACATTTACCCACAGTGCCTATAAGCTTTGTCTAATGTCGACCTACCAATGAAGGCTACTTTCCTGTATCAAAGAGGACATTGTAACAATTAGCTGGAATCACCACCTTTAATAAACATACAGATAGCTTCTGACGCTTGCTGCGTTCGCTACCGTTCTTATTGATGTAGGCTACCTAATCACCTTTTACAACACCCATGAGCGGGAAAGTAATGGTATAACTATTCTTTACTTATAGGTAGGATTAAGTTATGATGGTTACTACTTCAACTTTGATTTTATGAGTCCTATTAGTAAAGGATGTTTGAGGTGCAAAAGCGAGCTCCACCACAAGCCACAATCTACATACATATCTTGAAAATCGGAGGACTGGAATTTGCTGAGAAGGGAAAATACCAAGCAAGAGAAAAAAGCTCCGAGATTCTGTATTACTACTTAACTGAAATACCCGCTATAGGTACACGTGAACTTCTGCCCAAACACACTTGAATCGAAATTGGCGGCGATTTGAGCTTCAGAAGTTAGTCCGCGTCAATACACTCGGCGCCGTGACGGCACTGAATTTGTTAAGAAAGTCGACAGTATTTGAACATCACCCAACGTAGTTCCACTTCATACATCAATTTATATATAACTTCTAAAGGCTAAAGGGCCAAGAAATGCTTTTAAAGGAAAATTCACCCAAGGATTCCGAAATCAAATTACTCACTTTGTTGATTAGTTACCCCAATTTAAACTCTAGCAAAAGCACAGTGTCATACATGGGATCTTTTATGCCTAAAATAACAGTTTGGATAATCTTATTACATCTATTATGTTTTAACTAGTTTGAGGGTAGTTATTATCTATACTTTTGTATAGGAACACCCACTAATTGCTGTGGAAGCACAACTAAAAAATTTAAGGGGCGTAATTACATAGATACATATGAAAGGATAGGACATAAAAATATATTTTAGCGTTTCTAATGTAAGCACACTGAATGCTGTAAGGGCCGAAACCTGTGGCGTGGCTATATTTATAATCGGGTGGTGTGCGGTGGGCCGTTGACGTCATCACGAGGGTCGCGAGCGCCGAGGGCTTGGGAGGGGCTTGGTGTGGGGGGGGGGGAGGCGAATGGCGCGCCCTCCGATACGCACTTGCAAATTCGCACCTCCATGAATGGAGGAATTAAATTATCCTTAGCCGCGCATCGAATTTACGCGGACCTGACTGGGAATGTCAAATGCCTTTTTAATATGTATTTGTTCTGCAGGTTTACTATTTCGTGTGTTTATTGTCGCTGTGGCTCATATTATCCACTTGAGATGTGCGGGCGACAAGTAGTGGACAGCTGTGAAAAGCAGCTGTGAATGAGTTAGCTTTTAGCTTAAGCTGTTTAAAATATTTATTTTTCAGAAAGAACACAAGAAATTGAACTACAAATTATGACACATTTTCTAAGGTAAGGTTGTAGGTTCTAACCACAGTGGACGTTTTAAGGGACGTAATTACCTGAAGACGAAATAGATGGATCGTGGAAACAATTTACTTTGATGGGCACCGTAACGACGCTGTCATAAATAAACTGTTACATATTTAAAGACGGTGTGTTGTTAGAATTTTACAAGTTGAAAATCCGTGGTAATTGCTTTGCATAAATTTCAAGAGATAATGGTGGTTTGTAATGTTGCTGCTTTTATCCAGGAATAATAAACGGGTAGGGGAGCTTCGATGCCGAAATCGCTTTTTTATTTAAAAAATACTCAAGGCACTTACTACCACTTTGACTTCGGTTAAAAACGAGAATCATTTTCAGTTTGTTACATATTAATTTCTTCTGAATTTGGCGAAATATCAAAGTATTTTTGTAGGATGTCATTTGGTGCTAAAGTAGAGCATCAAGAGTGTCCTCGACAGCGAGCGACACGCCGAGCGCCTCCGAGCGCTACCGGCGAAGGTGCGCGGTGCGTGCGCTTAAGTAAATTGGTCTGTTCCGTGTCCCCACAATAATTCCACTTGATGTGGGTTTCAATTCAATTATACGTATCACGCAACACGCTGCTTAACAAAACTACGGATAAGAAACTATGCAAATACATACATACAAAACTTTTATACTGAAATAAAAAATATCAAGAAACTATAGAACCTAAGTATACCTACTTTTGGTAGCTATCTACTATATCATACCATCATTGGTGAAGCGTTATTTCTTAGTTCACTATCAATGTCATTTTCATACCGTTATTCCATTTTATTTGAGATTGGCGCAACGTGTCCTTTTTATACATACTTCTCTATTAGTCGGTAGTTAACCCCTTTCTCACCATGTCATCTTTTATACGAGTCTATCGATCGCTTCTATGGTCTTTCCCAATCAGCCAGCCACCGACATTCATACTCCGCTTTCGACTAACATAACAGACACTGTCTAAACCTCAGTCTCTCATTCTCTTAGTTCATTATATTATAGAAGACTAGTAACAAAGCCACGTACGTGACTGGTGTTACGACGGCTATATTTTCTTGCCAACATAACAAAATAAGCTGAGATGTATACTGCTTTGTAAGCTTGTATAAATCTGCGAAGTGATATTGTGCCATTTTTTTATTCCTGTTTATTATTTGAGGTCATATTCCATCTATTACGTATAGTATATGACTCAAATCTTCGTTGCTTCAGGGATGCCATTTTTCCTTCTAAGGCTTCCATACAAAAGTCGAGAAGAATCGATGCGTCCCATGAGTTCCAACTTTTGAGATAACATTTCAGATATGATCCTGATATTTATTATTATGGATCATATCATATTTCTGTTTCAATCATACACAAAATTTGATTCTTATGATGTAATTTATTTCAAGCTTTATCGTCGGCTGTTAATCTGATTGTGTTACAATTTCATTAACTTGAGTGAAGCAGTATACATGCCACTGTAAAAGCCCGAACTGCGGTAAATCTTAAAAATTACTGATATATCCTAAGATTCAACAAGTTTCATCAATAAAAGTACAAATTATTCTATAACAATCTTTAATTTCGGACTTTTACAGGCTTTTAGGCGGTAAATGTCCGAATTCAAAGATTTAAATATAATAATAATCATGTCTGACTCAAGAAGCGTTATTGTAAGTATAGTCGATGTTAGACAACGATTCTTATCAGCGGCGTACAAACGTCAGAGTATTAAAGAAGCTTTATGCGCAAAACCAATTTACCTCATGCCCGGAAGACTTTAACAAGATTAAAGAAGTTGACAAAAAGGGAAGAAGTGAGGCAGGGATTAAAAAGTGTGAGTGCCTTAAAAAGTGCTCGACGAAAAAGTTGGGTTACAAGTCATTGATTACTTTGTACCTAATTCTATATGCAAGACCTAATTCACCTAGACCTAATTCTATATCCATTTTACTGTAACAAGTAAAATCCTATTTTAAACTCGTATCTACTGAAAATAACGTTTATTCATACCTAGCCAAAGTACTTAGATGTTATTAACGAAAATTGTCCTCCGTGGCGCAGCGGTCATCACGCCTGCCTGCGACGTAGATGCCCCGGGTTCGATCCCCGGCCAGGTCATGATGGAAAACGATCTTTTCCTGATTGGCCTGGGTCTTGGATGTTTATCTATATATGTATCTATTATAAATATAATATCGTTGAGTTAGTATCCCATTACACAAGTCTCGAACTTACTTTGGGGCTAGCTCAATCTGTGTGATTTGTCCATATATAAAAAAAAAAGAAAAGAATTTCATTTTTCTATATCACGTTTAAAGACTTAACTAATAATGATTGGTGACTAATAAAAAAAAAACAAAACACACGCAACACACACGTATATTTTTGAATTTCTATATATATCCAGCAGTTATTTACATAAGAAATGTACAAGAAAAGCAATGAAATCAATCGAATTTATATACTTTTTTGAAAAACATTTACCTTAAATTAATTAATAATCACGAAAAACTGAACCAAAGGTGACATAACAGGTATCCCGCAAGCTTTATCGGCGAATCATCCAGCCAGCCAGCACCCACGGCTATAACGGGTATCCTGACCACAAGCATGCAGCGACTGCGCATACCTGGTCATCACCCTCAGCCTCATCAGCAACTTCGGCAAAGTACACTGCACTTTCGGCCGGTCAAGAAGCAGAGCCCTCTCTCCTGGTCGACGCAGCAGCCGACCTCAATCCGGCGTTGTACGACATCCGACGCACTGGAGACTGGAGTATAACGCAGCGCCACCACCCCGACTCACTGGTGAATCTCCGAAGACAGTTCCGACTCACCATGAACTACGCGGCAACCGGTTCCGACTCTTTGGAACCTGAGTTGGCCTGGCAAGTATCGCAAGATACAATACTCAGCAGTAGGCTGACCGACCTCCGGTCTCCGGAGAGGAGTGATGTAGCGGTACCTACAAACGCCAAAAACAAACAACGCGTCATACTGACGTCACACGAATTCTACATTTCGCAATCAGAGTGCATTGCATTGCATTGCATTGGGCAAGTGCCAGCCAGACATAACACCCGTTTGGTCGGAGGATCTTCCCTTTTCTATGGAGGATGAGTGAATTTTACTCCCTGTTCCTAATGCCTCCACAAATCAATGAAAATGTTATGCTTTCATTGAATGGAGCTACAGAGGGAGGAAACAACCTGACCAGTTCGGATGCTCTCACTTTATTAGGTGATTAAACCGGCTGTCAACGCTTGGGCACCACAACTATCGGATCAGATACGTTGGATGATACTGTGCTTGACCGCCTTGAAGTGAAATGCAGAGTAGCCGTGTAATCATTTATCAGTCGCAGACTGCGGTGATACCACTGCATCCAGCAAGCTATGCTTATAAGGGGAGTAATGACGGGGCTACAAATGTAAGTACCCAGTGGAATGAGGAATTAAGCAATGCTTTGGAGGCTGCATTTCCGAAATATCGTTTCATGACGCCCGATATCAGGCCACGTTTACCATGTTTGCCCATGCGTAACAGAAATAGGGCACTGATCGCGACTTTCGATGAGCAGTTATCAAATTATATTGATAGCTGCGAAAACCTCACCGTATTTCAATTCTGTACTATGCAGCTGTGGCAGCTAGTAGTTTAGCTCACGTCAAATTTGCTAGTGACTCTAGGGCTACACGAGCGAAGCCAGTTGTACATACATGGCTCATGCGGGTGCTAGAGATTTATAAAGTAGACGCAACTCTGCGCACCTTCCTTATGACGTGTATGGGGCATTGGAGGACGGTCCTTCGCTATCCATGATGACAAAATATGCAGAGGGATAGGGACCCAGTATGGATCGAGTGAGGTATATTTCAGGGCGATAGTTTAAGTCTACTTGCCTTGAATCCTCTAAACACATTGCTGAAGGATTTAGGTCTAGAAGCTGAGGCTGAGAAGTGGTGGTCAGGTTATATCGCACCTCCTCTACAGGGATTACCTAAAACTCTTTACTTCTAATGATTTCCAACTATTAGATATTAAGTGTTATACATGACATTTTAGCCAATAATAATGTAATAAGGCTTTCATATGTCATAGACACAAGTGAGTCATAGATTTCGCCGCCATTTAGATGAGAAGTGAGGCTTCCAGGCTTCAGATTTTTGTTTCGAACGAAAAACGCTGGGTGTATTTTTAAGAGATTGCTTTGTTAAATATTAAAAATCCTGTTAAAAGTGGCATAAACAGTAATTAAAACTCAGCGTGTTTTGTATTAATTCTTGTACAAGTGAAGGAGCTACTGAAAATTACTGAAACTTTCAGTAGTACCATCAGGATGGACTTTGGTGTGAACAAATGTGTGGTCATGCATGTAAAGCGAGGAGAGATTGTAGAATCCGTGGGAACCCAACTCACGGGTTCCATAAACCTTAAGAGTTCTCTCCGCATTCGAAACCTATAAGTATTTGGGTATGTCGAAAGAGCTGGGTATTGGTGGGATTGCGATCAAGCACTAGTTTATAATTATTAAAAAAAATATATATGTGTAACTATATTTGTTGAGAAAAGGAAAGAATAATTATGTACCGAATAACGAAATAATTATCAAAAAACTGTGTGAAGAAAGAAAATATCAGAACTTGTATTATATTTCTAAATATTATTTTTATAAAATATTTTATTGGATATTTTAAATATTTATTTATCATTTTCGACGTGATCTAATATATAAAATTCTCCTGTCACAATTTTTCTCCTCGACCTTCTCCAAAACTTTCCAAAACCTTCGTTAGGCCTGAGAATACATTTTATTTATTTTTTATATTCATAAGTGTACAAACCGCAGGGCGCAGCTAATCATAATATAAATTAAAACTATGCCCCACAAAACCGTAGTAGCACAGAGCAAGTAATCACTACGTTTTACGAAGTACGAAGTAGTGGTTTGACTGTAGGTTTTGGCGAGTCGTTATTCTTTATTTAAAATTCATTTGCCAAAAAATAATAATAGAATTTTACTACGTACTCGTAATTTTCTCTATATATTTCGATACCCTAAATTTAAATCTACCACCAGTTTTCACCCATCAGCTTCTTCCTTATACAATGTTTTTTGTTTCTGAGCGTAGCCGTACATTTACAAGTTTAGTGATGTTTTGTTATAGGTTAAGTTAATTTTAACGCTGTATATACGTCAAAGGGAGAACAATAAAACGTGTTTCAGATTATTAAAATTTTCCACAGTGTCTTGTTTTGTTTTTGTGGTGAATATGTTATAAAAAACAGAAAATCAATTACATACTTTGTGTAAACATGTTTACACATTCATGCACCCTTCTCCATACATAAACACCAACTCACTTAGCTTTCCTAGTATTTAACTCACTAAGTTTGAGCTTAATTAATTGTATTTTGTTTTATGTAAAATTGTTGTAAAAAACTTACTTTTTAGCTTAGTTTATTTTATTTTGTATTATTTTGCTTTTCTTTTTATCGACATAAAGCTGTTCGCGTTAGATTAATTTTTTAAGATATTAACTTACTGAGAGGTTTGGCGCTGCACACCGAGATACAGGTTTTACCTAGTTCGGTTGCAGATGCTCCTATTATGTAGCGTATGTATTACCTATATAGTTACTATGTTTTATGTTGTTTTGTAGTTGGTATATTTATTGGTGAATAAATGTATAAATGTATTAAATGTAAAATGTAAACATCCTATTTTGACTATTTTTAAGTATGTAGATAAACCGTGGGTGCCTAAAAAGTGTTTGAGAGTTCTCCTTATTCAATTTAAATCCTTTTCCATTTGACCACTATTACAAACTAATTTGCGACAATGGTGAAATGGAAAAAGGAGTTCTTTAAAGTTTAAAACCCCAATGATGTGGTGAGAGCCGAAAAACCATAATTAGAGAGGTAATTTGTTACTTTTTCTGTTGATGATATAAATTCAAATAACTATAAAAAAATGGAACTATTTTTGCATTTACTGTCGGCCAAACTATCAACTATGTTAAATACCTCAGAAATATGATGATTGATGCTGTATTGTAATTTATTAATAGTTTTAATTAGGGTAATAGCTTTATTTAGTAATTTGTATTTATTTAGTTTTATAAGTTTGCATATATCGTCTTATAAATATAAAAGTAAATAAACATATTGAAGAGAAAAAAAAATGCCTCAGAGGAATAACTTATATTACTAGTTTTACCTTTACCATCTTCAGTAGATCCTTGCCAATTGATGAAGAACAGGATGTAATTCAGATAACCCTGTTGATACCATGAACCCTCGCGATATATAAAATACTCAAACATATTGAAAAAGTGTATTTATAAGTCAAAAATGAATACTAACCTGTATTTCATTAAACATAGTAAAAACAAACGCAGAGCCACATGGTCGATTGTTAACCATGAATTTGGAAATGCAAGTTCGTGTATTAATAATAATTCTGAATTACTATTAGATAAACGAGTACTGATAAATCCTACCGACAAAGCGAATGCTTTTAACAATTATTTTACTGACTCGACTAACACCTTGACGTTAAAAAATCAACATCATTATAATTCCACTAATTATAATTGTATGTCAATTTCTGACTCCATGTTTCTTAGCTCTATGACATACGATGAAGTTAAAAAAGATCTGATGACGTTAAACGACACTAACTCTGAAAGTTATGATGGAATAAATACATAAAATACTTAAAACGTGCAGCACAGAGTTAGTTCCTATTTTGACATATTAAATTAATTTCTCATTTTCATCAGGTACTTTTCCTGAAGCTCTAAAATTGCTAGTCATGAAGCCACTGTACAAAAAACAGGATAAAAAGGATGTTAAAAACTATCGACCGATAACACTTATTCCCGTACTGTCAAAGGTTTTCGAGAAATGTATGCTCAAGAGACTTGTTCACTTTTGTAGCAAATATAAAATTATATGCAAAGGTCAGTTTGGATTCCATTCCAAGCACAGATCAACCACACAAGCAATATATACTCTGTGAGCAATATCCTGAGTAACTTAAACAGTAATAAATTAACAAGAGGACTATTTTTCGACTTGTCGCAAGCTTTTGACTTCGTAGCGCATGACATATTATTGGAAAAGTTGGAAATCCTAGGAATAAGAGGAGTTGCACTGCAGTGGATTTCGTCATATATAAATTCATCCAAACAAATTCGTTGTCATAGATAAATTAAATGAGAACATACTAAGTTGCTACTCTTCAAACACTAGGGTAAATAAACGTGCTATCCCTCAAGCAAGTGTATTAGGTACTATATTGTTTTTATTATATTAAATGACATGCCACTAGTGACTAACCATCAATTTATATTATTTGCAGACGACATCTCAATTATCGTGACATCTGATAAAAAATCATTATCTAAACATGAAATTGAAATTAATAACAGTTAAATTGAAAATTAATTTAGATAAATGTAATTAGATACAATTTAATAAATCAAAACATGCCAAATATAATTTTGAACTTAACACTAACACACTAAAAGAAGTAAAGAAACCAAATTCAAAATCAAAATCAATGCATTTATTTCAAATAAACCAGTTACAGGCACTTTTGAATTGTCAGAAGGTCGGTCAGTCATTAAGGTGAAGCTAGTCGCCCATTCCAAAGAGTAGGTAGGAACAGGAGCAGAACAACGGGCAAGAAACTCCATGGACACCCTTTTAAATTATCAAGCTATTGATACAAATATTTGATTACATCATTCATTTTGAAATCATCCGTGTGAGAACGATGCAGAAATATATTGTACGCTAAGAGCGTCCATTATGGAAAACACAAAAAAAACAACAACAAAAAAAAAGACTTACCCAACAAATAGATGCTTTACAGCAAGTACAATGTGCTCACATGTGTGCCATGCAATTATACAATACTAAGAAATTGAATCTATACAATGCAAAGATAGTTATAGATCGTTGATAGTTTACATATAAAAAAAAAGGTTTGTCCAAGGTTCAGCAGCTCCAACAGTGTTCCCGAATACTAAGTTTAGCTCCTGTGTAGCTGCACCAGTACCGAACACCCCTGTTCAGTTCCGTAACGTACAATATGCTTGGCTACATAGTGTGTACTGGCTTTGAGTAAAAAAAAAAAAACAAACAATTACATATTAAAACATAGAACAATCAGTGTATGTATAGAAATCGGACGCAGCTCAAGCCCTCGCCTTTTTGTCCTCAATATAATCCTTCCCGCTATAAAATGCTTTCTGACACAACTTACGAGTAATGAAGGATTTGAATTTATTCAGGCTCAGATCTTGAACCACCTCTGGAAGTCTATTGTAAAAATGTATACATTGGCATCTAAAAGAGCCAAATATTTTCTTGAGCCTTGTTGTAGGTACAATAAATTTGTGCCTGTTTATATTATGAACACTAAAAACTTTCTGAGTGTCCAAGTATATCCAGTTACAAGAACTTTATTTAGATTAAGTACTTACGTTAACAGTGATTCGCAAACCAAACCAAGAGAAGAAATAAATTGAAAAATAAAATAAAAAACTGATAACCTCTTTAGGTTATAAAAGATCATTAGTCAGGTCGTGCAACAACAATGCAGTTAAACTTTTTCCATATCCATCCTCCATCCTCCCCATCCCATCCCATCCCATCTTATCCATCCTCCTCTTGACAATAGAGATCGCATTATTTTGAAACCATTAACCATAAAACTTGTCATCGTCGGATACAAATTGTTTACGCTAGTTTATCGATCGGGTCCGATTGTTAGTTAGTCGAGTCGATAGATGCCCGATCGGTACGGGCTAGCGCAATTAGTATTGTCTATGGCGACGCGCGGCCGCCATTATGCACACAACGTCTTGAGACCCCGTCGCGTTACGTTTTATAGTTCAAGTAAATACTCCAAAACACGGGCAACAATCGCGACAACTATCCAAAACCGCGGCCGGTGGTATTTTTCCCGAAAATCACTCGTCCGAAACACGCCACGCATGCGAGGATTTCGTCAAGAGTTTAGCAACGGCCCGCCGTACGCGGCGGGGTCTCAACACGTTGTGTTGGCTCGCGTGCGTGGCGCGTTCGGACGAGTGAATTTCGGGAATAAATACCACCGGCCGCGTTTTGTATAGTTTGTCGCGATTGTTGCCCGTGTTTTGGAGTATTTACTTGAACTATAAAACGTAACAGTGACGTCTGTAAATTGAGTTGAATTTGAATCGGAAACGTGGTTTCATTGGCGATCTTTGTCGGGCGTGATTGACACTGCAAAATAACTTCTTACGTTGGTGAGCTTTGGTGCCCTAATAAGGGAACTTGGTGTGTCGACTGGTATGGGACAGTCAGTGTATTTGAAGACTTCGGACGTCATTGTAAGGTCGGCGCGCGCGTCGACCTCGCCGAGACTTCACTCCACGACGGAACACACTGGATCCCAAGGTAAGTCCCGTAGATTTACCAGAGTGTGGTCGGAGATTAATTTACTTGTGGTGTAGGCCGACCTTGTTGTTGAATAAGCCGTGACAAATGCGCGGTAGATGTACGTGCTGTGCTGGGGCGCCTACACCGTTTGGTAGCAGAGCGTGGTTTCTAATTACTAATTTGATTAATTAGAGTATCATTCCAGTATTTTGGTAGCCTTCAGAGGCTAATTTGCAAAAATTTGATTTTTTATTTGTTGTTGTCGGTACTCGTAAAATTATATCTCTGACCACCTCCATCATTGTGTGGATCCGATATTTTACAAAGTAAGAACTGTAAAAACAATTGTAGGTAGATTGTTTTATTTTTGGTTCATTTATTTCCGTTCAGAGGAGCGGAGTAGGCTAAGGCATGATACGCCATACAGCCAGTTATGTTTACGAGTAATGTTTTGTTATTGTTGACTCGATTATCTTGTCTATTTGTACGAACCAAATAGTTCGTTTTGTTGTTGAGCCACAGTTACCAGTAGGTACATTGTTGAATATTGAGCTACGGTTATCAATAATTGCGAGTTATTTTTATGACTAATGTTTTGTTATTGTTTTAGTCAACTCGTGTATTGTACGAACCAAATAGTTCGTGATTGAATGTTTTGATTTAGCTCGTAATTCATAGTCGTAATTTTGTTGATTTAGCTCGTAATTCATAGTCGTAATTTTGTTGATTTAGCTCGTAATTCACAGTCGTAATTTTGTTCTGTTTTTTGTTGATTTATTACATAATTCACAGTAATAATTTTATTCTGTTTGTTTGTTGATTTATTGTGTAATTGGTAGTAATAATTTTGTTTTGGTAATAAGTTTGGATCTGTGTCGCAGTTAAGTTAGGCCGTTTGCACACTGATATTTTGTATGTATACTTTGTAATATTTTTTATTTGTACATGTTAGTGTTTTGTTTGTAACGGTTGCCCTTAGCTTTGGTCCCCACACGGTCTCGCGGAATTTATTGAGTTATTTACGCTTGTTTTTGTTGCTTTCCGCGCGTTCTTTAATTGAATTTAATTTGTTAATTTGAATTAAAGGCTTTTGTTTGAAATGGCTCCCGATCCGCTTGCTACGGCAAAGGCTGAGGTCCAAGCCGCATTGCGTTGGCTCGCGGGTGCGGCTGCCCTGATTGTTCGGCCGGATCGGGTACAGGCTTTGTTGACCCGTTATGAAGGGTTGCCTGCGCGCATGGAAGGATTGGAGCGACACGTTGTCGACTTCCATGCCTACGTTTTGGAACACCCTCCAGCGGATGAAGCCATAGTGGAGACCTTCAAAAGGGATGTCGACCAGGCGTACGAACTGGCCAACCAAATTACGGAGTCGGCAGAAGGGCTCCTGGCTGCCCGTAGGGTAGAGCCGACTTTGAGCGGGGAGGTTAAACCGACCCCGCCGGTTTTGTTAGGGAGACTGCCCACATTGGAGATTCCCCACTTTGACGGGGACCTCACGGCTTGGATGGGCTTCATCAACCTGTTCGACAGCTTGGTGGACTCCAGGGAAGATTTGTCCCCCAGCCAGAAACTGGCTTATTTGCGCTCCGCCCTCCGCGGAGAAGCCAGTGCAGTGGTCCAGCACCTAATAGTTAGCGATGCTAACTACCAGGTCGCGCGGCAGTTGTTGCTGGACCGCTACCAAAACGTCCGCTTGCTAGCGGACACCCATGTGGCAGCCATTTTGGCCTTACCGAAGGCAACGCGGGTTTCCTCCTTGCGGAAGGATTTGGTCAACCCGCTCTTGACCGCTATCCTCTCGTTGCGCCGGCTGGATTTGCCGGTCGACCAGTGGTCCTTTCTTCTTCTGCACATCGTCCTCACGAAATTGCCCGCAGAGGTAAAGGGGCGATTTGAGCAAAGGTACGGGGGCAATAGCGCCTCGTATCTCCCCCCCTTCTCGGACTTGCTTCGTTTTTTGGAGGACGAGTGCAGAGTGGTGGACCAGCTGAGCGACCCCACACCGGGAACGAGCACAGGTCGTCCGGTGGCGGCGAGGGCACAACCCCGCCGTCCGACCAAACAATACTCGGCTGTCCGAAGGGACTCCCCCCCCGCACCAGGTAAACGGTGCCGGTATTGCCGGGGGGACGGACATGACGTGCGTGCTTGCGAGAAGTTCGGGGGCCTCCGGACTGCAGGTCGAAGAGCCCTCGCCAAGCAACGCGCCTGGTGCTACTTGTGTCTGGGGGACCACCGCCAGTCAGCGTGCCCCCAGGCTAAGGTTTGTCCACATTGCGGCGGGAGACATCACGCTCTCCTGTGTTTGAACCGCAATGGTGGCGGGTCCGAAAGGGGCCCAGATTCCCCGCACACGGGCGGGGGCCCCAAGGGCGGGGGCCCCACGGGCGGGGGCCCCCCGCGGGTTGTAGCGGTGGCCGTCGGGGGCTCGGGGAGGCGGGCGGTACGCTGCTCCCCCCCCTTGATTGATTACCCTCGACTGGGGCGTTACGTCCCCCCGTACGCGGCCCACGGTTATTGGCCCACACCCCGGAGTAGTGTTGGAAGGAGTCTCGATGTTGTGGAGTGGGACCCTCTCGCCTACTGTCGGCGATCCCCTCCGATCTTGTCGACTCAGTTCACCCGGGGTCCAGGGGGGCAATCACCCCCCCCCCCCCCGGGTTTTCATTAATGCCACTGTCGGGCGCAACCCCCCCACCGGAGTTTGTGCTGTTGCCAACAGCCTCCGTGCGTGTTTGGGGCCCCAAAGGTGATTTTGTCACAGTGCGTGCCCTTTTGGATTCAGGGGCCCAGGGTTGCATAATTTCTACTTGGCTCGTCCGACAGTTGGACCTAAATATTGTACCGCATAGGGAATCGGTACGGGGCGTTGGAGACCTGCGGATTTCGGATCCGATCGGTCGGGTTTCGTTCTCCTTCTCCCCCCACCCCTCCTCAACGTCGAAAATCGGTACTTCGGCGATTGTTTTTGAAACGGTGGTCGGGCCGCTTCCGCAAATGCGAGCCCCACACGCCGCCGTTAAATTGTCGGCTGGATTGGCTCTGGCTGATCCTCGCTTCCACCGACCTGGCCCGATCCATTTGCTGATCGGTGTGAATGTGCTAGGTCGTTTGCTGCGTGGGAGCGAGCGAGTTTTGCAGGCAGCCGGTTTTGTAGCCATATCCACCTCTTTGTTGTTGGGTCATGTAGTAATGGGATCGTTTAGGGACGTCCCAGACCCCCCTTTTGGCAGACAGCGACCTCGCTGTTGGTTCTGCCTTGTCGGACATCCTCCAACGCTTTGGGAGGATCCAGCCGGGTCGACTTTAGGTCGATCTTTGCATGGTCTGACAGCCAAGTCGTCCTTGTTGGCTGAAAAGTTCAGTCCATACCCTCGAGGTATTCGTGGCCAACCGGGTGTCTCAAATTCAGACATCGAAAGCCCCGTTGATTTGGCGCCACGTGCCTGGCGAATTGAACCCCGCAGACTGCGCTTCCCGCGGCTGCGAGGCGCCCGAACTTGTGAATCACCAGCTGTGGTGGGGTCCACCATGGTTGTTACAGCTGGAGGGTTCTTGGCCCCATACCCCCGCAGTGGTCAGGGCATCTGCGCCAGGGGTGCATGTTCACGCCACCGAGACCGTAGCGGCTCCAGATCCGGAGTTTTTGCTTGAGCGCTACAGCTCTTTGGATAAATTGCTCGGCGTCACCGCCTGGATACGGCGTTTCATCCACAACTGTCGTAACCCTCGTGGTAAAGTTGAGTCTCCGGTCCTCTCACCACAAGAGCGCAATGACGCTCTGTTGTATTGGGTGCGGATAGTTCAAGAGAATGAATTTGCATCGGAGTTGAAAACCCTCCGTCAACGCACATCCAATCTGAAGGGACCCTTAGGGCGCTTGAATCCCTTCTTGGATGATCAGGGTTTGATGCGTGTCGGAGGTCGGCTTAGAAATGCTAAGCTCCCCTATGGGGCTCGTCATCCATTGTTGCTCCCCAAGAACGGCCCCTTGGTGAAGTTGTTGATCGCAGACCGCCATGTGAAAAATGCACATGCCGGATGCAATGCTCTTACTGCGATCCTCCAACGTGAATTTTGGATTTTGTCTGCGCGGAGAGTGATCCGATATGTTATCTTTCGTTGTCTCCCGTGGTACCGCTTGAAGGCGGACATCGTGCAGCCCCAAATGGGGGATTTGCCCGCCGATCGAGTCACCGAATCGATGCCCTTTGCTGGAGTTGGTACGGATTTTGCGGGACCATTTATTGTTAAAGCTTCGCGTCTCCGTAACGCTAAGACCGAGAAGGCTTACTTGTGCGTTTTTGTGTGTTTAGCTACTAAAGCGGTCCACCTCGAGGTGGTTAGTGCTCTCACAACAGAGGCGTTCGTCGCTGCTCTTGGCAGATTTGTTTGGCGTCGCGGACTGCCGTCCTTAATTCGATCCGACTGTGGGACCAACTTTAAGGGTACCGATCGTTATTTGAAGGAAGTTTGTGAATTTTTAGATAAACATAATGTTGTGATCGGATCCACACTCTCCCGCAGAGGGGTACGATGGCAGTACTCACCGCCGTCCTGCCCCCACTGGGGAGGTATATTTGAAACAATTGTAAAGGCCGCGAAAACTCACCTTCGTCGCGTTATTGGAGATAGTATCCTAACTTTTGAGGAGCTCGCGACCGTATTTTGTAAGGTTGAGGCGGTCCTCAACTCGCGTCCGTTATGCCCTTTGTCATCCGACGCGAATGATTTGGAGGCCCTCACGCCGGGCCATTTCTTGATAGGGAGACCACTTAACGCCCTGCCGGAATATCCTTATTTGGACATGAACTCCGGACGGCTCTCGCGATTTGAAATGCTTCAACAGCTTACGCAGAGTTTTTGGCGCCGTTGGCATCTGGAGTATTTGCACATTTTACAAGAGCGCGTTAAGTGGTCAGACAAGACGAACCCACCAAGAGTCGGAGACCTCGTTTTGTTAAAGGACCCAAACCTGCCACCCCTCCGATGGCGTCGTGGACGCATTGTTAAATTGTATCCGGGGTCGGATGGTGTTCCCAGGTTTGCCGAGGTCCTGGTGGGGACTCTGTCTTGAAGCGCGCGATCGCCACACTCTCTCGCCTGCCCTTAGATTGAATTGTCGGACCGTTTGTTACTGTCCGGGGCGGGGGGATGTTTACGCTAGTTTATCGATCGGGTCCGATTGTTAGTTAGTCGAGTCGATAGATGCCTGATCGGTACGGGCTAGCGCAATAAGTCCCGTCGCGTACGGGGTCCGTTGCTTGAACTTTAAATTAAAAGACAACGTGTTGAGACCCCGCCGCGCCGGCAGCGGCCGTTGCCTGAACTTCTTGACGAAATCCTCGCGTGCGTGGCGCGTTCGGACGAGTGAATTTCGGGAATAAATACCACCGGCCGCGTTTTGTATAGTTTGTCGCGATTGTTGCCCGTGTTTTGGAGTATTTACTTGAACTATAAAACGTAACAGTGACGTCTGTAAATTGAGTTGAATTTGAATCGGAAACGTGGTTTCATTGGCGATCTTTGTCGGGCGTGATTGACACTGCAAAATAACTTCTTACGTTGGTGAGCTTTGGTGCCCTAATAAGGGAACTTGGTGTGTCGACTGGTATGGGACAGTCAGTGTATTTGAAGACTTCGGACGTCATTGTAAGGTCGGCACGTGCGTCGACCTCGACGAGACTTCACTCCACGACGGAACACACTGGATCCCAAGGTAAGTCCCATAGATTTACCAGAGTGTGGTCGGAGATTAATTTACTTGTGGTGTAGGCCGACCTTGTTGTTGAATAAGCCGTGACAAATGCGCGGTAGATGTACGTGCTGTGCTGGGGCGCCTACACAAATGGTAACTGTTATACAGTATGTTAAGAAAACCCTGTCCGACCCATAAGGATAATAAAGATTATGTAAACACATGACCAAATATAATATAAAATTTTACGTAATCATCATAGTACCAATACAAATGAATTTTGAAATAATCTTTTTTTCCCGCGAATTAATTCCAACTTCCCCGAAATTTAGTAATTTTAAAAAAAGTGACAACACCGGTATTATTATGAGCAATAGCGATGCGATCACGTGCCGCGTGGCTTTTAACGCGTATTTATTAAGTTACCACTTTTTGCGAAATAATATTAATTTTTTTAGGGGGATTTTTTTTTTAAGTTTAGCCCGGTTTTGTATCCATTAGTAGAATCAGTTATCGATACCTAACAACACCTTCACGGGTCGGACAGGGTTTTCTTAACATACTGTATAACGAGTATATTGCACAGAAGTTCCCTCGTCTCAATTCAGAGAAGTTAAAAGCTGGAATATTTGATGGCCCTCAAATAAGGCTGAAGGCTGCTAGTAAACGATAAAAATTTTATGAAAACCCTGAATGAAACTGAGTCCGATACGTGAAAAGCATTTGTGTCCGTTATGAAAAACTTCTTGGTAATATCAGCTGCAAACTATCAAGACTTAGTTCAACATATGTCACTTTAGTAATGAGAAGGAGAAAGGTAACCAAGAAATTTGTACTATGAAGAAAAGATATAAAGGTAAATGGGCATTGACTGCAGATTACTGATGAAGCTTGAAAAGAGACCTACATCAAGATTTTTATTCAAGAAAATAATCAAAAAAAAAAATCATTTTTATCCGCTTTTGAATACTAAAAATATGTTTTGTGGTAAGTTTTTCATGATTATTAACATCAAAATACCTAAAATACACTTACACATATCACAAAAACTAAAGCGGATAATAAAAAATGTTTTTCATTTACAAAAATGTCAATAAGAGCCGTTAAATTAACTTTAAAAAAATTACAGGTTTGTATAATAATTGTCTAACATCTTGAGGAAACCTGGACTTGTAAGTCTGAAATCGTCAACCCGCATTGAGCAAGCGTGGTGATTACGCTCAATCCTTTTCTGTATGAGAGGAGACCTGTGCCCAGCAGTGGGACGATAAAAAGGTTGATAATGATGATGATGATTATGATGATAATAATTGTAATTTTGAGTAAATAGTTTTTATTAACTGCATTGTTTTACTCTAAAACTAAAATTTACCGGCATTTATGGTAGAACTTAGGATTCACCGACCGCATTCCGGTAAAAGTCAGAACTACAAAATAAATCAGACTTTTACCTGGGAGACTTATTAAATCTTGGAATTTGCTGGTAAATTCTAAGATTCACCTCAGTTTGGACTTTTACAGTAACATCCACACTTAATATATTAAATTGTTGGAAAACGGCTTTTATATTCAGGATCTTATCAGCCAAAATTGCACAAAAAGCTATGTGTTTAATTAAACCGTGATATTTATCTGGTTTTATTGTTCTGCTAGTTGCTCCGAATTCCTGGCTTCATCTTGATTTGTGATATTAAATTTGTATTATCATTGGAAGAACAGATAAATGCGAACAGAATAACATTTAGAGGAAAAAAAATTATGCCAATAATATTTATTCGGTATGATATCTGGTGAAGCCGTACGGAGGACGGGTCTGAGCAGTTGTGTTGCGATGTGTGCCGGGTACGATGCGCCAAATGTTGTTGTGTTGGGAGTTTGGTCGTGAAGGGTCTCCAGATCAGTCTCCCTCTGGGTTGCATCACCTCTCGCTCAACGGCAGTCTTCCTTCCTATTCAGTTAGTTTTTTGAGTGAATGGGCTTATTAAACTAGCGCGCTTTACCATCAACGATTGCATCACTGCTTACCATCAGGCGGGATTGCGATCAAGCACTAGTTTATAAATATTAAAAAAAATATATAAAAAAAATGATTGAGGAGGGCAATACGTTGCGACAGGTGTCATAACAGACATTTATTAGCGACCTAGGTGCTGCGTGGAGCCGACAGTCGTCACGTATGATATGATATGATTGAAAAGCAATGAAGTATCTCGAATGCGATAATGATCCATGTGTCGTCCGTTTCCTTATTTCTTGTAAAATCAGTTTGATTCCGTGAACAATAGTTTGGGTTATGTGTTTGTTTACTATTAAACCTTAGCTAACTCTTAATGTTGTAACGCATAAATTATTTTTGTCCCAAATAAATAAATATTTGTACCAAACAAGTTAAATATTAAATGCGGTCGCAGATGAGGTCAGCATTCGGCTGGTTACTACCCTTATGTATTTATTTTAAACTAGACATATCAATATACCGGCTTCGTGATATTATGAATTATTGATACAGAAAAAATTTGTTGTTCTTCTCATAAGCGTATGTATAGCGTCAGAGGAGAGAACAATAAGTTGAGACATTGTGGATGTAAATGATATGACAAGCTACGCCAGCAGCAATGTCTTCATTGTGCTGCCAACCTACTTGGCAGACCTTTACTTTATGCTAAACTTACTGAAAGTAAAGCCATTTCAAAAAGTTTTGTGCAGAAATGTTTTTAAACTGACCAATGTTTGAAGTAGAATAAAATTAATACTAAGTTTCTTTTGTAATAATTAAGTTTTCTTCTTAGAATATAAACTATGTCTGTTTAACTTCAACACAGCCTTCTTGGTACTTAGAATTGTATATTTATGGCTCCACGTAGAATAAGTAAATTTATTAATGTCTTAATAAGTAAATGTATTAAGTCCTAACTTAAATTTTTATTACTAAAGTAGTTATTTAATTCAGACACTTAATGAAGCAATCGACTTAAAAAATTCTATTAATGGGATTTCTAACCCTAATAGATATTTATTGATCCAACTCCGTGCCCGCAAATATGTTTATTAGTTTATTTTTATTAGTTCTGTCAAAGAATGAAAGTAAACGACTGTTATGGCAGTGGTAGCTAACAATAAATAAGTGACACGTTCGAGTACGCAGCCACTTGCATATTATTGTGATCTGTTATCTTGATAGAAACTTCTAAAATAGAATTTTAAGAAAATCTTGTTTTATTCCCGGTTGATTATTATAATTACAAGGTTATGTTTGTTGCTGAACAAAGAGTAGCAAATAAACTTCAAACGGCGTCACTTGCATAATTATAATTATATAACACTTACACGCAAGAAAGACGTAAGAAGTTATTATATATCGTAAGTGTTGTAATTACTGTTAATGTAATTGTATTAGATAACATTTCTTGGAATTGTCATCAAGGAAGCACACATGGCGACACGACAAGGGAGTCAATTCGCCTAACATAGTATGTAAATACAGATGTGAAGTGGCCGAGTCGTCGACGCGCCGAGCGTACAACGTTGTGCCGCTAACCTAATTGGCGGCGATTCTTCGGGTAATGTAAATTTTATGAGAATCATGTTCTTTCTCTCCTCATTCCCTCTACTTTTTATTCAGTAAGGTCTTTATCTACACTGTAATTAATTGTTAAGTTTATTTCGAAGTAGATTGGTCTAGGATGAAGATCGTAATTCTTTTGTTTGTTCAATATGGCCTTAACAAGATGTTTGTTTGCAGATGACCAATGTGATTGCATAGTTGAATTATGAATGAGAAGTTTGGTCTTTGTTCTAGCATATCATCTAGTATCGATTATATTCGTTGGATTGATGGTGTTTGAGGTGAGATAGTTCGAGTAACCGGGAGTGGGCGGAAGGCGCTTGCGATGCCTAAGGCTTGAATCGGATCAAACCTCAAAACACCAATTCTCCGCGCCACGTACCTCTATTCCCTAATTCAAAGCTGAAATTCAACGGATTTTCTCAAGATGTTGATCTCTGGTTGTACGAATTATTAAGGGAATCTACGACAAGAGCTCTTTACACGATCGATTTACATAGAGGTAAAAAGGTAATGCCTAGTTAGGTAGTGTTTTTCTTCCTTTATTTTTAACATTAATAATATATAGGTACCACCGATAAATTAGAACATACATAAATGAGTTTTATGTTTTTTTAGTTTTATCTAATGATAAAAGTCCTCAAGTGTGGAAAACTGCCTTAATAGGCTTGACCGTAGCAGTTTTCCACACTTTAGGACTTTTATTTCAGCCATTTACGAACTTTCTATACGGCAACTTAAAATGAATAAATAACTTAGTTTGGGGGAATACGAACTGTAGTGATATACAGTCAGCAACAAAAGTCAATTAACACTTTATTTTAGAACACTTAATGAATTATATTATTAAAATGTATACCGAAATGACATTAATTTAAAAACTACATTATCGAATAATTTCATGTTTGAACGAATTTTGCTGCCAGTACCTACAATCTCTATCAGCGTATAGCTAAAACTAATTTCCTTTGGAAAATCTTTGGGCCAAGATTTATATTTATCGGGACGACGACGCTTCCGGATGCTTAAGATGTTTATTTACTATACTATTTGGGAAATTTGTAGCTAGAGAAGCGATAAGCAAAGTAGCCTGAGCTAAAACGGATTGAATTATATGAATAAACTATCGTTGCTGTAATCAAATCAATTAGGGAAATAAGTTTTACAATTTGTTCCCGAAGCGAAGTGAGCGAAAGAAGTTATCGCAATCACTATTTAAATAGTTAACAGAAGGGCCTATAATTAGTTAGGTATAGGCCGTTCAAGATATTACATCGATTAAAAGCAATATTTTGATCATATTACACCGAATAAATACAATATTTTGATCATCGATGAGATAACGAACGTTTCGATTTAATATTTTGGCAGAGCGTCAGAGCGAAAAGGGATTCACTGACAAATTTGTATTCGGCACGCAATTGTTACGTTACGATATGTTGTACCTTTCTTTTTTCATCCACCATTGTTGGAAATTGACGGTTGTAATGTGCTCGTTTTATCCTTTGTTCACCTGACACCCTAGTTGCGCGGTATAGGGATGAGTTTTGTTTGCACACCATTTCACTTCTACACATCGAATTAGAATGTTCCGTATTTAAACGCTTACAGATTGCACTTTGCTAAGTTTGCGCACACGAGAGTATTTTGTAACACAGTTATACAAATATATTGACCCGGAGTTGAACTCAACTGTTTATATTTCCTCTAATATATAGCGTATTTAGTAGAAACGTACTGACCTATGTTTCTCTGAAAATATCAGTCATTATAGCTAAGTTCTCAGTCAGCTTAAGCTGAAGGTTATTTGCATACCAAAGGACGTATGTGTTTAGTTCTGTTGTTACCTGTTCACTCCCCAAATCTCAGCTAACAGCTATAACACACATAACGGCATCTAATACATTCCCTGTAACCTTTAGCTTACGTAAAAGGGCTTATAGAGAGCGTGCTCTACTATAGCTGATTGCACTTGCCTTAATGTAATTGTAGTACATTAAATAATTTGGCTTTCCAAAAATGTATGGGTACACAAATTGAATCATTATTGTAATAAAATACCCGCATGTATTGAAGTTTAAGCAAGCTGAGTCGAGGCTCCATTTCGTGGCTATTTAGGTATTATAATCGAGCATTGTTGGCACTCGCATGCACATTGTGAGCTGTGCTTTGCATGTCAATGATCTCAGTGCGTGAAGCACCGAGTTTGTGAAACACGTTGTCACATATTTTTATTGGCTTCACGTTTTTATATGTTCATTCTACATGATAAGTATAAATTTTTAGTCTAACGATGGATAAATATTACCAGGAAGGAATTTACGTTGATTAAAATTAAGTCGGTTTATTTTGATGCTAAATAATATGGATAATATTATGGGTATTTTTTTTTGTAATTGTTCTATAAACCCAAACATAGAACGTACCTAAAACTGTAACTATTACAAAATGTTTTACTTACAGTGAAAATAAAGAAGTATTTTTCCTAGTTATGTCATTTGTTCACGTAGCTTTGGGCATGTGTCGCTGTGAGCCGGGAGACACAAACTCGCATAAAAGCTATTTATTCTCCAATTAACGTTACAGTAATGAAGGGACAGTGAGCAGTTGTGGTGCAGGGGTAACAGCGGCAACGCACCAGTCGTAGGTCGTAGGTTCGAACCCCGGCAGGCGTTATAGGCTGACTTTGCTTATATTAGAGATAGAACTTTACTTGTTCCAATAACACGTTATTGTTATTGAAATCGCATTTCCTAAGAATCTTTGTCGGCTAAAGTCGCCATATTTTATCTGTAGTCGTTAAGAGGTATCGCAGTCAATACTCGGATAAAAAGAATTATAATTAAGTAGTTTTGCTGGAAAAAGACCTCAAAGAGGCTCAACAAAGCCATTTCACTGATTTTATTACTTCAGCTCGGTGCACGCCCGTCCTTGGGTCACTCGAGGATAAAAAGTCTAAAAAGTTAATAAAACATGGTTTATGCGGGTTGAAGAAACACAAAAAATGCATTTTCTCTAGTTATTTTTAGACGTTTCGATATGAAAATGTACAACTTCAGCATACCTTCTCAAAAAAGTATTTACTTTGTTCAACATAAATTTCATAAATGAAGTTAAAATATGCGAAGGTGGTATTTTATACAGCACAGTACTTTGCCTAGGTTTAAGCATTAGGTATGTTAATATTCATTCCAGTTATTTTCCAACTTCGTAGACGCTCTTTATAACCCTCGAATCGAGTTTAAAATTGACTTCCTTCCATGAAAGATACGTGACAACGTATTGTCGACATCACTCCAATATTGACTTCCAGATTTACCTAATCCGAAACAGAATTTTTTTCATCAAAGGAAAAGCGGCGGCCGAGGGATTTCTTCGAAATTGTGTTCTATAATAAAGACAAAAGAAAGCGGCTTTTATATATATATTAACAAATGTTTTAAAAGACAGTTGATTGAATGAAAGAATTATAATGGTACATTGACTTTCTTGTGATTACAGTCTAAAAGATAAATACAAAATAATGGAAAAATAAGAGACAATTTAATAGATTATAAACAAAATAATCTTGTGTAACAATTGGCATTTTGAGCTAGGAAGAGATGTCTGTGTCTTGTGACCTCCTGTTAGTTAGTTTTGGTGAAATTATTTTTCTAAGCATATCTAAGAAAACTGTGTTATGCTTCACTTTCTGATGGAAGATAGTAGATTAAAGTGAAGTGAGTGAGTAGTGAAGTGATTTACTTAAAACGTAAAGTAAGCTAGTTTATTTTTTAATGCATTATTAATTATAATATATATAAAATGAAATACATGTATTAACAATTTGGTAGCATATATCGACTCTATTGTTTTCATGTTAGTTCGTGCACGTAATTTTAATATGAATTACGAAGTTAATATGAGGTTAAATCTATTAAATTAGGAGTTTTTTAATTCCGGCATGGCGGCGCTTGTGGTTGGCTCACAACTTTGTAGTGTTCGTCAAACATTGGGTCGTTACTATCAAATAACTTTGTTGCTCCGCTGTTCATGTCTACATTATACATCGGACGCCACTTCAGCGCACTAATGAAGCCTAATTTTCAGGATCGCTATGTCAATTACATAAATGTCTCTAGTTTAATAGATATTATTGGTGATAGGCCCACGTTGAACACACAATAACATCGTGTTAGATAACTGTTTAGGAATAAGAAATACCTACACCAAACCGTCATTTACCATATGTATGTACAAAATGTCCGTTCGATCACTTCCACTATTAACTTACATTAGAAGATATTCTTTTATTTTTTCAACCTTGAATACAATACATATAGATTGTAATATGCTTTATCTATTAGAAAATGAATAAGTTTATTTTTCAATGCTGTGGCACTTAACTGCTTCGAGCTTTAGGTAGTTTAATATAATTTTTGGAGCTATGAAAAAGCCACTTATCTGTATTTCCTAAGTGCCGTTCTATATTGATGACTTTTGTTACGGGTGTTAAGAGGGAATCGATTTGCAACTGTTGGACATATAGTCATAATACTAATGTTTTAAATCATATACCGCAAAGTTCAGAATATAGGGTTTATTAATATTAACACATTAGTATTTATTTTTCTTTAAACTAAAAAGAAAGTGCTATACCTATTTACTAAAACACAACTAACACCTAACGCAATTCACTTTACAGACATTGTCTAACCTTTACCTTTTCTACTTATCCAGACAAGGTGGCTCTAATGCTCTGTAATGCTCACATACGATTGACTGCGACAGACAACAAAGTGATCTACCTAGAAGGACCTTGTTTTTGATTAGGAACTATATACTTAAAAGCTAACTGAAAATAAGAATATTTAATAAAAAGATCAATTTAGTTTAATAGAAAAGTTTTGCATTCAAAATATTTTGATAAAGCGGCAATACACTAGGGATATAGGAAAACGTTTGATACAATCCAAACAGAGTCTGTCTATATGAATAGATCCTAGATGTAGGTAAATAAGTATTTATTCTAGTCCCACTGGACGGACGGACAATTCTCCTAATTGTAACCTATATTCCCTGCACATGTGTTGTCACGCGATGTGTCATTGTGAAACGATAGCTTGAACTTTCACTGGAAGTTAATATACCTAGCTTATTTTGAATAACATTTAATAAATTGACATTTCGTAGCCTCGTAGTCTGGTGGAAAAGCTTAACTAGGTTTATGAATTATTAAGTTACTTTCGTGTATAAAGCTAGGTGGAGCGACGATCTGTCCCAAAGTGACTGGAAGTGGACGATAGCAGCCGAAAATAACGTTAAAATGTATTTCAAGGTCTCTGGCCTTTATGCAGTAGCGGACTATTAAAGCCTGGTTCATGATGACGTATGTAGTGGAAATTGAAAGAAAAGTAACTTGAGCATTCAAAACATATACATACTTTATATTTGATCTTTGACATTTATGATATTTATAAACCATTCTAAGCAGCCAATTCATGTAAGACGCTGAATAATAAAGAAAATGTATTTATAATAACAATGAAGGATAGAGTCCTTGAAGGGTGGTGTCTCTGAAGTCTTTGTCGAATACCGCTCAAGGTTGCGGTAACAATAGCTGCGTGAGGCTTAGGATGGCCGACTTTGGTTGAGTCGGCTCCTCTCTTGGAATCTTTTAAAAAATTTACACTGTATTGCTGTTTCTACTAACAGTAATAATATACGAAAAGTATTTTCAAACCTATAGAGGAATGGCGCAACTGGCATATCTTTATTACAATACTAAAGTTTACTTGAACAAAATGCATAACTAGCTAACTGTTTATTCTAATACTTGCATTCTGTTATACAGATTACACTATTTTTAATTACTTGGGTAATAATTTCTACAACTAACTTAAGCTAAGTAAGTTGTTTCAGAATAAAATGTTTCTCAGAAACAAAAAACACTTACTCTCGCGAAACTTCACTTAATATGTGTTAGGTATAGTTACTCGTATATAACTCTTCTTCTTCTTCAGCCTATAGATGTCCACTGCTGGACAAAGACCTCCCCCAAGGCTTTCCACGATGACCGGTCTTGTGCTGCCCGCATCTATCGGCTTCCCGCGATCTTCACCAGATCATCGGTTCACTACGCTGCGTCTTCCAGTACGTGGCTGCCACTCCAGAACTTTACTACCCCATCGGCCATCGGTTCTACGAGCAATGTGCCCTGCTCACTGCCACTTAATTTTAGCGACTCGAAGAGCTATATCGGTGGCTTTGGTTCTTCAGCGGATCTCCTCATTTCTGATTCCATCACGCAGAGAAACTCCGAGCATAGCTCTTTCCATTGCACTTGTGTGACTGAGCATTCGTATGAGATCCATTGTGAGTGTCCACGTTTCAGTTCCGTAAGTCATCACTGGCAACACACACTGGTCAAAGACTTTAGTCTTGAGACACTGTGGTATCTTGGATGACGAGATGTAGCGTAGCTTCCCGAACGCTGCCCAGCAGCTGTATTCGACGAGACACCTCTTTCTCGAAGTTGGAACTACCTAGTTGGACTGTTTATCCCAGGTATATATACTCGTCAACAACTTCGAGTGCAGAGCAACCAACTAGAATTGGAAAATTGGGAATTGTTCGTATATAACTAGTTTTATTTAATTCAATTAATACTCAATATGAGACTGTAAACTGTGATTTTAATTTCAAAATGTAATGAAGTCTAGCTTCTATAATATTTCGTCAAAAGGAATGATAATTGCTAGAGTAATTGTATCTTAAGAAAATTGTGGTATTTTATAAAAGAAAATAAAAACTATTTTATAAATTACTGAACCGAAATTAATGTCGTTCGACACGCACTTCATGTGTGTTTATGTACGTTATTTAGTTAGTGACGTGTTTTATAGTAAGAAATTAACAACGAGCATGTCACGTCAACCTAAATGAAGATGCGTATTAACCGTGATTGCTGTAATTTTCCTAATAATATTAATTTGTAACTAACTTTCCGAGAGACCATTTGATTTCTTTTTTCGGTGACTTGCTGACGTATCATCCGGGATCAAATTGTAACGAATATATCCTCAGCATTCAGTAAATTCGTTCCCTTTTAGATGAATCAGCAAATAAATCTGAACATGATATACTCGTGCAAATAGGTTTAAGCCAACCCAGCGTTTGTAAAAACATCCTCTCGTAGTAAATACGTAGGTATTTATATCCGCAATATTTCATTTGAGTAGGTAGGTATTTGTCTTTTTGTGAATGAAAAGGTCGCGATTAAATTAAGGTTTAAAATAGAAATGTAGAAAAGTATTCATTTTCTTTAAGTACACCAGGCTTTCAGCGGGAGTGCTCGTTCTTTAAAATAATGAAATTGTAACTTGAACAAATCAAATGATGAAATTCAGTTTCTCGAGGAAATAAAAATTATTCAGGTTTAATATCATTCCGAAGGCGACGGCAACGGCTGTGCAGACCAACCCTAATAAAAGGCCACAGTGTAACTGCTGGTTCCTTTGTAAATGCTTCCATAGATTGACAATACAACGGCAACTGCAAACGGTATATACCAATGACCAACCAAAAAGTACTGTCAATGGCTGTCCCTAACAGAGAGAAAAGACGCATTTTTTTAGTTGAACCTAACGCGTTTCACGAAATTTCAGAAGAAAAGTAGTATACCTACCTCAAGTAGGTATACCTTTGTGGTCAGGGCGAAGGGCTTTCCTTTTTATGTCGTCATCGCGCACACTATAAATAGCAATATAAATAATTTTGAATGATATATTGCCATTGCTCCATATCTTCGAAAAAAAATTCTGCTCAACAATCTAAATAGCACAATGAATGTTCTTGACCTGTCAAAATGGTAGCCATTGCTACTGTACTGTCTCTGTCTCATTATCTAAATAAGAAAGATTGACTTTTAAATTATATTTGTAATAGATATTGATTTTGTGCTTTTTTGTTTTAAATTTCGAAAAATCGTTTCTTTTTTAAAGAATTTACACACCTAGCGATTTTGTGAGCGAAAGCATGTTTTTTATACATGGCAATGATTCTATTATATTATATAATAGAAATAATATATATTTATTACCTACCTATTTTAAAACACAAAAGTTGTACAAATAAAGATATAGATTACGGTCTTCATTACTTTTTTTAAAGGCTTCATCTTGCGGCTCAGATAAGGCTATATCAACTGTCACTAAAGAAAGCAAACAGCTATAGAGAATGTGGGATTTCAAGGCATCTTGGCGTGTAAAATATAAGGAAATAAAGCTCATACAAGATCTCTTAAGGCTCGCTGCATAAGGACGTGTTAGAACTTAATATATTAGCTTGCACACCTGTGAGCTCAGTGACAGTTGCTGAATCCCTTGGGTGACTCGGTAACCTCGTGTCAGGTCTCTAATTAATTTGGGAAACTTTATGGGTGACACGATTTCTCTTACTTGGCTCCTTGAACTCAATTTTGAAATTATTTTGAGTTCCTGATTTTAATAGCTAGACATCTCGTTTACCTAGTGAGAAAAATATTATATCGTGCAAAATATGTAGCCAAGTATGCCTATAGTTCATTGACATCGATTTTTTAAACCCGCCCTCTTCTTAATAAACGCAGAGTTAAGTTACAACCAGTATAATATTCAGATGAACCATACATTTACGATGTTTTTAAGTTTAGCATAACTTTGGCTACTCCGCGTTTATTAAGAACGGAGTGAATGCAAAGGAAAAGTTATAATATTATACACGTATATATATTTGAATGTTGAATATTAATATATGTATGTACGGGTAAAGTGTCAACGTTAAATATATCGTAAATTAAAATATTACGAAAATGAAAATATCGTTAATCAGTTATTAATATCGAATCGTTAGATAATCTATACCCATTTATCTAAAATCTAATTATTTGCATAAGTAACATCGAAGTACCTTAACATAGAAAATACTGAGTATCGAATATCTTAAATATCGAAGTATAGAGACTCGAATATCGATATTTATTTATTATGTATGTTGCACAGCTTTTTAAAAATTCGGATATTATAAAACCCGGATAATTAGAAAATGGTGAAATGAAATCTGATAACAACTGTTCACGATCAAGCACCATTTGCTTCTCTCGCCCGGCTAATGTCCGGTAAGCGATAATTGTACCCTAACCTATCCCACCCAATTCAAAATTATGAATCATACCGTTTGTCTGTAACTAGATAATTAGACAATGATGAACACAATTTTGCTGGATATAATAGGAATGAGCGAGCTAAGCGAACGGCGTCGATGAGCGGCTGGCAAGCGCTGCTCCTCATAATAAAAATCGCTAAACAGTACATTAAAAAAAAATAAGTTGAGGACAGACTAATACCCAATAAAAATGTGTTGCACAGTGTGACAATTTTTATTTTTCCACTCCTAATATTACAAATTATATTAAAAAAAATTTAACATCAAATATTGTGATTTTGAAATTAGTTATAATGACTATCAATTTATTTAATCACTAGATAAATATATTTATCACTCTTCATATCAATGAATAAAATATATATAAAAAAAAATTAAACTTAGGTATAAAAAATCGATATTTAATTTTTCGAGGTTGTATGAATATTGAAATTTTTCTCGTCGATATGTTTGATATTCGAACATGTGCTGTTTATATAATACATATAAAGATAAAATCGGTTAATCTGTACACAAAACTGTGAGTAAATTATTGGAATAATGTTGAGTTTAATCTTAAATATACGATGAACAAAGCGTAGGTATTATTTACTTTAATTAATTTAAATATATATATATTTTTAAAATACATACGTAATAATTCTTAGACTGGAACTGTTATTTGCAGAGATATTATTTTGCGTACAGCCAATTATGTTAGGAATTAATACAAGATACGATAAGAAATTCATGACTTTTCACAAAGGTTAAAAGTTATTTTACTTAATTCAAGTTATAATATATTTTGAGAAGACACATTATTATTTAAAAATGCTTTACTATCAAATCAGTTTCTCAAAATAATAAAAACATAATCTGTGCCTTTGTGAACATATAATTTCACTTAAATTTTAATAAGGTTTGTGTGAAATAAAATATTCTCTATTATTTTATGCGAAGGTTGCAAACAAAATCAAGAAGGAGTAGGTAAGTGAACTTTGTTTTCACAATAATTAATATTTCAATTAATTAATTTAATCTGCTTGTCTTCTAAGTAAAGTAAACCATTAAGGCAGTTATAGGCACAGCGGGACGTGTGTCGCGGTAGTAGGTACTCTCACTTTTAGTCACTTGGGACGAGTTCACTACAGAAACTCTATTAAACGCCGCGCACACTAAGCCACGACAACTAGTTGGTGGATGCCGACGTAAACAACTCGCTCCACAGAGTATAGCTTTTCAATTAATTTTAACTATAAACGCAAATATTACAGCTATTCCAATAAAGTTGTCTGAAAACAGATCAGAATTGATTACAATCTTGATATTACAGCATCTTGATATTATATTGTGAAATGCCGAAGTTCCCGCGAGTTCTATGTATGTACGTATACAGACACATGTTATTTGCATCTCATTTTAACAACCCGATACTTCTCAGAATTGAGCACGCATTGTAGAATTTAATAAGACCTTAAAATTTGGTGTCGCAGCTTGTGTCGGTTTTGTCTACCGCAGTGGTAATATTCACATTGTGATGGTAATTCAAAGTTTGTTTTACATTCTATTGTAAAACAAGTTATTCATTTCTGCAAATCATAATGGAATGGCTTTTTCATCCATGGTAAGATACTGAAAGGACTTCGTGTCATTTCTCTTTGATTAAATTTAAAAGGTCTATTCATCTTTCATTGCTAGTAAAGCGCCATGAAAATATAATCATTGTGTATAACCTATCTAATAATACACCAGCAGATCAAATTCAGTCCATAATTTTACTGTCTATTCCTTGATTTATTAAGGTTTCGTTATACATTTAGATACATTTAGGTAGATAAGATGTAATATTGTTTCCTTTTTTTAGACAAAGATGTTGGACAAGATATTAAAGATGTTTATTGTTGTTTGCAAGTAAAATGTGCATATTCTTGCAGTAGTCTCAAAATGTAAAGAAAAAGGTAGCCAATCAAAACCATCAACGCACATTCTTTCATAGATTTAACTTCAAACTAGTAGACAAAGGAAAGTCGAGCCTGGATGTGAAAAACTTCGTTCCCAGCCACTCTCAACATGTGAATGGTGTCAATAGCGACTAGCAGTAGCTTTACTTTTTCCTTTTGAAATCTGAGCTATTTGCAGTTTCAATAAATATATAAATATACCCCCTTATTCATATAAGCTGCTTAAAGTTAACTAGTGATTAGCGATTCTTTAACCATACATTTTTGGTCTTTTAACGTCACTTAACTTAAATCACCTGTAATAATAAACACTAGAGTGTTTTAGGGGTTTATTTATAAACGATGATTAAAGTCAAGTAACGTTAAAAGGTCAAAAATGTATGGTTAAAGAATCGCTAATCACTAGTTACCTATAAGCAGCGTTTATGAATAAGAGGGATAGTGGAGGGTTTAAAAAATAAGTAATTGTAAGTCTTAAGGTGCGAACCCACCAAAATTCTGTTAAGCACATTTGTGGCCAAATATTGTGTACCGAACTTCAACAGGGCCCGTACTAAGTTACAGATACGTTAATCTCTGCTTCCATCAAAAAATCAGTACATACTTTTGTCAACGAACAGCGCAGGCCATTTGTAAACTATTTTTTTGTTTACTTTCAATAAGTTCACTGAGGAAATTACTTATGCCAAACATGTGCAGTATGGTGTCACAGTAGTGTCACACTAGTAGAATTGCGCTTTTACGTGCAGCACGTTATTCGGACGAATAAATATCAAACAAAAAAGAAACGTATATCACAGTATTTTGCTGGACTTTTTCCCTATACCCTAAACTCAAAGTAAATAAATTCTGATTAATTCCATTACATTTCAGTATTCGATCTTTGTAGATTTGGCGGATTCCACATTGGCCTTTCAATCCAATTCTGCGAAATATATTTTTCCATTTTTAAATTCTATCTCCTTTAATAAGGAGTTCGACTCTAAATTAAGCCTTGTATATTTAAATTTAATCCGTGCTTCATTTGAGGCACATTTAATTTAATAACTGATAATGACCGTCACCAGATTGATTTCAATAAGTAAATGTTTATCTATTTGAAGAGTACACTAGACTAGTCGTTTAAAAGCTACTAATGAATACAACAAAAAAAAAATGCCTTCGAGAACGTCCTATATACGAAACAAAATGATAGAAAAAACAAATGCAGCAAATGTTGATTTGTGTTTGGACGAAACGAAAAACATCCTTGGGAACTCGTTGTTGTGTTAAATTAGATAAACCGGGACTGCACGGTTGAAGACAAGGTTGCAACAATTTTAAATTAAGCTCATTTAGAACACAATTTATTTCTTAAAATTCACGTTTGAACCGATGCTAAGTATTTCGTGACTTTAGGTATTCATTCAAATAAAGTTACTTTTTAAGTAATGACAAGAAATGACTTTGTCACATTCTGAGGATCAGAGTGTTACTAAGTTAACCTGGAGTTTCCGCTCCCCAATGAACTTACCGCCCCCAAGGGAATAAAGTGCCATCAAGATTTTAATGGAACGTAATCATCTAAACTGGAAAAAAAAATGTGTGACTTTATGTAAATTTCACTAATAAATTAGAGTAGTTTTGGGAATATTTTTTGTATAAAAAGAAAGCCGGCATTTAACAAACTCAATAATGTAGTGGCTTTGGTATGGCTAAGTGAATTATTATACGCACTCTAATCTTCTTCGGTTAAACATACAAACGAGCACTTACAAATAAACACTTAAAAATAAAAAAAAAAGATTAATTTTATGGTAAATATGTATGTTTTTCTTTCATTACTTAAAGAAATCACGCTCACTGCTATAATTTATTGGGAATGTAAAGAAAATCATGAAAATTAGAGGAAAGCTTGTCATTGGTTACGAAGCTGGCCTGGAGGCCGGATAAAGATATTGACCTTATTTCTTAAAAATGAAGAGCGTCATGACTACTTCTGCACACCTTAAATTAAGAAATTACGTCGCTATTCTTTTACATTTTCTAATTTCGGATTTGCTCAGGAACTTTTATTATATTGTACAAACCGTGTAAACACATAAAAGTATTTTTCTGTTTGATTAAATTCATCCCATCTTGCTAACACTGAAGAGAAGACTAATTAATCGCATAAAGTCTGGTTTACTTTCATTTAGTTCGAATTAAATCTACTAAAGTAAAACTTTAGGCTTTGTCCTTCATTCCAACAAATTAATGTATTGACTAGGTACAAAGTTTTCATCAGATAATTTAAAATTTTGTATCTAAGTAATTAAGTCGATGAAGTTAAACTGTTGTTCCACTGGAACAACAGTTTAACTAAACTAGGAACATGATTTTGAAGGTCATCATCATCCGATGATGACCTTCAAAATCATGTTCCTAGTTTATTCCTAACTATGTTGGAGATAGTTTCCAGTTTAACCTGATTCAGCTGAATATCAGTATTTTACATGAAGCGAATACCTCAAGACCCAGAATAAAATGACCTCTGCAGCCCTGTTACTGGATAATACGATACCCCTTGGAACTTGGTAAGTAGTAAGACAAACCCAATTCTTAAAGAAGGTGCAAATTATTTATGTATAAATAAATATTAAGGCTCGACCGAGATAGGTTTTTGGTTCTCGATTCGTTTCGTTTTCGTTCAAGACAGAGCTGAAACATAGAAAAGAAAGTATGAAAAACATTTTAAATGCTTAAAATTGACTGTTTTAAGAATCGAAGTTAAATAACATCATATTTCAATATATAATTCACTTGCTACGGTAGTAGGCGGCGGGGATAAAAACCTAGTTGCTGCAGGTCTAAGCTCCTTATAAGGTGAAGAAAACCAGTACTCAAAAATATTACGATTTCTTTGCAGTATTGGCTCTCTAAGAAAGCTACTTACATCAGAGAATCCCGGTTATAATTAGCCGAGAACCGAGAAAAATTCTCGGTTGGATTTGTAGTCGAGGATTCCTAGACCGAGACCGAGATCTCTGTCGCGCCTTAATAAATATCTACCATATCACCAGATACTAATGTCGGTATGAGACGATGATGACTCGAAGTAGTCTTTTCGTATAGTTGTTCAGACGATTAATACCCAACTAGTTACTCTAGAACACTAAATTGGTCAAACTGCAATGCTTCGATATCGCCTTCGGGTTTTGGAGGTCAGACGGCAGTCGCTTCACGGAAAATATCGAAGTTTAGACATAATCAGTAGTTAGACTGGTAAAGCGGACCCCAGACTCTAAAGCTGAAAAAACTTCAGATGCGACTGGGATTAAGGCTGAGATGATGATGATCAGTTACTCTAGAGTTAATCTAGAGTCAGTCACAGTTAATCTAGAGCAGTACAGTGGTACTGCTCTAGATTAACTGTGACTGCCTCATATATTGTGAGGTATCAATAGTATATGTAAGGTAATAAATTGTGCTATACAAATAAATAATAAATTCGAGAGTCCCCATAAAAATTTAATAGGCATGTTTTCAATTTATTTAAGTAGCACACGATTTTTTCCAACTACATAGACATAAGGTGTCTTCTGCTTCAACAGCACCTGAATCATCATTTAGCGATGTGATGATGCACTAGCTCATTATATTAGAAACAAGTTTTATTACATCGTAGATAAATCCGTAGGCAGCCAGGTTACTCTCCTGTGATGTTTTACCTACAAGCCCACCTTTAGATTCTTTGAAGCTACTTGATACTCTGTATTAAATCTAATTTAATTAAAACGTTATGCGTTAACATTTTATGTAGGTGTGAATAGCTCAAATCATAAGGGCGTGTGTCATGGTATTATCATAATAAATGAAAAACGTGTCTACGAAGCAGCAAGGCTACCTTTAATATGTTGTAACACATCTCTGTGATATTACAGGGAAAATATAGCGGTAGTGTAAAGGATTCTGTGCTGCGGTTGGCCGACCCTTCGCCCATTCATTGTGTTATTTAACATGAATGAAACACTAACGAACCTTATTTTTAATTCCAGCAGCTTATATAAGTAGCAACGTAAATATGTCGTCATGCATACATATCCTATTATTTTCTGTACTTATCACAGAAATTGACTCAGTAACAGAGCTTTAAGAGTATGTGTTCTCTTTATGCTGCCGAGTCTTATACCATCTAAAGTTATTGATATGATATACCTAGATATTATAACCCCTTTTTGACAATTATTCCCGCAGTATCTACAGCAAGCAGTTTTTAGATTATATATGATTTGTTACCACCTAAGTTCTGATACTTGCTTCAGAAATCTAAAAATAGCATTACTATTTAAGTAAACCACTTTAAAAGCACATTAAATGAACTATTCACTAATTATCATTAGTTAAAAGTATACTTGACCCAAAAAGGAAATTTTGTAAAAGGATGATTAAAAAAACTTATTGAAATTGAAATAAAATGTTATGCAAGTAAACAGAAACATCCAATTCTATTTAAACTTCTTAACCTAACGTTGCCCAATCCGTTGTGCCAAAATCAAACGCGACCTCGCATGGATATAGTAAAGGACTTGAATGAAAGTAAAACAATGTTCAGTGAACCGGAAAACGTCTGCGGCCGAAAAGATTCTGTAACTAAATATCCCAATTGATAATTTCGCAGAGCTTTGCTTATCAACTGAAAATAATGGCTTGTGCTTTGATAAGTTTTTATAAAGCCTGATTGAAGAAATGGCTGTATGATACGCCATTCATTTCTCTGCTATCGGGGTAAAAGACAGCGAAGGTGGGAGATAGCGTTGTCATTTTGCGTCAAGATGACACACCCATTGTATTTATGGTCATTTCTCAAAACGTGACACGCTCATTTTGGAGTAATTAATCATTTCAGATGATCATTCATTGTTGAATTTATACTTCTCTCCGTAAATGAATCTTTCATTATTGGAGAAGGCAAATAAAGCTAATAACGTGAATTATTTACAACCCTCGTCTCGATCTGATGAAGTCAATATCTATCGAACTGAAAAACTAACCATGAAATTGTATTTGATTCAATTTTGTCCAATACGAAATACAAATCAATTTTTAGGGTTCATATTTGAGTATTCTCTACACCTGGGACAATGAGCAGAGTTTTATTACAGCTATATATTTGTTTTCTTCCAATAAATAAAGGCATCATTGTCCTATATTCATTCATATTTGTTCAGCAAAGATAAAGCTGATCGAAAAATACTACTTTTTAACTCTGGTGCCCGTAGAGATATAGTACAAGAGGTTCTGCAAAAGGTTCAAAAGTTTTAATTAGGAAGAGATTTATGTTCTTCAATGTGACCTCAGACAATCGAAGTAAATTCTCTGTTCAGATCTGTTTAGGCGTCTTTTTTGTTCCATTTGCTTCAGGTTTCTAATCTGTTGCTACTTAATACTTATATGTTCTGTTTGTATTTAAATTTACCTTAAATTTCTAAAAGCGTACCTCCTTTGAAGATTGAAGTAGGTGAGTGGTGCCTAGATATATTTTGCTTAAATGTTCTTGTAAGAAAAGTTGTCTCCAGTGAATAAATAGACAGCTTGTAAGCGCACAGGTCATTATCGTCAAAGGTTCGATTGTATAAGAGACTTTAGTCAAGGCTATTTCAAACCTGGGGATTCAAAAATAGACAGCAAACAATAATAAAAACTTAAATAGACGCTACAATTACTTCAATTAGTAATGAAGTGTGTTTAGTAGTGATGTTTTGAAGTTTCAATTACATTGGGGTAACTTAATGGTAAATTATTAAGTTACGAAAATATTTCTCATTTAGAAAATTAAACACTTGTGCAACTTAGACTGTACTTAAAATTTATGAAAGCAAAGAAGCGTTTGTTTTTAAAAACAGCTAGTTTTAAAGGCAGTGATAGCTTTAAAGAAGCGGCATAAACTTACTTGTTGTGAGTGCGATCCTTGCGTGTGTCTTCGTCGTGGGTAAAAATTAGAAGCACTAGTATACAAGGGCACGGCGTCCAAGTTTGTTGTGCCGGCGCTCGGCGCGGCGTGGCGCGGCGCGGCGCGGTACGGTCGAAAGGCGCTGAGGGGCAGGCGCGGACGTGCGACTGGCGCGGCGGCGGGCAGCTACTGGAGGCGGCGCGCCGGCGGCCGACCGCGCAGCCCGCCCGCCCACGGCGAGGGCCAAACGTCACGCCATTTACCCCACAATCTTTACAGCACATAATATCACACCAAATATTTTTTCATATAAAATCGCAAATTGGAATATTTGATTTATTTCTTAGTAATTTTGATCAATGCGCGACATATTTCTAAGTCGAAATTCGCGCTAGCGCGCCGCACATTTGTTCATGTCTATCGAAGTGTCAAAGGTTGATGTTTACACAACACGTTCTATTTATATCAGTTTTGTCAATAAGCTGATTGTTTTCTGTTTATATTGGTAAAGGGCTGGGTGGACATGTTCATGCTCAATGTTACGTTACTAAAAAAATTAAGAGTCGAGGACGAGGTCGTTGAGGAGGCTGTTCAAATAATCCCATAACTATATTTTCGCTTTAAGAAAATCCGGAAATGAACGAATGTATTAACAATAAAATATTAATCAATTTAAAGAAGGTCTTAATTATAATATATATTAAGAACTGGTTTAACGCGTCATGTAAATCTTGGAATTGGAATGTATGGTTGACTTTGCATCTAGAAAAAACACCAACTTTATGTTCGGGAGTGAGTCACATGTTTGTGACTCAAGTTAGTGGGATAGCTTTCTTCAAACCGCAGTTCTCTATAGCTACGTAACAATAAAATTTGCTTGTCATGGTGCTCTTCATCTCCTCCCACGGCTTCTCTCATAATATTGTTTACAGCTCCTTATAAAAAGCTATAAGAATAGTGGATCGAGTTTCAACGACACAAAACTTACAGAGGGAGATCGGCATCATTTGTAATTTATTTTATTAAATATGGGATATAATAAAACAAACTACAGCCGATCAGACCGCCAGGTAATTTTGAGATTGGTGCCGTCTGGAGCCTCTCTTTGTATGAAGATGTCTGGATATCTGTAACAAAATTTCGTAGTACTTAATATCAAATTAACTAATCATCGTTCATTAATATTAGAAAGACGTGGTAAATGATTTCAAGCTGTAAAGCCTAGCTAAATACAATATTTTAGCGATACATTAATTATTCTCGGTAGTAAAAGTTGAATGAGAATGGAGTTAAGTAGATTTTACAAGATAAATACATTTCTTAAATCTAATCCTTAACAGAGTGATCTATGTATTGATTTCTCATCTTGCGTGGATGAAGTCATAATTACCTTCCTACATCTTTCTTTCTTATTTTTTCACTAAGTACGATAAATAGAAATTAATTAAGAGATGAAATTGGTGTTCTAAACTTTATGTCTGTTTGTGAAAATGATTGTGTTATTATACGCGTGGAGCTTGTAGCGAATCAACCACCCATTTACATTGCGTGGGTGTATACTATGTAGCTTAGGGATTATTATGTCATAAAAGTTACCGCAACATCCACCGGAACACTGGATTAATAACATCAAACTGAAATGTAAAGCACTGCCAACATTAGTGAGTTCGGTCATGAGAAAAAAAGCCTATTAAATGTTCGGTAGGATATTTAAAAACTTACGTAAATTGAGCTACTTATTTAGATAATTAAGACTGCTAATTGCCTTCTATGGGGTCGTAAAACGTTACTAATTATGTCGAGGATAGGATCAGCTTACTTCAAGCATAAATTTATCCGGCAATCGCGGTGGGACGATGACTAAGAAATCCGCCTACAAGCGTCGTAGCGGGCTACGAACAGATTTTCTACGAGAATGACGACTTGGAGCAAGATGTCTACGAGAAGTGCTACGAGCTCATACAGGGTTACTAAACAATTTTCTACATGGGATCAAAAAGTAATCGTTTGATAAAATGTACGACACCCTTTGACTGTTCTTTGAAAATAAATCCTGTATTATGAAGTTTAGCCATTTAATTCTTTGATATAACTCTGTCTTTTCCCGAGCCACTTCGAATTAGCTCACCAGGTAAGTTCGCTATCTCTTCATCGTTATCATTCGTCCATTTTCAGTCACCTAGTGTGTACTAATGTAACCCGCCTAATCCCACTTGAGCCTTAAGCGTTTTAAAACACAGCGTGAAAAATGCTGCGTTCCGTCGCTCTTTGGCAAACTCAAGTTAATGTTACATATGGGAAATTCCAGGTAATAATGCCTTTATTATTCCTGGCTGAATTCAGGAGCTACGTTTAAAAAAAAAAAAAAATATTATTGATTTCTTATTGACATTTATAAAGTGTATTCTAAACGTAATTTAAGTAAATATCTTGAAGTTTTTCTAATTTCAATGTTGTGTAACTTTCACGTGGCTTCCAAGTTTTACGTACGTACTGGAAGACGCAGCGTAGGGAGGCCCCCAACACGGTGGACCGATGACCTGGCGAAGGTCCCGGGAAGCCGATGGATGCGGGCAGCACAAGACCGGTCATCGTGGAAAGCCTTGGGGGAGGCCTTTTGTCCAGCAGTGGACCTCTTAATAATAATAATAATAATCATTTATTTCAGACAAACGTCCATAAATTACATAAAATGAGATTAAATGAAATAAATTGAAATTAATAACAATCAAAAAATACATTAATAATCATCCAATGTCAAAAATATATGAAAATAATCAATAAACACAAAATCAGAAGTTAAAATAAAAATCCGAAAACAAAAAATAAAAATAATCATAAATCAAAATTTAAATAATAATAGATAATCATTTAAAACTAAAACCACATTAATAAAATCACATTAAATAATAATCACAGGGGCTAGCATGCAACTGCAGCCACCTTCTTAAAAAAGGCGAGTCCCACCGCTCGGACAACACCCTCAGGAGCCCATTCGAACTGCCACGGGTACGGCACAGAAACGACGCACTCCGTTTTCTTATGATACCGTGGAAATCCTCGGTTCTAGCCTCGGCAAACATCGATGACGCGCTACAAAACCGTGGCAGCCCCAACAGAATCCTAAACGCGTTGTTGTACTGGACACGCAGAGCGTTGTACGCCCGCTGAGTGAAGTTGGTCCACAGGCTACACGTGTAGAAGGTCTGGCAGTATGCCTTAAATAGGGTTACCTTCACCTGCGTAGAACAACGCGCAAACCTGCGAGCCAACATGTTGCAGCGGACCGACAACGCCCTACGCTCCCTCTCAATATCCGCAACATCAGATAAATCCTCAGTGACCCAGTGACCCAGATACTTGAACCGATCCACCTTGGTCAACAGTGACCCACAAAGAGTGACCGGAGGCACAGTTGAGTAGCTTTTAGCCCCCGCTTTAAAGACCATGTATACACTCTTCCTCGGATTATATCTAAGTCCATGGGCCTCCGCGTAGGATTCACAAACGCTCAAAAGTTTACGAAGTGCAGAGAGCGAGGGACTCAGCAGCACCATGTCATCCGCGTAACTGATGTTGTTCATACAAACCCCATCAATAGAACAACCGACTTTAGTGCTGCTAAGTTCCCCAATCAACTGGTTCATATACAGGTTGAAGAGACGCGGCGAGGTTAACCCCCCCTGCCTCACCCCGCACTCCAACCCGTATACATCCGAATAAGATCCGGCCCATCTGACACTATTCCGCTGACGACTGTACCAATACTCAAACAATGATATGACATCATGTGACAATGTCGTCTCGTGTCGCAACTTGTGCCAAAGCTTATCATAGCACACCATATCAAAAGCCTTTGAGAGGTCTAAAAAACATGCGTACACAGGCGTATTCCTAGATGTGTAGTACTGAACAGTTTGCTTAAGGCAGAGGATGGCACTCTCAGTCGACAGACCTGGCCTAAAACCAAATTGAGCGTCATTCAGATTTAGGTGCTCACACAACTGTTGATCAAGCAAACTGTCCAATACCTTACCTATGACTGTTGCTAACGGTGAAGGTGAAGCAGAAGAAGAAGAAGTAACTTCATTGTCAATCTTGATATTAATTGATTTTAATTTGCATTCCTTACGGTTAAAATTACATGTTTCAAGAGATTCTATCTCTTGAAACATGTAATTTTATGACATAAGGCATTGTAACAGTATTTTCTGCAACATAAATAATTAGAATTTTTTCGTAAAATAAAGTAAGGTATATTTACAGGAAAATCTCTCATAATTTTAAATTACAGCCGTACATCAAACTGGATGATGTAGGTTTGATAATAATTTTATTAACAGGAAGTTAGAAACCTAATTTAACTGTGGTGATTAAAATGAAAATGAAAATGTCATCATAAATGGCGTGAATTGGAAGGGTACGAATTAAGTGGTGTTGAAGTTTCAAGCAAATCAGTGAAACTCTTTCAGTCTGTGTACTGAACCATGATTGCAGTTGGTTTTACCTCCATTTTAATAGTAAAAAGAAATAGTTTATGCAACCTAAGCTACTATGAAGTGGTGCAGGGTACGCATTTTGGGAAACTATTTTATGTGATTTTGACGTTCGATAAGTACTGATACTTATACTACTTTTAATATCTATTATGTATTTGTATTAAAAAAAACAACATACTCACAAGATCCTGAAGGATGAAGGATGGCCTGAAGTTTGTGTAGTAGACATTCAGTCAGGGTGGCAGAGACTTCGACGTGCAATTTGTTACCATGGATTCAGTACATTTTTCTGGACCACACTGGGCTCCAATACATATTGAACATGTAGGTTTTGGATATATCTATGAAGCATATTTCTTTTTATAACTGACGATAAATTTCTTTTCTTAAGACTTTAGAGGTTTAAGAATGTCTTGGCTCAAGGGAAGTTACACTAGGCGTCGGCCGACGCAGCGACCCTCGGGGTTGCGACAATCCTCGAAAGGATCCGGCAATTGGGACTCGAGGTGGCCCTATTAAGTCCTGTGCTTTCATGGTTCTCGGGAGGCTCCACGTAACGGTAGGCGGTTCCTACATAACGGTAGGAGGGGTTCACATTGGCGTGGGGTCGACGATGAAGTAACTGGGACTCGTTCTTAACAGTAGGTGGAACTTCGAAGAGCATTTCCGACTTTTGGCTCCCAGACTGGAATGGATTGGGGCTACCCTGAAGTGGCTCCTCTCCTATCTAGGGGGGGCAAAACGCCTTCTGCCGGTGGCTCTACGCTGGGGTCGTGCTATCCATGGCCCTCTACGGGGAAACCAGCCCGATGCCTGACTGCATCCCAGAGGATCATGGCCGTTCGGCTAGTCCGGAGATACCTCACGGTTTCCGCTGCGGCGGTAAGCCTCCTTGCTGGATTGCCGCCATGGGATCTGGAGGTCAAAGGCCTCGCTCACACGTGGGAGTTGCGAATGAAGGCAAAATGCCTCGGAATAACTACGCTTGCAATCGCGGTACAACGGACAGAGCTCGGCAGAGGCGGGATCTCATAGGGAAATGAAGAGTGCGATTGCGCAACTTACCCAACTAGCAAAAATTATTCTTACATCAATCTCAAGATTAGTGCTTTTTTTGCTCTTATATCGTTCTTATATTATATAAGCCTGCGTTGTGGCAATATTGTAAGCATATTTAGTTTTATATCGTTCTAATTCAGTCTAATTGAATGCTGTTTGCACTTACTGAAATGTAGCCAAAACTAATTTAAGCCGACTTACGCTAATATTGCCTTTACGTAAATATCTCATATGCCTGCATAGGCTTATATTGGTCTAAGGTTAGAATATTTTGAGAATTTTACGTCAGATCCAAAGTTCGTGAGTGTTTGTTTGGTTTGCAATGAAAAGTAGTTTTAAGGTAAGTAATCTTAATGAAATTTATTATAATAATAAGCCTTTTTATTTCTTGTTTTACAATAGCTAGTCATAATGTTACAGGAAACACAATTTTATTTCTAAGTATTAGTAAGGTATCCTAAGTAATGCTAGTAATATATGTAGGTTTATAATATGTTAGTAGTGTTATTAATCAACAAGAACCCCGGTTTGGGTAAAGGCCTCCTCCAAAGATGCCCATTTTTGTCGGTCTTGTGCTATGGTGTACCAGTTTGTGCCCATTGATCTTTTCAGATCATTTTCCTAGCGGTTTAAAGGTCTCGCCCTCTCTCTCTTGCCTGGAGGTCCTTCATCATCTTCTGTCAGTCATTCTCGCCACATGTCCAGCCCACTGCCATTTCCGTTTTCGAGCATAAATCAAGGCGTCTGTAACTTTAGTGACTTCTCTTATCTTTGAATGTCTTATTTTGTCCATTTTCTTTATATTTAACATGCTTCGCTCTAAACCTCTTTAACATGTATTGATTTTATTCATGGCTTGTGTCGAGAATTTCCAGGGCTGGCTTCCATAGGTTAGGGTCGGTAAAAGACATAAGTTCATAGCTTTAGCTTTGAGAGTTATTGGTAGATGACTTTTAAATATTTCTTTTAGACTCCAATATTTGTTCTAAGTTTGTTGGGTCATTCTTTCTATTTCTTTAATGTTGCAGTCTTTTTCAAAACTTATTCTTTTTCCCAGGTATATATAGCTGTCCATGTATTGTAAAGGGTAACCGTTGATAGTTATAGGACTGGTTCGTGTATAAGTCATCATCTTAGTCTTCGTTAAATTCATTTCCAATCCAGCTGTCGCACGCGCTCGTTGTAGAGATTCTATCATGGTTTGCGTTTCGTTGGCTGTCTCTGCTAGAAGTATCAGGTCATCAGTGAACCTTAGATGACTTAGGTAGTTGCCGTGATGCCTGATTTACTCCAATCACACTTGCCAATGATGTTTTTGAGAATGGCTATGAAAATAGTGGGTGAGATTGGGTCCCCTTGTCTCAACCCTCTTTCTATACGGAATGCGGGGCCTAAGGTTTCGAGTTTTATTATTCCTTTGTTATTATTGTATATACTTTTAATCATATTAAAAAACAAGAGGTGCCAGTTATATACATTATAACTGGCACCTCTTGTTCTTTTAAGCTTTCCCATATGCTTATATGTTTAAGCGAGTCGAAAGTTTTTGATAATCTATAAAAGTTATGGAATTTATTATTTACTGTTAATTGGACCTGATTTTCCACTTCAAAATTAATGCGCCTTGTCAAATAAGGTGTTTCATAATCTCGTTTAAAAATTTTATTTTTTATTTTTATTCATAGTGTCGCCATTAGTATAGCTGCATTTTACAAGCGCACTATTAGAGTAATATAAGATTATTTACTCTTATTTTAGCATTCGGTATAGAGAGAAGTGTTGTGTTACATAAAACCTTTAATCGAGAAAGAGAAAAAAAATGCAGCGGTATATTTGTTTTTCTTTTTAACATTTATTTTTTATTTTATTTTTAATAATAATTATAAACTAGCGCTTGACCGCAATCCTGTCTGATGCTAAGCAGTGATGCGATCGTTGAAGGTAAAGCGCGCTAATTTATTAGAACTCAGATTGAGTGAATAGGAAGGAAAACGGCAGTTGAGCGAGGTGATGTAATGTTAAACCCAACAACACGACCAACGATGCTGCGCCAAAGGAAGATGGATCTGAAGACTCTCCACAACCAAACTCCCAACACAACAACATATGGCGCATCGTACCCGGTACACATCGCAACACAACTGCTCAATTTTTTCCAGTTTTTGTAATCCATTATAACTATTAAATATACATATTTTAAAGAAAATATGGCCAGCAACTTTACTCTTAAAGATATTTATTACTTAAGAGGAGTTATTCCTAAAATCGATCTAAGATCAAACGATCTTATGTGGGTCTTAACTGTTGTATTGCAAATATGTTAATCCAAAATAACTATATCATACTTATCCAGTCCTATTGATGTTATATTAGTTTCAAATAAGATCAGAAATGCACGTTATCAGCATAACATAAGATAAGAGTAAAGTAGTAGAGATCTTATGCTATGCTGATATTAGTCTGATCTCTTACAATAGCATTTAGCAAGTCTAATATAAAATCAAATGAGCTTAAAAAATACTAATATTAGAGAAAGTTTTTCTCAAGTGCAACTAGTCTTATTAAATGCTCTTATATACATATATGAGACTTGGTTATGAGACTGAGCGTTCTTGAGGCCACACTGGCTTCTCTAAGAGTAATATAGGATCGATGGTATGTTCTAAAACAAATATAAGAGAGCTTTAAGCCTAGCGCTCTTAAAAAGTGCTAGTTCTGAGATTGGGTAGTATTGGGCACGCCACAATAGCAGCGGTAATTTCCCTTTTTGAGGAGTGGCATCGTCGTCACGGTGTCCTCGCCTTCTGCCTGATGCAGGTCCTCACCGGACACGGCTGTTTCGGGACGTTCCTGTTACGGATAAGGCTGGAGCAAACGCCAGGATGTCACACCTGCGGGGAACGCCCTGAGGACACGGTGGAGGTCCCCTGGCTTGGGCGGAGCACCGCCGTGTCCTCGTGACGACGATAGGCGGCTATCTCTCGCATCCGTTCTGATCCAGGCCATGGCCCGGAGCGAGAGTGCATAGGATGCTGCTACCTCCTTTTGCGAAACAGTAATGAGGGCTCGGGAGTCTATATTAATAATGTAGCCGTCGTATTTGAACTCCAGGCCACCGTCGGCGAGGGCTTGCGGACGGCTAGCAGTGAGCAGATCGCCGCCCGGTAACTACCAGGCCCGGGTCGACGACGCGTTGTGGTCCACAAATACTGATTCCTGGGTCAGGGTTGCGGGTTGGTCAAAAGCGAAACTATGGCCCTGGCGCACAGGCAAGCGAAGGAGCACGGGTCCAAGGCTTTTGATCGCGTGTCTTATAGTAAGCTTTGGGCAAAGCTAAGAAACTTAGGTGTACCGGGTGATTTAGTTGATATGTTAAGTTTCTGGTACAACAGCGAACGAATTGCTGTAAAGTGGAGTAATGTCTATTCTGATGAGTACTCTTTAGAGTGCGGTATTAGGCAAGGGGGTCTGACTTCTCCTCGATTATTTAATATATATAACCAGTTACTTGAGGAGCTTAGCAGTACACACGTCGGCTGCCATATTGATAATATTTGTGTGAATAATCTTAGTTATGCAGACGATATGGTGCTGCTGAGCCCCTCAATTAGTGGTCTTAGAAAGCTGTTAAGATTATGTGAAACCTATGCACTTGAGCACGGCCTAGAGTACAATATAAGTTAAAATGAATTCATGATATTTAAATGATAAAATAGTACCTTTAACGTCGAACCATCCTCTTTCACATCACTTGGAACAACCAATGGAATGCCTCTAGGTCGTGTTACAAGATTCAAATATTTAGGACACGTGATGACAGAAAATGTTAGTGATGAGGAGGATATTGAAAGGGAGCGCAGGGCGCTATCGGTTCGTGGTAATATGCTGGCACATAGGTTTGCTAGGTGTACGGCGCCTGTCAAACTTACGCTGTTCAAAGCGTTTTGTCAGGCGTTTTACACCTGTGGCTTGTGGGCCAGCTTTACACAAAAGACCTATAGCGCCTTGCGTGTCCTTTATAACAAAATTTTTACAAATCAATGTTTGTTAGTACACCAAGCTGAATCAATTTTATCAAATATGGATGATATATATGCTTGAAGGTGATCCAAATAATATAGGAAACTATTGTCCAATAAGCCTGCTACCATCAATATATAAATTATTTGCATCAATTTTAGAAAAACGAATCAGGAACACTATTGAACAGCACCAACCTATAGAACAGGCGGGATTCAGAAGAGGTTTCTCCACTGTGGATCATATCTACTCTATAGAAATGATAATAGAAAGGTATCAAGAGTTCCAAACGCCGTTCTACCTCGTATTTATCGACTACCAGAAAGCCTTCGATTCCGTGTACGACCACTCAATATGGGAATCTCTACAATCGCAAAATATTGAAACTGAATATCTGAAGGTTCTACAAAATATCTATCTAAATTGTACCAGCAGAGTAAGACTCGAGACGACAGGACCTTAAATAGATATTAAAAGAGGAGTCAGACAGGGTGACCCTCTATCACCAACAATTGTTATTACAGTGCTGCAATGGGTCATCGGAAATCTGGACTGGGGGAGAATCGGCTTAAATATAGATAACCAATACATTAGTCACTTGAGATTCGCTGACGATATTGTCTTAGTGTCCGAAAATACAACAGAATTGCAATCGATGCTAAATGCTCTACACGCGGCGAGTCAAAAGGTTGGCTTGGAAATAAATCGAAGCAAAACCAATATAATGTCGAACAACAACAAAACTCCAGTTTATCTAGGGAATGAAATGCTAGAGTATGTTGACACTTATATATATCTAGGCAAACAAATGTCATTTAATAAGCAGAGAAACGAACAAGAAATAGAAAGGAGAGTTGCAAATGCATGGAAGAAATTTTGGAGTTTAAAAGAGAGTATGAAAAGCGAAATGCCAACTAAGATTAAACAGACAGTCATGGATACCTGTATTCGCCCATCGTTAACGTACGCCAGCCAAACTTGGAAATTTACAAAAAGAGTGGAAATGAAAATCAGAACCTGTCAAAGGAGCATGGAGAGAAGGAGGAAGGAGCAAGGTCCAGCGGTACTTCACACCAGGGCAGCTTCTAATGCTGTACAAAGCACAGGTCAGTTCGTGTGTGGAGTACTGCAGCCACATTTGGGCTGGTGCTGGTAAGTGTCACCTGGCCACTTTGGATTCGGTGGAGAGCCGGGCGAAGAGACTGATTGGTGACCCTGACTTAACTCTAGACGGTCTCCAAAGCCTAGAACACAGGCGTAGAGTAGCCAGCCTTTCGGTCTTCTATAGGATGCATTTTGGGGAGTGTGCGAAGGAATTGCATGATTTAATTCCCCCATCTCCGTTCCACCATCGGACGACCCGTCGTGCGGCGAGTTTCCACCCTTACGTTGTTAACACCATTACGATCCGGACGAAGCGTTTCGCCTCCTCCTTTATACCGCGTACATCGAGGGACTGGAACAGTTTGCCAACGGCGGTGTTTCCGTCGGACTACAATTAGAGTGTCTTCAAGGCTAGAGTGAATAGGCTCTTAATAAACTAGTGCGCTTTACCATCAACGACTGCGTCACTGATTACCATCAGGCGGGATTGCGGTCAAGCGGTAGTTTATAATTTTATAAAAAAAAAAAGTTAAAAAAATCCAAACAATACCACATAAAATTATTAGAAAAAAGACAAAAGTCACAGATGCGTTATGTCACAGCAAGAAACTGCAGTGGCGCTGGGCCGGCCACATAGCTCGTCTTACTGACAATCGTTGGACTAAACGATTGACTTCTTGGCTGGGACTTTCGGGCACAAGAAAGAGAGGAAGACCAACTACTCGATGGGCAGACGACATAGTGCATGTGGCTGGCGAGCAATGGATGGACGTGGTAGGCGACAGGGACACTTGTCATTCTCTAGAGGAGGCCTTCACCTCCAACTAACGGGGAGTTCTTACTTCTTTTTTTTTTTTGCTCAAAATATAGCATTCTTTTAACATTTATGTTAGTCATGTTTTTTAGTTTAATTGTTATTTTTTTGTAGACAGTTAGAAATAAAAGGCTTTTATATTTTATTTTTATTTATTTTATTTTTATTTATTTTATTTTTATATGCTTGAACAGTTGCTAAAACAGGTATGTAATCATGTTACTGTTTGTTTTTATCTAATAGAAGTTTCAAATTTACTATGTAAACGATTTTAAGACTAAAATGAGGATTGTTTACATTGCGCATTTATAGGTTAGATTGCAAATATGTTTGTGTATGATTTGCAAATGTTGATACTTTAGGTGATTTACCACTGATTTTATTGAGTGATTGAATCAATTATTTGCCTAAGCGAAGGTAGCAGGCCGATGACAGCAGTAGCGAAGACATTGTTAGTAATGCAGCTGGCAATGAAAATACTTTTTAACGAAGACTGTTTGGAATCAGATGATGAAAGCTATTATTATGTTTTGGAATACTTTTCATTGGCAAAACACGTTAAAAATATAGTAATAAATATGTATGATTTATTTTTTGTTTTATTCAATTTATTTAAACGCCAGTGACCATAGATTTGTGTTTTCATTAAAACCAGCTTTGCTTCTAGTACAAAATAATGTGCTAGTATCAAAATGATTTCAGACAAGTCAACAGGGTTGGTATATGCACTACCGCAGCGCCCTCATTTATTTTCACGATTTATAGACAGACTATACCTACGACACATAATATTGAATCACGTATTATAATACCGGCCAGACAATATCTATTCATATTCAGAACGGAATGGAACGGATCTGAACGGAACAGAAAAGAACAGAACAGAAAAGGATAGAATAGAATAGAGCAGAACAGAATAGAATATTCTTTATTATGTACACAATATTATGTAGATTACAGAACATAAATAAAAAGATTTTACAAAGAGTGACACAATGGGCGGTCTTATCGCTAAGAGTGATCTTTTACAACCAACCTTTGGATGGAATACTAAGGGGAAGGATAGAGAAATAATATTAAAAATGTGAAAACCCGTTATTATTTATTATATTTAAGACATCCATAATATCATAATAAAGAATTAATAAATAGATATTACTTATACATGCAATAATTCGTTTAATCTAAACAGTTCCGACGATGTAGTATTTGTTGTAAGTTAGATTATTGAAGTTGTTTTCCGCATTTTATTGACTAGAAGTTACAACCAATTACACTTTGCAATCGAAACAACAAATAAATAAACCAACAATATTACTGCCCGGACGTAGGTACAATATCAAATTTACACGGGAAATGTTCTGTATTCTCATGAGCGTATTTATATTTATTAACTTCAATCGGGATGTGATTCAACGAACCAGGTAACAACGTCAATAACAATATAGGAGGGCCAACAATCAATTTATATAACTTAAAGGATATTATGGTTAGTATTCGCGGAAGAGTAGAGTACTGTAGTGATCGCTATTATACAACATGTAAATTAATTAACACACTTCCTGAAAATACATAGTTTGTTCAGAATCGATTTATATCATTTTTAATGTAAGTAATTTTTTATCCCAAAAATAATTAAAACTACGGAAATTATTGTCATATTAACCGTCTTGTTTGTACAGACTTTTAAAATAGCAGTTTTACTTGTATTCATACAAATGTTATCATTCAATACAAAATAAATAAAAATAAACCTTATTCCAAAAACATTAAGGTCTTCGTTCTCCAAGAATTGGTATGACTAATTTAATAAAGAACAATGCATATACATATTAAATTTAAAATTCAGTGTATGTTTTTGTGTATGTACAGACGACAGCACATCAAGATACTACAATCTGACTAATTTCTTTATTAGATTTTCAACTTTATCACTAAACCACTAAGACTCAAGGTTGATTGGGAATATTTGGGAGTTTGGGGCAGCTTGACCTGCTGTCGTCCGTACATAATATTCTAATTGGGGTATTTGAGGGTGTGCGTTAATTACATTACATGTTGTATATGTATTTAGTTACTTTTTTGTGTGGATGGGCTATCATCAAATGAAGTCTCCCGCTCTGGGCGGAGCGGAATGGCATGTCAGACTTTTACTGACTAAAACCCACCCGTGTTCCTTCAATTGCCTGAGCGCTAGGGCCACGTTTCACTTTTATTCAACCCGCAGTCACGGTACGGTGTGGTGACATCTCACACTGCTCACCGCCCGCAAGACCGCGCCTACGGTGATGATATTCAGGTACTGGGTGATTCTTTTGTTGTATCTACTTACCTCCATGGGGAAATTAATCAATCAATGAATTTAATTTTTTTATCACAATAAAGAAACTAAATTGTTTCATTTTTACAGTGATCAGATGCTATGAGGACGCATATATCAGGAAAATACATATATATTTACTGTGGGAGACTAATGGCGCGTGTTTCGCTAGAACAGGACTGAGCACCCCTTTACATTTTCTTATTTTATAAATTTGGCAATAAACACGCTGACATAAAGTAAGGTATAATAAGATATTTCATCATTTCGATTTTGATTAATATATATCTAGGTTAAGAAAACGTGGCGAATGTTATTAGGTGTATAGTGAGGATAATTGTGTGGGTGTGTGATAGTTTGTTTAGGTATTTTATAAGGACGTTGTTTAAAAAAAAAAAAACATTGCCCCACCCTAGGAATTTCTCCTGTATCGTGGGTGCGTTTACAAACATATAAAGTCACATAAACAAACAGACAAACAGCCAGATCCGGAACAACTAATTGTAGGCCATACAAATATGTGTTCCGTGCGGGAATCGAACCCCGCGACACGCAGCGCAGCAGTCGATCGCTCAGCAACTGCGTCAATCGTATATACATATAAGTAGTTTCATATTAGTAACCAATCAGTGGGCCTCTTTTTGCATTTATTCTTAGTGAGATTAAAGCGATGTAAAACCCTATGTATTTTGTAATAAGTGTTGCCACTTAGATAGCAAAAGAAACGCTTTGGAAAAATAGTTTTATGATTGTTGTTTTGTGTTGTAGATGATGGCGCTTCACTGGGTATTTCGTTTTCCCCCTGGACAGGTTGGAATTATAAACCAAGAGTGTGGTGTTTCAACAGATTGTGCAATATAAATAGTTAACGCACTGTCAGGACTTTATTTTTTTTTTGTATAACTGTTCAGTGGGTAGCGATACGGTCAGAAGACCTCACTTTGAGTATAGCTCTTTGGGTTCTTTTAACTTCTATTAAGGTAGATTTCGGAGCTTCACTCCACAAGGAGATACAGAAGCATATTGTAGATTGAGTAAGTGGAAGATACACTGATTTCATACTATTGTTGTGAGGCGTGTAATGGCGTGAGTTTATGTAAAAATTCACTACTCAAACTGGATAATAAATACAATGCAATTGATTGAGTAATTGCAAAGAAATCCAAGGCAAAAAGTGCTAATGCCCTTGCCACCCGAGATTTCAGCTAGCTGTTTGTAATAGCTGAAATCTCTGGTGGCAATTTACATATTTTAGTGCAAAACTTACGCTCAATATGTAAATTGCCACCAGAATTTAAATTAAAGATTCTAATCAAAGCATCATGAAGAAAACGCTAAAACACAGTATCACTAAAGAAACAAATTGATTTTGACCTTTCACTCACTTCAAATATCCAAATCAAATTAAAATACAATTTTTGAGTGTCCCCGGTAATCTCGTCTGCAACTGCAATATATCGCAACACACCTTCTTTGATTGTTAGGTTATGGTGATCATAGCTGAATGCGCATTAGTATCAGAACTGCTGATCAAATCTAACGACTGCAGGTTGTGATTAAGTGACCTTGAAAATGCTTTTGCACTCACAGTCAAATTTTCTCAGCAAATTTCCATCTTTATAATAATAATAATATAGCCTTTTATTTCCGAAAATGTAGATTTACAAATAAATTTTTAACACTTGTTTACATGCATGCTGTTACAGAATGTCTCTGGTTTCGGTGTGCCTTACGGCAAAGGCCTCCTCCAACTCTTTCCAGTGTTTTCTATCTCTAGGATTTTGTTCCTTCTGTTCGTCCTGTCCTTTCTCATATTTTCGCGAATCTGTTTACAAAGATTGGATATTTCTTTTTGGTTTTCCTTCTTAGTCTGGTTTGCAATGAGTTTTCTTCTATCTTCCATTAATTTTAAAGTTTTATCACTTATTTGATACATTTGTTGGAGGGTGTTGGTCGGACTCCCCCAGGTGACCAGCCCGGATTGGGGGACAGTTTGTTGAGGTTGTATTTTCGTTTTTGTTTGCTATTGATTTTCTGTGTTGTTGATTCCGGTCGGAGGGGGCCTTTACTTGTTTTTTGGCAGCTCTGGCATAGAGTTTGATCTATCACGTGAAACATATGCTAGAATACTTGGTTTGATTACTTCCCTTGCCGAGTTTTGAGGTGTTGCTATTTTTGTTGTATTTTCTATGTTTTGTTTTTTCTAAGATTGAGTATTTGGTGATTTTATTGTCTTTCTCTTCCTTTTTTCTCGGTTGATGGTCCCTGGTTTTTTGACAATTAGTTTGTCGTACTTTATGTAAGCTATATTTCCCTTTTTTCTTTCTTCTTCCATTTTCGGCTGCAACTGTTTACGTATTTCAAGAACATTCTTCGGGAAGTCCTCTTTGACATACACATTTGGCGGAAGATGTCGTTTGTTCTTCAGTATCAGATGTTTTTTCCAGGATGTGGTGAGAGATATTAGTATTGGAAAATTATTTTCCGATTGTTTTCCAATTCTTTGGATATTGCTAATTTCCTGGCTATCTAAATTCGTTCCCGATTCCTCTACAATTTCTTTAATATGATCGACCAAGTCCAATTCTGTCTTTCCTTTTCCATCAATACCGAAAAAAACCAAATTATTCCTTCGTTTTTCCTTTTCATAATATGATATTTTTTGCTCCAGACTATTAACTTTGGTTTTGAGGTCGTTATTTTCTTCTCTTAGAATTTTCAACTTTTCGTCCAGGGCCTCCATTACATTCTTCGTTATTTCCGTTGTTAGTGTTTTTGTTTGTTCATTAAACTTTTCTGTAATTTGACTGAGTAACAATTCCATTTGTTTTTCCATGTTAATATTTGGGTAAATTTGGTGATATGTGTTGATAACCCCGTGGTAAATTTTATGGTAATTTTATTTATATGTTAGAGCTGGTTGGAATTAGGATCCAAGTTCTCATTGGATATTTTAATTTGTATGTAATGCATATTTTCTTTTGTGGCAACACTTCACCGAAAGTGTTGCCACAAAAGAAAATTTCCATCTTTAAGATATTGCAAAAAAAATATCCAAGTGTCTCAAAAGACCTTGGGCTTATTAGCATACTGCCTTGCCTGATCAAAATATGTAGTATAACAGCTTTTGTAGCTTTTTGTATGTCTATCTAAAAGCATAACAATTTCTGCCTAAGCTGCAGTCATGCTATTGTACTGGTGGTCCTTCGGGTCTTTTGAATTTTATAGGTAACCACAAGCTATGTCCTATACACGATGTTCGACCTACTCGAGTTTTCGCGAGCTTTTGATTGCAATAATATAATTAGTCTATTAGTTTCTATTGAAGCTACACTATACATACGTTGTATCATTTTCATACACGCCAGTGTATTTTGGCGCATTACATTACATACAAATTAAAATATCCAATGAGAACTTGGATCCTAATTCCAACCAGCTCTAACATATACATAGTTCTCAATAAGGTTATTATATTTGCGCCTTATGACTTTGTTTTTTTCACCACTGTATATTACATATATCATATTGGCATCATCCAATTTTATCTAACCATACGTCAGCAACGTCTGGGGATACGATACGGTAATGGCTCATCTCTAGTTCGTTACTCACTTGCCTTTATAAGGGTGTCCCACAAGCAATTCTGAGTCCAAAAATCTCTATTTGTATTATATGGATTTAATAAATTCCCTAAAGCGATGTAGGTACTATATTTATGCTGAAGATGTACAAAACTTCATCTTTTATAAGTGACTATGATAGCACGTTAAAGTATCTATGATCTTGAAAGGATAGCAAGGATAGAAAACAACGACTTGGTACTCAACCTCATTAAAACTAAATACAAGTAGTTTGGGACCAGGAACTAAATTAGTATAGTGCAGACAATACTCAATGTTATCTAATTATAAGAACTAACTATATCTAATTTTAAGAAAATGAGCGATATTCATAATGTGAATACCAGGAACAAACACAATCTTGCTGTACATCACACTCGTCTCCACAGAGTAGGCAACTCGTTCATGGGTCAATGTATACACTTTTACAACAAGCTTCCCATGGACATTCGAAACTTACCCATTAAACGATATAAAACCTATATAAAGGCCAAACTTTGCAAAAAGGGGTATTATAAAATCTCAGATTATTTAGAGGATAGAGAGGCTTGGGACTGAGCTACTCGCTCTGTTAAGCATTGTTATTAAGCAATATGCGTAATTATAACGTAAATTATTGTAAACATTTTCATTTTTAATGTCTGGACTTTAAAAAAGACGATGATCCCTGAGTTTGTTTCGGCTATTTCTTCTCAGAGGTAGTCAGTTAGGAAATGCCGGCTTCATCTAGTTAAAAAAAAATAAAATAAAAAAAAAACATATGACGTGTAAAAGTGATCGGTGATCCTACTTGCTTAATAAACGATTTCATTTCATTTCATTTCATTTCATTTCTATTTGGTTAAAACTTGCGTACCAATGAAATCCTAAATCTATGGGTAAAACGGTTAGTCAAGTCAGTAGGGCACGTTACTTGGGTCTGAACATGGACGCTGAGTTGAGATATGAAGCTCACGAGATAAAGTCGTGACGTACTAGTTTCTACCAGCTTAAAGCTCTTTAAAAATAAGACCTTTACTTTCAGAAGAGCTTTATTTTAGCTGATCTAAAGCTGTACATATGCGTATGGTTCTTATCATACGTGCCTCAATTAGCTAGTTGAGGTACTTGTACAGAAGAATGTACTTTTATAATCCGATTATAACCGTAAGGGCACTGTCGACTGCTGCCAAGAAATGATCCACTGATTCAGAAGGTTTAAAGCACCTGCGTTGGATTCTGTTAGTTAGGAAGTCACTTAGCGTCATTTTGAAATGGGCACTCAATAATAATCATAAGTTCACCTTGAATGCCTATTTTAGTTTATAAGGTACAAGCAACCAACCTTGGTATAATATAGCTACAGGAAGGCTGCTTATATCTTGTAACTGAGTTGGTTAGCTAGTTCTTTTTTCCTTTTTTAATATAGAAAACATAAGTAGACAGAGTTGTCAGCAAATCCACTCTTAATCAAAATTGGTGCTTTGAACGGATGTTTTAAGTACGAATTCAAACGCTGAAAAATATTCCCCTGTCCATATGGAACCCTAAATGTATAAGGTCCTTACATATGAAATTGGCGTTTTGTATGGGAGGAATGAAAGTCGTTTATTTTTTTAATACACACATCAAAAGTGTCTAGGGATCAAGCATTTTTATGCGGATTTCTTGAGATTGAGATGTGGCTTTGTAATAAATTTATGATTTTATAAATTTATATGGATCCTTTTTGGTGCATTTCATAATTTGAATCAGGAACTGTGAATCAAATTCGAGTAAAAGATGAAAATCAGCTGTCAATATTTTCCCTATAAAAACATACAACGCATTGAAGACATTATTAGTGCTACTGTTTCCCTACTACTGATTAAAACCAACGTCATTATGGAGCGGCGACGTCATTTAAGCAGGGAAGAAATGCTCAGAGCCGTGGGAATGATAGAAGCTGGTTCCCGGCAACGTACTGTGGCTTTAGCTCTGAATACAAGTCAGAGTGTTATCAGTCGACTTTGGACACGTTACCGAAGCACTGGTACCGTGGCTGAGCGCCATGGAGGATGGTATCGCTGCACCACACGGAGACAAGACCGATACATTCAAATCTTAACTCGAAGAGCTCCAACAATAACCGCGATGATGTTAGCCGTGAGGCTTCATCACTCTTCAGGGAACTTAATTAGCGACCAAACAGTCAGAAACCGCTTGCATGAAGTGAACCTTCATTCCCGAAGACCGCTACGGGTACCACCTATAGCAATGCACAATCGTAGGATTCGATATCAATGGGCTCTTGAACACAGAAATTGGGCAGAAGTACAATGGCGTTTCGTGTGCTTTTCTGATGAGTCTCGTTTTGGTATGAGACCGGATACAAGACGTATACGACACTGGAGAACCCCTGGACGCCAACAGCGATTAAAATCCTGCCAGGAAGTCCATCCTTATAGTGGTGGAACCATCATGGTATGGGCGGGTATTTGGATCGGCGGAAGAACTGAGTTGATTTGGATCAGAGGCAACCTCAACGCTCAAATTTATGCTGAGACAATTGTATCAGACGTCATCGTTCCTCTACAAGTGCAAATCGGTCCCTTATTTCAGTTAATGCATGATAATGCACGACCGCACACCGCAAGAGTTGTAAGACAGACTCTCGCCGCAGCTAACATCAATGCCCTGGCCTGCTCAGTCGCCAGACTTGAACCCGATTGAGCATGCATGGGATATGCCACAGAGAAGAGCTCTGCCGAATATGGAGGGTATCCAGTCGCAAGAAGACCTTTTTTTGTTGTTGCAACGAACATGGGCGGCCATTCCACAGCGTGATTTGGATGAACTCATTTTGAGTATGCCAAACCGATGTTCTTGTGTTGTTAGTGTTCGCGGTAGAAACACGGATTATTAATTGTTTAAGTTACCCAATAAAATTTTAGAGAAAACTGTTATTTCAGTCTTTTTTTCGAACTTTTGTGTTAGTGGTTCAAATGTCAAATATCCCTTTATTAGGAAAATGGCAAATTTCTTTATTAATGCAAAGGTGACTTGGTTTATCGTTACTGTGACAAACGAAAACACTTTATTTGATGAATCCTTAAAGAAAATTTTAATTAATATCAATCAGGAGAAAAGTTATTGCAAAAATATATGTTGATCCCTAGACACTTTTGATGTGTGTATAATTATATTTATTTAATCAAAGTATGATCCATTGCTTTTGCACTTCTGTCATCTCATAAGGTAGTTTGTTTACGCCTTTTCTAAAGAAAACATTAGGACGGAAATCAGTAAAATCTTTGAAGGCGGTTTGGACTGCCTCATCGGAGTCGAATTTTTTCCCCTACAAAAGTTATCCAAATTTAAAAAAAAAAAAAACTATAATTGTAGTCTGTTGGTGTAAGGTCTGGGAAGTACGGTGGATGTCTTAAACATTCCAATTGAAGCTCCTTTAATTTGGTAGCAGTTTGTTGTGCAGTATGTGGTCTCGCGTTGTACTGAAGGCGTCCTGGCCTTTTGCGATTGACCAGTCTCGGTTGTTTAGCGGCTAGTTTATCCATCATTATGTGGAACTGCTCAGAGTAGAGATCTGCAGTAATCGTCTGGCCTGATTTAAGGAAGCTGTAGTGCACCAAACGCTGACCAATAACTTTTTCTAGTAAATTTTCTCTTGTGGCAGAATTTAGATGGTTCACCGGGGTTCAGCCATTGCGATGTGTGCTTCCTATTGTTGTAGAGTATCCACTTTACGTCACAGGTAATTCGATTTAAAATCCGTTCATTATTGTGCCGATTGAGTAATGTAACGCAGCAGTCGACGCGCGTTTGTCGGTTTGCTTCACTCAATTCAAGAGGTACCCACCTTTCGAGCTTTCTTATCTTCTAAATTTGTTTCAAGTGGATTAAAACAGTTTTATCACTAACACCGCAGCCTGCAGCTAACTCGGACGTAGTTTGCAATGGATTCGCTTCCACAATAGCCTTCAATTCTTCATTGTCGACTTTGGTCTCCGGCCGTCCACGGGAATTGTTCTGTAGGTTGAAATTTCCAGAACGAAAACATTGGAACCAAAAATGCACTGTGTTTTTTTTAGCGACACCACTGCCATACACATCATTAATTCTTCGAGCCGTTTCTTCAGCACTGGTACCACGGCGGAACTCATATTCGTAATAACGCGAAATTTAAAATATTTCATTTTGTAAACTCAATGACGCAGAGAAAAAACCAAAAGATAAAAAACAAAAGAAATACGGTTTTCGAGAAACAAATTGATGAGAAAATGGCTGCATAAATTTGAATCCTCTTTGGTTTGAGATCAAAGTGGCTATTACGACAAAGCGCCAATTTCATATGAAAGGACCTAATATTAAATACATAATTACAACATTATCGAACAAGGCCTCTGCATAAACCATAAGCCACTTGAGTTTTATAAAATATCAGCGTCAGGTATTTTGCCTCACACATGCTAAACTGGCCTCCCACTAGGTACAACCTAAAGACACACACCGCACTTAGAGCGTATGCTACTGTTCGAAATTCATTTACTTCATGTACTTATATGTTTTATTATCTTTTAATTTTATGGTGCTTTTGTATTTTGCAAAAAAGCGAATATGATGTTACTACCCTAAGAAAGGAATAATTATTTCTCCTGTCCTTTGCTTGTAGAATCATACAGGACAAGTCATAATATGATTACATGTTTTTTTATCTAATTTAGAACATTGCATTGAATAAATCGGTTTTTGTTCTACTAAGGTTCATAACGTTAAATCGATATCTATCCTCTAATAAACCAAAATAAATATTGGCAAAAGAAAACAAAATCTTCGTGTTTTCTTAAGCAATCTGTAAATTCAAATGGGTGAGTTGCATTTCCAACGATGTTTTAAACTTAATTATAGCCTGTAAAGATATTGTAAGCAATGCCATCGTAAAACAAATACATTGTAATAAAAATCTTACATTGTGTTGATGAACAAATGCTTCACGCAGGATTTTAATCTACAATTGTGTTTTAATAGTTGGTCCTAGATTCGGTCAATGATCATATATGCACTGAAACTAGTAACAATAACAAAAGAATGCGGTCCAGCTAGCAGAAGCAATATATCTAAATTGCCAGTTAATCGACAGTAATCTTGGTTTTTAGGGTTTCGTAGCCAAATGACAAAAACGGAACCCTTATAGTTTCGTCATGTCTGTCCATCCGTCTGTGCGTCCGTATGTCACAGCCATTTTTTTTCCGAAACTATAAGACCTATACTGTTGAAACTTGGTAGGTAGAAATATTCTGTGAACTGCATTAAGATTTTGATGCTAAAATAAAATCATCATCATCTCAGCGCTAATCCCAGTCAAATCCGTAGCCTTTTTTTCAGCTTTGGAGTCTGGGGTCCGCTTTACCAGTCTAACTCTCTCTAATTCTAATTAAAACTCAGTCTAATTTTGGCTAACTACCAATTGTTAGACTTTTGAGGGCTCCAACAACCCGTAACGACTGCCACTAGATGTTCGTATGGCAACCGGGACGAACGGCTTAGCGTGCTTTCCCAAGCACGACCAGACCAGTGCAAATATTCATATTCATGCATACAAATATTTGCATTGTGCGGGGACCGAACCCGCGTCTCCTTGCGCAACGGCCGCGTTCGCTACCGCTACGCCACGGAGGCTGTCTACTAACTGGATGCTAAAATAAAATAATAATATTGGGGGCTCCCCATACTTAGAACTGAAACTCATTTTTTTTTTCATCAAACACATATGTGTGGGGTATCTATGGATAGGTCTTCAACAATGATATCAAGGTTTCTAAAATATTTTTTTTCTAAACCGAATAGTTTGCATGACAGACGCTTCCAAAGTAGAAAAAAGTGACCATCCAGTGTACTGTTGCTTTCTTTGGTTTTATATATAAATATACTTCATTTCGTTACTGATTATTCTATACCTGGCTATCCGTAATTATTTTATTTTTACGGTATTTCATCACAAACATGAGTTAATAATAATCATAAGTTTATTAATTTAACGGCACATGGCCATCATCAGAAGAAGTTAGCGGTACAAAACCATCATCTAGGGGAGCTCCGTCTTTATCTAGCGAAGGATCGATTGTAGGCGTAGGTTATCGGGCAAGGAGATAATCAATTATAACGATAAATTTTAAATCGGACTTTGATCACTCCAATTTACAATAATTTTCCTAAGAATTAACGTTCTACTGGACACGGATCGCACATAGATAGAAGTTAACCGTTGACGAGCTGTCACTAGTGTCAGTTATCTTTCTTTCTTTATTTTTTGGCTTCGCACGGTCTGTGCATTTAGCCAATGTCAAGTAATTATGAATTATTCATGTAGAAAAAGACTGCAACGTGACCAGTCTTACGTGTGAGGTTTGGGGCTAAGTCATGATGTGGCCACTATGCTGCGATATTTCACTATTCTTTATAAACTATTTACTAAATGCACTTTTTACTACATAAATCACGCACTTTTATTTAGTAAACAACACTATAAATAATTTTAAAAGTCCAATGAAAAACGAGCGTGACACTCAGCTTGACTTTCCCGCCAAAACTCATTGTGTCAGTTATCTCCTCTTGTGTCAGTGTCGGGTGTTACGTTTGGGAATCACTACTCGATTACATAACATTTCGTTCAGAAATTAGAAAATCGATCAATCGGATAACTTAAAACTGTATCGATATCAGACGGTGCTCGGCGCCGCCAAATTTATTCACTTACAATTCAATTAAATTTACATAGGTACATTTAATTAAGCCTTTTCTCGAAATTCTGTCCTCATTTGTTCGTCATTTTGTCTTATAGAAACTTAAAATGACTGCCATCTGACCTCCATTATCAAACTAGCGGAACCCAGATCCTCCACTGAATAATATAATACTGTAAGGTATGGCATTAAGTTACTAAGATCATTAAACCAGGTTTATATTTAACAAACTGCCTCTACGTTATTAAAACATAGACTATCGTACATATTCTGTTAAAATTAAGCCATTATGAAGATACATAGCAGTCTCTAAGAAAATATGATTCTTGTTATTAGCTACCTACATAAGAAATTGTTAATTGCGAATGCGGTCATGTTTAATTCCATAATGCTTTAACAAACTATTTACGCCCAATATATGTATGTTTTATTATAGGATCTAGGTATCCCAGAACAAGATATGTTTTTTTTTTTTTACAATATAATAAAGAAAATAAAATATGTTTCTTTCCTAATGTATATTTATCTCATTTTTAACCTTATAGACAAAAGATTCTTCAACGTTCATCATTATAAGAAAGTTAGCTTGTTATATAGGCCGGACAATGGACATGTTGTAGCGTCCTTGCCATTCTGAAATATTACAGAATGTGCCAGAAGTAGGTCAGGGCAGCCATAATAAAAAATATAACGGTGTACTGGTTTTGAAGTACTCTCCATCACTGTATATACGGACACTACAGCGTTTTTAGAGTACACGTATGTTGGAACAAGGTCGTTTTCTCCTATAACACGGCCTATGATGATTTAAGGGGATACAACTCACACAGACTCAGTAGAGTGATGAATGTTGAATTTTTGATATAATTTGTACCAGATGTCGACGTAAATTTACTAAGATTCCATGAAAGTCTTTAAAGCCTGAAATCTGCGTAATTTGTTATATTACGTTACTTTGAAAATCCTTCATACTTTCATATTTTCCTTTATTTTTGTTTAGAATTATTTATTAATTTATAGGTTAATAAAAAGATAATTAAGTTATATTGTTTAATTTAATTAAGTCGTTGATTATTTTGTTTGTGTTTTTAGAAAATGACGGAATAAACAGAGTGTTGCTACAAGCTCTTAATTATATACTGTTAGACTTTCTTGATACTTACGACCCGTATGTAACGATTATCAAAGATCGACAAATAAAAACGGTCGGGAGCAATGGCTTAATATGCTTTACGAGGCATCTTAATATGTGAAGATGATCACTCAACCACAGACCAAACACGGCAAGCTTAGCTCAGTTAATTAACCACACGCCCATCTGATTAATATTGATACCAAATAAAAACACAAGTCACATCCGGATAAAAAGACAATTCTAGAAATACATTTTTCATTTGCGTTTAGAAATTTTCAACTAATTTGAAAAATTACTCACGAAAACAATTTTTTATTAATTATTTACTTCTATAAAAATATATATATTAGTGTTGGGTTGTATATTCTAATTTTACATTGTATTGAGTTTGTCGAAAATTATCTTCTCAGTTTCATTCCCCAAATCTACGTGAGGCCAATACGAGAATGTAATAGTGCCTACTGGAGCTCGTGGTCAGTCATTAGTGGCTGGTTTAGTCTCCACTACACGTGAGCCATCAATTACGGGCAGTAGTAATCAACATTACCTATATTACATTTACAATTTCATACCCGTAGAAGCAATTAATAACCCCAGAGATGGGTGTTAAATATGCGAGAAAGTTTATACCCAAGCGTAAAAAATATAACTAAATATGTGTGTTTAAGTTCTAAAGACTGTTTACCTTAAACAATCACACAAAATAGGAATTAAATATAGGTCGCTGCCTATTTTTAATTTACAGGTTAAATATATAACCTGTTATATTCGTCGCTATAATAATACGTAAGGTTTTCAGAATTAATAATATGTTTGTGTAGAATACAAACAAGAGAGACATACTTAATAAATGAAATTATTTATGTTGGACGCCGAATGGTAACAGTTTTTCCTTATACTCGTATACTTTATTATTTTGACGGACGTGCCGATAATAAGCTAGTTGCTCATCCGACGATAAAGTTCGTCACTGAGCATCATATCAGTTTTCGGCATTGACTTTTATCATCATCGCCCTCTTTCCCTTAAGCCAATTTAGTCGGGGTCGGTGCAACATGTCTTTTTCTTCCATACTTTCTTATTAGTCTTCACTTTGGTAGTCATCTTTCGAACCATACCAATATTCACACAGTCCATTTATCGTTTCTTTGTTCATTCCCATATTTTTGACTATCATCATGACTGACGTTAACCTTTAAAAAATAATAGTTTCAGGTGAGTTGGTGATAGTATTTCATTATTTCTCTACAGGATTCACGTGCACGTGATCTGCATACAACGTCAGGAGCAGGGCTATCGTAATACTTTCCATTTAAATTTAATAATACACATTGATTCACGCTTACGGAAGAGTATTACTGTCCAGTGGATGACCAGTAGTAGACTAGTGATTACAACCGCGACTTACGAGAAGTATCTATGTAATGTAGTCCTAAGTTTGTCGGACGTCCATACAGAATCGGTATCAGTAGGAATCCTAAGCTTTAAGTAATATTCTCTCGAGATGAATATCATATAAATACGTTGCATACCTATATGCCTTAGTAAAAAGTGACAGACAACTTAAAACGTATTAGGTGAATTTAAACAGGGCATAATTACAACATAATCTGTCCCGTTTCATGTACCTATTTCTGCCATCAAACAGTATTGTTTTGTGCTAGTTTTAATATAAAAAATTGAACTGCTTTTTTCCACATAAACCTACCTAAGTACTTATGAAATGTCAAAAGCTAGTACAAGATTCCAATTGGTCATTTTCTATCTCCATAAACTATAGATTTTTTTAAGAAAAAATTAAAAAAAAAAAAAACAAATATGCAAGCCAATGATTTTTAAAACAGTCGGTAAACGCGTCCACGTTTGCCAACTGTTTTAAAAATCATTAGCTTGCATAAAGTTTTTTATTCTACTAATTTTAAGAACATTCACAATGTGTCAAAAATACTTCTATTTTCCCTACATTTTGACATAACTTTGACATAAATTTTGAACGTTTTAAATTATGAGAATTGGGGTCCTGGTCTATGAAGTATTGACAAGACTAAGCTATCATTTATGATTTGTTCTTTTTTAATGAAACGGAAAGATAAATAAGCACTGAACTTAAATTTAGTTCGTGTACAAATGTCAATTATTTTATTAAAGATTGTGTCACGTAAGTATTAAAATGTAATTTGAAAGAATTATTTGAAAATTTCATACAAAAAAACCATCTTTATTTTGGAGCAATTAAAAGACATTTACATAATTAAACTGTTAATGAGGTGCCAGGGAAGCAACACTGTAAAGGAATTATTGCCAAAGTTCCTTGTCTTTACGGAGCCTTTAATCTTATAACATGCTTTTTTGGTAAAACACGTTTGATATGGCTTTTGAACTTTCCATCGCTAAGTTCTGTAACCGAATTAGGTAACTTATTATAAAAGTGGATACTGTTTAAAACATATTATAGTATGCTAATTTTAGTTAATCTAAGCTTCTAGTATCTCGATTTAATTTGTAGGTACTAGTTGTTGGTATTTATGTTATGGCAATAATTTCTAATAACTTATTTATTTGAAAAAAGTGTGCTTCATAGAGTCTGTTACTACAAATATAATTTTACAAATTATCGGAAAATGTGTAGCAGTACCTACAGACGCGACAAAAATGAACAACGGATCATAGTGACGTCACACGAATTCTACATCTCGCAATCAGAGTTTACCGTGCAATTAGCATACATACAACTTCCCAATTTCAAGCCCAATGCAAGTGCCCGCCAGACATAAAGATCCTCCCTTTTCTATGGAGGATGAGTGAACTTTACTCCCTGTTCCTCATGCCTCCATAAATGATGATAAGGAGCTTCGGATGCGACTGGGATTAGCGCTGAGATGATGATGATGATGATAATAGAGAGTTACAAACGAATTGAATCCGGCATCCTAGCTAGGTTATATGGTAATTCATACATGTTGTATTAAGGTTCGCCAGAAATCGCTTCTCAAACATACTAAGCACTTTCTAAGATATAGAGAAAGGAGAGTAAGTAGCTATATCAATTTATAAGGATTTGTTTCGTTATTTTCTGGTGTAATTATAAGCATAGATAGTACATCAGAGCTAGCGTTCGTAACCTATATTCGTCAAAAACGAAACAGAAATAGACACTATAGCCGAAATTGGCAATCAATCATAGAGATCAAGCTTTGTCTATGGGATGGCGATAGACCTAAGCTGCGTTATCTTTGGTTCTCGAGATGTCTATAGGCGGCAGAGAGCACTAATTAACATATGCGCCACATGTGTGCTTGCTACCAAGCAACATAAATCTTATATTGTTTAGGAGTTTAATGTCGCCCGTACCTGAATGAAATTCCCTACTTTAGCAGAAATAGTGGAGGCGCCCTTTACAATAACCTTATCCTGTTTCCACCGGTACATGACACTCTTAGTGGTGGGCGGTGCAAATAGCCCGAGGTAATACATCCGCAGTAAACTACGAGTATTATAATTTAAAGTTTCTATGTTCAAGGAAGGGTATAGAGATGTTTTGTTTGTACATACAATATGTATATAATACTAGACAAGAAAATGTATATTGGGTTAAGTTTTCATTAAGGATTACTGTTTCATCACTTACCGTTAAATTACAGAGTTTACGCAGGCAGGCACGCACTCAGGTCGGTAATTACAGTAATCAATCTAGTTAAGGAAAAAAAAAAAAACAACAACCGACTTCCAAAAAACAATACGACGTGAAAAATAATTAATTTTGAAAGTCGGTGGCAAAAACGAATATACAAAAAGCACAATCACCGACTTCCGCACTTCGGTTTTTTTTTTATTTGAAGTTGGTTGTGTTTTTTTATTTATTTTTTCTAAAGATGGTTTTTATATTACATTTTTTAGTTGTGTGCTGGTATCCAGATGCATCCGGTTAGACTGGACTCCAACATAGATGGAAAAAGGCTAGCCAGATGACGAAATAGTGGAAGGCAAACGACGCAATTTTGATTTAAAAACCAAAATAGTAAATCAAATTTAATAAAATTTATATAGGACCTATTTGAAAGTATATCCTTTCACATAAAAAAATAATCATTGATCGAATAGCGTGATATTGAATTACTAGTACATTTTTGGAAATTTAAGACTTAAATGCTTTTCTTATAGATGCCATTGTCAAAACTGGACCAAAGTGTGGGTCGTAGGAAAATGGGACCACATGGAAAGCATTAGCTTTCAAATAAAAAAAGATCATCAAAATCCGTTTAGTCGAAAGTCATAAAAACATAAACATAAAGGTAAAAACATAAAAAATATACTAGAATTGAGTGACCTCCTACTTTTCTGAAGTCCATTAAAAAACATCTATTAGTATTATAACCAAACTCAAGTACCTAAGTCTGTAAAAAATACGTAAATGAAGATTTTGTTTTTTACTTAATAGAAAATACATACACCTACACTTGTTTATGCTGCAGGGTTAAAGGGTCGTAATCACATACCTAGGGAATTAACGAAAACCTGATGGCTTTTATCAGTTCCCTAGGTGTGTGATCAGGACCCTGATTCCATCAGTACAGATGGCTCAGACATATACGTATATTTCTGTATATTTCTAGACAATACGTTTTATTGTTATGTTGTAAAGGTTTGGATTTTACAATGGAAATGTGCTACAAATTTTTTACACACCTAATGAAACCTTATTTACATATTCGATCATATATTATTTTGAAATAGGACTTTCAGGTATACTCAACTTGAAAGTCCTATGAAAGTTTAAGAACTTATTTTAAACTTGACCGTACCTATTAATTATGTAAAAATAGAAACTAGCGCGATCAAAATAATAACACTATTAGCGCCTCGAAGCAGTGTGGTTTGTTGATAAAATTAAAGCAAGTGAGAATAGTATACACTTTCTCCGGTTGCGAACATGTGGTAGGTGAAGGAATAGCTCATAAAATCTAAATAAAAACTTGATGTCTAACGAGGTAAGTACTAATTGCTCAGTAACCTGAGCAGTACCTTGATAAACGTTCGAATTTAAAAGATAAAAATGGTGTAAAGTGGTCAGTGGCCTTCTGACAGTGAGTGCAGCGCGCGTAATTTGCACCAGATAACCCCCTCCAAAGCAATCGCCTCTTAGAGGTGCTTGCGCGAAACCAACCTTTCTCTGTTTGCGGACAGTGACATAGTGACCGTGTTAGCGCGGAGGGCTCATGCCATGCACCAGTACCGATTCGTGGTGCCGCTGGTGGTCGCCGCTTACCTCATGGCTGACGTACTCTCGGGCATCGCGGCTGGGGCACGTCGCTCAGAACCTGACCTCAGCTTCGCCGAGTCCGTCTACGCCAAAATGTCTGGAGCATGTGAGTCAATGACCTCCATCTCTCTATTTTATGCGTGCTAATCCTATATAAATAAATAAATACGTCTGAACTTAAAGAAGTTCAGAGTAAAAACAGTGCAAAGTCATAGGTCATTGGACTGTTTTTACTCCATCACATATTATTTAATGATATTTTTTTTTTGTTTGCAGGTAGGGCGATAATGGATTTACGCTACAACGCCATGACTGACCAAAAAGATCAAATAAAAACCATTAAGGTAATACAGTTGGACGGAAATACGGTTCGAAATTATCCAATAAATGAAGCATTTGTCAACCTTACGAAACCCGGGATTTTCGACATAACGAAGCAGACAAAAATTATCATCCACGGGTACAAAGACAGTTCGCAATCCGCAGTGCCGTTGGATTTAGCTAATGCTTACAACGATAAGAAAATGTTTAACGTGTTTTTAGTGGACGCGGAGGAAATGAATAAAGATGGATACATTTTATCGGCCCATAACTCTCGTCTTATAGGCAAGAGACTTGCAAACCTTTTGGCGAATCTCGAACACTTTGGAGCGAATGCTGAAGATTTTCATCTCTTGGGGATCAGTCTTGGAGCACACGTGGCAGGCTGGGCTGGTAAATATTTCCAAAAATACAAAGAACATAGTTTGGGGCGGATCACTGGATTGGATCCTGCAGGTCCTTGTTTCTCATACGCCTACAGTGGACAGAGATTAGATAAAACAGATGCTGCTTACGTCGACGTATTGCACTCAAACAGATTATTACAAGGAATTATTGAACCTTTAGGTCATTCAGATTTCTACATCAATGGCGGAGGGCCGAACCAACCAGGATGTTTCATGCCCTCCTGCAGTCATCTTCGAGCCGCACAAATTTATACGGAAAGCATAAAAATGCCAAAGTCTTTCGTAGCAGTTCGGTGTAAAAGTTGGAAGCATTTCGAAGCAAACGCTTGTGAGAAAGAAGACTATGCAGTTGTCGGATATGGTTCATCAACCGCAACCCGGGGACTTTATTATTTACGCACTTCATCAAAGCCTCCTTTCGGACTCGGGATGGATGGAATAAGGAATAAGGAAACAGTTACCGACAACTGGCTAAAAAGTTTAAGTTTAGATGATTTAAATATGTGATTGTAAGTGCTAGCTCAATTTCGTCATATGTAATAATTGGTTGCCATACTCGTTAATATATTTGGACTTTCTGCTGTGTGTATTGCATAGATTAAACGGACTGATTAAAATACGCAATACTTAGTGAGTGTCTCAAAAATATTGCTTAAACATTTTCCTAAATTGACTTCGATTATATTTGATTATATGAGCTGTGGCTATTGAAACAAAAGAGGCTTACTTAACGATTTCGTAAGCCCTTTTGTAAACCATTACAATTGCAAGATCGATTTGGAGCGAAACAATAATAATAATAACTGTTAATAATTTATTTGTCACTTCATTAACACACAATATGTTCCGCGATCTACTTCCCAATCATGTTATATAATTTAGGCTGTACATTTTATGTACATTGTGATTTCTAGTTGAGTTTGTGTGTGCAAGTTTCTCTTTATGAGTATGTCGTGACGCTGACCTGCAATATGTTAGCAAAGTAGTTTTCATTTTCTGTTCAATTTTAATTTTAATAAGCCTAGTAGTTCAATCAGTTTGGAAAACAACATAATAGCTGAAACATTAGTTTTTTCTAAAACACATTCTGCAACATATCAAAGTTGCCTAATGAAAATCTCTGAGAAGTGAGTTGATATCAAAACTTGCAGATGCCATAACGCAAGGCACGCGAGTTTATAAATTCTAATCTGTTTTATGACCCAAATAGTACAATAACCGTCCAAGTTCGCATTGTAAATCGCGTAGTGCACAGGTATGATGGTTCCGTAGTCAAATCGGTTAAATTCATGCCTACCTACCTTATACTTTCGATTTTTTTAAATATATTTTTAATTTTATTGAAAAAAAATTAGCAACGCGAATACGGCTCGCTAAAGCAGACAGAATGCCTACCTTGATGTATTAATTTAGAACTTAAGACACAGGATTAAAAATAATTAAATTAAACATTGGGAGCAACTTTTTATGTTTATTTTTTATATTAATGTCTATGAAAATAATTTGTCTGTGGATTCGGTATACTTTAAACTTATCTACAGACAATCATTAGTAAATCGTTTGATTTCCAAAAAATTTTAAAAAATCTAAATAAAATACTTGGTAAAACTACGTTATTTTCTTTTAGCACGGAACCCTGAACAACGAGGAAATGATCATACTGTCATTACCATTAAAAACGTTACATAGTAAGCGAGACTGTTGACTGTTGCCTCTAACTCATGAAGCGTGACGAGTTACGTGAATAAAAGTGTAGCAATCATTTCAAGTTCGAGCCGGACGGTAGATGTGGAAACGGAAACTAGTAGTTACCGGTGACAATCGCCGGCTGCCGGCAGCGAGTCGGCCATTGCCACTACATGACTCCCTTAACACGATTGTTGTTTAAGCCCGATACTCTGTTCAATAACACTAGTTTACACGGTTTTTATACCCCAGCTGAAAATTGTTATTTTATTATTTATTTGGGTAGAATTACCCAAAAAAAAAAAAAAAAATCTGTGTCGTCTGGTTCAAGAAATATTTATTTACTTAACGGAAATATATAATTTTGGTATTAATACAAAACAAATTTAAAAATGACTAATTTTGCCATCTTTTTATAATGATTTGAATCAGTTTCTCTTATAATTTATAATCAACTAAGTTGTCAACGAATTACCAAAATTATAACAAAACATTTATATGAATTTGCTGTAGATTCTGTCACTGTTTGTCAACTGCTACCATATACATGCATATTTACGAAGTTCGATAGGCAATCATCATAATTTATTAATTAATGTAATTCTTTCGGATCCAGTCCATAATGTTTACGCCATATTCATAAGTAGGTAGTACGAAAGTGTTTCGATCTTGAATATTGCTAAATGAATCATAACCAATCTCATTGACCCAGAGTAACGCAAGTAAACTTTTCAAGGCCTTGGATTGACGTTCGGTGCGCTGGCTCAACTTCGCTTACATCGTGCAAAAGGATTCAGCTGTTGTAAGGATTAAGTGGGTATAGTCCCTTATTAAAATGGAATACACCGGACGTGCCGATAGAAGTGCTCCCACACGCTTGGCACATGGGACCGAATATCGGCCTCGGAAAACTGTGTAGATGTAATGTATTACACAGCCTGGCTCATCTATCAGTATTTGTAAGCCAAATAATTATTGTTTTAAAATAATTTAATATTATCGTTAGTTATTCAGATATTTATATCATTTTATTTTTGAGCAACAGAAAACACTGAAAATATCCACTAACTAAACTCATTCACACTCAACATAACTACGTCTCATATTGACCTAAGTAAGTAGGTATACTTGTCTGCTTTGCTCTCAGTTCTAAGTAAGCAGCAAAAAAGCACTATAAACACACCAAGTTTTGAAATTTAATCTTATGTTGTAACCACGTTGAACTTGAATGATATAGGTACCACTATAAAAAGTAAATTTAAACATAAACTGAAACTCTATATTTACCAGCATAAAAATGTTGTTTAATTTTTTAAAATAAGAAACCAATAAGCATTCAAACAAATAACTCACTGGTACAATCCACCTTTATAACCGGTTGACCACTCAAACCAAATTTGAACGGTTTTTTTTGCACGCTGCGATATTTTTGTTCTTTTCTGTCCACTCTTTTGAGGGTCAAGTTTATAACAATTATTTTATTATACTTAGCATATACAGATCAGATTACAGTAACGTTGCAATATTTTTATCTATATTGTCTCACATAAAGTTACATCGCATCGTTTATAATACAATAGCTTACAATTATAGCGCTCTTTCATCAATCGTGATGAGATTAATCTCGAACAAATTTCAATAGTGTGTTGATAGTGGTGTCTTACTCCAGTGAGCACATTGCTTCTTAAACTGAAGTACCTGTAAACAGCGTGAAATTAATCTAATTTAAGGGTAATGAGATTTCACGATAGGAAAGTGCGGTGATTAAGGTCCATTCACTTATTCCTCGCCGTAGCCGTATCCTGAGGATCGCGCCCACACAATACGCATCGCAAAGTTATGCGGTCGTCTGCAGTGTGCAACTCCCGATAAATGTTGCATCCGACAGCCTTCTACGTCTATCCATCATAATATCTATAAACACGCCTGACCGTTCAAAAGTTAAAAACCGCTTTCAAAAGATTTTATCGTCATTATGCGTATTGTAAGAGGCTTTGCTCTGCTTACACAAATGAGTATAAAAGTTTACAAACATTTAAAAAACTCGACAGCCAGCAATTCACAATACATTCATTAAAGTTAGCATTTACTTTTTTTCCCTTCGTAATCACTCTCCAAACGTTTTGTTATGCTCAAACAATTCAAAGATGTTTTGGCAAAGTAATCTTAGTTTGACAAATAAGTATTAAGTTTTGTTAAAACAAAATGAATTGTATAACGAATTATTCTGTGCATACATTTCTGTAGTAAATTGTTTTATTCGTGAAAACGTTCTGCCTATTCATTGCTTTTTTTTCTGAACAATACCCGTGGTGGTAAAGTGGTTACACAGCTGTGCTAATACCGTTCCAAATTAATTAATGGGCACAATCTATTGGATTAAAAGTCCTTTACGGAAACTCAGCTGAGTATAAATTATATTTAGTTTGTTTTACTACAATTATTTGCATGATAGTAGTGCCAAAATAAAACTGAATTTGACGAACATGACATCGTTATAGTTTCTATATACAACATACTAAAATTTAGATCTGTCGGTTTAAACAGAATTGAATAAGTTCTCTATAAATGCTTTAATACGTATACTATGCAGTGCACCAAGCTTTAAATGAGTTTTCCTTACTTACCTTTAGATGCAATAGACTGTTATAATATTTATTAGCATTCGAAACAAAAATGAAAGACAATTACAATTGTTGCCTTGACAACCAGCTATTCAATGATACACGTTGATGTAACGTTGTGTAAAGGCAATTATTTCTAACTGTGGCACAATTCGTGAAAAAAATACTACAAATTAGGTATATAATATCTACTTGCCTACAAACATGTGGGTTGGTTCCTAATAGGGAGAAAAATATCTAATAACTACAAATACAAAGATTGATACAACATTAGATAAGCGTCGTCAGAGCTCAGGGGTCTGTAAATTTAACTAAGTAAACAGTATGGTATTATTTGGATTCCCATTGTCTGACCATAGTTGCTCCTCGTAAATTACTAATAGGGATGATGACTCATATTAGAAATGATTGAGCAAATAATGTATATATGTAGTTGGAGAAGGAACGTAAGGGATGTTTAAAGTATATAATCGAATCACACGGTACTGACTATGTATGGCACTAGTATCGATATATATATACTAATGGTTATGTCTTAGAGGTGAGAATTGCGGCACTCCGACAGAAAGAGATCAAACGAACTTTCGTCTATCTTTATCTCTTTTAAAATCATCAATCACCAATCATCTATCAGGAAAGAGATAGACCGAAAGCATAAGCCATCTCTCTCACACTTTTTAAACCAAAAAGGTACTGCAGATTATACGCGTACGGCATGTCCATTAGTAGTATGTCTATGGGCACTAGTATTAAATTACAAAGTCGTGATATCAAATCTATGGTAGTACCATCTCTACCTCGAAGTTATATTAAGCGTATTTTCAAGCAGATATTTGGTTTAGAATTAAAAAAAAAAGTTATCGTCGCAAAGATCTGAGTAGATTGTAATGATAATTAGTTACGGGTTTCATACTGTCTTTGTACTTCATATTAATATTAATTGCGTCCCTAAGACTACTTCTATCTTGGTATATCGCCTCCGAAGCAATTATCTCTCTTTTATTGAACGAGTACAAAGACGTAGGTATGAAAACCCAATAGCCGTGCTCGCAGTACAGTTCAATAAAACTTTTTCCGAATACTCCCTTGCTCTTTATCGGATTTCAAGTTAAGGGGCCTCATCTGCTACACAGTGAAACTTTCCTGTACAGTACATTCGTAGTTTTGGTCTCAGCAGAAGTGAGAAGCAGCTTCTTCTGATTTTAACAACCGCAGACTTTACGTGAAGTTTACGTTTCTAGTAAATCAATAAATTCCTAGTACGTTTGTATAAGCAAGCATGCTTATACAAACGTAAACTAATGATATAACCTGTAAAAAATAAACTGTAAATAAATTTTATGAATGATTATTAAAAAAAAAAGTATGTACAAGAAGAAATGAGCACCTATTTCACTTGACGTTCAGTCAAGTAAAATGGGTGCTCATTTCTTCTTGTTTATTAACCTCGGTATAAGCGTAGGCTTCGATTGTAGTGGAGAGATAATCCATCAATTTATTTCTTTACTGTTTGTTTATCTAATAAAGGTATCCCCTACCGTGATTGTAGGTGTGTTTACAAACCTTACAAGGATTTGTGGCAAATATCCGTCAGCCATACCAACACAATGATGTAGTTTTTTTTATAATTATAAACTACTGCTTGACCGCAATCCCGCCTGAAGGCAAGGAGTGATGGAACCGTTGATGGTAAAGCGCGCTAGTTTCATAAGAGCCTATTCACTCAAATAAACTAAGTGAATAGGAAGGTAGATGGCAGTTGAGCTAGGTGATGGAATGTTAAATCCAACAACACGACCACCGACGCTGCGCCAGAGGGAGATTGATCTGGAGACCCTCCACGACCAAACTCCCGATACAACAACATTTGGCGCATCGTACCTGGCACACATCGCAACACAACTGCTCAGACCCGTCCTCCGTACGGCTTCACCAGAAATCATGCCGTAACATACCCGCTTGGCGTCAAGTATTTATCTAGTGGGCGGTAACTTCTGCCGGCAGCCGATGTTATGGCCTAAGGTAAACTCTAGCTGTATCTGTGAGTTAAAAGCCTTTTAGCATTTCATAAAGAGGTATAAAAAGTAAATATAGGTAAATACAATGAATTGGTGAACTCGTGTGATACATCATGGTTTTTTTTTTTGCAGTTTTAGCTAATCTCACATTGTATTTTCGTGCATCGTCTTGTTCGTGTCACTGGCACGACTGTCCTCCTAATACACTTAACTAGCTGCGCCAAGCGGTTTCACCCGCGTAAGTATACTCGATATACTCCGCTCCTATTGCTCGCAGCATGATGTTATATATCCTAAAGCCTTCCTGGATTAAGGGGCTATCCAACGCAATAGAATTTTTCAAATCGGTCCAGTAGTTCCTGAGATTAGCGCGTTCAAACAAACAAACAAACTCTTCAGCTTTATGTATTAGTAGAGATATAATCTATGTAAATAGTACACTGTAGACTACCTACATTATTTCTCTCTCCTTCCCCTTAGTATACGATCTGAAGGTTGTCAGTAAAAGATCGCTCTTAGCGATAAGACCGCCCATTGTGTCACCCTTTGTAAAATCTTTATATTTATATTTTTTTTTTTCTAATAATTATAAAATAGCGCTTGACCGCAATCCCGCCTGATGATAAGCAGTGATGCGATCGTTGATGGTAAAGCGCGCTAGTTTATTAAGAGCCTATTCACTCAGAAACACTGAACGAATAGGAAGGAAGACGGCAGTTGACCGAGGTGATGCAATGTTAAACCCAACAACACGACCAACGATACTGCGCCAAAGGGAGATTGATCTGAAGATCCTCCACGACCAAACTCCCAACACAACAACATTAGCCGCATCGTACCCGGCACACATCGCAACACAACTGCTCAGACCCTATGTTTCTGTAATGAAATGAAATGAAATGAAATGAAATGAAATGAAATCGTTTATTAAGCAAATAGGATCACCGATCACTTTTACACGTCATATATATATTTTTTTTAACTAGATGAAGCCGGCATTTCCTAACTGACTACCTCTGAGAAGAAATAGCCGAAACAAACTCAGGGATCATCGTCTTTTTTCAAGTCCAGACATTAAAAATGAGAATTTTTACAATAATTTATCTTATAATTACGCATATTGCTAATAACAATGCTTATCAGAGCGAACAGCTCAGTCCCAAGCTTTTTTGTCTTCTAAATAATCTGTGATTTTATAATACCCCTTTTTGCAAAGTTTGGCCTTTATATACTTTTTAAATCGTTTAATGGGTAAGTTTCGAATGTCCATGGGAAGCTTGTTGTAAAAGTGTATACATTGACCCATGAATGAGTTGCCTACTCTGTGGAGACGAGTGTGATGTACAGCAAGATTGTGTTTGTTCCTGGTATTTATATTATGAATATCGCTTATTTTCTTAAAATCCGATATATTTTTATGTACGTACATTAGATTTTCAAATATATACTGTGTGTGTATAATCTATATGGTGTACATAATAAAGAGTATTCTATTCTGTAATTTGGTTATGCTAGACATCTAAATCTGTAGTTAAGTCTTTTTCTTCTTTTTCACAGCATATAGAGGTCCACTGCTGGACAAAGGCTTTCCACGATGACCGGTCTTGTGCTGCCCACATCCATCGGCTTCCCGTAATCTTCACCAAGTCATCGGTCCACCTTGTTGGGGGCCTCCCTACGCTGCGTCTTCCGCTACGTGGCTACCACTCCAGAACCTTACTGCCCCGTCGGCCATCGGTTCTACGAGCAATCAGAGCAGTCGGTGTTTTTGGATCTTCTGCGGATCTCCTTATTTCTGATTCGATCGCGCAGAGAAACTCAGAGCTCTTTCCGTCGCACTTTGTTTGACTCTGAGCCTTCGTATGTGGTCCGTTGTGAGCGACCACGTTTCAATTCCATAAGTCATCACTGGCAACACACACTGGTCAAAGATCTTAGTCTTGAGACACTAGGGTAGTTAAGTATTGAAGTTAAATTACTTGACTGTAAGTTGTATCGTAATCAAAGGAATATTTATTTTATTACGACATCATTAGAGATATGAAAGGAAACTAATTTACTTCCCAGTTTTAGCCTTCAATCAAGTTTCTTAAACTTTGACCATAGTTAATCTGATATTGTTAATCTACAATTAAGTAAACTAGTAATCGTTGTTGATAATTTCATCAAACGTCTGAAAAAATTGCGGCGGTGACTGCCGCTGTGAGTAATAAGTAAATAAAATAAATAAAATCGTCTCGTTGCAGACACGCAATGTAATTCTAACTATAAAGGAATATATTTTTTTGTGATTTGTCTCAAGGATTTCAAGTAAAATCACAATCACATCGAACGGAAGCAACTAAATTGATTCAATGAGTAACCTATACGAGTATACACACAACTTAGGCAACTACTTAAGCAATGTAGCAAGTAAACTAATTACATAGGACAGTTTGGAGTGTGTGACGTAAGATCACTTCGATACACATCATAAGTAGATTAGGTTAGCAAGCAACTGCTGTTTCGGACCAAATAAACTAATTGAGCAAAATAGATGGCAGGCATCATCCAAGAATATTTAATTATTAATTGCATATAATTGGGTAGAAATGCCCCCTCTACCCAATTGCTAAACTATGTATACTATACAAGATGCAAAAAGGCCCATCACATAGCCACCAAATACGTAATCTGTACACCAAATTAAATAATATTGGATACGACTTGACGTTCGCAATGTAACACACGCAAAATATTGTGCTTATGTATGCATGCAACGGTGCAGGGCTCGGGGGGTAGGGTTAAAGTTGTGTTATAACGTTACATCTTGTTTTTTTAAAAACATGTCAATAAAAAGTGAGACTGTGAATTTCTCCTTAGCTAGAAGGCACGGTACAAAAAAGAAATACAATGGCAAGGAGTATCTACAAGTGATACTCAGTTTCCTTAAGTCTTTTTACACGCGTTATTCCTTTGTGACAGTTAAGTAATCCGAGTGAGTTTGTTTCCTATTTGCATGTAAATCGTGAACTGTAAAGAGATTTAAGTGGAAATACGTATTCTTACACACGTAGGTACCCAAATGCCATTATTCGATTTCGCCACATTTTTGCGCACCGTGCAGTACAGCATCAGTGTACAATTTGTCTCAATACAATACTCCAATTTAAAGCCATTGTGTTAGCACTTCTAAACAATTGTGTTCTAACAATATAGTACTTTTCCTAGGCCCATTCTATTTCACATTTAAAGCAATGCACGGTGAAAAGGAAAATGCTACAGAAAATATTAATAATGAAAGACCTTCCCGCAATGTTATTTTTGTGTTGTTGGCAATAAAGCCTTGTTTACATTTGTATTGTATAACAAAGGTATATAGGGAAGATAAAGTACTATTCTACATGTTATATTCCCTCTATTCTGTACGCTGGTACTGATATCTGTAGAGGTTAAATTCTACGAACCCAGACTTCCCACTCAATTAAGTACCTTTTCTAACTTAATTACGGAACTTTTGCGAAGGCCCATGTCATGGCATAGGTACATATATACCCTTAGTTAAGTAAACATTCGTTTGTGTTAATATTAATTAATGTATACCACCAATTCACGCCATATTCCCATTGAGATAGGTATAACTCCAGAACGCCACCTGTTACAATCCTTAGATACCAAGGTATTACAAAAGAAAACTCAAGCACTTCTTCTTCTTTTTCAGCCTATAGAGGAACTGCTGGCCAAAGGCCTCCTCCAACGCCCCCATCGGCTTCCCGCGACCTTCACCAGATCATTGGTCCACCTTGTTGGTCCACCTCCCTACGCTGCGTCTTCCGCTACGTGGTCGCCACTCCAGAACCTTGCTGCCACTTAATTTTAACGACTCGAAGAGCTATGACTGGGACAATCACTGATTTCTGATTAAAACTAGTTTTAAGTGAAGTTTTAATTTTAAGACGATCGATCCTCAGTTCGTGAATCGAACCCAAACCTTCTTATTACACAACGAGGATTTTATTTCCACCCAGATGTTGTTTTTTTTTTTTAATTTGTTTGAATTATGAATCTAAAACCGTAATTTGTAGATAAGCTTATTTCGTTGCTACATTGTCACTTTTGTATTAAGAACTCGCATAAATCTAAATAAAGTTCGAAATACAAATACTGACTTTTGAGTCAGTATTTGTATTTCGAACTTTATTTAGATTTATGCGAGTTCTTAATAAAATGGTTCTTAATAAATGAAATCTAACTTCATTACTAACCTAATCCTTTGGGATTAGGTTAGTAATGAAGTTAGATTTCATTTTGTAATAATAGGGATAGAGTACAAAAATATGACCAAAACCCTAGCTGACCACATTTGAGCATATATTTTTATGATATTATTTGTTCTGCTAAGCGTTGTTAAGTAATAAATATTGTTGTTTTATTACAATAAAATGAATATATATTTGTAGAAGCAGATCATTCGTGGGTCTAATTCCACGAATTACTTATTGCTCCTATTCCTGAAGAAAATTATTTACTCTTATTACATATTCTTCGTTCGGAGTTCACATGATGAAAGGGTTTATGTGGAAAAGTCAATCAGCAGGAGGTTTGAAGGGAATAAGTTAATGAAGAATATAAGATTCTTCATTAACTTATTCCCTTCAAACCTCCACAGATGGTGATTGTTCAATGAGTTATCCCAAGTGCCCATGTTACCTTAAGACATTAGTTCAAATACTCGCCTTCCACTGCGAATAGTGTAAAAAAGGTGGAGCGGAAAGGAGTAAAATAGTTTTTGCCATCCATTAATAGAGAGTTTAACTAAAAATGGGTTTATCATTAGCGGAGAATTTCGAGGAGTCAGTTAGGTGGTGAATAAGGGGAGTCAAGTGAGCAAGTTGGCCTTTCAGCCAACTTAGCAGAGAAATATCTCAGTATCACGCCACAATATCGGCAGTAAGTCCCCTTTTTGAGGAGTGACTAGAGAGGCGCCACGGCGCCCTCACCTTCTACCTGATGCAGATCCTCACCGGACACGGCTGTTTCGAGAGGTTCCTGTTCCGGATATGGCGGGGAGAAACCCCCTTTCCGCTCCGCCCAGAGCGGGAGAAGTTATTTTATGATTTCCTATCCAGAACAAAAAAAAAAGACTACTTTTCCTAACCGATAAAGGACGAATACAGGCATGAAAGTGGCAGGGACAGCCAAAGGGCCAAAGTTATAAACCCCGTAAGGCCCAGAACGAAAGAAGAGTCATGTTGGATAATCACACAATCAATAAGAGACATGTGGAAAACAATTTATTTTAATACGTAATAACAATACATATGTGTATTCTTTCATTTATTTTAGTTTTATAATATCCTTCCAGACATCTTCGAAAGAAAAAAACATGGCACCCATTGCCATGTTTTTTTTTCTCATGACATTCTCACTCTCTATCTTTTATACGTAACATGATCTTCTCCGTCGCTATACTTCTCGTCTTTGCGAAGTTAAATAATATCTATTATGTTAGGTGATGCTGGCTTTCATAGCAGCATTTAAACTTTCTATTTAAAAATAGAATAGAAAATTTATATAATAGGTAGTTATTAAAAGACACTTAAACCTTGTTACAAAAGTAGTAGAAAGTAATTAAAATAGATATAAGAGCCTCATTCATTTGTAAAATAATTCAGGGTAACAAAAGTAAAGGACATGACACATACATCGCTATCGGCTTCTGCTTTCAATATTTATTTGTCAGTTTATGAAAGAAGAAAAGAAGACGTTAAAGAAGTTTAACTTTAATACATATGTGAGGCTATCGAGGCTATTCGAGGCTATCGAAGTATCGTTCATTTCCTAAATATTTGGGTTCCTATGGTACATTTTAATATTTTATTTTATGTAAATTTAATTAATTGTCAACGAAAACAGGCTGATGCATAGACAAAATACATTTCTGCTTAAGGCTCGATTTATCTGAACATAGATTGTTGGTATACTCAATGATGCTTAAGCACTGGTTTTATACTTAAACAATGACGCCGATTCTCTTGTTTACAAATTAATTTTTATAGTCAATTGCATTATTCTTTTTATTAAATTAAGAAAAGGATAGAAGATAACATTTAAGTTTAATCCTGTCAAATTGAGATACCCCACTGACAGTTTAGACGCGACTACCGACTCTAAACATATCGACTAAAAAAATACGTCAATTAACGTCAGGAGCCGATTAATTTGACAGGTATAAACTAACATTTTATCTTCTGTCCTTTTCTTATCGAAATACAAAGACAAAGAAGCACAGAACTTAAATTTAATTTAAGTATATGTTAACAAGGGTATCTATCGCGGCCAATGATCGAACGACAAGGCCGCCCATCATGCCGCCATATGATGGAATCTAAATACATCATAATTGTACGTATGTTAAAAGTTCGTATGAAGTTTTTTAGTTAAATGTTAAGTTATTGGCTTGTTGCTTGCTTTGGTCTATACTGTAAGTGCAGCGGGCAAATAATGAGCTAGCAAAATAATTTTTTTATAGTATAATATATGTGCTATGTTATATTTTTGTGGTGTATAATAAAGTATACATAAATAAATAATCTCCAATCTAGTTGGTTGCTCTGCACTCGAAGTTGTTGACAAGTATATATACCTGGGACAAACAGTCCAACTAGGTAGGTACAACTTCGAGAAAGAGGTGTCTCGTCGAATCCAGCTCGGCTGGGCAGCGTTCGGGAAGCTACATAGTGTATGTTGCCAGTGATGACTTACGGAACTGAAACGTGGTCGCTCACAATGGGCCTCATACATAGGCTCAGAGTCACACAAAGGGCAATGGAAAGAACTATGTTCGGAGTTTCTCTGCGAGATCGAATCAGAAATGAGGAGATCCGCAGAAGAACCAAAGTCACCGACATAGCTCTGCGAGTCGCTAAACTTAAGTGGCAGTGGGCAGGGCGCATTGCTCGTAAAACCGATGGCTGATGGGGCAGTAAGGTTCTGGAGTGGCGGTCACGTACTGGACGACGCAGCGTAGGGAGGCCCCCAACAAAGTGGACCGATGACCTGGTGAAGGTCGCGGGAAGCTGATGAATGCGGGCAGTATAACTAGTCAGCGTGGAAAGCCTTGGGGGAGGCCATTGTCCAGCAATGGACATCTATAGGCTGAAGAAGAAATAAACAATCCTTTTGCCTCATTGACGTTCATACATCAGCTCATACACGCACGTTGGTTGTGTACTATAAACGTGACCTTTCTAAAGAAATGATATTACTTAACTAAGTGATATATACAAAAATATAAACAAGTGTACATAAACATATTGCATGGGGCTGATATCGTGTAAGTATAATATATTTTCATTAGGACGCGTGTGTACGGGAATGGTAATGTTAACGTATAAAATTGTATACAATAGGTACATAAGAAAACATTATACAGTTACACCAAAACACAAGCTTTTGTAATCCTATATATATATTGATATTTGTTACTTTTTCACGCAAAAACTACTGAACTTATTTAGATGAAATTTAGCACAAAGGTGGTTTATAACCAGAATTAATAAAAAGGATACTTTATATCCCAATATTCCCACGAGCACTTACGCGGGTGAAATCGACGGGCGAAGCTAGTAGTATTATAAATGTGAAATTTTGTACCTATGTATGTTTCTTACGCAAAAACTCAAGTATGAGTGGGCAGGTTCGATTCCAGGTTAGGCAAGTACCAATGTAACTTTTCTAAGTTGTACCTATGTACTTTCTAAGTATATCTTGGACACCAATGACTGATTACAGGGTGACGGAAAACATCTTGAAGAAACCTGGACTTTCAAGTCTGAAATCGCCAACTCGCATTGAGCAAGCGTGGTGATTACGCTCGATCCTTCTCCGTAGGTGAGGAGACCTGTACGCAGCAGTGGGGCGATAAAAAGGTTGATGATGATGAATGACTACATTGACTACGATATGAAAAACAAACAGTACCTATTTTAATAGGTATATAATATATGGACGGTTAATAACCGCACAGTGACTACACCTAGTTTTAGCTGGGAACTACTGTCGGCCACATGCAGTTAAACTTAGATGTTTTTATGTTATCATCGGTAAGAACTAGGTTCAGACGTACACCTGTGGTTACACTTAGCTGTATCCTATTTATCACCGGTTAAGATTTCAGTTCAGTTATGTATTTTGGTTTTGTTTTTAGATTCTTTTCAGTCACGGTAACATGGAAAATGTTTCTTTACTAAAATAATTCTCTTCCAGGGCAACGAAGGAAAGAAAGGAACGTGCAAGGAAATAACGTTGGATTAAACACACCTTATTCAAAAAATTGCTGTATAGTCTTGCCTACGCCCTCATTTTGATTGTTTTATATAATTAATTTACGATGTAGTAGACGACTGTTTTTTATATAATTTATTACAATTCTTCAAAAATTTAAATCTAATTGACCGCATTACATTTAATAACCGAATGAAACATTGAAACTAAGTTTCACTGCACTGTAACAATTGGACTCATTTCAATAATTATTCAATTTCAATAAGTTTGTGTGCCAAGCAGTAACTAACTAAAACAGAGTGGTCGGAAATTAGCGTAGAAACAGATTGAGTACTTAGAAATAACAACTCGTGACTCTAAAATCGATTATTTGATTCATACCATTCCAAAACAGCGTGTGCTAAAAATATACTTTTTTCGGGTGACGAACTACTAGACGCGAATCCAGTGTAGGCGTTAACGTCGCATCGACGCCGCGTAGACGCCACGTCTCATACATTTTATTAGCAACCCGCCCCTGCTTAGCACGGTTTTTTACGATATCGAAACATTTGAAAGATATTTTAGTTTAATATTTATTACTGTTGATACAAGTATTCAATAGTCTTCTTTCGTTTTCGTAATCATCTAAAATCTTTTAACATCATAGCCAACAGTAGGTTACTGTTTCTCTAGCGGAAATCTTTTCTTCAATAATTTTGCCAAAATCTCTAAAATTCCGACGGCACGGCGTCTACTTGTTGTCTATTCGTCGTCTATTTTGCGACAACACCAGCCTACGCTGCTTGGACTGCCGCCCAGAGTTAAATCATCCGTAGGTCAATTTTGGAATAAAATCAAAACTATCAACAGTTATATAACATACTCCTTTTCTTGTTCTGGATGGGAAATCATCAAATGATCTCTCCCGTTCTTCTGGTGTGTCAGACTTCTACTGTCTAAAACCCACCCCTGTTCTTTCACTTGCCTGTGCGCCAGGGCCAGGGTTTCTTTTTTAACCAACCCGCAACCCTGAACCAGGAGGCATTGGTTTACGATGTGCTGACATCTCTTTGTGGCGCGCGTGAAACACAACCGGGGCCTAGGCCTTACCGCAAGCCCGCGTCTACGGTGGCCGGGAGTTCGATGTTTCCGTCGAACTATAATTTGAGTGTCTTCAAGGCTAGAGTAAATAGGCTCTTAATAAACTTGGGCGCTTTACCATCAACGATTGCATCGCTGTTTACCTTCAGGTCGTCTTCTGCGGGAGCTAGAGGCGAGAGCAGAGAGAGCGCTGGGAATCCCACTCCCTTACACGCTCTGTCTCCTTCTTTGCCAGCATGATTGGTTCGCAGAAGGAGGTGATGGCCTTTTTTAGGGTTCCGTAGCCGAATGGCAAAAAACGGAACCCTTATAGATTCGTCATATCTGTCTGTCCGTCTGTCCGTCCGTATGTCACAGCCATTTTTATTCCGAAACTATAAGAGCTATACGCTTGAAACTTGGCAGGTAGATGTACTCTGTGAACCGCATTAAGATTTTGATGCAAAAATTAAAAAAAAATAATAATAAATATTGGGGGCTCCCCATGCTTGGAACTGAAACTCAAAATTTTTGTTTTCATCAAACACATATGTGTGGAGTATCTATGGATAGGTTTTCAAAAATGATATCGAGGTTTCTAAAATATTTCATTCTAAACCGAATAGTTTGCGTGACAGACGCTTCCAAAGTAGAAAAACGTTGGTCCCTCCCCCCCCACTAACTTCTAAAATAGAAAAAAAACATATGATGTACATTAATATAAAAACTACCAAGGAAAATTGTTTTCAACGAGATCTAGTAAGTAGTTTTTTTTAATACCTCGTAAATCGTAAACTGCTTACCGCGTAATCTTTCATACAAATAACTATTTCATACACATAAATCAATCGTACGGAACCCTTTGTGCGCGAGTCTGACACGCACTTGGCCGGATTTTTTTTTGTTTGGGATGGGAAATCATCAAATGACCTCTCTCACTCTGGGCGGAGCGAAACGACGTATCAGACTGTTACTGTCTAAAACCCACCCGCGTTTTTTCACTTGCCTATGCGCCAAGTCCACGGTAGAAGGTGACCGACTGCCATGCGCTCTAGCTCCAGACCATGGCCTTTACCAGGGCCGCACGCTAGAGATATTCCTTAAATAAGTAAAGTCAGTAGCACTTCTATGCCACTGACTTTAAAACCCTTTCTGTAGCTCTACTAAGACTTACCACTTTTTTGACGGTGACAACTTCGATTTCAAAATATTTTTTTATTGGCATAAAAAATCCATTTGAAAACCCATGTGTTACTGGAGTCAGTTTCTTCTCCTAATGAATGTCCTTGATTTTATACAATATATAACGTTATTTTTTGTTTATACGAAACCTGAATACAGTTTGTTCAGAATAAGCAACAGAATCGATTCCAATTATTTTTACACCGTGTTATATTTTTTCCCAAATACATTTAGAGTGAGACCGCAGAGTGGTTACAGAGGGATTACGATAGATCATAGTACTTGCGCCCCAAGCCACAGCTGAAGCAGAGGTCAACGCCCGCGCTCGCCCACCCGTACGGACCTTTGACCATATTTTTGTTGGGACAACTAAGTAGAACAGCAATCTCATAACTTGGTGGTTTTTCATTATATCTTTTTGAACTATTGTACAGTCACGAACTTTAATTTGAGTCCTACCTAAGGTGGAATATTGCATAGCAAATTGTAGACGTTAAGAGCTAAGACATAATTACTGTTATTGACAACTTTATGCGTGTTTATAGGCAACCTACACAACCGCGAAGTTCGAATTGAAGGCGAACGATCATTTCCGAATTTTTTCGATTAACGGAATTTTTCAATAGTCAGATAAACTTTATTTAAAGAATACAAATGGCGGTTTGGCATATTTTCTAAACAAAATCTGCCAAACAAGCCTATATTTATTCTTCAGATAAATGTTATCAGAAGATTGAAAAATCAGCACTAAATGTTATTATTTTGTTGTATTTTTGTAGTCATAAGGTGGCCGGCTCCCCTCTAGCCATATTTGTTTTGTTGGTCGTGTTAAAGTCGTGTTTTATAAATAAATACAAAAGAGCGATCCCCAAACTATTTTATTTATAGTGCTTAGATTAAATAATTAATCCAGCCACAGTGCCTAGACTGTGGCTGGAATCCCATAACTTCTAGATTAGTTAACTAATCCAGAAATCAGTTCATTATATTATTATGGGATTTCAACCTACAATGTTTATCAAATGTTAAACAAAATAAACTGTCTCTCAGTGTCTCTCATTTTTATTAATAATAATAATTATAACACAACTCATTATTTTAACTAATTGATTTTGAATTACTGCCAGGAGCCGGTCATGCATCGATCCAATCAGTTCCTGACATATGTCAGTACCCCTAAAACTTTCCCAGATTGTGTGACAGTGATCTATAAGTGCTTCTTTAGTTCTTTCATTCCGATTGGAGCATTTCTGGACCATCAAACGCCATAAATTTTCGATTGGGTTTAAATCAGCACTTTTTGGAGGCCATGGAATAACATTTAAATTCGCTCGGTTATCACTGAACCATCTTCTAACGATCCTTGCTGTATGAAGTGTTGCGTTGTCTTGCACAAAATTAATTCTAGAAACTTCTTGTTGAGGATAACATGTTCGCAAAGTCGGAAGCACACTTTCATCCAATAAATCAACATAATCCTGAGCAGTTGCTCTGGTAGCAAATTTACAAGTTCTCCAACGCCTGCTAAACTAATCCAGCCAGAAATATTAGAAGTAATTCGGCCAGATGCATCGTTAGCTGCGATGTGGTCTTCTATTGTAAAACCTTCTTGATAGATAGGTACAACAATGTGGGTACTGGCCGCTTAAGCATAGTTTAGTTTTAATACGGAATATTTCAAGTAGTCACTTTCAATGAGAAGATTCTGTTTTGTTCCTACTAAGAAAAATATGTGTTATTTTTCTTATGTGTTTTTATATTCTTTGTTAGGCAATAAACCCCTAGATTCACACGCACTGTTATTCAACGCTGCCCATAACTACCAACAGGTCTATTGTGTTCTTCCTCGTACTTTCCTTAAGTAGCGCAGCAGTCACAGTTTCCGTAGAAATCTTGACGTAAGAATGCTCTAGCCTCATCACTAGGGAGTTGTACGCTTCCGTTAAACCAGCCAGCATTATGATCCCGACGAATTCACGATGATTTCGATGAAGACGCTTTGATGCTTATTAACGCTTGACTCGTGGTCTGTATGTCGTTGAATTACTCCTCTATAATATAAAACGATGTTAATTGGACGTTGATCAGCTTCCGCAATAGATATAGCCGTCGCAGTAGCCCGCTGTCCGCATATGCTCGCTTCAGCGCTAACGTCGTCTTGACGTGCATAATCATTGGGTATGTCTTACTTTTGCACATAAGGCAAATCTTACTACGAGCTTTGGCATCCCTTTTCTTCGCCTCTGCTGTGTCGGTCTTGAACTGCTCATCGATGTACTCCCACAGATTCATGTCAATAAGGAACATTTCCATAGCGAAAGTCCAGGTACCATAGTTTTCCTGTCCCGAAAGTTTCTCTAGATTTAGAACTGTTGCAGTTTGCATTTTTATTTTTATTTATTATTATTGCTATTTGCACGACTTGAGATTCAGGAAAGTTACGAGTTTTTTTTTTCTTCAAATAAATAGGCAACCCAGATTCCCTTGGCCATAACCTGTTGGTAGTTATGGGCAGCAGTGGAATAAAAGTGCGCGTGAATCTAAGGGTTTAATGCTTAATAAAGAATATAAAAAACATACAAGAAAAGTAACAGAAGACAACTCTGCACTGATGTCAAAGAATGATAACACCAAGAAGGTGGTAATATGTCGTTTGTGTAAGAAGAAAAGACACTACAAGTAGCAATTTAAGGACAAGAAAGGAAACAACAGTGGTACTACAACTTAAGTTAGTTAAGGACAGCAAAGGGAAAGTCGGAGTAATAACTGTTTTCTCAGCCAAAGTCGGCGAATCATAGATTCCGGAGCTACATCCCACATGACGTCAGACAGGCACATCTTGGAGTACAAAGAGCATATTAGTTCAAAGGTGGTTACTACTGCGAACAATGGTCAAATTGTTTCCAAACTGAAAAGTTATGTGTTTGCCATGGGGCGTACTGTAAGATTTGAGGATGTTCTGATGCTACCAGGTTTGATGACTAATTTACTGTTAGTGAGTAAGATGTGTAGTAAAGATTTTGCTGTTGCATGCCACTAATAAAATTATGATAGTCATTTATGTCGTTAATGAACGGTTACAGAAATAACGGTGTTTAAAAAAAGTGTCGGCTCGACCCTTGAACGTTGCAAGCATGCTGCCGTGCGGGTTTGTAGGTATGACGTTGATTGCTGACGTGAACTCTATTCAATCAGCTGATAAGATAGTTTTTCGAGTTTAGTTTTCATTGTGCTTTTTTGTGTAGATAGCAAATTAATTAATTTTTACTTTAAAATCTTATTGGCTTATAAAAGTATAGCAATTATGAACGGTCTAAAGTGAAAAAAACTACATATAATTTTTTTTCTTAATCTAGAAAAAGCCTACGCAAAATTCCACCACTGGGGAGTTCAGACTCATGTACTGGATTCATGGTACTCGTTTGTGCGTCGATGTCAGATACACCCTTTACAAAGAAGATTCTCGAAAAGTATGGGATGCAAGACTGCAAACCTGTGGGCACACCTGGTGAGACGATTCTTCGTCTTGATCGTGGACCTAAAAATGATAATCCACGTTATCAAGAGATTATAGGATCGCTAATGTATCTTGCTGACTCGGCCAGATATTTCATATGCAGTTACTATGTTGAGCCAGTTCAACAATTGCAATTATTCGACACACATGGCTGGAGGATAGAAAGAGGATAACCTCTTTGCGGTTTTTTTTAATTGAAATACTGCTTACATTGATAACAATGTAAGGGGTATTTCGATATTTAAATGACTTAACAACTAAACTTTTCACCACTACTATTGAACTGACATTTTCGACCTTATTGCATTTTGAACAATTTTACAACATTTTAAGGAAATGGGTCTCAAATTAAAGTTCGTGACTGTATTCTTTACTTAATAATACTGGACACGTGTTTCGAGTTTCGCACAAACAAAAATAATGTTGTATTTAAGCGATGTACTTAACATCACTTAAATCTAATTTATGACAAAAAAGGGTTTTTAATGAGTTTAACGGAAAAGCCTGACTATTCATGATTTAAAATGGTAATTAAAAGTTGGTGTTCATGATCTCTTGAGATGCTTTTTCCTTCAAACGCTGGACGGGAATGCTGCATTATAGGACCTTCCAACTGCCAGTAATTATTTTTGAAACAAGTATTTAAATTTAAGTGCCGTGCCGTAAGGGGGCCGAGGTGATATATGCACCAATAAGCCACTACCGATACAGAAACTAAGAACAGTAAATAGCTGGCTGGGACAATCACCATACCAGAACAAAATTTAATTAATATACTTAGGTACGGACGACAGCAGGTTAATCTACCCCAAACTGTCAGGTATTCCCAATCAACCTTGAACATTAATGCGTTATAGATAAAGTTGAAAATCTAATAAAGAAATCTGACAGATTGTAATAGCTTGATGTGCTGTCATCTGTACAATAGCCGTGACGACGAAGGGACGGACGAGTGGAATCTACTTGTAACTGGTCAAACCTCAAACAGTCTATTTATATTTTATCGTGTCGTACACACATCTCGCAGGTCTCATAGTGTGCTAAAAGAAAATTATTTTGAAAGATAATCAAATAAATAAAAAAAATAATAAACACAGGATTAGATTATTAGATTAACTACGGTGTAGGTATTTTCGTTTTAATTAGATGAAAGATATTTTTTTAGATGTGACAATGTGTGAAACTATTTGGCGCTTGGTTATCAAAAATTGGTGTCCGTAAAAGTATATAATGTGAAACTTAGGAATTACATAATTTTACTCTATTACGCTAGATGGAGTCACTGGGATCACCGCTTTTTTATGACGTTACTTCTGATAGCCCTTATATTCTAATCACTTTGCTATACTGTCAGTGAAGCTTATCCATTATGTCGAATTATATTTGATCTTTTACCATTTATTGATTTATGGCAGTGACCATTGAGGTGTTTATAGAAATAACAACACTATAATTTTATCAGGTACATTAAAAGCTGTAGCTGCTAGTAAAAAAATCGTTTTTCTTGCTCAAAAAAATCGTTATTGTAGAGTACAAAAGTGGGGAGAAAATATTATACCATCCTCTAGGGGTAAAACTTTTTCTAACTGTAACCTAAAAGCCTACAAAAACTAAGAACTCTTTATTCTAAAGTAAAATAATCATGAATTAAGACTCAACCAAGGAAATTAATTAATAGCTAAACTGGAATGTGAACTTGCAAAATTCTCTTATTTAAAAGAAGACTCTATCGCAAGAGCAATAAGGTCCATCAGAAATAAAACCTTATTTAAAGAGAAAACGGTCCGTGGGAGAAAGCGTCCTAGTAGCCCTCTGTCTCTTTCTAAGTGTTACCCGTATTTATTTTACGTAATTTTGTTTGAAATCAACAATTTCGCAAATAATTTGCGTCTAATTTTATGCTCTAGAATTTAAAAAAGGAATTGAGTCATAGAGTAGACATAGATGCCGTTGTACGACGCTGAGCATATTATATCACGAATCCACTTCCGAGTACTTTCGGTACCATTGTCAAAATATAACAAGTGCAATAGGTACTAGATTGTTATACTAGGAGATATGATATGACACGGTGGATATGCTCCACGCTGACATCGTTGGGGGGTTTGCCATAATCCTCACGCTTGGCAGGCGGGTTGGGGATCGCAGTGATTTGATGTAAACAGGAGAAGCGCTGCTGCCCGCTTCCCTGATGAGTTCCCTTAGTCACCTCTTACGACACCCACGGAAGGATATGGGTTGGTACTATTCTAAGTCAGGCACCACACGGGATAATACCGTTGCATAATAAATAATAAAATTTCTTAACACCTGCCTGTTTTATACAAATGATTACAATACATACATATTTCGCAAATTCAGCTACTAAGTTATTTCATTATCTCTAATCGTATTAAAAAGTAGAGTGTAACAAATGACGCTAAAAACTTTTTTTTTCCGTCGTGGATAATTCTCATGGATTTCCGCCGCCCTAGGGAAGGCGACGGGTTCTCTCAGACTCTTACAGACTAAAAACCACCCCGAAGTTCTATCTCACACCTACACAGGGGATTGCAAGAACGAACACTACTTCTGGTGCTAAAACCTATTACAACTCGGTTTCTATTTTCATTATATGTATATATACGAGATCATTTTACTCCCTAGCTCAAGCCCGGGAGTAAAACTACCTCGTATATAATGGGTGATTACGTCCCCTTTTTTTTGTTTGTGATGGGAAATCATTAAATAACCTCTTCTGCACAGGGCGGAGCGGAAAAGCGTGTCAGACTTTTACTAACTGAAACCCACCCGTTTTCCTTCACTTGCCTGTGCGCCAGGGCCACGGTTTCTTTTTTAACCAACTCGCAACCCTAACCCAAGAGGCATCGGTCTTCGTGGACCCCGTCACGATATACTGACATCTCTTTGAGGCGCGTATCAAACAAATACAACGCGCCGTCGACTCGGGCCTGGTCCTTACCGAGCGGCGAGTTGCCCACTGCTCACCGCCCGCAAGCCCGCGTCTACGGTAGCCGGTCTCTCGACCAAGGCGTCTTTTGCGGCGGCTAGAGACATGAGGGCGCTAGGATTCCCGCTCCCTCACGCGCTCCGTCTCGCCATGCCATGCACTCTCGCTCCGGACCATGACTTGGACCAGGGTCGGACGCAAGCGGGGAGCAGGGCGCTGGGCGAGCGTCAGGCCCCAGAAGAGAGGGAGGCCGTCCGGCGGGAGGCGAGGGACGCTATCGTCCAACATTGGACACGGCACCTCGCTTCCGCCGTGTTTGGCCGTCGCACCCTCGACGCCATCGGGCCGGTCCTAAAGGACTGGCTCGACAGGCGTCACGGGTTCCTCTCCTTCCGTCTGGTGCAGGTACTCTCCGGTCACGGCTGCTTCGGCAGGTACCTGCACCGGATAGGACGAGAGGAAACACCGTCTTACCACAGTTGCGGCGCGGCGGAGGACACGGCGGAACATACCCTCGCGGTGTGCCCGTCGTGGGCCGTGCCGCGCCGCGATCTTGTCGCGACGGTAGGAGGGGACCTCTCGCTGCCCGCCATCGTCAGAGCGATGGTGGGGAGCGAAAAGGCCTGGGCGGCGATGGTCTCCTTCTGCGAGGTCGCGATGTCGCAGAAGGAGGCCGCGGAGCGGGAGCGAGAGGAGGATCCACTCGCTCCGGCGCTCCGCAGGCGGGACTTCGCCCGCTTTCTCCCTCCCTGAGGTGAGCGGCGGGCGTGAGGCACGGGGATGCCCGCGCCCGCCTTGCACCGCTCACCATGTGGGAGACACGACCCCTCACGGGGCAAATGAGGGCCCGCCTGACTAGGCGGGCCCTCGTCGGCGGGGGAGTGGTAGCTAAGGCTCCGCTAGTTTCCCACTCCCCCGCCACTATGGTGATGCCGGAGTACCGCTGGGGTTTTTAGTTGGTATACCGGGAGGCTATCTCCCGGGGAGTCCCACATACCCCTCCCGTCCCCCGACGGGTGGAGATGCGTAATTGTCATTTTCCCCAGCGCAGACAAAAAAAAAAGGTTCGGTCGCGAAAGATCGCAACCGATCGCCGCCATGAGGACACGATGGTAGATCAGACAGTGGGGCAGGGTGGGTCAGTGGTGGGGCAGACCTCCACCGTATGCTCCACCGTGTCATATCATATCTCCTTGTATAACAATCTAGTACCTATTGCACTTGTTATATTTTGACAAGTGTACCGAAAGTACTCGGAAGTGGATTCGTGATATATGCTCAGCGTCGTACAACGGCATCTATGTCTACTCTATGACTCAATTCCTTTTTTAAATTCTAGAACATAAAATTAGACGCAAATTATTGTAATAAACCGACGCGCGGCGGGCAAACAAATATAAGCACTTGTGAACATTCTGGTAAACCACGATACAATAAAATAGAGTTATAAGAATAGAATCTTATACAATGGCGCCGATTTCCTTTGCTTAAAAAATAATTTAAATTTGAGTTCATAGCATTTTTTTAGTTCAGTTTAAATGTTTGATAACAGCTGAAGTAGAAATATGACAATTAAAATTTGGATGCCATTTATTTTCTGAAATAGAAAGATGCACGGAAATTAAATTTAGTTTAGTTTGTGACCAAGGGGATCGGCGCCATTGACCTCCAAAATGTAATTTTGTCATATTTCTATTTCAGCTGTTATCAAACATTTATACTAATATAACGTTTATATTGACTAATGAAACAACCAAGTAATATCTATATAGAAATTCAACCAATTTAATGTATCGAATAATCATAAGGAAAAATGCCACCCAACTTTCTCAGAAATCCGATTTCTAACATGCGTATTATTATTATTTTTTATCTTAACGAATTAAATGTTAGTTTAACACTTCTAATTCTGAATACAGACATAAGCAAATGCTTTTTATAGAGAACAGTCACTGATAGATTATTTTAGAACTTACTCTAAGAAGATTACTCTACTACCTTTACACTTGAAATTCTACACATGAAACTCTAGCTTGCTAGTGTTGGATAGAGGAAGACTGTGCTGCCTGAGCTGCCTTGCAATTAGTTTTTCGTAGACGCAGACAATAGGTACTTCTGCGCGTATATATATTAAAATTACTTAAATTAAGATAACACATATTATGTTGTAGCTTTTACTCTACCTATATGAAACGTATGTTTTACCTACGTAGACAAGTAACTTGCATAACTAAAGCAGGCAATTGCCGTCAATGCCATCCTTTATTATGTAATTCTAAATAACGGCACATGATTCTACACTCCCTCTTTTTTTCTAATATTGCGACAACGTGATCACAATCTTGATATTACATTTTAGCTGGAATACAGGGTCTTGTTGTAGGAAATCATCAACTGATTTCTAGTGCTCTGGGTGGAGCGAGAGGAGGTGTCAGATTTTAAGTGACTAAAAAACCCGTATTCTTTATTTGCCTATGCCAGAGGCCACGGTATCTCTTTCGAACAACCAGCGGTTCTGGCAGGCATTGGATTTAGTGGAACTTGTCACAATTTTCTGACATCTCATTGAAGTGCGCGTGGAACACAACGCACCGTCGAGTTAGGCCTAGTCCTTTTTCGTTTATGTAAGATCGCCAGCACGACGACACGACGATGAACGGCCCAAGCCGGGCAAATACCGTATCCACCGTATGCTCCTCCGTGTCCGCCGGTCGATCCAAACAGAGGTGATACCCTGATACCCTAGCGTCCTACCGCCTTATCCTAAACAGGAATTCCACGGAACCACAATGACCTGTGAGAACCTGCGTTAGGCGGAAGGTGAATGTGCCTCTCTAGCCGCTACTTAAAGAGGGGACATATCCCCATAATTTTGGAGTGTCTAATTCTAGAATTATGGAAATATGTCCACTAACGCAATATACGTAGTAACATAGAATACCAAAAAGCCAGTGTTCCATATATACATATAACCGATGAAAACTTTCGCAGCGGCTCCAAAATCATCTAATACCAAGGATCACATGATTCTGAACCCGTGTTAATTTATTTAGGTTGTACAGGCTGAATCAGGTGGAGTGTCGATGTCTGCCCTGTATTAAAACCTATTTTTACGCAACAACGCTGTTACCACTTTTAAATGTCATCAACCCTATATACCGTTTTATGTACATAAGCCCAAGCAAATTTTATCCACTGACAGAAATCAGAAATTATATTTGAAATGTAATCCAATTAAACCAAAGCATTTAAAATTAATCAAATATAAAAAGCTTTCACAAACATTTAGAGAAAAAGTTTTTCTATGGCAAACGTAATTCGAGAAAAATATAATTTGACAAAGAACTTTGAACTTTCATTCGATACCGTATTTGAGAGTAGATATATTTTTTATTCAATTAAAAATTTAAGTTAGAAAGTACGCTACTCTAACCCCTAATTAAAAGGATAAAGTGCCTAAAATCGTTCAAAGTAGGTAGGTACGTGAGTTTTTAATTTTAGTTAGGTATTATAATGAGTTGAGCCACTAACTGACGCTTGTCCCTTGAGCGCGAACCACTCTGTAACTACACCTGCGGACAGAACCCCGTTGATGTAGGAAGAACTATATATATATATAAACAGAAAGACACGGTTTTCGTAGCTGCTCAAGTCGATATTGAGGTCAAAATCCAAGATGGCGGCAATTTCATTCAAGTTTATCGTTATATTTATTACTAGCGACCCGCCCCGGCTTCGCACGGATGCAATGCTGTTCCTAAATACACTACAGAAAAACTGTGAACGTTGATTATAAAACATAGCGGCCCGCAGCTGCCCCGCCCAGGCCGGTCGGTACCGCAACAAACCCGACACCCCCCAATTTTAAAATCTGTAATATCTTCGAAAATATTCATTTAAATAATATGCTGTACAGGGCGATATAGATATATATATTAAATCAATAATGTATTTAAGATATTAAATTCGATAAGGATTAATGCTGTATTGGTAAAAATCGCTTCGAAAATTAACCAGTGTTTGTCATTTACTTTGTCTTTCTTTTTAAGTAAATGACAAAAAAATAATATGGTATCCATAAGAGGAAGACATATACCATCGCGGACTTTTCTATAGACCTTTTCAATGTGTACAATATTTAGTACTCGTACAATTATTTTGATTAATCTCGTAGGGCCTCAGCCTGCGTTTTACTGCAAACGCGGAAAAAAAATCACATTAGAAACCTCAAAAATAATAGTATTTCTCCACAATTCAATGGATGTTATTGTACATATTAACGTTCCTCTTTAATCACTCTATCTATTAAAAAAACTGCATCAAAATCCGTTGCGTAGTTTTAAAGATTTACCTAATCATACATTGGAACATAGGGAAAGTGAAAGTGAAAGCGACTTTGTTTTATACTAGTGATTTTTATGATTTTTGAGGATGTGGAAAGCAATATTAAGGTAATTAAAAATTATTTTTGCTGACTTTTGCTTGATTTTTTTAGAACTTCATTCTTGCCGGTCTTATATTACTATGTTGCTTAACACAATTGTGCACACACACAAATTATGTACACAAGTTACATAAAAAGTAATAGTTGCAGTACAATTAAAATAATGATCAGCTCATAATGGCGCTCTTAGATGTTATTAGTTCCCACAAAACATAAAATTAATAAGGAATGATATACACCGACTATAAAACGGACTGTTATTAGATTTACTTTAATGGTTACTGTCGTAAGGTGAGCGCTGATAATCCCGTTGATAGCGTCCTAGGAGTTTATAAGGTGTACCTACATATGTTTTGTCCTCTGAAGATTCATAATATGAATTTTCTAAAATTATAGAATAGGAAAGCTTTTAACTGTCACCAGATTGCCAATTATCAGATACGTAATTCTTCGCCTCATTTATATTGTGGCCATCGAAAGCTTGTATACATTTTATATCAACTAATGTTGTAGATACAAAAGTTATGTTTAATTTAAATATTATTTGCCAAATCAGTCCAGCCGTGTTAGCGCGAAACCTTATCACGGATATATGAACGGATTTGAGTGAACTTTAGAGTATGGGTAGCCCATGACCGGGATTAGAACATAGAATATTTTTTATTCCGATATTCCCACGAGCGGAACAGCGGCGGACGAACCTTGTTTGTTTTGTTTACATTTTTTCATCACTACTGCCCTCAAAATGGTGAAGGAAATCATTGTGAGGAATCCGGCATGTCCTAGAGTGACAGATATGTAACATCACTAGGCCCGCGTGGTAGAACAAGGCCCACTCCCTCTCATAGATAGGAGTCCTGTGCCCCAACAGTAGGTACATCATAGGCTGATTATGATTCCCACAATTTCAATACTTAAGCGGGTAAACCCGTGAGTGCTGCTTATACTTAATAATATCTAGAGGTCTGGAAGAAATAAGTTCAATCAACTATAGGTACCTACACTCCAAACCCATTTGGGACAGTAACATTTTTATAAAGAGAAATCTCTCTGATCGACAACTGAATACGTGTTTCAATTTTTGTTGCGTACTTCTTTAGTTGTTGTTACGACTAACTTTGAGTTATTTGGCGCAAGAACCTTTCCTAATGAGGGTGGCATTTAAACAACTGCCTCATAAGTCTACGTCGTTCGTACGTACATACACGTGCCGTGATAGCGTTTAGTTGTTATTAACGCCTACGTGAGCTTTCTCTAACTAACACAACAAAATCGTTGTTCCTGCATGTATTATAACGAACATTTATGTTTTCATGCATCTTCTATTTTATTTAAGGTATACATATGTACTAGTCAAAGGTCGATATGTAGTCTCTTCCCACAATGACAGGTTTATTCCCGGTTTGAACAAAGCCTTCGGACAAAAACCGAAATAAATCCCAATTCGAACTTTGACCAAAGTATTTTTAGTCAAACCTAGAAGTTTCCAACTTTTTAGTCAAACGACGGAAGTAAAATAATCTGTTTCGGGCTTTGCTTAGGCGATGCTATATGCGACTGACAGACTCGGTATAACGTCGAATGTACTTGTAACTTATTTAATCATGTTTATATTTGCATTTGCGATGTTTCGCATTCAAGTTTATGCTTTCTCTGTTGTATTATTTTATCATTTAATACTTGGACATTGAGCTTGCTAGTGTGTAAGATTAAATACGAGCGAATCTAATAGTGTTGTTACTTAAAACGTGAATCAAGAAGGTTTTAAAGTGAAGTTGAAAATATTAGAACATATTTTCCCCGCAACATCGCTCGTAAGAAATTTTATATCCTTGTTGTGGATTAAGTTCAGTGAAAGGCGAGTTGAAGTAATTGTCGTTTATTCATACCAAACCCTAGCTTAAGTAATATTATGCGGCATTACAGTTGTTGTTACACTAAAGGAATATCATTCTACTTGACCAATGAGCGAACAGTAAATTTCCTCGTCTTCATTTCGGCGGTCCCAAGATCTACGCGCAACCATCTCTTTCCCACGCGTAAGCTTCGCATAGTGCTGCCTGCACGCACAGTATAAAAATGTTCGCCTGAGGCACTCACGCTCAGTACGCCCTGTGTAGCGATGTCGGTATGTTGTCTCACGCGTTACACTGGATTTTGATGTTTATGTGGATTCCCACACCACTCCCCGCTAAGTAAAACGGACCACGGGCTTCACGATTCTGCCAGATCGGGTGGTAATCGGCTGGCTAGTTGCTTTGTTGTGATTGTCACCTTTGTCTTCGCCAGGGTGGTCATTGTACATGTAGGCCGGTTTTAATCTGTCCAGCGACACAACTGATGTTCGTAGCGGCAGCTTGATCTTGTAGTATTTGTCATAGCGCTTGATAACTTCATATGGTCCCTCGTACGGCGGTGTTAGCGGCAAACGTACTGCGTCGTTCCGCACGAAAACATGTGTGCACGTTGCGAGGTCCGAATGTATGAAAGGCTTATTATGACCACTGTCCGATCGTGGCGCGCTTCTTATCGATGCCATTGTTTCCATAAGACGGCGTACATAGTCGCATTCATTGATATCTGTTCTTGTTGACACAATAAAGTCCGATGGCAGTCGTAGTGTTGTCCCATATGTCAACATTGCCGGGCTCAAATTGTTGTCGCGCAGAGCTGTTCGTAATCCAAGAAGCACAGTGGGTAAGTCTTCTGTCCATTGAGTGGTAGTGCCACGAGCCATTAATGCTGACTTTAACGTTCGATGCCATCTCTCAATTTGGCCATTTGACTGGGGATGATATGCCGTGGTGCGTATCCGCGTGATACCAAGTTTCTTCATAAGCGATCCAAAAAGTTGGGATTCAAATTGCCGGCCTTGATCCGTTGATATACGCAGAGGGCATCCGAATCTTGTTATCCAGTTATCATGAAGGGCTCGAGCGACTTTCTCAGCGGTTATGTCCAGTAGGGGAACGGCTTCTGGCCACTTAGTGCAACGGTCGATGATGGTCAGGCAGTATCGATAGTCATTTGACATTCGCAGCGGTCCGATGATATCTATGTGTATATGTTCAAAGCGTTCTGACGGCGGGAACTGACTCAGCGGAGTTACGACGTGGCGATGAACTTTTGCTCGCTGGCAGCTGAGGCACGCTTTCGTCCAGCTGCTGACATCTTTGTTCATATTGGGCCAGAAAAATTTTGAGCATATTTGTTTACGTGTTGTTCTGATCCCAGGATGGCATAAATCATGTTGCAGTTTAAATGTATCAAAACGATATGTACTCGGTAAGTATGGTCGGGGTGTTCCAGTAGAAGCTTCGCACGTAATTGGTCGGTTAATTCCAGGCATTGTGACGTCAGTGAACTTCAAATTAGTTTGACTTCTCAGTTGTTTCAACACTGGATCGTTTGCTTGTTCTCTTGCTAATTTATCATAGTCGATGACGGTAGGACATTGTATGTCTTCTATACGTGACAACGCGTCGGCTACGTTGTTCTCTTCGCCTTGCACGTATTTAATGCTAGTGCAGAACTGGCTGATGAAGTGCAACTGTCGTTCACGACGAGGTGTATCGCTGTTACTCGCTGGGCGTGACAAAGCGTAGGCGAGAGGCTTGTGATCCGTGTATACCGTTACGTTACCTCCTTCGATAAGGCTACGAAACTGCTTTACAGCTGCATAGACCGCTAAAAGTTCGCGGTCATATACACTATAACGACGCTGGGTTTCACTCATCGTCTTGGAATAATATGCAAGAGGTTTCCATTCATTCTTGATTTTCTGTTGTAAAACAGCGCCAAGGCTGTAATCTGATGCATCAGTCATTATGGCGAGAGGGCTGCCGGGTACTGGATGTGTGAGCTCAGTAGCTTTTAAAATGCTTTGGCGGCAATTTTCAAAAGCTGTATCTGCTGCCGTATTCCATTCAATCAACGTCTTGTCATTGCGCTTCCGATTATGTAAAAACTTGTTCAATTCATGCTGTGATTCGGCTTGACGGGGTAAGCAGCTACGGTAGAAGTTAAGCATGCCTAGGTGTTGGAAGTAATCTCAACTCCTTTGTGAGAATACTGGCCGAATCAAGGATTGCGTGTTTTTAAATAGTGAATGTCATAATAACTAGAAGGTTTGTACTGCGTCAAATTGACGTAGTTCACTATAAAACATATTGTTGTAAAGATGTCTAAATTGTAATAGTTATTTCTAGTAATATATATGAACAAAGGAATATATGTAATAAAGGGGTTTGAGTCCTAAATTTTATCTTTCATTTGTGAGCCCTGCAAGAGACCTGTAAGGTTCAACAGGTTATGGGCCCAGGAACGCGAAGAAAGTAATACGGTTGTATAATTCTTTTTTATTTTAAACAAATTGTTTATAAATTATTGAGAAAAATAGAAAATAGTGATGACTTAAGGCTGAGAGTGATAAGATTTTGAAGTTTTTGTTTCTCGACGAGTAAATATTCCTGATTCGAATGAAAAATTAAATTGAATAAAAATAATTGTACAGGATTCTTATCAATTTTTTTTTTAATGGACTTATTTTTGAAAAATAATTGAACTGGATTTATTTAATTTTTTTTTCTTGGATTTTTGAAATGGAACAAAGACGATTTATTTAAATAAAAAAAAATGGATAAACCAGTGAAGCCGGTACTATCTAAGGATGGCAACTATAATTCCTGGCTAGAGAAAATAAAATTGAGGATCGTGGCTCATGGACATGGAGACATATTGGCCACCACGAAGTCGCAGATACCGGATTGCAAGGTAACAGATGCGAGTAAGCTCGCAGTCTCCGAGGCAGCAGGCAAGTCACTAATTTTAAGTTCCGTAGATGAAAACATTGAAAATTTTGTGATTTCTTGTGAAACGACGCTACAGATGATCGAAAAATTGAATAAAATTTTCCTGTGCAATAGAGATACTCAAATCAGCAGCCTTTTAAATGAATTTTACACATTTAAATTAAAAACTAATGAGTTGATGACTGATATTGCTAAATTTGAACAGATTGTTAATAAACTTAAACGTCTTGGACACATAGTATCAGAAGTTGAGCAGACAACGCGCATCATTGCTATGCTTCCCGAACAATATAAATTTTTCCGGCTTGCTTGGGATTCCACACCAACAGAAAACAAAACTTTGGAAATGCTTGTAGCCAGACTACTGAAAGAAGATAAGTTGTCCGTAACAGATGACGCATTCAAAGCTAACGAGCGTGAATGCTTTATTTGCAAATCGAAAGAACACATCGCGAGATTTTGTCCAAAAAGGGTTCAACCATCTACGAGCAGAGGCAATTGTGGCTGTAGATGTAGGTACAATACTAGGTATATGCCTGATAACCGATTCTGTAAATTTTGTAAGCGGACAGGACATACAATAGACACGTGCTTTAAAAAGAACCAGAACAAGAATGTAAGTACCATCGAAGCCGTTTTAGACTCAGGGGCTTCTTCTCACATGTTTAGTGACAGCAGATTATTATATAATTTAAAACAAATTAGCACGCCGATTGCTTGTGCTGACAAACAATCCATTAAAGCAGTTGGTATTGGGGATTGCTTCACTGAAACTGTTTCGTTATATAACGTCTTGCATGTTCCGGAAATAGCAAAGAATATTGTATCAGTTGGAGCTCTGTGTAAACAAAACATTAAAGTAATATTTTTTGAAAATTTTGCAGTAATCCAACACCGTGGTAGATCAATTTTGGAAGCTACTAGAAATAATAATGGGTTATATATTATCACATTGAACGCCGTATTTCCCGAAGTTTCTGCATTTCTTGCTACAGATATCCATACGTGGCATAGACGTCTGGCACACATTAGTAATGTTGAGGACACAGCAAAAATTGTTGATGGTATTAGCCTAACAAATAAAACATATCCATCCAAGCTTTGCGAAGTTTGTGCGCAAGCTAGGCTTACTAGGTTGCCATTTTCGTCCGTGCGTACTCTTGCCACCAAACCTTTACAAATTGTACATACAGATGTTTGTGGTAAAATCGAAACTGAAACTTGGGATGGTAGGAAATATTTTATAACCTTTTTAGATGATTTTACACACTACAGTCGGGTTTATTTACTGCGTAATAAGTCTGAAGTAATAGATTGCATTAAACATTTTGTTCAATGGGCAGAAAGGCATTTCGATCAAAAAGTAGAAATTATTCGATGTGACAATGGAGGTGAATACTGCAGTAGCCAACTAATGAACTGGTGTAGGGATAGGGGTATTACGTTAGATTATACGGTTCCTTATACTCCTCAGTTAAATGGAAAAGCCGAAAGGTTAAACAGGACGCTTTTGGAGAAAACTCGAGCTCTACTGTTTGATGCTAATATGCCTAAGTTTCTATGGGGAGAGGGTCTTTTCACTGCAGTGTACCTACTCAATAGGACGTCAACATCTACAAAACATAAAACACCTTTTGAAAATTGGCATAACAGAAAACCAGATGTATCTAATTTAAGAGTTTTTGGAGCGAAAGCATATTGTAAAATAAATAAAAATTTAGGTAAGTTAGAAAAACGTTGTTTAATTGGTATTTTAGTAGGTTACAGTCTGAATTCATATATAATTTGGAACCCTGTTAGAAAACATATTTTTTACTCGAGAGACGTTGCTTTTGATGAAGAAATAAATGATTATCGGGAAATATCAAAAGAATTTTCTTTTAATTCAAACAATTTGAATCAGTTTACGTCTAGATCATTCTTGGAAAACATTCGACAGTCGGGAACAATTGAAGATGGAATAAATGAAGGGCGCACAAATGAAAGTGATTCAGAGAATGAAGAAATAAGTGAACAAATAAATGAGTGTAGGGAACAAAACACAAGGATACAGTTGGACAACCAAAGGGAAACCAGTATTGGGAGAAATTTTGGAGATAGAGTTGAAGTAGAAGTTGAAATAAATCATGAGATTGATAATGAAGCTGATACAGAGGAGGCGATAACTGAAAATGTGGCAAATATAGATGAAGCTAGTGAAGATATTGAGAATTTAGAAGATGTAAATGCGGAAATAGTAGATGATCTATTTTTAGATGCGAGTCAAGATATTATTGAAGAGAGAGTTAATGAGTGTGAAGAAGAATCTAGTGTACCCAGGAGGAATCCTTATAGAGAGAGGAAGGTTCCTAGTAGATTTAATGAGTTTGAGATGGATTTCTTAGCAGAGTGTGCAATGCTTTCTTATGAAAAAGCGATAGCGTCAAGTGAGAGAGACAAATGGTTAGAAGCAATAGAGGAGGAAAAGTGTTCGTTAGAGAAGAATGGGACATGGGAATTAGTAGACGAAAAAGAAGCTTACGGAAGAAAATTACTGACTAGTAAGTGGGTTTTTGCGAAAAAGGCAGATGGAAGGTACAAAGCAAGATTAGTAGCAAGGGGCTTCGAGCAGAAATATAAGGTGGATTATGATGAAACATATAGTCCAGTTGTAAACACTGTTTCTTTAAGGATTATACTTTCAATAGCAGCACAAAAGGGTTTGAAACTTCGGCAATTCGACATCAAGACAGCATTCTTACATGGAAATTTAACAGAAACAATATTTATGCTAATTCCGAAAGGTTATCCAGTGAGCAAAGGCAAGGTATGCAAGTTAAAGAAGAGTTTATATGGGTTAAAACAAGCTCCGCTCATGTGGAATATCCGTTTTACAGATTTTTTAAAGAAAATGGGTTTTGAAAAATTAAAGTCAGATCATTGTTTGTTCACAAAAGCAACTGGGGATGGAAATTTTATTTATTTGGCGATATACGTTGATGATGGGTTAATAGCAGGGAGTTCCTTAGTAGAGTTAGATAAAATTTTGAAAGAATTAAGTAAAGAATTTGAAATGAGGGTTTGTGAGAAGGTATGCAATTACGTTGGGATAGATGTACACTGTAGTGAGAAGGTTGTTAGGATCAATCAAGAGAGTTATATCCAAAAATTAGTTAATAAATTAAATCTGCAAGATGCAAATAGTCGAACAGCACCCACCATTTTAGTTGCTGAACATCCAAATGTGGGAGATACTCATTTAACTGATGAGTATAGAGAGGCTGTGGGGTCGCTTTTATATCTAGCGAATAAGACGCGACTGGATATTGCGTTTCAGGTTGGATATTGCAGTAGACACCAAAATTGTCCAAATTTAAATGACAAAAATAACATCTCGTCAATCCTTAAATATATCAAAGGTACTCCAAAGGTAGGTATAGAGTACTCCAGGGATAACAGTGGTGATCTGGTGGCATACTGCGATGCAGACTTTGCAGGGGATTTGGATACTCGTAGAAGCACTACAGGATATGTTATCTGCTACGGAGGTGGTCCGATTGCTTGGGCGTCTAGAAAGCAACCAATAGTAGCTCTTTCTAGTACAGAGGCAGAGTATATTGCTGCAGCTGAATGTTGTAAAGAATTATTATATATTCAAAATTTACTAAAAGAATTAATTAGTACTGTACCAAAGACCCGTTTGTTAGTAGATAATCAGTCAGCAATTGCATTAATGAGGAATGGCGTGCTAAACAGAAGGAGTAAACACATAGATGTCCGCTTTCATTTTTTAAAGGAGAAATTAGATGAGCACCTTTTCGAAGTTGAGTACTGTCCCACAGAGAAACAGTTAGCAGATTTACTTACCAAAGGTCTAACGAGTGTGAAGTTTTTAAGGTTACGTGAACAATTGTGTTGTGTGGTTTAAGAAAGTGAACTTGAAACGTTTTACGGTATTTGAGTGAATAGTAGGATAATTAGATTGTAAGTTAGGTTAGTTTAAGGGGGTGCACTTAAGTTTTGTGATAATCAAAGATTTTTATTAGGGGAGGAGAAACACTGCGTTAGCGCAGTGGAAGCGTGAGCATAATAATATTGGAAAAGGTTTGTGAACTCTTTTTTATGCGTTTTTTTTTTTGACTCCTCTCTTTATAATAATTTTTGGTTTATAGGTACGATTCATGGGATTATGTATATGGTTTTTAGATTTATGTGGTTGTGTATGATTTGTAGTTTTTCTTTGTTAAGGTTGGTAGAGTGTTTAGTTTTTGTCTTATTGTTGTGAGGTTTAGGGTTAGTTTTATGTTTGGGTTTGGTTGTTTAGAAAGTTTTTGAGAAAATGGTGTGTTGTCCAAAGTGTTAAAAAAATTTAATGTATTTAAGATGTTTAAAGTGGTTCTGGATGTTTTCTCTCCAAAGGGTTGAGATTAAGGGGGTGTGTTGGAAGTAATCTCAACTCCTTTGTGAGAATACTGGCCGAATCAAGGATTGCGTGTTTTTAAATAGTGAATGTCATAATAACTAGAAGGTTTGTACTGCGTCAAATTGACGTAGTTCACTATAAAACATATTGTTGTAAAGATGTCTAAATTGTAATAGTTATTTCTAGTAATATATATGAACAAAGGAATATATGTAATAAAGGGGTTTGAGTCCTAAATTTTATCTTTCATTTGTGAGCCCTGCAAGAGACCTGTAAGGTTCAACACTAGGAAGCGTCGTAACTCGGCTACTGTTTTTGGCTTCGGGTAATTTACAATGACTTCTGTTCGTTCTTTTGTAGGCTTGATGCCACTCGCTGATACCTCGTAGCCCAGGAAATTGATTTTGTTCTTCGCAAACTCACATTTTTCTACTTTTAACATGATGCCATACTCTTTTAGTCGATCGAGTACTTGACGTAAGAGTAGCTTATGTTCTTCTTCGTCGTGTGAGTAGAGTAAAATATCGTCGATGTAACAAAAACAGTTGTCGATGTCCCGTAGTACTTGATGCATAAACCTCTGGAATGTTTGACTTGCGTTGCGTAACCCAAACGGCATGCATTTGAACTCAAACAAGCCAAACGGTGTCGTGATTGCTGTTTTCTGTGCGTCTTCTTCACTAATTGGTACCCAATAGTATGCCATCTTTAGATCTAATTTTGAAAAAATCTTCATGTCTCTCAATTGATAGGTGAAGTCTTGAATACGGGGAATCGGGTACCGGTCGGGTTGCGTGACAGCGTTTAGTCTGCGATAGTCACCGCAAACTCGTAGTCCACCGTCCTTCTTTTTGACAACATGTAGTGGACTTGCCCAGGGACTCTTCGAAGGCCTGCAGATGCCCATATCCATCATGTGTTCAAATTCTTGCTTTGCAGCCTTGTACTTGTCGGGCGGTAGTGGGCGGGGTCGGGCAAAGAGCGGGGGGCTTGACGTTTGTATGTGATGCACGACGTCGTGTTTTGCTGGTTCCTTCAGGGACCCAGGTCGCAGTACTTCTGGATATTGTTTTAAGATGTCATAGTAAACTTGATCGGAGCTAATGACGTGTATAGTTTCTCCGCCAGTTGTTATCTTGAGCGCGTCGATTGATAAGTCAGTAACTTTGTCGATAAGTTTCTTCCTGTGCAGGTCTACCAGTAGTTCGAAGTGACGTAGAAAGTCTGCTCCCAGGATTGATGTTTTCACGTCGGCTACGACGAATTTCCAAAGAAAACTGCGACGGAGACCAAGGTTGAGTCTGAGAGTTTTCTCACCGTAGGTGTTGATGGGTGTATTATTTGCGGCATATAAACGATAGTCGCTTGCAGTCGTATTTTTCTTTTTGTATGCGGCAGCCAACACTGAAATATCTGCGCCTGTGTCTACGAGGAAACGCTCTCTGGTGTCGCGGTCGAAGACGCAAAGGCGGTTGGTGGTACAAGGAACATCGACGTCCGCCGCCGTCGATGTCGAAGCTAGTTTAACGTCTGGTTCTTTCTCCTGCAACACGGTGACTCGCAGCGCATCGCCTTGTCACCAAAACGAAAATGATATCGACACTGCCATGTCGGATCGCCAGGCTTGAGTGAGCTCTTGTTGTCTTGGCGACGTCGTGATCGTGACCGCGAGAATGATCGAAACGGGGGTCTGCGGCGCTGCATCGATCGTCCACGTAGCTCAGCCACTTCCAAGCATAGTTTTTCCATTTGCTTGCTCAGTACGTCTAATTGAGCGGACATCACCGGGCTCTGCGGGTTTGTAGTCATCGCAGAGGTTTGCAGAGACATTTTCTTGACACGTCGGAGGTCACCAGTTGTTGTGGATTAAGTTCAGTGAAAGGCGAGTTGAAGTAATTGTCGTTTATTCATACCAAACCCTAGCTTAAGTAATATTATGCGGCATTACAGTTGTTGTTACACTAAAGGAATATCATTCTACTTGACCAATGAGCGAACAGTAAATTTCCTCGTCTTCATTTCGGCGGTCCCAAGATCTACGCGCAACCATCTCTTTCCCACGCGTAAGCTTCGCATAGCGCTGCCTGCACGCACAGTATAAAAATGTTCGCCTGAGGCACTCACGCTCAGTACGCCCTGTGTAGCGATGTCGGTATGTTGTCTCACGCGTTACACTGGATTTTGATGTTTATGTGGATTCCCACATCCTTATAATAGTTTGTATTAATAAGTACAGAGTTAACAGTTTACTATTTATTCAAAATCAAAAAATCGAAATCGTCCTCGGCTTCGCTCGCATGGAATTCGGTTATATCGCGCTTTTTAGATTTCCCTCGGGAATATCAAATTCTTACGGGATAAAAAGAACCTTTAAGAAGAAGAAGAAGCAGCAGTGGGACGATAAAAAGGTTGATAATGATGAATGATGAATATTATTGACATTTGACTCTAACCTTAATTTATTTAACTTTTCATGATGATATATTTACAAATTCGATCGGCTGTCACTCTTTCCATTAGCTACTTTGCTTTAGAATTAAATATTAATATCTTTTGATAAAGATAATAATATTTAGTGTCAAAAAAGATTAAACAACATTATTTTGAACTGAACCCGCGGCCACAATCATGTTTTTTAAATATAATCCTTTGTAGCGTTTGACACGGCGGACAATGTGAACCCTAGTTTGCATTGTCCGCCCACTCTCGTCTGTAGCGAACGCAATATTTAACCTTTTGAAACTCAATACGTATATTTAGTGCACAATTACCGCGCAATTGAAAAACAGCTATTTTGGAAAGTATATGGCCATTTCACTATCTACCGCGAATCCTATCTAAGACGCCGTCAGACAGGGCGTTGACAGCGCGCACCTAGGCGTAATTTTTCACATATAAAATGCAGTAAGAACGCATTACCGTGCGAGGATTTTGTGTACAATTCCCGTGCCCTATAGCATGCCGCGTTGTATTGTTTGAATCGCCTTTAAGATGACTACTAAAGACATTCTACTGTCTTGTTCTTTTCCAAACATTAGAAGATTCAGTGGCACAAATAATAGCAGGCTGCAGTCAGCCCAAGAATTAAGAATTCTCGTAAGAAAGAAGCAAGAATCCTCTTAAGTATATAATCATTAACGATCCCGCTTGCTTTTTGCGTAGGCAGTTCCTTTTTTTTTTTTTGTTTATAGAATTAATAGCAATAGCTCTACAGCATTTTGTTTAATCCTAAAACCCCCTTTTGATTAATCCTAAAACCCGCTTCATGATGGAACTTGAAACGTGCTTAAAGAACGTTTCAAGTTCCACCATGACACACATACCTTATATATATCTGAGGTAATCGGAAAAAAATACTTCTCATATCCTTACATTTGGTTTTGGATATTTATTTGTTACGGATATGAGAGTGCGATTAGGTACATTTTGAACGTTTTAAATTACGGGAATTGACCAATTCTTTTTTTTTTCTGGTGGGAAATCATCAAATGGACTCTCCCGCTCTGAGTCTGGTGTGTTAGACTTTTACTGACCCACCCGTAATCCTTCACCGGCCTATGCGCCAGGGGCACTGGCCTGTGGTCCGTAGCGTGCGGTGAGCTACCCACTGCTCGCCACCCGCAAGCCGCGCCTACGGTGGCCGGGAGTTCAATGTTGTCTCACGAGATTTGGTCTCATGTTCAAACCATTTTGATATCATAAATAAATTGATACTTGGCAGTACTGAACAAATATGATAGTTAATTCGACTGCATGTCAGTGAAACACATCAACTTGTCCATGATATTTTTTATTTTTAGTTATTCATAATGTTAACGCCTCGCTTATGTGTGCAAGTCCATACACACATAATGCAAACGATGTATGACAGAAAAAGATTCCAGAAGTGCACGCAACCGCGGAGCTCACATGACAGGCGCGACCTCTTTAGTTTTTCATCTTGACCTTTGATTATGACAAGAAGAATGTCACTTTTAATTACTTTCTATGAATTATGTTATTTTATATTAATTACCAATATGGGGAACAGTTGTTATTATTCACTTCTATTCATCGCCCCGCAACGAGCATCATTACCTACACACCTTACACTGTCCGGATCTCCCAAATGTCCGTTAATATATAATACATTTCATTAGTAGGTGAGTCGAATACATTAATTAATATTTTACTGTCCCTATGAGGTCCCAGCAAGTCTCAGTACACGAAACTACGGTCAACATTTAAAACTCGTTGATGTAATAAGTACACACATTCACAACAGAACGGTACAATGTATGAAAGTTTGTAAGTTTAGATGTGTATTACTCGACTACGCAAAATGCGACTGAACATGAAAGATAAACAGATAAATAGAATAGGCTTTTATCCTGATTCTACAGTTATTTCCGACCTCTACGCAAGTGAAGGCGCGGGCAAAATCCAGTGATTTCATCAAAGCAACGCGGTTTACTTTGCGAGTTCAAAGAATTCTCCAGATTTCAGCCAAATGCAATTCAATATGCTACTGAATACCTATTCGAGTAAAATGTATTTTATAGTAAGTCGTAGGCGAAACCTATTTAGGTTTATTCTGCTGCACCTACGTATATGACATTTTTATTATACATTCGCTGTAACTTTATCATTGTTATTTCTCAACTTATGCAGCGAGCAAGAGAAAATGACATACTCATTGATATTCTAAACCTTATTCAAACGAAATACCTTCATATTCAGTACCTCCTAGACTAACGTGAAGTATCGATTAACTAATTATTTTTTTTTCTTTCAAGTCGTAGAGCTTTATATTGCAGATGCAAATAGCCGACATTATTCATGCACATAGAAAAAGGAACAAAAGAGTAGCTTCACTAAAGCATTAAGTTTATAATTTTTTAACCCACTCTGTATCCTCTCTGTATTTTAAATATTAAAAAAAAAAATGTACAGTTATTAAGAACCAAGAAAAATAAAATAAAAATATTTTGTATTAAACATACCAAACAGTGAAATCCTTAGCTATTTAGCATTTTCTATTTCAACTTCTGATAACTATTAACAAACCTATTTCTACAATATAAGATTCAAAACAACTTTTATCCAGCTTTACTTTCATTGCCAAGCGGAGTTGGAAAATTTAGTAGGTACAGCGCCAACTCGAGAAGATTCTAAGTTATCCTTCGTTGATTTCGAAATGTACCTAACTCTTATCTTATTACTTAATTCTTGATAAAAACAATATGATCTGTATAGGTAAGTTGTTTAAAAATAATTGGAAAGACTTCGCGGCATGCTTAGACTAGATTGATTCTGGGCAACACTGGACAAAGGAAAAAGAGTAGAGGGGCCTTTGACCAGCAATGTGATATTAATTGCTAGTAAAAGAAACAACGTTTACAATAGGTCACATTTAAAGCCAAGGAAATATCTAAATTTGCAAAACGAGATAAATCCAGAGATCACCAGAGGGACAGTTCTCGTAATTTTGAGATTTTTACTATAAACTAGCGCTTGATCGCAATCCCGCCTGATGGTAAGCAGTGATGCAATCGTTGATGGTAAAGCGCGCTAGTTTAGTAAAAGCCTATTCACTTTAAAATAAATGTTAGCAGTCCCACAAAATACCTCTAGTTTCCCTACATTTAAAAAGTTTTTAACATATTTGACATGTTTGTATAGAGATGAAGGTGTGATTACATTTTGAACGTTAAAAATTACGAATATTTGCCTACACGTTGGGCGTTGATGTCGCTGCTAACCTATATATCCTTAGTCTTTAAAACGTATAAAATATCAACTCCACCATTATGAACTCTCGTGGTTTTAACAGATTCGTTAGAATTTTTCACTTCAGCGAATATAGCTCCTCAATAATAAGTCTCAATGAGTTGTTATGCGGCTTGATGGATTAGAAATTTATCCCTTAGCAAAAGTGTCCATAAGTGTCCATAGTATTTTTTTAACAAGAGGTTTTTAAGAGCTACAACTGTTTAAATGCAGACAGTTATGTAAGTGCACTCAATGTATCCCATAGGTGAGGTAAGTTGAGCAAGGGTATGGGGCAAGTTGAGGACTAAGAATTTCTAACCAGAACCCCTCTGCATTTTTTTTAAACGTGGCTCCACACTAAGAATTTCTCCTGCATCGTGAGTGCGTCTACAAACATACAAACTCACATACACAAGCAGCCAGACTCGAAACAACTACTTGTAGTTGTAAGTCATACAAATATTTGTTCCGTGCGGAAATCGAACCCGCGACACGCAGCGCAGTAGTCAGTAGTTTAACGACAGCATTACTGCATTTACTTTATTATAAGAAGTTGGTAATTCGATTAAATCGTTTAATTTCTTATTGAATAGGTAGATAATTTGTTATTGTAAAATAAACACCATTATACAAATGATAGGTCCTTGTAATTTTTAAGAACCAACAGATAATTTTGTTAATATACTGTACAAATACTGGATCGTTGCTACCTAAAAAATAAACTAACATACGTATGTTTATGCAAATTCTATATTTAATAAAATGCTAATAAACTCAGAAAATTTCATTAACACCTGTCCAAATAAAACTGAAATCAGAGAGAGAGAGAGAGAGCTAATATTTTACCACCGATAAAATTGCGACATAATGTGGGCATCTAAAAATATACACGCCCTAAACCTCATATTACCGTAGGAATTTAATATTATTTCTCAAGTAGGTAAAAGAAAAAACTTCACTAGACGAATCTAAGACGCAAAGTACAAGTAACGATGCTAAAACTTTATCCGATGCGGAACTAAAACGCAGTCAGTGAGGAAAAGAGCTGTACTTGAGTTTAAATTCAATCCTCGTTCTAAGTAAAGGAGAGTTAAATCTTACCATGTCTTAACTTCACAGAGATCTTTACCGTGCACACACGTAGCATGTAGCGAACAATCAAATGATTCTAACGTAACATGTAGCGAACAATCAAATGATTCTAACTAGTGCAACAAACCATTATTAATCTACATAATATCCCTAGAGTTAATCTAGTCTTAGAATTTAGATGTAACTCCTACCAGACGAAATTTCATTTTAGCTTTCAATTCGAAGCACGTGTGTTGAAATCCTCTGAAATTAAAGGCCGTCATGTTCTGGACGGTAAATAAAGGACAGATTTCTCATGGGGACGGCTATATCAGTTGTTGCAACTTAATCACGACGCGGCGAAAGTCGGGGACATTAAAAGGAGGTTCGCTCTGGCGTGACGTCGCCAACACGTCTCGTAAATATGTTCCGCGGTTGCCGCTTTGTTTTATTCAGATAAATGTATCGCATCACCGCCAGCTTGCTTTATCGCCTTTATTATTCACTGCACTAATATTTTATTTTCAAGTAAACGATATCACACTGCACTTTATATCACAATATAAAGTGGCTTCTGCTTCTTCATTGTTTAATTATTTAATCTTAATTATTGTAATATATTGTATGTCCTAAATGTCTGTACCCACTGATACCTTGTTTACATTTATTGCGATGGTACTTTTATTGTTTTTAGTTAAAATACTCCCAGTATTTTAACTAAAAACAATTCAATTTAATTCTGCAATGATAAGGCATTACTCAATAGGGTATTTGACTAAAAAAAACTAATTAGTCCGTCATTCAGATTATAGAAAAATATTGGATAAGTATATTTTGTTTTGTATATGTCGTGGTGGCCTAGTGGTTAACAGACCAGCCTCTCAAGTATGAGTGCGCGGGTTCGATTCCAGGTCCGGCAAGTACCAATGTAACTTTTCTGAAGTTATATGTAGGTACTTTCTAAGTATATCTTAGACACCAATGACTGAAGGTGAAGGAAAACATCTTGAGGAAACCTGGACCTTAAGTCTGAAATCACCAACCCGCATTGAGCAAGCGTGGTGATTACGCTCAATCCTTCTCTGTACGAGAAGAGGCAGGTGCCCAGCAGTGGGATGATTAAAAGGTCGATGATGATGATATTTTGTTTTATGAAAACAATAAAGATTGACAAATATAAAAGGCATCAAAGATCAGGAGTGGTGGCTGGTGACGTCACTGCTTGCTAAAAAGTGTAGCGTCCAGTGACGTCACACGAGTTTCCAATGCACTGTGTCGTCTTAATTTTTTGTTTATATGAAAAAAAGTACGTGTCTAGTATTTTTTGGAAATCTGACTGACGGACTAATTAGTTTTTTTTTTGGTCAAATACCCTATACTGAGAGTTAACATACTGCCAGATCGGCGATCGGAATCCAATCTCGATATTGTGTAGTAACCCGCTGATGAGTGTGGAGTGAAAATTATTTTGGTGGATTGGCGCCTGGCAACGTTTCAATCGGACGGCGCGGATATAGTTTCGTGGAGTGTCGCGTACGTTTCGATACGAACTTCACCGTTACACGCCACGCGACATACTTACTTAAAATAATATAACTGATTGTGAAACGCCGACACTGAAATGTTTTGTTTATAGAAGATAAATCTAAATGTGCTGCCGGACGATTCCCAACTAACAGCTGCTTGGAAATTTATAGTATGTATTTACGTAACTATCAGGTACTGGCTGGTTCTGGTAAATGCAGTGGCAAGGCTGTTTTACTACGTAATGGGTATATATTCAGTTATTGACGATTAGCAATCGTAAACTAAATGCACTTGTTGGCATTAGGTCTATTAGTGATCAGTTATTATCCAACCAAAACACAGCTCTTTGCTCTTGTATTATTTATGTTGTACCAATCTCACAAACAAACAAGTACTTCCTGTAAAATGCTATTTATAATTTAAAAAAATGGTATTAAACACCAAAAGTCTTGCTGAATAAGTAAAAGAAAATCTTTAGATATGGGCAAAACTCCTTTAAATAAAAATTGTTACCCACGCCTAGAAAAACATCGTGTTTAATAGAACTTGATATTATATTAAGTATAAAAAGTTCTTTATAAATATTCGCACAGGAGCGAACCTTTGAACTTTAATGTTCGTAACCTAAGGGAATTTTATATTAGCTGCAAAAAAAAGACTAGAAAAATGAATAATAATGATTTTTTGTGAAGATAGTTAGACGTGGGGTAAATACGGCCGTCTTAGTAGCGGCCCGGCGACCGCATCCGGCCGCACAATAGCAACAGGCAGTTGATGAGATCAGTCGAATGATATGTGACGTAGCAAACCACGCTAATCATAGACGTGACGTGCCTATTATCAGCTCACCTGCCGTTTTATTCTGACTATAGATATAGAACAATGAGGGCACGAATTGTATATAAATTAGCCATTCCTGTAGATACGTGGACGTCGATCAATCAATATAGCTATTCGTATAATTGCCATGGTGATTTCAGTTTGGTGTCCTTATGCCGCTGCATATTCTCTTCACAGACATACCTAACTCACCGGTTAACACACGTAATATACACAAAGTATTTTCTTTTTATTCTTATGTCAAAATAAGTATATAAATAAATGATAACTTCTAATAACCCATGTTTACCCGCGTGGATCGATTCACGGCCACGGGAACATACTGCTGGTCTTAAAGTAACCCAAGTGTTAACCCACGTTATAAACTATATGTGTGCCAAACTTACAGATAATGTTTGGTGTATGAACAAACATCCAGTTTTTGTACCTATCTATATATTCAAGAATAATAGTCATATTTCAAAAAAATCACAACAAAGCACTTCCAATTCACAATATACCAAAACTTTATTCATGAATCGCTTCAATAATCTATTTATAGTGTCCATTCGGTAGATTTTTGAATTTATTGCGTTCAGATAGACTAACAGACAAACGCGACATAAATCGTAGGTGAAGTAAGCTGTCATTCTAACTAATTCTACGGATTTACACTGTTACGGGATAGACTGGCTGGATAGCCTTTGCCAAAAGTGATTACCATATTAATGGTTCAGTTCATTCAGTATCATCAGAATTGTGTCGGAATATAGGAGAACTAATATTAAAAAAAATACCGGGAGTAATATAAATGAAAAACATTGTAGTAAAAGCCTTTGCGTACATTTTATCGCAGAATTCCCGGGAAATGTATGTCATGACAGGTGGGTCATCGTTGTCGCCGCCCACGAACAGAGCAATATAAATCGTTTTCTTTGGTTATTCGATTCCTGAAAGACGGAAACAGGTGCAGATGTAGTAAATACACTCGTAATTACAATTCCTAGAAGTACCTAAAGGTTTACTCCCTGTAGTTATGGCACCAACCAAACTAAGCAGTGTGAGACAGACAGACCACAAATCCCTAAACCCTATGGAATGTAAGATTTGGTTGCGTTCCTAAAGAATATATTGCGTTGGCGCTCGATATACTGAAAAGAAAGAGTGAAATCAAAACATAGCTATTCGACTTCCACCTACATACCTATGTTCCACAATCCTCATTAAAACCAATGTATGAAATAAAAATTGGCCACGTGCCATAATAATTTGCAATCGAAATAATTGCAGAAGCCGTAAGTGCGAATTATAAATCTAAATCACAAAAGGGAATTCAGTGACGTCACTATTTATATATTCATAATATACCTATTGTATAAGTTTGATCTCGCTGCTCATTTGCTGATGTCAGGCGAACCGCATGTAAATCTCAGGCTTATTCCTGCATAACTTGCCATTTGAATTGTAAATGCTAATCAAGGCTTACTTCCTTTACCCTCTGGAACTCGTTTCAATGCTTTGGACCGAATAATAGATTCTACACAAGTTACGCGTAATCCATTTGTTGCCCATGGTCCACCCGCCTAGGTGACCCAGACGACTAAGAGAAAATATTTGTTTCCTATTCATCACTAGACAGTCCCAATTATGTATTTATCTTAGTATCTCTTAGAAGTTTTTAAAGTACTAGTCATACATTGTTATGAATGTGAAGATTATACGGAACGCACTTTATTTATTTTTGCATTTTAATTTCTCTCTGTTCTCTTACTTTGCTTCAGCTTTTCTTCACAGACTGATCACATAGGAAACGCCACTGTCATATAAATAGAATATGATTGACATGTAAAAGTGTTTGCACCAATAAGCAGATTGGTGTAAACACTTTTGCACGTCAATCATATGTTATTTATAAAATTTACAAAATAAAATCATTTTACATTTTTACGCTAGTTTTAAGATTCAATATCAAGATTATTTTTCGTCCTAAGACAACAACTGACTTTCTGGTTTAATTTTCTATAGTCTAAACTAGGTGAACTAGGTGGGTGGGCCAAGGGCAACAAACCGGGTAATCAGGTCGACGAAGGAACAAAAAGAAGACAAATACCTAGGCATCTAAAAACATGAATTATTTAAAGTTGCACAAATTCACAACTGCAACACAAATTCTCTCATAACCGTGCTATGAAAAGGTTTAAGGTGTAAGTACCTATACGCGGGGACCGTGCAGTCTATGGCCCTTTTCAGGGCCCTGAGGAAGCGACCAGCCCGATGTCATGGCCGTTGGAGGCCAAAGCCCTCGCCCACGTGGCGAGAGGAGGCAAAACGCCGGGGCATAACTCCGCTGCCACGAGAAATGGTGCTACGGCGGACAGAGCTCCGGCGGGATCTCATGGCGACATGGAGAGTGCGACGGCAATAGCGGCGGTAAGTCCCCTCTTTGAGGAGTGCCTAGAGCGGCGCCACGGCGCCCTCACTTTCCTCCTAACGCAGGTCCTCACCGGACATGGCTGTTTCGGGAGGTTCATGTTCTGGATAAGTCTGGAGGAAACACTGGGGTGTCACCACTGTAGGGATCATCCTGAGGACACGGTGGACTTTACGGTTGAGGTCTGCCTGGCTTGGGTATAGCACCGCCGTTTCCTAGGTGATCGGCCTCGATCTCTCGCGTCCTACCCTGATCCAGGCTATAGTCCGGAGCGAGAGGGCATGGCAGGCCGTCACCCCCTTCTACGAGGCAGCAATGCTGGCAAAGGAGGAGGCGGAGCGTGTGAGGGAGCGGGAATCCGAGCGCCCTCACGCTTATGGCCACCGTAGGTGACTCTCTGGTCGGGAGACAACATCGAGCTCCCGGCCACAGCAGGCGCGGGCTTGCGGGCGGCGAGCAGTAGGCAGCTCGCCCCCTGGTAAGGACCAGGCGCGGGCGTACGCGCACCTAAAGAGATGTCAGCATATCGTGAAGGGGTCCACGAAGACCGATGCCTCCTGGGTCAGGGTTGCGGGTTGGTTAAAACAGAAACCATGGCACTGGCACGCAAGTGAAGAAACACGGGTGGGTTTTAGTTAGTAAAAGTGTGACACGCCCTTCCGCTCCGCCCAGAGCGGGTGAAATCATTTAATGATTTCCCATCCAGAACAAAAAAAAAGATGTAACGTAACCTATTTGAAACAGCGATAGAAAAATATTTTTTAACCGTCTTCAAGAAAAGGAGGAGTTTCTCAATTCGACTGTGTTAAAAAAAACAACCAACTTCAAAAAAAAAAATTAAAAATAACTAATTTTGAAAGTCGGTGGCAAAATACACAAGTACGAAGAAGACCAAAGAAGGAAGACTTCAGTTTCACTTTGTAGTGTTTTTTTTTAGAAGTGGTTGTTTTTTTGTAACAATGTGATTAATTATACAACAAATTTCTAAGGTTATATAAAAAAAATAACGTTTTTAGAGTTTCGAAAAATAGAGAATTTAGTTTGCGCTATGACATGTAAAAGTGATTGCACCAATAAGCAGATTGGTGGAAACACTTTCGCGCACGTCAATCATATGTTATTTATAAAATTTACAAAATAAAATAATTTTACATTTTTACGCTAGTTTTACGATTCAATATCAAGATTATTTTTCGTCATAAGACAACAACGGAATTTCTGGTGTAATTTTCTATAGTCTAACTAGGTGAGCTAGGTGGGTGGGCCATGAGCAACACGTCGGCGTAATCAGGTCGACAATATTTTTTTAAATGTTGTACTAAACGAGTGAAGAAGGTACCTATTTCTCTGAATTGTTCTCTTATGATACTGGACACACATCTGGATGACACAGGTCTCCTTCTCTATATGAGAGGAAACCTGTGCCCAGTAGTGAGACGATAAAAGGTTGATGATGATGTAACAAAAGTCTTTAATCCAGCGATCTGTACATAAATAGATAGAATGAATACTCTTTATTTTACACCATAAAATAGAGACATAAATCGATAAATTTTACAAGGTGTGACAGAATGGGCGATTTTATCGTAAGAAGCGATCTTTTTAAGACAACCTTCATAGCAATTTTATAGGTTACCTTTGGTTTACTTAATAGAATGGTGATTTCCGATCGAATACATTATATTAAGACAAACTAATATCATAAAAGAGAGACATCGTAAACGCGAAACCTTTGCCGCACTCATCTGAAGAAGTATTTAACGCCTCCGCATAATATATTTAGATACCTACAGATGTGATTCACATCGAAAATGCATTTCCAGGTTATATATATTTATACGGTTGACTGTTGACATTCACTATGTGCTACATAGAACCCCAGTAATCATATACGTCACGTGCCAGTTTGTTTTCACAAATAATCTAGAATATTCTAAAAGTATTTTTGTATCTTCGCTGTAAAATGTTTTGCTATAACCGAGCTTACCGTACATTTTTATATGCTTCCATAAAAATCAGTCGATTTGTTGATATTACGTGACTTTTTTAGTTTCAATACTTATATATACTTGAGTTTCCGCTATTACTTTTTATTAGTATTTGCAAATAATAAATTCTCTACTTTTTGAAACTCTAAAGGCTTATTTTTTATAACCTTAAAAATCTATTGTATAATTAATCACATTGTTACAAAAAAACAACCACTTCCAAAAAAACACTACAATGTGAAATTGAAGTCTCTTTGTTCTTCTTCGTATTTATGTGTTTTGCCACCGACTTTCAAAATTAGTTATTTTTTAATGTTTTTTTTTTTTTGAAGTCGGTTGTTTTTTTTTTAATACAATAGAATTGAGAAACTCCTCCTTTTCTTGAAGACGGTTAAAATTTTTTTTTCTGTCGCTGTTTCAAATAGGTTACGTTACACCTTTTTTTTGTTCTGGATGAGAAATCATCAAATGAACTCACCCGCTCTGGGCGGAGTGGAAGGGCGTGTCACACTTTTACTAACTAAAACCCACCCGTGTTTCTTCACTTGCGTGCCAGGGCCATGGTTTCTGTTTTAACCAACCCGCAACCCTGACTCAGGAGGCATCGGTCTTCGTGGACTCCTTCACGATATGCTGACATCTCTTTAGGTGCGCGTAAAACACAAAGGGCCGTCGACCCGCGCCTGTTCCTTACCAGGCGGTGAGCTGCCTACTGCTGGCCGCCCGCAAGCCCGCGCCTTCTGTGGCCGAGAGCTCGATGTTGTCTCCTAACCAGGACGTCACCTACGGTGGCCATAGGCGTGAGGGCGTTCGGATTCCCGCTCCCTCACCCGCTCCACCTCCTCCGCCAGCATCACTACTTCGTAGAAAGAGGTGACGTCCGCCATGCACTCTCACTCCGGACTATAGCCTGGATCAGGGTAGGACGCGAGAGATCGAGGCCGATCGCCGTGGAAACGGCGGTACTCTACCCAAGCCGGGCAGACCTCCACCGTATAGTACACCGTGTCCTCAGGACGATCCCCACAGTGGTGATATCCCACTGTTTCCCCCAGACTTATCCAGAACATGAACCTCCCGAAACAGCCCGGTGAGAACCTGCGTCAGGAGGAAGGTGCGTGGCGCCTCTTTAGGCACTCCTCAAAGAGGGAACTTACCGCCACTATTGCAATCGCACTCTCCATATCGCCATGAGATTCAGCCGGAGCTCTGTCCGCCGTAGCACCATTTTTCGCCACTCCCACATGTGGGCGAAGGCTTTGGCCTCCAGATCCCATGGCGGCAATGCGGCAAGGAGGCTCGCTGCCTCAGCGGAGACCGTGCGGTATCCCCGGACCAGCCGAACGGCCATGACCCTCTCTCTGGGACGCGGTCAGACATCGGGCTGGTCGCTTCCTTAGGGCCCTGAAAAGGGCCATAGACCGCAAGGTCCCCGCATATGGGTACTTACACCTTAAACCTTTCATGGCACGGTTATGAGAGAATTTGTGTTGCAGTTGTGAATTTTTGTAACTTTAAATAAAACAATAATTCACGTTTTTAGGTGCCTAGGGATTTGTCTTCTTTTTGTTCCTTCCAAAACAATTTCCACGAATAAGTTAACTTATTTAAAAATCTCACTTATATATAAGATTAGATAGATTACTTACCCATAGATTTGTGTTTTCATTAAAACCAGTTGTGTTTCTGGTACAAAATAATGTGCTAGTATCAAAATGATTTCAGACAAGTCAACAGGGTTGCTATATACGCCACCGCAGCGCCCTCATTTATTTTCACGACTTAATAGATAGACTATAATACCTTAAATACATTGTTAATTTATTATAATATGTAGATCTATATCGCCTTTTACAGCATACGATTTAAATTAATATATACGAAGATATTATAGATTTAAAAATTGCGGAACGCCCCGTCAGCGGCGGCGGTACCCACCGGCCGGGGCTGCGGGAGCGACGTTCACAGTTTTTCTGTAGTGTATTTAGTATCAGAATTGCACCCGTACGAAGCCGGGGCAAGTCGCTAGTAACATATTTTAAATAGTTTTTCGTTCAGGAAGATATTAGGTACATAATTACATTTACAATATAGTAAACAAGTACAAGACTACTGGTACCTCCGTTACGCGCAATGCCTCACTATTTTTAGCAGCTTGATTAATTACGGAATTTCTTTATGCAACCGACACACTCGTAACCACCTGATTGTTCGTGTCATCTCAGATGTTGCTGTCCCGCACGGAACAACTATTTGTATGGCCTACAAGCAGTTAGTTATGCCAGGTCTGGCAAATGTTTGTGAACGCACCGACCACACCATGGAGCAACGTTTAAAAAAAAAACTTCTTGAATTTATCACCTATTTCCTTGTTGTGTATGCTGTTATAGATACCTTCTCGAGAAAATTTTAATATTTTCATTTTTTTTAAGTTAGCCGGAGAAATATAGCGGCACTTGCTTACAAAACCTTGATATTATCCCGCCTTTTATGTTTCTTCTGTTTATAGCTTTTCCATATCAGTTATCACTCATATTACTTTCATATTTTTCTTCTATATAGATTACCTGTAACAACACTTCTACATCTACACAGTGAAATGTCAATGTCAAAATTATATTTAAAGCGGTAAAGGAACTGAGTGCAAGCACTTGACTTCTTAAAGATTATTTATACAGTTCTTAATTTTTCCGGATGATGTCTATAAATATAAAATTGTACGATTGTATATTTCCTGAAAGCTTTGAGTGAAGCCTTCCTCCCTCAACTCTGCCTCATTTTATATGGAACTGCGTCGTTTCCTCAAAGAATGAATGAGAATGGGCACTTGGTCAGTCTTTTCCTGCAGTCAAAAATAAGTTTCTGTTAAAGTACCTACTTACTAAATACAAGATTTCTGAATCACGTGTTATTTGATCCTATTCTAAGTTGACCTTTCTAAAAGGGTACTTATTTGCGCTTTTTATCCAAAGAGGTTTTCCCGATTTCCTTTCATGGAACAGTTGCAGTGGACGCGCTAGATAATAATAAACAGCTAACATTTAACGGATGCTTGGCGGTATGGTACCGGCAACTGCTGCGTAGGCTGATCATAGGAGAGTAGAGTAGGTACCTACAGTGTAGGTACGAGTACATACCGACGACGACACCCATTTTTTTTGTTAGTAAGTTCAACATTTTTCATATACATACAAAAAACCGAGTTTTGGTAGATTTACGATGTTTAAATGAAATTGTTTTTCTGTTAACTTCACTATGTAGCACATTTAAACAAACCTATGTACATTTCAACAGGACGCCATTTTCATCAATAAACATTTGAAGGTGAATTTGCTTTTGCAAAACTTTTATAAGTTTGAATGCCAAATATTAAATTAAGACTGAGAATAGCTTTGAAAAACATTAAACTTTCACAGGGAAAGAGAAGCTTTTCATATACCTACACATTCTCTTTTGTATATAAAATTTTCTCCTTTATAAATACAAATATCAGTCGGAGTTTTGCCAAAAACATTCCACTCTGCTGGAGCATTGAGTAGGTATCTGATTTTACAATCTAGGCGAAAATGTTGTAATAAATAATAATGCGCATGTGTTTAATTTTGGAGTATGCTTGTATGCGGCTGCGCGCGCGCCTCTCCGGACAGTGAGAGATCTCGCCCGCTCCGCGCCGCCCGCCTAGCGTCGGTCTGAAACGAATGCTCCCGCGCCGCCTCCGTGCAAACGAATACACCCCTTCAGCGTTTATTAAACTTTTTTAATAAACGTATGTGTTCAATTTCCGATAAGTACATATATACGTTAATGTCAATACAAAGTTTTTTTTTATAAATAGCGTTTTCGTGTGTTATTACTTCACCAAGTGGTTTTTGTAGTCTAATGAGGGTTTACGTGCGTTTATAAAATTATAAAAATTACGTAGCTACTTTGTGATGGTTAGGCGTATGTGAAATTTATGTATTACCTAATGCTGAATGTTTGCTTCTATCTCAAGAATGTTTTTAAGGATTCATCACGTTTTAAATTCAATAATTGTTGTGATAGTTTTGACGGTAACGTTTGCGTTAGTGATTGTGCGCTTACCTTTTTTTTTCTAATACTACTTTACATGTAAATGAAAATATTAAACTTATTTCGTTACTATATATCAGTAACGCAGTAGTAACATTTAAGTGAAAATATTTTAAAGAAAAACAAAAATATTAATGTGCTTTTCTTTTTATGTAAGTCAAAACTCAATAACGTGAATGCTAAATGGTCTTTCAATATACAAAGAAATGGAAAACTTTTCAAAACCTTACAAAGTCTTTTCAGTATACATAACGTTAACAAAGTTCTCAATGCGGTTTGGAACACAAAATGTTTAGAATGGAAAAAAATAATGTGGCAACAAAATTTTGACGGTGACCGCAAACAAAGAATTTCCAGAAACAAGATTGAAACAATAACACCCCTCGTCTTGACTTTCTTTTATAATCATTTTTTAAAGGTAAAAACGTGCCTGTTTGTTGGAAAAAATGTTTGCAGATCTTTCTAGAAAAGTATGGATGGAAAAAATAATGAAATGAAGTGAGAGAAATATGTTGGGTTCATAAAATTCCTTAGTATATTTATGCACTTAAAATAGTTTTTGAAATCCGTTCACAATTTGATACTCGTTCAAGATAAATGTGTAGGTATGAATTGGACGTAAGCCAATATTTTGGATCAGTTATCAAAATTTATTTCTAGTCAATAATAGTGATCAATAAAAAAAATTAAAACAGTATGTTAGACCCGACACAGTCAACCCAGTTCAGATTAGTGAAACAATCTAAGTACTACAGGTCACGTTACTTCTACTTGTTTAAAGTATTTATTCGCATTTTAACCAAACAAGAAAGATAGATTCTAACTTCTTGAAATATTTAGGACCTTACAAATGAAATTCTTAACGAAGGTTCCTTTATTTTTAGGGTACTTATTGTACTCAAACGGTGCTAACGAAACCCTATTAAGTACTAAGGCTCCGCTATCCGTTCGCCCATCTGACTGTCAGCGAGCTGTATCTCATGTACGGTTACAGCTCAAAGTCGACATTAAATTGTTTATAAGAAAAGAACTGCTAATATTTTATTCCTGTTTTAGAGTAGGCGCACAAACCGAATATAATAAGTGCGAATTTTTGTCACATTTCGATCAGAGTTTAAATTGATCACGCCTACACGGCGTCTATCAAAAATCATATAAATCTGGCACAGGCACGTTTTAGGTCGCCACAGTGACCGTTCGCTTAAAAATAAACACGAGTCCGCCGTCCCCGGCCGCCGCGTCGATCGCCGGTCGCAACGCGCTCCGCTGAGATTCATGACATTTACATCGCCTGCACTTTCTATTTGTGATACCGCACCGGGGCTGCTTTCAGACCCACCTTCGTTTATTGATTCACATTAAGCGTAAACATAGTGAATTATTTGTGAAATAACGGACGGTAATTTTTTTTACATAAATTGTGGCACATTCATAGATCTTTGCTTTACAGTATCTGTCAACCTAGTCTAGACTTATTAGATCAGTCAGTCAGTGTTTATATAAAACTTTTACTAATTAAGGCTGCGTTTGCGAGTTATGAAAATTAAGTGACAAACCCGTTAGTCAGACCTTGTAGTTAACTGGCATTAAAATAAAAGTGTACTGTTATGAACGCAGCGGTGTAGGAGCTAGCTGGTAGCCATGGTTGCCGGCGACGTCACCAGGCGCGCCTCCATCACGGCGCCGTCGATGCACCGGCGGACGTCAGCGCGCCGCGGCTCACTCATTAAAGGCACACAGTCTACGTCACAGGTAAACCCGCTAAATTTACACTAAGCATTGGAAATAACGCACATGCTTTTCATATTTTGAGATAGTTCATGAGCATTGCAGGTCAATGAACTCTCTTTTTATGAGACGCCCTAAAACCATGAATGCCTATAAAAGCTTTTTAATAATGATTAAAGCTCACCTCCCTTACCGTTCAAATGACATTTACAGATGTTGACTTTTATTTTACGTGTTCGCTGGTCCAATTTCAAACTTTGTTCACGTGAAATTTAGCTGAAATATTATTATAAAATGCCACTTTTTCTATTAGTAACTACTTATAACTTAATTTTATACAGATTTAAAACTACTTATTGTATTTGGTTGGGAAAGAAATCTATGCAAAAATTAAACTAAAATCATACATACTTAAGTAGGTAAGGCAAAGTAGGTTCATTACCTACATAAATAAATATACATAATATATTTATGTAAGTAGGCTTGTAATTTTAAAAACACAATGAGGTCGGCATTTCGTATCTTAGAAGAAAGGACGAAGCAAACTCAGAGATCAAGTTACAAGTCTCTTTTAAAGTCCATGCATCATTTCGTTTAGATCAGTGAAGGTCATGTAAATAGATGACTGAAATGGCTTATTATATTATGTTTTTTTTTTTTGTTTTAGTCAAAACAAATCGTAATTTACAATTTAACCATAGCATTTTGGAATAATAAACGTTAATTTTATTTAGGTAACTATCTTTTTGTTTACGGATTTTAACGTCTTGTTGTTGACTAGATACCTCGTTTCGCATTAATTTCAATAAAATTACTCCGTTCTTTAGAGTTATAGAGAAACTAGAAGGATTACTTTTGTAAAAAAAGAGTTTTACATAAAACATGATTATATATTTTATACAAATTTAAACTGATCATATCAATAAAGTTGTCAGTAAAGATACAAATAATGAACTTAACACCTTTTCTATATACAGTTTTTTTTTTTATTAATTTATAAACCAGCGCTTGACCGCAATCCCGCCTGATGGTAAGCAGTGACGCAATCGTTGATGGTAAAGCGCACTAGTTTATTAAGAGCCTATTCACTCTAGCCTTGAAGACACTCAAATTGTAGTCCGACGGAAACACCGCCGCCGGCAGATTGTTCCAGTCCCTCGATGTACGCGGTATAAAGGAGGAGGCGAAACGCTTCGTTCGGATCGTAGAGGTGTTAACAACATAAGGGTGGAAACTCGCCGTACGACGGGTCATCCGATGGTGGAACGGAGATGGGGGATTAAATCGTGCAATTCCCTCGCACACTCCCCAAAATGTATCCTATAGAACACCGAAAGGCTGGCTACTCTACGCCTGTGCTCTAGGCTTTGGAGACCAACTCGAGTTAAATCAGGGTCACCAATCAGCCTCTTCGCACGCCTCTCCACTGAATCCAAAGTGGCCAGGTGACACTTAGAAGCACCAGCCCAAATGTGGCTGCAGTACTCCACACACAAACGGACCTGTGCTTTGTACAACAATCTCAAGTTCTTAATACGAGATACCTACATTAAACTATACATTCAAAATATATTTGATGGCTTTTAAAAAGGTGCTTTCATTTTAGTTAAAGAGTTTAAAATGACAAAGTGAAACAATAACTTCGAGGTGTCAGTTAGATATACATCTATAATGATTTACCTTCATGTGTGTGTTTGTGTAGGCTGGTCTTGATTTATTTGTCTATGTGCTACTTGTGTATTTTTGCCAGCACTCTGGGATTTTGGCTTACGATTTATTGATAAGAACATCTTTTTTTTCTTTAATTCCGCATGTTAACTAGTTCTATTTTGTAATTCCTTGCCGCTACGATTATTGCTCAAGGGAAAACATGACGTGAAAAAAATCTTTTGATGAAAATTACTAATCTACAGTTTGACCATTCGTTAATACTACTTACTTCATCATAGATACACTTACATACCATCATCAAAAGAAAATTACCCTACAGATCCTAATGGTATCAAATGTCAGTTGATGAACAAATAAAATGTATTATCTTTATGCCCGAAAGTGCTTAAAAGGCCGATTTTCTTCACTGCTTGATGATAAATTAATATGTGCGCCTACGTAATTACATTCTAATTAGATCTAAGACTATTATTTATGACCACTACAACGGAAATTTCTAATTATATATCTGTTCTCAAATGGCATTGATAAAGTTCTATATATATGTACGTATGTATGTAGGCACATGCCTGTGGCATATAATGTAGGTATATTCATTTAATGCTTCTGTGTGATATTATCGGATAATATGTAAATTTAACCATGTATGTTACGCTAATGAATATTTGCACGTAAAATTGGGTTACGTTCTAAATATTTAAACAGATTTAAAGAACTAAATCGCTCGTTCGCATTCAGATAGGTCATTAATTATTTACAGTACTCCGTGTGAGCGTTTCTTTGAATGATAATAGGAATGTTTCCTGGGTAAAAAAGTGATTCTATTTAGTCCGTCATTCAGATTATAGAAAAATATCGGATACGTATGTTTTGTTTTATCAAATCAATAAAAATTGACAAATATAAAAGGCATCAAAGATCAGGAGTGGTGGCTGGTGACGTCACTGCTCGCTAAAAAGTGTAGCGTGCAGCGACGTCACACGAGTTTTCAACGCACTGTGTCGTAAAAATACGTGTCTAGTATTTTTGGAAATCCGACTGACGGACTAATTAGTTTTTTTTAGTCAACTACCCTAATCCCAATTTCGAGAACAAAAGCGAAACAATTAAATTCCAATGCCGCTTCGTCTTTTGACCACTATTAAACAACAGTAGATAATTAAACATTTTAACACAAAATGTGTAGGTACCAAGCAATAAACCAGAATATAAAATCATGATGATCAAAAGATTTCTCGAGACCACAGGAAACCCACCCGGAGCAAGTGGCCAATATAAAACTTGTTTAAAATATTAATATCTAAACAGTCAACGAAGGTTTTCCGCTCATTCTATTTGCGGCGCAAGAAAACGAATCATAAACACAATCTGTGAGACAACTACGCAAACAAAATTATCTTTTATTGCTTTCTTTACAAAAATAAACTGCACAAACACTTCAAACGATTGATATAAACTGAATGGCCTTTGGATATACATAGGAAATATAATTGTACCGAGGGACGTCGGTAGCATTATTTTAGAGAGAATTTTATTCTACTTTAAATGTGATGTCACATTGAACCATCATCGTGGTGGTAAACTAGGATCCCTTATAGTTTCGCCAAGGCTGTATGTCTGTCCATCCGCGGATAATCTTAGAGACCGTTAGCACTAGAAAACTGAAATTTGGTACCAATGTCTAAATCAATCACACCGACAAAGTGGTAAAATAAAAGTGTAATAAATATACACACATCAAAAGTGTCTAGGGATCAACATATATTATTGCAATAACTTTTCTCCTGATTGATATTAATTAAAATTTTCTTTAAGGATTCATCAAATAAAGTGTTTTCGTTTGTCACAGTAACGATAAACCAAGTCACCTTTGCATTAATAAAGAAATTTGCCATTTTCCTAATAAAGGGATATTTGACATTTGAACCACTAACACAAAAGTTCGAAAAAAAGACTGAAATAACAGTTTTCTCTAAAATTTTATTGGGTAACTTAAACAATTAATAATCCGTGTTTCTACCGCGAACACTAACAACACAAGAACATCGGTTTGGCATACTCAAAATGAGTTCATCCAAATCACGCTGTGGAATGGCCGCCCATGTTCGTTGCAACAACAAAAAAAGGTCTTCTTGCGACTGGATACCCTCCATATTCGGCAGAGCACTTCTCTGTAGCATATCCCATGCATGCTCAATCGGGTTCAAGTCTGGCGACTGAGCAGGCCAGGGCAGGACATTGATGTTAGCTGCGGCGAGAGTCTGTCTTACAACTCTTGCGGTGTGCGGTCGTGCATTATCATGCATTAACTGAAATAAGGGACCGATTTGCACTTGTAGAGGAACGATGACGTCTGATACAATCGTCTCAGCATAAATTTTAGCTTTGAGGTTGCCTCTGATCCAAATCAACTCAGTTCTTCCGCCGATCCAAATACCCGCCCATACCATGATGGTTCCACCACTATAAGGATGGACTTCCTGGCAGGATTTTAATCGCTGTTGGCGTCCAGGGGTTCTCCAGTGTCGTATACGTCTTGTATCCGGTCTCATACCAAAACGAGACTCATCAGAAAAGCACACGAAACGCCATTGTTCTTCTGCCCAATTTCTGTGTTCAAGAGCCCATTGATATCGAATCCTACGATTGTGCATTGCTATAGGTGGTACCCGTAGCGGTCTTCGGGAATGAAGGTTCACTTCATGCAAGCGGTTTCTGACTGTTTGGTCGCTAATTAAGTTCCCTGAAGAGTGATGAAGCCTCACGGCTAACATCATGGCGGTTATTGTTGGAGCTCTTCGAGTTAAGATTTGAATGTATCGGTCTTGTCTCCGTGTGGTGCAGCGATACCGTCCTCCATGGCGCTCAGCCACGGTACCAGTGCTTCGGTAACGTGTCCAAAGTCGACTGATAACACTCTGACTTGTATTCAGAGCTAAAGCCACAGTACGTTGCCGGGAACCAGCTTCTATCATTCCCACGGCTCTGAGCATTTCTTCCCTGCTTAAATGACGTCGCCGCTCCATAATAACGTTGGTTTTAATCAGTAGTAGGGAAACAGTAGCACTAATAATGTCTTCAATGCGTTGTATGTTTTTATAGGGAAAATATTGACAGCTGATTTTCATCTTTTACTCGAATTTGATTCACAGTTCCTGATTCAAATTATGAAATGCACCAAAAAGGATCCATATAAATTTATAAAATCATAAATTTATTACAAAGCCACATCTCAATCTCAAGAAATCCGCATAAAAATGCTTGATCCAAATCAACTCAGTTCTTCCGCCGATCCAAATACCCGCCCATACCATGATGGTTCCACCACTATAAGGATGGACTTCCTGGCAGGATTTTAATCGCTGTTGGCGTCCAGGGGTTCTCCAGTGTCGTATACGTCTTGTATCCGGTCTCATACCAAAACGAGACTCATCAGAAAAGCACACGAAACGCCATTGTTCTTCTGCCCAATTTCTGTGTTCAAGAGCCCATTGATATCGAATCCTACGATTGTGCATTGCTATAGGTGGTACCCGTAGCGGTCTTCGGGAATGAAGGTTCACTTCATGCAAGCGGTTTCTGACTGTTTGGTCGCTAATTAAGTTCCCTGAAGAGTGATGAAGCCTCACGGCTAACATCATGGCGGTTATTGTTGGAGCTCTTCGAGTTAAGATTTGAATGTATCGGTCTTGTCTCCGTGTGGTGCAGCGATACCGTCCTCCATGGCGCTCAGCCACGGTACCAGTGCTTCGGTAACGTGTCCAAAGTCGACTGATAACACTCTGACTTGTATTCAGAGCTAAAGCCACAGTACGTTGCCGGGAACCAGCTTCTATCATTCCCACGGCTCTGAGCATTTCTTCCCTGCTTAAATGACGTCGCCGCTCCATAATAACGTTGGTTTTAATCAGTAGTAGGGAAACAGTAGCACTAATAATGTCTTCAATGCGTTGTATGTTTTTATAGGGAAAATATTGACAGCTGATTTTCATCTTTTACTCGAATTTGATTCACAGTTCCTGATTCAAATTATGAAATGCACCAAAAAGGATCCATATAAATTTATAAAATCATAAATTTATTACAAAGCCACATCTCAATCTCAAGAAATCCGCATAAAAATGCTTGATCCCTAGACACTTTTGATGTGTGTAGTTTAGAAAAGTAAAAAAACATGCTTTTAAAGAATATCATAAACAATACTAGTAAAATGAGAAAAATGCTTGAGGCGCTTTGTGCTATAATTTTGTATAAAAAACATGCTTTTAAAGAATATCATAAACAATACTAGTAAAATGAGAAAAATGCTTGAGGCGCTTTGTGCTATAATTTTGTATAAAAAACATGCTTTTAAAGAAAGCGTGAGGCTAAGCGCCTCACGCTTTCTTTAAAAGCATGTTTTTTTTAGTTTTTGAAACTATATTTATTTTCAACTTTTTAGTTCGATATTCTTTTTTAAATAATATACGCTTAAGTGGTGCTCATTTGTTTTTACCAAACTTTTCTTGATCTCCAATAGACAGAATAGCAAGTGCTAAAATTCGTAATGATGCGTTACCCTAGTAACTAAATATAAAACTAAAAAATACTTTACCTGCACAAATTAATGTAAGGTAAGGTTGAAAAAATTTTGAGTTAGAGACGGACAAACAAACAACAAGTGAAGCTAATAAAAAGCATGTAAAACAAATATTATTAGGGGGTCCCATATACGTAATGGAGGGGGGGAGAGATTTTCTTTTCTTTTCAACCCTAACGTGTCATACCTATATTGTTGGATAGGTAATTAAAAACGAATAAGGTTTACTCAGATAATTTTGTGATAATGCTAATATTTTCGGAAGTAATCGCTCCAAAAGTAAACCCTTAAACTTTTGAATCATAAGTTTAAAAAATATGATAACAAAACTCATAGAATTTATAGTAAAATTATCTTGAACTAGATCGATTGAACAGTTCTTCAAAAATTGTACAAAATGTTATTTGAAGTTAGTTTCTACATTAAATGTACATGTAATTTTTTTTATATATAAGTTTACATATTTTATTATCCTGAACGTATTTAGTTTCTAATTAAAAAGTGTCAGTTTAGGCAATCCAATATTACCATCGAAAATCAAACATACATAACCCGTTAATATAAATTAGTAACCCAAATTCCCGAGAGCTGACGTTGTACTTTGGGCTACTTCGCGCTGTTAACATTTTCCCAAATTGATGGGTTCGGGACGGGTATGAGCTATAGAATAGTTGAAATCTATAACTCTTTCTTTACTTATTACTGTCCTTTGTAGGCCCGTTTTTAAAATTCCGCACTTAGTATGTCAAGTCAATGTAAAAAATAGTAATTTTTTAACTCTTATTTACCTCTTAAGTAGGGACACTATTTGTAACAAACGGGAAACTATGGAACCCTACACTGAGCGTGGCCCGTCACGCTCTTAGCCGGTTTTTTAATATCGAATCTTAACGAAGTATAAAAGCCAGTTCTTTAAAGTGTAAGACAGAACTCGTAACAGCTATTTTCACAATTCTCTCAGTCACGCTTACGAAGTTATGCTATTTGACAGGTTGGACAAGAAATACTTTGTTATTGAAGACCATATTTATAAGTAATATGTGGATGAAGTGTTTCCATTATGTTACTGACTTTTATCTCAACATCTATGCAGTCATATTACAGAAATCCCATTGCTTTAGCAGACTTGTCCAGCTAGATGCTGCAAAATGCATATATTTTCCTTTGACTTTGTGCACTGTGACAAAAACTTGGTGTATCTTAAATAACACTTGTTCTAGTTTTAAATAGACTGTCATGATTAATTTCATTAATATTATACTTCGTTTATTTTTAAATGTTGGCCACATCTGTCTGGTGGCAACAATATTGTTGCTGTAACATTTCACATTGTTCTCTAACCTTTCCAAAAACAGATTTAATTTTGTTGAATTAATATGGTTAGTTTGTGGAGACTAAAGTTGTATTTAGTACCTAATAGCAATTAGCTGCCATCCCACGTGTGGTTCTAACATCTTTTGTGAACTACGCGATAATGAACTATTTCTGAAGATATAGTTTCTGAACTAGGTACCTACCTACAACTGTTATATAATTTATATTTTAATGACTGTAAATGATTGCTTAGTTTATAGTGAACAGTTGACCTTTAGAATATATTTTATCCAGAAATAATCACGAGCACCTTTGAGTTTAGCACTTATCTTCTGCTTGATTAAATTTCAAACAGAAGGTAAGTGCGTAACTTACTTGTTGGTTTCGAATTTTAACAATTTCGTAAGTACTGAACGATGTTGACAGAGTTGGTATTATCCACTCCTACGTTGCGAGAAACTAAAACTTGTTGACTAAAATCCTCTGCAATTTAACCCGAGTTTACTAAGACTGAATTAATATTTTTAACCAAGAATGATCCACTATCTTATGGAGTTCCAGTGTAACTTACTGCTAACTAGGTGCACAGTAGTCTTGTTGCCGTAGTTTACATGAGTAAATATTCAACAATTAAATATTTAATCAATAGTTAATCAGTCTAGTTTATTCACTTTAAGTAATATATCCTAGTAATGTCCCTAAACTAGTAATGTCGTAAATCATGTGGATAAAAGTATGCTTTTGTTTACAGGAGGTACCATGGGACATCATCGACCGCTGTGCGCTCCCGATAGTGCTGTGCCACGCGCTGGCAGTGGTGCTGTCGACGGTGCTCAACGCCATGCACCTCAGCTCCATTTCCGTGTTTACGCTCTTCCTCTGGTTCTCCATCTCCATCACAGGCTCGTTGTGGTTCTACCATAACTTACAGGTAGGTAAGGTCAATGATGGGCTTCTATTAGGGGTTCTATTAAATCTCTAATATCAGAATAATATTTATGAGACTGCATGCGAAGATGCATCGCGTAGGTATAAACTAGTTAGTCTTCGCAACAGACGTGATACATTCGACATTATTTAGTTGTTCAAAATTTTGACCTCGTTAACCAATTCACCATCATTACTTGGTAAAATGTCCCTAAAAGCACATACATACTTGTCTACCCGTACGCCCCTCACGTACAAAACCAGTTTTCGTTCCTCCTCGACTAATTAAAACATACATTCGTAACATTCTTATACCGTTCCACTAGCAACTATAATAGACAATTTACAGACATAGATCTTTTTAACACTTCCCGTAATAACCTAAAAGTAAACCTAAAAAGTAAATATGTCACCCAATTAAAACTTACCTTTTTTATCAATTTACGTGTATTCAAACGGACAATGGCATATATTCCAGATAAGTCATGTTTTGATGCAAAAATATTATTGTACTTAAATATATACATACATCTAATCCGTCTTTCCTTATAAGGAGTTTTCTATTATTTTAAAGGTAAAGATAAAGGTCATTTATTTGTTTAAACATGCGTTTACATTAACTGTTTTAACAGAAATGCAAGGTATTGAAAATATATGCTGTGAGCGTCCATGTTTTGTGTATGTCTAGGTATAAGGGTACAGTTTAGTATAAGGATTATAGTTTACATAATTGGTATAAAATACAAAGCAAACAAATAGTAATATTGATGTCAAGATAACTTATAGTAGAAATATATTACAGTCAAGAAAGAATTATGCCAAATATATTACCTAAAGTCAAAACTACTATAATTTTATAATTATAATTTTAACAATATTATATAACATTGTCAGCACTATAGGTCTATTTTAAGAAACCAATTGTCTTTATAAGTTAGTGATGATAGTAGGTATATGACTGTTTTATGCCAAAAAAAAATCTCTCCATAAACAACACATTTACGTTCTTTTTAATTAATACATATTTTTTTTATCAATCAAATAACAATATTAACAATAAATAGTAGTAGTCTGTAGGTACACATATGCTGGCTAACATATGAGGTAGGTGTTGCAACTAGCACCCTTGCTAAGTTAATAAATTACTTGTATTAAGGGCATTGATACAAACCCATGCAGAACAAGTGTCACAGACACACACGTGAAAGTGTGATAATGTAGCGTGTGATTGTTTGTAATGGTGGTGTGTGGTGAATCTGTGCAGAATACGTGTAATATTCTCGATGAGAGGGTTATTATCAGAGAAAAACCAACGGCATTTTGTATTCGCAAGTAGAAAGTTTATCACAGATTGATTGAGAGTAAAGGCTCAATTTTCTATTGAGTTTATTGTATAATTGTGGGTCCTTTTTTCGGATGGAAAATCATTAAATGACCTTTATTTTCTTACACTTGCCTGTGCGCCAGGCACTCTCTTTCGTACAACCTGCGGCCTTGAAGGCATCGGTCTTCATGGACCACGTCACGATGTGCTTTGAGGAGCCCGTGGAACAGAACACGCCCTCGCGTCGACCCGGGCTGATTCCTTACCGGGCAGCGAGCTATAATTGGTGGGCGTTGGACAAAAGAAAACATTTGGTAAATGTGTAGTTTAGTTGTGAATGTTAGTTTTAATGTTATAAACTAGTGCTTGACTGTAATCCCAACTGATTGTAATCTGTTATGCAATCATTGTTGGTTAAGCGCACTAGTTTATTATGAGCCTATTCACTCTAGCCTTGAAGACACTTAAATTGTAAAGAGACGGGAACACGCCGCAGGCAAATCGTCCCAGTCTCGAGGCGAAACGCTTCGTACGGATCGTAACGATGTTCATAATGTAAGGGTCGATACTCACCGTAAAATAAATCGTCTGAAGATGGAATGGTGGTGGTGGAATTAAGTCAAGTAATTCCCGCGCACACTCTCCAAAATGCATTCTATAGAATACCCAAAGGCTGCCTACCCCACGCTTATGCTCCAGATTTTGGAGATTGGTCTTAACCAAATCTAGATTACCAATTAGCCTCTTCACACGCCTCTCCACAGAGTCCAAAGCTGCCAGGTGGAATTCTGCAACACCAGTCTATATATGGCTGCAGGATTTCATGCACGATCGGACCTGTGCTTTGTATAACATTAGAAGTAGTTCGCTTTTGCTTTAGCCGCATTAGATGCCACAAGATTGACTTCACCCCATGCAGAGACTGCCTGGAGTATAACATTCATAGGCTCTACCATAGCCTTTTTTTCTGACTGGATTAGTTTCTGACTAGCCCGGGCCCTCGAAAGGTATCTGTCTACAAATATGCTATCGCCTGCATACCTACATATACATTCCGGGGAAGAGCAGATCGTTGATGTGCAGCAGGAAGGAGATGTAGAGAGGACAGACACCTGAGAAAGACCGGCTTTATAGCCTCCGATGAGTGTTGTTGACAACAACTCGTAGACCGTTCACTCAAAAAGTATTTACCCAGCCAGTCAGACCAGGGGAAATGTCGTACACTGGAAACTTACACATAAGGCTAACGTGCCATACCTTGTACCACCACTAAGTACTCACCACCACTTGTAGGGAGTATCTTTATGCTGAAAAAAACTTTATTTAGAACAAAGAGTTGTCTGACAAAAAGCACTTTACAGCATTTATACAAATCTTCTGTTGATAAAAATATCGGGCGAATTGAGCTCACCTTTGACATGGCTCTTTGGGCCTTCTCCAATTTCAACATTATGGTATTTGAGGCACCGCCCCAGGTGAATACAAATATTATAGAAGTGATTGAATATTAAAAAAGGCAACAGGAAATCTAATACAAGGTTTCCCATTATCTCTCTTAATTGATCTTAAATGTTTGTGCTTGTAAACTTAAAGGAAACACAGAATTAGTAGATTTTAAAGGCCATTAAAGCTAAATTTTAAAAGTCATTACAAACTGGAAACAAAAATAACTCATCTCATAAAATACAAAGTAAGTAATCAAATGTTTTGCAAATAGGGTAGATCTCTTAAACTTTGTGTTCGTCTGCCCGTTTAGTACAAATTGGCAAATGTTTGTGTACGACTGCCTGAAGAGACAAAATTATTTAAAAATGACGTAATTCATGCTGGCTTTGTTACATTATTTCTTTTACGGTTTTTTAGATCTTGATTAAAACGTGCAATAATGTAGAGGAACGCGGGAAGTAGTTTGCTAATTTTACGGCAGTCGTAAAGTATAAATAAATACATTAGAAACACATAACGTTGTGGCTGACGTTAGTCAACACGCTCAATATGTCAATCACTCACTGCCCCTACGTTTCTCGATTTATTTTTTTAACGAATACTTATCTAAAGAAGATCTCAAAATATATTTATTTTTAAAGCAATTACTTTCAAAAAAGTTTTTTGCATTTCGATCAAAAATTTAATCTGTAAATAATATAGAGTCGTCTGCCTGTCCCATGATTTACCATATCACTCTTATATACGTTTCGGACCTATTTTATTAACTCAGTATATGTACATAATTTATTTTGGAATATAGGAGACCGTAAGGAAGTTTTTGCAAACCACAAACTTCAATGCCCTGTTAAATTTAGTTACAAAATGCGTCATAAATTATGTTTTCAAACTACGCCCGCAACTATCTCTCACAAGAAGTTCATAGTTGAGAATTCCGGTATAAAAGAGCTCATAAAACTAGATTGTATAAAGAAAACAAATGTAGCACCTGAACAACCTCATTTAAATGAAATGAATATTCATATCTCACAGCCTCCCGCATGCAGCAATTTAAATTTCCACAATTTTATTTATTCTTCTAGCCTGTTCTAATGATAAACATAATTGTTTATCACTAGCACAGGCTTTATTTCGTATTTAAATAAATAAATAAAGCCTACTTGAGCTTCGTATGTCCCTGATGAATATACATTCATGATCTATAAATGACGTCTATTTACGGATCAAAATGAATTCAGCGCTGAAACATCTGATACAGAATAAACAGTGCTGATCAATGCCAATGCAATAAATAATCTCACAGAGGTGAGGTCATATTCACGCGATAGGGAGCAAGTTAACAGCATTCCTTCATATGCTAACTCTACGTTTGCAACTGAAAATTCACGAAATCCACTTTTGAACAATATAACCATCTATTTCTATCAAACGTACCTACAAATAAGCAATCAAATTATGTAGTTCCGTAAGTAATCTGAATTAACCCCCGGGACTGTGTTCAATCATTGGCACCATGTATTTGTAATGAACTGGTGCCAAACGACTACTTGACCACATACATGCACGGATTGTAATTATATTTAAACAAAAAACAATTTATCATTTTATTTACAATGGGCAGTAATATACAGTGCCATTGTACAGTGTACAAATTGAGCAAGTTTAAGTTGAATTTATACGTCCCCAACCTTAAATAAGAACAGTAAGACCGTGTAGATTAAACATAAAATTTGAAAAATAACTGTAGTACTTTTCCTCTGGATTTATAGATTTACCAAGATTTTTCAGTTTATAAATCAGTCGAGGGTTACCAATAAAATACAGGTACCTACGGGTTGGCAGAGACATTTACGCTAGTGTGCTCTGGTATCATAAGCTGAATTCATTGTTATAGTTTTCTTGTCCTTATCTCTGATACCTTCTATACTATGATCAAATAAATTTTGTTATGCATTACAATCCCTTTTTTGTCCTACTTTTGTCAGGAAAATTCTCGCGCGCGCTTTTTTTACGAAAGTTTCATCTCAATTAGGCAAATCATCGAGTTTTTAGTCTCGCGAATTCTGATAATTGGCAATCCATAGGTAAAACAAACATTATCAATTATGATTGGATATTTGGTCAACCCAAACATAATGAACCATTCAGGAGAGACCGTGAGAAGCATTCCAAACATTAAAGATACGAAATCTGCGGAGTATCGGATCCGTGCAAGCACATTCTGAATGAACGTGAACGGAATACTGAAGTCAATTCGAAGTAAATTAAAATTCATATAGTAATGGATACGAGAATTTTCCCCTAAGAATGTTATTCACACCCACGCTACGCCTTTGTAGGTTGCTCAATCGTAGAACAACTTCCACTAAATAAAGATTTAATGCCAAAACAACCTTAAGTGGGAATAGATTACATGAAGCGGCTCGTGCGTCACCAATATTCTTGACGAGAGCTAGAAACACGCATTTGTGCACTCTTGGTATTATTAGTTCATGAAACACTCACCGCGACCTACTTCACATGGAATCGTCTGCAACCTTCGGTATTCAGAATTATATTAAAGAAACTATAGAGAAGTTCAGTTTCAGGTCTGTCCAAACCAAAAAGATTAGAACATCGCGAATGGGGTAAAGGAACTATTGCCTAAATTTTCATCTTTTCCATTCGCGCCTAAGTAAGCTAAAACTATGATCGAGTACACTAATTTAGATAAGGGGAAATGGAATGTTCGGCCAATCAATAACAATTTAATTTTAGTGCCAGATTCATGATCGAGCAAGGAAACTTCTTGCTTCTTTGAATATTCATCTGAGGTTTCCATTGATTAATTTTCTTTGATGACTAAAAGCAAGTTGTCAGTGAAATTTTAAGTGTCTAAATAAGTACGTGATTGGAAGCGCCTTGGGTCGGGACTCTTGTTTACAAAGTTCTTGTATTTAGACTGTAGGTACCTCGCCCAAACGTGACTAGACTAGCAAATCTGCTTCATCCGATTATACGTAGACAGATATTTTATGTTTATTGTTACCTATTTACGACTCTAAGTATGGATGAATCTGGAAATATGTGTTAAACTTCATTAAATGCAATTGCTATAATATATAGTATTTTTTTATTAAAATAGGAGCACTTTTATTTCCCTTAGACTCACAAATTAATGTGAAAAGGTTCATTATACAACAGTATATAATAATATGATATTGACTGTCCATAAGCCTGATATAATATGATATATAACTCGCGCAAGTTAACTGTGCAGCTAGCTCTGTGTTGTCAATCGAACGGTACCGTTTGTAATAAATTAAACATCATGTTAAAAATTTAAATTAAATTTTTTTATGTTAATAAAAGGTCGTTTTGATGATAAAGCGTCATAATACTGGGTCATTTTACTCATGACGTTTTGCAATTAAATTGATAGATATGGTCTGCATTCCAGCGAGGTGCACAGTTAACTCGAGCGAGTTATAGTGGTGATGGACGGCTCATAGCGGCCTGCAATGATTGTTGACATAACCGCTTCGCATGATGGGGACGCCGTGAAAACCGAAAAAGATAAACAAATCATGCTTTTTGACTCGGATTGCGACTTTGTCGACACGTGGGATGTGGATTTAGAAATCATTGTACCGATAGTCATGACAGCCAATTCATTAATAGCCAAGGGCCTGTACCAACGCCTCAGAAGGCTCTCGTTAGGTAGCTGGATTAAGGGCTTGATTAAGAAAGCGGTACTTCTGGGCACGGCTCGCTTTGTCAGGAGATTCCTTTCTGTGGCGTCCTGACTCTCTGTAGCTCCCAAGCTACAGCTACTATTTTACTATAATTATATATTATAATTTATAATATATAATTTATATAAACAAATATTAAAATAAAAGAAATGTTCCTCTGTATATAGATACTCGCTCATGAGTAGAAAAATCTGAAGCTTCTCCGAATAATTTTCAAGTTGAAATAAAACCGTAGGCGTCGGCTTAACATTAATATCTTGATTTTCTTAATGTAAATATTATAGAACAGAAGAAGACGTTGAGATTTGGTAAATAAAAATAAAAAAATACACATATGTAATGTGGGAAGTACTGAGGTAGCTAGGCCTCATGAGAATACGCCTTAGCTTGGTTTTTTACGAGTAAATATCGAGGAGATTACCTGAGCCGAGCAGAGCATATCGAATCAGGTCGCAATGTCTCTGGGGAAGCAACAATAACTCAATTTCTGTAAAAATAAAAAGTCAACCAAACAGTTTAACAATGAGAGCACTACTAATTGAAACATGATCATAAAACACATTTCACTCTAAGAAACTGTAACTGTGCATGTTCGGATGTAAAATGGAAAATGTATTATGAATCACAGCTAACTCTAATAGATAAAGCATTTCATCTCACGTTTAGCTGGAAACAGAAAAACGATTGGAATTTGTAACGAGATTGCATGCGGACATTTTAGATTATTTTGATTGGTTACCGAGCTGCTGTTAGTCGTTGAGTATTATAACGTACAGTACAAAATTAACAAAATTATGGTAAATATTGTAATAAACTTTTGGGTGGTGATTTATTACACTTTTTATAAATAAATTGTGAAAACTAAAAACGAATTACCGCTACTGTAATACTACCTCACTTTTTACAAACATAAAACTCTATCTTTTCAATAAAAACTAGGCTTCAAGTCTTGAAAACTAAAGAAGAAATGCTTACAAGCTTCATAAAAGTGCATATTCACCTTATAAAATAAATATTCTCAGATATTGTGTAATATTACCCCTAAAATGTCACTGTGAATGTGTCGCATTACAAATGGCCAAGGAGATTGCAACAATTGTACCATTGTGCCAGCCTCCATACTTGCGTCATCAATCCATTCGAAAGTCCGATTTAAAATAGGTTAATGGTCGTGTTTTTACTGAATAGACACTACTAAATAAAATATTCATGGTGTTTTCTTACTAACTCCGAATATTTTTATGAGGGAATCTACATTTGAACTTTCGGTTTCATAAACTACGAGTGAAAGAAAACAGCGCCGCTAACAAAACAATATCTGGTATTTTTATGTTGGTTTAGTGTTATAATCTAAATAAGCAAAAGTCAACACATTTTTACTTAGGTATCATAACGTCACTAAGTTGAATTATGGATAAAATTAAAGTATATTTATATACCTACGTTTATTCATGTATAACTAGAGCACTTTTACACGTTAACTACGGTTCGTATCTTAGCTTTTCCTAGTGCATATCTTTAAATTCCCATAAATGCGCGCCCACACATACGCTGTAATGCAAAAGGGAAGAGAAAATAGTGCATGGAAGTTAGAACAGCCATCACCAAATGTATGCAAACACAATATGTGATTGGTGCGTGACCCAGAACAGTGAGAAGACTACAAGATTAAGAATTAACGATCAGGCAACCCTGAAATAGTTAACCTCGAACGTCACTGCGTCACGCATAGGTAGCTACCAACAAATGCTTGAATAAAATATTCACTCAGCTGTTATTATAACGGACATCAATCAAGCTGTCGCCATCTATTTTCGACGAAAACTTAATTTCGTCGCCCGCCCATTATATCTGATATAGCAAAACGTTCGTACCCTAATGAGATATAATTATTTTAGACATAGAAACAATACTAGCATGATTGAAAGGGTTCTCGGATTTTTGATAAGCCTAAATAAGTGTAAATGAAAGGCGCGAGCGTAACTTTTTTATTTTTGATAATTGAAAGAAACATTTGATACATTGACTAAAACATCTCTACATTTTATTCGTTGATTAACCAAATGCTTATATTTATTGTTCAGGTAACAGCTGCAGGAAAAGCAGTTCTAGTAACAGGCTGCGACAACGTTCTGGGGAATGCCCTCGCTCGTAGATTGGACGATCTCGGCTACCATGTGTTTGCTGGATTCCAAAGTAAAGCTGGCAACATTGATGCCGACATGCTCAAAGAAGACTGTTCCGGAAGGTTACACACTCTGCAACTTGACATCACTTCGGAAACTCAGGTAACCTAGCTATCCATTTTAATTCATGACTTTAAGCGAACACATCATTTTTATACGTACCTATATGTTCAATCTAAAATACAAGTAACTTATTGTAACATATTAGTTAGCTAATATATCTCCTGTTCATTTAATAATAGTATGTTCATTTCCACACTCAATTAATAATGAGGACACTGTTAACAACAGAAAAAAACTCATTAAACTAGAAAAGCTTTTTCTGTAAGCTCATAAACTCCTACACAGAGCAGTCAATTAAGGTAGATTCATTTTTAGTGTTGTTAGAAACCCTCAAATCCTATTGTATGTAAATAAGTATCATTAATGTAATCTTGAATATCTCAGCAAAGCCTCTTTGTACATATAATATACCCATTCTAGCCTCATAGTCTAAGCCGCTAGTATATAAGTACGTAGTAGCTAAAGTCTTTGTAAATTAATTTTGTACGTGTACCGCTCCTAGCAAACCCCAATTTAGGGATGTACTCGACTCTAAATTAATTCAGGTTGGCAACCAAAAAGAAAATGTTACAATCACGAGGTCGGAGCCGACCGCCCACGTTTCACAACATTAAAAATGATCTACTGTTGTAATCGTGGTACAAATGCGCCTAATTTGTGCACATTCGTTAAAAGTCCCTTTTTATTTCCGTTGTCTTCCGCTTTGTCGACGCCTGATAACGCACGAGTTCTAAATATATTTACGATTCGAAGAACGTTCCTAACTTTTGGTAAGATTAATTGCCCAAAGTCTGGAGTGAAACAAACTTACAATTCGCTATCAGTCGATTTTGTTCACGCCTATGGTTGTGATAAAAGTTTCCTTTATTTTGATTAACATATGTAGGTACATCAGGATCTTTTTAATAAACAAAAGCACGTGACTGGCAGAACCTTTTCCTAATTTATTCTATAGTATATACCTAGATTACTACATACATATATGATCTAAACATATATTTGTTATTTAATTATAATTTTACTAGTGTGCAACTAGTAAAATTATCCGTCGTGCGTTGCAATGCCACGTAGAAGCATTCACGGGCGTCCTCAGAATCGCCTACCAGTCACATCACAATCCGATTAATGGTTTTGGAATGCATATAAGACAAATATACAAACATTGTTTTTTATTTATATGGATTCGCTCCAACATGAGTAGATCTTTCAACAATATGTAAAAGCTCAATATGACTTGTTCCATTTTAAGGCGATTACTAGGTATTTATGACGACACTAATGAGATCTAGCGGCGAATCCTAATAACGTAACATAAAACGCTGAGGTAACTAGAAGCTATCTTGTTTTAGATTCTCTCAGCTTCGTTGTACATCGTGGACCACCTGCCAGAGGGCGCGCAGGGGCTGTGGGCCGTCGTCAACTGCGAATCTTGGTGCGCTCTCGGCGAACTAGAATGGGTGCCATTCTCCGTGATCAAGCGAGCGATGGAAGTCAACCTACTCGGTGAGTAAATGCTACGAGCTGCACGGCAGCGCTTCGCCGCCCTATCCACTGGTGGGTTTGGCAAAATGTCACAAGATGGCGGTAGTATTATCTAAACTGAAACCAAGCTTAACTTTCTGTACCGCAATAAATACCTTCTTAGTTTATTTCTGAGAAAACTGAATTTTTATTAAATAGTTTACTTTTTCTAACTTATTGGTATTAGATGATAACCATGTTATTAAGATCATATACAATCCTAAATACTATATAATAATCCTAAATAGGTATGTAGGACGCGCGATTTCCACATTTCAATTCGATATTTTTATCGGCGTATTCTAACAATAGTTTGTGTACTTAAAAAAATCTTACTCTAAAAAATCATCTTATTTTACTTTTGATATAGGTAGGTAACACTATTCATCAAGATTTTTTACATAAAGCATTTTAGTAACAAACCTATTTCATTTTTGAAACGCTTTCATAATTCAAAAAGAATATTAACATCCTAATGGAAAAATTAATACCGAAGAGGAAAAGGTAGATTTAATTTTACCGAGCAAAAAATTATACGTTTCCGCGGAGTTAATTAAGTCCAGGAATTTATTTATAGCGATGTGCTAATTAGCAAAGATGTCTAGATATTTTCGAATTTCAAACGATCTTTTAAAAATTGATAATATCTACTTGTAAATGATCGTTTGTGAGCAGGTGTCAACTCTTATAAAATATTAAGGGACAAGATGTTTCCAAAAATACTCCTTGATTCATTTCCAACTCCAACGCGACATTCGTTTTTTTCGCTATCTCTGCCACATTCCTGGCGCAGCTATTCTATAAAAAATTTACCGTGAAAATTAAGGTGAACGGAACTGTCATTCCGCCAGCCGGTCTGTTGTGTAAAAATTTGTGCATAACTTAGTGAAGTAAGCTGTTAATAGTGACAATTTAGGTGTAGTGGCACTTAGATCAAATCTGTATCGCGTTAGTTTTCTGTGTAAAATTATTTAACATATAAATACGAATAACAGTATTCAAAATAGTGTATCTAACCCTAATGCATCCGATGTCTGCCCATCATATTATACTGCTGGTGTTTGCTGGTTTAAACACTTTATACGCTGCAACGAATAAACAAGTAGCATATTTTTTGCATATGCTAATACTTTTTGTGCCGGATATATGCACGATTCCACAATATAGGGCACGGATACGAAGTCGAGGGTAAAAGCTCTATATTGAGTCAGACTAGAGTTCGGAATTCTTGACGCTCTTTCTTATCTAATAATGTTGTGCATCTCCAAGACAACGGTGTCACTTTCAGGCAATCTTAAAATGGCACCGGTGACTGAGAAGTTGCGCAGAACCTAAGACTAAACAAACTATGTTTGTACTTGTTAAAGATATTACTGGAAAATAATAAATAAAGATAACACTGGATAAAATAATGATGACGATGATTTCTTTATACGAATTGTGTTATACAGGTCCAGCGCGCCTGGTGCAGGTGATGCTGCCACTGGTGAGACGCGCGCGAGGCCGCATCGTGCTGGCCTCATCCATCCTGACTCACGTGGCAGCGCCGGTGCGTGGTGTGCACGCTGCCTCGCTGGCTGCCCTTGACGCGCTCGCCGCCTGCCTCAGGCGTGAGCTAAAACCAAGAGGCGTTGATTGCGTAAGTTTTAATATACACACATTCAATACGGATCTTTCGGTATTCATTTTGTTGTAACAACGTCCCTTGCGAAACAAGAATCGTGAATTATGCCTGCTTTATGTGAATCAGCAATTAAATTATTTCAGGAAACATGTAGCAACGTCTTTATAAATCATCTCAAAGAATCTAAGATGTGTTTACATAAGACACACTTTTTGAAAATCCTTCATAAATAATACGTCGTCTATTTCAACCCACTTTTATCAACTACAATCATAAAACACTTTTTTACACAACTATCCTATTTCAAAAGTGTCTCCTCTACGTTCTGTCTCTCTGCGATCATCATGACCATATAAACAGGTAATAAGTACAATCAGCTACAACAGTCAATTGAACAAATTATGTTTTTAAAAACGATACCCAAGTAACGTTTGAGTGAGCGTCAGCGTTCTCAAAGACAGCACTCTTTGAGATTATTTCTCCTTCGTTTAACTCTCATAACTTCTATTATAAAATGCCAAAAAGTATATTATCGAATCATATCATCGACTTCGATAGCGACAGTCGACTTTTGTTTCTGACTAAACTCAACTAGGTGCCAATAGTTACGATCTTGTTAACCTCAATGAACGACAAACAGAGGCTCTGTCATACAATACCAACTGCTAAAGTCGACATTAAACAACAAAGGCAACTAGAATGCATTTGGTGCTCACTGTCACCTAGTTGTTAATCTGTTATAGCTCTGACGTCTACGAAACTCGGGCATAGTTGATACTTTATTAACACTCCGAGCACTAATAGCGGTAGCGCTTAGTCTATATAATTAGATAGATGTTGAGCAAACCCGGTATTGTCCGCATATCCCGTGCCTAGAATACAAAACGGTTATCTCAGAAAGAGGTTTTGATTAATGACCAGCAGCATGAAGCTGTCTCGTTTAAAAAATGTCATCCAAGAAACGATTACTTGTGCTTGTTCAGTATTTTTGCTACTCCTTAATACTACAAATGTTTGACCGAGCAACTAGTTATCTAGATCCGATATAATAGTGAAAGGGGGTGGGCCGTATTCCACCTCATGAGTCCTGTGCGAGTTAGGAGCTGTCACGTCTTCGATTTTTTCCTAGGAGATACTTCCGGTTTCCTCACAATATTTATGTAACTTCAAAGTTCTGAGAGCACTATTAATGAAATAATTTACACACAGTAAAACGCCTGTTTAAGTTCGAAAACGGCACGGTCACGGCTGTTATCTCGCGGTCACTATTACTCCCTAAAATAAATACATTTTTGTCATCAACTCAGAACTCGGAACCCTTTAAAATTTCAGCTGTCTCGCCGCACTATCTCAAACGAGGTGGTATAATTTTAGATTAGTTGGTAGCGCACTTAAATTAGCTTTGAGCTCGTTATCCTTTATGATGCGAGGAGAACCTAATCAAACTGGTTTGCATTATTCATACCGGCTTTAGGTGTATCGCAATATGGGACCTTTAGTACAGCACCTACAGTTTAACTATGACATATGATTTGTGTATCTCTGAAAGTGGGTGGGCAGGGACACCCTAAGTAATACAACACCCGCGCCTGCAGGTGTGTTTCACTTTGATTAATTTCTGGGATGATAAGGACTATAAGAGTAGAAATAACACTAAAAAATGAAAGAACTAATACTTTATTTATACGTAGGTATGTACATGACTATTTTGCCTTGTGCCATTACGTATATGATTTCTTAAAACGTACATATAACAAAATCTTTATTTGAATTTCAAAAGCAAAGTCTAGCTACCTAATGTTTTGTTGAGAAGAAAATTTAGTCAAATATTAATAGCAAAATCGTAGAAATAATTTATTTAATATTATATTTATATTACAGGCGAGATAAATCTGTATCACAGGCGGCATGCTCAAACATTATGATGATTTTAGGACAATAATATTCTTGTTTTATTAATCACGGTTACTACAAAGTGTTGTAACGGTGATTTAATAACTCATTACTTTATACCCCGCGGCTTAGCCCACGTGGATGTCAGCTTAGCCCACGTAGATGTCAGAAATTATCCCGCGGGAACATGCTACCGTGACAAAAAGTAGTCTATAAAGCGTATTAAGGCATTAAGTCCGCTTTTGTATTTCTTTTGTTTGTAAAAAGTTTAAATAATTAACTATATTTTACTCCATAATATCAGCTATCTATTAGTCTACGTCTTGACTAGCCTTAAAAAGGATCATCATCAACCTTTTAATCATCCCACTGCTGGGCACAGGTCTCCTCTCATACAGAGAAGGTTTGAGCGTAATCACCACGCTTGCTCAATGCGGGTTATCGATTTCAGACTTAAAAGTCCAGGTTTCCTCAAGATGTTTTCCTTCACCTTTTAATTAGACATTGGTGTACTTAGAAAGTACATATAACTTAGAAAAGTTACATTGGTACTTGCCTGACCTGGAATCGAACCCGCACACACATACTTGAGAGGCTGCTGTTTTAACCACAAGGCCACCACGAGTATAAAAAGGATATTTGAAAATAATTATTCAAATCTTATATTTAAAAAAATCTTTCAATGCATTTCAATGCATTTCAATTATTGAACTCTTACCAATTTTTGCAGGAAAATATGACAGTTATATTGTATTAAGCCACGTAATGGTTGATTTAAAAAAAACCTAAAACAAATGTTTATTTATTTTTTGTTTTAAGTAGAATTAGACCATCTAATCTATTTTTATTTATGGCAAGTGAAGCCGATGTCAACTATTCTGCCAATATCAAAAGTGGATTGGAGAAAAAAATAATAATAAAGACTAAAAAGAAAAAAATACTACATTAGACCTATTTATATGTATCTTGTGAGGTTAGTAGAAGAATGAAACAAACAAAAAGATAAAAATACATATCATATTATAATTGTTAGAACATCAAATACACATATACTATATCTATATCATATATATTTGTGGCGGTTAAAAATGATCAGCGTCACAAGTAATTCTGGAGAGGGATATGTTAGAAGGGAGGGGAAATTGATAGGACGAGGGATCTTTAATTTGGGGAGACTGCTATATAAATCTTGAGGTGGGATATTGTTAGGACATTCGAAAAATATATGATCCAGAGTGCTCCTCTAAATTCGACGTCAACAACTTGTTACTTAAAATATTTTCATAGAGATTTTTACACCGTCTAAACCATTCTAAACCTTAAGGTTAAGTTTAAAAGGTTATTAAGGTTTAAAAACAAAGTTTAAAATATACGTATATAAATACTCTTTGAAAATTAATGATTAATTTAGATAGGCCTTTGGCGAAGTTACAAGTTTTTAAATTAATGAAATTAGATTTTTCATTATGCAGAGAGGAGCCCTTTTCATCTCTAAAAGTAAATTCTTGTGACCTAACCATTATTTCTACTTACATTTTTTTTTTAATTTTGCCAACACTAAGCAGTTAATACTTGTCTTTAAATATCCACACCTAAATAAAAACTCGAGCCTTTGACGCACCAAATAAACTTGCGGTTCACGTCAAATGCAAAGTTTATTTCCACGATTACTGAATCACCACTGGATATATTTTAAAGATGTACCTACTAGACTAGGTACGTAATACATGTGTGACGTAAACGTCGGACTTTTACGGTTTAGTTTAGTTTTATTTGAAACACGTAATGATCCTATTATGTTCCCACTCTACTGGGATACAGGGCACCTGTCTGTTAGGAGGATTGGGCTTTTTAATCTACCACGTGAATCCAGTGACGCTTGGCGTGGTCACATACATATCTACGAATTTTTGATTCTAGAACGTTATCAAATATCTTGAGGAAATGTGCGAAATAATACATAAGTAATATTACATCGCCGGTTTCCCCACGATATTTTCCTTCAACGTTTTGAGAGCAATGGTGATTAAATAAAGTCCATGCTTGGGTTCCAATCTATTATGGCCATTTCAACTAGCAGCTTATAAATAAGTATGAAACAGGAGACAATTAACGTGAGCACCCACACACCCAACAAAAGTACGTCTTTTTATTTTAATGTTCAGTGGGTAAATAATTGGTTTACCGTCATATCACCTGGGCAAATATTCAAAGAGTATTTTAGTAGAAAAGGTTTCTCTATTTAAATTCAAATGTAGGTTAACAATATTGGTAGTTAATGCTATATATTACTTACTATTATAAAGTTGAATGTAGGTGTATACGTTATGCATTCACGCGAAAGCTACTTAATAGATCATCATGAAAGTTTGTACACATTTTCTTGGAGGTATTAAAAATACATTAAAATATTTAAAAGAAACGATAGATAAAAAATCTAAACTTATGCGAGTAAATCCGCAGGACATAGACAGTAACAAGATAAATATTATAATCTTGTTGTTCCACTCGTACAAAAGTCGTATTGATTCTCTTCTTGTTTAATATTTTTTACGTAATTCCCAACAGATAGGAATATCAGATATCGACATAGATAACTTATGTTATGCTATAGATTATTCCAGATATTAACTTTACATTACATAACTCAGCTTTCGCATACGTACAAGCTATTCAATGTAACCGTCACTCAGAATGTCCATCAGAAGTAGCTAGAAGTGAACCAATATTGATCGGATGCTAATTTGGTTACAATTAAAACTTAACGCGTGTCCAACCGACACGCACGTATGTGTACAAACGTGTATATATGATTTGAAAATTCGGAGAATAAACCGTGAAATTTAATATAATATGATCTAGTCAGTAACTCACACTTTTGTGATAAAATCGTACTTGTGTTGTTAAAACCTGAAACACAACGCCACGAACCATTTTATTTTTTTCAAATCAAATAAAATAGTTTATTTGTGATACACAGGTATAAAACATAGGTCTTACAATACAAAGTGAGTACGTACTGTTATCAGCCCCCACGGGCATACAAATTCATTGAACAATAATATTATTCTATTATATATCTATATATTAAGGGTTCAATTTCTGCACTGGTAATAACATAATTAATAATTATGGTTACCATATTAATTTCAAACTATTTTTTTCACAGGTCCTAGGCATCATCTAAAAGTTTTTTTTTTCCTAATCCTAATGCTAGTTTTCCCAAAAGGCAAACACCAATTCATTTAGTTTTAGCAAAGCACCAACTCCCGTTGTACCGCTCATTCCTTAGTAGGCAACTTGTAAGATTGGAACTAATGATTTGGCACTTCTTTGTGATTTTCAAATTTAACTTCAACATCTATTTATCAATATTGATAAATTTATTAACTTTACCGTATGTATTGCCGAAGCGATGTCGTAAATTTAGTTTCATAGCTTTGGCGTTGGTGATGATGTCTTTTTTTGTGCTAAGTAGGTAATTATTGTATTTACACATTACGTTCAAGTGGCACTTAAACAGCCTATTTCGATGCAGTGCCTCGGTACATAAGGGTAATACATAATCTAGTTTGACTCTAGATAAATTAAACAAACATTTAATCATTTATTTCTTTTCAATTAACAAACAAGCCAGTCAGTCGGAAAGACGAAACTAGTTGGCCATTCAATAGCTGAATTTACAATAGGCATAATCTATGAGAAAATGATTTCAAAATACTTACATGTTTAAATCGTCCAGGAAAAAGTAATATGAAAATTAAAAAAAAACAAATAATTAAAATAATACCATGCATGTATCACTCTAATCTACAGTCTCCAACGTACCTAATTCGTAAAACAGTATCCAATAGCCACACACAACTGCTTCTAATAATTTTGGCAATCTGGTTTATTGTGCACATCAGCTCTATGTACATAGGTACCATATTACTCATAACCTTTATGTATGTAGGAATGAAAAAAAAATGTACTTGTTGTTACTTCAGTTCTCAGTGAAATCCAGGTGACGGTTGAGGAGGACAAATGCACTAAATGCTTGCCCCACTTGGTGAACTTCAGAATCGTCTGAATTCAGTTACTGGGCCAACCCAGTAACTGAATTCAGACAAGTTTCATCACAGTCAGCCAGTTAGCTTCCTAAAAAATCCTAAATAGATAGAATAATGGTCGAGACACATCTATCTCTGTCGCTTTTAAGGCTTGAATTCCTCTTACACTGATGTCGGTCGCGTATACACACAAAGCCACGCTTCACCATGCTTGTCGTTCGACCGACAAATGTGGCAAAACTACTAGGTATTTACTAAACAGTCTAAACCTGCAAGCTTTACTTATTTGCCCTATTCCCGTGTTCACTGACTAAACTGAATTTACGGACAGTACGTCTTTTACATTCTGTTTCATTAAGAAAAAAACAAAAGATAAATATTGTTTATTCCTGTCAAATTAAGATACTTCATAGACATTTTCGACGTGATGAAAAACATGGCTACTGGATTTACGTCAATTTACTTCAGGCGCTGACTAATTTAACCGGATTGAACTAATATTTATCTACTTTCCTTTTTGAATGGAATAGAAAGAGAAACAAGAAGCCATACTGTGCTTAAATTTTATTCAGTTTGCCAACAAGAGCATTGGCGTTAGCGCCGTTTGTATCTCGAATAAGAAAAAAAGACATAAACAATATATTTATGTACACCGTACTTAGATGTTTGAAACTAATAGTAAGTTTAACGGTTGGCAGGTGGTAGTAGCGGCTGGCGAGTATACAACCGGGAGTGCATGGCTTTCCGAGGATAAACTTCTGGAACAAGCCCGCGACATGTGGAAGAGACTTAGCGACGAACAAAAAGGCGCCTACGGTGAAGACTACTTTGAAAACGCCCTGCGAAGCCTCGAGAAGTACACTAAAGGCGCTGTAAGTAGCAAACACGTGACAACTCTTAACTTCTTCATATTTATAGCTATACTTGTGTGTTCATATGGAAACCTGGATGCCTCAATATTACATTCCGTAACTAGACAGGTAGAGGTTTAGCCCTGCCTACGTCATCACCTTTCTTTATTCCACTTTACGACGCACAGAATGGCCACTTAAATAGGTTTAAGTGTCTTTTAATCAAAAACGAAAATGGTTTCGACTTTTCCATGAAGTTAGGAGAAAAAATTAGATGGATGTATTGAAAATTGGGGCACAACATAAAAATATGAAGTTCAAGTAGATATTTTGACGATCTTTATTTTCCTAATGTTGAGTGTAATAAAAAAATACTACCTAATATTTACATAATATGCCATAATAATTAAATAATATATATACTTAAAAATATTTTGAAACACTTTGCTTCTTTTTGGGAATGCCTGCCGAAGTCGAAGCGAATCTTTCAGTTAATTCCAGGTAGGTACATAATTATGTACAGTCACCAAAAGAGATACGTAACTACGTACGTATGTCTAATAGCTTTTGTATAGAAGAAGTATCAAAAGTTCTATATAATTCTTCCGTAACAGTATCTAGCATTGATAAAATCAGCCCTTAGCTAATTGAAATTGAACAATTTATCAAATAAAATTTCATTTTAAAACATCCATCTGTTTCTTATTAAACTTCAACTATATCAGATGACCCTGGTTACTTATCTCCTTTAGTAACTATACCTACATTTGAATTTCACCGTCGTATTTGGATTCCATAGGTACTTACATTTCTTTGGAACTTTCTCTACAGGAGCTACGTTCCTAAAATGGACACGGAAAGATAATTTAGATTCTTCACTTTCCATTTAGTGTCCAGACTCAAGTTTCTGTTCTTTCGATTTGTATATAATTATATAGCACACACCTTTAATGATATTTTTTCACATAACATTGAATGATCTTCTATTTTTTTAATAATATGTTGGACAAAGCAATAGTTAACAGATGGTATGGTAGACTAAGAAATTAAAACATACCAGCGATTAATTAAAGATTCTGTAATTGCGTAAGTTCGTGTTAACAATATCAAAAGCAGAGAAATCAATACTTAGTCAAAATTGCTTTCATAAACAAACTCCTCCGTATAATCAATTTCCATCTCCTTCTTACTGCATAATTATCCCTCCATTGTATCTACCTACCTAATGTTGGCTTTCACAAAGTAACTAAATACGACAATCATCCTTAACATTCTGTTTACGACGTTGAGGTTACTAAATATTTTTACACAAAGTTGGACGAAGCGTTCTCTGTAAAGATCAACTTTAATTGAAATGTAAAGAACTCTTGTAAACATCTTAGAACTCTTGTAGCCTTATCTACATACACGTATTGATGTATGTAGGTGTCTACCTACTGAACATCAGCGAACAAAACCATTGATGTGAAAATTACACAGTAAGCCCACTTTGTAATTCTCACATCAGTGATTTTATCTCCTTTTATTGTTTACGCTTCATTAGCAGTTCAATCACATCAGAAGCAGTACGAGTTTATGATAAATAATGTGTTGTGTTCCTTACGCAGGACGCCGACCTGACCGCCGTGACACGTGCGCTGAGTGATGGAGTGACACGTACCTTCCCCCTCGCCCGCTACACCCCTGTATCCCCCCGGGAGAAACTCAAGTCCTTACTGGCTGAGCACATGCCGCGCTCGCTGTACGAAGGCCTCTACACCGATTAAATGGAAGCCTGCTCAACGTCTACCAACTAATGATACCTCGGTTTATGTTTCACTGATCCTGCAAACAACCCGACCTTTACATAATACAGCAACAATTTTTAATTTACCCAGTAGATATAAAGGTCAAATGTCAAAAATATAATATATGTACGTTACCGACGGTGCTGTTTATTGGACCTACCATGAAAGAACGAGTTCACTTTCATCTTAAACTTTAATTACGCAGAAATTATAGTTTCTTTTCATGGCAGGCCTTTATCATTCATTACACAAATCATACAGAAAAGTACGATACTAAAGCTATCCTCATCGCGTCAAACGAATGATATCGAGTTTTATAGGATCAGCCAACTTCACTAAATATAGACATAGTTTCTCAAATACACGTCGTATTTGAGAAACTGACATAGTTGCTATCTCATTGCAATAAACAATTAGCGGTCCTACATAATACGTGGATAGTCGACGTGTGCCAAATGAAACTTATGCAGAGCACTTGTGTTACGTAAGCGTATAAGTTGAAGGCGGTTTACTCTGCCTCCAGCCCACTTGAACACGTTTATAATAAGCATCATCTATCCACTAAAAATTGACCGCGCCACCTGAAGAGGGCACTAATAAGTCAACCAACAGCTATTTAACAATCCTGTTAACATTAAAATAGAAAACCTTTGTCTGATATCTAAGTTTCAGCCAATGTGACTGTTGGTGACATTTCATTAATTATCAAAAGATTCCCCTCACCGCTCCATTACAACCTGCGTTTTGATCCTATGAGTAAATAAGATTCCGCTTCAAAAGTATCTAGATTTGATTTTAGGGCAATAGTCGCTAGTAAAATGAAATTTATTGAGCCTATACTGTTCGTTTCTTATCAGGTTACCTTTGTAACAGCATTAGTTACCTGATCAGTAGATAATGAGTGCCTTCATTTATGTAAGTGCCAGGTCAGCTTGACCCAATTATTTGTTGGCACTTGATCAATTCTGTCAGTCGCATATGTTGCTGATCCATTTTCGCATTTAATGTGTGGTTATCCATAATTCAGGCTAAGGTGATTATTGTATAGTTAAATTGGTTAAAATATGCGTTATATGAACCATTTACACGAGGACAGTGGTAATGGGATCACTAGGCATTTGTTATTTTGAACTTGGAGTTTGTGCAAATCTCATGCGACTCGCAAAACTTTCCTCTGCGATACGGTAAGTGTTTACGTGAAGCCCAAAAGATAAAGTGGTAACCACTAAATAAGTTAAATAATAAAAGAGGCCGGTACTCTCCTAGGTAAAGGAACCATGTTTATTTAACACGTTAAACGAAAACCTTCTAAAATGAAAATTTGCGGCCTTACTATGTTGGTGTAAATATCGCACAATAATCAATACTTGTATACTTATGTACAATAATTGTATAGTGTTTATTCACAGTTGCAGATAATACGTTAAAAATTATTCGTCGTGTACAGTATTTTGAATAAATGTTCCCGTGTGTAATATCATCATCATTAGCTCAAGTCATCAATAAAATGATCAACTAAAGGCCTTGCTCTCGTTGGCACCACATTATAGAGATTCCATTGTATCATTTATGTTTGCAAATACTTGCTTTACGTGTGTGTACTCGTATTACTTATGTTAAAAATGCAGCCGGTACGTGGAGTGCCATGAATACGTTATCGCCACCTGCTTGCTTCATTTTTGAAGTGCATTTAAGTGCGACCTACAGACATTATATAATTCAATACTATATAGATTAATTTTAGTTCTATCGCGTGTGAGATAATATAATGTGTCTTTTTAATAAATAAAAAAATAAAATGTTGTTTCATTTACAATGCAATTACCATAAAGTTGAAAATAGTTTGGCATTAGTCTTGTCTCCGACTTAAATAAATGTATTTATACCTATCTAACATTAAAGAAATCATTTTTATCTTGTTTGTTCTGCTTTCAAGGTCCTGGAGTTAGGCCAATGAATAGTTTGTGATAAATTAAATCGAGAACCGGAATTCCACATGCAAAGTTATAAATAAATACGTACGTATAGTACATTATAATTCATGAAAGAACTACTTTTAAACCTTCGAAGTAATCAAAAACTGCAAGAGGATTACCTCGGTCGAATGGACAGCGAATCCGTTGCGGCTTGATCATAAATCCGGCTACGCCAGATGCCTACGTATGTAGCATAACGACCGCGTAGCCATTGTTCGGCGTAGCAATTTACGTAGCAGACACCCATATTTAGCTTTGACTGCTACGACTTATATAAGGCATAATTTTATATCAGTTACATATTTTTATGGGTTTATAAATTATTATTTTTAGCATTCTTTACGAGTTGTGCTCACTGATACTACCACCATTTTCACTTTAGCATTAATAACACTATATACACGCGGTAACTGATCACAAGCACTTTTTAAAATTTTATTAAATAAGCATCTTTGGGGTTTTGGCGGGAAAATTAAGCTGAGTGTCACGCTCATTTTTCATTGGATTTTTTTTTATTATTTATAGTGTTGTTTACTAAATAATGTGATTTATGTAGTAAAAAGTGCATTCAGTAAATAATTTATAAAGAACATTAAGATATCCCAGCATAGTGGCCTCATCATGGCTTCGCCTCTCAAACCTCCCTCGTAGACGATTCACGTGGCCGTTTTTTCGACATGAATAATTCATTACTTGACATTGGCTAAATGCACAAACCGTACGAAGCCAAAAAAAAGAAAGAACGAAGCTCTTGATTACTTCAGAAAAAAATCTTTGCCTTTTACTTGAAATTGGCACAAAGTCAAAACTACTGCCACACTAGAAAAAAAAATAAGGATCTTACGCGTGCAATCAAGAAAGAATTCCATAACACTGGCTAAGTCACGTCAAGCGCAATTATTATGTATACTTTCAGCCAATTTAAGCAGTTAACTAGGTTCATTAGTTTTGTTTACCAGCAATCATGTTCATAATTAAGTTTGTATACGAAACTCATGTTTAAAGAGTAACAAGCGGAGGAAACACGAAGTGTCTGTTTTCTTCTATGTCCAATTACAAGTTAATATTGCATGCAAACAGAATACTGAATGTTTCGCAAATGCAACCCATAAAACCGTATTTAGTATTTGCATAGAACACTGTCTCTAAAATAGTTTTTTTTATATAGAATACTACTTTGAGGGATTATATATACGAGTATCATTATCATAAACTCCTTTGTAATCAAGATCAAAAACATCCCTCTCTCAGGTGCAGTTATACAGTTAATTACAGCATATCCACGCCATTAATTATTTACTAGCATCCATAGTGACTTGGCATAAGATAAAAGCTATCTACCAACCAAAAAAATCGATCATTCATCATCTAGTACGTCATACGACATCTTGTGTCATAGGTTCAGAGATGCGTAGGAGGTGTTCATACCAAAAACTAGAATTTTCCTATTACGACTGTGCTTTTTCTCCACAACAATTCTTTAAAAACGAGATGAGTAAGTAGTCAAGTTTTATAAACTAAATAAGAAAAACCGTCAGAAACCCGCGGCCAACCTTATTAAATTAATTTTATAAGGTGAGTTTCTCTTAAGTATATGTTCAAGAAAATAGGAAAACTTTTGAATTAACAACATAACACGAAGTACATAGATACAATTTTCTCGAAGCTAGGCTGAAGTTCCCGAAAGCGCAGCATCGGCCAACTTATCGGGCCAAGAGGAGTAGGTACGCTGTTGACCCATTTTGGCATACTTTAATTATGACATTAGTACATAAGTAGGCCATATTCGCGATTTTTTTTTTCTTTCATTTCGGATGTCGGTAGCATAAAACGAAGACGCAAAACCAAAGACCGACTTGCAAAATAAAGACGAGGTTTTCAGGGCCTGTGGTATACCTAGCCTAATTATGACAGACATGTCGGCAGCTATACTACCGACACCGACATAAATATTATATTAATATATTATCCCAATGATATTGGTGAGTATCGAAGACTACCATAACACACCAAACGACCTCTTGAAAGTATCGATATCTTAAAGTTGGTGAGAACGCAATCAAGTTCTCCAAACCGTGGCGGCGACAAATGTCTGTGGAGACGAGCTCAAAATCAAAGTCAAAAGTTATTTATTCAAATTGGGCTGAGAATCAGCACTTTTTGAACGTCAATATCATATAAGACAGTGCCCCAAAACGCCCATCCATCGACACTTTCTAGTGCCTTCGCTGGGAAGAAGTGGCGGAAGCACAGCTGTCTGTTCGTTTAAAGAAACACATGCCTTTATACAATACTATGTAATTATGTATAGTAATGAACACAAGAAAATACGACAAAATGAAATTATTTACCATAACCGGCCGGCTAGCCACGCCAAAGTACCAGCAAAGCAAAACAAAAAAATAAATAAAATATCATTAAAATGTAAATGTAAATAAATAAAAACTTATTACCTAAATAAAAGCCCCAGGTATAAAGGGCGTGACAGCTCACATATTTATGCGTTATAAAAAAGTAGCTTAAGGCTAGACTAGAAAATATATAGAGCGATCGGCGCGAGAGATAGGTAGTGCACAGCAGTGCAATTCTGTAACCATCTAACCGTGATTGTTTGGTGAAGTGAGCGCGGAGTGAGCTATCATTCCAACTAAAGCTAGGCATTGACGCAATTGACATCTCTCTTTGAGCTCACCTTACCTAAATTTTCACGCTGAGATTTTTAAAGAATCGATCAAAAGGCTATATACATTTATTAATAGAATATATTTGTTTTGCGTCATAGCAAACGTAACCCTTATGGCTTATAAGATCACTTCGTTGATAGCTTTTTTCTCTGAAACGCGTGGATTTATCAAGTTGACATTAATAGCAAATACTCAGGGGTGCAATTCCTTAAAGCAGTCAAAAACAAACTTCTAGGTCAACGGAATCAAAAGATCCAGTTAATGTTAAATACTTAGATGTTTATTTTGACCCTTGAAAGAGAATCATTATTAATGTAACAACAAAATGTTATCTCCTGTAAATACTTAGTAGTAACTCGTTTCTTATAATAGCCGTTGGAGGCCAACGGCCGCTTCCCACGGTCTGGAAGTTCACGATAAAAGAAATAAATAAAAATGAACTATATTTCAATGGGTATTGCTTCCCCTTTCAAACTCAAAGTATCATCCAGATAAAAAACTTATGGGTAAAGCGTTGTTAAGTTTGCTCTTAATGAAAATGACTGTTCTATTTTGTGATAGAAAATTTGAAAGCTAATCGTTTTGACAGCAGCGGTGTTAGCGATCGATCAAAGTTAACGTCATGGCATAGTTTTAAAGATTCATAAACATTAAGCTAGATGACTTGTAATGTAAGCTAATCTTTGACCAAAATAATTAAAAAATATGATTATTTTCTCTCCTGAACCACACAAGAGCACGTGTAACAAAGATTAATGGCTGGTGAACGTTGCACGCTAACCTATTTCGGAACTTGTTTAATAGCGGTAATTACTATACATTTTGTTAACGATGGCAAAATTTAAGAGCTTTCACTGTTTATTTAATTAATCACAGTTTGCTTAATTCGGTTCGTATCGGTTTTCGATGCAATTACTTTTGTGGTATCCAGGCACAAATGTGCCACTCATGTGGCAGCCCCAATGTGCCCGTGGGAAGCTGGGGTCAGATGTGCGACCTCGACCTGAATACTCAGCTGCAAAGGTCATGTGGGCTGCAGCCAAAGGCTAGTTTCACACAAACGATACTTGAAGCTTTAACTTTACGGCGTCACACAATAAATATGAAGAAGACATGTTTTAATTGCTAAAGTCATTGTTTTTGTAATTAAAACATGTCTAAAGTTTCAATTTATATTTAATTTACGATGTGGCTAATTACTATACGATCCCATGGCCAATAACCGCAAAGTTATGGCCAATAACTATAATTTTAAATTTTATGTTAATTTTAATCCTAAAATGTTTAATGTCAGTGTATGTGTAATGCCATATTTAATAAAGAAATTTATGTATAATCATATGGCATAACTTTTATTTATTTCCAACAAGGAATTTAAATTTTAATAAAGATTGTAAATTTTAAAGTCGCTTAACTGGCTAATAACTGTACTGTTTCCCCTATTTGCTGTATTCTACATATAACAACATAAAACAGTAATAATATAATAATGCTAGCGTGCTTTAGGGTTTGTTCATTAACATGAATCCCTAAAAAAACAATTAAAAAATGAGATTATCTATTATTGAAATTTTTGATCAATTAGTAGCAACAAAATGATGCTGAACAAAAATCTTGCAGTCTTAAATAAAACATAATTTCTACTAGTCAAAGCATTTCGGAAATCTCTTACACTGCTGTCGAACCTTCATGCGATGCTTAAGCTCATGCAAACTATCTTTCAAGTGTCCATAATCAACAATCAAGTACCTACTACACATCTGACCTTTAAGAAAGACCCCGCAAATAGGGTCGGAGAATGCATTAGGTATTGTCTAGTGCACTTTTGACGATTCTATTCGAACATCTCTGTACCTAAGTCATAATGATAAACTTGTCGTGCTTTTTCCGAAAACGGTCTGCAATACAATTTAAAACTTAATGTAGATACCATTGCCACGTTGGTACATGTTTGATAGCTTTTGAAAGCTTTGGTATGCATTACGAAACTACAAGAGTCTTCATGAAATGACCATCGTATTTAGAAGTCAGTGCAACTGACGTGTTTGTGTCACACGTAAGTACGTCAAAGTTTCCAGGGACATCGCTGCTGTGATGCTCAGTTAATGCAGGTACCTTGTCGACGAGACTTTACATTACACCACCGAGGCCACCCGCCCCACCCCCCTTCTACCTGCAAATAGCTATCCACAACTCTACATTGTCATTGAAAAATGTGACTCCAGTGAAATTCCAACCGTTTGGATAAAATTTCTCTCTCTATTGCACTTAGAGTATTGAACAGTATTTTTTATCCGTGTCTGACTTAGGGGAGAGCAGGTAGGATTCGTACAACAGGAGCATTCGTACAGTAGTCATATCTCCACTACCAAATACGTCGGAGTGTTTTGTGTCGGTGTGCGCAATAGCCGTTCATAGGCATAGACTTGCCGTGGAGCGGGGAGTAGGTGCAGCCATTGTGTTCACCGCACCAAGTTGATACGTGTTTTCGCCCGACGTAAGTAATTTTTGGATACCTATTTAAAATTGTTTAATTCCTCAAGTAATGATTAAACTGTACAAGTTATTTATTATGCATGATGAATCAATGTTGTAGTTTGCTTTTTCAACGTGAGTTTGCGGATTATCAAAAGGGCGATTTTTATTTTGGTATAAATTTAAAAAAAATAAGGTTGGGGTACTTTCGTACAGTTGCAGGTGGGGTGGATTCATACTGTACCTACGAATCCACCCCGATGTATGTACGAAGCTAAACAACCAAGAAGTGGTATGAAATTTATTATGTTTTGTTTCTAATACTCTCATAATTGTATAATTTCAGAACTATGCCGCAAATATAATTATATAAAAAAGGGGACCAGAACGATCAGCCATCGATATCAGGGCCTACGTCGCCGTCTTTGCTCCCGGCTGATTTGCCAGAAATTATTCGTCCAAACCCAATAGTGGATAGAAGTTCAAAAAAGTAAAAACACCCGGAAAATGTAGAATATACTCCAGAAAAAAAATGACTGGAAGATATAGAAAAAACCAAAGCATAAGGAAGAAGTAAACAGAGGGCTAAAGAAATGAAACGAGCTTTAAAGCTGGTGTCAGAGAAAAAGAGAATAGATAAGAATACAAAAGAGAAACCAAAGAGACAAAAGAAATCGATTGAGACTGATAGTGAAGATAAAGATGATTTGACGGGTTTAAGAGAAAGTTCTTGTTCTAATGTCGACGAGTTGCCTAACGGATCTGATGCTGAAAAGAAATTCCCGGTTATGACAGAAAACGTAAAAAAGCCAGTTTCGTGTTGGTCCCTGGTCCAGGCCATGGTCCGGAGCGAGAGTGCATGGCAGGCTATCACCTTCTTCTGCGAAGCAGCGATGCTAGCAAAACAGGAGGTGGAACGCGTGCGGGAGTGGGAATCCCAGCACCGTCACGCTTCTAGCTGCCGCAGGAGACGCCCTCGTCGGTAGACAATATCGACAATATTGCTGCTACGCCCAGAGCGGGAGAGGTCATTTGATTGATTTCCCCTCCCAAACAAAAATAAAAATCTCTTTGAGTAAAATGTACAATAAAAAACTAACCTATTGAATGTAATTAAAACTTGTTAACCTAATTTTTTAGAAATCTAGTTTATAAACATGTTTTGTTTCTTTGAGGATCTCAATAAATGTTTAATTTTCAGGAAAGTCTAGTTTTTATTACTGCGTACGGAGGCTCCCCGCTACGTATGAATCATCCCCATGCTGTGTACGAAGCTACCCCGCGTATGGGGAGCTTTCGTACGAATTCCATTTTTTGGTAAAGTCGTTATATCTCGGCTGTAATGACTTATATCAAAATTTAACAACACTACATATGAAGCCTGATAATGTAGCTATACAAGGGAATTAAAATCGTTGTGCAATTACTATTCGTTTTTCTTTTGTAAGGCTTAGAATAAAAAGTGTACGAATCCTACCTGCTCTCCCCTATGTCTAAAAAAACGCAACAGATTATTATTTTTATCGCGTCTTTTTGGAAGGGAATTCATCAAATGAGAGCGAAGGGGAGTGTCAGACTTTTACTGACTTAAACACCCACCCGTGTTTCTTCACCTGCCTATGCGCCAGGGGCCACGGTATCTCTTTCAAACAACCGACGGCCCTAGCAGGCTTCGGTTCTTAGGACCCCTTTACTGTATGGTGATATCTCTTTGAGGCACTCGTGGCACACAATGCGCCATCGACCCGAGCCTGGTCCTAACCGGGCGGCGAGCTACCCACTGATCGCCACATGCAAGCCCGTGTCTACAACCAGGGCGTTTCCGGACCACTAGCAGCGTGAGGGCGCAGAGATTACCTCTCCCTCACGTACTCTGCCTCCTCCTTTGTGAGGTGGCAGAAGGAGGAATTGGCCTGCCATACACTCTCACTCCGGAACATGGCCTGGACCAGGGTCAGACGCGAGTGATGGCCGCCAAACGCCGCCACGAGGACACGGCTGTGCTCTACCCAAGCCGGGCAGACCTCCACTGTATGCCCCACCATGTCCAAAGACCATCCCCACAGTGGTGGTACTCTGGCGTTGCTACCCGCCTTATCCGGAACAGGAACCTCTAAATGCCACAGGGAGAGAAAAATCCAAAGATCGAATCGGCAAAAATTTTTGAACATACATTTAAAGGATCACTCACGTAATATATACGAGTGTTGCTTCGCTGCATGCTCCGTACATAAATTATCAACCAACTACTCCATTTGTAAAATTGAAATTCTAAAGATCTGGAAGTTATAGGGCCTTTACCCAGAGGCGGGATGATACAGGGTAACATTAACACTAGTAACAAAATTTCGGGATAAACAAGCTCCATTTTTAAAAATGTTACTGGCCATCGACGTCGTCCCTACATGTATCTATGTATAGTAGCAAAATCCAAAATACCTATACTTTTTTGTCCGCTTTATGTAAAATACAGTGTGGATGTTAGGGTGTTAGAACTGTGTTCTTATAATGTGGATTAAGTATTGGTTTTCATTTATTCGTGATGACAATTTTACTGAATCAACTTAGTCTATTTCTATATGAATTGAAAAAACCTAATGTACCTACTTACCCACAATGGTACGAAATCTAAAAAGTTAGTATAGGTGCTACAATGACATGAAGTAGGTATCTACTGACTGTACTGCGGTCTCATGGGCTATGTTTATTTTAGCATTGCAGATGCGTCGCTTGTTTGTGAACTAGTACATCCCGACTCTTTAATAATGCAGATGTTAATACTACCCACTTGTTGCTTACTGTGTTCGGAAACAAACTAGGAGTACCTACAACAATTTTACTTTCCACTTAACTGTCCCACTACATGGAAACCACACCTACAATAAACACTTTGCTGACCTTCTTAGTAAGTTACCCTTTACGGTTTATCTATCTTGTAATACAGCGACTGATTTTCCAATTCGTTCTTATTTGTTGGCACAATTTTGCAAATTGGCCTCAGGGTTATGATGAATTTGGGGAAGTAACCTCTTTCCGATGCCATAAAACTATTTAGCTCGAAGACTAAATCGAGTTTGGAAAAACTTATTGAGTGAGGCAAATTATCGTAAACCTTATAGATCTGCTGTCGTAGGTAGATCTCACCTACCAACAAAGCCATGGAGCCTCATACTACATATTGAGTGACTAATTGCATAGTGATGATAATTTTACAGGGGCAACAGAAACCTGGAAAGGACGAAAATGGAAGCTACAGTCTCAGTAATCCGCATCTCCATCTGATGTATAATTTTTAAAATGTGTATGTCGATATAATGTTAGATGTCAAGGCAAGGTTTGTAGGTTGAAGTTGAAGCATGCAACAAATTCTGCCTAAGATGAGACGTTAGGTAAGAACCTCTAATGTTTGAAGTAAATAATGTTTTGTTTGGTAATGCCGTCTACACGCCAAGTAAATTAAATAGATAAAACGCATAGAAAACGATACTGCAATGGGTAATAAAGGGTTGCTGAATAACTTAATAATTCCGCAAAACAATAATTGTTATGGCAGTTAAGTAGGTAACTATAACGACATATAAAGTACAGTAGTAGGTCTCACAAAAAATTAATTAACAATAAGGATGTTTCCTGGGTAAAAAAAATGATTCTATTTAGTCCGTCATTCAGATTATACAAAAATATTGGATACGTATATTTTGTTTTATCAAATCAATAAAAATTGACAAATATAAAAGGCATCAAAAATCAGGAGTGGTGGCTGGTGACGTCACTGCTCGCTAAAAAGTGTAGCGTGCAGTGACGTCACACGAGTTTTCAACGCACCGTGTCGTCTTCATTTTTTGTTTATATGAAAAAAGAAAAAATACGTACCTAGTATTTTTTTGGAAATCTGACTGACGGACTAATTAGTTTTTTTTAGTCAACTACCCTATTGACCACATATTGAAATGACTAGCTTCCTATCTAGCATAGGCGTCGAGTGGACGATAACGTATGTACCTAGGACTCGTCTGACAGCCTGTGGAACTTCGTGGAGTACGTAACGTAACGTAACGTTTGGTTCCCAGACTCGAGCTGGCCAGGACTGTCTGGAAGAGTGTCTTGCGCAGTCTAGGAGGCCCCAATGCCTGGAGGCTCTACGTGGGGTTGTGCGGCCTACGACCCTTTATGGGGTAGGTACCGGTGCTACGGTTTATGTAGCATTCTGTCAATGAAAATAAGGTTATAAACAAGAAAACCTAATACCCATAGAAAATCAAGAATAACTAAATTAATAAAACACACACTGACACTAATATTTCTAAATGAAGTTAAATAGGATGGACTCGTCCCCCGCAGACCACGCAGTTTTCGGGATCTCAAAGACTTATTCACAAAAGCACAAGACATTGAGCTTTAAGTTGCATTGCATTCTGGTACAGTGTTTTAAGGGGGTGGGTCGGTAGGGGAGACTATATTGATCCTCGCCGTCGCGCCGCGCTGTGACCGAACGTGACCCCACGACCGCCCTTGTATACCTGGCCCTCGACGTTTATCGCAAGAACACAATTTTATATTATAACTCTGTTAAAAGATAATATACATGTAAATAAACACCTTAATTAAAACTTATGAGATACAAGACCCAAACAGTATCTAGTGAAGACCGTTACTACTAGGTAGTGTACATGTCACATTATCCATAAAACCAGAAGTGTTCATACATGAGTATAATAAGCTAATAACTTGTAAGCCTGGCCTTTTTACAGACCGGTAAAACAAACATTTAAAAAATATATATATTATTTTTTGGCTTATCTCATTAAATAATCATACTCTTCTCATGTTCGTACACTCTTAAAGAATAAAATAAAACAGAGGTCTAAGTTGATTATCAAAGTAAAAGATAGCTTTGATAGGTTCCTGGATATATGTTAAATCAGATAGATATTCGTTTCATCATGATCGGCGCCCGGCGCCGTGCCGCCGTGAGCGGCCAAGCAAAACGGGAGTCATATTCAGGTGCTTGTGGGAGGCAGTCGTAGTTCTATAAACATCGACCGATCACTATTGAGAGTATTTACGAGAGTTTCTAAAAATATGAATTGATAAATTATTGTAAATCAAACAAATTAAAACAGCGCGTAAATATTTCTACTCTGGCAATATTTATAAAACGTCAAATCGACCACTTCGTGAACAGCGAAGCCAAAACTGGTAAATTTTTCGAGAGTAGTCTGTGCCTGATTATTGAACAAAAAAAATAGGTTTGTTTAATACGTGAGTCATCATTAAATTGATAAAGTTATTATTTTGAATAAAAAACAATGGAGCATGATATTAATAAGCCGTATAAAATCTGTGATGTAAATCGAGACAAAAAGAAGGGAATAGTCGCTTCATCCCTTGAAGATCTCCTTACAAAAGTGCCAGAGAAGTTAGCAATGCCGTCTGAGAATTTAACAGTGGTTCTAGAGTCCGATGGCACTGAAGTGGACGATGAAGAATATTTTTCTACTTTGGACCCTGATACTTCTCTTATGATTTTACATGGTCTTGAAAAATGGGCTCCGAATATGCCAAAGTGCCAAGTTTCTCTCGACCAAACTGATGACCTTGGATTAGGAGACAAAGGACAGGTGGCTAACTTGGTTGGCCGCTTACAGCACAACTTGTGTCACATTTCACTCCTGGGGGGTCAAGACTTGGAGCTTTTATCAGATATGGATCCAGACAGTCTAGCAGACATTGTGACTGATAGAGACAATAGAATTATTTTGGAGCACATCAAAGAAGCATCTGGAAGGTAATACATATATTAATATATCAAGAAGATATTACATTCATGTAATTATTATTCTGAGTCAACACCTGCCACAATAATTTGCTCTAAATACATTTTTAACTCTGTTCAAATAGAATTTTATGATTTTATTTCTAAGAATGATGCTCCACTTTAAGAACATCTTTATTTACTTGATTTAAAAGTACCCCATTTGCAACTCATCTCATGTTTTCTTATTTTGCCTTATTTCAGAATATTGCTTGAGAAACGCCAAGCTCAAGATGCCATGGAATTGTTGAAGCTGTACCACCAGAGTGTGGCTAATGGTAATGAAGATACGTCACCACCAAAGCAAGAACGAGTGTAAAAAGTGTGAATTAACATGGTAACCCAATATTATTTCATTTGTCATGACTTGATTCGGTTATGTTTTTTTAACTGATTAGTTATTTAATCTTATTAAAATTTAACTACAACTAAAGAATTTAAATTAGAGAGCAAAAGAAATTATCATCATATTGCATATTCTGTATCAAATTTTAGAAAGCTTAACAATATTACTAATTTGGTGTAATGAGTTGAACTGAATCAAGTTATGATTAACGTAACCCTCAATTTATTTAAGGGATGTTTCAACCTCAAAAGTTTACAAAAAATGAATAATTTGCATGCTTGTGAGCAAAAACTTCTTTTTTTACTCTATTAAAAAGAAAATTATGTATCACACTTAGCATAATAATGATCATTCATGATATACTAAATATTGAGGCCTTTTAAAAACATTATTTTCTAATTTAATAACATTTTGTTTGTAAGGATTTAATGTACACTAGTCTAGCTAAAAATAAGAAAAATGTAGCATGATATTTATTACTTCCATTTATTTTTAGTAGTATCTTGTAACAGAATATATTGCAAGTCCTCCATTGTTATTACATATAATATTGAGTAACATATAAGCTGGTACATGGTAAAATATTAGAAATTAGTGATAAAACTCTAATCTTATGAATATGAGCTGAAATCGAAAGATATGGTAACAGTCTTAAGAAGCATTGTAAGTAAATATGTTTAGATGTGTATGTATATAATTAGTGTAAAATTAAATGTAGTTAGTAACATAACAGTCAACTATTAGAATTATATTATACATTAATTTTATTATTTCGGCGGATAAAAAAAGTAAGGCATTCTATTTATGTATTTCCAAAGAAAGTAATATCAATCTTATTGCTAAGTTTTTTTAGATAAAACCTTTTTAAATATTTCAATAACCAATCTGACAATAGGTATGCTAGTGCTAAGCATTATTTAAGGTCTACTATTTAATTTTAAATTATTTTCCATGTTTTGTAAACTTTTGAGAAAAGTATTGCCACAAGGTTGATAATCAACATCAATTTAAAAGACTGATAGTTGGTAAATTTGTTTTTATATAGTTTTACCCCTAGTATAAGGTTTATTCATTTAATTCCAAATTTGCTCAAACATTTTACAAGATATTAAATAAGTTTCCCTCAGTTTAATACCACTGCCATTTGTTATAACGAAATACTGGCTATTTGTTTCACTATATGTAGTGGGGTATAACTGTCGGTACTGGTGAAGTGATAAGGACATTGAAATTAGTTGCTTAATATGGAATTGTAACAACTTCGTTAGATTTTATCAAATGGAAGATATGCAGGATGCTTCTTGCATATTCATGTTGTAAATATTTGTATGAAATCAGGCAAGAGGTTTTCAGTACCCTATTCAATCTATGGATGATGGTGTATGATATTAACTTTCTCAAATAATGTTTAATAATTATTCAGTTCAATTATCCTGTAGTCTTATTATTCATTGATTTTAAAGAAAATTTATTTGTTTACAGAATTATGAATGTTTATGTTAGCATACTGGATTGCTGTGCTAGATGTTATACGTAATATTATACATAAATATAAGTAGTGCACCCAATAAACTTATTATAGCTGGCAAATAGCATGTACCTACCCTATGATATTGCACATATGTAGTATGTTGTAAAATACAAAGAAAGTCTGTTAAAATGTGTGAGTGTTATCAGACATTCAAATATGACAAATACCTTTTACTACTACTTTAATAGCTATCTCTACCTTTGAACCTACAAAACATACTATGAAATCATTAACCACACAAACCTACACCAATGTATATGGTAATCCTAATTAAAGTCAGTAATTATTGTGAAAACTTATGTATTTGTAATTCTACAAAATGTTAAATTTATAGTCCTAGTAAGTAAAGCATTCAAATGTTAACACCAAATTGAAACTTTTTGTCTTAATTTGATATACAGATTTTTATGTAATATAGTCATTTATTATATGCAAGTAGTGTTATTCTAACTATATGTGATGGACTGATGTCCCACATAACTCATGTTTTGTTATCATTATTGTAGTCTTTGTTTGTGGCCTCCTTGCCTTGCAGATGATAGCAGCCTGAGGTAAGGCAAATGGTATTTTTACTGCAGTGTCAAGATTTTCTTTAACATTTTTGTGGAATTGGTAGATGTCAACAAACCTAATAGAGGAATTGGAATTCAGTTTTACTGTGCACAAATAAAACATAATGGAAATTAAATGTTATATTTATTTTACCCTTTACAGTTCAAATTAATGAGTAACTTACATTCAAAACTTGGAAGTTGTTAAATAAGATCTTTAATACTTTACCAAACATGTTGGGCTTATGGAGATAAATATTTTTAAGGTAAGATGCATCAGTACAATGTTACAATCTGTAAAATGTAATCATCAAGCAAATATCCTTACTGAAGCATTTCTTAAATTGATAGTTCACAATTAGTACATTTGATTTAGAGAACAGTGCAGGAACTTTTCTCACGGAAAGGATTAACTTTTTGGCTGGAAAATCCAACAAGAAGGCAATCTTCCTGTTCGTGTTCGTTTATGTATTTGACAATGTCAGATACCACCACAGAAACTGGAATCCGCTTTATTGCTGCTTCTCGTCTCAATTGTTCTGTCACAGCCCGCTGCTGCTGCAATGTTGAAACCATCATGTCCATAACGGCGGTGTCTGATAGGCCTATGTTGAATGGAAAAGTAAAACTTCGAAATGCAAAACAGGGCGTAGCCTCCCCGGAAGGATTGGCCTGAAAACAAGTTTATGGATTAAGTATCGAGAAAAACCGCCACGACAAATTTGTTTTAGCACTAACTAGTTCATAAAGAACACTCACAGCAGATAGAAAGTGAGGTAAGCGTTCGAATTATGAGGGCTCTTCAAGAAAATTCGTAGCAATTATATGTAGATGAGTAACACAGTGCGTTCAATCAGGAGTAATGTCAATGTCAAATCCACAGACCACAGCAGTGTGACCAACTTTAAATTAGAGATCCTGCCCTACTTAGACAAGAAAACTGACAAATCCTGCCAAAACCAAAAGCACAAAATGCCAAAAAATAGCCAATATAATCTAAAAGCTTAAAATAAATAATAAAATAAACACATTATTTTTTGAAGTTTTATTTAAAATAATTGATCTTAAAGTCTAAAAGTGAACTGAATTAAATTATGCATTCGTATTAGCATCGTATTTTTGATCACTTTCTTTATACATCGCCTTTGTCATTTGTCTAATCATTTCTTTAGTTAGCTGGAATGAGACGCAGTCACCATGTTCACTAATGCCCTGTTTAACATGTACGAACAACAGCAGGCCAAGCTACCCCTAACTGTCAGATATTCCCAATCAACATTGAGTGTTAACCTTGTGTGGGCGCGGTCGCTAAGGAAGCGACCAGCCCGATGCCTGACCGCGTCCCAGAGGGTCATGGCCGTTCGGCTGATCCGGGGATACCGCACGGTCTCCGCTGAGGCGGCGAGCCTCCTTGCCGGATTGCCGCCATGGGATCTGGAGGCCAAAGCCCTCGCCCACATGTGGGAGTGGCGAGAGGAGGCAAAACGCCGGGGCATAACTCTGCTGCCGCGAGAAATCGCAATACGGCGGACAGAGCTCCGGCGGGATCTCGTGGCGACATGGAGAGTGCGATTGTCACAACCCAGTGCTGGGTACGCCACAATAGCGGCGGTAAGTCCCCTCTTTGAGGAGTGGCTAGAGAGGCGCCACGGCGCCCTCACCTTCCGCCTGACGTAGGTCCTCACCGTACACGGTTGTTTCGGGAGGTTCCTGTTCCGTATTAGGCGGGAGGAAACGCCAGGGTGTCACCATTGTGTGGATCGCCCTGAGGACACGGTGGAGCATACGGTGGAGGTCTGCCCGGCTTGGGTAGAGCACCGCTGTGTCCTCGTAGCGGCGATCGGCGACAATATCTCGCGTTCGATCCTGGTCCAGGCCACGGTCCGGAGCGAGAGTGCATGACAGGCCGTCACCTTCGTCTGCAAAGCAGTGATGCTGGCAAGGGAGGAGGCGGAGCGCATGTGGCAACGGGAATCCCAGCGCCCTCACGCCACTAGCCACCGCAGTAGACGCCCTGGTCGGGAGACGACACATAACTCCCAGTCACCGTAAAGCGCCTCAAAGAGATTTCAGCACATCGTGACGGGGTCCACGAAGACCGATGCCTCCTGGGTCAGGGTTGCGGGTTGGTTAAACAAGAAACCGCGGCCCTGGCCGTCGCACAGGCCAGTGAAGAAACACGGGTTTTAGTCAGTAAAAGTCTGACACACCCTTCCGTTCCGCCCAGAGCGGGAGAAGTCATTTGATGATTTCCCATTCCAAAAGAAAAAAAAAAGCCTTAACCTTCGAGCAACACAATGCTCGAAGGCCTTAACGCTTTACAGATAAAGTCGAAAATCTAATAAGGAAATCTGACAAATTGTAGTAGCTTAATGTGCTGTCGTCTGTACATTAAACAACATTTTCTTTTGACATTACTTTTTAGAATTTTTATTATTTTATTTATTTGTATTGTTCCTAACAACAAATTGCTCTGTTCTCTGGTTGTAACTGACGATTCGAAAGTGCTTATACATAAGCCTACTTGAATAGAGTATTATTTGAATTGGATACTGAATCCTACTCTTTTTGTGGGCTGTAGCGGCTAGCGGGTATACTGCCAAATTCGTCAGCTTATATTGTTAATACTGCCAAATCCTGCCAGATTTCTAAAACGTCAAACGAAAGTGCCAGAGAGTAAAATAAATTACTAAAGCTGCCAAAATGGCAGGATCTTGCCACATCTGGTCACACTGGACCACAGACTTTTTTTGGTTCACTTCTTTCCGTTCAGAGGAACGGAAAAGGCAAAGGTATAGTACGCCATACAGCCTCGTCTTAGTAACTTTTTTCCTTCAGTAAGTTTATATCCTAACTTATCCTTATTTTTTTTTCCGGGTGGAAAATCCTCATGGATGTCCGCCGCCCTGGGTGGGCGACGGGGTCTGTCAGACTCCTACTGACTAAAAATCACCCGGGTGTTCCGTCTCACACCTGCACCGGGGGCTGCGAGAACTAATACTGCTTCCGCGACCCCCGGTTGGTGCTGGCCCGCAGCCGTAGGGCCTCCTCGGGTCAGGGGGGAGTGAGGTGTAGAACTCCCCCCGTGACGTCTAAGAGTAGCGCGCGTGGAACACTTCGCGTCGCCACCTCGGGTCCTGATGTTTGGGGAACGACAGATGTCCCCGAGTCTATCGCCCCTGGACCCATTTAGGGGGGCTTGAAGAGGGCGTTAACCGCCCTCCGGCGACGTCCGGTACGCCTGCTGCGGGCTGGGTGAGAGGACGAGATCTCCCTCTCCCTTTCCGCAGCCTCCTTCTGCGAGACAACTGTTTCGCAGAAGGAAACCACCGCATCCCAGGACTCTTCGCTGCCGACCATCGACCTGATTACGACCGGCAGCGATAAGTCACTGCCTACTTCAGAGATGAGGGCACGGCGCAGCTCCTCCCAAGCGGCACACTCTGCCAGCGTATGCTGCGCCCTGTCCTCCCGGCAGTCGACGCAGTGGTGACACCGGGCGTCCAGCTCCCTGTTTATGCGACACAGGTACTTTCCGAAGCAACCATGCCCTGAGAGCACCTGTGTCACCCGAAACGTCAGGAAGCCATGCTTTCTCCCGAGCCAGTCCGCCAGTACCGGCCTCCCTCTTTTCTGGGGCGCCCACCCAGCGCCCTGCGCCCCGCCGTCCACTCGTACACTCTGGCGAGCATCCACGCCTCGAGCTCCCAAGGCGGGGTGCCCGCCAGAGCGCACGCCGCTGCGAAGTCTACCGTGCGGTAGGCCCGCGCTACCCGCTGGGCGATGGCCCTCTGGGGCGCCCGAAGGGCGGTGAAGTTCTCCCTCCTGTGGTGTGGAGGGAGTCCTCCCAAATTGGGGCCCCATAAAGGGTCATACTCCTCAGTATGCCGGCGTATAACCGCCGGCACCGAGTGCTCGGCCCTCCCATGTTCGGCATGAACCATGAGAGGGCGTCCGCAGCCTTCAGCAGGCGCGTCGACAGCCCGCTAAAGTGCGGGCAGAAGCGCCACCTGCTGTCCAGCATGAGGCCCAGATACTTCATCTGGGCCTCAACCCCGACCCTCATCCCCTCCACATAAATGTGGGCGTCAGGTGGGGGACCCTAAACTTATCCTTTTTTTTTTTTTTTTTTTTTTTTTTTTTTTTTTTTTTTTTTTTTTTTTTTTTTTTTTGTTTTCGCTGGGGAAAATGACAATTACGCATCCCCTCCCGTCGGGGGACGGGAAGGGTATGTGGGACTCCCCGGGAGAGAGCCTCCCGGTATACCCACTAAAAACCCCAGCGCAACTCCGGCATCGCCATAGTGGCGGGGGAGTGGGAAACTAGCACAGCCTCAGCTACCTCTCCCCCGCCGGCGAAGCCCGCCTAAGAAGGCGGGCCCTCACTTGCCCCTCTTAAAGAGGGGCCGTGGCTCCCGCGTGGTGAGCGGTGCAGGGCGGGCGCGGGCACCCCCGTGCCTCACGCCCGCCGCTCACCTCAGGGCGGGAGAAAGCGGGCGAAATCCCGCCTTCTCCTGCCCCTACGCCGCCTGCGGAGCGCCGGAGCGAGGGGATCCTCCTCTCGCTCCCGCTCCGCTGCCTCCTTCTGCGACATCACGACCTCGCAGAAGGAGGCCATCGCCGCCCAGGCCCCCTCGCTCCCCACCATCGCTCTGACGATGGCGGGCAGCGAGAGGTCCCCTCCTACCGCCGCGACAAGATCGCGGCGCGGCACGGCCCACGACGGGCACACCGCGAGGGTGTGGTCCGCCGTGTCCTCCGCCGCGCCGCAACCGTGGCACGACGGCGTCTCCTCTCGTCCTATCCGGTGCAGGTACCTGCCGAAGCAGCCGTGACCGGAGAGCACCTGCACCAGGCGGAAGGAGAGGAAACCGTGACGCCTGTCGAGCCAGTCCTTGAGGACCGGCCCGATGGCGTCGAGGGTGCGACGGCCGAACACCGCGGAGGCGAGGTCGCGCGTCCAGTGCTGGACGATGGCGTCCCTCGCCTCCCGGCGGACGGCCTCCCTCAACTCCGGGGCCGGACGGTCGCCCAGCGCCCTGCGCCCCGCCGTCCACTCGTACACTCTGGCGAGCACCCAGGCCTCGAGCTCCCAAGACGGGGTGCTCGCCAGAGCGCATGCCGAAGCGAAGCCTACCGTACGGTAGGCCCGCGCTGCCCGCTGGGCGATGGCCCTTTGGGGAGCCCGAAGGGCGGTAAGGTTCTCCCTCCTGTGGAGGGAGTCCGCCCAAATTGGAGCCCCGTAAAGGGCCATGCTCCGCAGTATGCCGGCGTATAAACGCCGGCACCGCGTGCTGGGCCCTCCCATGTTCGGCATGAGCCATGAGAGGGCGTTCGCAGCCTTCAGCAGGCGCGTCGACAGCCCGCTGAAATGCGGGCCGAAGCGCAGCCTGCTGTCCACAATGAGGCCCAGATACTTCATCTGGGCCTCAACCCCGACCCTCACTCCCTCCACAAATATGTGGGCGTCAGGTGGGGGGCGCTGCCGGGGGCCGTGAAAGAACACGGCCTCCGTTTTGTGCAGCGCCACCCTCAAGCCCAGGCGGCGGATCCTCCCCGCCACTAAGGATCCGCCCGCCGATGCCAAACTGGCCGCCTCCCGGAAGGTGCTCCCGCGGGAAGTGAGGAGAGTGTCATCCGCGTAGCAGATAACACTCGTGCCTCGTAGGAGGGTTCCCCGCAGGAGCCAGTCATAACCGACGTTCCACAGAAGAGGCCCTAGAACGGACCCCTGTGGAACGCCGGTTTCCACGCCATACCGCCGGACCTGGCCAGCCCCGTCCACGAGGAGGACGGCACGGTCCTCCAAGTAGCTGGCCAGGAGGCCCCGCAAGTACAGGGGCACACCGTGGAACCGGAGCGCCTCCAGGATGGTGGAGTGGGGGATGGAGTTGAAGGCGTTGGCAATATCGAATGACACAGCCAACACTCCATCCCCCACTCCTACCGCCTCTGTCACCTGGCCCTTTAGACGGGCCAGGGCGTCCACTGTCGAACGCCCAGCTCGAAAACCGAACTGGGCGTCCGACAGGTCCGGTCCCACGTCCCGCAGATGGCGCTTCAGGCGGGCGGCGATAATCCCCTCGAACATCTTACCGGCCTCGTCAAGCAAGACGATGGGCCGGTAAGCCGAGGGGGAGTCCGCCGGCCGCCCTTCCTTCCGGAGGAGGCACAGTTGGCCTTCCCGCCAAGGTTTCGGGAACCTCCTCGACGCGAAGCACGCGTCGAAGAGGTCCCGAAACCTTCCCTCCATCTCCGTGGCCGCGATGGCCACCACCCGAGCGGGAACGCCGTCCAGGCCCGGAGCCGTCTTTTTGGCGCGGAGACGAATAGTCGCCGCGCCAAATTCCTCCTCTGAAACCGGAGGAGGAGGAGCTTCCTCCTCCGGTAGAGCCGCTGCTCTTGGCGGGCCCATCGCTGGTGGGGTGAAGTGTGGATCCCTGCGCGGAAACAGGGACCGCACCACCCCATCCAGGAGCGCTGGTTCGAGGGTCTCGGCAACCGGGGGACCAATGCGACGCAGTTTGTTCCGCGCCGCCTTATATGGCCTCCCGAATGGGTCGTTGTCGAGACCCTCCAGCAGCTCAGCCCTCGCCGCGTCCTTAGCGGCGCCGATGGCCGACTTGAAGGCCGCCCTCGCCTCCATGTATCTGGCGTAGAGGCGGTCCTCGTCAGCCAGATCCCGTCGACGCCGCCGACGCGAGCGGGTGTAGGCCCGCCGTGCCGCCACGCAGGAGGCCCGCAGCACCGCCAACTCCTCCGACCACCAGTACACGGCACGTCGGGGAGGTGGACGTCTCGACCGAGGCATGCTGGCGTTGCACACCTCGGTCAATGACCCCCTCAGTCGGGCCGCCGCCGCGTCCACGTCCAGGACGTCCACGCCGGGACCTGGCCAAAGCCAGTCCTGGACGAACGCGGCCTCCCGTGCCGCCTCCCGATCCAGGTGGGTCAGAGCCCACCTTGGAAACGGGGAACGGCCCGATGATGAGGGGGTGCTGCGGTGCCCCCGTGGATTCTGGGGGGAGATCTCGAATCGCACGTAGCGGTGATCCGAGATCGTCTCCCCCAGTTCCACCCTCCAATTTCGAATGCGGGCGGCCAGTGCGGGCGTGGCAAAGGTGAGGTCCACAATGGACCCGCCCTGCCGCCGCACGCACGTCTGGACGCTCCCCCTATTCAAGAGGGAGAGACCAGACGTGGCCGCCCACAATTCGACTGCTCGTCCGCGAGCGTCGGTGGCCGGGTTTCCCCAGACCACCGACTTGGCATTCAGGTCTCCTAGCACGGAGACCTGTCGTGGCGCCGTCCTCCCGATGACCGCCGTCAGGACCCCGAGGAAATCCTCGAAGTCCTGGAGAGGGCGGTTTGGGGAGAAGTAGACCCCCACAAGGGCCAACCCTCCCCACGCGGCGGCCACGTATCCCGGTCCCCTCTCTAAGAGCGAGAGGGGAGGGGAGTCCGAGGTAGACCGCGCCACGATTGCCACCGAGCCGTCACTGTCTCCCAGCCAATTGCTGGGAGTATAGTACGGCTCGGCCACCACTGCCACATCCACCAACCACTCGGCCATTGACTGCACCAGTAAGTCCTGGGCAGCCCGGCAGTGGTTGGTGTTTGCCTGGAGGATGCGACGGTCGGCACCCATTACTCGACCATCGCATCACCCTCGGCCACCGCCGCTGATGGGACATCAGCGGGGGTGGTGGCAGCAGCGGCAGGACGGCTTATAGCCGCCTGCGGCTTGCCCTTCTTGGAGGGAGGACGGCATGACGTCCCCCCCATAATGTGGTCGGCGGGGCGACCACTGTCGGCGCACGCAGCGCAGTGCGGCTTGGCGGCATCGCACGAGGCCGCCATATGCCCCTGCTTCCCGCAGCGGAAACATGTGTCCGCCCTGTCCACAGTGGACGGACACATGGCTCGGGTGTGGCCGATGCCGAAGCACTTGAAGCAGCGCATCGGCGCTGCCTCAAGTACCCGGATCACGGCCCGGCTAAAGCCTACGATGAGCCGTCCTTGGCATTTTGCCCGGACGGCCAACACTGCGGCGACTGGGCACACCATCCGGATAGTGCCCAGTCCACCGCGGCCGGGCCTAATAGCTCGAGCCTGCACCGCTGCGGGTTCGCAGCCACCGGCATTTGCGACCGCCTCCACCACCTCCTCTTTGGTGACCGAGTCATCAAGACCGGTCACCTCAATGGAGGTGGTTTTGGTCGGCCTGGCGACCTTCGCCACGTCGGCAAGCACCTCCCTCAACTTGCCGGCGAACAGGTCGGCGTTTTTGCCGCCGTCCTTCCCCGGAAACTCGAATAGACGAGCTCCGGTTTGGGTCCGGCGGCAAGCGCCAATCCCCAACTCGGCGGGGTTGGCGACGGTACGAGCCCGTCTCAGGACGGACTCGTACGTTACCCCCTTCTCCGCGGCTTCGGGGACGATCGTCACCGTGACCGCCGCGGTTTTGGGGGCAACCAGCCTCGGAGCCTTTGCGGCTGTCGCGGCAGCTGTCGGGGCAGCCGCCGAGGCAGCCGCCGGGGCAGCCGCCGGGGCAGCCGTGGCCTTGGTCGCCTTTTTACCCTTCCCCTTTCCCTTCCTAACCACCTCTGACCACGACTGGTTGGCTGGGGTGGTGGAAGGGAGGAGGGCGTCTCCCTCCTGCGCCTGGGGGGCGGGTGCCGCGATGGCAGCCGGCCCCGGTTTAGCGCCCGCACTCGTACCGGGGGGAGGCAGAGCCCCCGGCGACTTCTTCCCCTTGCCCTTGCCCTTTGAGGGCTTCGGGGCAAGGGGAGCCACTGTCGGCGTCTTGTCCGCCGCCAAAGGCGGACGGAGGCGCTTCTCGGGCAGGAGCCTATCCTCTATGCCCGCAAAGCAGGCCCGAGTGAACGCCCTCTCCTCCATGACCACCTTGCGGAACAATTCCTCAAGGTTGGAGGAGGAGGGGGCGGGAACCGCTGCTGACGGGGCCGCAGCAGACGGGGGCGGGGCCGTAGCCTCAGCCAGCTTCTTGTGAAGCTGGCTGACCTCCGCTTGCAGGCGATCCACCCTCGCCTGCAGCTGCCTCGTCTCTTCTGACGCAGTGCGCTGCGTCAGCTCCACTATTATCCCGTGCAGGCTGGTTGCACGGCATTTGAGGGCCTTCTGGAAGGTCCCCTTGAGGTTGGAGGACCTGGAGGCGACCTCGACGATCTCCTCCTTGTCCTCCCCCGCCAAGCGGACCAACTCAGCCACGGAAAGGCCATCGAAGCTGACGAGGGCCGAACCATAACCGGCCCTCGCCTTGGTTGCGCGCGCCTGCCTCTCCTTGGCGGCAACCAACTCCTCCAGTTCCAGCTCGGCCTCGGCCCGTCTGGCCAAGCCGAGCTGGCGCTGGGCGTCTGCCAAACCCACATCGTGGGTGCCAGCCTGAAAAGAAGTCGATGGCGAAGCATTCTTCGCCCTCGACTTCTTCTTGTTGGGCTTACCCTTGGCCGAGCCCGAGGAGCCCTCGGACCCGAGCCTCAGGTAGGCCCTCTTCAGGCTGCGCTCCGCAGCCACTCCACACACAGAGGACGAGTCCCCGACAACGGACCCCATGTCCGAGTCGGAGAACTCGTCCTCTCCGCAGAAGCCCGTCGCAGAAGGTGCGCGACTCGCCTCCGACGCCGACATTTCGTCGGGGTGGCCCTGAGAAGGGCCTTTGGGTTGGCCCTGAGAAGGGCCTTTTGGTTGGCCCTGAGAAGGGCCTTTTGCGACGAAACGCCCGGAAGCATCTCGCATTGGTTTCGGCATAGCTAAAACCAAAAACCACAATAAAAAATAAAATCCTCAATAAAACCAAACCCACAATAATAAAAACCCACGATAAAAACAATATTAAAAACCACAATACGCAATCGCCCTCAAAGTAAAATAAAATTTCGCAGATCGCGTAGGTCACAGTGCTTGTTAGCCACCGGTCTGCCACTCCGTTACGGTGGTCAGACACGGCGTTGCCCGGGGTACACTGCGAGGAAGTCAGCACTGTGGGGCGTACCCCACCCTAAACTTATCCTAGCTTAACTAAATCTAACCTAACTCCTTTCGATTCACGGTGAGGCCGATTAGGAGGGGTTTAGCGTAAAGACATGATGTGGCCACTATGCTACAATATTTCACTGTTCTTTATGAATTATTCACTGAATGCACTTTTTACTACATAAATCACGCGTTTTTATTTAGTAAACGACACAATAAATATTTTAAAAGTCCAATGAAAAATAAGCGTGGCACTCATCTTGGCTTTCCCGCCACACTCCCAGACCACAGACTTTTTTTTTGGTTCACTTCTTTCCGTACTCTTGAACGGAAAAGGCAAAGACATAGTAAGCCATACAATCTATTTTCTTCAGTAAGTTTATATCCTAACTTATCCTAATTTACCCTAAACTTATCCTAATTTACCCTAAACTTATCCTTTTTTTTTTTTTTTTTTGTTCTCGCTGGGGAAAATGACAATTACGCATCCCCACCCGTCGGGGGACGGGCAGGGTATGTGGGACTCCCCGGGAGAGAGCCTCCCGGTATACCCACTAAAAACCCCAGCGCAACTCCGGCATCGCCATAGTGGCGGGGGAGTGGGAAACTAGCACAGCCTAAGCTACCTCTCCCCCGCCGGCGAAACCCGCCTAGAAAGGCGGGCCCTCATTTGCCCCTCTTAAAGAGGGGCCGTGGCTCCCGCGTGGTGAGCGGTGCAAGGCGGGCGCGGGCACCCCCGTGCCTCACGCCCGCCGCTCACCTCAGGGCGGGAGAAAGCGGGCGAAATCCCGCCTTCTCCTGCCCCTACGCCGCCTGCGGAGCGCCGGAGCGAGGGGATCCTCCTCCCGCTCGCGCTCCACGGCCTCCTTCTGCGACATCACGACCTCGCAGAAGGAGGCCACCGCCGCCCAGGCCCCCTCGCTCCCCACCATCGCTCTGACGACGGCGGGCAGCGAGAGGTCCCCTCCTACCGCCGCGACAAGATCGCGGCGCGGCACGGCCCACGACGGGCACACCGCGAGGGTGTGGTCCGCCGTGTCCTCCGCCGCGCCGCAACCGTGGCACGACGGCGTCTCCTCTCGTCCTATCCGGTGCAGGTACCTGCCGAAGCAGCCGTGACCGGAGAGTACCTGCACCAGACGGAAGGAGAGGAACCCGTGACGCCTGTCGAGCCAGTCCCTCAGGACTGGCCCGATGGCGTCGAGGGTGCGACGGCCGAACACCGCGGAGGCGAGGTCGCGCGTCCAATGCTGGACGATGGCGTCCCTCGCCTCCCGGCGGACGGCCTCCCTCAACTCCGGGGCCGGACGCTCGCCCAGCGCCCTGCGCCCCGCCGTCCACTCATACACTCTGGCGAGCACCCAGGCCTCGAGCTCCCAAGGCGGGGTGCTCGCCAGAGCGCATGCCGAAGCGAAGCCTACCGTGCGGTTGGCCCGCGCTGCCCGCTGGGCGATGGCCCTTTGGGGCGCCCGAAGAGCGGTGACGTTCTCACTCCTATGGAGGGAGTCCGCCCAAATGGGCGCCCCATACAGGGCCATGCTTCGCAGTATGCCGGCGTATAACCGCCGGCAACGACTGCTCGGCCCTCCCATGTTCGGCATGAGCCATGAGAGGGCGTCCGCCGCTTTCAGCAGGCGCGTCGACAGCCCGCTAAAATGCGGGCCGAAGCGCAGCCTGCTGTCCAGCATGAGGCCCAGATATTTCATCTGGGCCTCAACCCCGACCCTCACCCCCTCCACGAAGATGTGGGCGTCAGGTGGGGGGCGCTGCCGGGGGCCGTGAAAGAACACGGCCTCCGTTTTGTGCAGCGCCACCCTCAAGCCCAGGCGGCGGATCCTCCCTGCCACTAAGGATCCGCCCGCCGAGGCCAAACTGGCCGCCTCCCTGTAACTGCTCCCGCGGGAAGTGAGGACAGTGTCATCTGCGTAGCAGATGACACTCGTGCCTCGCAGAAGAGTTCCCCGCAGGAGCCAGTCATAACCGACGTTCCACAGAAGAGGCCCTAGAACGGACCCCTGTGGAACGCCGGTTCCCACAGCGTATCTCCGGAGCTGGCCAGCCCCGTCTACGAGGAGGACAGCACGGTCCTCCAGGTAGCTGACCAGGAGGCCCCGCAAGTAAAGGGGCACTCCGTGGAACCGCAGCGCCTCCAGGATGGTGGAGTGGGGGATGGAGTTGAAGGCGTTGGCAATGTCGAATGACACAGCCAACACTCCATCCCCCACTCCTACCGCCTCTGTCACCTGGCCCTTTAGACGGGCCTGGGCGTCCACTGTCGAACGTCCAGCTCGAAAACCGAACTGGGCGTCCGACAGGTCAGGTCCCACGCTCCGAAGATGACACTTCAGACGGCCGGCGATGATCCCCTCGAACATTTTACCGACCTCATCGAGCAGAACGATGGGCCGGTATGCCGAGGGGGAGTCCGCCGGCCGTCCCTCTTTGTGGAGGAGGCACAACTGGCCTTCCCGCCAAGGTTTCGGGAACCTCCCCGACGCGAAGCACGCGTCGAAGAGGTCCCGAAACCTTCCTTCCATCTCGGTGACCGCGATGGCCACCACCCTGGCGGGAACGCCGTCCGGGCCAGGAGCCGTCTTTTTGGCGCGGAGACGGAGAGTCGCCGCGCCAAATTCCTCCTCTGAAACCGGAGGAGGAGGAGCTTCCTCCTCCGGTCCTTCCCTTGGCGGGCCCATCGCTGGTGGGGCGAAGTGCGGATCCCTGCGCGGAAACAGGGACCGCACCACCCCATCCAGGAGCGCTGGTTCCAGGGTCTCGGCAACCGGGGGACCAATGCGACGCAGTTTGTTCCGCGCCGCCTTATATGGTCTCCCGAATGGGTCGTTGTCGAGACCCTCCAGCAGCTCAGCCCTCGCCGCGTCCTTGGCGGCGCCGATGGCCGACTTAAAGGCCGCCCTTGCCCCCACGTATGTGGAGTAGAGGCGGTCCTCTTCGGCCTCGTCTCGTCGGCGCCGCCGACGCGATCGGGTGTAGGCCCGCCGTGCCGCCACGCAGGTGGCCCGCAGCTCCGCCAACTCCTCCGACCACCAGTACACGGCGCGTCGGGGAGGTGGACGTCTCGACCGAGGCATGCTGGCGTTGCACACCTCGGTCAATGACCCCCTCAGTCGGGCCGCCGCCGCGTCCACGTCCAGGACGTCCACACCGGGACCTGGCCAAAGCCAGTCCTGGACGAACGCGGCCTCCCGTGCCGCCTCCCGATCCAGGTGGGTCAGAGCCCACCTTGGAAACGGGGAACGGCCCGACGATGAGGGGGTGCTGCGGCGCCCCCGTGGATTCTGGGGGGCGATCTCGAATCGCACGTAGCGGTGATCCGAGATCGTCTCCCCCAGTTCCACCCTCCAATTTCGAATGCGAGCGGCCAGTGCGGGCGTGGCGAAAGTGAGATCCACAATGGACCCACCCCGCCGCCGCACGCACGTCTGGACGCTCCCCCTATTCAAGAGGGAGAGACCAGACGTGGCCGCCCACAATTCGACCGCCTGACCGCGGGCGTCGGTGGCCGGGTTTCCCCAGACCACCGACTTGGCATTCAGGTCTCCCAACACGGAGACCTGTCGTGGCGCCGTCCTCCCGATGACCGCCGTCAGGACCCCGAGGAAATCCTCGAAGTCCTGGAGAGGGCGGTTTGGGGAGAAGTAGACCCCCACAAGGGCCAACCCTCCCCACGCGGCGGCCACGTATCCCGGTCCCCTCTCTAAGAGCGAGAGGGGAGGGGAGTCCGAGGAAGACCGCGCCACGATTGCCACCGAGCCGTCACTATCTCCTAGCCAATTGCTGGGAGTATAGTACGGCTCGGCCACCACTGCCACATCCACCAACCACTCGGCCATTGACTGCACCAGCAGGTCCTGGGCAGCCCGGCAGTGGTTGGTGTTTGCCTGCAAGATGCGATGGTCGGTACCCATTATTCGACCATCGCATCACCCTCGTCGGCCACCTCCGCTGGGAGTACAGCGGGGGTGGTGGCAGCAGCGGCAGGACGGCTTATAGCCGCCTGCGGCTTGCCCTTCTTGGAGGGAGGACGGCATGACGTCCCCCCCATAATGTGGTCGGCGGGGCGGCCACCGGAGGCACACGCGGCGCAGTGCGGTTTGGCGGCCTCACACGTGGCCGCCATGTGCCCCTCTTTCCCGCAGCGGAAACATGTGTCCGCCCTGTCCACAGTGGACGGACACAAGGCTCGGGTGTGGCCGATCCCGAAGCACTTGAAGCAGCGCATCGGCGCTGCCTCAAGCACCCGGATCACGGCCCGGCTGAAGCCTACGAATAGCCGCCCCTGGCCTTTAGCCTGGGCGGCCAACGCTGCGGCGACTGGGCACACCAGCCGGATAGTGCCCAGTCCACCGCGGCCGGGCCTAATGTCCCGAGCCTGCACCGCTGCGGGTTCGCAGCCTCCGGCCACTGCGATCGCCGCCACCACCTCCTCCTTGGTGACCGAGTCGTCGAGACCGGTCACCTCTATGGCCGTCGTCTTGGTCGGCCTGGCCACCTTCGCCACGTCGGCGAGGACCTCCCGCAACTTGGTCGCGAAGAGGTCCGCATTTTTGCCGCCGTCCTTCCCCGGAAACTCGAACAGTCGAGCTCCGGTTTGGGTCCGGCGGCAAGCGCCAATCCCCGATTCGGCGGGGTCCACGACGGTACGAGCTCGTCTCAGGACGGACTCGTACGTTACCCCCTTCTCCGCGGCCTCGGGCACGATGGTCACCGTGACCGCCGCGGTTTTGGGGGCAACCAACTTCGGCGCCTTTGTGGCCGCCGCTGCAGCTGCCGGGGCAGCCGCCGGGGCAGCCTTCGGGGCAGCCGTGGCCTGGGTCGCCTTCTTGCCCTTTCCCCCCTTCCTAACCACCTCTGACCACGACTGGTTGGCTGGGGTGGTGGAGGGGAGGAGGGCGTCTCCCTGCTGAACCTGGGGGGGTGCCGTGATGGCAACCGGCCCCGGTTTGGCGCCCGCACTCGTACTGGGGGTAGGCTGAGCCCCCGGCGACTTCTTCCCCTTGCCTTTGCCCTTTGAGGGCTTCGGGGCAAGGGGAGCCACTGTCGGCGTCTTGTCCGCCGCTAAAGGCGGACGGAGGCGCTTCTCGGGCAGGAGCCGGTCCTCAATGCCCGCAAAGCAGGCCCGAGTGAACGCCCTCTCCTCCATGACCACCTTGCGGAACATTTCCTCAAGGTTGGAGGAGGAGGGGGCGGGAACCGCTGCCGACGGGGCCACTGCCGATGAGGCCGCTGCCGACGGAGACGGGGCCGTAGCCTCAGCCAGCTTCTTATGAAGCTGGCTAACCACAGCTTGCAGGCGATCGACCCTCGCCTGCAGCTGCCTCGTCTCGTCTGACGCAGATCGCTGCGTCAGCTCCAGCACTATGCCGTGCAAACTTGTTGCACGGCATCTCAGGGCCTTCTGCAAAGTGCCCTTCAGGTTTGAGGACTTGGAGGCGACCAGGACGATCTCCTCCTTGTCCTCTTCAGCCAGTCGGGCCAGCTCCGCTACGGAGAGGCCGTCAAAGGAGACTAGGGCTGAACCGTAGCCTGCCCTTGACTTGGCTGCGCGCGCCTGCCCCTCTTTCTCGGCAACCCTCTCCTCCAGATCCTGCTCGAGCTCGGCCCGTCTGGCCAAGCCAAGCTGACGCTGGGCGTCCGCCAGACCCACATCGTGGGTGCCGGCCTGAGACGAAGTCGAAGGCGAAGCAGAAGACTGCTTCGCCTTCGACTTCCTCTTGGGCTTACTCTTGCCCGAGTCCGAGGAACCCTCGGACCCGAGCTTCAAATAAGCCCTCTTTAGGCTGCTCTCCGCAGCCACCCCACAAACGGACAAGTCTAAGACTACGGATTCTACATCCGAGTCTGAGAACTCGTCCGCTCCACTCATGCAGAGGCTAGCCGCGGATGGTGCGCGACTGGCTTCTGAGGCCGACAATACGTCGGGGTGGCCCTGAGAAGGGCCTTTTGTTTGGCCCTGAGAAGGGCCTTTGGTTTGGCCCTGAGAAGGGCCGTTTGGTTGGCCCTGAGAAGGGCCTTTTGCGACGAAACGCCCGGAGGCATTCCGTAATGGTTTCGGCATAATGACAACCAGAAACCAAATCCACAATAACAATTAAAAACAACAATAAAACCAACCCACAATAGAATAAAACCCACGATAAAAACAATATTAAAAACCACAATCCGCAATCCCCTAAACTTATCCTTTTTTTTTTTTTTTTTTTTTTTTTTTTTTTTTTGTTCTCGCTGGGGAAAATGTCAATTACGCATCCCCACCCGTCGACGGGCAGGGTATGTGGGACTCCCCGGGAGAGAGCCTCCCGGTATACCCACTAAAAACCCCAGCGCAACTCCGGCATCGCCATAGTGGCGGGGGAGTGGGAAACTAGCTCAGCCTCAGCTACCTCTCCCCCGCCGGCGAAACCCGCCTAAGAAGGCGGGCCCTCATTTGCCCCTCTTAAAGAGGGGCCGTGGCTCCCGCGTGGTGAGCGGTGCAGGGTGGGCGCGGGCACCCCCGTGCCTCACGCCCGCCGCTCACCTCAGGGCGGGAGAAAGCGGGCGAAATCCCGCCTTCTCCTGCCCCTACGCCGCCTACGGAGCGCCGGAGCGAGGGGATCCTCCTCTCGCTCCCGCTCCGCGGCCTCCTTCTGCGACATCACGACCTCGCAGAAGGAGGCCATCGCCGCCCAGGCCCCCTCGCTCCCCACCATCGCTCTGACGACGGCGGGCAGCGAGAGGTCCCCTCCTACCGCCGCGACAAGATCGCGGCGCGGCACGGCCCACGACGGGCACACCGCGAGGGTGTGGTCCGCCGTGTCCTCCGCCGCGCCGCAACCGTGGCACGACGGCGTCTCCTCTCGTCCTATCCGGTGCAGGTACCTGCCGAAGCAGCCGTGACTGGAGAGTACCTGCACCAGACGGAAGGAGAGGAACCCGTGACGCCTGTCGAGCCAGTCCCTTAGGACTGGCCCGATGGCGTCGAGGGTGCGACGGCCGAACACCGCGGAGGCGAGATCGCGCGTCCAATGTTGGACGATGGCGTCCCTCGCCTCCCGGCGGACGGCCTCCCTCAACTCCGGGGCCGGACGCTCGCCAAGCGCCCTGCGCCCCGCCGTCCACTCGTACACTCTGGCGAGCACCCAGGCCTCGAGCTCCCAAGGCGGGGTGCTCGCCAGAGCGCATGCCGAAGCGAAGCCTACCGTGCGGTAGGCCCGCGCTGCCCGCTGGGCGATGGCCCTTTGGGGCGCCCGTAGGGCGGTGAGGTTCTCCCTCCTATTGAGGGAGTCCGCCCAAATGGGGGCCCCGTAAAGGGCCATGCTCCGCAGAATGCCGGCGTACAGACGCCGGCACCGCGTGCTCGGCCCTCCCATGTTCGGCATGAGCCATGAGAGGGCGCCCTAAACTTATCCTAACTTAACTTAATCTAACCTAATTCCTTTCGATTCCCGCGTAAGGCCGATTAGGAAGGGTTTCGCGTAAAGACATGATGTGGCCACTATGCTACAATATTTCATTGTTCTTTATGAATTATTCACTGAATGCACTTTTTACTATATAAATCACGCATTTTTATTTAGTAAACGAAACTATAAATAATTTAAAAGTCCAATGAAAAATGAGCGTGGCACTCATCTTGGCTTTCCCGCCAAACTCCAAACTTTTGAACGGAGAAGGCAAAGGCAGAGTACGCCATATAGCCTAGACTTCAGTAATTTTTTCTTGAGTAACTTTATATGCTAACTTATCCTTTTTTTTTTTGTTTGCGCTGGGGAAAATGACAATTACGCATCCCCACCCGTCGGGGGACGGAAGGGGTATGTGGGACTCCCCGGGAGATAGCCTCCCGGTATACCCACTAAAAACCCCAGCGGTACTCCGGTATCGCCATAGTGGCGGGGGAGTGGGAAACTAGCGGAGCCTGAGCTACCACTCCTCCGCCGGCGAAAACCATGGCCTCCGACTTGTCAAGGGCCACCTCCAGGCCCAGGCGCCGGATGCGGTTCACCACCTGTGACACCGCAGCCGTGGCTATCAACTTCGCTTCCCTGTACGAGCTCCCCCGGGCAGTGACAAGCGTGTCGTCCGCATAACACGTCAAGTCGGCGCCCGACGGGAGCTCGCCTCTCAGCACCCAGTCGTAGCCGATGTTCCACAGGAGCGGTCCCAAGACCGATCCCTGTGGAACACCGCACGACATTTGGTGCCGACCGGAACCGTCACGTCCCCGATAGATGACGCATCTGTCCTCCAGATAAGCCCCTACTATGCGGCGGAGGTAGGGAGGCACCTGGTGGTATTTCAGGGCCTCCCTAATACACCGCCAACACCACCCCACCCCGGGACACCGTATCCTCCGCCAGGGCTCTCACGCGCATGATGGCGTCTATGGTGGAGCGCCCCCGACGAAAACCGAACTGTTTGTCGTCCAGGTTCGGCCCCTCTCCGCACAAGTGGCCGACGAGGCGATTTGCGATTATGCGCTCAAAAAGTTTGCCCGCCTCGTCGAGCAGCACTATGGGCCGATACGCGGACGGCGAGTCCGCGGGGCGCCCCTCCTTCCTGAGCAGGACCAGCTTCCCCTCCTTCCACACACTGGGAAACTGACCCTGCTCGAAGCATGCCGTGAAGAGCCCCCTCAGCTGGGGCTCTAGCTCCTTCAGAGCAAGGACGAGAGCTCGGCCAGGAACTCCGTCGGGTCCGGGCGCTTTATTCTTGGCCCGGAGCCGCGTCACGGCCGCTCCCGTTTCTGCTTGCGTCACCACGGGGACATCGGTGCCCTCTTCTTCTGGAGAGTCTGTGGCTGAGGGTGAAACCATCGCCGGGGGAACATGTCCCGCCCGCTCACGGAAGAGGGTGGATACCACCGCCTCCAGCAGCTGGGGTTGCATACTTTGCACCAGTGGGGGCGCCCAGGGACGCAACTTGCCCCGTACCCAACGGTAGGGGCGCCCCCACGGGTCCCGATCTAGGGACCCCAGCAGCTCTTCCCTGGCCCGCGACTTGGAGTCGCCGATGGCCAGCCACAGAGTCTCCTGGGCCGCGCGGTACACCCCATACCGCGCGGCCTCCTCGACGGGATCCCGTCGACGTCGTCTCCGGTAGCGCGTGTACTGGCGGCGAGCCGCGACGCACTCGACGCGCAACCGCGCAATGTCGTCGTTCCACCAGTACACGTTGCGCCTTGCGGACTGTTGGCGGACGCGGGGCATGGACGCGTCGCAAATCTGCGTCATCGCCCCGCGAAACCGCAGCGCCTCCGCTTCGACGTCGACGGGGCCGTCCGTCGCCGACTCCCAAATCCAGGACTGGACTATGGCAGCTTCCTCGAGTAGTTCCCTGTCGAGGCGCTTAAGCGCCCAGCGCGGGCCGTCGTTAATCGGGGCTCTTGGATGGCGGCCGCTCGCGGTCTGGGCGGAGACGTCGAACCGGATATACCGATGGTCCGACAGCGTCTCCACCTCCACGGCGACACGCCAGTCACGGACACGGCTGGCGACAGAGGGGCTAGCGAAAGTAACGTCTACTATCGACCCGCCCCGCTGCCGCACGCACGTGTATACCGAACCCCGATTCAAGACGACCAGGCCGGTCGTCACTACCCACTCCGCCAGCACCTCGCCCCGAGGGTCAGTGACCGGAGATCCCCACGCCGATGACTTGGCGTTGAGATCCCCGAGCACCAGAACGGGACGAGGGTGATAGCGGCCTACGACGGTGCCCAACTCGACAAGGAACCCCTCGAAGTCGGCGAGACTCTTGTTGGGGGAGAAATACGCCCCCACGATGACGATGCCGTCCATGACCGCAGCAACCCAGCCGCGGCCCCGAGACGGGTCGATCAGAGTCCCGCCAATAATGGCCACCAAGCCGTCAATGCATCCCAGCCAGTCGTCACGGGCAGGGATGAAATACGGCTCGGCGACCACAGCCACTTGGATCGACCACTGCGCCATGCTCTGGAACAAAAGATCCTGAGCTCTGGCGCAGTGATTGATGTTGCCCTGGAGGAAACGGAGCTGTGCCATTATTGACACTCCATTCCCTCGGCAACGGTCCTGGGCCGGGAGTCGGCCGCGGAGCTGTTAGCCTGCGGGGGAGGCGAGATTTCCCCGGCAGGCTTAGAGCTCCTCTTCTTCTTCCTGGTGGCCTTCTTGCTGGCAGGCGTACCACAGGCCCCTCCGCCCACTCTGTGTCCCGCTGGCTTCCCTGCAGCCGAACATAAGCTGCAGTTGAGCGCCGCGGAACACTGGGCCGCCTTGTGGCCGGGCTGACCGCAGCGATAGCAAAGATCGCTACGGTCAACCTCAGCGGTGCACTTGGCCCGGACGTGCCCCTTCTCCAGGCACCGGAAGCACCGCAAAGCCCGGGGCTGCAGGAGTTTAACTCTCGCTGCAACCCAGCCTACCAGCACTCTGCCACTTGCGGCGATTTTATTCGCCGACGCCACAGGGCACCGAACCCAGACCGCGCCGAGTCCGGTGGCGTCGGTGCGAATATCGCCGGCCCGCACCTTGTCCGGCGGACACTCTCCGCTTCGGGCAACGGCCGCCACCACCTCCTCGGAAGTCACGGACTCGTCCAGGCCGGCAATCCGCACCTCTGCGGTTTTAACCGGCCTGGAAATCCGGACGTCCTCGGGGTTGAGGACCTCCCTCAACTTGGCGGCCAGAGCGTCCGCCTTCTCGGCATTGCCGCTCGCAGCACCAGCTACCTCAAACAGCTGCGCACCTTTTTTTTTTTTTTTTTTTTTTTTTCTCGAGTGGAAATGCCTTTACGCACCATACCCGTCGCTAGCTAGGCGACGAGCGTGTGTGGGACTCGCCCGGCCGTAGCCGGGAATACCCACTAAAACCACCCGGTTACCGTCGGGCCCTGTGTTGAGAGTGTCACGGGGCCGACCCGAAGGCCAAGTACTCCGTGACACCCTCAGGGCTTGCCGGCCCTCCCCTGTAGGGCCGGTTTCCGCGCCAAAGGGGGATTACCCGGTAACGGAATAATCCCCAGACGTGGTGACCGTTGTGCAATGCACGTGCGGGAGCTACCCGCACGCGCTGGTCACACCCTGGGGCTAAAGGAGACGGGGGTTCGTCCCCCGCCTTCTTCGCCCCACCCGTCTACGCCGGAGGGGAGCGGCAAGTACGTCCTCTTCCCGCTCCCTCTCCGCAGCCTCCTTCTGCAAGAGGACGGTCTCGCAGAAGGAGGCGGCAGCCTCCCATGCCGTCTCACTTTCAACCATGGCTCGTACCATGGTTGCCAGTGAGAGGCGTCCGCCTCCGAGCGCCGCAACGAGATCGCGGCGCTCGTTCCGCCAGGCCGGGCACTCCACTAGGGTGTGCTCGGCCGTGTCGTCGGGGGAGTCGCAGTGATGACACCGCGGTGACTCCTCCCGACGGGCGACTCGGTGCAGGTAGTGACCGAAGCACCCATGTCCGGTCAGTACCTGCACTAGGCGGAAGGTAAGGCTGCCATGCCGGCGCCCAACCCATCCCTCCAACACCGGACGAATCGCTCCAATCGTCCGGTGGCCGGCAGCTGGGGAGCGGAGCGCCTCCCTCCACCGGCTCAGGGCCTCCCCCTGAGCCGCTAATCTGACCCGCCTTACTTCCTCGAAGGCGGGTCGTTCCCCCCGTTCCCGGGCCGCGACACGGTGTCGATGCACCTGGGACAGAACCAGGGCATCGACCTCCCACGGGGGCGTGCCCGCGAGCACGCAGGCCGCCCCATGACTTACCGTGCGGTATGCCCGCACGGTCCGTGTCGCGATGACCCTCTGCGGCCTCCGCAGCAGGGCCACTGTTGCCCGGGAAAGGCGCTCCGCCCACACCGGGGCTCCGTAGAGCGCCATCGACCGTACCACTCCCTGGTACAGCCGACGGCACGCCGAATTCGGCCCCCCAAGATTGGGGAGGAGCCGTCCGAGTGCGGCTGCGAATGAGCACAGCCGCGGAGCGAGGAGCCTAAAGTGCTCCTCGAAACTCCAGCGGGGATCCAGGATCAGGCCGAGGTACTTTATATGCACCTCGACGGGAACCCGGACCCCCTCCACTCGGATACGGAGACCCGGTGGGGTTCTGCGTCGTGGGGCGTGGAAGGTCATGGCCCTCGTCTTCTCGAGAGCCACTTCCAGCCCCAGGAGGCGGATGCGCCGGACGACCAATGAGGTGCCGACCGACGCAAGGTGAACCGCCTCCTCCCAGTCACGCGCCCTGGCCGCGACTAGGGTGTCGTCCGCAAAGCAGACGACGTCCATACGCGGCAAGAGCGCGCCACGCAGAACCCAGTTGTACCCCAGGTTCCAGAGCAGGGGACCAAGCACCGATCCCTGGGGTACTCCTACTGATACGGCCCACGACTGGACGCGACCCTCTGCGTCCTCGTACAGCACCCTCCTCTCACGGAGGTAGTCCCGCACGAGGGCGCAGAGGTAGAGGGGCACTTCATGGTACTTCAGTGCCGCCTCTATGCATTCGTGGGGGAGGGTGTTGAACGCGTTCGCGATGTCTAACGACACCGCGACTACACCCTCACCCCTCGCTGTGGCCGCCTCAGTCCACCCCTTGAGGCGAGCCACCGCGTCCATCGTGGACCGGCCGGTCCGAAAGCCGTACTGGCAGTCCGCCAACTGCGGCCCACGGCTTTCCAGGTGCTCCTGGATGCGAGAGGCGATGATTCTCTCAAAGCATTTTCCGCTCTCATCCAGGAGCACGACCGGCCTATAACCCGACGGTGAGTCGGCAGGACGTCCGTCCTTGCGAAGGAGGCAGAGCCTGCCCACCCTCCACCTCCTGGGGAAGCGGCCCGTCGCGATGCATGTGTCCATAACCGCGCGGAACCGGTCCCCCAGGGGCTCTATGGCAATTGCCATCACCTTCGCAGGGACGCCGTCCGGGCCCGGAGCCTTGTTTTTGGCTCGGAGCCTCTCCCTGACGGAGTCCAACTCACCGTCGGATACGGGAGGCCCATCGGTCCACACCTCCAGAGTGGATGAACTGGAGGCGGGCATCCTGGGGGGCGTGAAGGGTCCCGGGTTCGGAAACAGAGTTTCCAGGACCCTTCTCAATAGGCCCGGCTCCATACAGGATGTGGGGGGTGCCGCTCCCTGCAGCTTCCCCCTCACCACCCTGTAGGGCCTTCCCCAGGGGTCGCTGTCGAGGAGTGCGAGGAACTCCTCAGCGGCAGCGACCTTTGCCCTGCATATGGCGGTACGCAGGGCTCGATGAGCCTCCCTGTATGCCCGGCGAAGACCGTCCTCTTCGCCGGGCGCCCTTACGGCGCGCCTCCAGCACCTCTGGTAGGCGCGCCGTGCAGCCATACTGGCGGCACGCAGGTGAGCGAGTTCCTGCGTCCACCAGTATGTCTGCTTTTTTCGGCGGGGTCCCTGGGCCCTCGGCATGGCGGCGCTGCAGACCACTTCCAGGTCCTCAGCGAGTAGGTCCGCCATGCCGTCCGCGTCTCCAATGAGGTGGGCCGGTGGTTCGGCCCACGCTCGGAACGTCGCCACCTCCTCGGCAACGTCCCTCCGGAGATGTGCAAGCGCCCACCTCGGGAACGAGGAGGCGCCTGCCGCTGGGCCCAGGTGGAGCGGGGCCGCAGGCCCCGCAGTGGAGATCTCGAAGCGGACGTACCTATGGTCCGAGATCTCCACCGCCGTCTCTACCCGCCAGTTCCGAACTCGGTCGGCTAGGGTCGAGGTGGCCAGGGTGACATCCACTATTGATTCACCCTGCCACCTCACACACGTCGGGGTGTTGCCCCGGTTGAGGACCTGGAGACCCAAGCAGTGGGCCCACTCCACCAGGTCCTCACCGAAGACGTTCGTGACGGGAGACCCCCACGCGCCATGCTTGGCGTTGAAGTCTCCCGCCACCAACACGGGGCGTGGAGCCGCCCTCCTGACCGTCCCCTCGACGGCCGCCAGGAGGCGCTCGAATTCGGCCCGGCTGCGATTGGGGGAGAAGTAGGTCGAAATGACCACCACTCCCCCCCACTGAACCGCGACGAACCCCGGACCCCTCTCCCTAAGAACGAGAGGGGGGCCGGTGCTCGCGGCGGGTCGCGTGATCGCAGCCAGGCCGTCCGACGACCCTAACCAATTGACCGAGTTCGGAACAAAGTATGGCTCTGCCACCACCGCCAGGTCTGCTCCCCACTCCGCCATGTCCTGACACAAGAGGTCCTGTGACGTGGCGGAGTGGTTGACATTAACCTGTAGAATGGCACCGTTGGACCTACTGGGCATTAGCAGTGTCCATCGGTGTCCCTTCCGTTGCGGTGGTCGCAGAGCCGGCCGCTGGTGGTCCCGCTGGCGGTCCCACTACAGGGCGGCCTCGGACCGGAGGGGCTCCGCATGCGGCGCCGGCCATTCTGTGGCCGCTGGGCAGGCCCCTGTCTGCGCATAGCGCGCATTTAACAGGGGCCTTACAGGCCGCAGCCATGTGGCCCTCCTTGCCGCACCGGAAGCAAAGCCGGCTCCGGTCCTTGGCAGAGGGGGGGCAGAGCGCCGCAGTGTGCCCCCTCGCTAGGCACCTGCGGCAGCGCATGGGGCGCTGCTCCAAAAGGTGGATGGTGGCCACACTCCAGCCCACCACCACCTTGCCCCGCTCCGCCAGCCCCTTCGCGGCCTCTATGGGGCACGAGACCCGGACCGAGCCCGTGCCCCGCGCCCCCAGGGCTATGGTGCCCACCCGAAGTTTGTCGGGCGGGCACTTGACCGCCTCCGCCAGGGCCCCCCTCACCTCCTCCTGAGTGAGGGACTCATCGAGGCCCGCCACGCGGATCTCGGCAATTTTCGTGGGCCGGGTAATGTCGGCCACCTCCCCGACCACCTCAGCCAATTTCTTGGCCAAGGCGTCGGCCTGGGAGGGGGAGGTCTCTTTTGGGAGCTCGATAAGCCAAGCTCCCGTCATGGACCTCCTCGCCTTACCCGGCCCAACCCCGATCTCCGCGAGGCTGATGGCCGCCCGCGCCTTCCGGAGGACGTCCACGTACGTGGCGCCCTCCTTCACGGCCGCGGGCTTGAGGGCCATCAGTACGGCGGGCCTCTTCGGCGCCCTAGGTGCCCTCTTGGCTGCCTTTTTCGGGGCCGCCGATTTGGGCCCCTTAGGCTTCTGCGCCGGAGCGGGAGCCGTGGCAGTAGTGGCCTTCTTCTTCTTACGGACCACTGTCGCCCACGTCTCCCGCCCATCCAGCACCAGAGGCTGCACCTGAGCGGAGCCTCCGGCGATCTGCTCCTGGGCCCGTTTCTGCTCAGGGGCAGGGGCTTCTGCCCCTCCGCGCCCGCTCGGACCCTTCGGCTTCTTTTTTGCCGCCGGCCTAGCCTTTTTAGGCATGTTGGCGGGCGGCATCAAAGTCGCCGGCTCAGTCTCCCGCCGCTCCCTCTCTTGGGGCTGGCTCGCTCGCCTCTCGGCCGCCAGCGCGGGGCGATGGGACTTGGCCGGCAGGAGCCGACCATCCTTATCGAGGCCCTCCAGCCGCGCTGTGATGACGCTACCAGCGTAGTTCATCAGCTCGCGCTGGAGGACCTCCATGCCCCGGGCAAAATCGTCCCGCGTTATGCCCCCTACAGGGAGGGGCTGCGGGACCGGCGCCGGGACCGGCTCCTTGGGCCGTTTTGTTTTGCTGCGCGGGCTTCCCCCTTCGGAGAAAGCCCTGCGCAGCGCCGCCACCTCTTTCTGCAAGGCTGCGAGCTGCCCTTGCAGGCGTTTGTTGTCCGCCCGCAGCCTTGCTACTACCTCGTCCTCCTTCCGGGAGGCCAGGGAGTTGACCGCTTCGAGCATTTTGCTCGATGCCTCCCTGATCTCCCGGATGCAGGTCCCCTTCAGGTTCCGGGACTTTTTAAGAACCCCCTCAATGGCCGCTGCCCCCTCCTCAGCCTTCGCCCGAAGGTCTTGAGGTGCAGCCACCGAGGAGGCAGTCCCTTTGCCCTTTCCTTTATTTTTGCGGGATACCGTCTCGGAGTCTGTCAAGGTGGACTCCGAGTCCGACGGACCATCCCGCAAAAACCTCCTGGCCTGGGAGAGCCCCACCGAATGGTGGGACCCGCCCCTGCCAGCTCCCGTCTTCAGGGTCTTGGAGGCCGGTCTCTCCGGGGTTCCGGATCCAGCCTCCTCACCTTCCGACCCGCTCTCTGTCCAGTGTTCCCGTGAGGCCTTCCTACTTCCCCTCACGGAACCACCTTCGGCAGAGTGCGTGTCGCGAGCCCCCTCGCTTGATTCCACCGCTACCACCGACAGTCGTCCGGTGGCACCGGCGGAATCAAGCGCCATCATTAGCCTACCAGCGTCGCCAGGGTCCTCGGTAGTGACCCCCATGTCACTTTCCGCTTCGCTGGCCGCCGGAGCACGCATGAACCTCCCCTTGGCGTCCCTCCGCTGCCGCGAAGCAGTAACTCCCCTGGGGTTTTGCCGACCTCTCCTCGCGGTCGGCACCTTCGGGGCCGGCAGGCCCTCCTCCCCAGAGGTCAGCTCCGCCGACCCACTTCCCTTCTGAGCATGGCCGCGTGGTCGCTTCCTTACGGAAGCCGGTCTACGCGGCCGTTCGTCCACATCTCTTCTCTCATCGTCGCTGCCAGTAATATTAACGACAGCAGGGGCCTGGTCGCCTACCCCTGCGCGTTCTTCGGAAACCAATTTAACATTCGCAGGCCCGGACACCTGCGAACGCCGGGCGTCAGCCGGATCGCAAGACAAAACAACATTCATATTCGACATTTCCATTTACGAATTGGGTGATACGCACATCGCTTCCCCAAGGCGATGCGGCCGCTCTTTTTGGGAGGGTATTAATCCTCCCGAGGCCCGCGGATGCCTCCGGTGCAGGATATACCGCCCGCTATTCGGTATCTAAACCTAAGTAACTAAAACTATTTTTTTTTTTTTTTTTTTTTTTTTTTTTTTTTTTTTTCCCCTTTAATAAAATAAAAGAAGTAAACCTAAACCTAACTCTAAACCTAAAACTAACCTAAACCTAACCTAACCTACCCACCACCCGGCACCGTGGCCGTAAACCTCCAATGGCCACTGATGCCCGTAGACCGCAGGTTGAGGAGAAACCCACGGTCTTCTCCAACTCGGTCACGCGACGTGACCCCTAGACCGTGGACTGTCAAGACGGCCCGCGGTCCACACCACCTCACTCCCTATTCGTGCGCTCCGCTACAGAGATGCAGAGCGCAGATAGGGAGCCCTCGGGAGCGCCTCCTCCGCTCCGGCAGAAATTCGCCGTGGACAATAATCTCCTCCTGCACAGTACTCACGAAGAGATTGCTGCCCACGCCCAGGGTGCACCGACCCAGCGTCTGCTCGTCCTCGGGTCTCAAAACCAGAGGACCAGCAGGCACTGAGCACTCGGGGAGGTTTTCTGCCACGCACCCCAAACAGCTGCGCACCTGTGGCAGCATGTCTTATGGTGACGGACTGGAGGCCAAGATCCGACAACTTGATCTTGGCCTTGGCCTCGGTAAGGACCGAGCCGTACGTCACGCCGCGCTCCGCAGCGCCACGCTGAAGCGTGAGCGTCACAGCCTCGGAACGCGGGGCACGCACAGCCGGTCCTTTGCGACCGCGTTTGCGACCGCCTTTGCCAGTCCGTCGCGCAGCCTCCGGAGCCGCCTTTGCGGTTTTACCGGAGGCGCGCGCTGGTGCTGCTGAGGCCGCCTTGGCGGCCTTAGCGGCTTTGCGGGCCTTCTTGCGACCCACGACTGTCGCCCAGGTCTCACCCTTAGACCCGGCAGTCGTGGGCTCCTCGCCCTCTGGAGCTCGCTGAGGCGCAGTTCCCGGCGTTCCCTCAGCCCTACGCCGTTTGTCGGCCGCTAGGGGCGGGCGGAGATTTTCCTCAGGGAGGCGCCGGGAATGCGCCTCGAGTTGGGCTTTGACCATGCTCCCGCACTGGAGCATGCACATACGGACGATGCGCTCAAGGCACGATGCGCTCAGCTCATCATCCGTACGTGCCGGTCTTGGTGCAGTGGTGGTGTAGTGGTGTTAGTAAGTAAGTATCGATGTAAGGTAAGGCAGTCAATAAACGTCTCATGAGCAGACTAGACGTATATCTTATTTATCGCTCCGTTCCCGCCACATTACATGGCGACCCTGCCAAGCCCGGCTTGGTAGGTAGTAGCGCGAGTTTTGCAACGCCGCATTATATTCCTACAAGCGAATATGGATTGTGGCATGGCATCAAAGGTGATTGCGATAGAAGACCGTAATAATTATATTGCGTGCAAAAGCATCGAAAATTTTGGAGAATATTTCGAATTCATAAACCATATCAAAGATGGGGAAGAGTTACTCTAAGGACGAGGTTGTGATCGCACAAACAGCATCAGGTGGCTCGAATGGAGCATCAGCAGACAGACGTGAGCACACAATCCTTCTGTCATTCATCGTTGGAATTGTTGGCGTTTTGATGATCATTTTTCTCATCAAGATATGTACAAAATATGGCCAAAGCATTATAAAAAGAGAGGTGAGGCGTGAAATGGTGCGGCGTATTCAGGCAAGGTTGTCTGGCAGAGGAAATAGGAGACATCAAGAAGGTGAAATCGGGAGTAATGGACAAGAAATGGTGTGAAGTGAAGTGAGTAGTGCAGTGCTATAAGTTTAAGTGTCGCGTTTTTTCCCTCGTTTCGAAAGGGTTAGTTTTAAAATAAATATGGTAAGATAATGATTAGGACCTTTAATGGAAAGGTTAAGTAGTATATATGAAGACATAAAAAAGTTATGTGAAAGCATAGGAAAATTAGGCCCTAAGAGGCGAAAACAAAATTTAGGAAAGCAAAAGTTTGAACAGGCTTTAGCATTATATAATGAGTATAAGTTAATTTTAGGGTCTCTTGACAAAGAAGAAGTTCGTACTGCAGCGTTATGTGGATCTTTATTCGATTTAGTTTGCGAAGGTATAGAGGAGTTGAACTCTAAAATTTTAAGATATAAAGTAGATTCTCAAGAAGGAAATAAAATGGAAAATTTTGAATTAAAAACCGCGTGTGTCCTCATTCCAATAATGGACGGTAAAGAGGAAACAACAGAAAAGATAATCGACGGCATAGAGATGTATAATAGTTGTTTACAAACGAGTGACAGTAAAAAACTGCTGATTTCTTTTGTCCTAAAAACCCGTCTAACAAAATCAGCTAAATTGAAATTAAAATCGGAGTATGAAAGTGTTGACAATTTAGTAAAAGATATTAAAACGTATTTATTGACAAAAAAATCAGCCAACTCTTTGTTGTCACAAATAAATAATTTATCTCAACGTAATATGACCATTGCAGAATATGGAGCGAAGTTAGAAGAACTCTTTATAGGGCTTACTATAGCACAAGCCGATGGAAATCCAAAAGCAAGTGCAATACTAAGTCCTATAAACGAGAAGATGGTTATAAAAAGATTTGCAGATGGCCTGAGGAATCGGCGGCTGAGTACAGTAATATCAGCCCGAGACTACAAGGAGCTCAAGGATGCGGTACGCGCGGCAGAGGACGAGGAAGACGCGCGCCCGTCAGGGCAGGATGCTGTCTATTCATATTCACGAGGTACGAATAAAAATCAATATTACAATAACTGTAGAGTTAACCGTAGTCGAGGATATTATAATCGTGGCTGGTCCCAGCAACATTTTAGAAGAAACCAGATGCAGCCAAGATATGTGGTTGAGTCGCGTGGCAGTCGCGGAAATGGTTTTAATAGTCGCGGCAGGAGTTTTCAACGTGCTTACACGCGGTCAAACAGAGGTAATTTAAGAAATAATTTTAACAGAGGTGCTAGAGGTGCAAGGCGTGATACGTATTATACATCAGAAGATGACAGTCAGAAGTATCAGGAGTCCAAAGGTGAGCAGCATGACGAAAATGTCAAACAGTTTTTCGAGCCTAATTACGCGTTAACTTGTAAAGGTTTAGATTTCATCAACTTATATGTAGAGAATAAGATGTGTAAATTTTTATTAGATACTGGCGCTTCGATATCGATAATTAATGGTCATATAGTTAAAAGTAGTACAGTTAGGTATAATGAAAGTACAGTTATACAAGGAATAGGTGGGAAAGTAGAGTCAAAGTGTTTCGCATACATTCCGTTACAGTCAGAGACAGGGTTCGTATTTCGTCACAAGTTGCGCTTATTCGACAAAATGCCATGTGCAGCGGACGGTATTATCGGTCTTGACTTTCTGAGAACTTATAACGCAAACATAAATGTACCTACGAACCGACTTACATTACAATGTAATAATAGAACTTGTACATTATTAATACATAATAGCTATATCAACAAAGTACAGTCGGATGATTATTTAACTGCTCCGGCACGTTGTGAATCAATACATTATATTCACATAAATAAAAATATATACAAAGATTGTGTCATATACGCGAAACAATTAGGTGAAAATATATTCATGGCAGCAAGTATTGTAAAACCAATAAGAGGTAAAATCCCAATAAAAATATTAAACACCGGTGAAAATTCAATAGAAATATCTAAAAATAATTTAATAAGTTACGACGAATTAGACTATTTAGAAAATTATGATGTATGTTTATTTAATAAATCAGAACGGGGTGTAGAACGTGTAAAAAAGTTACTACCACAATTAAAATTAAATCATTTAAATAACAATGACAGAAAACAAATTGAAATTATTTGCGCGAAGTATGCTGACATCTTTTTTTTAGAAGGCGATAAGTTAGGTACAGCGAATGTCGCTGACCAGTCCATTACCGTGAAACCGAATACCAAACCCGTGTATGTAAAGCCTTATCGGCTACCGCAGTCGTTGAAGTCAGAAATTAATAAACAAGTTCAAAAAATGCTCGATGACGATATTATAGAACCCGCAAATAGAGAGTGGAATAGTCCAGTACTCTTGGTGCCTAAAAAAACGGACGGAAAAAAAATATGGCGTTTAGTTGTTGATTACAGGAAGGTTAATGACTCGATACAGGATGATAAATTTCCGCTACCCAACATAACCGAAATATTAGATTCGCTTTCCGGAAGTAATTATTTTACCCATTTGGACCTGTATCAAGGTTTTTTACAAGTCAGCACAAAACCAGAGTGTAGAATTATTACTAGCTTCAGTACAAGTACGGGACAATATCAAATGAAACGTTTACCTATGGGGTTGAAAATCAGTCCCAGTGTATTTTCCAGATTAATGTCAGTAGCAATGTCAGGACTTACTTATGAGCAGTGTTTCGTCTATTGTGATGACCTCATAGTCTTTGGCAGAAATCGCGAAATTCACAATAAAAACTTGTTAGATGTATTTGAGCGACTCAGAAAAATGAACCTTAAACTCAACCCGCATAAGTGTGATTTCATGAAAACGCAACTGTTATATTTAGGACATGTAGTGTCAGGTAGTGGTGTGTTACCTGACCCTGATAAGGTTGCAGTATTGCAAAATTATCCAGTACCAAAAAACGCGGATGAGGTCAGACGATTCGTGGCATTTTGTAATTATTACAGGAAATTTATACCTTCATTTTCAGAGATAACACTACCGTTAAATAAGTTATGTCGAAAACATCAACCATTTATTTGGACTGATGAATGTCAAAAAAGTTTCGAAAATCTAAAAAAGCAATTAATTTCACCTACCATTTTACAATATCCGGATTTCTCTAAAGATAACACGTTTGTCCTTTAGACAGACGCATCGGGTATAGCAATAGGATCTGTTTTATGCAACAAAAATATGAGGCCGATAGCCTATGCTAGTAGGCCACTAAATAAAGCGGAAATAAATTATCCCACTATCCAGAAGGAACTTTTAGCAATTGTTTGGAGTATAAAATATTTTAGACCCTATTTATATGGGAGAAAATTTACCGTAATGACTGATCATAAACCGCTTATTTACCTATTTGGAATGAAGGATCCCTCTACAAGACTTTTAAAATTTAGACTACAACTAGAGGAATACGATTACAATGTTGTTTATATAAAAGGAAACGATAATGTAGTGGCAGATGCTTTGAGTAGGGTGACCATAAGTTCGGACGAGTTAAAATCATTAAATGAAAAAGTAACGATGGTAATGACTAGAGCGCAAAAGACTAGAATCGATCAGGAAAATAAAGAAAGCACAAGGTCTTCTAATATAACTGCAGAACCGAGGTTTGGCCAACCAAGATTCGCAGAGATATTAAGAAAGCCGAGTGACTATGTAGAATTAAAGTTTATAAAAAAAGATAAATTATCAAAAGCATCTATAACTTATGAAAAAGAATGTTTTGTTTATTTAGACGCAGAGAAAACTTTATACATAGACACCAATTATATGTCGCATTTTACGCGAGTCGAATTTGCGAATAAATTGAGTAGTTTTTGTAATGACATAAATATTAAAGAAATATGCATTGTAAAAAATCAATACAATAATAATTTTATCAAAGAATTAATAAATGAGATAAAAAGTAGAGAGAAGTGGTCCGGACCACACATAAATATTTTAAGAGGAGTTAAACGAGTCCTAGATAATGAAGAAAAGACATACATACTACACGACTATCACGTACTGCCTACGAGTGGACACGCAGGAGTACGACGTATGATAAATAATATTAAAAGTAAATATTTTTGGCCAGGTCTAGAAAGCGATGTACGAAGGTACGTTAGCAAGTGCCAAAAATGTCAGATGAATAAGTACTCTAAAAATATTGTAGAACCCATGGTTATAACGTCTACAGCGACTAGCGCTTTTGAAAAGGTGTATTTAGATTTAGTGGGGCCCCTAGATAAGGATTTAGAAGGTAATGTTTATATTTTAAGTTTACAATGTGAGCTGAGCAAGTACGTCGAGGCGTATCCAATTCAGCGAAAAGATACGGTGAGTGTAGCACGATCTTTTATTAATAATTTTATACTTAGGTACGGTTTGCCAAAGGCTATCACAACAGATCGTGGCACGGAGTTCATGTCAGAAACCATGACAGAGGTATGCAAGTTACTACAAATTGAAAAGATGAACTCTACTGCTTATCACCATCAGACATTGGGTGCGTTAGAAAATACGCATAAACATTTAGCTGCTTTCTTGCGGACCCAATGTGATGGACATTCGGAAACTTGGAGTCAGTGGCTTCCGTTCTGGTGTTTCTCCTATAATACCACCGTACATACCGAAACTAAGTACACACCCTACGAACTAGTCTTTGGAAAACCATGCCATTTGCCGAGTAATTTATCTAATACTATAGTAGACCCTCTATACAATCCAGATAACTATGCACTCGAACTAAAATATAGATTACAGTTAGCGAATAAAGAAGCAAGAGAAAATTTAGTTACGTCTAAAATAAAAAGGAAATGTTATTACGATCGCAGAAGTAATCCAGTTAAATACCAAAAGGGTGATTTGATATTGATAAGAAATGAGTCTGGTAAAAAATTGGATAATTTGTTTGATGGCCCGTACCAGATAATAAGTGAAAATGAGCCCAATGTAATAGTATTTAAGAATGGTAAAAATGAGACTGTCCACAAAAACCGAACAAAACCATATGTACACTAGTTTAGTATTAGCATTAAGTATAATAACATTGTAACAATATCCGTACGATAAGCAAGTGGACAATATTATAACATTACATACGTGTGTCAATTTCATAAACATAACTTTGTTAATAAATAAATGTACTTAGAAGTAACATTACATAGTTTAAGCATCAACATAATGATTGATAAATGGCAAATATTTGTCTAATTGTATGTGAAAAAAAAAAAAACCTTGTTTACGTTTTTTTTTTTTAATACAACCCCGTAGATGTAGTGGTGTTAGTAAGTAAGTATCGATGTAAGGTAAGGCAGTCAATAAACGTCTCATGAGCAGACTAGACGTATATCTTATTTATCGCTCCGTTCCCGCCACATTACAGGGAGCTGGAGCCACTTCGGGAGCGGCATCGGTGGGCGTGTGTCGCTGCTGCTGCTCGCTCAGTGCAGCGACTTGTCGCCGGAGGTCCTCCAGATCATCACGGAGGCGGTTGTTCTCCTCCTGCAACTTTACGACCTCGTCCGAGGTCGTCGTGTTGAGGAGGGTGCCAACCGCCTCCCTGATGTCCGCGGCAGCCTCCTTGAGACCGCGAATGAAGGTGCTCTTTAGGTTGCCAGATTTTGTGGCAACCTTAAGGACCAGGTCCACCCCGTCCAAGGCCAGCCGACTAAGGGCCACCGCCGACGGTTGCCCCCCTTCCGCCGATAGAGCAGCGCGTCGCTCTCGAGCGCATCGGGCCATTTCCGACACTTCGTCGGCCGCGACGGCTTTGCGCTGCTCCCTCCTGGCGGCGTTGAGCTCCGCCTTCGACCTCCCCAGCGAGGCGCAGCTCTCGCCACCAGGGTCCTCTGAAGTGACCCCCATGTCACTTTCTGCTTCGCTGGCCGCCGGGGTACGCACGAACCTACCCTGTCCGTCCCTCCGCGGCCGCGAAACAGTCACCCCTCTCGAATTCTGCCGACCTCTCCTCGCGGTCGGCACCTTCGGGGCCGGCAGGCCTTCTTCTTCCGAGGTCAGCTCCGCCGATCCACCTCTCTTCTGAGCAGGGTCGCGTGGACGCTTCCTTACGGAAGACGGTCCACGCGGCCCTTCGTTCACATCTACTCTGCCATCATCGCTGCCAGTAATATTAACGACAGCAGGGGCCTGGTCGCCTACCCCTGCGCGTTCTTCGGAAGCCAATTTTACATTCGCAGGCCCGGACACCTGCGAACGCCGGGCGTCAGCCGGATCGCAAGACAAAACATCAATCACATTATCCGACATTTTCATTTTACGACCCCATAACCCTCCTCCAAGAGGCCAATAGGGCCACCAGCACAACACACAGAGCTAGACCGACCTACCGACCTCGCCGCCGAGGTCCATCGCGACGCGTTCAACGTAGTAGCCCCCTCCCCCGTCCCTCTTCCGATGAAGGCCAGCCCGCGCCGTAGCTGAGCCACTAAATATACTTTCCCAACTATGACCTCTGAGTTTGTTTCGGACGTTTCTTCTCAGAGCTAGTACTAGGAAACGCCGCGGTCATCAAACCAAAATAAAAATAAAAAATTCGATCCAGCCATCCCTTGCTGCTCTCTCCAGCGACGCCCTAAGCCGAGGTTCGTACCCCACAGGGGGTGCCCTTAGCGCAGTCGCTTAGTTTTTAATAGCCCTGGCTGGAGGCTTTAAATTCATTTAAGGCATCCACAGGAAAGTCCGGTTAAGTAGTCACGGCCTCTCAAGGTCAACTACGAGATGCCATATAAAAAAAAAAAAAAAAAACTCGTGCTTCCCCATAGCACATGAGCATTTTCCCGAAAAAGCGCGGGAAACTTAGAATCTGGCGGTCGTGTTTTTATGGTTTTCCTTTAATTTAATTAATTATTGTGGATCAGTTAAGTTATTTAGTATATAGTTATATTATTAGTAGTTAGTTACTTATTTGTGTATATAGTGTGCAGATATTTTACTGCTAATTATTAGGTAAGTTCTTTTTTTTTTCTACTAATATGGGGGCTGATCCCCCGGACGATCCTGGCGGCGGGCCAGGACCTGGTCCGCCTGTTGCGTTCAATGTGGTCATCGACGACTCATCTATGGATACTGAGGATGGCCTTGTAGGCAAATTTTCTGATAGAAAAAGAATCAGACCACGCAAACCGCGATGCCGTCTATGTAATATGAAAAAACGGAAAAGTAAGGATGGACGATTTTTTGTTCAGGCATGTCAATGTGAAGATTCTGATTCAGCTAATTCTGACATTTCTAGAGCTCTTAAATCTGAAGTTGAAATGCAACCACCCAGCCACCTGAGTAAACCTGCCAATGAAAAGCATTCAATTTCACAACACAGTGAGTCTGGTTTGGGTCTCTCACAGCCGCAACAAACCTATTTTGCCAGAAAATATGTTAGCTTGGACTCGAGTCCTTTTACTGTCCATGTACAAAGAGTAACGACCATTGAAAATGATTCGGTATCTTTACACCCAATTCAATTTGGAAAAGTTTTGAAAAATTTAAAAATTAATAATATTGTTAATGGTAGTGTTAAACGTATAGGAAGAAACAGAATTTCAATGGCCTTTACGAATTTTGAAGCTGCTAATAAATTCACGGAAAATGCAGAGTTATTGAATCTTTCATATTAAATATTTATACCAAGTTTCAATGTAACAAGAGTGGGTATAGTTAGGGGCGTGCCTCAGGACTGGTCTGAGCAGGAAATTCAGGAAAACATTACTGTTCCTATTGGTTGTGGGCAAATAGTTAAGCTACGGAGAATAAAACGCAAGACTATGAATGATGGTATTTCTTCATTTATTAATACAAATCTTGTAGTTTTAACTTTTGATGGGCAAGTACTTCCTAAACGTGTTTACATGTGCTACACAGCTCTGCCAGTAGAATTATACATATTTCCCACAATCCAGTGTTATAACTGTTGCAAATTTGGGCATACTAAATCACAATGTCGATCTAGGCCCAGATGTTTTAAGTGTGGAGATGAACACACTCCAGAAAGTTGTTCAGTGGTAGTGGAAAATGGTAAGTGCTTCCATTGCTCTGGTAGACATTTTTCTACTAGCAGGACTTGTCCTGAGTTCACACGGCAACAAAATATTAAAATTTCTATGGCCCAAAATTGTATCTCATATGCTGAAGCAGCCAAGATTCACCCTTCAGTTTCCAAATCTTATGCTGATGTTACATCATCTCCTCCTTCTCAACCAAGTAATCACCATCTTCCCTCTTCAAACTTTGTTTCTCAGTTACCCAGTACTTCTTATAAAAAAACTACTTTTAGTCAGCGCCGGATTCCTCCTAAACCAAGTGGAGGATATGATCGTGTCATGCATAATTCTATTGCCAATGAGTATAATAATTTGTCTACCCAAATGCCCCATAGTCAAGTACTGCAACAATCATTAAATACAATACCTCATAAATCTATTGCTGAAATTATTTTGGAACTTATTACATTACTTACAAATTCTAGTCAACAATTTTCTACTTCTAATTCTTCACCGTCCAACGTTGCCAATATATTACTCACAGCTCTTAATAAACGATTCAATAATGGATCACAAAATCTTACAATGGAATTGTAGAAGTGCCATAAGCAAAAAATCTGACATTATTTATTTACTAAATAAATATAAGCCTATGGCTTTGTGTCTCTCTGAGACATGGTTGAAACCAGAGTTTCCATTTAGGATTTCTGGTTTTGTTACAGTGAGAAATGATAGACCTGATGGGTATGGTGGAGTGGCCATTCTCATTAGTAAAACTTTCTCCTATAAAGTATTCCCACTTCCCCTTCTCAGTAATGGTATTAATGCCATTGCTGTTATTGTAAATAATATCTGTATTATTTCAGTATATATTCCACATCCCTCTTATTCTATATATAATGAGTTTAAACAATTACTATCTGTCTTGCCTTCCCCATTTTCGGTTTTAGCTATGAAGTCCAGCCCTATTAATGCTATGCAAATAGAGTGTGTAGAGCCACCTCTCTATTTAAGACGACAATATCTGTCCGATAAGTTTCTTTTCAAATTAATGCAATTTTCTAATCATCCTTTACGATTTAAGCTTCATTTACTTGTAGAATACACAAAAAATAGTCAGTACTGGACTCATAAATCTCTACCTTGTCTTGTTAAGAGTTATCAAAGATTCAGTGCCATCCAAGCCCCGACACTTAACTCATACTGTTATCCTACTTTTGATTCTATGTATGGCGCATTAGTTACTTCTCCAGATGTTAGAATCAATGTAAATATCCCTAGAAATCAGCTTGAATCTGTACAATTTGTGGATAATCTATTAAATAACGAATTCTCACATTTTCATTCTATTTATAGTGATGCTTCTAAACAATCACCCAATGGTATAGTTGGGATTGGAGTTGTCCATTCCCAATACAATATAGTCCAAAAAATAAGACTTCCACCGGAATCATCCGTATTTTCTGGAGAATGTCTAGGACTGCTAAAATCTGTTGAATATATTCTTATTGCAAAACTTAAAAAATCCATTATATTTTCAGACAGTATGAGTGCCCTACAAGCCTTATCTAAATATCCGTTCAAGTCAGGTATTGTTAACCCTATCATTATTAAAATTCGTAACCTTCTGATGTCATGTTATCAGATGGGTTACACAGTGGTGTTTTCTTGGGTGCCAGCTCATTCTGGTATATCAGGCAACGAGCGCGCAGATTGTCTTGCTAAAGAGGCTGTTTCTTGTGGTGACTGGTCGGACTATTTCAATTGTGTTCATGATTTGTGTGCTTTGCCTAAATCTACTCTTGATGAAACATGGAGAATTGCTTGGTCTGCTTCAAGCCAATCGAAGGGACGGGCTTACGCTAAAATTCAAAGTTCAATTCCGTCAAAGCCCTGGTTCTCTAAATTGAAGTTGAGCAGGAGAGTAAGAGTAACTTGTATTTTGACTCGTATGCGTTTGGGACATGTTTGCACTCCTGCTCAACTCGCTAGATTTGGAATACTGGACAGTGATTTGTGCGAATGCGGTGAGGTGGGTGACCTAAACCATATCTTTTTGTGCTGCCCTAGATATAATCGAGTCTCATTTTATGAAAGCCTCCTTGAAATTCCCATCCCACTTCCTACTTCAGTAAACATCTTTTTATCCTCTGGTGAACCGTCTGTGTATAAAGTATTTTCTGCATTTATATTAATTAATAACATTAAATTGTAAATATTATTCAATATATGTATTTTTTTTATTTCATACTTATATATATCCTATTGTAGCATTGTACAAATGCCACACGTGTTCGCTATTGTGGCGATGTACAAAGGCTACACATGTCCTCTTACAAATTACACCAAAAAGGTCGACTATTAATCACACGAGGATCGCGGAAGTCATGGCGCGCGTCCCACTCCCGCAGCGAGGGTTCTCATAAATCTCACGTCCCGGAACACATCTGCAGGGCCAACGGTCAACGTCCGTGGGAACCATAACGAGTCATCTAGCACGTGACGGAATTGGCGCGCGTTCTACGTTAACCAGTCATACGCAGTGGCCTGCCTCGATCAACGAATCAGCATCAAGAACGCACGCAACACCGCGTGGACATCGCAGGACGGAAGCTTTCGATTGATTGAAGATTCGTTATTGGTTACCCCACTATCATTTAGAGATAGTTAGTATAGAGATAGTTAGTATTTAAGTGAGTGCATAGCTTGTAAGACACATTATTATCATATTCTACATCATTGTACAACATCATTATACAACATCATTATTATATCCATACCTTGATCACACTCTTGTATCGCGTCATTTTACACGTCGAATACATTGTACTCTTTTACATTCGTGCAATACATAAAGTTCGATTTATCTGAGTTTTAATTACGCGACACGACCTACGCGCTACAGTGGTGACCTAAGCGACGTGAATCAAGACAAACGTGACGATACTCGTGATTAGCACATTCTAGTGGCTTCCCACAAGCGGGTCTCACCACTAGGATTTCAAGAGGCTATATTCACGGTATTGCTGCGTGATACACCAGAAGAGTAATCAGGATGGCGACCAGCAACGCAACACAGGTAAGCAACGCAACACAGGTAGGAGGGCAAGTCGACACGCTCACACTACAAGCACGGCTGTCTGACTTTTGGCCGGCGTATCCCAGACTATGGTTTACACACTTCGAAGCAGTAATGGCGCCACAGAGACAAGGTGATGACGCGCGCTATCAAGCAGCTATCGCCCGACTAGGCCTGGACGCACTTCAACAAGTAAGTGATATTATAACCAACCCGCCTATTGAAAACAAATACGAAGCCCTGAAGTCCCGACTCATCAGCGTCTACGAGGAATCCGAAAGCCGGAAGCTGCAGAAGCTGATGGATGAGATGGAACTCGGAGATCAGAAACCCTCACAGCTGTTGCGAAAAATGCGGGAACTAGCCGGACAGAAAATACCAGACGGTACACTGCACATCATGTGGACCCGGCTACTTCCACCCTCATTACGCGCTGTCCTCACCGTGAGCAACACTACGGACTTGGAAAAGTTATCGCAAGTAGCAGACAGTGTAATGGACAGTATCGCGCAACCTAACCAGGTCGCGCAAATTTCACGCACGAGCGATGTGGCTGCCCTACACGATTAAATAAGGCAGTTATCTCTGGAGCTGGCAGAACTCAAGAACAGGCAGGAATCCAGACCACGATCACACAGATCATTCGACAGACGGCGTTCGAGATCGCGTTCAACAAGCAACGATAATAGCAACCGCAAGTATTCAGAACAATCACTTATCTGTTATTATCATCGCAAGTACGGCACGGAGGCGCGCAAGTGTACACGTCCGTGCAATTTCAACAACAACAGTGCCCAGTCGGAAAACTAATGCCTGCGTCGGTTGAGGCGGCAACTGACGCGAACAACACTTATCACCGCCTATTCATAACTGATAGGAATTCGCGTCTGTCATTTCTAATTGATACGGGCGCAAACGTTTCCGTGATACCGAGGACAAAAGGCGGGAAAGCAAAGCAAACCGATTTCTGTTTGTACGCAGCAAACAACACGATCATTCCAACGTACGGAGAGAAAACCCTACAACTGGATCTCAACCTACGACGGCCGTACACCTGGAAATTCATCGTCGCTGCAGTCAGCAAACCCATCATCGGTGCAGACTTTCTGAAGCGTCATCAACTTCTCGTCGACATAGCCGGCCGACGTCTCGTCGACAAAGTTACCAACATGACCGTCAGAGCATCACTCATTCATTCCGCCGAACCTACAGTTCGAAGTATCGACATGGAACAGCCGTATCACCAGCTCCTCAGTAAGTTTCCTGATATCCTGCGACCATCAAGCATGAAGGATACTCCCAAACACAGGGTAGAACACCACATCGAAACTACTGGCCCACCAGTGTTCAACAAGTGCAGACCTCTTCCTCCACATCGCTACCTGCCCGTGAAGAAAGAATTCGAGCTCATGATGCAGCAAGGAATTTGCCGACCAAGCAAAAGCCCTTGGTCCAGTCCGCTACATGTCGTTCCTAAGAAAAACGGCGACTTACGCATCTGTGGTGACTACAGAAGACTCAATGACGTCACCAAACCCGATCGCTATCCAGTCCCACGCCTCAAAGATTTTACCTACCTACTTCACGGCAAGAAAATCTTCAGCACTCTCGATTTAAACCGAGCTTACTCTCAGTTAAAGATCTTCGAACCTGATATCGAGAAGACAGCGATCACTACACCATTCGGTTTATTCGAATTTCCACGAATGTGCCCAGATCTCAAGAACGCCGGACAGACATTCCAACGATTCATAAACGAAGTACTCAACGGAATAGACTACGCGTTCCCATTCATCGACGATGTTATCGTTGCATCTGAAAGTGAAGCAAGCCACATCGGAGATCTGCAGGAAGTTTTACGCCGATTAGACACGTATGGTGTCACTATAAATCCCTCTAAGTGTGTTTTCGGCAGCGAAACCGTCAAGTTCCTAGGTTATGAAGTATCAAGCAAGGGAATCAAACCACTTCAAGACAAAGTCAAAGCAATCACAGAGTACCTAAAACCCAAAACCATTCAAGACTTACGAAGATTTATGGGCATGATAAATTTTTACCGAGACAGTGTCCCAAATGCGGCAAGCATTCAGGCACCGCTGAATGCATTCCTTCATAATTCAAAAAAACGAGACAAGACGGAAGTAAAGTGGGACACTCAATCGACAAAAGCTTTTGAGTTGTGCAAACAAAGCATAATAAACGCTGCTTTATTGTCTTACCCATCCAGTTCGCCAGAGGACCAAATCGCAATTTTTTCGGACGCCTCAGCTACCTGCGCCGGGGCATCTCTACAACAAAGGCGAAACAAAGAACAATGGATGCCACTCGGATTTTTTTCTAAAAATTTTTCGGAAAGACAAAAGAAGTACTCGACTTTCGATAGGGAGCTCTCATCAATACACATGGCAATAAAACATTTCAGAAAGATGTTTGAAGGCAAAGAACTCGTGATTTACACTGACCATAAACCGCTGACTTACGCAATTCGAAAGCCTCCGTCCGATAACGACACACCACGGCGAATTCGGCAGCTACTGTTTATCAGCGAGTTCACTACTGATATTCGACACGTGAGCGGAGCTCAAAACGTTGTAGCAGATGCATTATCACGCGTCGAAACTATCGACGTGCCCTCACCCATCAACTACGACGAGTTATCTCAAGCTCAAGAAAACGACAGTTGTATCCCTACATTGTCTCAACAGACCAACATACAACTCAGGAAAATCATTTTACCGGGTACTAACAAGCCAATATTCTGCGAAACATCAACGCCACATGTTCGTCCCTACTTAACAGCTGATTTTCGTCGCATAGCTTTCAATGCCGTGCACAGCCCAAGCCACCCAGGAGTACGATCCACACGGAAGCTGATGCAAGAGCGATTCTTTTGGCCTTCAATGAATACCGACATCGGCCAGTGGACTAAGACATGCAATTCGTGTCAGCTCTCCAAAGTACAGCGACACAATCATAGTGACATCGCAACATTCCCACCGAGCGAACGATTTCAACATATTCACGTTGATATCGTTGGACCGCTACCGACGTCAGCATGTGGACACAAATACTTGCTCACGATGATCGACCGGTGCACACGATGGCCTGAAGCTGTACCACTTCAAGAGACAACCGCTGAAATCGTCGCAAGAAAACTTTACGAAGTATGGATATCTCGTTTCGGTTGTCCAATAAGAATCACTACCGATCAAGGACGACAGTTTGAAAGTCGACTATTCCGAGACCTCGCTCAATTACTCGGTGTAGAAAAAACCCGTACTACTGCATACCACCCGCAGAGTAACGGAATCGTCGAACGCTGGCACAGGACATTAAAAGCCGCACTCATGTCTAGGCTAGAAAACAGCAACAAATGGATCGACGAATTGCCTGCTGTTCTAATGGGTCTCAGAGCCGCTATCCGCTCCGACTCTAACACAAGCGCAGCGCAACTCACCTACGGTCAAGCAATACGACTACCAGGCGATTTCATATCACCAACACCAGCTACACCGAAAATGGACCACGGCTACGTCAATCACCTGCAAGAAGTTATCACCAAGCTCACACCTACATACAAATCGCATGCAAATAAGCGATGTATGTTCGTGCACAACGACCTACAAACATGTAGCCACGTGTTTGTACGCGATGACACCGTCCGCAAACCTCTGCAGCATCCATACCAAGGTCCATACAAGATCATCGAACGTAAAGAAAAGTATTTTACAATCCAATTACCAGGACGAATTAGCAATATATCGATTGATCGCCTCAAACCTGCGTACACAATCAACACAGAAGATGATCCCAGGCATACGAACAGCGAGACCAATCAAGCACCTGCAGCTACCACAGATGAGCAACCCAGCCTACATCCAGACCCGCATACGAGGGAACAACGTACCAGATCAGGCAGGATCGTCAAGACGCCTGCACGCTACGTACGCTTTGCTAAAAAGGGCGGAGTACTGTAGCATTGTACAAATGCCACACGTGTTCGCTATTGTGGCGATGTACAAAGGCTACACATGGCCTCTTACAAATTACACCAAAAAGGTCGACTATTAATCACACGAGGATCGCGGAATCATGGCGCGCGTCCCACTCCCGCAGCGAGGGTTCTCATAAATCTCACGTCCCGGAACACATCTGCAGGGCCAACGGTCAACGTCCGTGGGAACCATAACGAGTCATCTAGCACGTGACGGAATTGGCGCGCGTTCTACGTTAACCAGTCATACGCAGTGGCCTGCCTCGATCAACGAATCAGCATCAAGAACGCACGCAACACCGCGTGGACATCGCAGGACGGAAGCTGATTCGTTATTGGTTACCCCACTATCATTTAGAGATAGTTAGTATAGAGATAGTTAGTATTTAAGTGAGTGCATAGCTTGTAAGACACATTATTATCATATTCTACATCATTGTACAACATCATTATACAACATCATTATTATATCCATTCCTTGATCACACTCTTGTATCGCGTCATTTTACACGTCGAATACATTGTACTCTTTTACATTCGTGCAATACATAAAGTTCGATTTATCTGAGTTTTAATTCTGTCCTTACCTGATCCAATCCTAAATTCCGTTTCAACATTTTATTTTCTCTTTTGTAAATACAAGTTTCCCCGTTTTATAAATAATAATTAAAAAAAAATACAATATGACTTGTCTTTGGCTCAGTCGCTAATCGCGCAGAGCCATTAAAACCAAAAAGAACAAGAAGAGCATATTCCCGTATTCTTGGGCACTGAAATAGGTACTGGTTAGGTCCAGCAGACATTTTTAAAATCACACACACTCAACATTCAACAAACACATAAATCACAAACACACAGAAATTCTCAAAATTATACTTCGAATATCGAAACAAAAATTCGCAAAAAACGCGACCAACATCAACAATTAACTGACAATTTGACAAAATCAAAAATCCTTTAAAGTCGATGTCGATGGCCTTTATTTTTAGCAGCTTTACACTGGATACATCGTAAGCAAAAATAAAGGCCACATCAAAATAAAAATCAGAAGATTAAACAAGAGATTTTATTATTTATTTAAAATACTTACTATGTAATTATTACTCATAAATTATCTAAAAAAAAAAATGAATTTAGATCATTATCTTGTTGAAAAAAAAAAATACCAATTTAATCTAATTAAACCAGACAGAACAGCATTTTGCAGTTGAATTCACTTTTAACTGCTCCTTTTACTTAATTCCACTTTGACCTTCTGATTTCTCTTTGAGATCCAATCCTTTGACAATACCACATTTCGCGTGCAGGTACTGACGGTGACTGTCGGCTCGGCCTTTGAATGTGCCGCCCTCGCCGCGTGTTTTTGTAGGTATGACGTTGACCACTGAAGTGAACTCATCCAATCAGCTGATAAGATAGTTTTTCAAGTTTTGTTCATACAAGTAGAAGTACAAATATATTTTGTTCATACAAAATATATTTGTACTTCAAAAACGAGCTGTCCGAGCAATTTACCAGCTCGGTGTCAGATTTTCTCTGAGAAATTTGTTTAAAGACATTGGTATTCTCACGGTTGCTTCACAGTTCATCTTAGCCAACATCTTATATGTTAGGCAAAATATTCACGTGTACACCAAAAACTGTGATATTCATAATATTAACACCAGAAATAAGGACAAACTGCGAGCCCCTTTTCACCGACTTCAAAAGGTTCATAACTCTTTTGTTGGGCTTGGTATAGCTTTTTATAACAAGATACCCTCTGCTTTGCTAGACTTGCCCTACAATGCATTTAAAGCACAAATTAAGTCCAGGCTTTGTTCAAAGGCATATTATTCCGTGAATGATTATTTAAATGATAAGAATAGCTGGTCGCTCTGATTAACTCAGGACAATGTTTGTGTTCTTTCTCAGTAATTAGCTTATTGATACGTTATATGAGTTCATATAATTTACTTTTTTACATTACATAAATATGTAAGCTGTCACGCCCTTTATGCCTGGGGCTTCTTAGTTAACGGGTATAGTAGTCTCAATGACCTTGTGCATGTGGGCGGAGCTAAACGCCGTACTCCCGAATTCGTAAAATGCGCGCGGTGGCGCGCTAAACTAAAACGACAATCAAAGAATATCCAGAGATGCAGACAAGCCGCGTGTAGGTCGCGATTTGTGCCTACGATTTCAGACGGGGGTATGGATGCAAGACGATAAATGTATATTTTGCATTGATAAATGGTAATATCATACTATAATATATTTTTAGTATTCTTGATCAATGTTTAAATAAAATCAAGGAGTGCTCGTTATACAGTTTAATGGCCGATCGCAGACTGACAGAAATTTGTAAAACAAGTACCCACACATTATAATATATCATAACATTAACATAAAAAATAATGGTAGATGGTAATATCTATCGATTCAACATATTTGAATTTTTTTTTCACTACTTTTCAGTATATGAGTATCATGTCTTTGCAGTGTCCTTGAATTAATTACTAATGCGAATAACATAAACGAGTTCATCGCGTTAACGTAAAACAAACGCGCACTAGGCACTTTGTGATATTTTTATTAAAAAAAAAAAGTTGAACCACACTAGAAATTACTTTTATCGTGGGTGCATTTTTAAACATATAAATTCACAGACACAAACAGCCAGACCCGGAACAACTACTTGTAGGACATGTTCTGAATATTTGTTCCGCGCGGGAATCGAACCCGCGACACGCAGCGCAGCAGTCAATAGCTTAACCGCTGCGCTAACCGTGCTTTATATAGATGCCTTGAGATTACAAAGCGCGTAGTTTCGGCCGTTTTCCATAAAGAGATAGTACCCTATTTATACTGTGTCAGTGACGTCGGATTGAATGTACTTCGTCGTAATGAGGTTTCAAATAAAACACGAGTTATTTTAAAATCTGTAAATTTTAATTCTTCGATCCAATAAATAACATGCGAGATTATAGGCATATCTAAAGCTGCAGAAATTTCTTGCAGTTGAGAATGGCCACAGTCTATTTCTATTGTTCCTACAACTGCACAGCTGATATTGATTTCTGTAGGATGTGCAAAATGTTTCCATACACATACGGCATTTAAAAATAAATAGGGAATATAGTCCCACTTGTCGTTCTCCAACAATATCCACAGATCCTAAACCACAGTCTATAATTCTCCGTGCTTGGCAATTTTCTTTAGTTCTGAATAAAAGTAAGCAATATTAATTATGCGTCGCCCTTCGATGAAACAAGCTTGAGATTTGTTGAGGTTTTGGTGATATTTTGAGCTAAAAAAAAGAGCTAAAAGATATAACATACATTTTAATTAACCCTGGCAACACTGTTAGAGATTTTTGTCAAGGAATTAAGAATTTATCAAGAAAAATTAATTAAGAATTAACAAAAAAATAATTTTACAGGTATATGATATATTTGTAAACTAAAAATATAGGTTGTAGGACATGCAGGCATAATTTTACCTGAATGATGATGATGGAACTTGCGTCGTTTTTTTGTGCTCATAGAGATATATAATATTATCATTTCTTTGACGACATTCTGTATGGATGTCTGACCTAGAATCAACTGCGTTAGTGTTCGACCTAAAAAGCAAATTAAACTTTTAAGTTCTGTCGATTGGTTTCTTTCTCTTCTTTTCTGTAAGTCGAAAAATGTTATTACAATATTATTTGTGAAAAACAGTATGTTAAGAAAACCCTGTCCGACCCGTGAAGGTGTTGTTAGGTACCTATCGATAACTGATTCTACTAATGCATACAAAACCAGGCTAACTTAAAAAAAAATCCCCCTAAAAAAATAAATATTATTTCGCAAAAAGAGGTAACTTAATAAATATGCGTTAAGCACACTTCCGCGGGCGGCGGGCGGCAGGGCACGCGGCACGTGGTCGCATCGCTGTCGCTATTCGCTCATAATAATACCGGTGTTGTCACTTTTTAAAAATTACCAAATTTCGGGGAAGTTATTTCAAAATTCATTTGTATTGGTACTATGATGATTACGTAAAATTTTATATCATATTTGGTCATGTGTTTACTTAACCTTTATTATCCTTACGGGTCGGACAGGGTTTTCTTAACATACTGTATATGTATATACGGACAAATCACACAGATTGAGCTAGCCCCAAAGTAAGTTCGAGACTTGTGTTATGGGATACTAACTCAACGATACTATATTTATAATAGATACATATATAGATAAACATCCAAGACCCAGGCCAATCAGGAAAAGATCGTTTTCCATCATGACCTGGCCGGGAATCGAACCCGCGGCCTCCACGTCGCAGGCAGGCGTGTTGACCGCTGCGCCACGGAGGACGTCAAAAAAATTTACTGATAACTGTGACATTCCAAGCCCGCCAGCCCGCGTCCATCGGCTTCGGCTACTTTAAACAATTACATATAGAAATAAAATATTTACAGGAAGATTCATTTAAAATAATCCAAGTAAGAGTTTTTATTACACATTTTTGCTAATATCGCAAAAACTAAAAGTCCTATCAACTCAAAACTTTTTGTAAAACTGTTTTTACACCAAAACCTTTAATTGAGTCCTAATTTTTGGTTTATATCACCATAAACAAAAAATCACATTTTCAAGTTACGTAAATTTCTAATAAGATTTTTATTTTTAAATCTCCTTACAAAGCTATAAATTATAATCTAAGTGCGAGTGTTTACTTACCTGAATAGAGTCTTCTATATTATCAGTGGATGTAGTTAGTCGGATTATTGCCTTTCAAGTCTAAAGATTTCTTTCTAAATTTCCTGGAACAATTCGTAATTGTTTAACTTCAATTGTAAAAGAAAAATGGTTACAAAAGCTAGTAGTAATTATAAAGAAAAATACAGTAATATGTAGGTATAAATACAAGAGTATAGGTAGATAGATACTTACGCCACCAGACGCATCTTCAATTCTCATTTGCGAGCTAATCTATGAACGTACACTGACACGATTCGCTTGTAAATATTTGCACTCACACAGACCACCACGCGTAGTCGGCGATAGCCGGAGCAGAGCAGCAAGCGACACAACCCTCCCGTCTGAATGCTAACGCACGACTGCCGCCCGCGCCCGCGCAGAGCACCTTTAAACCTATGTTTCAAAATAAGGATATTTTCTTGGCAAATGTTGATGGATTTAAATACGCTCTTGCATATCTGTAGTACTTCTAACCACGAATTTTTCAGTGTAAAAATATTTCCACACATCAATGCCGTTTAGAAGTAATAACGAATATTAGCCAAAAATAGCGTTTTGGTAAATATTTTTTTAAGGCAACAGGCAAAATCCTACGAAAAAATCATCTTTAGTAAATGTTGTACATGAATCAATAGACAAGATATATTTTTTTCAAATCTCAAAACCAAGCCGTTAATTAGAAATTAGCTTCCTAAAGTGACCATTTTCGCTGCTAAATGAGACTAAGGCCCTTAAGTAACAAGTTTTAGTTAATTACATTTTCATTTGAATATAAATATATTGTTTTGCTTTGCTGGTATTTTGGCGTGGTAGCTGGCATATGGTAAATAATTTCATTGTTATTGTATTTTATCGTGTTCATCACTATACATAGTATTGTATAAAGACATGTTTTTTTTAAAAATGAACAGACAGCTGTGCTGCTGGGGAGTTTGTTCCGCCACTTCTTCTTCCCAGCGAAAGCACTAGGAAGTGTCGATGGGTGGGCGTTTTTGGGGGACTGTCTTATGTAATATTGACGTTCAAAAAGTGCTGATTCTCAGCCTAATTTGAATAAATGACTTTTGATTTTGATTTTGTTCACATGGCGGTTTTTTTATGTAATTAGCGAATTAATTATTTTTTACTTCAAAATCTTATTGGGTTGTAAACGTGTAGCAATTACGAACGTTCCAAAGTGAAAAAACTACATATTTTTTTAAAAATATCATGAAAAAGCCGACGAAAAATTCCACCACTGGGGGGTTCAGAATCATGTACTGAATCCCTGGTACTCGTTTGTGCGTCGATGTCAGAGACACCCCTTATATCGATATTTTCTGAAAAAATATCGATATTTTGATATATACATATTTTTGGCCCATCCCTATTTCTCATCTCGCTAAGTGGGTACATAAACTGTGAAATGCTCTTGACCTCTGGATAAAATTTGTGAATTTTCGAGTAATTTACAGTATTGTTGCATTTAAACTGCGTTCTGTAATAAAAATTGTCAATAGCAAAATGCCCAACTGCAATATAATAGGATGTGGCATCAAAAGAAGCGGTAATCAATCGAAAATAACTTTATACCAGTACGTACTTTTTGCTCAAATACCTTTAGATTTAGATTGTAGCAGATGCTACACATGTTCTCTTACCCACTGAAGGGTTGGCTATAAATCACACTAGGACCGCGGAAGTCATGGCGCGCGTCGCTGCGACCATCACCCCCGCAGCGAGGGTTCCTATAAATCTCACCCCGGAAGACATCTGTTGACCATCGTCGTTATGTCGTGAGAACCATAGCGAGTTATCTTGCACGTGAAGAGGAATTGGCGCGCTTTCTACACCAACGATCGACAACGAATCAACATCAAGAACGCACTCGACACCGCGTGGAGATCCGCAGGACAGCAAGCTGATTTGCTATTGGTTACCCCACTATTGTTTAGAGATAGGTAGTATTTAAGTGAGTGCATAGCTTGTAGGACACACTCCATTAGATTATATTCTATTACATCACATTCCATTATTAACAACATTACATTACAGTCCATTCCTGTTCACACTCTTGTATATAATTATGTTACATCACGTTATTGTACACGTCAAATACATTGTACCCTTTTACATTCGTGCAATACACAAAGTTCGATTTATCTGAGTTTTAATTACGCAACACGACCTACGCGCTACAGCCTCTTGGAGGAGGGTTATGGGGTCATCAGGGTCTGTGAGAGCGTGCCTAGGTCGGCGAAGCTTACTTATTTTGGAGGGGGGTGTATTTTGCTGCCGCGACAACCAGAGGGTTGTGCTGTTCAGCGGCTGTGTCAAAGAAACGCTTAGAAAGGCGTTTCATGAATTGCTGGATAGTGGGGATTTTGAGATCTAGATGGAGGATCTCATTTCGGACGAACCAAGGGGCATTTGTTGCTCTACGAAGAAAGCGGTTTTGGAGTGTCTGCATCCTATGGACATGACTGGGCTCGGTGTGTGCGAAGACTACACAGGCGTATGTCATGATGGGGCGTATGCAGGCTGTGTACAGGCGCATTTTGCACCTGAGGGACAGCTTGCTGCGCGGGTTGAGGAGAGTGGAGTTGATAGAGTGCGTATGCGGCCCGCGAGCGTACCGTTTTATGTGCTCTCCGAAGGTGAGGTGTTCGTCTAGGCTGACTCCTAGGTATTTAGCTCGCTTTTCCCAAGGGATCGGCTTGCCAGACATGGTGATTGGTCGGGGAAGGGTGGGTTTGCTGCGCGGTTTGGAGTGGAGGACCGCTTGGCTTTTATCGGGATTTACTTCTATTCTCCATTTTTAAACCAGTCGGCAAGTGCGTTGACAGCGGTTTAGAGATTTAATTTTTTATTTGGGTGGGGCTGGTTCCTGAACAGTAAATGGCTGTGTCGTCTGCGAAGAGAGCGAGGTGGGCCTTTTTACTTTTAGGGATGTCGCTGGTGAATACCGTGAAGATCAGGGCCAGTACGGAGCCCTGGGGGACTCCAGCCCGGATTCGGGGGGAGATACTCTTTGGGGAGATAGCTCCTTCGGTCTTGTAGCGGAAAGTGCGGTTTGACAGAAAGTCTCGCCTGATGAGCACGAGACTGTCTAGAACTGAAATATACTATAATATGAACTACTAGTACCTACCAGACATTTTGCTTACAAATTACTAGCACATTGGTCTATACTTTATTATTAAATCTTCTTTGGGTAAAATATAAAGTAACACTACATTACGCCGATCAGCGTGCGCCGTATTGAACGGGTTAAAATATAAAGTGATAAAAACGATTCATTTATTTAATATCGCAAATGTTCCGAGTCCTGTGTCGTAGAACTACTGGATCATAATTATATTGTGTATTTATCGAGTACCAAAGAGTAAAACTCTTCTATATGTTTGAACACGTTTTTTGATTATTTCAATGATATCTTGTGCACTCTTAGAAAACCTGCCAATAAAAAAGCTTGTAGTTTGTGATTACTTTAATGTAGATATGTTAAAAAGGCATAGGCATACACTACTAGAGCTAAAAGCAGCTAATAACTGGATTCAATTTAAAGCAATCAATACTCGAGCCCACAAGACCTAATATTGGCTTATGTATTAATAATATTTATTATGTTAATTACAAGCTAAGTTTAAATTCAATTTCACACCTATTGAAGTTTGGTCGAACCCACAATCTTGCCCACTGCTTTTTTCGCCTATTGCGAAGTGGAAACCTGCTGGATTTGAACATTGCTGTAGTAAAAAAAAATCTGTTGCCTTTACAAATGATTCAGCATACAAATTTTAATAAAAAGGTTTTTTTTTGCCGTAAGTATGTATGAAGCTAAGCATTAAAACAATCTTTTATAAAATCTACATCTTTCATGATGAACATGGAAGGCCACCATTCATCCTGATGTCAGTGTAAAAAATATTAACATTTCTCAAAATTTTTCATGTGTAGTAGTATTCTTGAATATACTTTCAGAAGCGCTCACTAGAGGCAACCAGCCATACTGACACTAACAATTTTGTCAGCCATTGTTGCCTGAATGTGTAGTTATGTGTGTGAATAAAGGGCCATGCTATTCAAATAATTATAAAATATATTGTTAGAAATTCAATGAATAATCCTTAGAAGACTCAATACTTTACTTTTTAAAACAGTTAGTATACAATAAAACTCTGTATGTTTAAATGGTTACCTAGAAATGCTGAAAAAATATAACCATTTTCTTATGCACAAGGTATTAAGGAAGACAACCTAACAGGCCTTTTCAGTAGAAAACCACTAAGTATTTCAGTACTTTCATACAATATTTTAATAGAAGTTATTGAGTGCATAATCCTGTAGGTATAAATGTCATAACTCTGTAATTAACTAGATGCCTTGGCAGCCTGGCGCCTCTTCACATCCCAATTGTAAACTCTGGCCATATTTACTTCAGTAGTTGTCCATTGATCTCTGTAATTATGGAAAAATCAATACATTTATTACAAATAGCATAATAAAAAGCATGTTTATTAATAAATTTTGCATTAAAAGTGAACTTTAGATAATTAAAATTATACAATACATAATCGAGCAGTAAAGTAACTAAATGGTTGGTTGTGTGAGTTTACAAATCTATGCAACTTCAAAAACTTCTATGCATTTGTCAGTGTATTTTTTTGGGATGAATTAATGCAATAAGCCCTGCAGCATCACTCTTTTCGGTACCTCATTAATGCTTGCAGTTCTAACATTTCTCACCAAAACATTACCCATTATGTCTGGAAATTTGGCATACAAATACGCAGTTTATAACCAGGATTCAAACATAGGTTATTTTTCATGCAAATATTTCCATGGGATTGATACTTATGCAAGTGAAACTACCTTGCCGCAAGGAGTGTCACTAGTAATTATGAATATTATTTTATTAATTTGTAAAAATGATTATACATTACAAATTTTGTAAAACCTTAACATTAGTTATTTACCTTAGGAAATCTAAATCATGCTCAACACATGCCAGATTCTTTGTGGCAGTAGCCATATTTGATGAAAGGAGATTTTCAGCATCATCTAATGTATATTCTAACATTACATTTGCCCCAAGCCACAAATACACCTTTTCTGTAGGTGGTATTTTTGCCTGAAACATAATTAAAATTACCTTATAGTACCCTAAAACAAAGACTGAATAAGAGTATCAATTGCAGCTTGTCTGCATTCAATGGTTGATACATTCTTAACAAACTATAATAAGATTATTATTATAGTTTGTTAAAACTTTTTTTTAATATTCTTAAATTTAATTTTTATAATTATAAATCTATTGATATACTTCCAAGTGCAAGGAGACTAAAGAGAGTTCCTCAAGATTTAATTATTTAAAACACTATTATAGAGGGTTTGTCACTGGACCTGTACCTCATATCATCATCATCAGCATCATTTCAGCCAAAAGATGTCCACTGCTGGACATAGACCTCCCCCAAGGATCTCCACGACAACTGGTCCTGCGCTTCTCGCATCCAGCAGATGTCCTCACATACCATACATCATTTTTAAGTATTGTTGAATGTCTCCCAGACAAATTGCAATAATATATAAAAAATTGTATCTATTGAAATTAAAGGATCAGTCACCAAAAAAAATCAAAACAAATGAAATTAAGACATGTGGAGTGTGATCCTGTACCTAAGAAAAGGATGAAGTTTAACTAAACAGTATTTAATTAATTTCAGAATGCTGTTAGAGCTTGCTCAGTGTAGTGAAGGCTGCTCACTCATCATGATGGCATGAAAACCAAAATTCCATAAGCATGTCAAAACCATCAACAGACACAACTAGATCCTAATAGCATTATTATATTATACACGAAGGAAGGAGTATCTGCTGGGTGTAGCTGATCCACAGGGAGCAAGAATAAAATGATTGGCATTAATCCCTGAACATTAGCAGTTTTCCTCATTAGGGCACTATTATCTGTGAACTGCAGACTGCCAATGTCCTTTGTTTCCTTTCAACATACACATTTCATTAGTACAGTGTTTTGAAATTTGATGAAATGTAACTAAGTAAATTATTGCAATTTAGTCAAATACACTGAATTAGAAATTATCAGCATTAATGATTACCTTGACAAATACTTGATCACTAAGAAGAAACTTTGTTTCCATTTCCTCCTTCTGAGTTTTCAGTTTTTCTATCATTTCTAAAGATCGTCCTAGATCAGGTATCTGTTGCCGCAGTCGCCTACGTTTTGTTGCTAGTGACAATTCCATGTGTTTATATTTAGCATGTTGTTCATCTAAGTTTCTCAAGACTTTGTCCACTCCACCAGCGTTTTCAGGTTTGCTCATAAATTCATCCACATTATCCTAAAGTTAAAGTTCACGTTAGTAAAATTCAGGTCATGATGCTTCACATCTGGTCCATTATAAGATGCGAATCAACAGTTAAGTCTTTACAGGAAATATCTTAAATCAGTACCTACAATAGTTTCAACTTAGGTTATTTTACTTCGGTCGGTGATTTCATATAACAGCCTTACCTAACAAATGTTTTTGTTCATGTGTTACATAAGTTAATAATTATTTTAGATAAACTTACGACGAATACTGCCTCCGGTATTCCAGTATATGATTTCGGATTAGAAGTATCCAATTTATCGCCTTCCATTTTTTCACTTGTATTCAGTGAATTTCAATCCGATGTTAACAATGTAAACAAAATAAATATTTTTAGATATTTTTTTAAGTTATTAATACCTTAGGTAATGTAATATACGTATAATATTATTTATAATTCCCGTTTTAATTCACATACGGCATTATCGCAAATAGAATGCAAAACCAAAGACATTTTTTTTTTTGGTTTACTTCTTTCCGTTCAGAGGAACGGAAAAGGCAAAGGCATAGTACGCCATACAGCCTAGTCTTAAGTAACTAATTTCCTAAGTTTCTATCCTAATTTATCCTACCTTATCCTAGCTTAACTTAACTTAACCTATCTCCTTTCGTTTCCCACGTGAGGCCGACCAAGAGGGGTTTGGGGTAAAGACATGATGTGACCACTATGCTACAATATTTCACTGTTCTTTACGAATTATTTACTGAATGCAATTTTTACTACATAAATCACGCGTTTTTATTAAGTAAACGACACTATAAATAATTTAAAAGTCCAATGAAAAATGAGCGTGGCACTCATTTTGGCTTTCCCGCCAAACTGCAACCAAAGACAATCAGACAATGAGATAAAAGACAAATGACAATGAGGATGAGGACATAGGGATGTCGGAAATGCAATAAAGTATCGATATATATTGTATCGATAATTTTTGAATATATCAATATCGATATTGATATTTTTATTTAAAAATATCGATGTATCGATATAACGGTGTGATAGGAAAAAAAAATTATTTGGCCTAATCTACTTCAATCATCTTACATTACTAGATAAATTCTAATCAATAGACATCATTTTTAAATTTTTTAAATCAAGGACAACAATAAAAAATATTAATTATTTATTAATCAAACCAATATTTATCTGATACAGACATAAGAAAAACTCTTTGATTTACATGCTCGGCTGTAAGCCGACTTCTGTTATTGGGTACTGCGAGATTTACAGCAGATGCCACTCTCTCTGAGGAAACCGAGGACGCAGGCGATATCAAATACTTTAAAGCTATGTCGGAAAGGACTGGAGTAAAATGACGACAATCAAACCAGAATTTTGTAGGATTCTCTTTTCTGGGTATTATAGGCTGGGGCCTTACCATGAGCTCTTATAGCAGGGCAGAAACAGTCCTAAATTAGTTTTCTGTACCATGACGTCTTATTAGCAGGCCTGCAACAGTCCTGTTGCGTTGACGTTTACAAAAACTGTTCACCTTTTTTTTTGTATAGAATTTCGTACCATGACCTGCTATTTGACAGCAACAAAACTAATATTGAACGGTTGTAATGTCATCTTGAATAAGTTACTATTATAGAAGCTTAATCAACATTGTTTTGATCATTTTTTGATAATATACAGTATCCATAGAAAACTTATTTTTATGTTTATGTGTAATAAAACTCAAAATTATAAATTACTCATGCTGCACATCAATGTGCAAGGATTATATGAAATAAAAACCTTATTCGTTCGTTTTAAACCACATATAATCGTAGTTAACGAGTGCCGGGAGGATTTTTCAAGAATGTCAAGAAATACCCGCGTTATTGCAAACAATAAAGATATCAGACAACAATTCCTACAAATCCTATCTAGGATAATATCACGCACTTACCAAAGGAAATCACAACAGACGCAGAATACGAGAAATGACTATACAAAACCTAGAAAAAGCCATGCCAGAAATCTTGGACGTGTATGCGGAACTGCATCATGAAAACAACAGTACCTGAAGTATATAAATGAATTAAACCTTAGTACTCTGGGATATCCTCGATTGGGATACATAACGCAAGACATAATGAAGACTTGCTGTTGCTGCACCTCCATAATTTTACAACCACTGAAAAGAATGAAAATGAACCTGGGAAATAAAACATCTATTCTGTTATACCTATAAGAAAGTAAATAAGCCTCTTGAAATGAATATTTTTCTTATTTTAACCTTAATATTTACACATACTCATGTTAAATAAGTACCTTATTTCTATAGCAATCTAACGATCAAACAAGGATTCAATGGGAAATGTTTTAGTAATCAAACCCATAAGTTGCTTCTAGCCTATGTACCTAATGCATTGCTCTGGGAATTTATAATTGCAGAAAACCTATACTTTAAGAACATTGTAGTTTAAGGAAAAAATACTTCCTTTGGGTGCACCCACTGACTTAACAGCTTTGTCAGCAGAATTTAAGAGGTTTTTTTGCATGGAACTCTCTCACAATCCTCCAAAAATTGTGATACCTATCATATTGTTATACTCTTTGTATAACATCTATCTATTAATTAAATGCATGTTTAATTGTTCCAAGTCAAAATTGTGGTATATTTAACCTATGTCTAACAGGAATATTGAGAAATATGACAATAAGGAACCTAAAAAATCCTGAGCAGTGTGTAGTTTGGACCCCTTTTAGAATTTAGTACAATAGTTCACCGTTCAGAAACAAATAGTAGAAATAAAGGCTGTTTCTAACGGTTCAAGAAATGAAAAATCAGATTTTAACAAAATATTTTATTACTATGAGTACTACTTCAATTTTGGTGTCAGATCAAAACATAAATAACACACACTCAATATTAGGTACAGTACATGAGCACAACCGCTAACAATGTCTTTCCACATTGCATTGGACTCTTACAAAAACAATTAACACATCATCATTCTGGTGTAAATGCTGTACCATCTTGAAAATACCATATTCAGAATAACCAAAATATCAATCCTATGCATTAAAAAAAAAATGAGAATTTATTTATTTATCTACTGAAACTATCTTTACAGGCATTACCTTAATGTGACAGTTCAAACATTTTAACATATTGTATACCTTAATACTATTTAACGAAATATAAACATACACAAACACTTATATTATAATCTTACTAAATCTATAATATATATAATTAGTAACAAAAACTTTTATTATGTGTAAAACATAGAATAAACAGCAGTGCTTTGGTCAGTTAACTCCTGCCACATGTATCTCATTGATGGTGTGCGCAGCTCTGGTTAGGGGTGGCTTTGCTAGCAGATTAGTTCTGGCTATAGGCACCAGTTGCAGCGGCGGACGAAGTCTCCTCCACACGTAGTGGTGCGGCACAAACAGACTCATGCGCTGCAATAGTTTGTCTCCATTCCAAGAACCATCTTCACCAAGTAGACAACCAGAGTAAATTCGCGTCTGATGACTTATGATTGATTATAATCAACTATGCCCAGAACAAACAGAGTAGGGTAGATCAATGAGTAAAACGGATATACTCCGTAAAACTTCAAGTACAAATACTAAGAGTAAAATAAAAATGTATACAAATGAAAATATTATAAGAAAATAGGTTATAGTTTTGTTGTCATTTCACACATGCATGTTGACATTGACAATGTCAGATAGTGTTGATGCTTATAACTCGTTATCGTTAATCTAATTAAGTTTCGATTCGATATCGAATTGATGTGCCTGATGGTTTAAATTAGTATCACCAATACACACTACATAACTGTCGTATTAATTCTATAATTAAATGCGATGGTAGATTATAAACCAGAGAATAGATATTATATATTTATTAAGATACACTACACGAAGTTTCGATGTATATGTTTTCTGGTTTTATACAGTTATTTCACTTAAATGCTACGCGATGTTGATATTAACCGTCATAATACTGTAATGAAAATTATACAGTTCCGTGAGTTAGTTCTGTCTATTCTACACGTAGTCAACTGATGAACTGACAGAACTAAAATTTTCATTAAAATCGTTATCCTAACGTCATTGATTATCAGATGGACAGTGGAATGTCAGTAGGAGAATAAGATCTTTACAAAGACGAATAAATTGAATGTCACTGAGTATGGATCTTGCTATAAAACTTTATTTTAAGTTATTTTATTAATAATTGAGATAATCGATTGCCGGTAGTCTAAGTAACAACACTAATGTCGAAACTAACGAGAAAACAAAAACTGTAATCCGTTTCACGCTGATTTTTACCTACCCATTTCACACGAGAGTAAATCAACTAAAAATGGGTTTAAACACACTACACTGTCAGCGATACATTATTTAATTTTTAAAAGTAGATTTAAGTACCACCTTTAACTGTAATTAGGTAAAGAATTAGTTTTTTTTTTAAAATACGAAATCGTTTATAACGTTTCAATACAATTATTTATTACATTGACAATACGACGACGACGATAATTATCAACACACTTCACACTTCTTTTTATTCTGAATCTTGATCATGATTAGACTTTACGTAAAAAGAAACGACCAATAAGTACACCTTATAATACAAGCGGCCCAAAAATACTATATTTTCCCTGCAACCCTTTTCTACATATATGAAATTTCCTATATAAAATTGATAAACTGCAATGATTGGGTTATACTAACACAAAGACTTGTACAGACGACAGCACAGTCAGATTTCTTTATCCGATTTTCAACTTTATCTATAAAGCCTTAAGGCTCAAGGTTGATTGGGAATATCTGACAGTTCCGGGTAGCTTGACCAGTAGGCCTAGTATGAGTTTTCATTACGAAACTCGTTCGATCGTATCGAGCGCGTTTGACTCAGCGATTGGCCCGCTTCAAGGTCGTAAGAACTCTCAACCAATGAGAGCGCCAAACGCGCTCGATACGATCGAACGAGTTTCGTATTGAAAACTCATACTAGGCCTACTGCTGTCGTCCGTACATGTATCAAAAATAAATTCAGCACATGAATCATAATTACTCTCCTCAGCGACATTCCAACTAAAATTCTTAGCAAACAAACTTAAGACATTGTACAGAGTTCATATTGAATAAAAAATACAAATATTGGCGCGCTACAATACTTTTTTTATTGTTGCATGACATGTGTAAACACGTTCAAAATCACGTTGAATCTTTCAAAGTTATAAAGTTGTTTTTAAAGGTAAATTGACCTTTGTAGTGCTTTTAGATAATGAATCTATGAAAATAGTCCCACATAATCATAGTTAAAATATGTATATACCCAAGAATCTAATGTTTTTATTATTTAAAAAAAACCGGTAAAGTGAAAATATAAGTTTTTGAACGATGCGTATTAAAGAGCCAGTGGCATTACAGCAGGCCACAGACAAGCATGACGATTCAACATTGGTGAACTTCGTTCAATAATCGTTCAATTTTAATACTCTCATGGTACGGTTTACTAGCAGCGCTAAATTAGGCCTAAATCAAAACTGACTGGAAACTGAACGTTTTGTTAAAAGGTCATGGTAAGCCCCCTGATCTAGATATTGCAGTCGACCAAAGACAAAAAAATGTAATTTGTTAAAAAATGTTAGTATAAAAAATGTATTCTTTTTTAGGGTTTTTTTAGTTATAAAAAATATCGATTTTTATACCTTTTCAATACTTGTAATTTTATATCGATACCTCGATACATCGAAACATTAAATATCGCTCAAAAATATCGATACATTGAAAAAATAATATCGATATATCGATATTTTTTCGACGAGCCTATGAGGACAGAGGAATGATCAATGGACAATGAAATTGGATATGTTACCATTTATTGAATTAATTTTGCCGGAAAGTTAGAAAGATTATACTATAAAGCATTAAATTACTGATGGCACTCGAGCAGCAGTCCCGGAGCCCTCGGGGGGCTTACCTGGCTAAGCTTCGATTCTGGCCTTACTCATTAGCTCTCGGGCCTCGACTTATAGAGCTACTAAGCACATGTTTGGAGAGGGGCCAGTTCCTACTTTGTTAGAAGACGAGAAACTCATACCCATTAAAAACTGGTCCTCATTAAGAAGCCGAGACACCCTGCAGACTCTTCGTCCGCTTACGAGCTACTCGTACTGATCGTCGAGATGGGCAAGCTCTTTAAAAGAGGTATTGCCACGGAGCTGTCCAAGGCCTATCCTTTCATGGTCCTCGGGACGCGCCAGCGCTGAGTTTCCGTATAACAGAAGGAGAAGTTCACATCGGTGTCAAGTCAACGATGAAGTATCTGTGACTAGTTCTCGAAAGCCTTTGTATAGTGGGACTTCGACGAAAACTTCCGACGTTAGGCTGAAGCGAGCCGGGGCTGACCTGAGGCGGCTCCTCCAAAATCTAGGGGTTCAAACGCCTCCTGCTAGTGCGCTGCGTGTACTGTATTGTTTAAAAAACTACTGAATGACGTGTTTTTATCTACACCAAGGGCGGATCCTGGTCATAGGGTCATGACGCCTCCCCCCTTCCCCCCCTAGGCTGAATCCAGGAGGACCCAGCACAAGAGAATTTTACTTAAGTACTTTCAATATTTAATCAATTTCTATAATACCTACTTTGTTTGACAGCAAACGCTCGGGAACTATATACCCTAGTATGTATTTCCGCAGAGCTATATACAAGGGTCAAACTGAAAGTTCTTAGAACTGGCCACTTATAAACAATATAATAAAAAAATAATTCTAAAATTTGAAAATAGAACTCTTTGGCAATATTACTGAGTATATAATTTCATTCATTTGTCATTAGTTATACGATTTGGCGGCAAATTGAAAATTGTCTGTGTCACGTCAACATGAATTTAACACGAGAAAATTTTCGTGCAATGATTTTATGACTTTCGATGTCATTTAAGTCAACAAGAAAGTTATGATAGACTACGATTGGCCTTTCACGATGAAGCCCCATCTCGTGCGACTGTTTACAACTGGTTTAATGAGTTTAAACGTGGTCGCACTAATCTCACTGATGATTTACGTGAGGGACGGCCTTCTACGGCGACGACTGAAGATAACATCTGTGTTGTGCGGCGTATGATAGAGACTGACAAGAGAGTGACCTATCAGCAGATTCGGACAAGCTTAGGCATCGGTATGAGTCAAGTGCACAAAATCCTCCACGAAAATTTAGCGGTCAGGAAGCTTTGCGCCCGGTGGATACCTCATAATTTGACTGAGGCTCAAAAACTCCATCGTGTGGATTGGTGCCGTAAAATGGTTGAAAGATTTAACGGAGGTGACTCAAATGTTGTGTTCGACATACTAACAGGTGACGAAAGCTGGATTTACTGTTATGATCCTGAAACCAAAAGACAATCTGCTCAGTGGGTGTTTCCTTTCGAGGAGTTGCCAACTAAAGTGAAGAGAGATCGAAGTGCGGGAAAAAAAATGATGGCCTCGTTCTTTGGAAGGATAGGTCATTTCGCAACAATTGTGTTAGAGGATCAAAAAACAGTTTCTGCAGAATGGTACACTACCAATTGTTTGCCACTTGTCTTGGAAAAAGTTCGAGAGAATCGACCTCGCAGTAGGATCCTCCTTCACCACGACAACGCCTCGTCGCACACCGCCAAGCGAACGATCGACTATTTGGCGACATCAAACGTTGAATTACTGGGTCACCCGCCGTATAGTCCCGACCTGGCGCCTTGTGATTTTTATTTATTTCCAAAAATTAAAGAAAAACTTAAAGGAAAGCGGTTTATGAATGCTGAAGAAGCGGTGGCTGCGTATCGCAATGCCATTGAAGAGATCACTAAGGACGAGTGGGCAAAGTGCTTTTCCCAGTGGTTCCATCGCATGCAACGGTGTATTGACGTGAATGGACAATATTTTGAAAAGATATAATAAAACTAATAACTGGCTAATGTTATCAGTTTTTGATTTTCTAAGAACTTTTAGTTTAACCCTCGTACATCCCTCTTCTGGATTCAATAATAAATGACCAGGAGCATCTGTCTCCTCAAATACTTAATTTGTTTCATGTTCGTGTTCCGTGAGATGTTGCAGTCACGCCATAATTTGTAAAGCTGAGATATATCATTTTTGGCTATTCCTATTCGACTCCTTATTTACAGTTCACATGAATCATTGTTGCTTATTCTAGACCCCAGGTAGATGAAATGATCAACTATTTCAAGATTCAGCGCCCCTGTGATCTCTAGCTTAATTGAGAACCATTACCTTCGTTTTTGCATGGTTAATTCTGAGGCCTAGTTCCAGGCTGATGTGTATGTCCCTGTCCAGGAGATCTGTCATTTCTGTCTCATGAGCTGCCAGCTGCGTGGTATCATCAGCTTGAAACCACCAGCAAAGCAATGGAGACAGAATACACCTCTGTCTAACACCCCTTCCGAAAGCAAATAGGTCCGAAACAGAATTATCAACCCTAACAACACCCCGACTACTAGTGTCATTATCATCATCAACCTGTTTATCGTCCCACTGCTGAGCACGGGTCTCTTCTCATACAAAGAAGGAATGAGCGTAATCACCACGATTGCTCAATTTGAGTTGTGCGATTTCAGACTTAAAGCCCAGGTTTCCTCAACATGTTTTTCGTCACCTTATAATTAGTCGTTGGTGTCCTAGATATACTTAGAAAGTACATACATATAACTTAAAAAGTAACATTGGTACTTCCCTGACCTGGAATCGAACCCGCACACTCACACTTAAGAGGCTGGTGTTTTAACCACTAGGCCACCACGACGTACGTCGAGTTTGACCGTTAGTGTATAGGGACTGAATCAGAGCAACCAATTAATATTTATAATGTTACGGGCTAGGGGTACTAAAATACCGGTTAAGGGTTACGAAGTTTATTGGCAACGAAGGTACAGTCGATTGTAGGCAATGACAAGTAGAATGTTGCTAACGTTGCACCGAAGTCTTCACTTACGTCCACGAAATCCGTATTGTAAACACACAATAACACTACAGATGTTACTACACGTAGTACTCAAAGTTCTCTTTACAGTTGTCGCAGTAAGTATTCTCAAAGACCGCTTCTTAACTGTCGCTTGTTCTCGTATCGTTGAATGCAGACTGACTGTGCGTTCGAGAACTTCTCTGCGACCCCGAGATGGGGGCGTGAGGAGACGGTTTTGGGGCTCCTTTATGGCCCCATGACCGTGGCGTTGGTCTCTCGGTCCCCAGAAATGGGTACCCGTCGTTGGAATGCACCCTAGGGGTGCCGTCTTCGCACATCTAGGTTGTCGACGTAGGGGTGTGCCTCCTCCTTGTAGTGTGTGGCTGTAGGAGCGCCAGACTGTGCGCTGGCGTCACGGCACTATATATAGGCCAGCTGATCGAACATTCCAGATTCGTCTAGACGTAATAATAATAGCGTATAACTTCGAGTACATTCAGTAGGTACCTACGGTAATTCCCGGAAACTAGTTTCTAAAAATTTCGATGTCGACACTTTCTTGACAAAATTGTTTGAACCTGTACCATTCGAGAGGCCACCTTAGGTCTAGCAATGCGTTTTTATATTGTGCCTCGGTGCCTAATATCTAGGACTCGAGATATAGTGCTTAAAAGTTATGTACTGCATTTCACGTATTGAACCTTATGCCCTGGACATAAGGTGCAATCGCAACAATATATTTGGTTGCTCTGATTCAGGATTTCTTGGAGAGCATGGAGTACTTATGTACTCCATTCTCTCCAAAAATTCCCCTACATCTAGATCAGACAACGCAATCAAATGTGTGACTAAAATCTATAAAACACATGATGACGGGCGTGTTAACCTCGTAGGACTTTTCACACAACTGGCGAATATTAAGGATCTGTCTGATCACGTATCCGTCTGCCTTTCACAAAGCCGGCCTGTTCCTGAGGGATCTGCCACCCAAGGAAGTGGTTGATCCTGGCGTTTAAAACACATAAAAGGACTTTGCTAGCATGAGATATAAGTGCTAGAGTTCTATAATTGGCGCATTTAGTTGTGGACCCCTTTTTATGTAATGGCAGAATAATTGATCAAGTCCAATCCAGACGTTACTGCATTTATCGGTTATCGCGTCCATTCCAACCGGACTCATGGTTTTTAATATTTCCGCTGCAAGCTGGTCAGAACCAGGAGCTTTTTTAACCTTAATTAAGAGCTGCTAATGCCGCTGTGACTTCGGATCGTAGAATACAGGGTTGGCGATATATCATTTTAAGAATCCGAGTCAAGTTTAGATATTATAGATTGTTACTAGATAATACTCCAATTTCTGTCGTTGTAAACAAATATCGCCTATACATGGTGAAGTGGCATCGGAGACAGGACATACCGCAGTCGAGTTTTGACCTTATTTCAAATTGCGATATTCAGATGTATCCTAATATAAGATTTTTTTTTATGTATTAGGCTACACTACCTGTTAGTGTAGCGACAGCGGAACGATCTTTCTCTAAGTTACAAAAAATCAAATCATGGCTAAGAGCTTCAATGTTTGAAGAACGTCTAACCGGACTGGCACTTCTCCACGTCCATAAAACTTACCCATTGAAGTAGATGAAGTGATAACACTTTTCGAAGGAAGACGTAAAAGACAAAATGATTCCGTTATTGAATTAGAGATTTTTAAGTACTTATTCATCATCATCATTTCAGCCGAAAGACGTCCACTGCTGGACATAGACCTCCCCCAAGGTTCTCCACGACGACCGGTCCTACGCCTCCCGCATCCAGCGGTTTCCCGCGATCTTCACCAGGTCGCACGCTACGTCTTCCGGTGCGTGGTCGTCACTCCAGAACCCGTCGGCCCCATCGGGCATCGGTCCTACGGGCAATGTGTCCAGCCCACTGCCACTTTAGTGTTGCAATTCTTCGGGCTCTGTCGGTTACTCTCGTTCTTCTGCGGATCTCCTCATTCCTGATTCGATCGCGCAGTGAAACCCCAAGCATAGCCCTCTCCATTGCCCTTTGACTCAAAGTCACTGAAAGGCTTTGAGTGACTTTGAGCCTTCTTATAAGGCCCATTGTTGGCGACCACGTCTCAATTCCATAAGTCATCACTGGCAACACACACTGGTCGAAGACTTTTGTCTTGAGACACTGCGGTATATCGGACAAGAAGATTCTACGTAGCTTCCCGAAAGCAGCCCAGCCGAGTTGGATTCGACGATTGACCTCTTTCTCGAAGTTGGACCTTCCTAACTGGATAGTGTGTTCCAGGTACACGTAACTGTCAACAACTTCGAGAACAGAGTCTCCAATCTTTATAGGAGTCGGTACAACATAGGCATTAGACATGACTTTCGTCTTGCCCATGTTCATTTTAAGACCGACTCGCCCGGAGGCTCTACTGAGGCCTTCGAGCATTCTACTCAGGTCCTCCGCGGTCTCAGCCATGACTACGATATCATTAGCAAACCGAAGGTGTGTCATGTACTCGCCATTGATGTTGATGCCCAGTCCTTTCCAGTCCAGCGCCTTGAAGACATCCTCCAATGCAGCGGTGAATAGTTTCGGGGAGATAACACTACTAGTACTTATTACTTAAGTATTGATAAACTAACTTCTTTTTAATTGTATCTATTTTTTAATTTGCCGGCGGCGGTGTTTCTGTCACAATAAAATTTGAGTGTCTTCAAGGCTAGAGTGAATAGGCTCTTAATAAACTAGCGCGCTTTACCATCAACGATCGCATCACTGCTTACCATCAGGCGGGATTGCGGTCAAGCGCTAGTTTATAATTTATAAAAAAAAGTATACCTAATTAAAACTTCTTATGACTTGACCACGGCTATTGGACACCAACCCCCCCCCCCCCCCCCGGCGCCTATGCTGGATCCGCCCTTGATCTACACCAGCCGTCGGCAACCTTATGACAGTTACGGACCACAAAGCGACAAAATGAGGTAGAGGTGGGCCGCGCTATTATATAATTTTGATAACAGATCTATCAATTAATATTCTTTAGTAGTGCACACATAATAATACTGTGTGCGTGTGGACATACATACTTTTCAAATGAGTGAAAAGAACTCTTACACTGAAAACTACTGCCAAACAACTTTTTTTTTGCATTATGCCAATGACAAATCAAAAATAAATAGAAAGTAAATGAGGAAAAATAAAAAACAAATGTGAACGTGTACTTATACTTTCAGTGTGACGTCTGAGGCTGTATTTGAGTGGCTATGTTTTGTACATCAGATTAATTTCATATTTTTGTATTTGAAATTCTAAGAATGGCTTTCAGTTACTCATTTGTAAGTCTGGAAGCATGTTTATTTTTTCTATAATTGAGGATAGAAAATGTTTCCTCGCATAAGTAAGTAGATACTTCCAAAAATTGCAATAAACTTTTGAGCAAGCCTTTTCAAATCGCCAAAATCAGTGGGCAAGCTGCCATAGAACTCAATACGATCATTGGTCTCATAAAATAAGGTTTGGAGAATGTCATTAGATTAAATATCAATCACGTTCATTTGTAAATGACTCGGTACATCCTCAATGTCACACGAAAAAGGATTTGCAAAAATACTCATTCCACTAGAAACCTTTTCAAAGTCGCTAAATTTGTCACTGAACTGATTTTGCAGTTGTATTAAAATATATTTCATTTTATCATTTTTAGAATTGTTGTTTATTTTTACAAAACAGTCTTGGGCCGCGGGTTGCCGACCACTGATCTACACTTACAGTTGCAACACCGCTTGACATTGTGCAGTGTGAGAGTTTTGGCGGGAAAGTCAAGCTGAGTGTCACGCTCATTTTTCATTCATCATCATCAACCTTTTTGTCCCATGGCTGGGCACAGGTCTCCTCTCATACAGAGAAGGATTGAGCGTAATCACCACGCTTGCTCAATGCGGATTGGCGATTTCAGACTAAAAGTCCAGGTTTCCTCAAGATATTTTCCTTCACCTTCAGTCATTTTTGTCCAAGATATACTTAAAAAGTAAATATGACTTTAGAAAAGTTACATTGATACTTGCCTGACCTGGAATCGAACCCGCGCACTCATACTTGAGAGGCTGGTGTTTAACCACTAGGCCACCACGATATACCATTTTTCATTGGACTTTTAAAATTATTTACAGTGTTCTTCACTAAATAAAAGCGCGTGATTTTTGTAGTAAAAAGTGCATTCAGTGAATAATTTAAAAAGAACTTTGAAATATTGTAGCGTAATGACCACATCATGACTTTACCTCAAACCTCCCTTCTAGTCGGCTCATGTGGGAATCGAAAGGAGTTAAGTTACGAAGTTAAAATCCATTTATGTATTCGACTGAAAGACTTTTATCTATGGTCATGAATAAATATAATTTAAAAAAAAATGTGCAGTGTAAAATGGACAGTGACAGGGTTTTTGGCGGGAAAGACAAGCTGAGTGTCACGTTCATTTTTCATTGGACTTTTAAAATTATTTATTGTCTTGTTTCCTTAATAAAAACGCGTGATTTATGTAGTAAAAAGTGCATTCAGTGAATAATTTATAACGAACATTGAATTATTGTATTGTATTGCACAAGAAGACGCAACCAGACGGTGCGCAACGCACCCGGCCCCTCCTTATGGAGGGACCGTTGTGGGCCCGCCTTTCAGGCGGGAATCGCCGGCGGGGTATTGGTAGTGCAGGCTATGCTATTTCCTATGACCCCGCCACTAAGGCGATGTTGTTGTGCCGCTGTTTGGTTTTAGTGGGTATTTCCGGCTTCGGATGGTGCGTAAAGGCATTTCCATAGCGTAAAAAAAAAAGGATAAGTTAGGATAAAAACTTACTCAAGTAAAACATACTGAAGTGCAGGCTGTATGGCGTACTATGCCTTTGCCTTTTCTATTCAGTACGGCAAGAAGTGAACAAAATTAAAACCGTCCGACGTTGCCACTTTAAATGAGTTTTTTAAAAAAACAGTTGATATCAATAATGGATTGCAAAATAGTTCAGGAGAGAGCGCGGGAAACCTTGAACGTGGCGGGCGAGTTTTTTCTGCTTCTTTAACTTTTTAGTGTAAATAATAGTATCATTTAGGTGGTTGTATATATAAATAAGTTTAATTTTACATATTTAATATAGTAATTTTATATATTTGCTGATTTAGGTAAGTTTTTTTTTCTTTTACTCTTCGTGATGGACGACGACCCAGACGACCCTGGTGGAGGTTCGCCTCCGGAGGTTTCGCTTGTAGTCACGGTTCCACATTCAGAAATGGATACAGAGGGTTCCCTTCTAGATACAGATGCTTCCGAGAGCAAAAGCAACAATAAGAGAAAACGTATCTCCTCTCGCAAAATATGCAGGCACTGTAATAAAAAACGCAGGCGCCATAAATCTTCTGAAACAATATGTGAAAATGACTGTCAATGTCCTTCTAAGAATGCTCAATCTGAATTTATACCCCCTATATCAACTAGCACTTCACAACCACTATCATCCCAACAACCCAATACTCATAAACAATCATCTGACCCAAGCACATTGGTAGGTAGAAAACTATATGAGGCGAATGATGCAGCTCCTTACACAATCCACATCCAAAAGATACAAACAAGTCCAAATGATAATGTTTTTATTCACCCAGTCTCTTTTGGTCATTTTCTAAAAAAGAATTGCATAAAAAATATAGTAAATGGTAGTCTGAAAAAAATAGGCAGAAACAGGGTTTTAATCTCATTTACCAATTTCACAGATGCAAATTCTTTTCTAGAAAATAAAACATTGGAACAATACAACTATAAGGCCTTTATACCCTCCTCATCAGTCACCCGGATGGGTGTGGTTAGAGGAGTCCCTAAGGATTGGTCTGAGGAGGATATACTGAATAACATATCTGTGCCTATTGGATGTGGAAAAATTTTAAAAGTACGACGCATCAATAGAAAACATATTGTGGATGGTAAACCAAACTACATTCCTGTTGAAACTGTTGTAATAACATTTGACGGCCAGGTGTTACCCAAAAGAATATTCTTATGTTACAACTCTCTTCCTGTTGAGCTTTATATCTTCCCAACAGTCCAGTGTTTCAACTGCTGTCGATATGGACACATCAAATCACAGTGCCGCTCAGCTCCACGGTGTTTTAAATGCGGTAATAACCATACTGGGGACAGTTGCAATGTAGATGAGGATGAGGCTGTATGCTTTCTTTGTTCCGGATCCCACTTTGCCACAAATAGGAAATGCCCAGAGTTTAGTCGCCAAAAAGCCATTAAGGAAACTATGGCTAACAATTGCATTTCATATGCAGAAGCAGTTAAGTTGCATCCTCCTGTTAACAAAGCATATTCAGAAGTTTTAACTTCTGTTGCAGTTCCTTCACCACCTTTAAGGCAAACATTTGAATCCTCCTCCAAAGGTACTAGAAACAAACAAACAAGTTCATATAAAAAAACTGTATTTTTTAATAAACCCAATAATTCTCCTAAACATAGTACAGGATATGACAAATATACTCATTCTGCCCTAACAAAAGATTATGATATTCCTTTACCATCCATTGGCACAAATATTGACAGTAATAATTCCATAAATAATAAGTCAACTAGAGATTTAATTATCATTTTAATTAATTTGCTAACAAAGAATATGTCTGAACCGTCCAACGCTGCTATACAAAGTATTAGTCAACTTTTTAATAATATCAATAATGGATCAGCTGTCAACAATCCTTCAGTGGAATTGTCGCAGTGTTAACTCTAAAAAAAGCGATTTACTACATCTTATTAATGTGTATAAACCTGTTGTTGTCGCATTGCAAGAAACCTGGTTGAAGCCAGGTTATAACTTTAAAGTCTCCCAATATTTATGTTTAAGAGAAGATAGAACAGATGGCTATGCTGGTGTTGCTCTGTTAATTCATGACACAATACCTTTTCACCACATTCCCATTGCAAATCATAGTGTTGATTTTTCTATAATAGCTGTATCTATCAATAAAATATGTTTTGTATCTGTTTATGTTCCCCACCCTTCATCATCATTATACAACGAAATAGAAACCATAGTAGCAAAATTACCTAAACCATTTTTAATTATGGGTGACTTCAACGCTCAGCACCAGGCTTGGGGTAGCTCCAACTCTAGTTATTACGGGTCAAGGATATTAGACATTTTGGATTCTAATAACCTCTGTATCTTGAATACAGGTCTTGCAACACGTCTCACTAAACCTAATGAAGGGATCAGTGCCCCAGACCTCACGATAGCCAGTCCTAGTCTTGCGCCTACAGTGACCTGGAATACCCTGCCTTCGACTTTTGATAGCGATCATTATCCCGTAATAATAACTATGACAAAATTTATCAAATCTCTATCCAGACGCCGACCAAGATTAGCATACAAAATTAAAACTTCTAATGACAGTATTGACAATGACAGATGGAGAACGTTTAGTGAGCGAGTTGAGCAGAGACTATCCAACCTTCCTGAAAATGCATTAAGTTCATCGACAATTCTGGCTGATTCTTTTGCATCACTCTTGTTGGACGCTGCTAATGAAACATTCCCAACTAAACGATGTAATAATAACATTCCGTCGCCCCCATGGTGGGACAATGAATGTTCTTTAGCAGTGCGCCAACGAAAAGAGGCTGAAGTAAAATATAAACAGTGTACAACATTAGAAAATTTTAATAACCTCACATTAATTATGAACAATACTCGTAAATTATTTAAAAGGAAGAAATGGGATGGTTGGCGTCGTTTCTGCACTTCGCTATCGCCTGACGTTTCTCCGTCATTAATATGGCAAAATATACGACGATTCAGATCAGCATTTAAGGAAACAATACCTCACTATCTGGATGAATCCGTTGCAGATAAATTTTTAGACAAGATAGCTCCTCCTTTTGTTCCACAAATGTCCATCATTTCATCTCATCTCCCTTTCCAATCTCCTGTAGAGGATGTAACGGGCCTTGACAGTCCTTTTACCCTTAAAGAATTGAAAGGTATTTTATCCTACGTAAAAGATTCTGCTCCAGGTCATGATGGTATTCCTTTCTCATTCCTTGCAAATTTAAGCGACTCAAGTCTAATTTACTTTTTAAACATAATCAACTCCACAATAAGTTCTGGTATAATCCCTTCCTCATGGAAAATATACGAAGTCATCCCCATTCTAAAACCAAATAAACCACCGTTAGATCCTAACTCTTACAGACCGATAGCCCTTGCCACTGTGTTTTCAAAACTAGCTGAACATTTAGTTAAAAACCGTTTAGAATGGTATGTAGAAAGTAAAGGTTTACTATCTCTGAGTCAGTATGGATTTAGGAAAGGAAAAAGTACCATGGACAGTCTAGGGATTTTCATTACAGATGCGAGATTGGCTTTTTCAAATAATGAATCCATGCTTGCTGTTTTCCTAGATATTTCTTCTGCATACGACAATGTTGATTTAAATGTTTTGAATACTAAACTTTATAAACTAAAAGTACCTCCCATATTCTGCAATTTCATTCTTAATCTTCTCTCAGGCAGACAATTACAAGTTGACATAGGTGAATCTGAAATGAAAACAAGATTAACCTGGAAAGGACTGCCTCAGGGTTCGGTGTTGAGCCCACTTCTTTATAATATATATACCTCTGATTTAGAATTCCATATTTCTGGTAAAGCCAATATTTTACAGTATGCAGACGATCTAGTTCTTTATGTATCAGGACGCTCTGTTGAAAAACTAAGTTCCTCTCTAAACGTCGCTCTAAAATTTCTTAAATCATGGTTGGACAATAATTCTTTGTGTCTTAGTGTTAACAAAAGTAGCGCTGTTTTATTTTCTAGAATGCGTTTTCCTCCTCCATATTCAGTTGTGTATGATAATCAACAAATACCTGAAAATAGCGAAGTAAAATTTTTGGGTATCCTTCTAGACGGTAAACTTACAGGTTTACCACACTGTTATTATGTATTGGCTAGATGTGAACGTTTATTAAATATTATGCGCTGTCTTTCTGGAGTTTGGTGGGGTTCCCATCCATTCGTGTTAAAATTATTGTATAACGCTATTATTAGAAGTATCTTAGACTATGGGACATATTTCTTAGAACCTTGTAGTGCTGTAGGTCTGACAAAGTTAGACTCAATTCAATCAAAAGCCTTGCGTATTATAACTGGTGCCATGAGGTCTAGCCCAATTAACGCACTCCAAGTGGAATCTTTGGACCCTCCTTTAAAACTTCGTAGACAGTACTTATGTGATAAATTCATTCTCAGAACTCTTCAATTTTCCAACCACCCACTTTATCAAAAACTTTTGTATCTTTCAGAAAAAATTGAATGTTCGTCTTATTGGTCAAATAAATCTCTTCCATGCTCTATTATAAGTTTCCGTAAATTTACTTCACTTCAAGCTCCCACACACCGCTCTCAGTATCTTCCAATTTTTTCTGTCTGTTACGAAGCTCTTATTTTTTCCCCTCAAATAAACTATAACTTTATATCGCTAAAGAATGATCGTTATGCTAACTCTAACTTAAACTTCATAGTCGAAAGAGACTGGGCTGATAGGCATTACATTTACTGTGATGCTTCCAAGCACCCAGTTTCAGGCACGATTGGGGTAGCTGTATATCATGAACAATATAACATTCATCAAAAAATAAAATTACCTTCTGAAACATCAGTTTTTTCTGGAGAATGTTTTGGAATTTTAAAGTCCCTAGAATACGTACTTCTTGCGAAACTCAGCAAGTCTATTATTTTCACTGACTCGAAGTGTGCTTTACAAGCACTGCAAAAGTTTCCTTGGTCAGGTTCAAATCATCCCTATGTTATAGAGGCCAGACAGCTCCTACTAAATTGCAAATTTAAAAATCTTGATGTTTTTTTGGTGTGGATACCTGGCCATCACAATATTCGCGGCAATGAGATAGCAGACAAATTTGCTAAAGACGCTGTAGATGAAGGTGATAAGTTTCCATATAATAATGTTGTATCTGACCTTCACTGTCTTCCTAAAGATCATCTGTATGATGCCTGGGAAAATTTATGGAATATTTCAAGTAGTCGTAAAGGTCAATATTATAAACGTATACAACAAAGAATACCTCTCAAAGTATGGTTTTCCAAATTAAAACTTTCCAAGCTTGCAACCTCCAGTTTGATACGAATGCGCTTGGGTCATGTTTGCACAGCCTCTCACCTTGCTAGACTTGGGATTATTCACAATAATTTATGTTGTTGTGGTTGTGAGGAAGATTTGAATCATATATTTTTTGCATGCCCCAACCGTGACTCTTCTTCATTCATTAACTCCCTTATTGAACTCTCTGTCCCTCTTCCTACATCAATCCCTACATTGTTAAGCTCCTTAAATTTTGATATTTATAATTTAATATCTACCTTTATAACTATTAATAATATTAAAGTATAAGTTTTTTTATTTCCCAACTCCCAATTTTAATTTCTATTTAATATATATGTTTGGTATATCATTATTTATTTATTATATTACCACCAAACCTGATCCTATTATCCTTTGTTCCAAAATTCCGTAATCCGTTCCTACGCATTTCAATGAATTTATTTGGTTTCCCTACCTTTATACTTGTAGTGGCAAATGCACAAACCGTGCGAGCCAAATTAAAAAAAAAAAAAAAAAAAAAAAAAAAAAAAAAAATAGTTCAGTGGATTTGTCGGAGTATAGTTCCTAAAGAGTGATTTAATCCTGTTCTTTATCATAGTTTATTATCTTTTTTTATTATACATAATAATATTAAAGTTTAGATTGTACCTAAATACTTACCTACCTATATCATATACCCTTACTTTTATTATAATTTTTTTTATGTATTTTAAATTAGTTTAATACCTTTCCTGATCATATAAATAATTCCGTGATGTTTTGATATTCCTCCTGTCTGTTTCCTTACCTTTTTAAACACATTGACATTGGCACAAAGATACTCTAGTGCCATTAAAAAAAAAAGTGAACAAAAAAAATGGTTGCCTGTAAAGTCGGTTTTACGGGCGAAGATTTTACGTGACAACGTCTTTTTCTCGGTAGAATATTTATTGATATGAATATAATTAAATTGCACAATAGGAACAAGGAATTGAATGAAAATAAGAATTGCACAAATTTTAACTATAGAAATATATTTTTTAGTTCGGTGACTCATCGTAACGTTACCGAGCGTTACACTTTTTCATAAGTGACTCCCAGCCGCAACCTTTTCTTCTTTTCTTAAGAGTGAATACTACTTCAACTCTTCAATGGCCTCTGTGGTTAGACACCACAATTTTGCCAATAACACGTGTAACAAATTATAGAACTTCTTTAAAAAAATTATTTCACAGTAATGGCGGATATCGCCAATGACAGTTGAAAAAACGGCCGCGTTTGCCGACTACTAGGAGATTTAATGCAAAGCCATGATGTGGCCACTATGCTACGATATTTCAATGTTCTTTATGAATTATTCACTGAATGCACTTTTTACTACATAAATCACGCGCTTTTATTTAGTAAACGACACTATAAATAATTTTAAAAGTCCAATGAAAAATGCGCGTGACACTCATCTTAGCTTTCCTGTCAAAAAACCCAGCCGCAACCTAATTTAAGACGTTGGTACGTCAAAAAAAATGACAGTGACAACTGACAACTCAGTGACAGCATTTGCCATGTCAGCTTTCTGAGTGGAGTTTGTGTACTTTGGGAGTAGTGGTCGTAGATCGTAGTGGACCTTCTAACCCTTGCACAAATTGAATAGTGCAATAGGACTAATTTTCAAAATTCAGTTTTAAAGATTCTTTGTTAATATGGCGCCGTCAACGGACTGGGACGAGATAAAGAGATTGGCAGCTGATTTTCAAAAAGCTCAGCTAAGTTCAACATCCCTGAGGTAGGAAAACTATTCATTTCTTTTTAATTTGGTTTAGATTTTCGAATGATGACACAAACGATAAGCTTTTTCTTAATATGTATAAGGTACCCTTTTTATTTGCGAAAAGACGATCATTTTGATAAATCAGTTCAAAATAATTATGAAGGGACTATCTCCATATGTTGAAATAGACCATGTAAACCTATAGAAAAACATAATAAAATCTTGATTCAAATCTAACCAATCCACTATCAAGTTTTAGAGACTCATATGTTATTTTTTAAACGTTTTTCAGATTATCGGAGAGGAACTGTGTTGAAATTGTCACAAAACTAATTGAATTGAAGTTAATTGACGTTATTTTTACCACTGATGGAAAAGAATATCTCACCCCTCAGCAACTTGTTAAAGAAATAAAAGATGAACTGTATGTTCATGGTGGGCGCATTAATACAGTTGATGTTGCTAAAGAGCTTAATGTTGATCTCAGCCAGATCAACAACAGTGTCTCTGAAATCATAAAAGGAAAGGAGGTACAGCTGGTTTCAGGTTATCTGATAGCTCACTATTACCTAGAAAAAATTGCAAGGGAAATCAATGAAAAACTACAATTGCAAGGTCAAATATCAGTAGGGGAATTAACTTTGCAGTATGACTTGCCAGCAGAATTACTGCAACATAGTGTATTGGAGAAATATTTAGGAAAAATAATTTTTGGAAAACAAGATCCTTCAGAACCTAGGACCTTCTATACTGAAGAATACATAACTAGGACTAAGGCCAAGATTCGTGGGGCTTTGATGGGTTTGCTGAAACCAACACCAGTGACAGTTATTGTGAATCATTGCAACTTGTCTGACCGCTTGTTCACATCCTTATTTGATCAATTGAATGCCCCTGGAATGCTGACTGGGCGCCAAGCTGGAGCCTTGTATGTGCCATCATGTTACACAAAATCTCAAAATGATTGGGTAATGAGCTTTTATAAGCAGAACAATTATTTAGAATATGATGCTCTATCTCGCTTAGGAATATCTGACCCTAAGGGATATGTCAAACGCATAATAAATAATGAAGACTTAACTTTTCTTAGTACTTGTGTGATTGGTTTGCATATCAAGCAGCAATTAGAAACAGCTCTGGAAGAATGCATAGCATCTAGAAGTTATTTAGATGTTGTTTCTTTGTTGCCATCAGTTTTAACAGACACAGACATAGAAAATGTTCTTGAAGCTCTTTTAAAGAAGTCCAAGGCTACAATATTATTTGATAATACAGGTAAATATGATAGCTTCCTAAACTGATTATTTTGTGTAAGAAAAAAATAGATAGCTTAAGTAATAATTCTCCCTTAAGTTTTCAGCCATCAATATATTGAAAATTTAAAACAAGCTTGCATGCCCATGACTAAACAAAAAGCTGAAGGAGTTGTAAAGTCTGGTAAATTCCAGCAATTCCATTTAGAAAAACAAATCAATAGAGCCGCTGAATTTGCTCATGCAAGCCATGTAGATCATAAAGCAGAAAGGCGTGAGGAACGCAGAAGAAAAGCTGCGTCTGGAAAGGGAGGAGGTGGTACTCAAGGAAGAGAAACTAAAACAAAGGCTGTAAAGAAACATGCCAGAGGAAAACAAACTACTCATGATTCAGATTCTGATGAAGGACCCATTGTAACTAAGAAAACACAAACACAACTAGTAATTGTGAGCATTGAGGATGTTGAAAGTATCATTAAAGAAGCTTTAGAGAATGAAGGCTTGGAAGACCTTGTAACTCCTATAGCAGAACATCTTCAAAGGTAAGTAAAATCTTTTTAATTTTATGTTATTTTAATTTTACAAAGTGTTTAAGTAAAAATCAATATCTGATTCTCTTGTATAGACGACAGCAGGTCAAGCTGAATAAGAAAGAAACTGTTAAATATACCCAATCAACCTTGAGCCTTAATGCTATAAAGTTGAAGATAATTTAAATTTTTTATTTGATAATTTTATTTGTAAAAACATGTGTAATGTAGGTGATAATAATAAATGGCTGTGATCATTACAGGTGGTTAGTTTGTTTCAACATGTTTGACCATGACTGGCATACAAAAAAAAAAAAATACTTAAAGCTAATAAGATTAATTTAGAATGCATTATCTTACAAATATGAATTTTAATTTACATTAATTAGTCGAACAATATAATAACTATTTACAATAACAACATGATTACATCTTTGTAAAATATAGATTAGCATGTAATTACATTTAAGTGTAAAGTTAGGAATAATTCTGTTCATTCAAAGAGATTTGTCATTAAGAAAGTCATCAATATTATAATAACATTTTTTGGTCAATGCCCTTTTTAATGATTTTTTAAATTGGTTTGTATTTAATTGCTTCACATGTTTTGGAATTTTATTATAGATAGTTGGAGCCTTACATAGGACACTTTTACGCATTAGAGCTGTTTTAGCAGAGGGAACACAGAGCCTGCTATTATCACGGCGATTACGTTCTATAATATCCCCCCTTATTCATAAAAGATGTTTAAAGTTAACTAGTGATTAGCGATTCTTTAACCATTCAATTTTGACCTTTTAACGTCACTTAACTTAAATCATCTTTCATGAATAAATACCACAGTGTTTAAGGGGTTTATTCATAAAAGAAGATTAAAGTTAAGTAACGTCCAAACGTCTAAAATGTATGGTTAAAGAATCGCTAATCACTTGTTAACTTTAAACATCTTTTATGAATAAGGGGGATCATATATAAGAGGAAAAAGATACAGGTTCTTATGGACAAATAACTCTTTCAAAGATAGAGAGTGACTGTAATGTAAGGAGTTTGTGCTTAACAAAAAGTAGTTTACAGCTGTCAGTACTATGGATACCGAACATAGCATGTATGTATCGGTTTTGCATTTTAAAAACCATATCTTTATTGGTTGAATTACCCCAAAAACGAATGCTGTATCTGAGGGGAGACTCAACAGGGCCGTAATAGGCCGAGAGTAATGCTTCAAGATTAATAGTGGGGGCAAGTTTATATAATGCATAAGATAGACTACTGACTTTTTTACATAATATGTCAATATGTTCTTTCCAATTAAATTGACTATCTATAGTAAATCCGAGAAAACGGGTAGCAGTAATATCCTTTACAACGTAATCATCAAGTATCAATTGTATGTTTAACGGATTTTGAAGTCTTTGTGCAAAATGCATTATATTTGTTTTCGTCAAATTAAGTTTTAAATTATTATTAGTTAATCATGCAATTATAGATGTCAAAGAGTTATTTATGTCACGATTGTACTGATTAACGTCATTACATGTAATTGTAACAGTGCTATCATCAGCAAACAATGTCATGGTTGATTCGTTGCATATGGTAAGTCGTTGATGTATATAATAAACAGAAGCGGCTCCAGGACACTACCTTGGGGAACGCCATACTTTACATCATGTTTGGTTGAGCTGTATATTCAGTATGTTAAGAAAACCCTGTCCGACCCATAAGGATAATAAAGGTTAGGTAAACACATGACCAAATATAATATAAAATTTTACGTATTCATCATAGTACCAATACAAATGAATTTTGAAATAATCTTTTTTTCCCGCGAATTAATTCCAAATTCCCCGAAATTTGGTAATTTTTAAAAAGTGACAACACCGGTATTATTATGAGCGAATAGCGATGCAACCACGTGCCGCGTGCCCTGCCGCCCGGCCCCTGCGGGCGGTAGGCGAAGGGTGGTTAACGCGCATTTATTAAGTTACCTCTTTTTGCGAAATAATATTTATTTTTTTAGGGGGATTTTTTTTTTAAGTCTAGCCCGGTTTTGTATGCATTAGTAGAATCAGTTATCGATACCTAACAACACCTTCACGGGTCGGACAGGGTTTTCTTAATATACTGTTTATCTTTTTTAGTTTTAAGATTTACTTTAGTAATTACTGTTACTTGTTGTTGATCTATTAAGTATGATTTAATTAAATCTAAAACATTACCTCTAATACCATAGGCATCAAGTTTACTGATTAATATTTTAGGGTCTACATAATCGAATGCCTGTAACATATCACAATATACAGCACAAACGGGAATCGTTTTATCAACGTGGTATATAACATTTTGAACGAATTCATAAATTGCCATATTTATTGTTTTATTTTGTCGGAAACCTTTTTGTTCAGTGCACAAAATATGATGTTTTTCAAGATACCAATTAATTTCAACATACAGATATTTTTCAAATTTTTTTGAGAAAATTGATTGTAACGAAATAGGCCTATAATTCTTCATAAACTGTTTATTATCTTTTTAGACAATTTGAGATCAATTGTAAATATACCTGATGATATTAATAGATTAATTATGTGGCTCAAGTGGTGACAGATATCCTCATTTACTGTTTTTATAATCTTTGTGCAGAATTCCTCATGTCCTACACTGTTTGTATTTTTCAGGGTTTTTATGATTTGTTTTACCTGATTGGATGAACATGGTGCAAATGTATTAAAGAAATCTGACAGATTGTAGTAGCTTGAAGTGCTGTCGTCCGTATATACACTAAACTAATTTTAAGTTAGTGCATATTTTCTTTTCATATCATTAAGAAAAGGATAGAATGATAAACTTATACATTAATAAGTTTAGTCCTGTCAAATTAGGACACTGCATAGATAGTTTAGACGCGATTAAAAGCGTGATGGCTAAAATACGTCGATTTATGTCAGACGCGGACTAATTTGACTAAACTAACATAAGTATATCATCTGTGATTTTTTTCTGTCCTCTTCCTGTTCTATAGGGATAGATGTCAGGGCAGGAAGGAAGGAAAAATAACTGAGAAAACCAAAGTAACAAAACTTTTTTAACATAATATAGTCTATAGGAATTGATGGATCAAATTAGGAAGTGATGTAATGGTTCAGTAGGTCACTTCACATGTCAGATGGATTCCATGTAGAAATGTTTGCTAGATACTTTTCATGAACAGTATTACATGCAAAGTGTGCCACGGTGATAGTCTAAAGAATGAAGCACTCCCTTTTTTTACATTGATTTAAATAAAACAGCTGTTAAAAAGAAGCACTGGCTCCTACGGGCTCAATAAAATTTATTTATATCTATCCTTTATTGTAGGTACATCATAAAAATATATAGCCTAAAAATTCAAGATATTCACAATATCAAGATATTTAATAATAACTTGAGTTCAGTTAAGAAGACTGCATGTACCTTGCACCATAGATAGAGACAGCTTTATCTCAAAATCCATTGAAGTCTTTGACCTGATGTGGAAATTATTAATTTCTCCTGACATAAAACAAACTCTTCTTTTATTTGTCTTATTAGTACCTGTTACCTATTGATGAACTTGTTTAGCCAGCTTCATAAATGATACATGATGATAGTAGAACATTTTCTATGACAACTATGTGGAAATTGTTGTACCAGAATCGAATTACACCGTCGTGTGTATATTTTTGCAGTAGCAGTAAGTAGGTCAAAGAAAATTGAATATATAACAGTACCTATCAATTTTTTCCCCAATTTTCAGTACTTTATCTCCTGTATTTTATAATAGAACACTTCATAAATAAAGTTTAATTTTTCAGTGGCCTCAACCAAACAGCGATGACAATAGCAAAAGAAACTGCAGAGAAACTGCTTCAAGATGCCAGTCAAAACAGAAAACAAACACACACTTCTGCCCAAGACAAAATCAACATTTTGATTAATGACATAAAACTTTATGAAAAAGGCTTAAAATCATTGCCCTCTGATGTGCAACCTCAGCTTATAAAATACTTACTGAAATCTCTAGGAGGTGATATACTTTCAGAGTTCTGTAAATATGCAGCAAACCAGTGTAATATATCTGTGCAGGGTGATGTTTTAACAGTTGAACAAAGAAACAAAATAATCAATGACTTATCAGACGAATTTATGAAGCCTCTGGTATCACTGAATGGGACATTGTCTGATCAAAACATGGAATCATTCTTTCAAGCAGTTGATGCGTGCCTATCAGAGTTTGGAATGATTTTGAAGAAAGTTGACAAGAAGAAAGACAAGTAAGTATAATACTCAATATAATAAAGGTGAAAATTTGTGAGTTGTATGTTTGATACTTCTAGTCTACTGGATCGCTGGCACAGTGGAACCAATTTTGATGAAATTTGTTTTATCCTTTTATTCTGAAGGGATTAAAACGTATGCGTGTGGAACCGCGGGACGCTGCTAGTAGTCATATAAAATGAATTTAAAAAAACGAAAATAGTGTTTTTGTTAAAAACACGAATTTCCATGATGAACCAACTTGAAGACGACAAATAATTTTAAAGTTTCCCATGAACTGGTTATTACCTAGCGCATCAGTTCAGTGTAGCCATGAGTTTACATTACGAGACTGGATCGTCGATATCGAGCGCGTTTGACTCATCGATTGGCTCGCTTTAAGGTTGTAAGAACTCTCAATCAATGAGAGCGCCAAACGCGGTCGATATCGACGATCGAGTCTCGTAATGAAAACTCTGGTAGCCACACAGAATGCCTAGTCAAGACAATCTGAAGTGTTGCGCTTTGGTAGTTGTTTATTTTCGTTTTTCAATCACATTTTAACGGAAAATAAAAGTGGACATTTTGGGAAAACGCGCCTTCATTATTATATGATGCAGGGTTCCCTTGGTTTCTTATTTTTAAATCATAACAAATCAGCCACCTCACTACGTAGGTGAATAACTACGTGTTACACCCCAATCTCTTGCATATATCTGCGCGAGTTGAGGAACCCCAATCTACTAACAGTACCTTTGTGAGCAAATAAGTATTTCATAAAAGATGCATTTGGCTGTAATTTTCTGAATAATATCATTAGCAATAATAAATTTATCTGGGACGCGCGCCGTAGCAGATTGCGCCAGACTTTGTGTTACGTTAGCAATAAAGATCGATTACTGTTTAGTTCACCATGGGCGTCACACAAAGGGCAATGGAAAGAGGTATGCTCGAAGTTTCTCTGCGTGATCGAATCAGAAATGAGGAAATCCGCAGAAGAACCAAAGTCAAAGACATAGCTCTGAGAGTCACTAAACTTAAGTGGCAGTGGGCAGGGCACATTGCTCGTAGAACCGATGGCCGATGGGGCAGTAAGGTTCTGTAGTGGCGGCCACGTACTGGAAGACGCAGCGTAGGGAGGCCCCCTACAAGACTTGGTGAAGGTCGAGGGAAGCCGATGGATGCGGGCAGCACAAGACCGGTTAGCGTGGAAAACCTTGGGGGAGGCCTTTGTCCAGCAGAGGAAAGATAGGCTGAAGAAGAAGAACTGTTTAGTTGTTACAAATAAACTCAAATTCACATCCGACATCTTACATATTATTATTGGTCTAGCTGCGATCTATGGTTTCACCCGCATAGGTTTCGATAATCGAGTATCCTATATGTTGGGTAATACCTACTGTTACAAACCATCTGTGTGCTTAATTTCATTCAAATCCTTTTAGTTGTTTTCTTTTTTTTTTTTTAACAGCAGAAATGCTTTTCATTTAGTTCAAATTAACAGTGGGTCCCAAACTAGACGTAGCCTGTATCTTGGTGACCCCAACCCTACACATAGTTACTAGGTAAGTTCTGCTAGCGCAGCAAAGGCTTTCATTAGGTACATTCATCGGTCACTCAGTGGATGGATACTTTATTCTTATTTTTAAATATCTATATAGTTTTGGTTTGTTATTTGACAGTTTTATATGACAATTTGAAAGGCATGAACTTACAAGAGAGTTGAAAGAGGAGAACTACATAAATTAACATCCAAAAACAGTTAAGGTGTGTGTGTGTGTGTGTGTGTGTGCGTGCACACAAGCGCGCGCGCGCGCGCGTGTGTGTGTGTCACCAGAAAGTGTGGTGGGTATTAAGAGCAGAGTAAACTTTCTGTTTCGTCATACGTCCGGTCCAGCAGCCATTTTTTTAGGATAGATTTGGCTTCAGCGTAGACTTTCGGCACGGTAAATATTTTGCTTATGGCATTGAACACTCTAATGGGTAGAGACAACGAGAATCGGGTTGCGAATAGGGTTTTTGTTTTAGGAAGTGGAATACGTTCGGGAACTTTCCTGCCTTTCTGCTACAGCTAGAACGATTTCTGTAGAGTTTTATTATGTTTAGTAGTCACCGAAGTATGAACAGTTGTCGTACACGCAAGACCCCTGATTTTTTTTATTTTTTTATTTAAATATAAACCAGCGCTTGACCGCAATCCCGCCTGATGGTAAGCAGTGACGCAATCGTTGATGGTAAAGCGCACTAGTTTATTAAGAGCCTATTCACTCTAGCCTTGAAGACACTCAAATTGTAGTCCGACGGAAACACCGCCGCCGGCAGATTGTTCCAGTCCCTTGATGTACGCGGTATAAAGGATAAGGCGAAACGCTTCGTCCGGATCGTAGAGGTGTTAACAACATAAGGGTGGAAACTCGCCGTACGACGGGTCGTCCGATGGTGGAACGGAGATGGGGGAATTAAATCGTGCAATTCCCTCGCACACTCCCCAGAATGTACCCTATAGAACACCGAAAGGCTGGCTACTCTACGCCTGTGCTCTAGGCTTTGGAGACCAACTCGAGTTAAATCAGGGTCACCAATCAGTCTCTTCGCACGCCTCTCCACTGAATCCAAAGTGGCCAGGTGACACTTAGCAGCACCAGCCCAAATGTGGCTGCAGTACTCCACACACGAACGGACCTGTGCTTTGTACAACATTAGAAGCTGCCCTGGTGTGAAGTACTGCCGGACCTTTGCGATTTCGCCAAGTTTTCTGGCCCCCTCCAAAGTTTTTGCTTGGAAGAGTAACAAACACATCTAAACTTTCACCTTTATAATATTATTGGGATAGATTTGTAGCGGTACTTACAAACGCTACAAATAAACAACGCATACTGACGTCACACGAAATCACATCTCGCAAACAGAGTTCACCATGCAACTAGAGGTCACCAGCAGTAGTAGGTAACTAGAGGTACACGGTCGGAGGATCATCTCTTTTCTATGGAGGATGAGTGAACTTTACACTCTATTCCCCATACCTCCATAATTAGTTTTTTCTCTGGAGGTCAGAAATTATCCCACGGGAATAGGATAAAAAGTGTCACAATAGCTCAAGGTCTACCAGTGTCCTAAATTTCATTGAAATTCGTTCAGCTGTTAAGGCCTGCCAAGGTAACAAACGTACAAGAGTTACCTTCGAGTTTAACATATTAATACAGAAAGACATATCTAAGTCTAATCTAACTAGTCCGTATTGTCCTCCTGCAGGGCAAACACTTTACGCTCCCTTTTCCACATAATTCTGTCCTCAACATGTACGGACGACAGCAAATATTCCCAATTAATTTTGAGCCTTACAGCCTTAGCAATACGGAGTTGCAGGTACTGGACGGTATTACAGCCAATTTTATACAATATTATTATGTCGTTTTTTCAGACTACTTATTCAAAATCACAGAGAAAAGTTAATATCTGAACTAGAAAACTGTGAAGATCCAGCCTTGAGTCTACATATGGCGGTGTTGGCGATTTTCACAATCGTTACTCAAAACATGCTGCATGCATCTGGTCGTCAAGTGCCAATTATTATATCGTATTTAAAAACTCAACTCAAAGAAGAGGACTATGAGAGGCTTCAGCTTTGGCATGGTAAGTTATTGGAATCCATGATTTTGATTGCATTTAAATTGCCGTCAAAACGGTGAATGGAACCAATTTATGTGGTGATATTATTTCTTTTTCAGAATTAGTATCTAAATATTTGACGTCCTCTGAGGAAGACAAAAGCGAAGTTGAAGAGAAACTCATGCAGGAGCTACCATTATTGAAAAATATGGTTCTGGAAATTAAAAAATATAAGTAAAACTGTAATAGTGATTGTATTGTAAATGGTTTGGTATGTCATATATAATTATATGTAAGTATCTATCTCAGGATTATAAATATATTGTAATAATATATTTCATTTATTAAAAATATCTTTTATTGTACACAAAAGAATATATATGCACAGAGAAAATGTTTATTCTGAGATAAATGTGAACGAACTGTATTCTACGAGGGGCGCCGCAACAGGCACGCCATAGGCGTGCAATCGGTAGTTTTTGGTTTCTCTGCGTTACGTATAGTGAGCTCGACCCGGAACAAACGCAATTTACATGTAAAGTAAAGAGACTTGCGATAACAAAAAATAATTGTAGGAGAGTGTTCTGCCAAGGTCTAAGTGTGGTGCGCAGCACAAGGTTCCCCTGTCTAATGAATCGTTTTTTATTACTGGGTGTACAAATTAAGTGTTATTTGTGCTGTGTGCGATAACCGCAAAACCGCATATCGCTAAGACGTCAGAGCATGCCCTTGCATTTATGTAGCTTGTATTAAATTCTTACATTAAAACTGCAACCACAGTACGACCTATTACTAGTGACCGACTGAAACACAATTTTCAGTCGAAACCGTAAGCGAACTTAAGGCTCTTTTAGTTTCGGTTTCGGCCGAAACTGAAAGAGCCTTAAGAATTGTTGCAAATAATTTGATTGGGAGCTAATTTTACAATGTTCCTTTTATAAAATATATATAAGTAAGTTCGCGAAGCATCATTCGGGAAGTATCATTCCCGAATGATGCTTCGCGAACTTAGTACGATTTTGAAGGCAAAAAGTATTTGGTAAATGGTATGACATTAAAAATAGTTAACTGAATTTAGCAATGCCAATATACATTTCACTTCACACACACAATATATGTTTCGGTCTTAGATTATAATTACTTTAGTGGTGTAAAAACCGATATTGTGGAAGAGATAATATAATCAAAGGGTTATTTACTTCATTAAATGAAAAATTTTGAGATATAAATGCAAGCATCGGTGGTCTTTAATCCATACGGCTATTAAAAAATTCTTTGCTGTATGTAGTACAGCACTTTGGTGGCCAATTAATTCTTGCAGTATTATCCTCCTACTATTATTCCTGAAATGGCAACGTTATCTAAGCCGTTATAGTTTTTTTTTTTTTTTTTCAAAGTTTATTACATGGGCTACAATAATGATTTTTTTTTTTTTTTTTTTTTTTTTTTTTTTTTTCGGGCACCCTATTTTTTAATAATAGGTGCATTTTAAGGTTGAATATCTTGCAAATAGAGACCTAAATAAAAAATCGTCATCGTCTATCTAACAGGGTAGACGTAAGAAAAAAAAAATCCTTCACACGTCCTTATCCCAAATCCCAATGTACCTCATTGGGATTTGGGATTGGGCCCCAAAAAATATTAGTGTGCGTTCGCGCAGCGGAATGTTGTTGAATTTAAAGATTTTAGATATGCAGATATTTAGTGTATGACGTCGTATAATTGTGTATGGTAAAAAAAAATTTGTGCACGCAGCCATTGTGGAGAAATTCACCAAAAACTGATTCCGCTGGGCGAACGTTGTCCTGACGGAACTTTTTTTAATCCATTGACTTTAGAAAAAAGAGATGTGTCCAAAAATTAGTGTGTATTTGTGTGTAATTGTGTATGTATGAATAAAATTTGTGCATGCATAAACTTCGGAGATATTCAAGTTTCCGCTGCGCGAACGTTTGGCCATTAGCTAGTTTTCATATAAAGCGCTTACATAGAGAGCTGTAGATTTTTACATACTTTGTTTTGAATTTGTGTATATTTGTTTAAAAAACAGATTTAGAAAAAATCGTAAGGCTTAAAAGATAAAAATATAAACGTAAAATATGCTTATTTGGTCTTAGTTCTTAAAGTATGCACTTTGGGGTCTAGATTTTCACGTTTATACAAACCTTGTAAGTGTCTGCAATATATTGCTAAGTATCAATAATATTCCTTTAGTAATTAAAGAGTTATAGGACAATTTACCATGACATAATCACTGTTTACAAAGCAGTCAAATATCACGACATTCTAAAGGAATTGCATGGTAAAATGTATGCCAATAATTAGTGTATTCATTCAACTATTCACATGCAAAATTTCATGTCATTAAATTCAGTAATTAAAGAAATACAATTATAATACTGACGAAGCATCGAAAACCTACATAACCCGACCAAGTTCGGATAGCTATAAAAAAGCGGCCGTGCAATATATTTAGGTAACATCCCAAAATTTACAGTATAATACCGGTATTGAACTAATTTTTGGAATCATCTCTTTTTTCTAAAGTCAATGGATTAAAAAAAAGTTCCGCCAGGACAACGTTCGCCCAGCGGAATCAGTTTTTGGTGAATTTCTCCACAATGGCTGCGTGCACAAATTTTTTTTTTTTTACCATACACAATTATACGACGTCATACACTAAATATCTGCATATCTAAAATCTTTAAATTCTACAACATTCCGCTGCGCGAACGCACACAAAATATTATTGATGACTTCATTTTAGCACTTCGTTAAGGTATTAATTGCAGAAATCCATGCTAAGTTTCTTCTTTCTGACACAAATCTTAAAAATAATCGAAACAATTTATTGTCGTCATAGTAGAAAATTATCAGATAGTCAAGTTAGGATGTATCCCACGAAAAACATTCTGTAATAACTTGCAGAATCACGCTCAAGCTGCTTGTTTATCTCTAAAAAGTAATGAAATCTAGACAAAGTCGTACCAAATCTAAGGTTCCTTACTGCGAATTTTTTTGTTTAATGTTGTGTGACTTGGCCATTGAACATACACAATACAAGTTAATTTTGTTTAGACATGTTTATCGATTGTAAATAGCTATGTTTCTTAAGCGAGATAATAGCCCATACTGGTATTGGTAATTGGACGCTAGAGTGTCTCATTTAAGGCTGTTGTTGATTGTGCAACACATGCACTCAGCATTGACAATGTTGACGTCTGCTCTCGTTCTTTTTGGAACGACAAATCGACCATCGCGCCGATTCATCAACATGTAATAGACGTACAGAAATTATTTCCAGTACAGATGGACTTCTATTCATTGATAGAATTCCGTCTGTACTGGAAGTAATTTTTTATACTGTTTCAAGGTCGCCTATACATAAGTATTATTGAAATACGCAGGTTTATCAAGCCTACAATTTCAAAATCAAAATCAAAAGTCATTTATTCAAATTAGGCTGAGAATCAGCACTTTTTGAACGTCAATATTACATAAGACAGTCCCCCAAAACGCCCTCCCGTCGACACTTCCTAGTGCTTTCGCTGGGAAGAAGTGACGGAAGAAACTCCCCAGCAGCACAGCTGTCTGTTCATTTAAAAATAACACTTGACTTTATACAATACTACGTATAGTGAAGAACACGATAAAATACAACAACAATGAAACTATTTACCATATGCCAGCTACCACGCCAAAATACCAGCAAAGCAAAACACTTACTTAACTAAAAGCCCCTTACATATTACTTAAATAAAAGCCCCAAGCATAAAGGGCGTGACAGCTTACATATTTATGTAACGTAAAAAAGTAAATTATATGAACTCATATAACGTATCAGTAAGCTAATTCCGGAGAAAAAACACAAACAGTGTCCTGAGTTAATCAGAGCGACCAGCTATTCTTATCATTTAAATAATCATTCACGGAATAATATGCAATTGAATGGTTATTATATCAACGTTTTCCACCAGTTGCGGCAGTTCTGGCGACAGATAGGTGCAATGGTGTCATGGAGCACCTGGTTTTGTACCTTTGTATACTTTTCAACGGCCAAGTCACACAACATGAATATAATAAAAAAAATCGCAGTAAGGAACCTTAGACTTGGTACGACTTTGTCTAGATTTCATTACTTTTTAGAGATAAACAGGCAGCTTGAGCGAGATTTCGCAAGTTTTTACAGAATGTTTTTGGTGGGATTTCACTTCATTTTCTTGGAATTCTTTTTAAGCTATTGCATAGCTTCTATCGCGGGCCTTGAGCGCGGCGACCGAATCCAGAAATTCCGTAACGAAAAAAACTCACGCTCCCCACTCCGACGGGCACGGAGGTGTGGCTTGAAGGCCGTACATCGTCTAACGTCGTTTCAGTTCGGCAGTCTTCGGCACGGCATGTTTGTGTGCGTGCGACTACATCTTTTGAAAACAATTTATAGATTTTCAAAAAGAGCATGCATATTGCAGGGCGCGAACTCAGTTCTACACACTTGCCATGTTACTGATAGTCGCGATGTGCTAAACTTGCGATTAATTTTCTCTCTGAAATAGGTCTTCTATAGAGATATGTCATAGACGTCATCGACGTTGTCATGACTACCTTAAAAACTTTTCATATAATTAACCCATTACTTCCCAAGCATTGAAAATATTGGATTTTTTTGATGAAATCTTGTATTAGGGCTCTTAATATGTTAAGAAAAAATAATATGGCAAAAAAATAAATTAAAAAAAAACGGTTTCGCTGACTCAGCATGTCCTATAAATAGGACAGTGGGAACATATGGTCAGGAAAAAGTAAAGATAAGAATTATATGGAAATCAGCTTTATTTAAAAATAGGACCAGTAACAGTATCAGAAATAATGTAATAAAAGCTTATTTTGTATGATAAGGTATGAAACAATCACTGCAGAGTGTTTTTTCACATTTAGAACAAAATGTTAAAGGCTTTTTTTTACAGCCTTGTCCTTGGCAACGTCTTTGTTTGTCCCTCTTGGTCATATAGTGACCATAGTTGTCAAATCTTATAGGTTGTAAAAGAACTTCTGAAGTACCTGATGTAAGCTTATTTACTTTGCCTTCCGATTTTTTCATCCAAGAAAAACATACCCTTCTTCTGAAATCAAGCAGAGGTATGGTCTCATCTTTATTTACCTGGTTATAAATAATCCATGCATTGACTAGAGTCATGTCCAAAACACGGATTACTAGAGGCCAATACCATTTTTTACCTCTAAAGCGGATTGGATACTTAGAAATAAGCCAATCATGTTTATCCACTCCTCCCATGTTTTTATTATAATTATGAATAAGCTTTGGCTGATTCACAGCAACTTTGGCCTTTTCTACCTTTGAGTACCTATTAGTTTTTACAAAAGGTTCAACAGTATCAAAATTAGTTAAGAGACATACTACATTGTTATCATGCCATTTCACGCATAATATTTCATTATTTTTATCGAAACGATGATCGGAATAACCACGTTCTTGCTTCTTCATTTCTTGTTTGGTCATGATTGGACATTTCTTAGTCCTATTGTCTCTGACTGTCCCTGTAGCTCTGAACCCTTCAGATTTCAAGTCAATCAACAATTGCATACTGCTGAAGAAGTTATCGAAGTAGACTACATGTGCACTAGGATCAGTACATACTGTAAGCAACTTTTTTACCACTCTTGAACCCAAGCCATCACCAGTATTACAAGATATTTGAGGATCCTTTCCTGTATAAAGCGAAAAGTTATAACAATATCCGCTTACTCCACACAGTGCCCAAAGCTTGTATCCAAATCATACTGGTTTACCTTTTATAAACTGTTTGATACCATGGTGACCAAAGTATTTGACGATCATTTCATCAACAGCTAAGTTGGATTCAAAAACACCAAACTTTTGGAATGATTTATTAGCTTTATCGATAAATGGGCGAATTTTGAAAGCTTTGTCACTATTATCAATTCTTGAATTGTCATTGAAATGTAAATATGATTTAATTTTATCAAAACGATTCCGAGACATCGCTCGTTCAACAAATGGAATGTGTACATCATCATCTCTGCACCAATATAGTTTGCTTTGAGGCAAGTGGAGATACGAAGAGAAAAACAAAATTCCTATGAATACTTTTAGCTCATTCACGGTAAGATTGAAGTTCAAATCATTTTTATAATTTTTGGCATAGGTTACTGTTTCATGCACTATATATTCTAGAATCTGGTCACATAACAAGTGTTCGAATATTTCTACCGCAGATTTTCCTTCCAATTCCGTAATCATATTTTCTAAACATTGTTTAGCAGTATTAGATTCCGGCTGAATTTCAGAATATACAGGTTCACACTTACGCCAAATGACTGTCTTGTTGGTCCGAGATGTGGTTTGAGTAGGAAGATCTTCCTCGACGTTATCAATTGTACATGAAAATTCCACTTGACCAGCCACATCTGACACTGGCAGAACTCCCATATCGTCGTCATTACCTTCTTCTATATCAGTCATTTCATCCACTTCATCCGGGGGCAATATCGCAACTTCCAAGTCATTGAACTCCTCGTCACTACAATCTTCAATATCTTGAAGATACTCGGTGATTTCAGACACCATCAATGCTTTTTTATATTTTCTTCTCACTGCATCCATGATCTATAAACAATAATTATACATATATAGTAAGTATAAAAATTATATTATATATATATAAATATATATATACATATACCATCCCAAACTAAACAAATATATCGTTAACCACTTGATAAGAAACAAAATCTAATATTTTTGCTTACCTCCTTTGCTTTCCTCAATCTTATAAAAAAATCACAATTTTTTATATTACGAGATGTGTTGTGCTTGACGAAGACTTATCGACTAAAGTTATAAAGTAAAGTTTACGAAACACTTGCAAGAAACAAAACAATAGACACGTTTGAACTTATAGCGAGCGTAACAGGATCGAACACGCTTTCACGGCTACTTGTAAAGACATGTTCCCAGTGTCATATTTATAGTACGCCTTTTTTTGAATTAGTATCACAAGCTTCCAAATAATATTTTGTTTTAGTTTTTAATTATAATAGATTCAGTAGAGATCTAAAAATCTATTTGATGGACTTTGAAGCTGATAACTTTTTATTTTCGGTTTTTTATAATCAAATCATAATACTCTTTTTAAGCTGACGAATTTCCTCAATTTAAAAATATGTATATTATAAATACGATAACTTTTTTAAGAGCGAAAAAAATATATTTTATTGGGAAAATAGTGTGAAAATACGAATTTCATCAAAACCAATAAAAATAATAACCCTAACATAGAAAAAAAAAATGTTGAATATAGTGTCCTAAAAATAGGACAGTGGGGAGGAATGGGTTAAGTACTTTTATTCAAATTAATTTAGTAGTGGAGTTTTGGCGGGAAAGTCAAGCTGAGTGTCACGCTCGTTTTTCATTGGACTTTTAAAATTAGGTATTTATAGTGTTGTTTACTAAATAAAAGTGCGTGATTTATGTAGTAAAAAGTGCATTTAGTAAATAGTTTATAAAGAACAGTGAAATATCGCAGCATAGTGGCCACATCATGACTTAGCCCCAAACCTCACACGTAAGACTGGTCACGCTGCAGTCTTTTTCTACATGAATAATTCATAATTACTTGACATTGGCTAAATGCACAGACCGTGCGAAGCCAAAAAATAAATAAATAATAAATAATTTAGTAGTGTTTTTATAAAATAGCTTTTTTTTTTTAACGGAAAAGCTAAGATGAATGTCACGCTAATTTTTCATTGGACTTTTAAATTATTTATAGTGTTGTTTACTAAATAAAAGCGCGTGATTTTATAGAGTAAAAAGTGCTCACGCGGCCGTTTTTTCAACTGTTATTGGCGATATCCGCCATTATTGTGAAATATTTTTTTAAAGAATTTCTATAATTTGTTACACGTGTTATTGGCAAAATTGTGGTATCTATCCACAGGGACCAGATCAAGAGTTGAAGTTTTTATTAAATAAAATTTTACAGAAAGATGTCGATGAACAATGTTAATACGAGTACATTTAAGTGTACGAGTTGTAATATTGTTATCTCCAAAACAAAACAACGAAAGTTTAATAAAAATATGCTGGTCGGCTTTTTCTGAGGAAGACATTGATGAGGCAAAAAAGTTATTGTTTGTTTCTACGAAGATAAGACAAAAACATGTATCGAGGCGTAAGAACAAAAAGCAGAAAGACCTAAAATATACGATTACGTTGTTTAAAATCACGGATCCCGAACAATCCCAGTTTTTGTGGCATATGACCTTCACAAATTGCCACCAGTTTGCTTTGACTACGTAGAACGTACGTAAAGAAGTTGATGAAGGATTTATTAATTCTACGGTCAGATGTTAACGCAATCAGAAGTGACTATGTTACTAAAGATCAGCTCGAAAATATTAAATTGATAACAAATAATTCGACACCGACGCCGTTCATCATCAACAACCTTTTTATCGTCCCACTGCTGGGCACAGATCTCCTCTCATACAGAGAAGGATTGAGCGTAATCACCACGCTTGTTCAATGCGGGTTGGCGATTTCAGACTTATAAAGCCCAGGTTTCCTCAAGATGTTTTCCTTCGCCTTCAGTCATTGGTGTCCAAGATATACTTAGAAAGTACATATAACTTTAGAAAAGTTACATTGGTACTTGCCTGACCTGGAATCGAACCCGCGCACTCATACTTGAGAGGATGGTGTTTTAACCACTAGGCCTCCACGACAAAACAGTGGGGTATATTGAAAAAGAACCTCGGAGTCTTTGAGTATATTTCGTGGTGCTCCCTGTGCGCCGTTTCCGAGTCAACGAAATACCAGTTGGTGGAGTCATAAGGATACTATAGCTGTCTTGCCTGCCCCTCAGTGCCCGGCCGGTCTTGCGATTGCACCGAAACATCACACAATGACAGAGATTATAAGTAATAGCATAGACAGACCTTACGGAGGAATTGCCCTATTGTAGAGGAAGTCCGCTTTCTCAAAGGTATCAGTGTTGTTGTGTAATAGTGATCGTTTAGTTCTCACACGGATCGTTCTATGTTAGTTTTCTCATTTTACATGCTTACTGACTCGAGTGATAACATAATAGATTTCATGGGTTTTTTCTTTATTTCTTTATTTTTTGGCTTCGCACGGTTTGTGCATTTAGCCAATGCCACGTAATTATGAATTATTCATGTCGAAAAAGACGGCCGCGTGACCCGTCTTACGAGTGAGGTTTGGGACAAAGTCTTGATGTGGCCACTATGCAGCGATATTTCACTGTTCTTTATGAACTATTTACTAAATGCACTTTTTACTACATAAATCACGCACTTTTATTTAGTAAACAACACTATAAATAATTTTAAAAGTCCAATGAAAAACGAGCGTGACACTCAGCTTGACTTTCCCGCCAAAACTCAGGGTGCTGATCACGAAAATGATTTCATTTTTGAAATCCAAGATGGCCGACATCATATTTCATGACATTCTGACATGGGTGTGATAACGAACATGACGTCATTTTTAAGCTATTGCTTAGCTTCTTTCTATCTCTTTATCAAAGTCGAACAGAAAACATTGAATATAGTTTAGTCGCTTAATCGTCACCATTTTTCGCACTCTTTTGATGACGTTGCTGGTAAAAAATAAATAAATTACAAAACAGAAAGAAAACTTGAATTGATATCAAAGAAAAAAAAAAACAAAGGAAAAATTACTGTATAAATAAAATAAATAAATAATTATGATTGCAAGTTATAGTTGAAAAAAAAGGCTATGCAATAGCTTTACCGCGGCAGTCTCCGAGTGCCACATGCCTTTTTTTTTTTAATTTTTATAAATTATATATTAGTGCTTGACGGCAATCCCGCCTGATAGTATGCAGTGATGCAATCGTTGGTGATAAAGCGCTAGTATAAATTAGAATGAATAGGCTCTTAATAATAAGAACATATTCACTCTAGCCTTGAAGACACTTAAATTGTAGTTCGACGGAAACATCCCCGCTGGCAAATTGTTCCAGTCCCTCGATCTATGCGGTATAAAAGACGAGGCGAAACGCTTCGTTCGGATCGTAGTGATGCCAACAACGAAAGAGTGGAAACTCGGCTTACGACGGGTCGTCCGATGATGGAACGGAGAAGGGCAAATTAAATCATGCAATTCCCTCGCACACTCTCCAAAATGCATCCTATAGAACACCGACAGCCTGGCTACTCTTCACCTGTGCTCCAGGCTTTGGTGAACGTTTTGAGCTAAATCTGGGCTGCTAAAAAATAATTATCCTAATAAGTATCCTAAAAAATAATTTAATGTCCATCAGATAGGTTTATAAAAAACATTGAACACGTATTACGACAAAATATAAAATATGTACATCTTAATGTTTTTTATTATCTATAAGATGGACTAATTATTTTTTTGATTTACATAGGTACCTACCATCCCTATTAGCCTCTTCGCACGCCTCTCCACTGAAACTAAAGTAGCAGGTGGCATTTAGCAGCACCAGCCCAGATGTGGCTGCAGTAATCCACACACGAACGGACCTGTGCTTTGTATCACATTAGAAACTGTCCCGGTGTGACGCTCGACCGCTGAATTTTGCGTCGATTTATGTTATTAGATTTTCAATCCCGCCTGATGATAACCAGTGGAGCAATTGTTGATGGTAAAGCCCGCTAGGTTATTAAGCCTATTCACTTAAAAAACTTAGTGAATAAGAAGGAAGACGGCAGATGAGTGAGGTGATGCAATGATAAATTCAACAACACTTCGAACGATGCTGCGCCAGAAGGAGATTGACCCCCCTCGACCAAACTCTCGACACAAAAACATTTGGTGCATCGTACCCGGCACACATCGCAGCACAATTGCTCAGACCCGTCCTCCGTACGGCTTCACCAGACATCGGCAAGCGGCAAGACTTTGTCTGGTGGGTAGTAACTTCTGCCGGCAGCCGATATTATGGCTTACTACCGAGAGAAGAGATTTTCTTATTTGACAGTTTTGTTTTTCTAAGGTAAGGCATGCCCAGCAGTGTGATGCTATTGGCTAGATAAAATTGGAAGATGTATTTCACTACGCTGGTTTTTTGCAATGAAATCCGTTTTTTTTTGTATCAATAGTAGCAGGAGTATCACCATATCTCTAAGACAGCTGAAACCAGCTGAGGGTTCTACATCAGATACTTAAGACCTTCGATTTTTGACATCAAGTAAAACATATTTTACAAAAAAACCGACTTCCAAAAAATACAGTAATTTCGGAAAGTGAAAAATAACTGATTTCGTAAGTCTGTGTCTTTGGTTTTTGTATATTCGTTTTTGAAGTTATTTTGTTTACTTTAATTTTTACCCGTAATTTTGGTTTGAAAACAAAACCACTAAAGCGATTTCTATAAAAAATTCATATGAGACCAAAATGAAAGTTTAAGCAATGCTAGACATGACGAGATTACAGCCTTGTTTGACTTCCCGCCAAAAAGTCTTCGATTATACATACTAAGATTTAGTGTTGCCCTACTTTTGAAATGTTTAGTTCAAAAAACATCCATTTTAAATATCCATAGTTATAACTCTGAACGTACCCAAAGAATCCAAAATTCTACTGTCAACATCAATATGATGTAAACTGTCAAATTGACTGACATACTCAAGCTATGTTTAATTGTCAAAAAGTCAAACCAATGCAGTGTTGCCGTTTTAGCGACTTTGTCGCTAGATCTGGCGGATTTTGGATGTGCTTAGCGACTTTTTTTATCATACTAGCGACTACAATAAATTTAGCGACTTCTAGTGACTTTTTGTATGCAACGTTGATTAACACCAATTCCCAGTAGTGGTAATGAAATTAGAAGAAAACATAGACATCAGTGTTGCCAATTTAGCAAATTTTATGCTAGATTTGGCATATTTTTATGTTGTTTAGCATTTTTATAAGTTATTTAGCAAATAGCATATTTTTTGGCATATAAAATAATTATGAATAACAAGTTTACTTTCCTTTTTTAAGTCCAAATACTTCAAAAATATATATAAAATATACTGTAGTTATCATTTGTTTTTTATTGTTGATGTACTTCTTTATAGTTGGATAGGGCATCACCAACGAAGACAGACGGTCCAAGAAGGCTCATTTCTATCTGGAAGCTGAGGCCGAGAGACGCCTATGGATTTGTAGTTCGGGATTCCAACAACTGAAGCGTTGGCGTCGAAATTACTTAGTCGATAACGATATTGATTACAAAGATGCAGCTGGTAATAACCCCTTTGCAGATTTATCTCAGTTAGCAATATCATTATTATCACTACCTCATTCCAACGCAGAAATTGAACGCGTTTTCAGCCAAATGAATATAGTCAAAACTAAACTTCGCAACCGTTTTTCGATAAAAACTTTAAATGCCATTCTATACGTCAGATTCGGCCTAAAGAGGGCAGGGAAATGCTGCTATTCTTACACAGTTCCGGATAACGTACTGAGCTCTATAGGTACCAAGGCGAGTTATAGTCTTGAGAATAAGGCTTCCACGTCTACATGCACATCAGCTGCCGAGCCTGCCGATGAAGACGAAGATATTAACATTTTATTTAGTAACATAGTCGATTAAAACGTAGAATAAATCAAAATTTTGTTGATTAATAAACATTTAAAATTAAATGACGTTGTATTTGACATTGAAAAATGTTAGCTTATTTTCTGGCAATATTATAAAGCAATTAGCATAATTTTGGCAAAATTTTAACATCAGTTTAGCAAGTTTTAGATTCACCTTGTTGGCAACACTGATAGACATATTTTAGTTTAAATTTAACTGTGGTTACTAGCAACACTACGAATACTGCTATTGGATTTTCTGGAAATCCCCTCCCAGAATGACGTTGAATCTTTAAGTTCATCACTGTTTACTATTTCTTTCTTCTTCATTTCATTCATTCATTAACAACGTTCATAGAAAGAAGGGAATAACCAGGTTTTACTTTTTCATAGAATAAACTTGTTTGTATGTGAAAGGACGAATAGTGGCTTGTTCAATTGTCGTATCAAAATGACGCAATAAATACCGAAATTTTTTGCTTGTTTAAACCTATTGATTTGATTACTATGATTAAATACTTTATAATACAAATTTCCTTTTATTTACATCATATTTTGTAACCATGAAATATTTAGCGACTTCTAGCGGATTTTTTATTCGTCTTTTTTTCAAAATCTAGGGACTTTTGCTTCGAGGTCTAGGGACTTTTTATTTTCCTAAACGGCAACACTGAACCAATGTCACAACAGTATAAGGCTATCAGCCGATCAGTCAACGATCGTCTGTTGTTGAGGTTGTAGGATTGTTAAAAATTGAAATTTTACGATAATGCTATAAGCTATGAATCGTTAATTAAAATAACTACGAGGCTATAAAGTATAAATCATTGTTTGAGTTATTTTACGTGCGTTACAATAGTGTTATGGTGCTAGTTTTTTTTACATAGAATAGTATACAAAGAATAGCACCATGTGCTTGTGAAACGGAATCATATATTTACGAGTCTGTCAATTTATATAACTACAAGATGGATTCAGAACCGAAAGAAAGTTCAGATTTGCTTAGACCTCGGAATAAAATGGAGAAGAATGGAAATTTAAATACTGAAGTGCCCAATGGCCCTCCGGACGGCGGTGTTAGAGCATACTCCGTCATGGTTGCATCGTTCCTCACAAATGGCCTTTTCTTCGGCGTAATAAATTCATACAGTGTCATATATACGGTCCTCCAAAAGCATCTAAACAACGAAGGGGTGTCCAACTCTGAAAGTCGTGCTGGTAAGTTTGTCATATTTACGTATTTAAATACATTATCTACCCAACTTATTTATATCGTCATTTGAAAATGCGTATCCAATTCCATATCGAACTTACGTAGCAATGCTTATTAACCACACAATCATTATATGAATGCAATGTGCACTTCCATCATAATTATTTACCCATTTTGATCAATTTATATTGGATCTTTTCCTTGAGGGTAGTTTGTAGGATTTATTTCTTGTTACATAATTATGAGAGGAAGTTGGAGTAATGGTTGTGTTGCTCCAATTTCTACTGATAATTATGTAACTACAAATACCTCCTATAGACTGAAACAACGAAAAAATCTGTTATAAAAAAAAGAAATCTCTAAATATTATAACATCATGCAAATTCACCAAGAAATTGTTAGAGCTATTTAATACAACTGGATTGGATGAATTAAATAAAAAATAAAAAATTGTGTACAATAAGGTGTGAAATAATGGGGCTTATTTCACATTTCTTGAACACAAACTAGTTTTATTAAAATTGTATAGTGTAAGTAGTGTAAAATTATAGAAATTTTCATGAAGCTTAATAAAAACATGGCTGAAGAAAGCTTATAAAACAATTGTCATGTATTAACATTGGTTTACAATAAGTACCTTCTAACTATTATTAGACATGCCTTTTGATGCCATTGTTAATGAAACTAATTTTCACAAAATGAACATAATAACAGACGTGCAATATTCTCTTATCACACTATTTATGTTTGAGGATGTTCTGAGGACTCATAGGGTTATCATATTGATTTATATACTACATGTACCATACAACAGTATGTATAAGAAATAATAACTGTCATGGACTACAAATGAAGTCTTTGTTGCTAAGTATGTTGAACTTACACTTTAATAAAGAAATAATTATTTTAATAATATCTCTACTTGATAAGACAGACAAGAGGGAAATTGGTGTATTGGTGCACAAAGGTTTATTATGAAATTCAAGAGGCACTACTACTTAAAAATATTATCCTTTTACTAACTAATGTTTTAAGGTCTACTTAAGTAATTAATATCTCCATGGTTTCATTTGCATAAGTCTCAATTTTGTAGTGATCATCATCATCATCATCATCAACTTTTTTACTATCCCACTGCTGGGCACAGGTCTCCTCTCATACAGAGAAGGATATATTATAGGGATTTTGGGTTAGAATGAATCCTATGTCCTAGTTCTAATTATATTAGTTTACACATTATAATGCTTTCTTTTCTAAATATGGCATTGTATTCACTGTTTTATTATTAAAGATCTTGCAATGTAGATTATTATCATACTTAAGTAAAACCCAGCCTTCAAACAAAATCATCATGTAATAAAATAAATAAGGTACTGAAGCTTCAGTGGTCAGACAATGGCTGTGAACTTATAATATTCACCTTGAATAATGGAGTAAAACTGTTACAAAATATTATATTATTATTCAAACAATGGAAAACCTACTTTACTTTGATATATTTACATAATATATCAATGCTACTTTATTATTTTTCATGCCCACATATTCCTTGTCTTGGTAAACCACACACACTTGGAACATTTTACCAGGAAACTAATATTTCACTATTAAAACTAACTTAGGTACTTCTGTAATCCATCATACATACACACATACCTAAGCTTTGCATTGAAATTTTTTATGGTATACTAGTTGCGCCGCGCGGTTTCACCTGCATAGGTTTCGATGTTTTTTTTTATATGCTCTGCTCCTATTGATCGAAGCGTGATGTTATATGGCCTAAAGCCTTCCTGGATTAATTGGCTATCCAATGCAAAAAGAATTTTTCGTGACTAGTAGTTCCTCAGATTTGCTTGTTCAAACATACAAAGAAACTCTTCAGCTTTATGTATTAGTATAGATGTGTATCCTTTGTTGGAGATTCTCAACAAATAAATAAATATATCATTTGGACACATTCGATTTTTATAAAAAATATTGCTGAGTGACACTTATTTAGCTTACAAAAGATGAAGTAGAATGTGGAGTGTGAACTTTAGATGTGGGTCAAAAATACACTCCACCTTCTCCATCCACTTAAAAAAACCCCTAAAAGAGAAATAGACATTTCACAGTTGACTTTTTAAGGTTTAATTAAGCAGTGGTCTTAAGCTCAATTGAATGAAGTCGTTAATTATGGTTTCAATTAATTGATTTTGCCGACAGACATGTGGTAATGTAGGTCGGTGCAATGTACAGACGACAGCACATCAAGCAATAAAATACAATCGGTCAGATTATTTTATTGCATTTTCAACTTTATCATTAAAGCTTTAAAGTTGATTGGGAAGATTTGAAAGTTTCGGGTAGCTTGAGCTGTGTGGCTACCATGAAATTTCATTACGAAGACTCGATCATCGATATCGACCAAGTTTGACTCATCGATTGGCCCGCCTCAAGGTTGTAAGAACTTTCCACCAATGAAAGCGCCAAACGCGGTCAATGCGTATGATCGAGTCTCGTAATGATAATACATGGTATATTGCTGTCGTCCGTACGATACTCTTAAAACTAATAAAATATTACATCATAAATGAGCGACATTCATTTCTCTATGTCGAAAAATTATCCTAATCCTCTACGATTTAATAATGAATAACAAATTGTTGGAATCTGCGTAATTGTTTACGTATGCCTACTACGCAGATACTTGAATTCAATTACATCATGTTTTGATATGTAAGGCGTCGTATTTCACCTGAAACACAACTCCAATAGGTACTTGATAGTTAATAGGCCAGATTGTCATGTGGCGCCAAACGGAGCGCACGTGGCGTGCCGGTCAGCCGGCGCCCGCGACGAAGGCCATCACTTCATTGCGTTCAATTTCATCATGCCTTTGACGCACCGTCATTGCAATCATTGAACAGCTTACCCAAATCAATGGCACCATATACATTTGTAGTAGTGATAGATCGACCGCTACATAACTACTGATAAGACTGGAATGTGTGCGCATTTTTAATATAATTAAGTATTTAGCATTGACCATCTGATCAAGCTTCATTAACCCAAAATTCTTATCAGTTTTAGGGTTCTCTATCAAAATGGCAAGAAAGGAAATTAAATTAAATAGTAATATTACCAAGAGTCGTGGTGGCCTAGTGTTTAAAACACCAGCCTCTTAAGTATGAGTGCACGGGTTCGATTCCAGGTCAGGCAAGTATCAATGTAACTTTTCTAAAGTTATATGTACTTTATAAGTATATCTTGGACACCAATGACTGAAGGTGAAGGAAAACATCTTGAGGATACCTGGATTTTATAAGTCTGAAATCGCCAACCCGCATTGAGCAAGCGTGGTGATTAGTTACGCTCAATCCTTCTCTGTATAAGAGGAGACCTGTGCCCAGCAGTGGGACGATAAAAAGGTTGTTGATGATGATATTACCAATAGTATTTTTAAATGTGCAATACCTACCGGTTTAAGTGGTATCTGTTGACTGATCGGGAATAATGTTAAATAAAAAACATTCGTCAACCCTGCACAAATTAAACTTTTCAAAAGGCACTAAATAAAGACTGCACATAATCTTTGTGAGGTTCATCCCATGTAGGAAAGAGCCACACAGATTTCAGTGCATTAGTCTAGTTCGTGCAAGCTATGTCAGGGATCGTGTAGCTCACAATACGGAACTTTAAGAACCATTTTTTATTTTGGATGGGTCATCATTTAGTGACCTCTCCCGCTATCGGCGGAGCGGAAGGGCGTGCCAGATTTTGCCCGTGTTCCTTCACTTGCCTGTGCGCAAGAGGCCTCGGTATATCTCTCGACCAACCCTCGGCCCAACTTAACGAACACTTAAGGTTTTCATTTGGTTCGGTTTCATTCATCTGCATATGTGAGAGAGGCAAATGTGCTCGGAGAATATTATTAGCACTCCATTTATGAAAATAATGATTGAAGGCGTGATGGAACGTGCTTTGCTATACAATAGTGTAATAAACGAGGATAAATATGTTATGGAGACCACATATGACGAAAGGATGAAAAAACAAAATGAAATGAACTTAAACGTGTGGCTCCTATGATTTTGAATTAAAGATATATGTTGTTATTAGGGGTGTAACGGAGGTAGTTATATCGGAACCGGAACCGGAGTCGGGGTTTTTAAATTTGATTTATCGGAGTCTGAACCAGAGGCGGAGGCAGGGCCAGAAGTGGTGGTAGGAGAGAGATATTTTATTTAAAGACAAAAAATATTATTTAGTCAATTTTTTTCATTTAAATTTTATTGGCATATTTCGAAATGAACAAGAAATGAAATGAAGTTAATTAAAACACAAAGTAGCATATTATATTACATTATATGAACAAAAGCTTTGAAAAAATTAAATCGAATGTGTTCACTCCAAAACTAGTGGAAAATCAAGACAAATGTCAATAACCTATGAAAAAATTATATTGAAGATAGACTGCACGCAGCAGGAGTCTGGGAATTCCCTACACCCTATTTAGGGATGTAACAGAGGTAGGTATATCGGAACCGGAACCGGAGTCGGAGTTCTTAAATTTGATTTATCGGAGTCGGAACCGGAGTCGGAACCGGAGTCGGAACCGGAGGCGGAGGCGGAGGCAGGGGCAGGTCAGAAGTGGTGGTAGGAGATGGATTTTTTATTTAAACACAAAAACATTATTCAGTTAACTTTTTTCATCTAATTTTTTTTGGCATATTTCGAAATGAACAAGAAATGAAATGAAGTTAATTAAAACACAAAGTAGCATATTATATTACATTATATGAACAAAAGCTTTGAAAAAATTAAATCGAATGTGTTCACTCCAAAACCAGTGGAATTTTTTTTATTGTAAAATTAAACACAAACAGTGAAAAGAAAATTGGCACATTTCTAAATGAACAAGAAATTAAATGAAGTTAATTAAAACCCAAAGTAGCATATTATATGACATTAAATGAACAAAAGCTTTGAAACAAATTAAATCAAATGTGTTAACTCCAAAACTAGCGAAAAATGCACGATAGAGTACACGTAGTAAGGGTCAGGGAATTCCCCGGGTGATATGTATGAACCTGCACTCCAATCGCGTAACGCACTATTACTATCAATTGGAATCATTTTAAAGCATATTGCTAGTTCATTGTTCCATAATGTTCGATAAATTGGTGTGCTCAACAACGTAAATAACGCAATGAATGTTGTTGAACTGTCAAAATGAAACCCATTGCTACTGATAGTGCGTTACGTAATTACCCTGCCTTTTCATAACAGTCGGCAGGCAGCCGCCGCTATGTTATGCTTTAATAACCTCCGATTAAAACCTCCGATTCAAAAGTATCGGAACCGAAGGTATGATAACAATCGGAAGTTCCGACTTAACGGAGTCGGAGTCGAAGCTCCGTAACATCCCTGACCCTATTTACGTAACACAATTACTATCAATTGGAATCATTCTGAAGCCAATTGCTAGTCCATTGCTCCATATGTTCGATAAATGTGTGTGCTGAACAACGTAAATAACGTAATGAATGTTGTTGAACAGTCAAAATGAAATCCATTAATACAGATAGTGTGTTACGCAACTACCCTGCTGTTCATGACAGTCGACAGGCCACCGTCGGTATGTTATGCTTTAATAACCTCCGATTTAAAAATATCGGAATCGGAGTCTGAACCAAAGATATGATAATAATCGGAAGTTCCGATTTAACGAGCTTGGAGTCGAATGTCCGTATCATCCCTGGTTGTTATATTATGACATATTTTCGGTTACAAGGATACACCTGCAGAAATGAATATATTTTTCATAGTTTTTTATTTATTACATTTCTTATCTAAAACAATTAATTGATCGTAATCGTAAATGATATGATAGTGTATGGCCGGTTTGAAAGAAGTTAATGTAGGAGAGTTTTGACGTGACAACGTCTATTAAATTGGTACGGCGTGGAGTCATTCTCGAAAACAGCGTAACGGCCGAATCTGACGCCACACTGAGTCCACGCCTACTTTACCCCCACCCCTAGAGCGTGTGTCACACTCGTGCGCGAGGTCTATTACCATGTAATAGACGTTGTCACGTTCAAATATCGGCAGTAGACGGAGTTCTACAGACAACCAATTTTTTTTATAGCATAGTATGTACGTACCAAATTCATTGATATTTCTTTTGAACCTGCTTTTGATAGATTCTTAGATGGGTATTCAAGGATCTATAAATGGAATGTCTAGATCAGCTACTTAAAGTAACTGAAACATGGTGGAAACAAAATATCGACTTTAGATCGCTTGTCTTTGCGATGTCTGTCGCCGCGACGCAAAACCTTCGGGAATTTCCATGAAATATTTCAGATGTAGTTGCCTTTTTTGGGGATTATTCCACTTTGCTCTACTTAACTGTCCCGCCAGTGGAACATAACGGAATGTTCACAATTTTGTCATCTACTGTATTCCCACTAAGTAATATTGATTTTGATGGGTCAAAATACGCTATAGATATTCTGTTTACAGAGCAAATAATTTCATTTGATTTCTCGATCTTCTTTTACACACAAGGTTTACATAATTAATTCACTCTTAATTTTATTAAATGGTTTAACAACAACCATTTTGAAATGGGTCAATAAGCAAGATCTTCAGTGATCTTGTTTCGTATAAATGAATTAGATAGCCCTGTTGAACCCACTGTGATTAGATCGACTATAAAAGTCACAAAACACATTTTTTTTGTCTTCTTTTGTAGAAACATTCACTCGTCAATAGCTTCATTCAAATTGTGCAGACGAAAGTGTTATGTCTCGTGATTTGTGCTGCGGCTGGTATAGTGATGACCCGATTAGATTACGAGACATTGTGTGTCACTTGTCAACTTTAACTGCTTGTTATATTTAGATTTTTCGACTTCCATGCTGATTGATGAACACATGTGTAATGTTTAGGTCGGTAACGCAGAAGTGTGCCGAATTCACAAATTATATTTAAACGCTCATAGATGACTTACGCTCTCAATCTTTCATGATAAAAATATCAAAGTATGATTGTCTGTCTACTCTAATATCTTTCTCAGAACCACTGTAGCAAGACTTGTTTGTTAGGAATGTTTAATGTCCCATTAAGCATTATTGAAGCTCTGTATTTTAATCATTTCTAAAATCCACGAGAATTGTACTCGATCAGTTAACTCTTGTTCATATGCAGTGCCTGAGAAGCTGTTGATAAGTAGGCTTTTCCATCATTACGAACAGCACGCGAACGTAGCGATGATGTTAATTGAATTAAGGAGAATTGGGCTGTTGTAGGCGTCACTCTGTTGGCCGGTTGCTAAACTCTACCTTATCTTTGGATAACGATTAAGCAACAATCAAGTTGTTAGTCAAATTAGATGAGACAGTAGGTAACAAATGAGTAGATATAAGTAACAAAACTATAGGATAACTTTAAGGTTCTTCAAGCTTCTATCATACCTTAAAAAGTTAGCTTAAAGCGTAATTCATGTACATGCGTACGGTACGTATCAGGAATGTAATCAAAGCAGGGTTTCATGAAGTTAGGTTAGGTTAGGATTTTCATAAGTTCACTCGTAACTGATCAGATTCGATATTGATCTGTTGATCGACCCAATAAGTGCCAACTTCATAAAACACTCATACATGATCCAGTTTCATGTGATAGGTGAGATCAAGGAAATGTGGTTACTTGATTCACTTACCTTAGTCAGTTTCTATATTTCTGTTGTGATGTGATGTGAATAATTGAAGACATTGCAAATTGTAGCCAATTGTGTAATCGCTTCAATCAAACTGTTAAAGATCAAACAGAAAAACTAGTCAAGTGCGAGTTGGAACCTTGGAATTAGCTCCGTATAAAGTATTAAAAATGTGTTTTCTTTCTGTTTTGTAATGTTTATAATATCATTATCGTCATCGAAGTTGAGAACTAGTAATGTGTACTACAACTAGTAGTGATGGAGACTACATCTAGTTTGCAAGCTCTTCAGTTGCTTTCGTCTTAAACTTGTGTTTTATATTCTGGATTTTAGAGCATTAAACACGTGTCAATTTGGCAGTGCCACATCACATTTTTTTCACCTTTTGTATATTTATATATATTAATACTGAGTTTTTCTTTTTCAGCTCTGGTCGGTGCTCTAACTATGGGAACTACTTTCTTCTTATCGCCACTGTCCGGTGTGCTGACTGGCGTCTTAGGAATCCGGGTGACCGCAGTGTTAGGTGGTACAATTGCTACCGTCGCCATGCTTTTATCTTCTTTTTTTGTTTATAATGTTAGTGTCCTTTACTTCACTTATGGTGTAATGTATGGGTTAGGAGCATCTTTTGCATACACTCCTTCTCTAGCAATTCTTGGTCACTATTTTAAAAAGCATCTAGGCTTAGTAAACGGAATTGTTACTGTAGGTAGCTCCATTTTCACAGTGATTATGCCACCACTAATGGAATATATGATTACAAACCATGGATTAGATTGGCTATTCAGGCTTTTAGCCGTTTTCACTTTTGGATCAGCAATATGTGGCTTCATATTCAAACCGACTCCATCCATGGTTATGAAAACAGCAAGGGAAGACAATAGCTGGAAATCTTTATTAAAATCTATTGTAAACGTCCAAATATGGAAAAATAAGAAATACAGACTGTGGGCGTTATCTATGCCCGTAGCACTTTTTGGTTATTTTGTTCCTTACGTCCATATTAAAACGTTTATCGAAAATAATTTTGTTGATGTTAATACTAATTTGCCCTTACAATGTATTGCTGTTACTTCTGGTCTGGGAAGATTGATCTTCGGCTTCTTAGCCGATAAACCAGGTATTGATAGAATCTTACTGCAGCAGATTTCTTTCTATGTTATTGGAACCTTAACGATCATTCTACCGTTTGTAAATAAGTTTGGTATATTAGTAGCGATTGCTTTAGGCATGGGAATATTCGATGGTGCATTTATTGCATTAATCGGCCCCATAGCTTTTGAGTTGTGCGGGGGCGCATATGCGGCGCAAGCTATAGGTTGTATGTTAGGACTGGCTGCTGCCCCTCTATCCGTAGGTCCACCTATAGCTGGCTACCTGTACAGTCTCAATAAATCTTACACTTTGCCATTCGTCCTCGCTGGCATATCGCCTCTGGTTGGCTCCACTCTAATGTTTGCTGTTCGTCTCCAACGAGTTCCATCCAATGAAGAGTCTATTAATACTAATGGTGTCTCTCCTCGTCCAGCTTCTGTACTTGTAGGTGAGTCATAAAAAAAGCATTTCAATAAAATTATATGTTTTTTTATAATATGTTATTTTAATAAATATTTTTTATTTTTTTCTATTATTTTATTAATTTCGTTAAGTATGCCTTGGTTACTTTATTGTGTACCTACTTAACCACATGTCCTTTATATAGTTTATTTATACTTTACAGAAAAATCTCCGAGCCTGTTACTTAGAAATGGAGATGCAAATCAGCAGACAAATTTATAACCCAATTTCGCTTATACTATGTTTGTAAAAGAAACATTTGCCCCTCCATGCCGATGCAGTTTGGCTGAAAAACGGAAGAAGCAATTGAAACCCGAAAAATTAAAAAAAAAATGCATTAACGCTTTTTAGATTATAAGGGCGTTCTGTTAAAATAGTATAGCTGTAATACAGCAGCTTAAAATATGTAAGTAATAAAATCCATTTGTTATATGATATCAAATGGACTTAGTTAATTCTTCAGTGATTTAATCATCAGATTCTATCTAATCTAATCTAATCACCTTCATATTTTTGACAATTTTATACACCAAAGTTATACTAAAACTGCCTTATTCGCCTGCCGTTTAATTCTACTGTAGTGTTGTAGAAAGCGTACAGTAAGCATTTCCAGGCTTTTACACCATACTGCTGATACATAATGGACTTTAAATTATTCTCATAAGATATTATTTATGTATGATTTTTTAGCTGTAAGAAGTTATACAGTTGACTTGTTTGTCAATTTACACGCATTTAGAAACACATGAATTACCCGATATACTTACTATGTATGTTTTCACTTACATTGTTACCATTGGAAGTTCCTAGATTAGTTTAGTTTAAAAAAATATTTAAGTGTCCTTTATGTTTATTATAAACAACAAAATAGTGATTTCCATTATACATAACTTCTAAATTCTATTAGATCTTCTTAGTGTTACCGAAACCTAGATATGCCTAAAATAATAATAGACAATAATGACTTGGCACAGGATTATAATGATCACGATTTTTTTTTTTTGTAAAGTGAGATACGCGCCTTGGTTTTTTTCCTTAAACAGGGAATTTTAAAAGGAAAATTAGCTGAAGTAACCAACTCTATGGTGTGTATAGATTCAAGTCTTATGCCTATAGTGGCTGCCACTGTAACATAATTAGTGATAATAAAAATCTTTACAACTTTTTACATAAAACTCCTTAAACATGCATCTCTTACTAAAATGTATATTTCACTTTTCCCATACTTAAAATAACAGAAAACTATGCGTTCGTGGTAGGTAGGTACATATCTGAACCACAGAAGGACAGCTTATAGAATGAGCGAAGCACACACACACACATAGACGACGACGCTTCACGTACTGGGAGTGCACGAGCACTTACAATTGTTATGCGGCGAAGATAAGCAGAGATCACCGTACGCGCGGCTGTGTGCGCGGTGTTTCGCTCATTTAATATGCAACAGACCTTTTTTTGTTTGGGTTGGGAAATCATCAAATGATCACTCCCGCTCTGGGCGGAGCGGAAGGGCGTGTCAGAATTTTACTGACTAAAACCCGCCCGCCTGTACTGTTCTGTTTCTTAAATGTTTACACGTTGAAATCTCAATAGTTTTACAACAGGGTTCTAAATCGCTGTTCAGCATAGCTTTTCACAACCATACGACAGGCTTTCGGATATGACATATTTTCTGTTAGTTGATTTGTTTAATTCCAGACCGCAAATGGCCGTTGGAATAAGGGTCATCTATTTAGTTTGAATTGTAGAAAATTGCGGTTTTGGACGAAGCGTGGTTGAATGGTTGTGAAATGCTATGTACTTATGTGATCAAGTCTGTTAGCAAATCTCATAAAAACACTCAATCCAAACACGTAATATAATTTGACAATAGATTAGTTTCAATAAATAGAATGCTAGGCGTTTAGAAATCGGAGGCGGCAGTTGGTTTTGTTACTTGAATATATTCCACGCTACAAGAATAAAATAATGATTGATTTGCAAGGTGATATTAATAATTTTGCAATCTTCACTTTATTTAATTATTGACAAAATGTTCCTACAGCTGAATGGTTATTTATTTAAATGACGTTATATATTTAGTATTTACCCCTTTAAACTTACTTATGTAGTTAAAGCGAATTTCTAAAACCAGTGAGATTTCAGTTGTGTAGAATCAGAATCTCTATAAAAGTATTAGTTATGTTCACTGAAATATTTTTATGTAGAATTATAAAACATCCTATTTAATTTTAATTTAAAATAAGTTTATTCTGGTAACAGTAAGTGAATCAAATGAATATTATTTATTAAGGTAATATTGTAACAATATTTATTATATACTATAATCATCAACTACTTATAATATTGGCGCTGATTCCCTTGTTTACAAACTTAACTAAGGCCAGTGTTATTTTTTTTAGGATTCCGTAGTCAACCAGCAACCCTTGATAGTTTTGACAAGTCTGTCTGTTCCTCCACTTGTCATCTCAGTGATTGTTTACAGAAGAGAGGTGAAATTTAGTACCAATATGTATGTATATCAATTACGCGTACAAGTGCAAAAGTAAAAAGTGGAAATAATCTTTTATAAGAGTACCCTCCATATATGTAAAGTGGAGTGTGATTTTTTTCAATTCCACCCTAACGTGTGTGTGTATTGTTGGATAGGTGATAAATGAATAGGGTTTTATTGAAATAAATTCTTGATAATGTTAATATTTTCGAAAATAATCGTTCCAAAAGTAAAAAACAATTGGGGACAAATTGTTTTTTACTTTAAAAATGCATTAACGCTTTTTAGATTATAAGGGCGTTCTGTTAAAATAGTATAGCTGTAATACAGCAGCTTAAAATATGTAAGTAATAAAATCCATTTGTTATATGATATCAAATGGACTTAGTTAATTCTTCAGTGATTTAATCATCAGATTCTATCTAATCTAATCTAATCACCTTCATATTTTTGACAATTTTATACACCAAAGTTATACTAAAACTGCCTTATTCGCCTGCCGTTTAATTCTACTGTAGTGTTGTAGAAAGCGTACAGTAAGCATTTCCAGGCTTTTACACCATACTGCTGATACATAATGGACTTTAAATTATTCTCATAAGATATTATTTATGTATGATTTTTTAGCTGTAAGAAGTTATACAGTTGACTTGTTTGTCAATTTACACGCATTTAGAAACACATGAATTACCCGATATACTTACTATGTATGTTTTCACTTACATTGTTACCATTGGAAGTTCCTAGATTAGTTTAGTTTAAAAAAATATTTAAGTGTCCTTTATGTTTATTATAAACAACAAAATAGTGATTTCCATTATACATAACTTCTAAATTCTATTAGATCTTCTTAGTGTTACCGAAACCTAGATATGCCTAAAATAATAATAGACAATAATGACTTGGCACAGGATTATAATGATCACGATTTTTTTTTTTTGTAAAGTGAGATACGCGCCTTGGTTTTTTTCCTTGTGTGTGTATTGTTGGATAGGTGATAAATGAATAGGGTTTTATTGAAATAAATTCTTGATAATGTTAATATTTTCGAAAATAATCGTTCCAAAAGTAAAAAACAATTTGTCCCCCCTTTAATTTTTGAACTATAAGTTTAAAAAAATATGAAAACAAATTCAAAACTAGAACTTTATTAAGACTTTCTAGGAAAATTATTTTGAATTTGATAGGTTGAAAGGTTTTGATGAATTGTACAAAATCATTTTTGAACTAATTTTGTAATTTAACCGTATATGTTAACTTTTTATATTAGTTTATATATTTTACTATCCTGAACGTATCTTCTATCAACTAAAAAAAGAATGATTTAAATTGGTTAACACAATCCAAAGTTATTATCGAAAATCCAACGTATATAAACCCGACTACTTTGTATAAATTAGTAACCCAATGTCCCGAGAGATGGCGCTGTATTTTGAATGTTACATCGCGCTGTTAATATTTTCCTGAATTCCCTTCCTAAACCCAACCCTACGAGTATGAGCTATTAAATTGTTCAGTAGGTCTCTCGTTGTCATTGTTTGTTCATTGCTCATAACGTACAATATCTACATAAACACTTGTAGAATAGTGAACATGGGAATCAGCGGCATTGCCTTTTTCATCATTTTGGTTTTTCATGTTTTCTTTATTTGTATAACAATCATTGAATTAATTGACACGATTCGTATATCTTTGTATCGTTAGTTAGTGGAAGAGAAATATTTTGTTTCACTACTCTAACAGTTATATTTTTATTCTAAGACAAACATTTAGACTACTAACTTGATTAAATTATAAATAATAATTATTGTCATTCAAAAGCTGTGATATCAAATTCATAATCATTGTTGATATATAAAAATATCAAATTTAGACATTAAGCATTATTATATTTATAAATAATATAAAAAATTGACATTTAAAAATTTAAAAATATGAGTTAAATTGTTAATTATATAACTTGTTACATTTTATTACTTGTTTATAATCGGTGCAATTTATGAGTAAGCAGTTTAATTGTTAAAAAGAAGCCACTGCTATAAAATTCAACACTGACTTAGTCAATTAAATCAATAAAAACATGACGAAATTGCCACAATATACAGGGTGTATCTGACATCGTAACGTAAACTTCGCGAAAAGGCTAGACCGCATGCCACTAATAAAATTATGATAGTCATTTATGTCGGTAATGAACGGTTACAGAAATAACAATGTTTAAAAAAAGTGTCGGCTCGGCCTTTGAACGTTGCTAGTGTGCCGCCGTGCGGGTTTGGCGTTATGACGTTGATCCCTGATGTGAACCCTATTAAATCAGCTGATAAGATAGTTTTTCGAGTTTTGTTTTCATTGCGCTTTTTGTGTAATTAGCGAAATAATTAATTTTCACTTTAAAGTCGTATTGGGTTATAAAGTATAGCAATTATGAACGGTCTAAAGTGAAAAAAACTACTTACATATATATATTTTTTAATCATGAAAAAGCCGACGATAAATTCCACCACTGGGGGGGTTCAGAATCATGTACCAGATCCATGGTACTCGTTTGAGCGTCGATGTCAGATACACCCTTTATGTAGTGCAGTCCAGAAGCGCGCGCGCATCTCTCGGTGTCGGGCACTGAGAGGGTAGTCCGCGTGCCGTGTTCATAAACCTACTGTAGTATATAAGTTAAAAAAAAATAAATATATTATTTTATATACGGTTGCTCTCACTAACACAAACTGTCTATATGTAGACAGTAAATTAGAAAATTGATTTCCCTTCATTTTAAATAAGCAAACTTTTTTTAATTATAATAAACTAATTGTAAGTGAATGGAATGGACATTTAGTATATTCGTATTTTATAAAAGAGGGACACGAGTACAGAAAAATATACAGGGTGGTTAGAAGAATACAGTGTCAATATTTTAGAGATCCATAACTTTAACACAGTAGGTAATACCAAATATTTCTATTTTTGAGAAACTGTAACTTGAGTTTCTTTAAAAAAATATCTTTATTGTACCAATCGGTATCTCAAAATTAGATGTTAAGCAATCACTGAATAATGAAAGCATTTAATGGTTTCAAGGTAAGTTAGAGACTTATACAATGTCTGCATACCCTATCTCGGAAAGTGGCATTTAAAACTAGTGCTTTTAAAGGCATGCCAACGTAGAAATGTCTATATACTTCCAAGTCTTAATTTGTTAAAAGCAATTTAAAAAGAAAACTTTTTTTATTCAGCCAGTTCGTGTTCCTACCTCGTTTTAAGATTATTTTTACTTAATTAATTATTTAAAGCACTTCCTACTTATGCTATTGATTGCTACATGATTAATGCGCATTTTGTGTTTCATGTATGTGTGCCAATGTAAATATATGTATTATTGTTTATGAATTCCTCAGGTATTTTGTGCTTTTCTGCTTACAAACAAGTTTCACTAAAAGAACAACAAAAAAATTTGCTTAAATAAAATATAAGCAATTCTTGTAATAACATGTCTGAAGTTCACGGACGATGTATGAGTTGGATTGCATAAATACACACACATTTTCACTTGTAAAGGAACACTACACTTCGAGGCTTAAAAATAGAGGACCTTTATCTCGAATAACAAAAATAATGGGAATTTTAAACTACAACTTTATTAAGCCTGCGACATATGCAACTGTGTTTTTTGCAAGTATACCTACTTAGACTTTTGTTGGATATATGTAAAGTGCGCCTGGAAGCACCTTAATGCATTTATTTGACCTATCTATGTATTTTAAAAGTACTGTGGGACATTTTTATACGAATATACCTATACACTCGTTTCTATAAGTGCTAAATATTATTATTATATTTAACAACATAATACGGCGAAAAACTGTCGCTTCTGTAGCGAACTTTAATGACCGAATATTTGAAATGGATTGCTGATATGTTTACTTTATGACTACTGTTTGTTTTATGTAAGTTTTTGTTTCTGGTTTATTAATATAACCGTAAAATATAGGCATAAAAAATAAATATAGTATTTTGCAGTTTATTTGAAAACCTTTCTATGAATACATATCAATTTTATTATTTAAATTAATGCAAGCTACAACATTTAAAAAAAAATCTCAGATTTCCTTATTAGATTTTCAACTTGTATCTCTAAAGCATTAAGGCTCAAGGGTGATTGGGAAAATCTCACAGTTTGGGGTAGCTTGACTTGCTCTTGTCCGTACATAAGGATATGACATGGATATGATCTGAGTATAAAGGTGCTGCTTATTGCTTAAGAAATTTCCTCAAGCAGACCTGCGAAAAGAGAAGTACCTAAAACAGAAATGTAGACAAGTATAAAAATAATAATATTAAATATACCTAAACATATAATCCAAAAATGAGTATATAAGTATACTCAAATAAATACATAATACTAAAATATATAAATATGTATATGAAAAACATATTCTCACAATATAGAAGAAAGGTGCTTTTTAATCCGATATATAATCGACGTTTAAAATATAGAAATATTGTTTAAATAGAATCTGAGGCGGGAGTGAGTTTCACAATCTTATAGCATGTACAGGAATCTGAATAGTAACTCGTTTTATGAGGACGAGATTTAAAGATGGATAATAGGTGTGATCTACACGGTACGGCACTAAAGAGCTCGTAAGAAAAACGCTCACGCAGGTAGGAAGGATAAGACGGGTTGTGTAGCATGTTGAAAAGGAGACATAAAATCCTAGTATTCCTGCGAAGATGGGTTGGGAGCCACTTGAGTTCCTTGTGCAGATGAGAAACATGGTCATACTTTTGATGACCGAAAACAGCGAATACACAGGTTTTACAAGCACTCAAGCTTGTTTACAACAGCTCCTCTTCTCCAGCTTGTTTGTAACAGGCTGGAAGTCATCTGCGTAGAGATGGAAATTGGAGAAAATATACCTACAACGTTATTTTTTGTTATGCGAAACCGGAAACAAGTTCAGTGTTTTTGAGTAAAGAATCTGTATAAAATTTCAAAAAGATATCATGGAAAAACCACAAAGTAATGAGCTGTCTTACATGGTTGTCCCTTAAAAATATGGTCAACGCACCGCGGCGCGGCGCGTGGTGTCTCCAGTAGGTACTATGCTCTATCGTCATCTGTGTTGTGCGTTAAATGTATTTGGGAAAAAACATAACATGATGAACAAACGATATTCAGGTTTCGTATAAAGTAAAAATAACATAGTATATTTATTTAATTAATATAATTATTGTATAAATTTAATGGTGGACCTAAATCTCCGGCCTAGGCTAATACTAAGTTTTTAGCGTTCTTTCATCATTTTTTCATATTGCTCGTATCCGATGAGCCCTAGCGTGATGTTTTACGTAGGCGGCCCCATAATGAATTGGCCTTACCTACTATAAAAATAAAGGAAATTAAACTCAACCAGTTTTATTTTTCAATATAATTACCATGAATTCTAACAAACACACTTTTGTTATCTGTGAATCAACACCTCTAAACCTTTATAAAGATAATCTCAATTTTTGTACTCAAAATGGCCGAAGACGGCCGCTTGCAACTCTTCATCGCATGAAAATTTTGTTCAAGTCCCCCTTTTAATTTGGAAATAAATAATAGTCTGACGTGGTCATGTCTGGACTGTAAGGTAGATGTTCCACTTCTGTGAACCCGCACTGACGTACTGCATCCTTCGAAATATCAGCGGTATGGACTGGGGCGTTTTCATGGAGCAAAATGAGACTTTTACACAGCTTGCCTCTTCGTTTTTCCTTTATCTTATCTGGTAATTTATATATCAAAGAAGCATAATATTCGAAGTTTACGACTGTATAACGTTCCTTAAAACCCACCATCAAAATGCCCTTAAAATCCCAAGAGATTGTTCACATTAGCTTTTTAGTCGACTTGTCAGTCTTGGGGCTTTACGCCCTTAAAACTCCATTCCATTGACTCGTGCGACTGCTTTGTGAATCATCATCAATTTTATCACGAGTCACTAGTCCATCGATCACCGCTTTTGAATTTTCGTCACAAACATCCAAAAACTCCCGAAGCGCAGCACACTGTTTCCTGTTTCTGTACCGGTGAAAGAAGTTTTTGGCACACATCTTTCACTTTTTCATGGGAATATGTTCGTGGATCGCCCGGTTAACGGTACTTTTAGAGAGCTCAAGCCTAGCTGCAGTTTCTCTAATCTTCAAACGGCGGTCACTCAGAACCTCCTCTTCGGTAAGAGCAATCGTTTCGGAAGTGAGCGCTTCCACAGGTCGACCGTCGACCTCTGCAACTTTGTTCCTGCTGCATATTAACGATCTGCTGATGCCCGGTATCTATGGGTATGCAAATGACAGCACAGTTGTGGAGAGATACCTGCCGGATGATCGGGCTAGTAGGCAATCAATTCGGTCCGAAAGAGAGGCTATGGTAGAGCGAACGAGTGTTGCACTATAGGCAGTCTCCGAATGGGGCAATGCCAATCTTGTAGCATTCAAGGCTGCCAAAACACAGGCGTGTCTTTTTCGTTTCGTTTCCTCGAACCTAAACTTTGGGCTGGTTTGACAAGGTGGCTGCCAGGAAACTTGGCGTTATCGCACAGGTCCGGCAGTACTTCACACCAGGGCAGCTTCTAACGTTGTACAAAGCACAGGTCCGTTTGTGTGTGGGTACTGCAGCCACATTTGGGCTGGTGCTGCTAAGTGTCACCTGGCCTCTTTGGATTCAGTGGAGAGGCGTGCGAAGAGACTGATTGGTGACCCTGATTTAACTCGAGATGTTCTCCAAAGCCTAGAGCACAGGCGTAGAGTAGCCAGCCTTTCGGTGTTCTATAGGATGCATTTTGGGGAGTGTGCAAGGGAATTGCATGATTTAATTCCCCCATCTCCGTTCCACCGTCGGATGACCCGTCGTACGGCGAGTTTCCACCCTTACGTTGTTACCACCACTACGATCCGGACGAAGCGTTTCGCCCCCTCCTTTATACCACGTACATCGAGGGACTGGAACAATTTGCCAGCGTCGGTGTTTCCGTCGGACTACAATTTGAATGTCTTCAAGGCTAGAGTGTATAGGCCCTTAATAAACTAGTGCGCTTTACCATCAACGATTGCGTCACTGCTTACCATTAGGCGGGATTGCGGTCAAGCGATAGTTTATGAATTATAAAAAAAAAACATTTGTTTAGCAAGAATCAGTCTATTTGTTTAAAATGTTACTATCTGACAGGCAAACGTGATAACGGACAACTAATACGCATTGTAAAATGTTATTCAAAACAATCAACAATCATAAAAAATAAATACTTGTTAAAGCTTACGAAAATCTGTTTCAACTCCGGTGTTCTATTTCAACTCCGGATTTGAAAAATGCTTAAAATCGCTCCGAAACTCCGGAGTTACGAAACTCCGGAATTCCGGATTGGAAGCCCTAATAGGTAGGTACCTAGCCTATTTCCCAAGATTTAAGCAACAAATGCAAACATTGATTTAATGCTAATCAGACCGCGCATTCAATTTCTACATCACAAACTTTAACACCTCTAGGTATACCACCCAACCCTTTAAAGGATAGTTTTAAACACCTTTGATAAAATTTATCATACTAAGGCCAATTCTTACAAAGTTTCTAGTTTATTAACGTACCTAATGAATATTCTAACCCCGTTTATTACTCTTCCGGGGTGGAATTAAAAAAATCGTTTGGGACGTATTCATAACTTGACCCAAAGATTTATGTTAATTTTCGAGTTAATGAAGTCAAATGCAAATCTCCCTGTGAAATTAACTACCCTCCCCCTTTCCTGTCAGGGGTAGATTTACGAAAATTTATATTATTCTTTACTTTTGAACCCACAACCTCGTGCATCAGAAGCCAATAAATTAGATAATACTTATTTATTCCGACCGAGGCGGTGATACACGCGTGCCTGTCCCACACACGCCGATATGATTTCAAAAAATCAAAGAAACCAAGTATCAGTTTCGGTCCTGCAATCAGAAAGTGTTACACTCTTCTGTCCTTATTCCAACTTATTTGGGGTCGGCAGAACATGTCTTTTCTCTGTTATTATTTCCATATTTCTCTAATAGTAGTCGCTAAAAAGTGTTACAAGTGTCTTGATAAAATTGGTGTGTTTATATAGGGCGTTTTGCGGTTAAGTTTCAAGTATCTAGTCATAGGACTCATTTGTACCTTTAGGTAGATACTTTTCAACTTTATTGATAAAGCATTAAGGCACAAGATTTATTGGGAATATTTGACAGTTGCAGTTTGACCTGCTGTCGTCCGTATCTCACTGAAACGCTCCTGGGGAAGAGATAACAAACACAATAGTATCGGGACGTAGGTATAATTGATTAGATAATTATCATGTAAAGTTTTAGATTTTTAAGTGAAATTTGGATTAATTTTTCTTGAAAACTTTCGGCGGACATAGTTGATGAAAACCCGCCATAACCGCACGCATCCTATTTGCTGTGCGGGCACTCTTTCTTCTGACGAGCTGGATGCAGATGCACTGTAAGCCGGGCTTCCGAAAGAGTACACTCTAATTTCCAGTTCCTCTAATGACGGTGAATTAGTTTTCTGTGTAACCCAACGAAGTGGTTTTGACAATCTGCGAAAAATTATTCCCTACTTCAAACTCTTGCTTTTACCTAGGTAGGTAGGCACTAGTTCTTTCAAGGAGGTACAAAGGTTGATAGTCCTTGCACAGTTATTTTACCTGTATTTTTGCATCATAGTCATGATAATTATTCTCGTTGGAAGAAGGTTGTCGAACGTAAAATACTGTGATTGTTGTAATTTTATGGTCTATAAGGTACTCACTCTGAGAAATAATCCATATCCTTCAAAATATCGGGTAGTTCTCTTTGATCGACATCGGGAAATACAAAACATAGTCCAGCTAGGATTATCATAACAGATAACTCTATTACCATCTGAGTTATTTCACCCATAGGGTGGAACAAAAACAAGAGGTAACTGATTATCGAGCCGAGCTGACCGCTGGCATGGCAGCATCCGACAGCTGTGGCTCGCATATTAATGGCAAAAAGCCGTGGCGTTATATTGAGAATCACCGCGTGTGCTAGAAGTCCAGAAGCCAATCCAATAGAAGGTAAGAGACTGATTAAGGTGCCCTGAAATGTTTTAAAATTTATCAATTTCTTTGGTTGACTACTTGACGTAACTTAGGTAGGTTCCATTCTGCCTGTTAATATATTGCTGGCCTGCAGTGGCGAAGGGTGAAATTTTGACAAAGGGAAGCCGGTCCAAAAAAATAAACACTTAAACACTTACCTACTGCAGGATATCTTGGAGGAGGTCTTCAGATAAGAATAATATGAAAAGCCCCACCTTCACCATACAAAAAAGGACTGATGATTTGATAACAGTGTCTTTCAAGTATGATATGACGTGCATCTCCATACCACACATGCATGCTTGTTAGTAAGTACTAAGTTAAGTACCTATTGTTAGGGAATAAGAGTCAAGAAAAAATAAAATAAAAAATTACAAAAATAATAAAGTGTTAAAAACCGAACCACACAAACACCGATCCAAAACCAACAAAAATATTAAGCAAAAATAAAGCAAATTATACACAATCACAACGTTATTTATATTCTAATGCAATGCGTCTGTTTTTTTTTAACAAAATGAGCTAAAATGTTGTTATAAAAATTCGGATTACTTTTCATTTTATTAAGCAAATTTTTTTCAATTGACATGATAGCCAAATCGGACAATCTCTGCTCTTTTTGGCAGTTTCGCACATACGTGTGAATGCGTTTTAAAGCAGAAAATGACCGCTCAGCTGAAGCTACTGAAATGGGGAGGGTCAGAATTAAACTGCAAAGAGTCGAAACTTGAGAAAATGCGTCTTTCAAAGACGTATTAACAGTAACAGCACTCTATATGAATTAAAGCCATAATAACAAACAAAATCCACAGTATTTAACCAAATCTGCGATTAAATTACCTTACAGAATCCGTCACAGTTTAAATAACACAAATATTAAAAACAAACGAAAAACTCACGCACCATAGGTATAGAACGCTTTCTCGTAGTGGCGTGGTTTCTTTGTCTCTTTCTAACAGAGGAGAGGAGAGAAATACAAGCCGCTTCCCAGTAGCCTATATTTATCAAGTTTTACCGACGGTTAGCGAGCATTAGAAAGAGATGGTCTGATACGCTGTCTCTTTTCGCCCCATAGTAAAACGTTGACCGAGGTAAGCTGAAATTCATCGGGTTCCTTCAATGTAATGTACGAAAAATTGAAGCGCTGATTAATTTACGACTATAAAATGAAATGTGATACTTAGGGTATTGCTAAAAATTACGATTGCTATTGTAAATCGCGCCGGCATTTGATTAATAATAATTTGTTAATGAAATAGAATGTAAATAGTTTTGTATGAATATGGAACTGATTTTTGAATGGTAACCCGGTGGGAATCGGCTTGTATGGACCCTTCGCCACTGCTGGCCTATGCTTGTCAATGCATTTCTATTTATTGTATCCCTGGCTAGCGCTGTTAATATTACATAGCTTTAAGATAATCTGTTTAAACTTTGTAAATAACCTCTATGTGTAGAGGTTAGGACAGCAGCAAGCAGCATTGGCGCCTTGTACTTACAATCAGGCCAAGTAAGTAAATCTGCCCACTACTTTTCTCCGTTCCTTTAACTAAACTTTTCTCCGTTCCTTTAACTATGGGTGTGTAAAGGTCTTGTTTTTCTGAGTATTCGAGCTAACTTGCCTTTTTTATCGTGTTTCTATAATATTTAAATATTGTGTAGGTATGTAAAATACCTAAAACGACCTTATTACCTATTTTTTTCCGTACCTTATAGGATGTTATCACAGCTGCAGTAGATACGCCTGTTATTATGATATGTATTAACAACATGTATCTTAGCGTCAACTTTACAGATGACAATTTTGTCAGGCAACCGAGTATAATGACGGAGCAAAAGGTTTTTAGTAATAAATAATTGACGTCTTTTTCACTGTACATTCTTACATAGAGGGAGCTCCATAAAAAATGGTACAGAATCCAAAAAATTGTGGATACGATAAATAAAACTCTTATATTGTATGTGGATAGCATGCCAGCAACACACGTCGTCGTTTCATCTAGCGAGTTATACGCCTGAAAGAAAACTTGAAATGATATAAGATGAAATATTTAAATAAAAATATATACCTAACATTGATTGTTCTGTAAGACTGTGACTATATACTTAGTATATATAAACTTACAGACGTACTCTGTGGTTAATAGGCCTTATCTTGAAATCAACACATAGGTTAATGTCGTTTGTCTTGGCGGCTTCTTTTAGAACTTTTTCAGCGACACTTATTTTTCTATTATGTAACAACCATTGAGGTGATTCTGGGCTCCACCTGAAACGTATTGCGTATCATAAAAAAAAGTTTTGGTTAAGTTATAAGTAGGTACAATTTTTTTCAATTGACTTTACTGAAAATAAAATAGCTGTTACGAAGTACCTATTAAATATAAGTAGGTATAATTAATATGACAACTGCTATAATAGGAAATGTTGGCATGAGCAAGTGGGATTCGACGAACGCCTTCGAAAATAAACGTAGTTCGATCTTATTATCCATCACAAGACAAAATCTGGACTGCCTACTAATAAGCTATTGAATCTAAATCTAATGAAAATTAAATACGCAAAGTTATTTCTAATTCTCTTTCGACATAAATAGAGCATGAAGAACGGTCACAATGTAATGCGCTAGTAACTCCGATACTAAAAGCACATTGAAAAGATGTCAACTATGCGGTCAGCGGCACTTGATCCACATTTTATCAGAAAACAGACGTTTTAGCTGAACTAAAATGTTAATTGACCGAGTAGGCACTTCTATTTTATAAGGAAAATAGCAATGATTATTTTATTACCTTATCAGAATTAGACACACGAAAGCATACATGCAAGATATGAAGCTAAATGTTTCAGTGTTCGGTGCCATGTTCGCGAGAGGAACCATGCATACCATGGCGAGGAGTCTCGGACAGATTACGATGAGACAGAGCCATGAACGCCAACTGTTGCTCGCTACTTCACAAGCTAAAAATGGAAGCAGTAGGTAGATGTTCAAGGGAGAAGAAAGGAAAGAGGATTAAAGTTAACTTAGTTTCTTAGATTCTAAGTTCTTAGAATAGGGGGAAAGTGTATCTAGATATGATCGGTACGGTACCAAGCTGTCGTGTCATGCTATCACTTATACGGGGTTGTTCTATTTCGGAAGACAAACTTTGAAAGGTGAAAACTTAGCTGTAGTGAGCTGTCAATAGTGTCAATCCCCAGCGTTAATTGGAATGATTGATCAATTCGAGCAGAATGTAAAGTGCTTGCCTGGGTAAAACCGAAAATCTGACATTCACCTACAACGGGGCGGCTGGGCTGCACACGCAATAGATATGGGGTCACTACTGCTTAAGTATATCTTGAACACCAATGTTTGATTACAAGGTGAAGGAAAACATTTTGAGGAAACCTGGACTTTAAGTCTGATATTGCCAACCTGCATTGAGCAAGCGTGGTGATTACGCTTAATCCTCTTTATGAGAGGAGACCTGTGCCCAGCAGTGGGACGATAAACAGATTGATGATGACTGCTCACCGTTAACCTCTCTTCATAAATTTGACGTAGGTAAATTAATAAGACTTACTTAGAATGAGACCCATATATATATTTGCGCTGCCAAATAATGATTTCAAAAATACAATTAGTCGGAACCATCCTTCGGAATCACAGAAAGTTATCACCAAACCAAGCGCCAGTTTCGCAAAGACATCCAATATTATAGCCGTTTTTCTGCCGAAACTAAAACAAAACCCCGCATTTTACATAAAAATTTAAGTAATAAACAAAAACATAGAATGTATCCTTGTGTCGAGTGTCCATTATTTCTACAAAATCATTGCCTAACAATTTTTCCGCAGTGGGTAGGTACGTTGCAGTATACACCAAGCATAATGGCGCCGATTCTGTTGTTCACAAACTAAACTAATTTTAAGTTATGTGCATCTTTGTCTTTCCATTTCGTTAAGAAAAGGATAGATGATAACATTTTAATTTAATCCTGTCAAAATACGATATTCCATAGACAGTTTAGACGCGATTATAAACATGACGACTAAAAATACACTAGTTTACGTCAGGAGCGCACTAATTTGACAGGTCTAAACTGACATTTTATCTTCTGTCCTTTTCTTATAGAAATGGAAAGAAAAAGATGCACTTAACTTAAAATTAGTTTAGTTTGTGAACAACAGAATCGGCGCCAATGTCTCTCTAAGAAAACATTTTTGAATTTATCATTCAAATTGCAAGTAGGTACCTACCTATTCATGCTGATGTCTTGTAAGTAATAATCCCAATCTTTTTGAATAGGTAGGTAGATACAACTGATAATTTAAATGAAACCTCTACTGAAGTAAAAGCGCTGGTTGACGTAAACCTAGTGAAATTAAATCTATTAGGTAATCTTAACTATACTTTGTTAAAAATTGTAGTCTGCTCTATCCGTTGTTACAATTCTTACAAATTTGTTCCTGTTGTGCGTAAAACCTTGTAAGTAGTTTATTTACCAAGGTATATCGTAAAGGAAACTATTAATCAAAGACAGTTCTTTTAATTACCATGTCTGTGAAGCTTATTGTACGGACGCGTTTCTAAGTACTAATAATCTCCTCATGAGAGCATGCGTCCGTAGTAACAGCAAGACACATCTCCTTGTTGTACTTAAGTTTATATAATGTAATTTTAGTATGACTACTTATATCAACTGTATTGCCCCAAGTGGTTACTAAGTATGTACGCCGTAATTGTCACGTACCTACCTACATAGCTTAGTCCTTTAGTTATTAAGATTATTCTAGCATAACTTTAATGGAACTGTGTAAATGTGGTTTTGCTTTTCTAAAATAAAAATAAAAGTAACCTCTGCTACTGCGCCGACACCTGACAACCTGTTACCATAGACAAGCTGTTTCCATAGAATTAGTGTTTTAATCTTTCATTAACGTTTCTCTGAGTTTTTGGCGGGAAAGTCAAGCTGAGTGTCACGCTCGTTTTTCATTGGACTTTTAAAATTATTTTTAGTGTTGTTTACTAAATAAAAGTGCGTGATTTATGTAGTAAATAATTCATAAAGAACAGTGAAATATCGCAGCATGGTGGCTACATCATGACTTTGCCCCAAACCTCACTCGTAAGACGGGTCACGCGACCGTCTTTTTCGACATGAATAATTCATAATTACGTGACATTGGCTAAATGCACAAACCGTGCGAAGCCAAAAAATAAAGAAATAAAAAAAATAACGTTTCTCTACCTTATGTACCTAATATACAAAAAATAGAGACAAAGATTGTCACAGTGTGGATGTATCTTCCAGATTGCGGAAAAAGCGGTTGTATGTAAATTAACATGAAATTGTAAGTTTAACCTGGATCCATACTAAGTACATTCCCGTGGAATACTTTCCAACACACACGCGGGTGAAAAAAATTGTTTCTGCCTAATATCTAATAACTAATTTTAAGATTCGGACCAAGCGAATGAGGTTGGAGCCGATGTGTACCGTCTTTCAGGCGGAGCTGCTCGCGATAGCCAGGGCTACGGACCTGGTTGTCCTGAGAGGCTTCGACTGCGCGGCGGTGCTCAGCGACTCTCGATCCTCGCTCGACTTGATCCGAAACCCGGAAACGCACCACCCCCTTGCTACCCATATTCGTAAGAATATTAGGGAGCAAGAGGGGAGTGGTAAAATCCTCCGGTTCTTCTGGGTGAAAGCTCATGTCGGGATCCCCGGCAACGAGCGCGCCGACGAATTGGCTAGGCAGGCGGCGGCCCAGTCCAGGGTCGCCCCAGCGTATGACAGGTGTCCAGTCTCATACGTCAAACGACGTTTGAGAGAGGGCACAGTAGCTGTCTGGAACGGGAGGTACACCGGCGGGGCCACGGCTGGGGTCACGCGAATGTTCTTCCCCGATGTGGTGCGCGCGCGCAAGGTCCTGAAGTGCCTCGACCGGACGTCTATCTGGGCGCAAATTTTGACCGGTCACGGCGGCTTCGCCGCGTACCTGCACAAATTCAAATTAAAGGATAGTCCAGCCTGTGTGTGTGACACACAGGCAAGTGAAACGATACAGCACCTATTATTGGAATGCCCGAGGCACGACCGCGACAGGTACGACCTGGAAGTAAGTACTGGCAAAAAATTGACCGAGTCATCAATAGCCGACCTTATGGCGGACAAACACTCCAGGCCGTACCTGGAGCGGTTCTGCCTCAAAGTGGCTAAGAAATCGATAGATAGAAACCGGACGAGGGCAGCACAGCCAAGCACTGTGCCGTCGGCAAGATTTGTTTAAATTTAAATTGTAAAAGTAAGATAGTATAAGTAGGAAAGACTAATAAAAATTGTATATAATATAAGAAAAGAATGACTAAGAAAAGAAAAGAATATTGACAGGGGAAAAAAGCAACCCCAAAAAAGAAATGACAAGGCCAATGCCGCAAAAAACAAGGCGCGGAAAAAATTGAATTGGCGGAAATAAAAAAGGCAAATAATGATTCTTGCCATGCAAGAAGAAAAGAGACGGCAATTTAAAAAAAAAAAAATATATATATCTAATAACAATGATTATAATAATGATAATAATAATTTCATTTCATTTCATTTCATTTCAATGATGCGAGAAAAGTTTTATAGCTACAATAATTTCTCACAAAAAAATAAAAGAAGAATATAGGTACTTAATTGAAAATTTTAGGTACATTCGCCAGCAGATCAAACTACGCGGAATAGTAAAATTTTCCCAAATAACCTTGAATCTTAACGGTTTAGCGATTTTCAACTTTGAAAATCTATTAAAGAAATAGACAGATAGATGTGCTGGCGTCTGAACCTACATTATTTTGTTGTTTTGACTTTTACGCAAAAGTTCGGTTTTGAATTATAAAATAGATGTATTGGTGTTACATATATTTCTTAGGTATTATGACGGTATAGGTAGTTGGCGCAGTGGATAAGCAATTGACCCGGATTCGATCCCCGCAAATAACATATATTTGTATGACCTATAAGTAGTTGTTTCGGGTCTGACTGGGTATGTGAAGTTAAATAAAAGTTCAAGGAGAAACTCTTAATGTTTTGTAAAAAAACCAGCGGCCGCCAACGACTTCGTTCGCGTGGTTTAGTTATGCTCCGTTCCTATTGGTCGCAGCGTGATGTTATACCTAAAGCATTCCTGGATTGATGGGCTATCCAACGCAAAAAGAATTTTTCTAGTCGGACCATTAGCTCCTGAGATTAGCGCGTTCAAACAAACATACTCTTCAGTTTTTTTCTCTTTCTTTGTGTATTAGTATAGATAATTCGTAAGCAATTTCATAATATTGAAAATATGTAGTAGGTTACTTTAGTATTTCCCTAAAATGGAATGAGTTTCTTTGTTTCTATGCTTACTTATTATAATGTTAGTCAAATGTTGTGTGCAGTTTGATCTTAAATTCATTCACAAAGGATTAAAAAGGATATTTTTAAACACCGACTAAAAATGTGTAGGTAACAGGAAAAAAAAAACGCCAACCGATTTTATAACAGGAATAACTTGTTCAAAACCGCGTGACGAGCCTCAATAATGACCAACACCTAAGACCAACTGGCGCCTTAGGTGTTTGGTATGAGGCCGAGGAGGCATTTTGGGTAAGCTCAGTAAGTAATGTACCTAAGTATTTTGAACAGTGTAGGTATAACGAAAACTTTAGGGAACAGCGGGGTAATTGGCTTGTATCCTAAAAAATAATTTAATGTCCGTCAGATAGCTTTATAAAAAATATTGAACACGTATTTTTTCTTTTATTCCAATACTTAAGAAGATATATTGATTTGAAATGTCGCATGACGTCACGCCATGGTGCAAAATATAGAACGGCGTGACGTAATTAGCCCCCACTCTGTCTGTAACTTTAATACGTTATATCTCAGTAATATTTGGTAATTACGACAAAATAAAAAATACGGGTCTTAATTTTTTTTATTATCTGTAAGACGGACTAATTATTTTTTTGATTTTCATACCTTGGATACATCCCTATTGCGTAAGAGCTACCGGTAGCAATGGGTTGTTTTGACAGTTTAACAACATTTAATGCGTTATTTACATTACGTGTTGAGCACTAGCGACCCGCCCCAGCTCACACTGGTGCAATGCTGATACTAAATACACTACAGAAAAACTGTTAACGTCGTATAAAAAACATAGCGGCCCGCTGCTCCCGCCCCGGCCGTTCCATACCGCCGCCGCCGTAAAGACGACGCCTCGCAATTTTTTAATCTATAATATCTTCGAAAATAATCATTCAAATCATATGCTGTAAGGGCGATATAGACCTATATTAAATAAACAATGAATTTAAGGTATTGAATTAGATAAGGATTAATGCTGTATTGGTTCAATTCAATGGTTTCGAAAATTCGCCGGTATTTGTCGTAAAAAGTAAATGACAAAAAAAAAAATGTTATTGTGGGATATCCATAAAAGCCAAGAGCTAGACATATACCATCGCGGACTTTTTACGATATTTAGTAGGTACCTACATTATTTTGATAAATCTCGTAGGGTTCAGCCTGCGTTTCACTGCAAACGCGGAAAAAATGTAATTATTTACATCACATTAGAAACCTCAAAAATAATCTAGTATTTCTCCACAATTTAATGGATGTTATTGTACATAATTATAAACCTTCCTCTTTAATCACTCTATCTATTAATCACATCGAAATCCATTGCGCAGTTTTAAAGATTTAGGTAATCATACAAAGGGACATAGGGAAAGAGAAAGTGATTGTTTTATAATAGTGATACATACTTTTGATGGATATATTAGGTAAGATGTTGATGCAGTTTGTTGTAATTTTATTTATGCATGGGATATGTATATTTAAGAATAGCTGTCAAGAAAAGTTAAGTGTTCCGTTTACCTGTCTGAAACCAATCCGAATATGATGCATCCAAATACTAATCCAAACCGACTAATGATAGCTGTTGACAGCAATTTCAATTTCTGGTCACAAAACACGAGCCACTGAAAAATAAAGTTCTATTAAAAAAAAAATTTGCCATTATGCTTCTTGATGATTAGGTAAGTAATATTAAACGTAGGTAAGTCTATCATGATTATTATTAACATAAAGTCAAAGGACAATGAACGTATATTTTACACCATTCTTGTATTCGGTGATTCGAGTTCAGTCATACATAAACGTGTTAATGTTTTTGTAGGTTATAATTAAGTACACTAGTTTACAAAATATAAAAAATGTCATGTCCTTCCACTGAATTTCATATCGTTATATTTAGTGACAATAACTAAACCCAAACATATATTTATTTTATTTTTATTACGTCAAAGAATCAAGTTATAAACACATTTTATTTTAAGACTACTCACAAGTTGGTTCGAAATGCATACTAAAATTTTGCTGCATTGTAGTGTTCATTTAAATAAATATTTGTTTTTAAAATTTCAAAAAGGTTGTGTAAAATACATCTTGATCATTTTTGTTGCGTTTGTGGTGTACTTATTATATCTAACAAAGGATATCCCATAATACAGAATCTCTAAAAGAAGAATATTTTCGTTATTTCCAAATTTCGGTCTCTCACCAGCGCAAAAAATGGGCATCTTACGTTTTTTTGTGAAAGATGTAGAAAGAACGCTAAGCAGGAGCTTAGCGTTATCAACCTTTTTATCGTCCCACTGCTGGGCACAGGTGCACGCTGTTTAGGCCCATATTACAGAATCTCACTCAAAACTCGATCATTACTTAGAACTAATTTCAACCGATCATCTTCAACCTTTTTATTGTCCCACTGCTGGGCACAGGTCTCTCCTCACACAGAGAAGGATTGAGCGTAGTCACCACGCTTGCTCAATGCGGGTTGACGATTTCAGACTTAAAGTCCAGGTTTCCTTAAGATGTTTTTCTTCAACTTCAGTCATTGGTGTCCAAGATATACTTAGAAAGTACATATAACTTTGGAAAAGTTACATTGGTACTTGCCTGACCTGGAATCGAACCCGCGCAATCATCCTTGAGAGGCTGGTGTTTTAACCACTAGGCCACCACGACAGAGAGACATATTTATATAGAGTGAATCGAATATTACAAAAAGTCACTTAAAACTAGTAGCATCACTTATTAGTATATAGTTTAAAGGCATGTGATCGGTTGAAATACTCGTATATAAGTTGTGGTGGCCTAGTGGTTAAAGGACCAGCCTCTCAAGTATGAGTGTGCGGGTTCGATTCCAGGTCAGGCAAGTACCAATGTAACTTTTCTAAGTTATATGTACTTTCTAAGTATATCTTGGACACCAATGGCTGATTAAAAGGTGAAGGAAAACATCTTGAGGAAACCTGGACTTTAAGTCTGAAATCGCCAACCCGCATTGAGCAAGCGTGGTGATTACGCTCAATCCTTCTCTGTGTGAGGAGAGACCTGAGCCCAGCAGTGGGACAATAAAAAGGTTGAAGATGATCGGTTGAAATTAGTTCTAAGTAATGATCGAGTTTTGAGTGAGATTCTGTAATATGGGCCTAAACAGCGTGCAATGTTTTTATCGAATTTCGTAATAGCAAAATTTTGATTACCGTCTTTTGCAGCCAAATGACCCATAAAAACTTCAAATGCCACTTAGTACATCTGTAGCTGCTGTCTCCAGGTCCGTTATGTTCAAAAGTTACAAAACACAAGGTCGAGTTTATAATTTCAAGATTATTAGGTAATATACAATAGACTTCTGAAGGTTGAAGTAGAAATATGTCTTCGTATTGATTAAACATAGCGAGCATCATATACGATGTTGAAACTACTGTCACGAGCCATTGCCAGGAACCGATTCTTCCCAACACACCAGTTGTTACATCTTCATGAATAGTTCCGATCCTATAACAAAAAACCTTTTATTTGTAGGTATATGTCCTTTATTTAATTAATAGTTTTATTAATTTACAACATTTACGTACACAGACATTGTTTTAAAAGTCATCGCCCAACGGAGCTTCATAGATTTTAGTTCATTTGAAAATGTGACATTTAAGTGTGATGGCAAAAATACCGTTATGTACCTAGTGATTCGAGTGATTCCAATAGTGGCTCCTTGAGCTGCAAGTGGACTGGTGTTAAATAATTCATTGCACTTGTATACATAGTTCTGCGGAGTTTAGCAAGTCAATGTCTAAGTTAAATGGTTAACATGTGCGCGGTATGTCTGGATACTTAATATTTATTCCACTCGTCCGTTTTGAAACTATTCTAAAATGATCCTCTTTGAGAACAAATGGCGCTTCTGAGAATCTTGGAGGTATACTATCTATATCGTTATCATTATGGCAATAGAAGGTAAATCGTTGCTTAATATATTTAAAGTTACATGTCTAGAATACGATAAAATGCTGAAGATAAGGTAGTTATTACATAACGTCAATAACTTACCAACTGTAAAATATGATCATAATATATTCTGTAAGTAATAAATTTAAGGCTAGCTCCATCAAGGTCTTATCAGTAAAGTACATATATTCGCGCAAGTTTTATGTGATAACGGAAGTGACACGATAGAAATATATTTACATAATGATATTACTTATTTTTATAAATGGTATCGGTTATTGCTTCATGACGAATAGGTAATTAAATATGTTGCTCATTGTATTTTTCCACATTAGTTACTTAATAATAGACATTACATTATATATGTAATTTAAGTATACAGTTATTAAGAGCCAGAGAAATAAAATATATGGTAGTAGGTATACCGAAATTCGTTTCACCGGTCTAACTGAATAGGCCGAAATTCGCTTCAAATGCCGAATATTTACGTAAATAAACAAATTAAATCAACTGTCTTACTAAAATAATAGGACAGACCAGTAAAACAAAATCATAAGCATTTATTTATCCTCTACCAGTTTTGCGACTTTGTTTACGTATTCATTTCGGAATATAAATTGGATTTCAATGGGTTATTTTTTTTTGTGCGGAATCCAAAGTCTTTTATACCAAAATAAAAGTAAAATAAACTAAGTTACTCCATATAACATCAGCTATCTTCCAGTAAAAGTCCTGTCAAAATCGTTCCAGCCGATTTGGAGAATGAGCGGAACAAACAGACGGACAAAAAATCGATGATCAGCCGAATTTACCTATTTTCATCGAATATTTGATCGAAATTCGTATAAGCACGCACCAATTTATAAAATGCATTTGCCGATGTTCTGGAAATAGAACAAATTGGGTGAATTGCTTCCATTTTGACAGTTGAACAACATTCATTGCGTTGCGTGAACAAAAAAGTTTGTCCAACAGAAGAAGCAATGGATTAGCAATATCCTATAAAACATTTCAGATTGTGATTGTTAGGGTTACGCAGTTAGGGTGTTGTTTACGCGTTGTTATGTATGTAATGTGTCGATGTATCTAAAGGCGTCGATTATCGATTGTCCAATCATGATGTATTACAAGGAGTTTTCGGTCCATCAAGCCTGAATATTGAGTATTTTAGTTTTATTAGGTTTGTAGTGTAGTACAGACGTGGTACAATCAGGGCTGTAGCTAGAGTCAAATTTCAGGTATGACAACATTAGTTACAGATAGGGCGGAAGTAAATATCAATTAATCAAAAATAAGTATCATACTTAATTGATCTGTGCTGGAAGCACGGGCTCCCGAATCAATAACCATTTGAACATTGTATTTAATAGCTATTCATAGAACAATAATTTGTGTGATAAACATGAGCATGGATATAAGAATTATTAAATCGTCAATGATGAAGAACAAGCGAACAAGATAGTAGAACTTCCAGATTTGGATGTAGAGATCTGAGTGAGAGTAAGGTAATAAGTAATTGCTGTAAAACCAATTATGGACAAACCATTTAATTATTACATATTTTGCTGAGTTTGGTATTTTTAAGCTAGGATTTATTATTATCATGATTTCAAGGTAGGACATTGCCCTACAATGACAACTACAGCCGTGGGTATAATCTAGTACAAACTCTCTATAAATCTTCCTATTTAAGAATTTCCTCAATGTTATGGATAGAAAATATTTAATTGCATCATTAATGAACCATTACTTCTAGTTTAGTCATCATCATCATCATCTCAGCGTTAATCCCAGTCGCATCCGTAGCTTTTCAACTTTGGAGTCTGCATGGGGTCCGCTTTACTAGTCTAACAACTGATTTTGGCTAAACTTCGATATTTTCCGTGAAGCGACTGCCGTCTGACCTCCACAAACCGAAGGCGATATCTAAGCATTGCAGTTAAACCAATTGTTAGACTTTTGAGGGCTCCAACAACCCGTAACGACTGCCACTAGATGTTCGTATGGCAACCAGGACCAACGGCTTAACGTGCTCTCCGAGGCACGACCAGACCAGTGCAAATATTCATATTCATGCATACAAATATTTGCACTGTAAGGGGATCGAAACCGCGCCTCCTTGCGCAGCGGCCGCGTTCGCTACCGCCCTGGGAGGCTGTCACTGGTATTACTTCTAGTTTAGTAATCAGCTATAATATTTTTGCGGTACGTTGAAGATGGACAAGATATAGGAAATGGGCATCGTGTCCTTGTGGATTTACTTTTGGATCAACAACTGGAACTAATAAGGTGCTTAGTATTATGTTACTCTTCGTAGTTTCTATAGAGTAGAGTATCTAGGTAACCAATCAGTTATTCCAAGTGCCTTTTCTAATTGCTAATTATTTACACTACCATGACTGAAACGGAGACAATACCAGTTTTCAAAACTGCACCATTTTGGGTATTCCATACTTCGTAGCGAATCTGTAATTCTGACACGGTTGAGACGGAAATATTTTCGATGCCATTTTATCTTATAATTTATTTTTAAGTGTTATTCGGGCAGTCTGTTTTCTCTAGATTCGACAAAATAATGGGTCGTGTCTACCTACATGCCGATAATGCTTCACCCATGGTAATAAACACAGAATTCTACGTAATGATCCTAGCTTCTCTAATCACAAGGATGACACGTGGTCACAGAGATTGGTAGAGACAAAAGAGTCACGAGATAAAAAAAAGCATATATACGGTCGAATTGACAAACCTCCTCCTTTTAAAAGTCTATTAAAAATGACAAACTTGCTATCGATACCAGTATTAATCCTGCATTTTCGATTTGCGATTTAGAGATTATACCAGATATTTATAATTATGTTATATCGATTACCCACACTTAAATATAACAAATTATTTTAGATATAAGTAAAGGAAGTAATTTTATTCCCAAAAGACCGAAACAAATTTATTCGTCAAGCTACTACAATCTGTCAGATTTGTCTATTAGATGTTCAAATTTATCTCTAAAGCATACGAAAGGCTCAAGGTTGATTGGTAATACATATTTGGCAGTCTTGGGCAGCTTGACCTGCTGTTGTCTGTACAAAGATCGTTGTTACATAATATGGATAAGCTCGACACAACCGCTGCTAATGCTAATGCGGCTTACGAATATGGACAATGGCCCCGATTCTCTTACAAGTTACGATTTCTTTCTATATCGTTAAGAAAAGGACAGCAGATAATTGAGCAATCGAGCGAGGTGATGAAGTGTTTAACCCAACAACACGACCAACGATGCTGCGCCAGAGGGAGATTAAAATGGAGACCCTCCACGACCAAATTCCCGACATAACAACATTTGGCGCATCGCACCCGGCATACATCGCGACACAACTGCTCAGACCCGTCTTCGTTTTGCCTTGTCTTTATAAAGATTTATGTACAGACGACAGCACATCAAGCTACTGCAATCTCCCATACCTATGTGGGAGTGGCATAACTCCGCTACCGCGAGAAATCGCGGTACGGCGGACAGAGCTCCGGCAGGATCTCATAGCGACATGGAGAGTGCGAGTGTCGCAACCCAGTGGTGCCATGGCGCCCTTACATTTCGCCTGACGCAGGTCCTCATAGGACACAGCTGTTTCGGGAGGTTCTTGTTCCATTTCCTATTCATTTTCCTGTTCTGGGAGGAAACGCCAGGGTGTCACCACTTTGTGGATCGCCCTGAGAACACGGTGGAGCATACGGTAGAGGTCTGCCCGGCTTGGGTAGAGCACCGCCGGGTCCTCGTGGCGGCGATCGGCGGCAATCACTCGCGTCCGACCTTTATCTAAGCCATGGTCTGGAGCGAGGGTGCGTGTCAGGCCGTCACCTGAAGCAGCAGAGAAGCAGTGATGCTGGCAAAGCAGGAGGTGGAGCGCGTGAAGGAGCGTACTGCTGTATATATGCAACATACTGGTGTCTATTGTTGAGATAAATTTACAGCTATTCTAATGCTGGATCTCTGATGCTGTTACGATCATATTAATCGAGGACTGCATTTTAATTTGTAATTAACGAAATCAAAAGCCTTGCTCATATCTAGAAAGATTACTGAGAGAGAGTGTTTTTTTAATAGTCCTGCCCGAGTTATTGACTTACCTTTTTGAAACCGACTTTCTTCTTCATTAATGAGTTTGTTTGTTTATATATTCAACTAGGCGATTAAGCATTATTGTCTCAATAATTTGAAATATTGAAAAGAGATTGATAAGTCTATAATTATTTGTATTTAATGTACTCTTAATTTTCTGTAAAGGTCTAACTATTAACAATTTTAACCTATCAGGTACTTTTAATATTAATATTTCTACTATTACTTTTAATAGTAATATTTCTGATATGATTTCAGAATATAATTTGAATAGTGCATTGAGATCGGATTATACTCTGCCTACTTTTTATTGTTTATATATATTATTATATCTACGAAACAGTCTGAAGATAGAATATAGGTTCAAAAATTTTCCTATTGGGTCAACCCAATAGGAATATTTTTGAAACTTCAATCTGCAAGAAAAAACTGTTTTCCTCAAGGTAAACAGTTTTTACACAATAATTAGCCATTTCACTATGGTTTTTAAAATGCCTACAGCCATCGTCTTCTATTTTTGATGTGATCCCGTGTAGCTTCGTTTTTATTTTTAGATTTTAGTTTATAGTTAAGCTTCGGACATTTTTTGAGAGGAGGACACAGGAATTAGTATTTTATTATATTTTAAGTATCTACACCGTACATCATTATTTCTAGATTTTTAAGTAACACATTTGTTATATTGTCTCTTATAAGCGCAAGATTTCCGTATATCGTTAGTAATTTATATGGGGATTATTGTTAACGTATGTATATTTTTTTACACTTTAATTTATGTTATGGGAAAATATTACTTATAGAAAAGTGAGATGTTTTTATGTAATAGGCATATTAAAGCTATCTTTTGCGTCAGTGTTCTCGAGAACACTAGTCCATTAAAAATCACAAACTTCCAATTTTTTTAAGATCTGAGTAATCAATCTCTGATTTATTTTATACCAATATTTTAGGGCAGGTTTCTTCTCTTCAACTGGGAATGTTAATGTTTGGCAAGTGTTGCGGTCTGATAGGAAACATTCGTAACTGTTTCCAGTTGAATTTTTGCGTTTCTTATATTCTAATATGAGCACGGAAGCTGACGTGTTGGTTTATGTATATATGTAGACTTAAGCCGTAGTTCGATATAAGGGGTTTTACCACAACGACTTAAACACTTGGTCAACGTATATCTAGTGTCAGTGTTACATCAAAGTCTCTATAATAATGTCGTGTTTAAAAGGTGTTTTAGTCTAAACAATTGTTAAACACTGTTTTGTGATAGTAAGGTAAATGTTTAAATTTAGTTTTATAGTTGCTTTCTTTTAAGGTATCCAGATAAAACTTTTTTCTGTTTGAGCAATTAGTGCCTATTTTTTGATAATATGAGATCTACGTCTATTTTTCATAAAATAGAAATGTGTATGAATTTGGAATTCTGTAAATACAAATAATAATAACTTAGTTACATTTCAAAGAAAATTTGTACTCCACACACAAATATTTTTTCAGTTATTGAATCCTTAGTTAATTCTGTATTTCGTGTAATTATGTGTTGTGAGTAATCAACTAAGTATTTTATTTATCAGAATACAAACACCACTACGTTCTTCTTTGTTTATTGAGAAGGAAAACGCAAAATTAAAATAACAAGTATAAGTATATATATATTTAATTCATTGCGAGCTCTGATAAAAACGTCTTAGAGAAACACAAAATATCTTCTAATTCATTTAAACAGAGTTGGACAGAGTCAATCCTATTGAGCAACCCAGGGATATTTTGGTGCAACTGCGGCGTTTTATGAAGCTCGCGACTTTAGTAAAATATGTATACCTAGTTGATAAATCGAGGTAGTCGCAATCCGATGCATCAGTATAGTGCAGTCATTGAAGCGAAAAATGCGGACTTACCTGCCTCCGAATTTTTTAACTGTGAACCGATTTGCATGAAATTTTGGAATTAAGCTCATCTTACCTTTAACTTCAAAAGTGAAAATGAACTGAACTCCGCCTATTATTTTTAAGGGGTGTAAACAACCCCTTAATGGAAAAATTGAGATTGAGCCATTTTATCGCTAGAAAATAAGTATGTGTATAGTAAGTGGTGCAATTGTAAAGTATTTTCTAACATAATACCTCATATTAAAATAATTTTCAACCCCTTGAATATCTTATAACCCTTGCAAACAACCCCTAAATTGAAAAAATCACAAAATAATATTTTGGTATGACATAAAAAGATGTAAGTATAGAGTAAGTAATATTTTATATTATCTATAATAATTATCAAATTTTTAATCCGCTTTCAACCCTTGAAAAGTAATTGATAAAAAATTGTAATCTTTTTTTTATAAAATTAAAAGGATTTAGATATTATTCCACACTGTTGAAAATGATTATCATATTCTTAAGTTTTTCTACCCTTAAAACTACCCCTAAATTAAAACAGTAAATATATGTACATAATAATAATAATAAATAATAATAAATTTATTTATTTCTCCACAAAGGTAGTTACAATTCTACTTAAAGCTAACAGTTTAAATATTTACAAGTCCTTTGTGAGAGCTGGTGTCTGAAGTAGGTTTCAGGAAAACCTGTAGTACATGAGCACATATTTAAAAATAATTTAATTTAGAGTAAAAAAATTGCCATTTATTTAATAAAATATTTACAAATTATATAAAATTGTAGTACCTATTATTATTAAAATATTTGAGCCATAGTTGTGGGTCTCTATTATACTGCGTACTTTCACATTGCTCCAAATATTCACACTCCGAAATTTTCAGTTAGGTACTAAGTAGAAAAGAATATGATAAGTTTTTGGACTAACTATAACTCCTTCAATTTTCATGCTATCACAATTCATAAAAAAAACCATTGTAAAGGCAATTAAAAGAGCTACAACATCCTTCGATGCAATATATAGTAAAAAAACCTTTTTCTAAAACTGTGAAGGGTTAAAGGGCTTAAGAGAGGCTGTGATAGCGCTGCCACGCGCTCTATAACCAATCATATCTCCGTCAATTTTTGTTTGACAGAAAAAACAAAAAAAGGAACAAATTGATTGCCAGAAAAATACCAAAATTTTTAATCCGTACACTTTTACACGTATCTGTCATCATTTTTGAGATATTATGAAAAAAGTGGGTTTTTTAAAAATTTTAAATTTTGTTTTTTTTTTATCGTGACTTTTTTGAATAATATGTGTCCTGAAGCAGCCAAACTGATACTATCTATCAAACTCTTCACAATAAAGTTAATTCTAGGCGGAATACGATTAATTTTAATTTTGGTGGAAATGGGACTTATGAAACCCATTCATTTAAAAGAAAAAACATTGGACGCTCCCCTTATTTGCAATACAGCTCACTTATTTTACGTGAAAAAGACTTTTAATAGTGCTCTTTTTAAAGCTTATTTCAAGCACTACAAAACCCTCTTGTATTAGAATGCATAAAATGCATCTGCCCGCCGCTAGATGGCATTGACCACATCGATTAAATTTCAGACAAAATAAAAAACGGCTTTGATCTTTAATATCTAGCTTATTATTGCATTTAGAATACTTTATAAAAAACAAAATTGTTCATTGTTTTACCTGCTACAATTTTGTTCTTTATAAAATTTTCGATAAAACGTATATTTTTGGAGATATTTGCAAAAAACCGATGAAAAAAGTGAAAAAAAAGCGAATTTTCAATTGCTCATAACTTGAAAAGTAGCTATTGGATTTTTTGAAATACTTTATAGATGATTTTTTGCTTAAAATTAGGCCTTCTATCGATATACGAGGTTATTTTGGAAAAAAAAATCACCCCCGTGAAGCGTTCAAATCATTTTCACTTTTGAAGTTAAGGGTAAGATGAACATAATTCCAAAATTGTATGCAATTCGGTTCACAGTAAAAAAAAAGTCGGAGCAATAATGCTTCAATGACTGCACTAGTATCCTAGCTTGTCGATTGACGTGATGTTTTCATCAAAAGGAAATCATTAGAAGTTGTACGAATTGAATATTCAAGGTCAGTCCTTAATTATATTTTGATCGATATATTTATTACTGAAATATTTGCATTACTTTTACGGCATATATTCCTATGTATTAATATTGTGGCCCTTTACATATTATGATATCAAATGTTTGTTTCGTTTGTAATTACTTGCTTGCGGTAAACGTCGAGGTTCATATCATACGTAGGTAACCAAGTACAAAACGTGTGTTGGTGCTTATATGGGATATCATTCATTATGCAGGCTGATAATGACGATACTAGCAAGATGGGACTGCGTGATTGTAAACTGTAACATAACAATACAGTGACAGTATGACTGAAATGTTTCAGTTATTCAATATTTTTTTCCTTCCTTATTCTTGACTATTAAAACTGCTGTGGCCTGAACTGTTCAATGACCATTTCTAAAATTATGATTACATAAGTAAGTTTTCTCGCGGTAAGTGTTGCGTCCGCGACAGTGCAAGATAGTGTCTAGTGCACGGCGGCGCTGGCAGTGATCACCAAACTGGCAGGTACAGCCAATGCAGATAAGAGGTTAGGTTTTTTTCGCGCGATTGCGGTAACCGACCCGCGGCCGGCGCCACGACACGACGTTAGCCATCCATTCGCTCGTCCGCCGGCACGCACGCTTGGCGTTTGCCTGCACTACTCACGCCGTCGCGCGTTTGACATTACTCTACCATCAATGGTGCTTGTGAATATCGTTGCAGAACTCAGACAACACCACTCCTGCGCCGGGAACTACAGCCTTTACCATGGACAAGGATCACGCGTTAGAGGAAATGATGGGAAAGCTCGGTGAGTGCCCAATCTATAGTGTGCAAAAACATATGGATGCTTACAATTTACAACACTGAAGTTTGGAACCCTTTTGAATTGAGTCTTGGTACATTCTTTTTTTTTCGTGATTTCGTACAGACAAGCAGTGCAAGTAACGTTTATTGGCCTCGATTTCGTTGCAACTGGTCAATCTTGTCTTGTCTGAGAAATGTGATCAGTGTTGTAAGCGTAAACCTTCATGTGACTAAGATGTAAGTTTAATAGTTGCCGCGCTTTCCTTTCTAATTGATCACATCCTCAATGTCAGCCGCATCGATGACATTAAAATAGGACTTAATGCAGAAAACCAACTGTAAACTTGTTGGTATACCCGTTCTAAGAGTATAACTTTAATAGATCTTGATATTCTTGTTATATTAAAATCTGGAATTGAAAGACAGTTTCTGAAAGCGTAACTCATGTCAACTTTTATGACAGGTCTTTATAAAATATTTTGATAATCACTGTAATGTTTGTATTATGATAGTTTGTGGCATACAGTGTTGTAAAAGTATACATTTATTTACAAAGTTTAGTTGATTACCTAATAGTTGTGAGTGGTAGGTATGTGCAAAGGCTCCGTAAAAATGGAATAAGTTATTAGTCACGCTAACAAATGAGGTTTATTGCCGCCACCCTTTTTGGCACTTGCGAAGTATATTATGCTTTTCCGTTAATGCAACAAAAATAACACCACTTGGCAGCGCAAACAATATGCGCATGTAAAACAAACATCGGGACATAGGTACCACGCACGTAGGACTTTAAAACATTTAGTGAGGAAATTAATGTCATTCATTTTATGTAAATAAATTAGGTTCAAAAATTAAATAAATAAGGTTTGAACACTCGCACACATAAGCGCTACATACAGATTTTACGATTTATTTTAAAGAAGACTCAACTTTTACGCACTAAATTTGAATACAAACTCAATTCCTATGCGACAGTGTGAGTGTGTGACTGATTTGAAGCGCGTAACGTAAACGTGGGAAATCGGACATTTCCTCGCTACAACATGGAAAATAAATTAATATTTTATATGTGACTCGCTTTCTTTTAAACACGAACCTTACAATCAATTCTAGGCGTTTACGTATCGTTACAAATATTTATGAAAAATATCTAACAACCATGTTCTAATTGGAAACTAGGTACATTCAGTAATTTTTTTAGTAGAAATGCCATAGCATGACATCGCGTGACACCGGTGACCCTGTATTGTACTGTATCGGTACTGCAACAACGTGCCACTGTACTAATTATGCTCAGATAACCTAAAAACAACTGTTAACGCGATAAAAATCATTAATATATCGCTCGTAAAATTATCATTGTTAAACAGTTTTCAAGTCGGATAATTGTGTCTACTGATAATCTATCATTTGTATGGACAACGAGTATGCTTAATACGATTATTTTTTCAGTAATTATTGTATTGTTGCATCGTACACATCGTAGGTATGTGTGTACATATATTTATGTAGAAACCAACATAATCCTTAGCTGGCAGCGGCCTATTATTACTTTGTTAACAGTTGAGTCATGAGATAAAGATCAATGACCTCTTCATAATTAAAACATATTTATTTTTAATTAGTAGGTACGTTCGAGAAAGTTACGACCATATACCCAATACTACATTAACCCTCAGGAGAAAATAACTATAAATAGAAGATAAAAATATAGTCTCAGTTTGAGGGCACTTCAAACAAAGTATTCCGTTCCATACGTGTTCTTTTTTTTCATAAGTTTATAGAATAGGTTCCTAGTGCAGATAGTTCTCGTTTAGTGATACAGAGTTCAAATTCACAACCTCTGAAATGTCACCGTCAATCATACTGAGCTATAAAATATTCGGTTCCTCGCAGTCCGAATAGAAGTCGTTTGAGAAATTGTCGTTCGATAATCATCATCATCAACCTTTTTATCGTCCCACTGTTGGGCACAGGGCCTCATCTCATTTAGAGAACGATTGAGCTTAATCACCACGCTTGCTCAATGTGGGTTGGCAATTTCAGACTTAAAGTCCAGGTTTTCTCAAGATGTTTTCTTCTATAATACTTTTAAAGTTACAATGGTACTTGCCTGACCTGAGCATACTTGAGAGGCTGGTGTTTTAACCATTAGGCCACCACGACTCCACTCTACACTCGTATAATATTCTGGCGATAAACAATTCGCTATAATAACTATACGTATACATTGGTGTGGTCCTTCTTAACCTAACGCGACTTTATGTGCTATGATAATTATTAGCAATGACTCCGTCATATTTACATTATAATAATCCTATCCTGAACGCACCTTATACATCTTATGAACACTTCAGACACCGCAAACACAAAAATGCCGATATTCAATTGAAGACAATATTACATTGAAGATTATTATAGTGAATATTAGGTATTCTTAAATTCCTTTTCGATTATCTCAGAAAACGGGTTTTACTAGATTTTCAATTAACACGTCTGTCGTCTATGTTAATGAACTGTTTTAAAATAGAGTCGGTAGAGTACGTACGATATTAGAAAAGTACCTATACGATGAACTTCCTATGATTTATGTTGAACACAAATCATAGGCCTACCATACCTCGGCCTATTATCATGTCAGTTGACTACCAACACCTGGATACGTCAAGGTGCCTCGATTTATCTTCAACGAAAACAATACGGCGGGCATGTTTGTGACTGATCACGGTAAGGTAAATACAGTGACCATACTATACTACTCTTGATCAATTACATTTTCACGTCGACACCTGACCTTCAGCTACTGAAAATATGCCTATGATAGAGCGCTACATAGGAACGGCTCGAAGTTTCTGTTACGAAGGACTTTCTGATTCTGTCAATCTTGCTCTGTATAACACTAATGCCTTTTACTTTACTTCGAGCACTGATAGGATGCCCTTTATTTAGCCGGAAAACTGGCCGGATATGACATTGCAATATCACACGTCGATAATCACGTTGATAAGTTAGCAATTTCTTAACAAATGGGTATATGTCGGTGTTGGCAATGCAATTAGTGCATGTTTATGTGCGCACGACTTTGATGACCTCTGTTTAACATTCGGTTTAAGACATCGGGACTATTTTCAGCACTTGTTGGAATAACCGTAAAATTATGCAGTTATGCAAAGATTAATAGATTACGTATTGAAACCTCACTATATAGAGGCTTCAATACGTAATCTATTAATCTTTTATCTACTATTACATTATGCCGTGATTTATAGATTCGTTTTGATTTTTACAATGTAGGCACCTACTAAGTACTCGATAATGTGCCCGTGGGTAAAGGATCTACGGACGACAGCAGGTCGACCTACCCGAAACTATCAAAAGTTCCCAAACAATCTTAAGCATTAATTAATTAATTTATTTATTTTATTATTTATGTATACACAATAAAATACATAAAAATACGACAAAGTTAAGATCTGAGTACAAAGGTGCTGCTTATTTCTTAAGAAATTTCTTCCAGCAGACCTGCGAAAGGAGAAGTAAAACAGGAATATAGACAATAGTGTGTAAGAACAAGGAGGAAATAAAATATGAATATGATAACTATTAAAGTAATAATATTAAATATACCTAAACATAAACCTAAAATAATTATATAAGCTAAACCAATAAAAGCAAGAATAAGTATACTACTTAAATAAATACATAATACTAAAATATATAAATATGTATAAATAATAAACAAATTCTCACAATATAGAGGAAAGGTAATGCTCTTTTAATCGACGTTTAAAATTAGAAATATGTAGTGTTTAAATCACGAATGTTAGGCTGGAGTGCGTTCCAAAATCTTACAGCATGTACAGAGAAGGAATAGGAATAGTAAATCGTTTTATGAGGATGAGATTTAAGGATGGATCTTAGGAGTGATCTACAGGGTGCGTCGCTAGAGCGCGCGTAAGAAAAACGCTCACGCTGGTAGGAAGGATAAGACGGGTTGTGTAAGATATTGAAAAGGAGACATAAAAACCTAGTATTCCTGCGAAGGTGAATTGGGAGCCACTTGAGTTCCTTGCGAAGGTGAGAAACATGGTCATACTTACGAAGACCGAAAACAAAGCGAATGCTTTTTTGATAAAGTTGAAAGTCTACGAGTAATAAAGAATTCTGACAGATTGTAGTAGCTTGACGTGCTATCGTCTGTGCATATGTAACATATTTTATTGCGTTGTTAAGTAGTTACTACGAATTAAAATTATAAGGCAGAATGAGCGCGAAAAATATTTGTCTTAATAAATTAAGACAAATATTTTTCAGAACGTACACAGTGCAACAAAAGCAACAGAATGATCTTGAAATGTCAACAGAGTAATTATTTAAAGAATGGTAAAATGTATTAAAATAAAATCTTCCGTCATTCAGGCGACCGGCACGATAGTCAGCTGATGTAGTACGGTATATTTCGGAGGTGTGTCAGACTGCGTAAACAGTAAACACCAATTTATCAGAAATAATGCGCAAGTTCAGTAGGAGGCACGTGTCGGGAAAATGTTGTATGTACCTTTCTATAGAGTTCACTGTTTTAGAACAGCACCATCTTTCTGTAAATATCAATTTGTAAACTTCAATAACTGACTTCTCGTGGGATATATCCTATCTTTTCATTGTATCATGAGGATATATACAATACAATATAGGTTGACACACTGGGTCTTAAATGTTATTCCAGGTCTTTTGATCTTTCATATTCATAGAAAATGGCCCCGCGATTTCCTTGTTCAAAAACTAAATTTAATTTAAGTTCAGTGAGAGAAGATAAAATATTAGTTTAGACCTGTCAAATTACTCCTCTTCTGACGCAAATTAACGTATCTATATTTGGTAGCCATGACGTTTATAATCGCCTCTAAACTGTCTATGGAGTATCTTAATTTCACAGGATTAAACTAAAATGTTATCTTCTTTCCTTTTTTCAATGAAATAAAAAGAAGAAGATGCACTTAACTTAAAATTAGATTAGTTAGTGAACAAGAGAATCGGTGCCTTTATTTAAGGTGTTTACGTAATCCTCGAGTTACTTCATAAGTAAACACAATTTAGGTATGTAAGTACGCAAACTTCGCGAAAAGGCTACACCGCTTGCCACTAATAAAACTATGATAGTCATTTACATTGTTAATGAGCGGTTACAGAAATCACAGCGTTTAAAAAAGTGTGTCGGCTCGGCCTTTGAACGTTGCAAGCGTGCCGCCGCGCGTGTTTGTGGATATGACGCCCTTGATGTGAACTCTGTTAAATCAGTTGATAGGATAGTTTTTCGGGTTTTGTTCACATTGCGCTTTTTTGTGTAATTAGGGAATTAACTAATTTTTCCTTTAAAGTCTTATTGGGTTATAAAAGTATAGCAATTACGAACGGTTTAAAGTGAAAAAAATTGCATATTATTTTTTTAAATGAGGAAAAATCCGACGAAAAATTCTACAACGGGGGGGTTCAGAATCATGTACCTACTGGATCCATTGTACTCGTTTGTGCATTGATGTCAGATGCACCCTTTATGTATATTATCCAAATATTTATCATTCTTAGAAACTTGTAACTCTAATAGTAATTTCATGTAATTAGGCAAGAATGTTTCCTGATTTACACATTAAGAGAATTGTCTTCACTGACTAAATGCTAATGAATGCATTCTACTTTAAAAGGTTTAAGTGTTCGTTGCGTTTACACTTAATTACGATTGCATGCTGTTTACACTTAGGTTTACGAATAATGCCATACTATGCCCTAGGTGCCTAGTGCCATTACTAGGTGCCCTAGGTGTGGATGGCATTTAATTTGTGTTTTTCTATTTAGATATAAATAATGTAATCGTCGTAAATGATCAAAGTAGCCTGAGTCTGAATGTCTTTTACTTGGCATTAAATCCTTCTTGTTTTATCCACTTATTTATGTGCTTGTGTTCAAAATGTAAATAAATTATAGTAATAACATTAGCATTGACTTAATATAGAGTAGATAGGGGTTTAGGGGGTGCAATCATCCCTAAGACGTGTGAAAGTTATTCTGATAAGGATATGAAACGAAATAATAGTAAATAGGAATATACTTTCATTTAATTTCATAGGCAGGAGCAACGTTGAGCATAGGATAACTTGTAGAAAACGCTTTGAACATTCATAATTCATTTAAGCCGAACCTTATAATAACAGTAATTCCACCTCGACTTGTGGAAAATGCTTCACCTCATATTTTTCTCAAGGCAAGATCAGACCTTTGTTTTCATTCCCAATATCTTCAATAAGGATTGTTTGTGTACTTACAATGCTAACTGTGCGATACACTATTCTTATTACAACTATTTGTCTGCTGCTGCTGGCGTTGGTTTGTATATATTTATCGGTGTTTTTAGCCTTCCGTCTAGAGAGCACAGATAATTTCAATGTGTTCCGATTTAGCTGTGCCACTTTTTCTTCACGGGCATCTTCCATCAGCATCACGTCCGCGTTTGACACGACACGGGTGATCTCTGAGAGACATTCACGAAAATAAATTGCATGAATACCTACTTGATTACCATTTGTAATACAGGTTTTAGCTTCGTCTCGCTTATTTTATTCTTACATAGAATTGTAAATATAATCTATGGCCTATGACGCAGCTGTGGTTGTAATTCGTGTCTAATCCTTCATCGTGATATTTGCACTTTAAATATATGCTGTCTGACAGATTAATAAAGCCGTGTTACACCGAATCCTTTCAATATAAATACACGCTTTACCAATTTTCTTCTGCTAAGGCTTTTTATTGCTAAGCACGTGCATAGGTACAGTAGTTATCTTCGAAGGTTTATCTCACTTTTTGTATTTGTGAAACTAATGACTGCTTTTCTGGGTTAGTAACATTTACTAACAAAGCTATTTGAGATTGTTAAATCAGTACACTGGACTACGTGGTTATATTACATGTGTAGGTATATTGATATTAAGATCATAGAGCAAAATGTATGTCAGATAATTTGGCCCACACAAAATTACTATACATTTCTCCAACCACGCTTAATTTTCTGAACAACATTTGCGGTGCCCTATTTATAGTCACACAATGTCAACAACATTTTTTTTTCAACGCAATACTGTATGATAATTCGATTTTAAAACGGAATTAATTCTGCACAACGAAATGAGGAGAAAGATACAAAACAAACGACCTTCTGAGAATGTTTGTTAAGTGTCGTTTATTTTCGTCGCATGTCAAAATAACTGAATTATTGTATGTCCTCAATTCGGTGGAATGAAAAACACTGAAAAATTATAAATAAATACGTATTAAAAAAGGTTTTTCGTTCATATAAATAGTGTGTTGTTATAACAAACCGCATTCCTAATGGGTGTACTTACTTTGTCTGGAACGCGACGCGACGGTTCAATATGACGTAAACGATGTTCCGCCGGTGCCCTCCAATTTGCAATTTTATTTTCTGCATGTGACCGTAGGTAAGCTTCAGTAAATTACACCAATTCCAAGAATGTAATATTCAGATGATATGTGGGAGTTGCCGGCTCTGTGCCGACTGTACCGAGACGTGGTCGACTTTCACGTCATCTATTTTTGAAATTTGACACGTAAGCCAAATACAACGGATTACATATATAGGTAATACCAATGAAGGAACTTGGTAAAACAGGGACAGATAGGTACTGTGTGTATTGTTTGCTATTAATTATTATCGAAAGGTTTCTTGAATGGAAATATTTTAATATTAAAGCCGTCACAAACCATTATTGCGGTTCATGTTTATCGGTCGCACTAATGTATTATCGAGGTCTGCATCTGTGTCAATAGTCAGTACGTTGTGTGTACGTTGTCTCATTGTCGGTCTTCAAAACCTAAGTAGTACTTATACTGTGCAATGTTATAATTCATGTTATTGTTTCTTCTTGTGTTTGCTATCGGCCCACAGTCAAGTCGTGACAAATAATTTTCTATACATTCAACACTTAATTCCGAAGCGCTATGGTCATAATTCTAGAATTATTCTAAATAGTATTACGAATGTATGAGTAGTCAGTAGTCATACATGTGTTATACTATTTAGTTGGTATATTAAGACTGGTTATCTAATTTTTATGACACTGAAGAATATTGGCCTTTTAGCGGCCATGTGCTTTTAGGCCTTGTTTCGGAAGCCAAGGCGGTTCCTACTTACTCCTATAATTTCCATGATTTTTAGTTAAACAATCCAATTAATTATAGCAGACCCTATTTTAGTCAATTGATTTCAAATAATAAAAAATAATATTATATGGAGTTTTAGTGAGCTCTAGGTGGTCCTACCTTTAGCTACCTTTGTATAGTTAGTGGTTTTACGTAATCATACAATGATTGCGAAATGCCGGTAGTAAAGATATTTGGAGGTTTATTTTTTCTAAGGTTATGGAATGGAGTGTACTTATGGTAATTAGAGCGGTATCTACTTAACACAAGTGTTCTACCATTACGCAGACTCCATTCATAATCCATAATACGAGTACTAAACATAATATGTAAGTGCAGTCGCTTCAAAAACTTTTATCATCCATTGCCATCGCCCATTGTATGTTTTTTTTGTATTGAATGTTTTTGCTCGATGTTTGATTGATGTACAATAAAGAATATATAAATAAATAAAAATGTTAACAACATAAGTCCTATGGCAATTAAAATCTGTCGAACAATATCAATCAAGCAGGAATTCACTGATGTAGATATAGGTACGGATGACAGCAGGTCAAGTTACCCGAAACTATCAAATATTCCCAATCAACCTTGAGCAACATCAATGGCGAGTACATGACACACCTTCGGTTTGCTGATGATATCGTAGTCATGGCTGAGACCGCGGAGGACCTGAGTACAATGCTCGAAGACCTCAGTAGGGCCTCCAAGCGAGTCGGTCTTAAAATGAACATGGGCAAGACGAAAGTCATGTCTAATGCCCATGTTGTACCGACTCCTATAAAGATTGGAGACTCTGTTCTCGAAGTTGTTGACAGCTACGTGTACCTGGGACAAACTATCCAGTTAGGAAGGTCCAACTTCGAGAAAGAGGTCAATCGTCGAATCCAACTCGGCTGGGCTGCTTTCGGGAAGCTACGTAGAATCTTCTCGTCCGAAATACCGCAGTGTCTCAAGACAAAAGTCTTCGACCAGTGTGTGTTGCCAGTGATGACTTATGGAATTGAGACGTGGTCGCTAACAATGGGCCTTATAAGAAGGCTCAAAGTCGCTCAAAGGGCAATGGAGAGGGCTATGCTTGGGGTTACACTGCGCGATCGAATCAGGAATGAGGAGATCCGCAGAAGAACGAGAGTAACCGACATAGCCCGAAGAATTGCAACACTGAAGTGGCAATGGGCTGGACACATTGCCCGTAGGACCGATGCCCGATGGGGCCGACGGGTTCTCGAGTGGCGACCACGCACCGGAAGACGTAGCGTGGGTAGGCCCCCGACAAGGTGGACCGACGACCTGGTGAAGGTCGCGGGAAACCGCTGGATGCGGGAGGCGCAGGACCGGTCGTCGTGGAGAACCTTGGGGAAGGCCTATGCCCAGCAGTGGACGTCTTTCGGCTGAAATGATGATGATGATGAACCTTGAGCCTTAATGAAATAAAGAGATAAAGTTAAAATTAGAAGAAGTAAAGTTCAAAATCTAATAAAGAAATCTTTTTTTTTATAATAATTATAAACTAGCGCTTGACTGCAATCCCGCCTGATGGTAAGCAGTGATGCAATCGCTGATTGATGGTAAAGCGCCCTAGTTTATTAAACCCATTCACTTAAAAAACTTAGTGAATAGGAAGGAAGACGACAGTTGAGCGAGGTGGTGTAATGTTAAACCCAACAACACGACCAACGATGCTGCTCCAGAGGGAGGTTGATGTGGAGATCTTCCACGACCAAACTCCCGACACAACAACACTTGGCGCATCGTACCCGGCACACATCGCAACACAACTGCTCAGACCCGTTCTCCGACGGCTTCACCAGACATCATGCCGGAACACGACGAATCGCTTGGCGGCAAGACTTTGTCTGGTGGGTGGTAACTTCTGACAAATTGAAAAAATCTGACAGATTGTAGTAGCTTCATGTACCTGTTATCGTCTGTACCTACAACGTCGCTTATCACACAAGATTTAATACAATTATTAGTTTTGTTTTTTAATGATGTTATAGTTATTCTTTTCTTACTTTAAAACATTGCCTAATCTTTATGATCCACAAATATTAAACGTAAAAATAGACACGTCGCAGATGAACGATGATAAAGGAGGTGCAGCTCTACACCTACTTATGATCCATATATTCATCAAAATTAGTAATCTCATAGGAAAGTTAAGAGACTTCTAATATCTTACTCGTTTAAGATGATGGATGGCTTCGTCACTTCAACGCGCGCGATATATGAATAATTATAAATTGAAGCACGTGATAAGATGCGAGGGGCGTGAATCGTACAGATCGCGTACAGTGCGGCGGGGTTACGGGTTATCGTGCCTGACGCCCGCGCCGATAGCGGGCCACAGAGCATTATATATACAACGACCCTTTTAATGATCGCATTTTACACTAATGTTACAAGTACCATTGTACTGAACGCTTGACGTCAATTCATATTCATAGCCCGAATGCTTAGCAGCGTGGTGGCCGTTGCTAATTTCTATATCGCGTATTTGTAGCGTAATAACGCTACTCTTTTGTCTCAAGACTTCTGTAATTTAATATTTTCTTCTCAAAATATGTATTAAGAAACATTACGAGCCCAAGTGAATCGACGCGGTGAATATTTATATAAGGTTTGGGAAGTTATGACTACATAGTTGGTGATTGATATTTTAACTAGGTACTTACCTACCGATACCTAACATTCCTCTAGATCAAGAGTGCTCAACAGCAGGTCCGCGGGCCACAATATGGCCCGTGAAAGAATTTTGACTGACCCGCATAAGTTAGTATGCACAGTACGCGCACAGTACAGCCCGATTCAAACTTTGAACTGAAAACTAACTTCAGAGAGTAAAGTTAGTTGTCAGTTCGCTAGGCGCAGCGCGCCTAAAATCATTTTGCTAACAAATTGTCTTCGAAAGCACAAAATTCTTCAGAAGATTTTGCAGATTTCTGGAAATTGGTACCAAAAGAAGAATTTCCAGCAGTAATTACTAACCTAGCGTTATACTTTCTACGTAGTTTTGATTCAACATAGGTTTCAGAAGGTTTTTTCAGATCTCAATAATGTAAAAAATAAATATCGCACATCTCTAACTCAGAAACATATTTGTGACTTGTTGTTACTGTCAACGTCGGGTTTGTCGCCAAATATAAGTACATAAATTATTAAAAGACAAACAATGGCAGAAGTCACGTTGATTATGATCAAAAGTTACAGTAAATATAACTTAGTTTCTTTTTTGTCTATTTCGTAATGGAAAGTGTTATAGTTTGTAAGTCTTTTTACAATACTGAAAATAGCATTTTTCTTTGTTTTCTTGGTAATAGCACACTGTAAAATCTTTCAATCAATTTTTTTTTTATTTTTGTAAAGGGAGGAAATAACTTGCTGAATTTCTTATACGTTCTTCGACTTAGAATCAAAAAGTTGATTTAGATTTGAGAAGAAGTTTCTTTATTTAATAATATTAATATTTGAAATAAGATACTCTTTAGGTATTCCTAATAAACAATAATTCAATTTTATATTCATAATAATTGAGTTTTTGAAAGTGACTAAAATAGGAAACGTAACTTTTGGCCCGACTCTTCAAAAGGTTGAACAACCTTGCTCTAGACGCTTATATGTATAGGGAGTGGTACAAAGTAGTCACATTTGCGGTTCGTAATATTGTATTATACTAAAGGTCCAAAGAAATTACAAAGATACGAAACGAACATAAAATCACGTGAGATAATGTGTTACTACAATTACTTATTGCTACTCCAATATGCTTACTTTATCAGAAAATCAATAATCTAGATAACCTCGGTAAAAGTGTAATTATTGTTCGTTTTCAAAGTTAATTACATTTAACATTTTACATAACAGGTATGATTGCGAACACCAACGTATCTTGCTAATAGGTAGAAACCGGTGTTGCCGCTGATATTAATTGCGTTACTTACATCTTTCCATAATTTTATGTATGTACCATGCGGCTATATTTAGTACTCGAGTCGACACGGCCGCTGCAGTTCGTAGTACGATACTAAAATCTTGTTTAAACGTGAACATATTTATATTATAACAGTGATTTTAGATTCAATAAATTCGGTTACTTGCGTAAACTTTACGAGGTAGACGCATAAATAGTCTATATTTACATAAACACAATATCTACATGATTATGTTAAATAACGTAGCGTACAATGGAAATAAAATAGGTTCAAGGCAAAATAACATCATTCACACTATAATGTGGTTCCTTTATAAGATTAATGTTTATTTAAGATAAAATAAGGAGTTACTTTATTATCTTACAAATAGGAAAAAAATGTTCAACATAAAAATATAATTTTTAATGACTCCGAAAATATATTCATCCTTGTGGATGTTGTAGTACAAAGTACATAATTATAGATTTTAGAATAAATAATCATAAATCATTGAAGCCATTAATTTATGGTCATTTATTCTAGAATTTGTAAATAAGTACACAAAATAGTAATATTCAAACGTCTTTTCTGTTAAATAATTTTCTGCATTAATTGTCGTTGAAAAACTAAAAGATATACATATTTATTGTATACTCTATGTAAATAGTACACTGTAGACTACCTACACTATTTCTCTCTCCTTCCCCTTAGTATTCCATCCAAAGGTTGTCTGTAAAAGATCCTTTGTAAAATCTTTATGTTTATGTTCTGTAATCTATATGGTGTACATAATAAAGAGTATTCTATTCTATTCTATAATAGATATCAGCATTAAATATTCTAACCCCCCGCGATCTATGAAAACACCCAGGGGTCCTAATATGCTATTACAATAGTGTCAGAATGATCGATCAGTGATCTTATAAAGGACGATTTTGACAAGTTTCATAATCTACTAGCAAAATGGCGCCATTATCACTTCCAGTGGCCAATCACTGACAATCCACTCCATATTAATAAATGTTCAAGTTGAGTAGTAGTTTTTAGAAAATCATTTCTAATAACCGGTTTTATAATAATGGCAATACGGCAATGTCATTCTATCACCATTCCTTTACGAGACGCCTGAGGTAATTGATCAATCATTATGAATTTAGCAGATTAAAAACTTTTAAGCACAATGACGATGAAATCGTGTTGGAATGATAAATTTATGAAAATAGTATCTTGTAAAAAGCGTAAGACATTATTTCACTATTTGGGAATTCTCTCTATTTCAGGTCACTGTAAAAATAAAGACCAAAATCTAATAAATAGATACATACCTACCTAGTAATGTGCACAACATTTATGAAAAATTCGGGTTAAAAATATCGTGTTTTCTACATCTTACAAGTATCACATAACATATAAAAAGTAATACCTTAACTTTGCGTTACGAGTAGATTATTAAATTAAACATCACCAATTCATCGCGTGACATTTGAAAGCACTTTCTCATAATTATAACTATTAATATCATATCTTATCTATAAAGACAATTTTCTCTTAACCTACATAAAGTACTGTCGGAAAGAAATGTAACCTTCGCGATAGATTATTTATAGCTCTACGATGAGTAAACTAAAAATCAATAGTCCAATGTTTGATGATCTATGTTTGTGTTTCCAGGAGACTTCGGGCGGTACCAATGTTTCCAGTTCATCCTGCACATCCTAGCGGCCATGACCGCTGGCATGCACATGCTGTCTCTAGTTACAGTCGCTGCGGTACCAGAACATAGGTCAGTTTCCAGCTAACGTTCAGCATATGAACTTATATTGAGCTTAGTATATCTCATTAGGACACCATTGTCACACTGCCATCAAAATATATGTACACTGATTTATTGTGCATACATAACCAGGCGTCCAATCGTTTGCGCTACCAACCATATATTTTTTTGCAGTGCGACCATGGTTGCGTCCGCATTGGTGTCCTTGTGAGACAGGGCCTTTATGGGTACGAAGCGGCCGATAGCAAAGACAGATATTTGGTGAAACAACCTCACTCCTTTTTATAGACATCAATGCTTTCACTGATGCAAAATGTGAGACAAAATATATTGTTGCTTTTTGTATAAATAGACAGTGCAACAAAAGTCAATACAATCATCACTCTGCCCACAATTTTTAAAAAAACTTTTTATTTTCATCAAATATCTTTCCACGCTTAGTTAATATGTAAAACAGGAACATACAAAGGTGTTTCGTTGCATGTGCATGGATGGATATCAGGATTGATAGTGTATCTACATTCTTTTGGGTATAACGCAAATAAATATTCAATTACTTTTATATACGGTGGCTCCGGGCAAATGCAACTGCATTAATAGTCTAAAATCATATTAGGTGTATCGGTTCTATAAAGATTTGTTCCAGAAGATATTGGTGCGTATGGTATGGGTCTTATAACATTATTTGCTTTTGGTTACATAGCGTGTACAGTTTTGCTTGATCAGGAGGAAGGTGGCAGTTGGAACGGCTTTGGTGTTCGTTATTATATCTACAAGAACAGAGTGATATTATTGGTGCCGTTATACATATATGTTGGTATATTGAACGTAAGTACAGACTTTTGTAACGTACATTTGCTTGTCTCTTGGGCTATGGTTTGCTATGTATATCTGTACCTCCTATTCTGTATGAAAACCATTAATTTTTCTTTTATCATTAACAAATAATATTGTGGTATTCGGTTTCAAATAGGTTTATTAGATTTATTGGTTGATGGACAGCAGCATGTGTTTCGAAGTTGTTGTTTATCTAATAAATTACAATTATTGTAAGTGCATAGATGATTGTTTGCATACAATATTGTCAATTAATTTCAGTTCCTATGTTATGCTGAAGTGATTCATTGTAACAATCATGAATGTGTGCTTTCATTGAAGGAAGCGCTATTGTAGCCCGCGAAATTCAATTTTTCTTGAGCCTGTGTTCATGATGACATGTTGATTAAAATATGGTTGATTTTACAGACTGTCAATCTATAAATAACCCTTTACCGCAATATAATCCTATTGGATGTTTATTTCATGTAATATATTATGAACTTAAATGGTTGTATTGTAAATATTGATGATTTTGTTGATTATATCTCTGAAAATACATACTTGATAAGGTAAGGTCGCAAAACATATTTTGTTCTACATTCAACCTGAGACTGATCTGCAAATTGCAAAAAAACGTTAGGTTAATTGAATTTCGCGGACAACTAGCGCATGTCTATTAAAGACAGGTTTATTGTCAGAATTTTTTTTTAGAGAACATATCTATTAGGTTACCAATTGGTATACGAAATCTGCCAGTTTTATTAAGGTGGATGCAAATATAAATAGGCAGTAGAAAATATATATTATTTATTTTTTTAGGTATGGTGAGTGAGTTGCTAGGTCTACATATTTAGCTAGATACTAGCGCTAAGCTAAACTAAGTTCAGTGCATCTGTCAAATTAAGATCGGTGGTAACCCATAACATCGGCTGCTGGCAGAAGTTACCACCCACCAGTCAAAGTCGTGCCATCAAGCGATTCGTCGTGTTCCGGCATGATGATTGGTGAAGCTGTACAGAGGACGGGTTTGAGCAGTTGTGTTGCGACGTGTGCCGGGTACGATGCGCCAAATGTTGTAGTGTCGGGAGTTTGGTCGTGGAGGGTAGCGGGATCCGAAGCACGGTGCTCCGATGACCGACCGCAGGTAGTTGGGGGCCCAAGTAGTGTGCCAGCCACACACGAAAGGCTGCCCCGCCAACTGCGAAAAATCCCAGGGTGGCCCCATCGTGCCGGTTGGCGACCGGACGAGAGGACCCGATGGTGATCCCTGGGGGGTTCGGGCGTCCCCGCAGTCTCCAAATCAATCTCCTACTGGCGCGGCATCGTTGGTCGTGTTGTAAGGCTTAACATTGCCGCACCTCGCTCAACTGCCGTTTTCCTTCTTATTCACTCAGTTTTTTTGAGTGAATAGGCTCTTAATAAACTAGGGCGCTTTACAATCAACGATAGCATCTCTGCTTACCGTCAGGTGGGATTGCGGTCAAGCATTAGAATATAATTATTTAAAAAAAAAGACAGTTTAGACGATTTTCATAGACTGTTTAGAATTGACGTATTTTTCATACATACGTCAATTTACGTCAGGCGCTCACTAATCTGACAAGACTAAACTAATATCTAATCTTTTGTCCTTTTCTTAATGAAATATCAATGATAATTGAAATGAATGATAAATCAAAATGAAATTAATGATATGATATAATTTCATATTCATAGTTCGTTTCTATCGAGCATAAACTGTAGTATGCTTCATTAAATCCAAATATAGAATGGTTTGTGCTTATTTGCTCTTCTTTGTTGCAACACACGCATTTTGTTAGTATAGGTTGTATGCACTATTATATGTTCTTTAACAGTTAAAAGCATGGAATTAAGTTATAAAATTTTAACACACTTAAAGCACTACGCACGCTCGGCACGAAAATAATACAAAAATAATGCGAGAACAATAAAAGTACCTTTTCGAATTTCAGATGTTACCTGGAAGGAATAGACAGTGCAAACTATACTGAGCCGTTTAACTCATCGTTAGTTCAGGCAGCCATCCCGCTGAACGAACATGGCAAACTAGATTCTTGCCTGATGTATGGAGAAAATAAAACTCTGATAGAGTGCCAGTCCTGGGTCTACGATACTCAATATTACACGTCATCTCGGGCCATTGAATGGGATTTCGTGTGCAGTCGTCGCTGGATGGGAGCCTCAGCACAAACCGCCTACATGTTTGGCGTCGTGGCTGGTTCGCTCATTTTTGGGCGAATGTCTGACAAGTTTGGAAGAAAAAAAGCGTTCCTTTGGTCTGGAATGTTACAACTCATTTTAGGCACATCTGTTGCTTTCGCGTCTGACTTCTATTCATTCGTAGTGCTTCGATTCCTTTATGGTATCTTCGGATCGGGTTCATATATAGCTGGATTTGTATTGACAATGGAAATAGTCGGCCCGAGTAAGCGTACTATATGCGGTGTTATGTTTCAAATCATGTTTGCCATCGGCATAATGTTGCTAGCCGCTTGGGGATATTTAATAGATAACAGATTCTATTTGCAAATAGTATATGCATTACACGCAGCAATATTGCTTCCTCACTGGCTGCTTATGGACGAATCCCCAAGGTGGCTCTGGGCGCAAGGGCGCGCTCGTGAGTCTGTCGCTATCATAGAGAAGGCTATGAAAATCAATGGATCAACTGACCCGGTAGACACTCCGTCATTAGTGTCACACTGCAAAGCTACCTGTGCTAAGTATACAGATGAACATTCCGCAGGAACTGCCGACTTGTTTAAAACTCCAAAAATGATGCAGAAGACATTGATTATTTGCGGTTGTTGGTTCGTCAATGCGGTAGTATATTATGGTCTGTCGCTAAATACTGGTAAACTTACCGGGAACCCATACTTTATCATGTTCTTAATGGGAGTCGTGGAGCTGCCTAGTTATATAATCATTGTATACTTCTTGGATCGCGTCGGGCACAGAGCACTCATCAGCACCATGATGTTGTTAGGAGGGATCGCCTGTCTAGTCATTGTCGCTCTACCTCATGGCTCTACAGCGACCACAGGTATCGTGATGGTAGGTAAACTATTTATATCAGGTTCTTATTCTATTATCTATAAGTATTCGGCGGAATTGTTCCCGACTGTAGTGCGTAGTTCTGGAGTGGGTCTGGGCAGTATGTTTGCTAGTGTGTCGGGAGCTCTAACGCCACTTATCAATTTGCTGGACACATTAAATCCAAAAATACCTACTATACTCTTCGGATTTCTGGCTTTGCTATCAGGATTCTCTACTTACTTTTTACCTGAAACAATTGGTAGAAACTTACCTCAATCATTAGAAGATGGAGAGAAATTCGGTGTCGGTGACACTTGCTTCACAAACTGTAGCGGTCGACGAATGAGCACTGACACAGTGGACTTACCAGAAACAATGGTGCCGCTGGAAATTATGGAAAAGAAGCCGTAAGATATTATTGTTTGTTCTACAGGTAAAGCCATCTCTCAAAGATTTATGCAATATATGTAAAACGGCTATTTCAACAAGTTATGTCAAATTAAGCCTTATTTTAATGTTTATAAAATGCAAGTGTTATACGTATAGGTTATACGTAAAGTCCAACTATTTTTGTGAACTTTGCTCAAAATGTAATCACTAGGTATATGGTGTTCTATGTCCATGTGTCCAACACTGCGCTATTTTTTATATTTTATATTTCTTGTTTTATATAACTGTTACTGTTTTGCAAAAAATATAGTTTGTAAGTGTTTATGTAGGTAATTAGTTTACTGTTATATTTTATAGTGTCTAGTCAAGCGTTAATCACAAGCAAGCCGTGCTCGTGTGAACGGTTTTGCTTAAGACTGGATGATTGTTCAAACAACTCGTTATCGCAATGCGAACAATCTAACAGGTAAATAGCATATTTGTAATAAGTTATTAAAAGATGTACAATTGAATGTTCACGCGTAACATATAAAACTAAGTACAATGCTGCATGTAGATATCTTTAATGTCTATAAAAGTAGGTACTTATATCTACATATTGTTGAAATTTCAAGCACATATCTATTTTGTGACAAAGCTGAAGATTGAAAACCCTCAGGTATTTTAATACATGCATAGTAATACGAAATGACAACGTGTTGGTTGCTGGCAGCATTATGTCGAGTTATAGGTATGTAAAGATTAGACAAGATAAAAGATGCCTAAATTTAGAAAAAATTAAAGCTATTTTAGTTTGCAGACTGATAAGGTAGAACTTTATCACATGGTTTCTATGAAATGAAAATCAATACTGATGTGGTTTCACTTGATATGAGTTTAGGACGCATATCATTAGAACATGTTTGCTACTTTACTTAAAATGAGAGGTTAGAAATTTTCAAATCAGTTCTAAACGAGTTTAGTGAATTTAAAATGTATCGAATTTTATTGTATCGAATTTTAATTAACAAACTAGTTATTTCATGGATCGTTAATAAGTCTAAATATTTAAAAAAAGATTATTGTTAATGTGATCGACTGATGTCTGTTCCGTATAAACATACCTACCTAGCTAGTCATTATGGCTAATTAAAATACAGATTTGTGTCGCAGCGTAATAATACCCAGGAAAACATGATTTATATATTTTTTAAACTAGCTTTTATTTACTAATACGTATTTTGTTCATTTAAATCTAACCTTTGGAAGGAAAACTTGCTTTTAATTTGCACTTAATGTTTGACAAGTCTTTATTTTGCATTAAAATAAATCTGATTTTATTATTACCACATAACCAAAAAGGTGGCATACCTACTATATTCAATACAACACTGCCAGTAGGTACTTGAAACATTTTGTTAATAACTTTAGTTACGTAAGCTATAAGCGTCAGCGTAATTTATTTATTTTTAGGAAAATAATAAAACATAAGGGTATTTAAGAGCATTTAGACATTAACGCGCCTAAAGTCATTTATGTGTAAGGCTTAATTATACAGATAAGGGTTACGAATGTAGGTAGGTATTGGAAGTTGTGCCCTTTACCTGATTACATATCAATTCAATTTTCTTTTTAGGACTCAGTGTTCCTTGGACACAAATAATTATTTGTCATACCTAAGTAATAAACCTTGCGTACAATATAAAGGGGATATGTTTATACAAGTCAATAGCTACACGACCATCAATGATACTATCTGATTGCCCATCACCTCATCAGGTTTTATACTTTATGCAAATTGACGACATTAAAAACGTCGGTGACACTGGTCGCATATCCTTGAGGTTTATGTGGTACAAATAGTTGGATTCAAGTACTTAGCTTCCTTATACACATATTTTTTAACTTTAGTTCAGTACATTCGGGTAAAGTAGACTGATTGAAAAAAAAAATATGCAATTTTTACAGAAATAGACAAACGGATACCTTTTAAAAGATTCGTCGGTATTATCAAAGTGTACGTAATATTTTTATTTATCAAATAGGAGTTATAAAGAATGGGTATAGTTTGTTTAAAAACGTACTTAAACAAAAAAAAAAAAAGAATAGAAAGAAGCAGAAACAATCTCTGGTCCACCTACCTATTTATCAGGAACAGCTTGCCTCTACCAAGACTGAAAAGAGAGTAAAAACCAGGTAATTAAATAAGTCATTTTATAGGGGAATCTTACTAATTAAGTAATTACATAACTAATTATATCATAAACGGTAAAGATATTTATTCAAAATCTATTGAACAGATCAAGTTTGGCACACAGGTGGTTTTATCCAGGATTATCATACAGGGTGTATCTGACATCGTAACGCAAACTTCGCGAAAAGGCTAGACCGCATGCCACTAATAAAATTATGATAGTCATTTAGGTCGTTAATGAACGGTTACAGAATTCAGTGTTTAAAAAAACGTGTCGGCTTGGCCTTTGAACGTTGCAAGCGTGCCGCCGTGCCGCCGCCGTTTGTAGGTATGACGATGATCCCTGATGTGAACCCTATTAAATCAGTTGATAAGATAGTTTTTCGAGTTTTGTTTTCATGGCGCTTTTTTGTGTAATTAGCGAATTAATAAATTTTTACTTTAAATCTTATTGGGTTATAAAAGTATAGCAATTATGAACGGTCTAAAGTAAAAAAAAACTGCGTATATTTTTTTTTAATCATGTAAAAGCCGACGAAAAATTCCACCACTGGGGGGTTCAGAATCATGTACTGGATCCATGGTACTCGTTTGTGCGTCGATGTCAGATACACCCTTTATAGGATAGCTTTTATCCGGATATTTCCATGGGATCAAAACTGATGCGAACGGCATAAGTAAGTACGTAGGTAAGTAGTACGTTAGTACTAAAGGTAAACGGTAAGGTAAAAGCCTTGTACCAACCTATGTGACTGCAGCATGATTTTGTCTTTGTGATAAACATTCCGTAACTTAATAGATACGCCAGGTCTGACCCTGATGAAGAGCCTGCTCTAGATTCCAGTACAGTAAACATTAATTAATATAGGTGCAACTAATAAGTAATGAATAAATTGCGAATATAACATGAAAGCTTTTACACAATATCAATAACAAAATGCAAAATTATAAAGTGAACTCTGAAGCTGAAATAGAAGTAAACATGTTTGTGTTTTTGTTAAGACTGTACCTACAAGTCTTTTGGATAAGATATTTTTATGCGTATTTGCGTATAAAGTAATATTTTTCAAACCAGTAGGGTAATTGCGTCGCACTATTACCAGCAATCTAGCTTTCACTTTGACATTTCAGCATTATTTATTGCGTTATTTACAAATATGAAACCATGGAGTAGCGTAATCCTTCAAAATGATTCAGATTGGTAAAAAATGTGATGTTACTCAATTAGAGTGCTTATGCAAATAAATGCGAAAGTAACTCTGTCTGTCTGTTACGCTTTCCCGCTTAAACCTCTCGACCGATTTTGATGAAATTTGGACAGACAATCTTTAGACCCCGAGAAAGAACATAGGCTACCTTTTATTGAAAAAAAATATATTCCCGAGGGACATCTAAAAAGCGCGATATGACCGAATTCCAGAATCGAAGCCGCGGGCAGAAAGCTAGTATGTTTTATAAAATCTGCAACCTAATTGCGTAACACAATATTACTATCAATTGGAATCATTTTGAAGCCAATTGCTAATCCATTGCTCCAATTGTTTGGAATGTGTGTCTGCTCAATACCGTAAATAACGCAATGAATATTGTTAAACTGTCAAAATGAAACTCATTGCTCTTGATAGTGTGATACGCAATTTCCCTACAGTTTGTAATAATGATAAGGTATCCCATAGGAGTTTCAAAACCTTTTTATATAAAAAGTCAGATTGTCTGCCAAAATAGAAGTACTAAAATTTATAAAGATATACATTTGATATATTGCCAATTTAGTGGCCTCTTTTTTTTACATTTTTCTATTTTTACACCTGAATTATATGAAAGTTTCAAAATATTTACTAACAAACAACGAAGACTATGTCCAAGTAGAATTAAGTATCAAATACATGGTGTAGACGAATTTAATAAATATTTTTTTAAGTGCATTGAGTTTTATTGTAAATGTTTAGCACCTGCTTTAGATTTAACTAACCTACGAATATTCATCCCTGTTTAGATTTTTCCAGGTGTTCTACTACAGCTACACATTGAATATTAATTGGGTTGTATCCTAAAAAATAATTTAATGTCCATCAGATAGATTTATTAAAAATATTGAACACGTATTTTTTATTTTTTCTTTCATTCAAATACTTAGGAAGATATATTGATTTGAAATGAAAAAAAATTAGCCCCCACTCCGTAACTTTAATACGCTGTATCTCAATAGTTCTTGGTAATTTCGACAAAATAAAAAATACGGGTCTTAATTTTTTTTATTATCTATAAGACGGACTAATTATTTTTTTGATTTTCATACCTTGGATACATCCCTATAATGTCCTATTTATTGGGCACTATCTAAAATCCTACTATCGAGTATCGTAGGTACTAATATTATAAATGCGAAAGCTTGTGAGGATAATGTATGGATGTTTGTTATTCTTTCACTCAAAAACTACCGAATGCAATGAAATTTGGCACACAGCACATTTTTAGGGGGTACGGTGCGGGTAGAACAGCGCGGCGTTTCTAGTTTTACAAAAAAAAAAAAAAAATGGCCGTAAGCAGTCAATTAACTTGCTACGTCGCGTTGTTGCTACGCGTAGCCACCAGGCGTTTTAATTCCTCAGGACTTGTGCTACGACACTACGCGCGCTACGAAAGAGCTTACTACGACTTGGAATAGGAAATTATTACTTTTTAGGGCTTTATTATGAATATAATTTAAAAGGATTTAGATTTACTACTTACAATAAGTAAGTACTTATTTTAAGATTACTATTTTTTATTGTTGTGTTTTATTTTTTTCAGTATGTATGTCGATTGTTGAACTAATATGAATAGCAACATATTTGCCTACCGCATAAAGCGTACGTTATAGGACGAAATTAAACTAATGAAGTGAGTAGATACCGCATACCCTGTACCTAAATAAAATTTAAGAAGTTCGAAACAAAACCAAGTAGTTATCATCTGAATCTACACTTATGATTAAAACCTTTTACTACTACAGCAATCAAAGTAGTGAGTAGTGTAAGTAATAAGCTACAGGACGGGCGGAAACTTTGTTGCATAAAAGGAGGATATACCACTGTCAAAGATTATCTACACTAAATTCAATAGATAGCGGAGCAAAATACAATCGCCTATAGGATATATATAAACGTACAGACCTACAAATCCCGCTACCCTATAGGCGTCGTCCTAATTGACGAAGATCGCACGATGACACGATGCGTTCTCTTCGAGCGATGAGTTCAAACATACAGATTTCATCAGAGTGTCCTATGCGTACGATCGTTATTAAGTATTTCATGTGCTCGCACGATTAGTTGCGAGGTTCAAATTAGGCACGAAGAGAATACATCGTGTCATGGTGCGATCTACGCCAATTAGGACGACGCCTTAGGGTAGAGGGATTTGTAGATCTGTACGTTTTTTCCTAAAGTTTGGAGGTGATATTTGAAAATTACCACTTTTTATAAGATTGCTGACTTTTGCAACATTATGCTTACAAAATATGTTTTTCATTTGCAGGTGCTGGGTGGACGGCGTTGACACTAATGAGTCAATAGCGTCGTGGAATTCTTCGGAAATATTAGCCGCTATCCCTCAGACCATCTCTGGGGGTCTACATAACTGCCTCATTTATGATGATAATAACGAAACAACGTCTTGTTCTAAATTTGTTTTCGACACGACATACAGGTCTTCCTCACGTAGTATGGAATGGAATTTAATATGTGATAAAAGATGGATGGGAGCACTAGCTCAGTCCGTTTATATGTTAGGGGTTTTCACCGGAGCTGTAGTTTTAGGAGGAATGGCTGATAAATACGGAAGAAAAACCATATTTTGTTGGTCTGGAGTACTACAATTAGTGTTTGGTGTGCTAGTTGCTTTTATACCTGAATATTGGTCCTTCTTGGCAGTTCGTTTCGTCTACGGAATCTTTGGATCTGCTGGTTCGTATATTACTGGCTTCGTTTTAACTATGGAATTAGTTGGAGCTAGTAAGCGAACCGCGTGTGGTGTCGCTTTTCAAGCTGCTTTCGCTGGCGGTATTATGTTAGTCGCAGGGTGGGGAGCTTTTGTAGACAATAGACAAATTCTTCAAGTGATATACGGACTTCATAGCCTTCTTCTTATTCCACATATTTGGATCATGGACGAATCTCCTCGTTGGTTATGGGCTCAAGGCCGGTCAAAAGAGTCAGTGGATATCGTTGAAAGAGCTTTGAAGTGCAACAAATCTGCCAGTAGATTGGACAGAGCTGAATTGGTGTCTAAGGGAAGGGCTGAAGCGTCTAAAGGAACTGATGCTCCATCGGCCAGTACTGGAGACCTGTTTAAAACACCCAATTTAAGAAACAAAACAATAAATGTCTGCTTTTGTTGGTTCGCCAACTCCATTGCATATTATGGACTTACTTTGAGCACAGGCAAGCTAGAAGGCAACCCGTATTTGATTACAGCTATTTTAGGGTTTGTAGAATTTCCGAGCTATGCAGCGGTGATTTATTTCCTCGATATTTGGGGTAGACGACCGCTAATCAGTTCTATGATGCTTGTGGGTGGTGCAGCATGTATTATTGCTACTTTCCTGCCTGCCGGAAGTACGATATCTACTGGGATTGTGATTGCAGGAAAATTATTTATCGCAGGCTCTTTTGCTATAATATATAACTATTCAGCGGAGTTGTTTCCCACAGTTGTGCGTAACTCCGCACTCGGCTTAGGCTCTATGTGCGCCAGGCTTTCTGGTGCTCTGACACCGTTAATTACTTTACTGGATTCTTTTAACCCCAAAATCCCAGCTATTACTTTTGGCGTAGTTGCAGTGATTTCCGGATTTTTATGTTTCTTTCTACCAGAGACTATGAATCAACCCATGCCACAATCCCTCGCCGACGGAGAGCAGTTCGGTAAAGGCGACACGTGTTTTGGTAGTTGCTTAGGAAATAAAAGAAATAGAACTTATTCTGAAGACAATAAAGCTGTTGAATCAATGGTTCCTTTAGATGATGCGAGTAGGAAAGTTTGATTATATTTTAGATTTCTTGCAGAAATCATTTTAGGTAAATAACCCTTCCCAGCCGCTTTAAAAGTAGGCTGTTTATTTTCATATACTTAATCGAACAAAGTTGTAGTTATAAGCAAATTTAATTCTACTTCTTTTACTAACACAAGTGCGTTCTGCTGCACCCTAATAGGGATGTTTCCTGGTTAAAAAAAATTATTCCATTTAGTCCGTCATTCAGATTATAGAAAAATATTGGATACGTATATTTTGTTTTATCAAATCAATAAAAATTGACAAATATAAAAGGCATCAAAGATCAGGAGTGGTGGCTGGTGACGTCACTGCGCGCTAAAAAGTGTAGCGTGCAGTGACGTCACACGAGTTTTCAACGCACTGTGTCGTCTTCATTTTTTGTTTATATGAATAAAGAAAACATACGTGTCTAGTATTTTTTGGAAATCTGACTGACGGACTAATTATTTTTTTTTAGTCAACTACCCTATTGCGTAACACACAATGAATGTAGTTGAACTGTCAAAACGAAACTCATTGCTACTGATATGTAGTGTTACTCAATTACCCTGCAGTTGCTTTGAGTGTTTTATTTACCAACATACAGCTATAATTCTACAAATAAGTAGGTAGGTATATATAATGCCTACCTGTATGTATTAGTTTTACCAAAAGAAAAACATACAATGTGAATAAGTTAATTAATATCTAAGTAGCAATTAATTATGTTTACAGATTTTAGATTGTTATGTTTTGTTTGTGTTTTTAGATATTTGATTTATTGTGATGTACATATTAAGCATAGATTGATAGCATATTGGTGCTTATGAATCTCGTAATCTGGTGTGATATAGACTGTACCTAGGGAAAAACTACTATTACTTATTTTGTAAAAATGTACATAAAAATAAATTATAGGTACACAAAAGAGCTGGTTTTATTGCTATGTATGAAAAGACTGATCATTGGCGTTGATTTTCTCGTTCACAAACTAAACTAATTTTAAGTTAAGTGCATCTTTTTCTACTTCATTAAGAAAAGGATAGAAGACAACATTTTAGTTTAATCCTGTCAAATTAAGATAATCCATACACATTTTAGTTAAAACATGTTCTGTCCTTTTCTTAATGATATGAGAAAGAAAAAAATGCACTGAACTTGAAATTAGTTTAGTTTGTGAACCGGAGAATCGGCGACAGTATCTAGGTATATCTAAAAATGACTTGATTGAATGATTGACACTATTTTTTTACTTTTAAATAAATGTTGCCACACACTAGTACCTACCTAATTACTCCTGTATCGTGGGTGCGTTTACATTTAAACTCATATACACAAACAGCCAGACCCCGAACAACTCCCTGTATGCCATACAAATATTTGTTCCGTGCGGGAATCGAACCCGCGACAGGCAGCCCAGCAGTCGATCACTCAGCCACCGGACCAACCGTGTCGTAAATATAAATATAGTATTAAAAGTATACTTCACCTGGCTTTACACATAAGATTTCAACAAAATCGATCGGCTGTTTTTTACATAGAAACTGCGTATCTGACCCCAACAACCCACTTACTGGGTAAGATAAATACCTCTTGGTATCTACGACTAGTTATCAGATTTTTGGGCTTCCGACTACCCGTAACGACTGTCGAAGATCCCAAGAATGACAGCCAGAAGAGAGTTTAATGTGGTTTCCGAGGTGCAGAAGGATCTATGTATCTAAAGATAGTCCCTAGACCCATCCACGGAACAATCGCGGCAAGCGTAGCTTAACCTGACCGATCGACTCGTGTGGCTGAAATGAAAAGACTGATACAAAACTCATTATAATTTAATATTTACACGAAACAAAGAAAATCACAGTGAGATTAAAACATCAATAGATGATACATCGATGTATGGACGACGAACATAGAGATAGAAGATATTAAGCACATGTAAATATTAATGATCCATAAGTGGGCAAAAGCCCTTTTAGTTTTCTGTACAAGGATAGGTGTCAACCACACATAGAACATTGTAAGAGTAGGTACAATACAATCCCGATAGGTAGTGGCTCTTCGTGATACGGGACTAGCTAGAACCCAGAACATATAATAAACTGTCAGTTTATTTCTTATTTTAAAGGGGTTCCATTAAACAGGTTTTATGAGATCTAGTTCACAACATTGTTAATATGCCAGCTGTAACTATATAATTTTTGCACCAATTGCATTTTGTAACTGCGTTCCATCAATAGGGTATTTGACTAAAAAAAACTAATTAGTCCGTCAGTCAGATTTCCAAAAAAATACTAAACACGTTTTTTTTCTTTTTTCATATAAACAAAAAATGAAGTCGACACAGTGCGTTGAAAACTCGTGTGACGTCACTGGACGCTACACTTTTTAGCGAGCAGTGACGTCACCACTACCAGCCACCACTCCTGATCTTTAATGCCTTTTATATTTGTCAATCTTTATTGATTTGATAAAACAAAATATACGTATCCCTCGTATCCGTCGTAATATATTTTTCTATAATCTGAATGACGGACTAATTATTTTTTTTTTAGTCAAATACCCTATTACCTACTACAAGTCATTCTTCCTAAACTCATTTTTTTCTATGTTGTATGCTGAGGAATAATAATATTACGAATAAGAAAAAAAGAGCTTCTTGGCGTTTGAAGATATCGCAGAGAGCGATAACTCAACATTGAGCCAGATCTATCTTTTAGCTTAGCTTAGACTCTAAATGCTTGAAAGGGCTTCACAGATCTCGTTACAATAAGGAAGCATGCAACGTTTGTTCAAAAATAAAATTTTTACTCGACACAACACCCGTCAAATCAGATGTATTTGAAAACTTAGTTCCCGGCATGGCTTGTAGGAAACTGTAGATATAACTTATGGTGAATTTCACAGCAGTGTACTACAACTCTGTTGGATACTTTACTATTAGTATCAAAGAGAGGGCCCGACAGGGTAAAACTTCTCAAACGCATCAAGCAAATCAGCCACGAAGCGATCAAGAATATTCAAAGAAAGGTAGGAACGCAGAAACATTGTGTCAAGCATATTGTCTGTGTTAATCGCAGAAAGAGATCAACAAGCAGCTAATATTTGTGATGACTGCAGCAAGCCAGAGATGTGGAGAGACCTCATGACTCAAGGTCTGTTGTTATTCAATCCTACTTAGTCGCATCTCTCCATGAATGCTGCACGAAGTGGAAAGGCCATTACTGTTTACGAACTGGACGACTGTAAAACAGAGTCTCATCGCTCTATCTTTCTTTAAGAAGCCAAGAGAGATGGCAATAGAAAGACGGCAATAGCCAAGCTCGACTCGTTTCAAGGGTAAAGGAAACCAAGCGTCTAGATATCAAAGCAAATCCGGGGAAGGTGGCATTCTCGGAGGCCGAACTGCAAGGCGGTGATTATTACTAAGCACAAAGACCACCAGCCCGTCTATCCATCATAAAATGCTCACATACACGGATGTGAGGTGATCAAATGGCTCACTGAACCCTATTCTTTTATAGATGTTTAACTGCTAGATGTTTGCTTTTTAATACAACTGACGCTACAATGAGAAATTCTAATAGATTTTGTGCTTTTTCTGGAAAGTGAAAATAATGGAAAGGAGATCGCGAGATGCTCTCGGTTCTAATTAAAGATTGTTCACTGACAGCATTAGATTTAGATAAGTGGAAGAAGACTTTTGACCTGCAGTAGTATGTACAGGAAAGCCATAAGAAATAAGTGATTGATAGGTATGGATAGTGGCTAGGATTCAAAACATATTTTCCTGTATATTAGCAGCATTTATACAAAAACATTGGAGAAATACATAGAATTTCAAGATTGGCCATTCCGTAACCGTTCACATCGGATCTAATACAAGATTTAAAGTAGGTCGTGAGTTACTTAACAGTCGATCCGATATTACTTCGTAATTTCAGTCAATAAACACACATAGATGTAATATAACAGAGCCACTAAATAAGTATTGTTCTAAAATACAGTCTTATAACGTAATAGACGAAAATGTAATATAGGTACCTATATGAAGAAATTGCATACACATTTTAAGCGTAAAGACAACGTTAAGTGTGGAAATATGTAATAAGAAATGTTAGAAACCCTTTAGATGTAACCCCTGGGTTAATAGGAACATTCAATAAGTCAGTTAAACTTTCTATTGAATAGAGACAAATGTTCTTCCAACTACTATGCTTACATTCGTAATGTTAAATTTTATGAAAATACAGAAATAGCGTGTTGCCAATTTTTCGTGCAGGTAAATTATATATTAGGTACTATATAAGTACTTATGGTTGTCTTTATGGTATTGGAGCCCCTGGTCACTTTGGATACTGGGCTTTTATTGAGAATGCACAGAATACAAGAATAAGAGAAGCGAGATTGAAAAAATACCTATGCACTCTTACAGCCTATAGCTACGACGCAGGCAAAAACCATGTACTTGGAGCTAGTGCCCAGAGTGGCCAATAGAAGAGACGGCTTTACCCAAACTGCCCTAAGGACAAACAGCGAGACAGAAACATCAAAGAGCAAAAATACATAAAATACATAAGATGGTGCTGATCTTGAAAGTCAAGGTCAACAAGAGCAAGAAATAGATTTCAACTACAAATTTGTCATAACGAATTTGGTTAATTTTAATTAATAAAAATATCGAAAATCTTCATATATTTCCTTCAACATGGTCCGTCTTCAAACATATGCACCAAAAATATTTATCTGAGCCAAACATGGCAAATCACAACAATATATACTTAAAATATTTCTAGTCTGTAATAAATAAGATAAACCTACGTGTCGTGGCTTCTACTAGGTACTATTTGCTTCACCTACTCTTAGGTAAGTATGTATAACTAGAAAATGCGCAAGTTGGTTCATTTAAATTCAACTCTAATATCTTGTGACCCTTGCAAATAGTGCCTGTGCAGTGGCATTTTAAATACTACCTTTCAAATAAATAGTTCTAAAAATAACAAAGGAACCTTTACAGCGGTACCTTTAGCAATACTGCCTCTCAAGCCTGACAAGTCTGTATGTACTTGTAAAACGTTTATAAAAACTACAACAATATTAAGTCTAATAATAGGTACAGTTTCTAAATTTAATAATTCTCACATTTGAAGTATTTAATATTTGAATAGTTCAATATGACATAATGTATTTGAACTATTATATAGAATTGATGGCTTTGCATATAGTGCAGGTTAAATTTTGCAGGGCCAACCAGCGAACTATTAAGAAGGTACAAATACTTGGTCTAAAGTGCTGACAATGACTTCAAAGTAATGAATTTAGCCTAGATTATCCTTAATGAAAAAAAAAATTGTTGCAATCAGTAGTTAGCAAACTAAATCTTGGGTAGTAGATGTTAATCATTTTGTTAGAGTGTGGCCATTAAGATTTTATTCAGTTGTATCTAATTATATTGAACAATTCAAATATTTTTTAGGCATGTAATTATGTACCCACTCTTGAACAACAAATTTAACAATTATTTAGACATATTATCACAAAACTCTAAGACTACTAATTATTATTTTTTATTTAATCTTTAGTAAAATTGAAGCAAAGGTTTTTACTACAAAATCAACTAATGGTAAGTAATATTTAGTTAAATTAAAGACATAGTTACAATTTTTAGTTATAATTTTTACAAAGAACAAAACTGAATAACTAAACAACAAAACTAAAAACTGAATGGGAAAAATTATCCCATTTAGTTATTCAGTTTTGATCTTAACTTCTACAATGTATGCAAAATTAGAAAAAGTGTACAATGATATTGTTCATTCAGAGATTGTACCAATACCATATATACAACCATATGGCTTTACAATATTATGAATTTGAAAAATAAAAAGTTTTGTCTAACATACAAAGATTTTCAATTGTTTATTAACAGTAAAGATAGATATCAAAAGAGCAAGTTAAAGTCATATTAGGACTGCTGCATGACAATTCACTTGAATTCTAATACATAGAATAAAATAATAACAATTGTATTCTTGTCTATTTGTAATACATGACATGCCTAAATACCAATGAAATTCACAATAAACAGATTTTAGAGAGAATTTTAAGTTTTGAATAGCACTCAAAAGATTTCAGATTAATACTTAAATACATTTAAGATTACTGATATTTGGTAGTTTTAAAACAATGAATTACAATCCAAATGTATTGAGAAAACACAGTACATTACAGGGTTAATATTATTAGAAGGCTTTATATTTTGATATGTTTAAACTATTGTCCATACTTTATATTTTGACTATTGAACCATGTAAGTAATATGGGCTGATGTTTGCAAATCTATATTGAAATGCGCATTTTGTAAACAAAATTATCTGGCTATGTTGAAATTGAAAACAGTTATTATTTTTTAAATAATATGATAATTAAATAAATAGTGTAACAAACATGAGAAAGTAAGCAAATTATTAATTAGTATTTTTGATAAAATATAGCACCAATTCAACTATGCATAATTTCTGTAAAATAAATTTGTCTCAATAAGCAAAACTACCATTATTCTAAAATTGTTAGGTTAGTGAATCTCTAAAGCTCGTTTTTCTAGAGCTTCAATTTTGTAGCCAAGATGAAGACAGCTGAAACGTCTTTGGTTGAACATGTCATAAAAATTGACACACAATTGAATAAAAAAGCATTCATATTCACTACTACTCTAATTCATAGTCACTAGATTTTATTCAAAAGGCATTTGTATCAATATTCTGGACAACGAGTATGAGGTATTTTAGCTACAATTGGGCTTTGTTCAGCAGTCATAGCAGTATGCACGATGATGGCAGGCTGAGTAGGAGTAGGTGCATGCAGTTCATGACTCTCACCAGGAGTTAGACTGGCCAAAGCTGCCAAAAGGTCATGATTTACTAGAGGTTCATTTTCTTCACGAGGTTCCCAACCAACAGGAGGACTAGACGGTGGAGAGATCAGAAATTGCTTAACAGGAGCTGGGGGTCTCAGATTCTTTAAAGAAACTGGCGTCACAGGTTGTGCAAAATAACAGTTGATCGGCGAATTATGAAATTGGTATTGATGCAGTTGCACACGGGCATTAGCAGCAGCCAGTGGACTATCATAGTTGACACGCAAACGTTTAAAACTGCGTAGCCATTGAAATGTAATATTATCCGAAAAGGTGCGGAATAAATCTTCCATTCCTTTCTTTAACTTTTCATCAGCAAATACCTCACTATGTATGTTTGTGACAATAATAGATTTAGGCAAGTCATCAAAATCACCAATTTCGTCTTGCACATCACTTTCTTGTTCTAAATTGGCGATATTGGGGTGTACGTTAGGCATCCCATCTTCTTGATTGATGTATACGTCGTCTTCTCGAAATGAGTCTTCATCCTCCTTATGAGCCATTATAAACAAAGCTAACTACAAAATCAAACACGCACCAATAGTGTTAAAGACTTCCAGTTTTAATTGCTTACTTTATGAAAGCATAATATCAATTTTAAACGTACGGTGTATGTATTTTTATTATTTTTTAATAGGTAATCGATTAAATGCGATTTTCTAAGCTGTCAAAGCTGTCAAACATACGTCATTGTCAAACATCCTATTAAAATCAAGTTATTTATAAAAAAAAAAAAGTTATTTATAACGCACATATATAGTACATCACAATAAATACGATAATAAAATACTGTGTATATAAAATATATAAATAAGAGGGGTAGGAATCATGGGACATCATTATTTTCATGATTTGTGTTTTGGAATGTTATATGTTAAGTATTAGATGTTTAAGGAGGATAAAGGTAAGCCAAATTGTAGAATGGTAGTCGTGGTCGTTATTTCACGTAACTGATTACAATAATCAGCGACGCCTAATGACAGCCGGTTGTCTCACTAAAAAACCTTTAAAATAATTAATTATATTATATACTTGTATTTTTATTCAAATTAATTTAGGAGTATTTTTATGGAAATCTACTATGTTTTTCCTTTTTATCTATATAGCGTACATAATGGTGGCACAAAATGAAACATCTCCTTTACTAAGTAAACGATTTTAAGACTAAAATAAGGATTGTTTACATTGCGCATTTATAGGTTAGACTGCAAGTATAAGCAGACCATATTGTAGTGCGTTTTGATATTTTAGGTCATTAAATTTACCGCTGATTTTAAAAATGAATAATATCATGTTGGGAATTAAAATTAGTGCTATCCATCTTCTGATATAAATTATATATTATTATTTTTAATCTTTCAGGAAAATGTGAGAGTAAACCCTTTATCAAGATATATGAGTTAGTTATTGGCTTAAGTGAAGATAGTAGGCTGATGACAACAGTAGCGGAGACGTTGTTAGTGACCCAGGTGACAATGAAAATACTTTTTAACGAAGAATATATGGAATGAGATGATGAAAGCAATTATTATCTTTTAGAATACTTTTCGTTGCTAAAATCACGTTAAAACATATAATAATAAATATGTTAGATTTTATTTTTTGTTTTACTCATTTTATTTAAACGCCAGAGACCATAGATTAGTGTTTTCGTTAAAACCAGTTTTGCTTCTAGTACAAGATGTCCAGAAAGGGTATCGGGTTGTAGGAACATACATACAGTACTCATAGAATTACCGTACCTCCAAACAGTTACCTCCAAACAGTTACCAGTTACCTCCAAACAGTTACCAGTTACCAAGGAATACCAACAACACCTTATTACCAATACGTTTTGACAACATCCATTCAGGAATAATCGAACAACGCCGTCTCGAGAGAGACGCTATACGTTTGACTCATCTGTTGAAAGGAACAAGAGGCCGCCTTGAAAAAGGCGTTTACTGTCAAAGGAATATGATACGTGATGCGTTGCGTGGGTTCAACGACATCACTCGTAAGTACGTTTTTGACACACGGAGTTGATATATCGCAGCGGAGATCTGTACACGAAGACTGCACACGAAGATTACATCGCAGCGGAGATATGTCCACGAAGACTACATCTAGGGATAAAACGATACGAGTAAATACAAGTACATACTCGATACTTTTCCCCGATACCAAGTACTTTTAGTATCGATACTTTGAAATTAAGTATCGAGTAGGTATCGGTGAAAAGTACTCATATCAGTATATGCCAAAAGACAATATTTCATTTCAGCATTGATTATGAAAATGAAAGTTTTGAATCCATTTTTTCCAGATTTTTCCCTTATTTTTTGTCTTAGTTTTGTGTAGTTGGCGCCACACCTGTTTGTCTATGCTCGAAAAAAAAAAAAAGTCAGCCAGCGCCGCCGCCGCAATATTCTGTCGTCATTTGTTATTGTTTTTTGAGTGTTCGTTCCGTCCGTGTTGTAACCTAACTTTTCACAGCAGATGTTGATTGTTTTCTGTTTGAAGCATTTGAATTTTTTAAGTGATTGACAAGCGACAATGGGGCCCCCGAAGTCTAGTGTGTGGCAATATTTCATAAAAAACGACGAGAAAACCACAAATTGCAAAAAATGCTTTAAAACCGTGCGTTATTGTGGCAATACTTCTAATTTGCATAAGCATTTGAAAAGCCACCCTGATTATATTGTTGCTGTTAATGATAAAGACAAGATTTCAATGTAAGTAAACAAACGACATAAAACATTCATATTTATTTACAAACAATCATCAGGTACCTGTGTTGTTGACGATTATGAATAGTGTTGTGTGATACGTCACTTTATCGATATCGAACTTTTGATATCCCTAATCATTTAAAAGTAGGCACTTATTTGCTGATAAAGTATAAATCAAGCATTCATTTAATTATTTAAAGATAGTTAATATTTTATCTGCCTTGTGATAACGGTAAATAGTAGCACGGATGTTATGAATATTAAATTTATTTCAATTATTTTTAGGAGAAAGAAAAAGGAAACTGATATCTCAGAAGTTAAAACTGAAAATAAAAAAAATATTCCGGATTCCCCTCAAGCCTCGACATCGACATCTACAAAGCCTCATATTAATATACAGTCTGATGATTCTAATAGTACATTAAAATGTATGTTTGATAACATTGCTTCACAAAAAAGTAAGTAGCCCCAAAAATTCTTATTTAATCTGGATAGGTAATTTTAATTAGGTACATTTACGAAATTTTCTTTGTTTCAGAGGGTGGTATAAAATATAATAATATAAATATGTGCATTCTATATTTTATATGCAAGGATATGCGACCGTTCAATGTTGTAGAAGGAGAAGGTTTTTTGAAATTAATGAAGGAATTGGCCCCATATTACAAAGTACCTTCGTCAACACATTTTAAAAAGTTACTTTGTAACAAATACGACGTCGTGAAGATGGAATATACTTCAAGAATATCTAATGCAAGTGAGCTATGTGTGACTCTTGATATATGGACGGAAACCATGAATGAAAAAAGTTTTTTAGGAGTTACAGTACATTTTTTAGAGAAAACACTTCTTACCAGTTCGAATATTGCTACTAGGGAACTTCAATCAAATCATACATCAGAGTACATATCTAAAGTATTTGTCGATATTCTGGAAGATTGGAATATACCGCAGTCTAAAGTAACTTGCGCAGTTACAGACAATGGTGCTAATATGGTTTCCGCGATCAAAAAATCTCTTGGGGACGCGAAACATTTACCGTGTTTTGCACATACCATAAATTTGATTGTGGATTCATCATTAAAAAATACTTCAACTACAATTACTAGTATCATCGATAAAGTAAGAAATATTGTGAAATGGGTTAAAAACAGTGTTATACAATCAGACAAACTAAGAAAAATTCAGATTGATAGTGGAGTATCTGAGGGATGCACAAAAAAATTTATTCTTGACGTTAAGACCCGCTGGAATTCACTATATTATATGGTTGATAGATTTTTAGATATGTCCAAAATTGCTGCACAACTATTACTGGATGCTACAGACGGTCCTGAGTTAGTGAATGGACAGGAAATTGAAATATTAAAACAGTTGGTACCATTGTTACAACCGTTCGAATTTGTTACAAGAGAATCATCAGGCCAGAATTACGTTACCTTATCCAAAATCATTCCCATGATAAATTGTCTCACATCGCAGCTAACGAACTTTTCATCATCAATAGAATGCGTTACACAGTTGCAAATGAAACTACTAGCTGAATGTAAGAAAAGATTTGGTCTCATTGAATTTAATACACTTGCAGCGTTGGCTACAATGTTAGATCCACGGTTCAAAAACCTCCACTTTCAAGACGCAAGTGCGTGTGGTAAAGCTATACAAAAATTGAAAAACATGATTGCGGAAAATGTGACAATGTCAACCAGTGGGTCTGAAGATGAAACAGGGAACGAAGATTTTGACTTTTGGTCACATCACAAACAACTCGCAGTTGGCCAGAAGCGAAAGCGTTCCTCGAAAGCCGATGAAGTTTCTATATATTTAGCGAATCCAGTCTGCGCATTAAAATCTAACCCATTGGAGGAATGGGAAGATTTAAAGCCCGTGTTTCCAACATTATATAAACAAGCACGCATTTATTTAAATATAGTAGGTACCTCTGTACCTTGCGAAAGGCTCTTTTCCAAAGCTGGCGCAACACTAACTACCTCAAGAAATCGCCTAACAGGCAAACATTTAGAAAAATTGATATTTTTAGGGAGTACTACAAAAGCAGACTTTTTTTCGTAAATAATAAAGAAATTTAACACTTTTTTTGGTTTTTACTTAAAATTTTCCTCAAACTATTCGATACGAGTAAGTATCGATACTTTTCAATTGATACCAAGTAAGTATCGATACTTTACGACCGATTCAGTATCGAGTAAAAGTATCGATACCTCGATGGTATCGTTTCATCCCTAACTACATCGCAGTGGAATCTTGGCGCGAAGACGACACACGAAGCTGGCGCATCGCAGCGGAGACCTTGACGCGGCGGGCGGCCCTCGACGAAAAGGAACGACTCATTTTTTTTTTTTTTTTTTTTTTTTTGATATGGCATCTCGTAGTTGACCTTGAGAGGCCGTGACTACTTAACCGGACTTTCCTGTGGATGCCTTAAATGAATTTAAAGCCTCCAGCCAGGGCTACTAAAAGCTAAGCGACTACACGCTAAGGGCACCCCCTGTGGGGTACGAACCTCGGCTTAGGGTGTCGCTGGAGAAAACAGCAAGGGACGGCTGGATCGAATTATTTTATTTTTATTTCGGTTTGATGACCACGGCGTTTCCTAGTACTAGCTCTGAGAAGAAACGGCCGAAACAAACTCAGAGGTCATAGTCGGGAGTTTATATTTACTGGCTCAGCTGCGGCGCGGGCTGGCCTTCATCGGACGAGGGACGGGGGAGGGGGCTGCTACGTTGAACGCGTCGCGATGGACCTCGGCGGCGAGGTCGGTAGGTCGGTCTGTGTTTTGTGAGTGTGCTGGTGGTCCTATTGGCCTCTTGGAGGAGGGTAATGGGGTCATCTGGGTCGGTGAGTGCATGCCTTGGGCGGCGAAGCTTGGAGATGGTGGAGGGGGTGTAATTAGCAGCCGCTACTATCAGGGGATTGCGGTGCTTGGAGGCAGTGTCGAAGAAGCGTTTGGAAAGACGCTTCATGAACTGCTGAATGGTGGGGATTTTGAGATCTAGGTGGAGGATCTCATTACGGACGAACCAAGGGGCGTTTGTGGCTTTACGCAAGAAACGGTTTTGGACTACTTGCATCCTATGGATATGACGCGGCTTGGCGTGTGCGAAGACAGGACAAGCGTATGTCATAATCGGGCGTATGCACGCTGTGTACAAGCGCATTTTGCACTTGAGCGACAGTTTGCTACGCGGGTTGAGGACGGGGTGGAGTCGACCCAGAGCGTAGGCGGCACGTGAGCGGACCGCCTTAATGTGCTCTGAGAAGTTGAGGTTGCGGTCGAGGATCACACCGAGATATTTGGCTTGCTTCCCCCAGGGGATCAGCTCGCCAGACATGGTGATGGGTCGTGGGGTGGGGACGTTTAGTCGCGGCTTTGTGTGGAGTACCGCTTGACTTTTTTGGGGGTTAACTTCGATCCTCCATTTCTTGAACCAGTCAGCCAGTTTGTTGACTGCGGTTTGGAGATGGTGTCGAATTCGATCAGGGCTGAGTCCCGAGCAGTAGATGGCGGTGTCGTCTGCGAACAGAGCGACTTGGGCCTTACCACCTTTCGGGATATCGCTTGTGTACAGCGTGAAAATAAGGGGGGCTAGCACGGAGCCCTGGGGAACACCTGCACGGATGGGGCGGGGGGAGGAGTGTGCTCCTTCGATTTTGTAGCGGAAGGTGCGGTTTGACAGGAAGTCCCGTAAGATGAGAACGAGACGGTCGGGCACTCCGAGTTTGTACAGCTTATAGATTAAGCCGTTGTGCCAGACTTTGTCAAACGCTTTCGCTATATCGAAGTAGACTACGCCTGTGTACATACCACGCATGAACCCTGCGTGTATATGTTCAGTGATGCGTAGGACTTGTTGTGGACAAGAGTGTTGGGATCGGAACCCGAACTGCTCATTGGGAATGAGGCCCTTGTTCTCGGCGTAAGCTCTGAGACGCTTATAAATAAGCCTCTCATAGATTTTGCCGAGAACTTTCAGCAAGCTGATGGGACGGTAACTAGTTGGTTCGGCTTTGGGCTTGCCGGGCTTGGGAATGCCAATCACTGTGGCTTCTTTCCACGTTTGTGGGAAAATGTTGTTCCCCATTGCACCATTGAAGATGGTGGTCAAGAGGAGGACTAGGTGGGCTGGGAAGAGACGGACCACTCTGTTGGTGATGCCGTCTGATCCGGGTGCTTTCTTGGGTTGAAGGCCTTTGATGATGTCCTGCACTTCATCTGGAGTGATGGGAGGCAGGGGATCATCCGGGTCGTCAACGGGCGGGAGGGAGGTCCTACGTTCAACTTCAGCGTCGACCTCTAGGAGGTGGGCTTGGTCTACTGGTAGGAGGCTGGGGGAGCACTGGGCTTCGAGGCAGGAGGCAAGGCATTCAGCCTTTTCATCGTCATCGAAGGCGATGGTATTGTCGGGGCGAACCAGAGGAGGCATGGTGACAACTTCTTTGGATTTTAACTTCCTCTGAAGTTCCCAGAAGGCTAGGTGGGTGGGCTCTAACTCGTCCAGCATCTTATCCCAACCGGCTTCACGCCACTCCGATATGCGTCTTTTTACAGTTCTCTGTAAATAGCGCATATGGGCTTTGTTGGCCGCGCAGGGGAAGCTGCTGTAGGCACGGACAGCCGCGTTCTTCTCGGTCAGGAGTTCACGCAAGTCAGTGGGAAGTTTCCAGCGACAGTCTTCTGTCGCTGTTACCTCCCTTGAACATTCGTTCAGGACTGACTGTACGTGATCCGTGAACGAGTCGATCGCGGTCGTCGTGTCCGCGATAGAGTCCAGGCGTGCAGGTATGGAGTCCAGGTGGGGGGATGTGGAGGATTTCAGCCTATCGCTTACTTTCCTCCAGTCCGTTACCACCTTTGTATAGGGTTCTTGACCTGGGTCAGAGAGGCCAGTGCGGGGAGCCAGTCTGATAACGACTGGTCGATGATCGGACGATAGCTCTGGTAGCGCTTCTATAGAGTCTAACCGTAGGTTGACGTTCTTTAGGAGCGCCACGTCAAGGACGTCCGGGGTGTGATCGGGGTCGTAGGGGAAATGGGTGGGGGTCATAGGTCCCACGACGTCGAAGTTCATTCGGGTAGAGAGGTCAAACAAGAGTCTGCCTCTGGAGTTGGTCCTGGTGCTATTCCAGGCGGTGTGTTTGGCGTTGAGGTCGCCCGCTATTATCACGGAGTCGCTCAACCCCAGAAGTAGGGCGATGTCGTCTGCTAAGAGTTGGTGATTCTCTGCAGAGGAACTGGGAGGGAGGTAGGCCGACACTAATGTGATAGGTTGGTGGCCTGTCATGCCGAGGCGGCACATTGACACTTCGAGTCGTGAGAGGGGTGGGGGGTCCATTGGGATGCAATGTAGAGCCCTTTTGAAATAAATAAGGGTACCGCCTTTGTGACAACGCAACCTGTCGTTGCGAACTACGCGGTAGTTCGCGATCAGAGGTGTGCGGTGGCTAGGCTTGAGGAAGGTCTCTTGGGCGAGGAAGATATCTATCTGGTGCTCACGAAGGAATGTTGAGATCTCTAATTTCTGATCTCTAATGCCATCGGCATTGAAGTGCACCAGTTTCAGGGATCGGGGCTTGGTTCGTTTGCTGCTCCTGCAATCCATTAATTGGATGCGATGGAGGACAGGGCCTGGGTGATTTCAGGGTAGGCATTGTAAATGCCTATCACGGCCTCAAGGTTGCCAGCAGATCTGGCAGCCAAGAGTTCTTTTGCCATTTGCCTGGCACGGGGGGACATGAAAATGAGGAAGGTCCCCGAGATGACGTTGAATGCGTCAAGGGGGTTGCTTCCGGTGGTTGTTGCGGGGGTTGTGCGTGCGGGGGTTGTTGTCGCCGCAGCAGCAGTTGTTGCCACCTTTTGGGCCGTGGAAGGTCGGATGCGAGGATCCTTGTCCTTCCATGTGGGGGTGGGTTGAGGAGTCGTGGGGGCGGCCGCCACTAAGGCCGGGAAGGCCTTCTGGTGGTTTAGAGCGTTCCAGGGACTAGGTCTCTGGGGGCTCAAAGCCACCGGGGGCTGGGTCTGGCCTGCTGGGGCCTCCCTTTGCTGGCGAGCGCTCGCGCGCTTCGCCAGTTTAGGGGAAGATGACTTGGGGGCCTTGGGGCACCCACGGTAGTTGGCCGTGTGGCCGGTCGTGCCGCATAGGACACAACTTGGTGGCTCGGTGCAGAGCGCGCGGTCTTTGGGCCGTGGGCACTCTGCTGTGCCGTGGTCGCCTAGGCACTTAACGCACCTGGGCTTAGCATGGCAGTGTGCCTGTGAGTGGCCGTACAGTTGGCACCTATGGCATTGGCCAACGGTGCCGCTTTTGTGCGGCTTCTCGATTATTATGCCTGAAAGAGAGCAGATGCTCTTAAGCAGGAATAAAGGGTGGTGGGTGACTCCCTCGACGGGGGGACTGATCACTAGGATCATGTCGTACGGTGTCCCTTTTCCGCGTGCCTTGTGCATGCGGTGGACTTCCTTGATTGGGATCCCCTGTGCAATGAGATCAGCTTTGATCTCTTCAGTGGGGATCTCCTTAGGGACCCTTCGGATCACCACGCGTGTGAGACGATCCTCAGGGAGGGAGTAGGTGTGGAAGGCCACACCTCTTTGGCGGAGGAGCTTTGTTAGCTCGCGGAAGTCCCTGGCTGACGGGACTGAGACTTTAATCCCCGTCTGAGTGGACTTAGCATTCGTGAATGCTATTTTGTGTTCCGTGCACCAGCCGGACACTGAGGGCCACTTCGCCTTGTCTTGGATGAAGACAGGCGGGGGAGGGGGGATTTTGGAGGCCGCACGTGGGGCCGAGGGGGTGGATTTGGGTGACGCGGCACGAGGGGCGTCAGTCCCTTTAGGGAGGGCGGGAGAGGGGCTGGGACGGCCGCTGGCCGACTCGGCAGCCACCAGTTTGGGGGCTTGGATGGAGGAGGAGGATTTCTTCCTCCTCCTCTTGAGGGCGACGACCTTAAAGTCAGGTTCGTCGTCGTCGTCTGACGCCTGGGTGGGCGGGGTTGATTCCTCGGAGGAGTCCGAGGAGATGGGATTGGGGCGTTTGGCCGAGAAGACTTCGGTGTCCATGGACACCTCGGTCTCGGCGGGGACGGCATCGGGCTGGGGGGAGGGGGCCAGCTGTTGGAGGACAGCCACCCTGTCGCCATATTTGGCGCGGATCGAAGGTTCTTCAAGCAGAACCTCCTTTAGAATGGCGAGAAGCGCCTCATAGTGGGGAGAGGTCATTTTATTTACCTATCCCACCCGGGTGGATTGGTCCGGGGGTGTGTACCCTCCCTGTCGGGTATAGACAGGGAGGTGAGTACCTAAGGGTGAGCCCTAAGCTTGTATTCCGTTGCCAGTCTCAATGTGCAACGGGCCCTAGCCGGTCTAGCGCGAAGGGTGTAGACACACCCTAAAGACACTAGGTGTGTAGCTGTGAAGGGAAAACTGTACACCAGTTCCGACTAGGAGATCCCCCAAGGCCGGAGGTCTGGGACCCGTCCAATTGGCTGCCTAGCCCTGAAGGGGTTCGGCGGGTGTATTGGGTCAACACCCCACTCGGTTTAGTTATCACCGTTAGGTATCGGCCGAGGACCACGAAACTGTGGATTTAACCCTGAAGGGGCCTAGAGACTCTAGACAAAACGCGGACGTATGTTAAAGGAATAGGATAGTTAATAAACGAGCGGTCGGGTAAACAATTTGTCTACGTACGACCGGCTTGTTTATTTCATCAATACCGGCGAGCACGGGGGCAGCGGGGCGCAGGGGGCACCTGTGGCGACGTGCGGGCGGCGTCTCGGACGATCGAGCAGCGAGGGGAGCGGGGCGCGGGGAGCACTTACGGCGACACGTGTGGTCGGGGCGAGGGCTATCCGCTGAATGTTTTTTGTATTTTTGCGGAACGACTCAGCGCGTCTACCTATATTTATAGATTCACAGCGCGGGCCAGCGGCGCCCCGCGCCCCTCTCCGAGACGCGACGCGTGTTAAAGATCGCAGTAATAATATTGTATTTTATAATTGTAAATAATTAGTCATACCGCAACTTGTACCATAAAAAATGTAGATATAAGCAGGGGTTTTGAAGTCGAATACACAGATCATATCGGACACGCAGTTTTATTCTACCTAAGAAGATTCCTCCTCCAAATTGGTGACCCTGAAGAAAAGAAGAAATATCAAGACTGAATCCCTGCAGAAATTATATAAAAAAAAAAAAAATGTCGAGGAGCGAAGAATTCAGCGATGCATTAGGCGTCACAACAATGAAGAACGACGTAGCTACAATATCGCTGCCTGCACGACTACCACCATTTTGGCGCCAAAATCCGCGTCTTTGGTTCGCGCAGTTTGAAGCCGCCGTCGCCGCCAGCAAGATAGGTGACGAGCAGAAATTTAACCTTGTCGTCCCACTACTCGGCTGCAGCGACCTGGAACAAATCGCCGACATCATACTAGAACCGCCAGCCACCGGTAAATACAGCGCGCTGAAAGAAAGACTGATTTCCACTTATCAAGAATCAGACCATCGCCAGCTTCAGAAACTCCTCAGCGGTCTCGAACTCGGTGATCAGAAACCGAGCCAGCTGCTACGTAAAATGCGCGACCTAAGTGGCAAACTTCTGTCCGACGAAGCGCTCAAGGTCATGTGGCTTAATCACCTGCCCGCACAAGTTCGCGCAGTATTATCCGTGAACACAGAATCTACACTCGAAGTTCTAGCTGCGATGGCCGACAAAATGATGGAACACTTCGAACCAACAGTCGCCGCAGTCTCCGTAGTTCCCCCGCCAGCATCGGTCAACGAAGTACAACAGAACTCCGTCACAAATCTGCAAATCAGCATGCTTTGCAAACAAATTGAAAAGCTATCTCTCGAAGTCGCCGAATTACGAAGTAATCAACAAAATGCATCACATCGCCGTTCCCGCTCGCACTTTGCTAGCCGTCAACATAGCCGCTCTCGCTCACACTCAAGGTCAAGGCCGCGCGCTACTAACGCGCGTACACCGAGGGACGCCGACTGGCTATGCCGTTATCACTATCGATACGGCGACGACGCACGTAATTGCGAATCGCCGTGTTCCAAGAGCAAGCAGGAAAACTAAAAAGTACATCGACTGTGGCGGGTGTCGATGTAAACCACACATCTCGCCGCCTATGCGTGATCGACATCAACAACAGAGAGAGATTTCTCGTCGACACAGGAGCCGACATATCGGTATTAGCCGTCCGAAATAAGAAAAATAAACCGACCAAGGATACCTACAAATTGTTCGCGGCAAACGGAACAGAGATTCGTACCTACGGAGAGCGCACGCTTGAACTCAACTTAGGTTTACGAAGAAGCTTCAAATGGACATTCGTAGTCGCCGATGTAAAAACCTCAATACTGGGTGCAGACTTCCTAGTTTACCACAAACTGCTAGTCGACCTGCACCAGAGGAAACTTATCGACCGCGTTACCGATCTCAGCGTGAACGCCATCAAAATAAATAACAACGAAGAAACTATACACATGGTCAACCGAGACCACGTATATCACGACATATTGAAGAAATACCCTGATGTTCTGCGGCCTATGTCACTCAAGACTCCAGTGAAGCATGACGTCACACATCACATTGAGACTACAGGACCGCCGATATACTCACGGCCGCGCCCTCTACCGCCGGACAAATACAAAGCGGCAAAACTGGAATTCGAGCGCATGATAGAGATGGGTATATGCAAGCCGTCAAAAAGTCCGTGGGCAAGTCCTCTCCACGTCGTCAAGAAAAAGGATGGGTCACTTCGTGTATGTGGAGACTACCGGAGACTAAATGCAGTCACCGTACCTGACAGATATCCCATTCCACGTATTCAGGATTTTACGTACCAGTTACACGGCAAGAAAATATTTTCAAAGTTGGACCTGAAAATGGCATACTTTTGGATTCCTATAGCTGCACAAGACGCACAGAAGACCGCAATCATAACACCTTTCGGCCTATTCGAATTCAACTGCATGACGTTTGGATTACGCAACTCAGGCCAAACATTTCAACGTTTCATGCATGAAGTTTTACGAGGACTGGACAACATCGTATTCTGTTTCGTCGACGATCTACTTGTCTATTCAAATAACCAGGAAGAACATCGCCAGCACTTACAAATAGTACTCGAACGCCTAAATACCTACGGCGTCAGTCTTAACATCGACAAGTGCGAGTTTGATAAAGAAAACATAGAGTTCCTCGGTTATCAAGTATCAGCAAATGGTATCAATCCCACTCAAGAACGTATACAAGCAATAGTCAATTACCCGAAACCACAGACAGTACAAGAACTAAGAAGATTTTTAGGCATGATTAACTTTTATCGCAGCTGTTTACCACATCAAGCCGAACATCAGCATGAATTAAACAAGTACCTACACAACAGCAAGAAAAATGATAAAACTCCGATACAATGGACACCAGAAAGCGAGCAAGCTTTTGAGAAATGCCGACAAAGCATTCTCAAGGCCACAACACTTACGCACCCGATTCCCAACGCAATATTACGTCTATACACAGACGCGTCAAACACTAGCATTGGCGCTGTATTAGAACAAAAGGTCGATGGCGTATGGAAACCACTGGCATTCTATTCAAAAACATTGAGTGATACGCAAAGAAAATATAGCGTATATGATCGCGAATTATTGGCAATGTTCACCTCAATTAAACACCTACGTCGGCTGATAGAAGGCAACGACGTAACAATATTCACCGACCATAAGCCATTAACGTATGCATTAACAAGAGCGCCAAGTACCAGCGATACACCGAGAAGAGAGCGTCAACTACATTACATAAGTCAGTTTTGCTCGAAAATTCAATACGTTCACGGTAATAATAACGAAGCGGCCGACGCCCTATCTCGTATAGAAGAAATCGACTTGTCGCAATCTACGATCGACTACAATCAACTCGCTAAAGACCAAGAGAACGACGACGAACTCAAGATCAGCATGACCAACCCGAATCTGAAGTTTGCAGAAATCACATTGCCCGGAGGTCAACGACCTATCATATGCGAAACATCAACAGGCAACTTACACCCGTACCTACCAGCGTCTTATCGTTTTGTAGCATTCAAAGCACAACACGAACTTAGCCACCCAGGTGTACGTACGACAAGAAAGATAATGGTCACTAAATTCTTTTGGCCGAATATGAATAAAGAAGTCGGTATGTGGACAAGGTCATGCATCGGATGCCAGCGCGGGAAAATCCAGCGACATGTTATCAGCCCGCTCGGCGAGTTTCAAAAATCAGCGCGTTTCGAACATATTCACGTAGACATTGTCGGACCACTTCCGCCGTCTAATGACTATAGATACCTAGTCACGATGGTCGACCGTTGCACTAAATGGCCCGAAGCAATACCTACTCGTGACATCACCGCCGACACTGTTGCCAAGGCAATTTACGAGGGATGGATAGCGCGATTTGGCTGCCCCTTACGTGTGACAACGGATCAAGGCAGACAGTTCGAGTCGTCATTATTCAACGCACTGATGAAGAAATTTGGCATAACACGGATTCGAACCACCGCATTTCACCCTCAAGCAAACGGTCAAGTCGAACGATGGCATCGAACCTTGAAATCCGCACTTATGGCGCGAAACGCCGGCGTACACTGGAGCGAGGAACTAGCGACCGTACTCCTCGGTTTAAGAACAGTTTTACGTGAAGATACGCAAGTCAGCCCAGCTCTCATGACATACGGGTCAACATTAAGAATACCGTCAGATTTTTTCACGCCCACACAGCCAAAAAACGACGACGCAGAATTCGCCCGTCAGCTGACCGAAACAATGTCGACACTATCTCCAAACAGCAAGTCACATAGCAACAACAGAAAGATTTTCGTGTACAAAGACTTGGCTACGTGTACTCATGTCTTCGTGCGTAATGATACCGTACGAAGCCCACTGACTCCACCTTACGAAGGCCCATTCAAAGTTCTACATCGCGGCAACAAACAATTTACCATTCAGATGCCCCTACGAACATCTGTCATCACAATCGACAGACTCAAACCAGCACACTTACTCAAGCAAGAAGAACCTACTACTAGAGGAACAACAGACGCACGTGACACTCGTCGCACACATACATCGAGCGCGAATAACGAGCCGCGGCCGCTGACCCCGCCGACCTCGAGTACAACCCGCGAATCCTACGTCACTCGCACCGGACGCACCGTTAAAAAAAATGTACGATTCGCTTAGAGGGGGATGCTGTAGGAACATACATACAGTACTCATAGAATTACCGTACCTCCAAACAGTTACCTCCAAACAGTTACCAGTTACCTCCAAACAGTTACCAGTTACCAAGGAATACCAACAACACCTTATTACCAATACGTTTTGACAACATCCATTCAGGAATAATCGAACAACGCCGTCTCGAGAGAGACGCTATACGTTTGACTCATCTGTTGAAAGGAACAAGAGGCCGCCTTGAAAAAGGCGTTTACTGTCAAAGGAATATGATACGTGATGCGTTGCGTGGGTTCAACGACATCACTCGTAAGTACGTTTTTGACACACGGAGTTGATATATCGCAGCGGAGATCTGTACACGAAGACTGCACACGAAGATTACATCGCAGCGGAGATATGTCCACGAAGACTACATCGCAGTGGAATCTTGGCGCGAAGACGACACACGAAGCTGGCGCATCGCAGCGGAGACCTTGACGCGGCGGGCGGCCCTCGACGAAAAGGAACGACTCAGCGCGTCTACCTATATTTATAGATTCACAGCGCGGGCCAGCGGCGCCCCGCGCCCCTCTCCGAGACGCGACGCGTGTTAAAGATCGCAGTAATAATATTGTATTTTATAATTGTAAATAATTAGTCATACCGCAACTTGTACCATAAAAAATGTAGATATAAGCAGGGGTTTTGAAGTCGAATACACAGATCATATCGGACACGCAGTTTTATTCTACCTAAGAAGATTCCTCCTCCAAAGGGTATTTGTAAGTTCAATAAAACAAAAATTATTTGTAAGTAATAAAAACGTTTATTGTTTATTATTAGCAAATGAATTTGAGGTGGTGACCGTTACGTTACTGGCACTCTACTAATCGGGAACGAAGATTGGCGATAACACGTTGACACATAGCTATCGATATTGCTGCCATTTCTGACCTGATGTTTTGCTTCAACTGGGTTAGAGTCGTCGGATTATTTTGATAAACCTTACTTTTAAGGTATCCCCATGCAAAATAGTCGAGCGGGCTAAGATCGGGACTTCTGGGAGGCCAGTTGATGTTACCCCTTCGCGAAATGACTTTATTAGGGAATAATTCGTTAACAACTTCCATTGAGTCATTTGAGGTATGGCAAGTGGGCCCATCTTGTTGGAACCACGTTCTTGAGTTGAAACCTGTAAACTCCTGCAACTCTGGGACCAATAAATTTCGCAACATATCGCAATAACGGTTACTATTCACATTAATTGCTCGGCCTCGTTGATCTTCATGAAAATAAGGACCAATTATGCCTTTAGCAGACATAGCGGCCCAAACAACGACTTTTGGGCTATGCAGGGGTCGTTCATGCTTTCGTCTCGGATTCTTCACTGCCCAGTACCGACAATTCTGCTTGTTAACATGACCATTCAGGTGAAAATTTGCTTCGTCACTGAACAGTATGTTGTTAAAGTTGTTAAATCGCTGCAGCATTTCGTTCGCAAAATTCAGTCGATTCGCATAGTCCGTATCCTTCAATTCTTGAACCAATTGAATTTTATAGGCTTTTAGATGTAAGTCTTTCTTTAAAATCGAATGTAAAGACGATTTTTTGATGTTCAGCGCTTGGCTTCGCTTTCGGATGGATAAAGACGGATTTTGACGAACCGACGCCTCAACTTCTTCAATTGTTTCTTCATCGCGAACTGAACGAGGACGACCAGAGTTTTGAATTTTAACTGTCGCACCTGTATTCTCGAACATCCTGATCAATTTCCTAATGCTATCGTCACTTGGCGCGTGGCGTGTACGATATTCCGCACGATAGAGACGTTGAGCAGTCACTATTGAATCGCCATTACGATAATACGCTCGTACGCAAAATGCGCGATGCGTCCCCGAGAACTGTCCCATCGTGACTAAAACTCCACAAAATGGCGGACGCCACAAACCCCTCCCCGCTCCCTTTAGACGCCCCGTTTCGAATATGGCGCGAAAACAAATACCCGATACTCTTTTTGGACACCTTGTACAATACAATGTGCTAGTATCAAAATGATTTTTTTAAATAAATTATAAACCAGCGCTTGACTGCAATCCCGCCTGATGGTAAGCAGTGATGAGATCGTTGATGGTAAAGCGCGCTAGTTTATGAAGAGCCTATTCACTCTAGCCTTGAAGACACTCAAATTGTAGTGTGACGGAAACACCGCCGCCGGCAAATTATTCCGGTCCCTCGATGTACGCGGTACAAAAGAAGAAGCGAAACGCTTCGTCCCGATCGTAGTGATGTTAACACCGTAAGGGTGGAAAGTCGCCTTACGACGGGGCGTCCGATGGTGGAACGGAGATGGGGGAATTAAATCATGCAATTCCCTTGCACACTCAACAGAATGCATCCTATATAATACCGAAAGTCTGGCTACTCTATGCCTGTGCACCAGGCTTTGGAGACCGTTTCGAGTAAAATGTGGGTCGCCAATCAGCCTCTTCGCAAGCCTCTCCACTGAATCTAAAGTAGCCAGGTGACGTTTCATTCATGACGTGGCTGCAGTACTCCACACACGAGCGGACCTGTGCTTTGTACAACATTAGAAGCTGCCCTGGTGTGAAATACTGCCGGACCTTTGCGATGACGCCAAGTTTTCTGGCAGCCACTTTGACCTTGGAATCAATGAACCACCCAAAGTTTAGGTTCGAGGAAATCTCAACTCCCAAAAGCTGAAGGCGGTCGGTGCACTCCAAGGATACATTCATACATTCAATCAGATTAACAGGGTTGCTATATGCACGACCGCAGCGCCCTCATTTATTTTCACGACTTTATAGACAGATTATAATTGTAGATTCTATGCAAAATGCAAATTCTATGCATAGACAAATAAAACATGTTAAATGTTTACTTGTCAAATTCATATTATTTTATAAAATTGGATCTGTTGAAGCATAATATCAAATCAAATATTTATTAAGGAATTTGATATTATTGCGATTATACTACCAACAGTTTAAAGGTATTATGAAAATGGCGGGACTTGAATCCATGGTAGTTGAAGAGGTTAAGCCGGTCGATAGGGAAAAGGTAAGTTAAAACATAAATCGTTACCTGCGTTCATTTTTTATTTAATGTGAAATAATTATAGAGAAATTGGTTAATTGGCTCTTTAACTTTCATTCGAAGAAATTGAGCATTCAAAGTGTTGACATTGTCTAACCGTGTCTTATCTTTCTCTTACAGACCTGCCCATTATTACTTCGTGTTTTTTGTTCAACCGGTCGTCACAATTCGCCTGGTGACTATGCAAGGGGAAATGTTCCTCAAAACGAACTTCAAATATACACTTGGATGGACGCTACGCTTCGTGAGCTTACAGGTCTTGTGAAAGAGGTTAATCCAGAGACAAGACGTAAGGGCACATATTTTGACTTTGCAATAGTGTACCCAGACATGAGATCACCAACATATCGCATGAGAGAGATTGGGGTCACTTGTTCAGGGCAACGAGGTGGGGATGATAATAAAACTTTAGGTCAAGTAAAGTTTCAGATTGGTAACTATTTGGATATATCTATAACACCACCCAATAGAATGCCTCCACCAATGAGACGAGCCCAGCCTTACATAAATAATCGACCCTATTAAATGTACCTTGATTATTTGTAAGTTAATTTAGTGAGCTTTAATAAACCTTATTTTCAAATCTTTTAGTGTTTTCATCTTGTTGTTTTATGCATACTCTATTTTTATGAGTATAGTCTATCAGAGTTTCATTGAATCATTGTTCAGATTCTTCATTCAGGTTATTCAGAACTCTTGGGCTTAAGAGCCAGTCAAGATATTGTTAATTATATTTAAAAAAAGACATGTGACAACTCCAATAATTAAATTGGGATAAGAGCAGGAGAATGACGATCAGACTGATGGTTTAACAAGAAATAAATTTTCACACATATCTTATGGTAGATGAATTTTCTTATGGATGTTTGTTATTATCATGAGGAGATCTGCAGAAGAACGAGAGTAACCAACATAGTCTGAAAAATTGCTACACTAATTGGCAGTGGCAACCAGGCACATTGCCCACAGTACTGATGCACGATGGGGCTGAAGGGTTCTCAAGTGGCAACTACGCACCAGAAGACTCAGCGTGGATAGGGCCTTGACAAGGTGGACTGATAATCTGGTGAAGCGGGAGGCGCAGGACTGGTCATTGTGGAGATCCTTGAGGGACGCCTATGTCCAGCAATGGACGTCTTTCGGCTGAAATGTTGATGATGATGATGATGGATGTTTCTTTTGACTATTTGTAACTACAATGGTTGGTACTAATATTGTAATTTGTTACACTAGAAATAAGGTTTTTGTCATGTATTAATATTTTACATAGAGAACTTAATGTTGTTTCGTGTATATTAATAAATAAAAAATGAATTTAACAAAGTGTGCAAAAGTAATGGTATTGATCAGCTGAGTGTCAGAAATAGAATAATACCCTAAGTAATAAAGTTAAAAGAAATAAAAACTAGCTTATAAAAAGTATTTTATTTTCATCTCTCATTTATGTGCTTTCAGGGCACAATTAAAACCACTTGGAACTAAACCAATGTTATGTTGATGATAACACTTATATGACAAGACAACGAAAAATGTCCTTATATTGAGATTTTTCCTAAAATAAATATAATTACAATATAAACTTAAATACTAAGGATTTACGGGTGATCTGAATGGCCTCTTAGATTTTTTGCCCATTGTGGCGAGATCGATAGTAATTCCATTAGGTAAAACAGCCTTATTTTCCTGATAGTCTATAAAGCCTTTCTCGTCTCTGTCCTCCTTGGCTTTGTCACAAGGAATACCAGTTTCGTAATTGTATTCACGCTTCAATCCATCAGGATCAACATACCCGTATTTGCCTCTTGTGATGCAGTCCACACCAATGGTCTCTTCCTTGAACGATCCGTCGTCATTTTCAAATCCCCAAGTGATGCTGCCGTCTTCGTTCTCATCTCTAAACTTACGAATAATCTGTGCTACAGGTTTTTTCTCCCTCTGGTGCGATTGTGTGTATTTCTGCTGAGGAGCTTTAGCGGGTGCCCTATTTATAGGCTCCTGTGGTCTTGAATACTGTCTAACAGGTTGAATGGGCGCCTCGTCATCTTCAATGAATGGCTTTGGTTCGGGTCTGAACACAGGCCTCTGAGGCCTGCTCGAAAGAGGCTGTAGGCGCGCTGGTTGCGGTTTGTTGAGTGGCTCATTTCTGACTGGGTTAAAAGCCTGCGGTGGCAGCAGCGGTCTGTATTGTGTAGGCTTGATAGGTTCAAGTGTTTGTCTAACTGATGACGGTGTGGATTGTGGGTATGGGGATGGGTTGTAAACAATCGGAGGTTTGGGTTGCGAAGTGGTCGTTATGTCGTAGTATTCGTTTTGAGGTTCGGCAGTGGAAAATATACTGGGGGAGAAAGGTGTTGGCGTGTTGATTTCCAATTCATCTTCAGGTTCTTCAGTGACTGGTTTAGCAGGCTCATCGAGTGATTGAAGGCTCGGACGCGGTGAAGCATCTACTGACTTAAATGATGGCCTTGCTAAACCCGGCCTCCTGATTCTGGCTGGACCTCCTCCAATCGGAGAAGCTTGCAGGCGTCCTTGTCTGAAACCTCCTTGTCTGGGACCTCCCACTGGGATCGCGCCTGGTATTTGTAGCCGTGGTGGAGCCGGAGAATCATTATATTGAGCATAAGCTGTGATTACACACAGCATACATATCTGGAATAAAAGAAAAGAAAACATAAGTAGGTAATTTTGTTTGGCTATAATTCGCACCGGACTATTTGGAGTTAGAATGTTACAGACTGCTCTATCTTGGCTTAATCCAGGAGCCTTTACGACCCATATTCAAAGCTGGGACAGCACAATTGATTAAACTGATTTCTTTAAACTTAATTTGGCTAAAGGAATGTATAGCGCAACCAGTGAACTGGCACACTTTCCAGCGACGTGGGCCTTCAAGACTATTTATCCTACTAATGTAGATATTATCGCCTGCCTTATTCTTATTCTATTGTTGGGCTTCTTATACAAAAGCCTATCTGCGTATTTGATTACGTTACGAAATTCTTAGTAGTTTCTAAATGTAGGTAGGTACTTATTTATTGGTTAGACGCGCAGTACGTTTTCAGAATATTTTGAATATTGTTTTAAATTTAGGTTAAAAACATTACAAGAAAACTTATTTCATAGCTATATCACGTTGAGCAGACGTAGATTCGACAGACGTCCTTAGGTCAGTCACTTTTTATTCTGATGTAACTGGGTGGAGATTTGCATTTGGTCAATTTCCTGCGGAATATAGTGTTTACTTACCTATGTAAATTGTATAGAGTATTTAGGTAGGTATACTTAATTAAGGCTAACGTTCTGTAAAATTTTAATTAATTAATAGTTCGCCGATTAGTTTCTACGACTGTATAGGTTGTCTATGAATCATGTACCTACAAGGTCAGCAATCTACATATACATAGGTACTTGCAGTATGCAGAGCAGTGCCCACATAATAGTGAGTACCTGTGTTGTAATATAGAACTCAGCATCCACGCGTTATTATCTATAAATAAGCGTTATTTATTGGTAACTCAATTTGGCGTAGTGACTTAGCGATTGCTTAACTGCACTACGTGCCCCTGGTTCGATTCCCGCATAGAACAAAAGGTACTGGGAAGGCGAATAACTATCGAAGGACCCTGAACGAGGCAAAAAGCTAAGGATAAGGATAGAGTCTAACAAAACCTTTAAATAAAGCGTAACTTATCTATCGAGAAGTGCAATGAGATACCTTCCTACCTAGGTCAATACTTCATTACTGTTATTAAATCAAATTACTTAAAAGCGAAACGATTTCCCGTTTCGCTTATTCGCTTATTGCCCATTGATTTCATAAATAAGGTTATGGTTTTTATTTATGTATGTCATTCATCTATAATTGTATCTTTAGGTATTGTGAAATTGTCGGTAGTGAGTAAAGTAGTTCTGATTGAGACAGTAACTTGTTGAGTAGAGAACATTGTCGTAACATGCAAATGGCACCTACTCACTCTACTTTGGGAAATCGATGTACATTTTGCAATATAACACTCGTTTTTAATAACTCTCACTTTGGGTGACAAGATTACCGAACTCATTTTTTAACTACGATTTCATTAATTTCGAATCAAGAAATATGTTGCGTTGAACACGCATAAAGACGAATTAACATACTTAGATCGTATCTGCCTACTCAGGTAGCTTCTACCGAAATGCTCTAAATGTTTGCGAAGTCAATGGCTTTAGTTGTTTTTATTCACTAGCACCAAATACCACCCAATCCACATACCTAATGCAGACAGTATAAATACCTAATCTAAATTCAGTATCCCACGGGAATTTAGAAAATTTCTTAATTTAAACAACTTGAAAATAAAATAATAGAACAGACAACTTATTTTCCGCAAGGGTTGACAGAGGTAGGCCTTTGCACTGACATAGGTATCACTAGGTGTGTTTAGTCTGCCAGACACTTACCTACTGACTAAATACCATCCTGATCTTCCATCTCAGACCTACACTTCCGCAAACCCCGACTGTTGCCGGCTCCACCCGGCAGCCTAATCGGCGAACAAATTTTTAGCAAATGAGAGACTAGTTGGAATCGTTTGGACCGCAATTGATATCATTTTACACTTTTCGTATTGTGTAACTCCACTACCTATCCGGTAATATCAATCGGTAAGCATCAATATCTAAAGAACGAATGAAAACTAGTGTCCGACCGAAACTGGTTTTGGAAACCGAAACCGAAACTCACGTGTCTAAGTATAAAATTTCTTAAAATACTGAAATTTGGAGAATTTTAGGTACCTATTATTTTGCATTAATGGCAACACAGTATATTAAGTTTGTTGTAATCATTTATTTAACATATTATAAAAAAATATATCTATTAATAACATTTTTATTATTTTGACAAATTAAGTTTTCGTAGCAAAATTTTAATCATCATCATCTCAGCGTTAATCCCAGTCGCATCCAAAGCCTTTTTCCAGCTCTGGAGTCTGAGGTCCGCTTGACCAGCTTAACTGCTAATTTTGGCGAAACTTCGACATTTTCCGTGAAGCGACTGCCGTCTGCCCTCCACAACCCGAAGGCGATATCGAAGCATTGCAGCTAGATTATATTTTTTAGTTACCACATTATTAATTAATTACTGTTTCATTAAATACTATGTATTGGTATTTTTTTTAAATATAAATTGAGACAACATCACATACATTGTCCTGGAACCCAAATTAAGGTTTTCCCTTGTGTTATGGATGACCAGAAACAATTTTGAGATCTTGCCGCGGGAAACGAAGTTAGGCGAACGCGATCGTGCGGAAACGTTCGAAATAAGACTCGGTTTCGGCAAAAGTTTCGGCCTATTTTGGCCGAAACCGAAACTGCCACCGAAACTTGATTTTTGGCCGAAACTCGGCCGAAACCGAAACCGAAATTTCGGTCGGACACTAATGAAAACAGACAACTTGACGGAGTGGAAGCGGACGGAGTGCGTGTCAAACATTTACTGACTAAAACCCACCAGAGTTTCTTTATTTGCCTGTGCCCGGTCACGATATCTTTTTCATAAAACCCGCGGCTCTAGTAGATAACCTGCAACTTTTGCAGTGCAGTATTGGATTTGGCCTAAACTTTAATGAGGTAGGACTTCTTTTTTTGATATAATTAGTACGTAATTCTTTGCATTTCTAAAAGATATATAGAATGTCCTTGTGAAAGAAATTAAAAATACAAATTCCCCGTGCAAACGTAACTTTCCGAAATGATTTGATCCTACCGCGATAGGTTAGGTGCTAAACTTCCCGCAGCATACAACATCGTAGCATTAATGAAGCGACAAATTGCAGCCATATGTACGATTCTTTCTTTATGAAATCGCATTGAGTGGAGTGTGTGTTTAGAAAATAAGGAAATTCTCGATTGTTCGTCGCGGTACGAAAGTTGAGCGCATTGTATGATCTAGATTGTGGGTTGTATTGAAGTGTATGTCTTAATGAATGATGTTGGGGGTTCAACAAAATACAAAGCGCCACCGGCAAGAATTGTTTTAAAGATTTATGGATAGAATACAAGGTCACATGAGCAAAATTCCATCGACGTGATGGGTACCGATGTAATATACATAAATATGATGAAAAGAATATGTAATGATTTTTTGGTATCGTTACATTCATAGATATTGTTATTTAAGAACATACTTAAAAATCTTTCAATTTTTTTTTTACTATTGTTCTCTTACATTCAGTTTTGTCATTTTTAGATAAAGCTAGATACTGGCGCCGATTCTCTGTTCACAAACTAATCTAATTTTAAGTTAAATGCATCTTTTTCTTTATATTTCATTAAGAAAAGGACATAACATAATCCCCCTTATTCATAAACACTGCTTAAAGTTAACTAGTGATTAGCGATTCTTTAACCATTCAATTTTGACCTTTTAACGTCACTTAACTTAAATCATCCTTTATGAATATACACTACAGTGTTTAAGGGGTTTATTCATAAACGAAGATTAAAGTTAAGTGACGTGCAAACGTCTAAAATGTATGGTTAAAGAATCGCTAATCACTAGTTAACTTTAAACATCTTTTATGAATAAGGGGGAATATGTTAGTTTAGGTCAAATTAGTTTGCGCAATTTACGTCTAAATTGATGTATTTTTGTTTGCCATTTTTATAATCGCTTCTAAACTGTCTATGGAATATATCAATTTGACAGGATTAAACTAAAATGTTAACTGCACAGTTAGCTCAGTGGTCAAGCTATTGACTGCTGCGCTGCGTGTCGCGGGTTCGATTACCGTACGGAACAAATATTTGTATGATCTAAAAGTAGTTGTTCTGGGTCTGGCTGTTTGTGTATGTGACTTTATATGTTTCTAAACACACCCACGATAAAGGAGAAATTCCTACTGTCGGGCAATGTTTAAAAAAAAAGAGAATTGCCGTCACTGACACACATGCAATTTTTTGCTAGCTGTATGTAAACTCAAATATTTTGATTAGTGCAATCGGCTACAGAAGTAAAACGCTAAATATTAAGTAACCACTGCATCTTGTTTACCTGAGACTTCCAGTTTTACCAGGTAGATATGTTTAAATCTTAACTTAGTTCACGTTTCGGAAAATATCTAGGCAATTATGACTTCGATGTACCCACAGAACGTCTGCATTCTGCTTAGTCATACCAATTCTAAAATGCTGTTACGAAAATCAAACAATACAGAATACTTGAATAAAATATGTAGTGGTTTTGATTGTTTAGATCTTTAGATTAAATGAATGGTTGTCTTTAATAAGACTACTGTTTTTAGGGCGTGAGCAGACTGATCTGAAAGGAGTAAGGACGCCCGGCGCGGGTTTGTACGCTTCCGCCAGTCAAGATGACTACGTTGGAATGGTGAACCATACACTAAACTACCTAATTATTATTACACTATTTATAAAATGTTAGGTTGCTTCAGACAATCCATACAAAATGTTATTACACTTAATTATATTAACACTTTAATTTGAAAATGTTAAATGTTTTGAAAGTCGAATGCACTTCTATTCATTGGTAGCATCATGTCATGCTATACAATAGATGTGTGCCACTAAAGACGATGTATAGGTAAAATGTTAATCAAATGAAACGTGTAGAGATTTCGTAGGTACAATATTATTTTAAAGAAGAACTTTTTAATAATTAAAAAAAAAATTGAAGTAAACATAGCAGTGGCAATACATAAAATAAAAAATAATACAGTCGTGCATTAAAAAAGTGTTATACTTTGTTATTACACGTCTGTATTTTATTTTACACTACATAACTGATACTGAGGGCGCGACGTCCTCCAACGCGTTGATGTCTTTTGTAAGAGCCACAAAAGGCTGATCGAAATTCACTTAAAACGGTCAGTATTCGATACGTTATTGAATAAGTACGCTAGGAGAATGCCCAATTATATTCGCATGTGTATGTTTATCATATAACTTGTTGCATCGTAACCGTCATGCATTGCTGGCCGACAATTAAGTCGCCGCGTAAGCGTTGTCTGCCACCTCAAGACTTCCATGACCATGTAATGTGTATGTAAGGAAATATTGGTAAAAAGCAAGGTTAAGTAAGGTTAAGTAACTTATGTGAAATGTGTTTATCACTGCTTATGGGAAAGTTATTAATTATCTATATTAATTCACTATCAAATACTTGCAGCGCAACAATATAATGTAGTCTACGAGAAAGCTGAGTAAAACTTGATTGATACCTTGTTCCATGGAAAAACAAATCTTGTATACTATGTGAAGAGTTGTCTTATAAAGGTTAGTACACATGTGTAAATTTCATCATACATTATGCGGTTCGTAATGACACAGTCCTTCTCTTCCCAGAGCCGAATATACACTAATAAGGGTGGATGATGGTTTTGATTTTGTTCGGTCATCATCAATTATGACTGATTGAACTTTTAAGCAAGATGAAAGTTTAATAAGAGACACACATTATGTAAAATTAGTAACATAATGAATATATTTTGTAAGAGTTCTGTAGCAAAACGTTTAATTTAACAGGACGTAAAACTTCGTTTGTTATGCATATCTGTGGATTTCGCGTGTCCGTGAAATGGAAACATGACTAATTTTAGACAGAGATGTTAGTTCTTTCAGCATTTCACTCTGTCGCCACATATAGGTGAGAAAACGAGCTTTTGTTTCGAGGTTATAATACCTACTTTTAAATGACAAGTCATTAAACGATGACATTGATGACTGACATCTGCTGCACTATGGGACAAGGATCACCAGTTTCCATAGAATCACAAATTCATGGCTAGATTTCGGAATACCGATTTGTTATCGTAACACCGTGTGAGGAATAGTTTATACTTCAAGTTTTTGTAGTGAACGGCTACAATTATATATTACTGTTGAAATAGAACAAGTTATGCGTATCTAAGTTCGTACCTACATCCAGTGGCCGAGCCTGTTCGTAGCAGTGGGCCAGTGTGGTAACGACACCCGCGAGCCATTTGCCCGTAAGTTGCATGATTTACGTAATTTAGCTGTTAACATGACAACTACTGACTTGCCAAATTATGTGAGTACAATAATTAGTTCCGCTTGTGAATTATTAAGGGCGGTACTTATATCGGTATGTTGTAAGGTTACTGGAGCAATAAACACTCGATGTACTGCAGTAATCTGTCACCTCACGATCGCCTTCAAGGTTGCCGCGAAATCGATACCTCGAATGCCGCCTGTATGATCGACCTGAATTCTATACTCATATTAATTTACTTGTATATTATTCATTGAATGCTACCAATAACTTGTTATGTCTAGACATACCTATAAGTAGTTAGATAATTTAATCATTTGTATGTTTTACCTAACTACTTTCACATTGCTTTGTCCTTAGAATATCTTAGAGTATGAACGAGTTTATTCATAGTGCGTGTACTTTTTGTTTGATTTGTTGTTATCATTGCGCTTATTCAAGGTGAAGATAATAAATATAATTCATATTTAAAACAAACAATAAACGAAAATAATAATGTTTAATAATTATAGTTAATAATGTCAATGAAAGGTAATAAATTCACCTTGAAGAACTCGGAAGCACTATTCTTATACCAAACAAAAAAAAAGCACTAAAAAATTTCAGAAAAAGGTAAATAAATTAAAAACTTGTTGGTATGTAAATAATGTAACTGCTCTTGGCGAGGGCATGTCACCGAGACTCACCAGCAAAGCACGCATGATGTCCTGTGTCCTGCGCAGAGTCACGTCACTATCACGCAGCGTACAACCAACAAATAAAGGAAACGCCTCCCGCGCAAGCTATATGAGGTCGCCCACTCTCGCCCTGCGCCCGACGCGACCACCATACCTTATTGCAAGGTGACCAACTGTGAACGCATACCCGAATCACACGAACCTGATCAAATGCACCACTATACAATTCGACAGCGCTGGCCGCGAAGATACCGCTAAACGATCTAATTATTGAAAAATCTATTGTCTCAAATATTTGTATTCACAACGCGAACTGTACCATTATTTTTATTTAAATTCTAATTTTACCGAAACGGTTTTCAATTCAAATATTTTTCACGCAATCTTTTACACTTACGGCGACCGATGTTTATGCCCTATAGTTCTTACGAATGGATTGGATCTGTGCCACTAGTGCTATTGAATAGCACAAAATGTATTAGGTAAGAATTTATTTACGCCCATGTCGAAGCTACATTATCGAGGAATGCTATTGGAACTCCCTAAGAGCTTACTACATTTCATAGTTATTAAAGGTTACCATCTATAATGCCACTTTACCTAATCTATTTTAGAAGAACGTAAATAATATGTTGATCTTAAATCTTAAGCTTTATTTAGTTCTATTACAGCTGAAACCTCCTGGGCGAAAATCTACATACAAATACGCATGAACTTTATTAGTCTGTAGTTCAAGAAGTTGTTGAAGGTTACATTTATTTATATACTGTGTCCGCCATGCATTCATATCTAAATACAGATATCATAACATAGATTCACTAAATACCTGCCTACTATGAATAAGATCATGACATATTCTTAAACTTGCTCTAGATTTTTGTAAGTAATTGTTTGTAAACATAGGTGTAGGTTATTGAGAAATGATGTAAAATAATTTACACTGGGCCACAACTATTACGGGTCGCTTATAAAAAATGTGATAGTTTTTAAATATAGAACACTAATCCGTGAAACTGTAGTACCTATGTTATAGATGACTGACTTATATATAAAATACATTACATGTTTAATAATAATAATAATAACAATAAAGACTTTATTGTTCAGAAAAACATTACAATGTTTAAATAGCACTATCATAGTGTGGACACTAGGATTCCATGTGTCGTGGAGACTAGTCTCCTTCGTCTAACAACATTATCAGATGAGTTCATACATAGCATTGCTCGGTATTGATTTTCGATATGACAAAAATAGGTTGTTCTTCCAAACAAATATTACTATAAAAATATATGTAATATGTTTGTAAACTCAATAATTTTAATTGAATACTATTAAAATAAAATAACTTCACCAGGATAGAACCAACATGCTTATTTAAATTCTCTCTACGTATCTCGGAGCCGTCAAAGAACCGTTTTATAATCACTAACTCCGTACTCACTAACTCTAAAGATATACTAGCCCATAGCATTATTGATACTCCATTGAATGGCACCTTTTCTTCAAAACACGCTTGACGATAACGTTCACATGATCACCTATATAATCTTCGTCTCCCATCGTGTGTGAATAAACAAAATTTACACTCATCGGAAAACATAACCCTGGACCAATCTTCATCTGTCTATCGGATGCCATGTGTTCTCGAGCAAATCGAACCTGGCAACTCGATGTTCTGTGAGCATTTTAGAGCCATTTGCTGGCCTATAAGGCTTTTATCAGCTTCACGAAGTCGCCGCAGGATTGTGTCAGAACTCACATTGTTGTTGTGAACTTCCTGAAGACTGAACAGCTATGAGGTGTTGATTTTTTAACATATTGCTCACGATGAATCGGTCATGTCGTACAGCTGTGCACCTTGACCTGCCATTCCCTGGTCTTCTGATGTTCATGGCGGTCTCTTAAAATCGGAATACTCTTTGGACCGTGGATAAAGATACACTCACAGTACTCTGCTGACTACTTCTTTCTTGTACCATGGTGATAATTCGTGTAAATTCTTCATTGGATATTAACATTTTGGTGTACAAGATACTTTGAGCAGACCAAACAGCTGTTTATAATGGCAGCTCGGTTTGAAACAAAAGCTGCGCCCCGCGATTTTACCTGCGTAGGTTTTGATATGTTTTTTTATATGCTCCGCTCCTATTGGTCATAGCGTGATGTTATATAGCTTAAAGCCTTCCTGGATTAATGGGCTATCCAGCGCAAAAACAATTTTTCAAATCGGACCAGTAGTTCCTTAGATTAGCGCGTTCAAGCAAACAAACAAACAAACTCTTCAGCTTTATATATGTATTAGCATAGACTAGCGGCCGCCAGCTACTTCGTTCGCGTTTTTTAGTTATGCTCCGCTCCTATTGGTCGCACCGCGATGTTATATAGCCTAAAACCTTGTTGGATTAATGGGCTATCCAACGCAAAAATATTTTTCAAATCGGGCCAGTAGTTCCTGAGATTAGCGCGTTGAAACCAACAAACAAACAAACAAACTCTTCAGCTTTATATATTAGTATAGACTAGCTGCACCGTGCGGTTTCACTCGTGAAGGTTTTCATGTGTTTTTATTTATATGCTACGCTCCTATTGGTCGTAGCGTGATGTTATAGCCCCTAAGCCTTCCTGGATTAAAGGGCTTACCAACGCAATAAGAATTTTTCTAATCGGAGTAGTAGTTCCTGAGATTAGCGCGTTCAAACAAACAAGCAAACAAACTCTTCAGCTTTATATATTAGTATAGATTCGAAGTTTGATATTTTTCAAAATTTAGTATTTCTTTTTTTAAGCAGCTTGTTCAAATGTTTTTTTTTAAACGAGCGCCACTTATGTGCCTATAACATAAGCAGTATTTATACATGCACTTATGGATCTATGTATAGTAAGGGTCAAAAGTGCATTACCACTTTTGAACTTTATTGCACTAACAATAAGTGTATGTATCAAAAGTGGTACTCCAATTTTGACCCTTACTGTGAATAAGTTTGGGAGATGTCACGGTTTTTCTAAGTGGCCCGTTATTTTTGCGGCCCAGTGTATTTAAATGAAGTGTAAGAATTAAATTGTCATAGATTTTATGAGGTCTTACTAGCATTGGGCTTGGTTAGAGTATCTAACCAAGCCCAAAGTAAATTTATGAATAAATAAATACAAAATGCACACATGCATACATAAACTAGTAAGTTAGTGGGCCAGTAATTGCCTAAGTTACGTTTGTAATATGTCTTGCACGGCCTCAAAATAATCTAAAGTTCATGTTTAATGTAATTAAAATCATTATTTCGGTCTATAGATTTTTATTTATGTGACTACAACAAGCCAGAAATTCTGGTAACTGTCTCGCTAGGGGTATCTTTAACCAGTAATTGAATGTTGGAGGTCAGATAACCAGTAGTAGCAGTACCCATTAGGTGAACAGTTATCTTTCATCCATTGTCAGTCTATGTATTAATGATTCTAGTAGACAACAGTTATGAGATTGTTACCTACTAGCGAAGAGCCCAAGAATTCTCAATCTTGAAGCAAGTTAAAGAGCTAAAGTGACCTTAGATATTCGATTAGCGCCATCCACCAGTGGAGCCATTGTGCTTTCGGTAATTCAATCTAAATGGCTGCAGCATGCGATATGTCAGGTGTGGCAACATCATGATTGTTACTTTTTACGATTAGTGGTTAATGACATTGCTACGCTCGAATTAAATGGGATTGTGCAACGTCAGCGCTACGTTTAGAATTAATACAGATATTGAGTAGATATCTTTGTCACGGGTTTTTAAAAAGCCCAGGCGAAATTCCGTATTTTTGAGAACGTTCGCATTGTAATTTCATTCTCAATACAATAAGTTAACATACCTAAATTATTTACAATTTTTTGACGTTGAGAACTAGCCCCTGTCACCTTGGGCGTACGTGGGGCAAGGTGGGCAGCTGCCCCCCCCCCCCCCCCTGGAAATCTCGCAGAACATATATGAACTCCATTAATTACTAATCAAAGTATAATAAATATCATTTGTGTCTGTTTGCCCTAAATACTACTCTAAAAATAAACTACATAAGCACATGCTTATGTAGTTTATAAGACAAAATGGCCGGGGATGTTTCGACCCTAAGCTTGCCCGCCCTAGCCCTGACTTGCCCCCCTCCAGGCCAGAAACTGGGTACGCCCATGCCTGCCACAATGAGTATTAGCATTCTACAGAGTTGCCGTGCAAGAGTCGAAGTTAAATAATATGCGAAACAAAAGTAAAAATTGAGTAAGAGTTAAACAATACGCTTAAGACAAATAAAACAAAAATAGATTAGAATACTTTTTAGCGCTCTTTTTTTTAATTCTTTCTCTTTAATGAGGCCTTCTCAAAGTTTGATAACTGGTCTAATCGGTGAATATCGCAATACTGCTTTCGGAACTGGCTCTGTATCAAATACTGATACTGAGCCACATTTGGTTACATTAAGCCAAACCCTACTTAGTTATAAAAACAGGGTGTACGTTATTATGCAAAAATTAATACCCTGATGCACAATTCCATCAGGGCACTAAGCTGCTAAAGTTTTGAGTTGAGTTACACGATTACCAAGAAACGCGTGCATTGACTGGATAGGTCCTCTAAAATCTATCGGTACTATCCTCAAAGAACCATCTTAGACTATCTGCATGGTCCTCATATTATTAAATCAAGATAATGTCTGAACTTTAAAGAGACTGTGACAGTTTTAACGTGCAGTTTTTGGACGTGAAAATGTGTTTGTTAGAACCACTATCCCCCTTATTCATAAAAGCTGCTTAAAGTTAACTAGTGATTAGCGATTCTTTAAACAGACATTTTTGACCATTTAACGTTATTTAACTTTAATCATCGCTTATGGATAAACCCATTAAACACTATGGTGTTTATTCATAAAGAATTATTTAAGTTAAGTGACGTTAAAAGGTCAAAAATATATGGTGAAAGAATCGCTAATCAGTAGTTAACTTTAAGCAGCGTTTATGAATAAGGCGGTATATGTATAGATACATCTCTGCCTAACCGTTTTGGGAAAACAGGTGTAATGTTGTGTTAAATCAGTTTACACAACATGTAGGCCTGCAAGATGATATCTATTCATACAGAGATGTAATGAACATAACCAACATACTTGCTCATTATGTTTTACAAATTGTAGCTTCAGGTTTGTTTGTGATTTTTTTCTGATGATGAAATAGAAGAGAGAAAAATAGGTTTCGATGACAGAAAGTAATCTTTATGTTAAGCATGTAAGTCAGAGTGGTGGTGGAGTCATATTATGTGTAGGTATGTTGCAGGATAATGCATTTGGGGAGTGTTACATCAGTGCTGTTTTGCTGGCACGTCGTAGTCGAGTCACGCACTGGCAGGAAAGTGTATCGGCAGCATCACTACGCGAGCAAGTGAGAGTTACCGTGGCCATAATAGTTCATTCCCCGCTCCGCGTCGCTGTACACATTACAAGCTCGATTTAATTTTCCGATGCTGGAAATGTGCAGAGGAAAGTCTGCGAAGGTGTTATACTTAATTGTATCCTGGTTGTAACATATATTTATGGACTTGCATGACGATGATGAGATTGCATTTATCATGTTTTGGTAGAAACCTCGCATTAAAATTGATTTGAAGCAGGTAGGTGTGTACGTAGATGAAGGGAGTATAAGGCAGAGTTTCTGTTGAGGATTCTTCTTAGATAATAGAGAGATAATATATGATTGTAACAATATCCTCAGAGTAATATCATCAGAGTGGAGGCCCGTGTACCAGTAGTGGGAAGATTATAGGTATGCTACGCTAGTGCTATGTAACCATAACAGAACATCAACACGTTTCAATCTCTATTAGGAAAGTGTAACTGTGAGTTATAGTAATAACAATATATTCCTCTTCTCACGAGCATTCATTGTTGTAGTCTGGTTTATGTCACACGTAGGAGGCTCACTGTCAGTTATAGGCGTTTACAATTCAACATGAAGTATTAAATGGGCATTATTTCGAGGTCTGGTTTGTTTCAAATGTTTTTGAAAATGAGGACAAAATAGTTGTAGTCATGGCAATCCTGTGAAGGTACTACTAACAGTTTTGTAATAATGTGTTGAAGTATATAAATTATTTATTAGATAACTGTTGTGTAGGAAATTATTTATGTGACAAACGTACCTACTATCGTGATCTTTGAAAGTGGATCAGTCTTTCTTTTTCTGATTATTATTATGTATGTGTTGATAAAGTTACAAAGTCGATTAATGTAAGAATAAATTTTTTCCCGAAGTTATAATTAAATCCTCGCTGTCTACGTGATTCACTTGAACACCAAAGAGACGCGGCAGGCTAAATTCTCCTTTGTAAAATCGTTATCGGTATTCGTCGATCGGTCTGTGGTCGCGAAACCATCACCTTTGGTACAACTGCAAGTCGTTTAACCTTGGTAGCAGCGCGGCCATGAACCATTTAATGGGAAACTATGTATAATAAAATCGCATCACGAAATAATAACATTGACATCTACTTTAACCTTTCCGTCATTTTCGTAGCAAACTTTTAAACAGCATAAATTCACAAGATGTCTGTGCGACATGGGCCGGGCCGCTTTGTTTTTGACTAAAACCCACCAGGGTTTCTTCACTTGCCTGAACAGGAGACATCGGTCTTCGTGGACCCCGTCATGATGTGCTGACATCTCTTAGAGGCGCGCGTGAAACACAATGCACCGTAGCACTATGGGAAAATCGCATAAGTATGTTTCGTCTCAAAACTCCGTATCTTAGTTATTTCAAAACTAAATGATCTATAATTTAGCACACATATACGTGAAAGTCATCATCATCATCTCAGCGTTAATCCCAGTCGCATCCGTAGCTTTTCAGCTTTGGAGTCTGGGGTCCGCTTCACCAGTCCAACTGCTGATTTTGGCTAAACTTCGAAATTTTCCGTGAAGCGACTGCCGTCTGACCTCCACAACTCGAAGGCAATATCTAAGCATTGCAGTTAGACCAATTGTTAGACTTTTGAGGGTTCCAACAACCCGTAACGACTGCCACTAGATGTTCGTATGGCAACCGGGACCAACGGCTTAATGTGCTTTCCGAGGCACGACCAGACCAGTGCAAATATTCATATTCATGCATACAAATATTTGCACTGTGCGGGGATCGAACCCGCGCCTCCTTGCGCAACGGCCGCGTTCGCTACCGCTACGCCACGGAGGCTGTCTGACACATATACGTGAAAGTATAAGGTTTAATAGAAAAAAAAATAATTTTTAAATTATGTTTATTAATTTATTTAAAAAATTAAACTTAAAAAAATACATGCATTTATAAAAAAAAAAACTTTTTTTTTGTAATTTAATTACATAAAATAGAATTAAATATAATTGTTTAAACAGTGTCTAGCGAGAAAAAAATAATGTACAAAATTCAACAACCTCGTACAGATTTTTGTTGACAACAAGAAGGGACTTAGCTTCATCGAAAAGTTCTTTCGATATTGTTTCTGAGATATTTTTCCAACTTGATATACATATATGGATCAGAAGTGTACAATAAGGTATGGAACAAGTCTGTATTGTTAGCCGCCCTTGAACACTTTCTAGAATGATGAAGTCTAAACTTTTTGTAATCCTTGTTGCGGGATTCTTGAGCGTCTTCGGACAATTGTCCGATAGGTACAATAGCATAGTACTCAATGATTTTTTCACCGTGAATAAGTATTTTATGTACGGAGGAAGGCATATAATACCAAATATAAATATTTACGTACAGTTGGGCGGTATTATCATCATCATCATTTCAGCCGAAAGACGTCCACTGCTGGACATAGGCGTATTCAATAGCTATTTCAGATGACATAGTTTGTAGTATAAATAGTATAATGTACATTTGTTTTATAAGTTCTACGTCAACACCTGTAATGTCTGCAGAGCAAGATAAATTCTGAAAAAATGGCCGAGCTGTGTTTCCGTCATTACTATTTCCAGTACCTTGTTGAGGTCCATATTGAAATGAACTTTCATTCACATCTCGTGTCCTAACTGCCTCTAAGTTATTCATTTGCCGAGGAGTAGCACCACAAATTGTACAAGAAGCGCTCGAAGGAGTTTCAGTTAAAACTTGTGCTACTTTACTGTCAATCATGGTTAAAAATAGGTTATGAGTAATTTCAATTACTTTACCATTCTTATTTATCACGGAAGGAGACAGGTTTTTAATTTGATTTTTGATATCAGCCACAACAGACGCGGTTTTTTCAGGAGTTTCTTTGGCAAATTCTATCAATATAGGTCTGCAATATCTTCTGGATGAGCAAGTTTCATTTTTCCAAATAACAATATTAGTTGTCTCATCTATTAGTTTAATGGGTAAAAGTGAAGCAATAAAAAGCTTCACATCTGATGTGAAATCGCTTTCTTCGGGCAAAACTTGCTTGTTCCCTGATGACCCGTCACAACCCCATTAGCAGAATAGTTTCAACTATCTTAAACCGTTTTTTTTAATCTGAACCAATTAGTAATATATGTGCCACTCTTCCCATAACCAACATGTTTTTAATTTGACCCTAATAGATAAAGTGACCATATTTTAACAAATAAGGTGGTCAAAACTATATCAAAACCACAAAAAAATATTAGTAATACTCATCACTGTAATGATCATTTTATCAATTTAACCTAAATAGATAACAGATGATTATGTGAGAAGCGAAAAGATATTGGAAAAAAAATAAAAAAATATCGCACGTTAGGTTTTGCATCATATCAGAAAAGGCGCAAATATGCGCAACTTTTTTTTCCCCTTGTGTAAACTATTGTATAAAGATCATAATACAACAAATATTTCGACATCGGCAAACAGCGGCAAACGGGTAAGTCTCGTTAAAACAAAGTACGCAAGTAAACTATATTGGTTAATTTTAATTTATTTATTTATTATACATAATATAATTTAAGAATTATGCATTTCATTTTTGAAATGCATAATTCTTAAATAATATAATATAAAATAATATAATATAAAATAGTATAATACTGATACATTTTTATATCAAAACCTTTCGAGTAATGTGGCGTTGAACTGTAGTAATGTATTGTACCAAAATCACATCATTGAACATGAGTTAGCTTTGATGCCTAATTATATACATTATAGTTAGCAAAAAATAATTTAAAAAATATAGAAAAAAAGCTTATTTATAAGACTAAATTAATTAATTAGTTTTACTCCATAACAACGACTTTCACGTAAAACGGTTTTGAGACGGCCTTGTATGGGGCTTTCCCATAGTACGTCGACTCGGGCCTGGTCCTTATCGAGGCCCGCAGGCTCGTGCCTATGGTGGCCGGGAGTTCGATGTTGTCTCCCGACCGGGGCATCTCCTGCGGCGGCTAGTGGCGTGAGGGCGCTGAGATTCCCGCTGCCTCACGCGCTCCGCCTCCTCCTTTGCCAGCATCACTGCTTCGCAGAAGGAGGTGGCGGCCTGCCATGCACTCTCGCTCCGGACCATGGCCTAAATCAGGGTCGGACGCGAGAGATCGCCACCGATCGCCGCTACGAGGACACGGCGGTGCTCTGCCCAAGCCGGGCAGACCTCCACCGTATGCTCCACCGCGTTCTCCTGCCTTATCTGGAACAGGAACCTCCTGAAATAATCGTGTCCGGTGAGGACCTGCGTCAGGCGGAAGGTGAGGACGCCGTGGCGCCTCTCAAGCCATTCCTCAAAGAGGGGACTTACCGCTGCTATTGTGGCGTACCCATTCTTTTCCAGCCTTCATTGTTAAAGGTTTCAATGGAGTGCAATTTAATAATAAAACTTTCAAATAACATAAAGTTTGTGATTTCGATCAATATTATTAAAAATTAAAGAAAAAAAATGTTCTTCAAAATATAAGGTATTTAAATTGATCCTTGATTAAATTTTTGTCTCTAGTTACGCTTTTGCCAACTTCCAAGTCAAAACATTGGTCACAAAACTTATCAGTCTAATCTTATAGTAACGGACAGATAAATTAATGTATTTTCCAATGATTAGACAATTCTGGATTGAATGTCCGGATTCTTGAGCCTGCTGTATGATGTATAGAATCGATTCGTTCCTCAAATATTTCTGTTACTGAAACTTATTATGTACAGAGTGGTGCTGACATCATCATCATCTGAGCGTTAATCCCAGTCGCATCCGTAGCCCTTCAGCTTTGAAGTCTGGGGTCCGCTTTTCCTGTTTAACTGCTGATTTTGGCTAAACTTCGATATTTTCCGTGAAACTAAGGCCGTATGACCTCCACAACCCGAAGGCGATGTCTAAGCATTGCAGTTAGACCAATTGTTAGACTTTTGAGGGCTCCAACAACCCGTAACGACTGCCACTAGATGTTTGTATGGCAACCGGGACCAACGGCTTAACGTGCTTTCCGAGGCACGACTACACCAGTGCAAATATATACATGCATACGAATACTTGCACTGTGCGGGGATCGAACCTCCTTGTGCAACGGCCGCGGTCGCTACCGCTACGCCACGGAGGCTCTGTTAGGCACTGTGTATAGGCGTTTGCTTCTTTTTTGGATGGGAATACATCAATGACCTCTCCTGCTGTGGGCGGAGCGGAAGGGGATGTCTGACTTTTACTGCATAAAACCCACCCGTGTTTCTATACTTGCCCGTGTGCCAGGGGTCAATCTATCTCTTTCGAGCAACCAACGGCCCATTGCGCGAGTAGATTGAAGTAAGGCTCATAAAGTTCGTCTACCGCTGCTGTGCAACATAAACATTGTGCATGCTTATTACACGCTTGGCATCATTTCACATGTGATTCCCAGTACTAGTGACTGAGTTGCTCGACGTAGAGGTACTCGTATGGACAAGTCGCCCGGCTCCGTTATCCGTCCTGTATCGCCTTTTTCAATGGCTTTCTGATTCGACACGTATTCCATTTGCCACCACAATAGGACCTGTCACGAGGTTATATTCATATCGGCTAAATACTATGCATTTAGGTTAGTATACAACAGGTGAATGACCAGAGAAATTAACTATGATCCGTTGATACTCCGCTGCGATGGATAAACGAAGGTTAGCAATAACAATTTTTTGAAACGATCGGTTGTTTGGCCAGATATAAATATATCGTTCGCCTTGAGAATTCAACGTTATCAAAAGTTTGCCATTGAAGAGTTTAGAGTACAATAAGTAGGTAAGCAAAGAACTAAGTGAGAATCTATATCCAATCAACTTTAATATAGGCAGAGATTGAGATACACATTTTGGTCAAGAAAACCTCAGTCAATTATGGTATTACTAGCAGCGCCTTGCGATTTCACCCGTGTAAGTTAAATATCGGGGTAAAAAGTTAAAAAGTGGGTTAAAATATATCCTATATGTTGATCTTCATTATAAACTCTGTGTGTGTCACATTTCATCCAAATCAGTTCAGAAGTTTTTTGCGTGAAAGAGTAACAAAAACAAATCCATACACACTTTCACGTTTATAATATTAGTAGGATTCAATAACACTTTGTAAGAAAGGAAAACGTCAGCCATAATCAAAGCGTTAGGTAAATATCTACTTAAGTTTGAAATATCCATATGTCTGTGGAACAGCCTATTAGCACGCAAGTCACGTATGCCGTGACGCCTGCACAGGCTCGTCACCGTTACCGACATTTTGTAATGGCGGTCGACCAAGGGATCGCTGACGCCGCGGCCCTAGACGCAGGAGTCAATGTCCCGACGATACACCACACTCGCAGGGCACCTGTCAATTTGTGTGCGCCCACATGAAGCCTCGTTGTCACCGCAACTCGAAGAGGCAATTCTTCAGTTTTGCGGTCGCGACACGCTTCTGGCATAGTTACAAGTATTATGTAACCTACACTCAGATAGTCCAAATTGTCTGCATCGTATTGATTTAGAAGGAATGGGCAAATAAAGTGACATTTTAAAAATGATTAGTTTATTTTCGAATTATTACAAATTGATTTAATTCATTATTAATTTATGTAGTTAAACGATTCAATATTTAATAGAGTCAGATAAAGTTATTAAATTTTATACATTGATTACCAAATAAGTACATAAGCCAAACATTAATGAAAACGTCATTTATGTCTACTGATGGTAACTCTATGTTAGATGACGTGAAACTATCGAGTCTATGTTCTACTTGTAGGTACTTAGGTAACTTAAATCACTTAATTTTACTACAATAAATAAACTAATTGGTAAAAAATACAGGTACATACTTCCCTAATTATAATTTCAGGACTATACAATTACTAAATCTAATGGATGCAAAAATGTATTTTTCTGAAAATGTTGGTTCCAAAATTAGGCCTGTATACCTGACCAATTGAAAATAAACTTGGAATTTATTTGCATTGTCTCATCAATTACCTGCCGGGAGTAATCAGTATCACCAATATATATAACACATACTTTAAATATGGCTTGAGTGATTAATATTCTCGTTATTCGGATTACATTAACAAGCCTAGAAGTAATAACTAGTAAGGTTTTCATTATATTATTAGGTACACGGCTGTAAATATGTAAATTGCAATTTAGTATTATAATGAATATTATGTAAAGTGTTTTATACAGTCATACCGTTAACTTAAATTTAAAACCATACAAAAATTAACCGTTGCTTTTTAGGGTTCCGTAGTCATCTAGGAACCCTTATAGTTTCGCCAAGTCTGTCTGTCCGTCAGCGGATAATCTCAGTGACACCTGACTTTCTAGTAAAATTATTTTGAACTTGATACCTAGGTTTGTTTTTGAAAAATTATACAAAGTGTTTTCTGAATTAAGTTTGTAATTTAACCGTATATGCAAGCATATTTGCTATTTTATTTTACATATTTTATGTCCTAAATGTATAATCGTACAAATAAAAAAAGAATTATTAAAATCGGTTAACGCAATCCAAAATTACCACCGAAGGTTTGAATCTTCGGGTTTATATGTTGACATATAAACCCGTCTACTTTGTATAAATTAGTAACTCGAGAGATGGTGCTGTACTTTGCATTACTTTGCGCTATTAAGATTTCCCCTGAGTACCATACGCATCCTGACCCCATGGGACGGGTGTGAGCTATTAAATTGTCGAATTGTTTGGTTGGTCTCTCGTTGTCATTGAAATTTGGTCATTGTCCGTAACCTACTTTACCTGCGTACACACTTTCAGGATATAGTAACGGATATAGTAACTGACAGGCAGACATTTATTTAGCAGTAGAAACTATGAGCTGCCGTGCCTAGTTATCACTTTGTATTACATCCCCTACCCAATAGGTACTCCTGGTGAGAGTAAAATGACAACATTTTCTCGAACTTTTCACGTGTAGTTGAAATCTATATCTCTTTCTTTAGTTATCACCGTCCATCGTGGGTCGTTTTTAGGATTTGGTACTTAGTCTGTCAACTCAATCTAACAAAGAGCCCATATTTTTAATTCTTAAGTGTACTTATTATGATGAGAAACTACTGAACCGTACACTGAGCGTGGCCCGACAAACTCTTGGCTGGTTTTTAACATTTTTAACGTAACATGCATATAAATTATGGTTACAGTAATAATTTCTTGCGAACATTGCACATTGTTAACCAATATTATTATTGCATTTTGATGTAGAGCCTTTGATCAAAAATACTAGCTATTAACTAGGTACCAATTCTTTGGGTATCTGTTCTCACAGGTCTATTAGATAATTTTAGCATACATACATTATAGGCTAGTCGGCTTATAGGAACTATTATGACCCTTTCATTGTTCTGCTAATGTGTAGATTTAGACGAAGACTCGACTTGACGCTGTAATACTAGGATTAGATCTGGTCGACGCTGGCTTTAAGGACCAATAGCCGAATCATGGTTCCAATTTGCTGAGGAAATACGTAATAAGAGATAAGGACAGTAATGGAATAAGTATTGAAGAATAGGTAGAATGCAATTCAATTCAATTTAAAGTGATGAAATCCAGCCGTGGCTTGTCCTAAGCTGGTATGCAAAAGCAATAGAGCATTCTAATAATAGTGATTAAAAATGATTTTAACTATGTATCTTCAATGTTGCTAAATATGTAGGTATTTCTACAGCTTACACATTTAAGCCCGTCAGGTGTCCGGTATGATTTGTAATTAATTTTCTTATCCACATTTTATTGAACCAATTCAAATGATTATAGGTTTGTTACTACCTATTGCTAACATTCACGATTTTTATTAACTTTATTTAGATAATGACATTGGGTAATATTTGATTAATTTGACACACATTTCTACATAATTGATATTTTAGGGAAGTCATTGAGTAATTACATCTAATTAAATACTAGTACTAATAAAATATTGCTCAGAACCCTACTTTTCATTTGTTAAGAATTATTGCTAGTTTAAATAGACTCTTTACTTAATCTAGTTTCTTAATTAAATTATCTACAACACTAATTATAATGATACTGCATTGTCTTACAAACGGTACTTTACATACAACCTTCTCACAGAATTTTTTTCCATGATTTTGTTCTGATTCAAACATTTGCCATACAATCTACTTAAAAATGTAAATTAAATTCGAAAAATTCTCACTATTCACTGTCCATTGCACTTTGTACAGAGTATGTTATGATCAAGTTATGATCTACACACATTGATCACTATCGTGTTCACTATGATATGCTGCTAATGCCCTCTGTCGTTACTGATCGTAAATGTGCCATTGCTCGGCGAGTTGGTGTCAAACGTGGGCCTGTAAGCAAAACATGACGTTAGGTCTATTGTGTAGATGGCGCTTGTAGTACCAGTAGCATGTACTATCAAACTATAGGGTCTTGTTGACTTCAATAACGTCTGCATACGGAAATTGCAGAATGGCCGCATGGGACACAAGGATTATTCACACCTTGACCTGGTTCTAGCTCCTGCGAGACAGAGCTTAACGTGCTTATGTAATAATATACTAATGCAGCATTTATCTGCTTCGCTTTATTTATAGAAAGGACACGTACGCAATTTATTCTCTTTGGATTGATTTCCGCGTTACGTTTAAAGTTAGTTTCAGAATTATAAATTTTAGCAGATAAGGTAGTAAGTAGCGTCTTAAACCCGATGTTGGGTAGACAGTAAAGGCACCAAATGCGATTTAGAATTACTGACTGAAATATTTTTCACAAAGGTTTGGAGTTTTGGAAGTTTCTAGACAGGTCCAGCTAAAAAGAACCATTCTTATAAGTACTTCAAGAGGAGCAGACAATATTATAATATTATTATTTCAATCGAGATCGAATACATTCTTGAATATATATATATATATATATATATGGACAACAAATACATTCTAGAATAGTGCCATATTGCATACATTAATCCACAATACAGTTTCTTTAGCCCAGGTCAGATTTAATTGTTCATGGTTCACACTTAATTGATCACTTTAAGTTAATTTATTATATAAAATGAACGCTACCCACATACACGTTACTTCTATAAAAGTTAAAAAGTATTTTTTTTTGTTTTTGATCCTCTAAATATAATCTACAAGATTATCTTTTCAGTCATTACCCAGATTAATCTTATCAAAGCGAACAGATCTATTTTCACTTGATAAATTTGCTTTGAAATTTAATTTACATAAAGTACTATAAATACAGAAAGAACGGGTTCTTTGATTTTAAGTTCTAGGTATTTTCTGTAAGTAATTTAACACAGTGTTTGTCCTCTAAAACCCGTTTAATTATATAAGAATGTTACTTAAATCATGTACCAGGAATGTCAAAGAAATTTTAAATCGTGGTATTTCCAAGATATTTACAGTTTTCCTTGATACAAGACATTTAAACCTGTCTACGATGTATTGTATGACTTACAATTTGAAGATAACAATTTTTCAGATCCAACAAATGCTGTTATAATTTATAATTGACACTTACATTTTCTTATCGGTCCCAGGCTTCTCCACAGGGTGAGTGGTGTCAGACAGCAGCAGAACTATTCCTCCGCCGATAGCCGCTAGGGCCGCAATCGTCACCATTGGTAGGTGTTCGTTTAATATCGTCTGCAAATATCAAATGAAAGACAATTTTAATGACTACTAATTAAAGTCATCGTTGAAGGTGGCTTTCCAATCAGTCGTCAGGATTCAGGAAATCGTTTTTGCACTAGCAAGTATGAGCTATATTTATCATAATAATTTGTAATTGCATTTTTTACATTACTATAAGATAACCAGCCTCGGACAAAGGATGTCTGCTCGAAATAGCGGAAAATAAAAACAGGAAGTGTCTGACTGTCTGTTTCTGGTTATTTTTTTAATTTTGATAAATTAAGAGCAATTATACATATATTAATTAATGTTTTTCTTACCAGTCTCCATAAGTACGGAATACATATAAGCGCTAGTCCGGCCGAGATCTGACTGGCTCCCACCCCGAGGTTCCTCACCACTGTCGGGTACAGTTCCACAGTGAAGATAGGCATCATCATGTTTGTGGAGCCGATGGCGAACTTTCCGATCATTAGGCATGCAATCATGATCCAGTCGTCATCCGACGCTATCGATAACAATTCGCTCGCGATACAAGCGAGTCCACACACTAGCATACTGATGAAAATTGGGATCCGCCTTCCTGCCTTCAACAGGATCGGAATACTGATTGCTATTGCAGGAATTTCGACGACCGCTAGGATTATAGATGTTATGTGCAGATTGCCCAAGTTGAAATTGCCAATATTCAGTAGTAGCCCATAGTACGCGATAGTCATGCAAAACCATGACAAGAAAAGGCATATCGTCCTCTTGAGCAGAACTCCGCGGAACAGCATCATTACACTGGGTAACTCAGTGGACTCTTCTGTTTTGTGCAACATCAGTAGTTTGTCGATATCTGACGGCATTTCACGTTTGTTGAACTTGGCAGCTTTCTCTAATATTTCCTTGGCTTCCTGAGTCTTTCCCATACTAAGTAGCCATCTTGGCGATTCTGGTAGGACGAACCTGTAAATTAGACAAAAGACATTAAATATATCTATAACAATAAATACATATTTTGAAACTTTAATATTTAGAATAAAATAAATAAATCTATGACGTGGTTATGACAGGTACCTACTTTATATAATAACAACTTACTACTTTGTTTCAGGTCTCAGAATAAGCTTGGCTATTTCAAACAACGCAATCGTTTTATTGCTACAAAATAGTAAAACGCCGTCCGTCACATTTACGAAATAGGCGCATTCATATTGCACTTAAAATGAATGGTTTTCTAAATAGGTAGTACGTAAAAGTAAGTAAATAATTACGAAACTGTCACGTACCATAAAGCAAGTAACAGACATCCGGGAACAGACAGGCTCAGTTGCAGGTCCCTCCAGTTAGGCATGAGCAGAGACAAGAGAGTGACTATAAGGTACGCGAGAGGCAACCAGAAGAAGTTGCACACTCCTGCGATAGTCACCCACTTTCCTCCCACCAGTTCCACAGACAGGACGAAGGCTGCGTATACCACGGAAACAGACACGAAGCCCATGACTAGCCTTACAACGATGTATTGCACGAAGGAACGAACCAATAGTGATAGAATAGCCAGACAGCTCTGTGCCATCATCATGCTCATTAATATGCGCTTGCGGCCGAATCTGAAATGTAAGAAAATATAATAAGTAGATGAATATAGTAACTGAAATCCTTCATTCAACAAAATCTTTTTTAATATTATTTCGTTAGGATTAGCCAAAAAGCATGTATTTTTTTGTTAAATCCTTTTATTTTACAAATTACTGTTATCAAAAAGTTTGTAATGTATTTTTTTTATAATAACACACCGCTGTAGTTACAAAAAAGAAAACAAGGCATATGTATTATTAATAAAAATAAATATATTACTTTAATAGTTAGCTTTTGTATTTTGTTTAAACGAAAGTTGCATTTTCTTACAGTATGAACATAAAGGTTTTATTCTAATGAAAATAAATCACACTTGTAACAAATGGAGTAAACCTTAAAAAAACGTCTCGTGGTATAAATTTTGATCTGGTGGGAATATTGAGATGAAATATTCCTGAAATGTGTTAATCCTGGTTTTTAATCGTGCAGTCATTTTTGCGTGAAGATGTAACAAATATACAAACTCACATATCATCATCATCATCATTTCAGCAGAAAGACGTCCACTGCTGGACATAGGCCTCCCCCAAGCAAACACAAATATGCATATACATATTTGCTTATTGGTGTGTTATGAATAATCTATAAAAAATATTTTATCATTTTCGTATGCAATGGCGACATTTTTGCCAAAAATTTAAGCATATGTAGATGGAAAAATAATTTTAATTCATACAAAATAAAATTTAGTTTATGCTCTAACTTCAAATAATTTATAACATTTTCAAAAGAGCTTGTCACTTGAAATTAATTGCTGTTAAAATAAAGTTAATATTTGTTTAACTTGATATAACATCAATTTGAAAAATTTCGAATGCGTAGACTTGTCTAAGGCTTGTTTCAGCATCTTTTTGACCATGTGTATCACGTTGCAGCTTTAAATGCACAAGTGTTACACACAGGGCTTCTAACACACGTAGATACAGTTCCTAATTCCTATTTTTTTTATTAAAGTATAAACCAGCGCTTGACCGCAATCCTACCTGATGGTAAGCAGTGACGCAATCGTTGATGGTAAAGCGCACTAGTTTATTAAGAGCCTATTCACTCTAGCCTTGAAGACACTCAAATTGTAGTCCGACGGAAACACCGCCGCCGGCAGATTGTTCCAGTCCCTCAATGTACGCGGTATAAAGGAGGAGGCAAAACGCTTCGTCCGGATCGTAGAGGTGTTAACAACATAAGGGTGGAAACTCGCCGTACGACGGGTCGTCCGATGGTGGAACGGAGATGGGGGAATTAAATCGTGCAATTCCCTCGCACACTCCCCAGAATGTATCCTATAGAACACCGAAAGGCTGGCTACTCTACGCCTGTGCTCTAGGCTTTGGAGACCAACTCGAGTTAAATCAGGGTCACCAATCAGCCTCTTCGCACGCCTCTCCACTGAATCCAAAGTGGCCAGGTGACACTTAGCAGCACCAGCCCAAATGTGGCTGCAGCACTCCACACACGAACGGACCTGTGCTTTGTACAACATTAGAAGCTGCCCTGGTGTGAAGTACTGCCGGACCTTTGCGATTACACCAAGTTTTCTGGCAGCCACCTTGGCCTTGGACTCAATGAACCGCCCAAAGTTTAGGTTCGAGGAAATCTCAATACCCAAAAGCTGAAGGCGGTCGGTACACTCCAAGGATACATTCCGAAAAGTAGGAGCCAAGGTGAACGGGCTCCTTTTGGCGGTGAAAAGACACGCCTGCGTTTTGGCGGCATTGAATGCTACAAGATTGGCATTGCCCCATTCGGAGACTGCCTGAAGTGCAACACTCGTTCGCTCTACCATGGCCTCTCTTTCGGACCGAATTGATTCCCTACTAGCCCGAGCATCCGGCAGGTATCTCTCCACAACTGTGCTGTCATCTGCATTTATAGATAAATTCTATTTATGGGCAAAGAAATGACCTTCCTGAATACATGACTTTATTTATATAGGCAGACACCTACACAGATACACCTACCTGGCTACCACTTTCCGCGTAGCTTTAATTCATTAGTTACACAGCTACACATTTCCATTTTAATTGATGTATTTCCATCAATTGATAAGATTAGTTTTAACAACTTTAGGTAGACAATTAAAATGTTTTCTACTTGAAATGCTGGCCGAATAAGAAGTAAGGAAAGAAAAAAAAAACAAATGGTATTTTACATTATTTTAGGTCGAAATGTGGCCTTATTTATGATAAATAAGGTTTTGCTAAATATCCTGTATAGAAGGAAAATTTTAATCATAAGATTTTTAAATTAATTTATTGTTTTTGAAATGCAAACTTCTTTATTGTGTATTTTTTGTGATGGGAAAAAAATGTTAAATTCGTTTCAGGACACGTGACCTGATTGAAAATTCGTAAGACGAAAGGAGAGTACACCGGCGCGGCCAAAGAGAGGAAGTAATATTTTCCTCACTTTCCACCGAGTGGCGAAAATATATGCCTGCTTCTACTGTTTTTACTACAGCCTGACATGCTGAAATAAGAATAAAAGTTGATTTTTCTGAGTGAAAAATTGATTTCAAAATATTCAGAGATGCACAATGTTAATGTTCAAGTATTCACTTCTGCCAGCACTTCGAATCTGTGCTTTTTTTTCTTAATTTACTTGTTAGTTTATTTGCTTTGTCTTTTGTCTTTAATAAAAAAACTACAAAGCGATGATGGGTAGGATATTAATTAATGATTAGTTTCCAATTACACTGTCGGAAATCGAACTTATTATGCATTAAGGTTTAAGTAATTGCTACATCCTAATGAATTTGTCCGAGCAATAGTACCTACAATATCAGTATTAATGAACAGAAAGGGCATGTTTCATCAAAACAGCTGAGATTCAGCACTTTGCAAATAGGAGTGTCTCACCTGTCAGATATCCAGCCGCCGACAACTCCACCGACTCCAACGCCGACCAAGAATACGACTTCAGCCAAACTCGTGAGATAAGCTTTGTCGCACACCAAGTTCCATTCCGAAATTATAGTGTTGCCCACCTCTGACCTATCAAAGTCCCACTCTGTGCATTTTTGGAGATTTAAGAGGGGGGCGGTGTGGTTGAGAATGCTTTCCACCGTCACCCCTGCGGTGAGCATCCGAACATTGCAACTGTCAATAGGCTGGCTATAGTTTATCCACTCCGTTAGTGACAAGCTCGAGAGATTTTCCGGCTTTCGACACCAGAAATTAGTCGCCTTTGCCTGAAAACAAAAAGGTGATATTCATTTAAAATAATATAATGCAAGCTTTGTAATTTGCGTATTATAAAACACAATCCATTATCTACTCAATGACCAGGATCTATAATAACATATAGCTAACGATAAGATAATATTTAGGTACTATAAGGGATATGCCCATATCCTCCCGGGGGTGTCGTAAGAGGCGACTAAAGGAACTCTTCCAGGGAAGCGGACAGCAGCGCTTATCCTGTGGAATAGGTATCAAAAACCCGCCTGGCAAGCGTGGAGATTATGCAAAGCAATGAAAGCCTTTGGGAGGTCTTTGTCCAGTTATTAGTAGTAGACTTCTTTATAATAGACTGAAGAAGAAGGTAGGTATGTACTACATTATGCAATTACAATTGAAGAAACGTTATGAAACTAGTTATAAAAATATAGATATATTATTAAATTTTGTAATTGCAAATGAAATACTTGAAAATCAATTGACATATTTATAGCGCAAATAACGTCATATACCTTTCGTTTTTATTTTATGTATTTAAATTATATTTTCCGGTTTAACAATCAACAAAATTATGCTTAGACTTGTCAAAATGTCATTCTCAATCAAAGTTAGCTATCCAACAAAGGTGTTAGGTATTACAAACTGAACTCTGATTTTTAATTTGCTAAAACAAAATGACAGCTACGGTTGACCTTATTATAATGCTGACAAAAAAGATCGATCGCGGTAGTCATTTTAGTATAGCAAATTAAGAACCAGTGTTTGGTTTCGTTTTTACGGGGTATTTAGACTAGACCTGGTCCATTGGGAGTTTCATTGTTCATTTTTCTATACAATCTGAAGTAGATTTAGCATCCAAGAAGACTTTGGTGAGTTTTTGACCGCATAGTTATTTTCCATATTAATAACAATTTAACTTAATTTTTTTATTCTTTTTCTTTGAGTGACTTTGAGCCTTCTTATAAGGCCTATTATTAGGGATCACGTCTCAATTTCATAAGTCATCACTGGTAACACACACTGGTCGAAGACTTTTGTCTTGAGACACTGCGGTAAGTCACTCAAAGGGCAATGGAGAGGGCTATGCTTGGGGTTTCACTACTTGATCGAATCAGGAATGAGGAGATCCGCAGAAGAACGAGAGTAAACGACATAGCCCGAAGAATTGCAACACTGAAGTGGCAGTGGGCTGGGCAAATTGTCCGTAGGACCGATGCCCGATGGGGCCGACGGGTTCTCGAGTGGCAACCACGCACCGGAAGACGCAGCGTGGGTAGGCCCCTGATAAGGTGGACCGACGACCTGGTGAAGGTCGTGGGAAACCGCTGGATGTGGGAGGCGCAGGACCGGTCGTCGTGGAGAACCTTGGGGGAGGCCTATGTCCAGCAGTGGACGTCTTTCGGCTGAAATGATGATGCTGATGATGATGATTCTTTTTCTAAGTTTTTACTTTTATTTTGTTTTTCAAATGCAAGATAATAATTCCACGTGGCAGTAAAACATGAACTCCTAAATCACAGGTCGCATTTAATTATTGTTAATCTTAGCTAGAAATATGACTAAAATGGTTGGTATTATTTATAAATAAATAAGTAAGTATAACCTGCCTATAGGTACATAGATTATGCATGTCATCCATAGAACGAGATATTGATGGTAATCGATCATTAATAAGAACAAAATAATAATTTGTACAGTCCGTTCAAAGTTATCACTGCCAGTAGTAACCCAACAGAAATTTGACTCAATACTTAACATTTTACTACAATGTTATTAAAATGAGAAAAAAAAAACTGTAATGTTCAGAGTGATGCGAAATCAGAGGTAATATAACTGTGAAAGGAGTGTACATATATTTATACCATGCCTGGTGCCTAAAACAATTTATAAATCTCAAGAATATAAAAGGTTCTACTTACAGTAAACGTAGGCAAGTAGATGTGGAATGTGCAGGGCAAAGAGAACAGAGACAGCAGGAAAGTCATGAGCAACTGCCAGCGGCCATACTTGCCGATCACAGTGGACACCACGTCTGCGCCATCGTCATCCACGGGCGACACTGCCCGGCTTTTCTCTTTATTCGTCCCTTGGCTTGGGATTACTGAAAATAAAAAAAATATATTTAAAAACAGAATTGCCTTTCATAAGGCTGTAAAAAGAAAAGGTTTTGCTGGTTTATTCTTTAGATATACGTGTGTGGTGTCTAGGGTTTGGTTTTTATTCGAATATTTGATTCTACATTCTGCTATTTTCAAAATATTTTGTGTTGACTGTCTTAGTTTCAAAGGCGTCACGATATAATAAGTAATATTATAAATGACATAAAATTAAGAGATAATTTAAAAAATAGTGTAATAATAATTTTCCGCATCTTGTACATCTGACCAGAATAATAGCTACGTAATTTTTTATTTAATAACCCCTGAAATCATTATGCATGTAGGTATATGTGCAACTTAATTACAGGTGGAAAAATCATATTTATCACGAACGTGTAGGTAATACGAGCATCTAATTCTTCAACTGTACGGTCGATATACAGGATTAATTACTATATACTATATACCTATATAGAGTATCTTTGATACGCGAATTAATATTACTTCTCGTTGTTATTTAATACTGATCTGTCAAATCAAACAAATCGAGTTTCGTAATGCGAACATGATATGTATATTTTTGTAACGCCATCAAAACATGTTACAAAGAAGTAGGTAATTGTATATTTTTCACATATGGACAGATATGTCTGTAATTAATATAAAATCGTGTAGGTACTAAGAGATACTATTTCCGACGAGTCAAGGCTGTATTGCAACAGTGAATGATCGTTGTAAATCCGATATGAGTTGAATTAAATATTAGGTAATTAAAATTATATCAGGATTTAATTACAGATCATATAATAATACTTAATCTGATGGTTATTACATACATCGCCATGTTTCTAAAGTTGTAAAAGTTTCCGGGCTGAAATCTTGCTGGACAATCTTGAAAGATGAAATTTTTTACAAGTTGAATAAAATCAATGGTACGCGCCTGCATATATATAGACTTTGAAAGTCCCTATATTGCTCGCCTCAAGTCGCGTGCGCCGGTTTGACGTTCCACGTGCTTTTCTCGCGAGCATTTCGCGCGCGCTTCATATTTATTAACGGACACATGCGCCCGCGCCGGCGCCTTGACAATGATCTTCTCATCATTGCAACTATAACGAATGACCCACTGCTACTGAATCGAGCTAGTTTTTAAGCATGTTTAATAATATCTTCATTCATGACATTCTTAATAATCGATTCTATGAATATAATCATGATGATAACTTTATATGTTAATTCATTAGTTCTGCGATGCATTCCCAATTATAGCACATTACATTATTAATTTATTTTAATGAATCCTAATTAACATGTTAAACTGGTATGTTTTGCTTATATCTACATACGAGATATTTAAAGGGTTTCGGATATTTCTTGTGTAGTTGTACAGGAACTTTTTAGTTCTAATTTTTTTTGACGATTTCATGAAGAATTCAGGCGCAATAGATCTTATACATATCAAGTACCTAGAAACTGTTCAAAGTCCGATCTTAACCCGTGGCTGCAACCTTTGCGGGTTATTGTTCTAGGTCTGATAGGATACATCAATTTCGTGTTTTATATCTAACGTAACGTAGATTGCGTGCGTAATTTCAGAACATAAACTGGAGAGGCGTCATCCGTTTAAACATTATTCTTCATCTCGCGGACAGCGCGCTGCATTTGGGGCCAAGGCTGCAGGGCATATCGATTACGTCTATCGCAATTTGCATGGCTGACTTAGCACAACGATCGAATTGGTTTTCAAGCCACAGTTACATACACCCTCTACCTCAGGGGGCCTTCCCCTGTTACATGGACCTTAAACAACTGTCGAAACGCGTGTTTAATTTAGGTAGGTGCACCTATGACTAGCCTTGTTTTAGTTAAGCTAACCTTTATTTATTTATATAATCAGTCCACCGAACTTTAGCACTCTTTGCCTAGGTATGCTGCGTGCGAACCAAGTACTTATTAAACGAAGCCTTGTTAGAGCCCTCACGAAAGCTGCTAAAAATATTGAATTTGTTTGCGTTCGAAATATAGCAGACTCTAAGTTTTAACGATTGTTTCAACTGTTCATTGGAGGTTAATTGCTAGATAACGTTTACTAGGAAGTTATTCGAAATTTCGTGACAAATTGTTATATGTAAGGATATCCCAGACTTTTGATTTTGAATGTTATGCCTAGGCCTCGATTTTTACAACTATCGACTCGAATTTAACTTGGGGTTTTTAAATGGGTATTAATTAATCTCTTGACAGAAATGTATTGCTCGACGAATCAATTGCCCGTCTAGCGGTTGTCTACATATAAGTACTTCTGTCATAGCTATAATGAATCCTTGTGCGCTTTATCAACTCATGGATCATCTAATCATTTCAGTTTATTTTAATTCAAATTGAAGGTGAACTAACAAAGGTTTATATCTTATCATATCGGCGTATAGCATACAATTTTTTATTTTATTACGCAGTGTTTCAAATTGGAGTTATTTGTTGTTTCATTTTTGGAGTTATAAGTAGCTGAATGGATTTCAGTTAGGATTATGCTCGAGAATAGCATGTTAATTCTCACAGAGAACTTTTGCAGATACCTAAGATAAACGTTAATGAATTCGCACCCAAAAGTTTACAACACACTATCAAAAATACAGTTCCTACATCTCAGTGTCGAATATACAGAGTTAAAAAGAAATTAATCTGATAAAAAACCCTTAAAACCTGTTTGAAATAATGGGTATGGATATATAAGCACGATACAAAAAAAAAATGAATTAATTCCCCCATCTCCGTTGCATCATCGGACGACCCGTCGTACGTCGAGTTTCTACCCTTACGTTGTTGACACCGCAACGATCAGAACGAAGCATTTCGCCTCTTCTTTAATACCGCGTTACATTGAGCGACTGGAACAATTTGCCAGCAGCGGTGTTTCTGTCGGATTACAATTTAAGTGTCCATTCCTGTCTAAAGTGCTTGAGGCCTGCGTACATAGGCAGTTTTCTGGGTTTATTTATCGGAATAGCCTCATCAGTCCTTTACAGTCTGGCTTCAGACCTGGGCACAGCACAGCCTCCGCTCTCCTTAAAGTGACTGGTGACATTAGAGAAGCTATGGAGGATACCAAAGTTACCGTTTTGGTATTAATTGATTTCTCCAATGCCTTTAACGCCGTCAGCCACGATATTCTCCTTGCTATTCTTTCTCACCTTATGGTTTCGTCCGAGACACTGGAATGGTTCACTTCTTATCTTCGGGGACGTCGGCAGTCGGTTCGCGTCGATGAGAGCTCATCGAGTTGGCGTGATCTGGATGCTGGTGTTCCACAGGGCGGTATTCTATCTCCATTATTATTCTCCATTTTCATTAATTTCATAACTCAATGTCTTCGGTGTTCGTATCATCTATACGCTGATGATCTTCAATTATATGCAGCTGAGCGGGTGGAAGGTGTGTCGAACGCTATAGCGGAGGTAAACCAAGACTTGGAGGCTATCAAAGACTGGTCTGATAGGTTTGGAGTGTCAGTAAACCCCTTAAAGTGTCAGGCCATTATTATTGGAAGCTCACGCATGATGAGTAGGTTAACTCTTAGCTCTTTCCCTCCTCTTATCTTCAATGGTACCGTCATACCGATTACCCCTAATGTCAAAGATCTCGGTTTGTATATTGACACGACGCTTAGCTGGCAACGTCAGATCTCCTACGTTAGTCAAAGGGTCCACGGTACCCTGCGTTCCCTGTATCGTCTGAGGAACTTTTTACCCGTTAAAACGAAAACCATGCTTGTGCAGACTTTGATTTTCCCTATAATCGACTATGGTGACGTGTGCTACTTTGACCTGAATGCGGCTTTGCTGGATAAGCTTGATAGGTTGCTCAACAATGGGATCCGGTTCATATTTAATCTAAAGAAATATGACCATGTGTCGAGCTACAGGTCTGAACTGAAATGGATGCCCATTCGTCAGAGAAGAAATTTGCGCGCCTTGACCACGCTTTTCTCCCTTCTTAAATCACCCACTCCTCCTTCTTATCTTGTGACTCACTTCCAATATTTATGTTCCTCTCACACTAAGAATCTGCGTTCTTCTAACAATCTCCTCTTACTCTGTCCTTCGCATACGTCTGACTTTGTTCATTCTTCATTTCATATTCAATCCATTCTTCTGTGGAATGCGCTTCCTCTTGATATCAGGATGGCCGCCAGTCGGTTTGCATTTAAGCGGAAATTGCAGAGTTATTTTCGCAATAATTAGGTTAGAGTGATTGCTACACCTCTCTCCCAAACTTTAGTTTTGTATGTATATATTATAAGTATATATTTTGGTAATAGTATGTATGTATATTTAGCTTATTTAAGTATTTTTTTTTAATAGTATTAAGAGGTTTTTTTTTTTAACTTTCTTTGCATTTTTTTTTTGCTAACGAAAGCACCTACCATCTTATCTCTTCACCACCTATGGTTGACTGGTAGAGAATGCCTAAGGCATTAAGTCCGCCTCTGTACATTTCATGTGCGAAAGATTAAATAAATAAATAATCATCATACCCCAAGTAAAAAATTTAAAACTGTTGACCCCAATAAACAATGATCATCATCATCCGCCTAGCCTTTATCCCAACCATGTTGGGGTCCAACCTTACCAGGGTAATCTTACCCTGGTAACCTACCTGGTTAAGTTGGTGGTCAGACTTCCGAGCTTCTGAATACCCGTATCGCTTGTTAAAGATCTACGAATGACAGCCGGGACGTACGGCTTAACGTGCTTTTCGAGGTACGCAGAAAAGAAAGAAAGAAAATAAGTTTATTTGCGGTAAACATGACGTAAAAGTACAAAAAGAATTGAGTGATAATACACACATCAAAAGTGTCTAGGGATCAACATATATTTTTGCAATAACTTTTCTCCTGATTGATATTAATTAAAATTTTCTTTAAGGATTCATCAAATAAAGTGTTTTCGTTTGTCACAGTAACGATAAACCAAGTCACCTTTGCATTAATAAAGAAATTTGCCATTTTCCTAATAAAGGGATATTTGACATTTGAACCACTAACACAAAAGTTCGAAAAAAAGACTAAAATAACAGTTTTCTCTAAAATTTTATTGGGTAACTTAAACAATTAATAATCCGTGTTTCTACCGCGAACACTAACAACACAAGAACATCGGTTTGGCATACTCAAAATGAGTTCATCCAAATCACGCTGTGGAATGGCCGCCCATGTTCGTTGCAACAACAAAAAAAGTTCTTCTTGCGACTGGATACCCTCCATATTCGGCAGAGCTCTTCTCTGTAGCATATCCCATGCATGCTTAATCGGGTTCAAGTCTGGCGACTGAGCAGGCCAGGGCAGGACATTGATGTTAGCTGCGGCGAGAGTCTGTCTTACAACTCTTGCGGTGTGCGGTCGTGCATTATCATGCATTAACTGAAATAAGGGACCGATTTGCACTTGTAGAGGAACGATGACGTCTGATACAATCGTCTCAGCATAAATTTGAGCGTTGAGGTTGCCTCTGATCCAAATCAACTCAGTTCTTCCGCCGATCCAAATACCCGCCCATACCATGATGGTTCCACCACTATAAGGATGGACTTCCTGGCAGGATTTTAATCGCTGTTGGCGTCCAGGGGTTCTCCAGTGTCGTATACGTTTTGTATCCGGTCTCATACCAAAACGAGACTCATCAGAAAAGCACACGAAACGCCATTGTTCTTCTGCCCAATTTCTGTGTTCAAGAGCCCATTGATATCGAATCCTACGATTGTGCATTGCTATAGGTGGTACCCGTAGCGGTCTTCGGGAATGAAGGTTCACTTCATGCAAGCGGTTTCTGACTGTTTGGTCGCTAATTAAGTTCCCTGAAGAGTGATGAAGCCTCACGGCTTACATCATGGCGGTTATTGTTGGAGCTCTTCGAGTTAAGATTTGAATGTATCGGTCTTGTCTCCGTGTGGTGCAGCGATACCGTCCTCCATGGCGCTCAGCCATGGTACCAGTGCTTCGGTAACGTGTCCAAAGTCGACTGATAACACTCTGACTTGTATTCAGAGCTAAATCCACAGTACGTTGCCAGGAACCAGCTTCTATCATTCCCACGGCTCTGAGCATTTCTTCCCTGCTTAAATGACGTCGCCGCTCCATAATAACGTTGGTTTTAATCAGTAGTAGGGAAACAGTAGCACTAATAATGTCTTCAATGCGTTGTATGTTTTTATAGGGAAAATATTGACAGCTGATTTTCATCTTTTACTCGAATTTGATTCACAGTTCCTGATTCAAATTATGAAATGCACCAAAAAGGATCCATATAAATTTATATAATCATAAATTTATTACAAAGCCACATCTCAATCTCAAGAAATCCGCATAAAAATGCTTGATCCCTAGACACTTTTGATGTGTGTAGTTGACATGCATCACATCCACGCAAAACGGCTATCGCTCAGCATTATACTGCGACCCTATGCAAAACATAGTCCAGCGCTGGTTTTCAGCGACAGCTGGGCCGACTTAAAGACCGGTGCAGCAAACAATCACAACTGACACCGAACCGGTACAAAAAAAATAAAAATGCAATAATAATAATAACAAAAAACTATAATAAACATCGCATCCAGAATGTATCTATCATCTACAGACAACCGCGGCAAGCGTAGCTTGACCCGATCGAAGGGACTGTGCGGTTTTGTATTTATTTTTATTTTCTCCTACTGTATTTCTTCTGCGGAGTTTCTTCATTCCATTACTCCTTATCCGAACCGTTAAATGCCAGATAGATTGATCGCAGATTGGAATAGCTTGCGGTCAATTAATTGTCATTTAGGCAGTATACCTGCTGAAAGGCATAGCGATCTAGTATGCTTAGTCACCATATAAGCAATAACCACCAGATGTCCACGACTATGGGAAATAGCTTCAAAAGGTCTAATATTTATCAAAACGTCACATTATATACACAGGCATTTTTTTATCAGTATTATTCTAGTACATCTGTTGACAATGACCTGCTTTATAAGTTGAAAGTTTTTCTCAAGCACTTTTGCAATATTACTCAATTGTGAATTGTTAGGTACCACTAATCCGGTGATTAACATTTTCTATGGTGACTGGTTCGCGACGTGTTGGTAATTGAATTGCCCAAGAGGATTTCAATCAGTAAAGAAAAAACTAATTTAATTAATCTCCCCGCAGATGGGCCAGTTTCCTGGTGCGGTTAAAAAATATTCTAATCTGTGACGGTTCCACTCTATTCGTCACCTCTGTAGTGATCATCTTAACCCAACTAGTGACCTGTTAAATTAAATTTACTGCATTACGTACGAGATGATTTCATGTGTAACGCGATACAGTTCACTTCGTTATACTGCAATTTAAATTTTACTTAGTCATTAAATCATGACATCACAATTTTGAGTAGAAGCCTCATTAACATTGAAGCAACGAACTTTAACATTCATCTTGCTTTACAACCCCTTTATTAATGATTTGTGGCCATCTTTTAAACAACATTTGTTCTTTTTTAAACACTAGCGGGCGCCAGCGACTTCGTTCCCGTGAAGTTAGTTATGCTCCGCTCCTATTAGTCGCAGCGTGATGTTATATGCCTAAAGCCTTCCTGGATTAATGGCTATCCAACGCAAAAAGAATTTTTCAAATCGGACCTGTAGTTCCTGAGATTAGCGCGTTCAAACAAACTCAAGCTTCAGCTTTATATATTAGTATAGATTTGTGGATCTTTGGATCAAAACATCTTAAAAAAAAGATGGTTATATGTATGTACGTCGGTGTGGTATATTTTGCATTACATTTAGACATGATTGAAAATAAAAACATTAAAAATCAAAAATCAAAATCAGTCAGTAAGGTGAAGCTAGTCGCCCATTCCAAAGAGTAGGTACCTATGGAGAAGAACGGGCAAGAAACTCCATTTACACTCTTTTAAATTATCAAGCTATTGATATAAATATATAAATATTATAAATTAGCATTTTTTCAGGGTTAGGTAAGTAGGTATCACACTATTTATAATTTGAATAATTATTCATAATTTACAATAATTATTCTCTCAAATTATTTTTAGCACATTTATAGTTCTTTTTTAAGATTCAATCTCTTTCATTAAACTTTCACTGACAAAGATTTCGCTACAAATTGTTGACGAGATAGAATGACGTACTAAATCGAGTGGATCGGATTATACGGTGTCATGAGTGACGTGAATAAGGAACGTACAAGTATTTTGGTCAACAGGTTTGTAACATAAATCATTGTCACCAATGTAGGGAGGACAGTGGACATGTTTATCATCAAAATACCGAAATTGCAGAGTAACTACTTATTGACTTTTTTAATACGGGCGATAAGAAAAACATCACCTGTTTACTGCACTACACTGCGGAAATCTGGTTTCTCCAACAGTAAGGTCAGGTGGCAGATTGCAGGAGGTACATTGTCAGAAACCTCGCGTGATCAAATCCAATACTTGACGTTGGAACGTGTGACCAAATTTTTTTGCATGCCTCAAAGTTTTTTAACTCTTTTCTATTGTTTATTTTTTTGTGTATTTCGTTGAACTTTAAATGCAAAATGATTATGTGCAGCAGTAGTGAAGGGTTAATGTTTTTATAAAATAAAAAACTATACCTAAAATTAATAATGGAAATAAATTATTCTTGCGGTGAATTTTTTTGCACATTCTCACAGAAGCCGTAAAAGCCGATATAGAGTACAATAACGTTTTCTGTTGATTTTTCAACAAAAATATTTAGTGCCATAAGCGATATAACCCAGTACATTTGCATAGAGTTATGTAGTGCTAATAATTCGCATAATTTTGAGTCGGATCGCGGCGGTATGGCGACACGCCCGCGTCTGCATTGGGGGACCACTCCGGAAGCGAGCGTACTCAATGAAACTGATTCGACGATCCTGCTGCCACTCGGTCACTGTTCTGGTTACTCACTTTAATATAATATACTAGCATTACGCATTATTCTCAGAACTCTGTTTACCTTTTTTGTAGCTGCGTCAAGATTTTATTACATGATTCCCGTTAGTTACGTAAGTTTTTCCTGATGGTGAAACACAATAGAAGGATTTTCTAACTAAAGGATGGATTACATTGTACCGATTATACATTTACTCCAATCAGTTAAGAATATACAAAAACCATACGGTTCTTCGGAAATTTTTCAACATATGAGAGACTTATTCATGTTTAGGATTGGATGTTGGATAATTGTTTATATTACCATACACATAATTATGCATTGCTCTGTGATCCACATACTTATCAAAACATTGATATTAATAAACTTAAAGATAATGGTAACATCTAAGTTATTGTGGTTATCTCTATTTTATTTTGTTGTTTGTTCAACTTCCTGGATACGCGTTGCGAATTTATTTATTTAAACAACGACCCATCTGCAAATGTAGGCGTGAATGGTAGACTTTTCAACACATCGGAACAAACAAAACTTAGTAAGTAGATTATCTGTGAAATATAACTGATGCAGTTTCTGTTATCTATTTACGCGGAAGGTACTAAACCACGATGAATCGATTGGCCGTGTACAAAGATCTAGCAATGGGCATGCCCTTAACCGATAATTCGCGACGTGAACTTTTCGACCCTCCGGTCGGCTAACATTGAACTAATCAGTGATTGAACTGTCAGTGTCAATCCACACGATGACTCCAACTGTCGCTCCCTTCTGCCTGGCAGTATAACAATGTTTTTTTGACAAGATTGATAGCAAAATCGACGTGGCTGACTACTTCTGTTAAGTTAAACTTTTCTAAGTAATTAGAAGAATTTCTGGTTTGTTGCACTAATTCATATGGATTAACATACATCCAGAGATTTTACTATTTTTTATTGATTTATTTGTCAAACAAAAGAACAACTTTAACAGACTTCTTTTTCTTTGTTTTGACTACATGGTAGGTAGGTAGGACTAGAAACCGTGGCCCTGGTCGTCGCACAGGCAAGTGAAGAAACACGGGTGAGTTTTAGTCAGTAAAAGTCTGACACGCCCTTCCGCTCCGCCCAGAGCGGGAGAAGTCATTTGATGATTTCCCATCCCAACAAAAAAAAAATGGGAAAGACTACAAATCGTATGACATCGGAAAAAAAATATAAATAAACCTGGAATTGCTCAAGTTAAACATAATTAAAAAATTGGTTGTCTGTAGAACTCCGTCTACTGCCGATATTTGAACGTGACAACGTCTATTCGCTCTAGGGGTGGGGGTAAAGTAGGCGTGGACTCTGTGTGGCGTCAGATTCGGCCGTTACGGTGTTTTCGAGAATGACTCCACGCCGTACCAATTTAATAGACGTTGTCACGTCAAAAATCATTCAGCACTAACACATTATGAAAAAAGGAAAACAACAATGATTGGTCGCCTCATCAGATAGACTTTGCGATAGCTATGGAAATCTAATTAATTTCTATATACATATAGCGTGGCCGTGGTAAGTCGTGGTGGCCTAGTGGTTAAAACACAAGCCTCTCAAGTATGAGTGTGTGGGCTCGATTCCAGGTCAGGCAAGTACCAATGCAGCTTTTCTAAGTTATAGAATTATATAATATATATAATTATATAAATAAAAAACTAGATTACAAGGTGAAGGAAAACATCTTGAGGAAACCTGGACTTTAAGTCTGAAATCGCCAACCCGCATTGAGCAAGCTTGGTGATTACGCTCAATTCTTCTCTGCATGAGAGGAGACCTGTGCCCAGCAGTGGGACGATAAAAAGGTTGTTGTTGATGATGATGATGATACATATAGCGTGATTCTATAGCGCGAGCACTGAAATATGTCTGGAGAGCGTCGACCCACTCGAGAATATTAAATTAAATTCTTAATTTAAAATGACACATCCGTTTATTGTTGAAATCCAGTCTAAATGATTTCGTTGAAAATTGCACGGAGACAATAAAATGGAAACAAAATACCGAGTAAATCGTAGTAAACTAATACGTGGATAAGACCTAGTTAAACCTTATTGTGGTTATGACAATATTCCTTTGTCACGAAAATAACATGCATATTCACATGGTTATCTGAGAAATAACTACCATTTATTGTGTTTCAATTGATTATTATGTGGTGGCCACTTAAGATTTCAGCTCAATATGTGCACCTTGTAGTAAACACCTTGATGTTTTAATACTTATTTATAAATACAACACTTCATAAAATCATAATCTTTAATAGGTGTGATATAACGCTATACGACTGCTTCAATTAGTTTTATTTGAAAATGTAATACCAAGTCTAGACATAATCTAAGCAATATAAATATTCAAACAAGGGTGGCGTGACATTTATTTTTTAGTAACACAGTAAAGAAATTTAACAGAAATAAACTGCCGTCACAATAATATTAGTATCCGTATCGTATTCAAATGTATCGTATCGTATACACATACGGACTTTGCCATTGTTTTGGACGAGGTTTATGGTATGCAAAGACAAAAACAATGTCAAAGTTCGCATCTCAAAAACGGGAAGTACCTACGTATTTTATTTTTCAATTGTAAAATGCTATTTTAGATATAGTAACATAGTTTTCTCGGTATTAATTAAACGTGAAGCGCTTTTCCTCAGTTGCGTTTCCTGGTGAATGAATTGTTTGTGTTGGATTCGAATACACGTCCTGCCTATAGGTAATGGGACTTACAGACTTATAGATATACAATATGTAAAGAAAACCCTGTCCGATCCGTGAAGGTATTGTTAGGTATCGATAACTGATTCTACTGAAGGATACAAAGCCGGGCTAAACTTAAAAAAAAGATCCCCCTAAAAAAAATAATATTATTTCCCAAAAAGAGGTAGGCGGCGGGGGCAGGGCACGCGGCACGTGGTCGCATCGCTATTCGCTCATAATAATACTGGTGTTGTCACTTTTTTAAAATTACCAAATTTCGGGGAAGTTGGAATTAATTCGCGGGAAAAAAAGATTATTTCAAAATTCATTAGTATTGTTTCTATGACGATTACGTAAAATTTTATATTATATTTTCAAGTGTTTACCTAACCTTTATTATCCTTACGGGTCGGACAGGGTTTTCTTTACATATTGTACCTATAAATATGTAAATACTTATATGCAGAAAAATTGAAAGGTTGTTCTTTTATGAATAATTTAGATTTAGTGATAATTGAATCTATGGATGGACGTTAATATAATATGAATATTAACTTGCATCCTTTAATTTAGTTTCGAGGATCCGTGACGAATGTCTTCAGTCTCTATGTGCATCTTTAGTAGTATTGTACGGCTGTTTGTCACGGCTGCTGTTTTGAGTTACTAGAAAATTGGTTCCGGAGTTCCAAGATTTTTTACGCCTTACAACTCCTATCAGCTCGTGTTATGTAACAAGAATACAAGAAACATGCATTTATTAATAGAAAGATCTTATGACCTATTTTTATTATTAAAACGTATTCTTGTGACACATAAATTAATTAAAAACACATTACATAAATGCATTGGACTTATGCTACTGCAGCATCTAAATGACTTAAATTCAAAACGCAAATTGCATTGCGCTGTGGTCTTTGTTCTTATATTTTATATCCCGGAAAATATCGCCACGTGTCTTCACGGATATCGAAGATAACCGTAGTCTAGAGTGTACTCAAGATCAACAGTATACGTTCCGGACACGCCCGTGCACTTAAGTAAGCTGATATTCAAAGAACTATAAAGAAAAAACTTGTAATTCGGAAGAGAAACCAATCCTTACTTTCAGGGAAGTAACTTGATCATGACATTTGTCAAAGCATGGTCAAGGCCCAAGGGTCGGATAGCCGCGCCTAAACGACGGTTCACTTCCTATTATATAATCGTAAGTATAGTATAGTAAGTAGGAGGCCTGCTCCTTCGGCGGCTTCTAAATGTTGATCAAAGGACAACAAGTACATAACAGGCGCTAACCTAGACACAGAACAGACGCATTGACCTTTAAAAATATACCAAATGGTAATCGGAACAAAGATTATTTATTGTGCATGTATGGTTTCGAATTCTGTTTATATATTTATTTTTATGTTACAAAAACAAATTAATCACTTTTTTCTAAATATAGCCGAGGTTAATAGAATAATACTACAGTCAATTAGGAATATAACAATTATGTCATAAAATTGAGGTGTTGAGGCCACATATTAACCTCGTGGTTAGGATACAAAATAAAAGCTTAATCTTGGAAAATCTTAGAAACTGTCAGTATCTACAAGGATATCCGATTAAGAAATCATTAACAAAAGGCTATTTCCTCAAACCCAATATTATTATTATTATTATTTTTACCCTCAGATACAGATTAATAAATGTTTTCACTGCCATCTGTTTTTCTTTCATGTATCAATCATATTTTTACATGATTTACGTAAACTATATTGGATGATAGTGAGCGGCAAAACAGAAAACGTGTGACATACACTCAAGTCCCTCTGCCTGAGGCCTCTCTGCATATCTGAGCACTCTTTGAAAGAGTACGATGAGCGACCCTTTCATTTATTCACACGGTTCTCCGGGGACAGTGGGAATGTCTAAACGTGCTACTAGATAAAAAGAATATTAAATTTTAAAAAGTTTGCTTTGAATGCATTGCTTTTTTATTTTGTTTATAAGTCTGGGCTCTAGAACGCTGCAATAACCTTCGATATTGCAGATAGTCTTGTTTATAAACTAAACTAACTTTATTATCAGTGCATGCTTTTCTTCCTATTTCATTAAGAAAGGGACAGTTGATAAAATATCTGCCCCTTAATCGGCGAACACATTTTTGTCAAATGATTGCGACTAGTTGGGATCGTTTGGCCCGAACGGACCAATGGGAGGTCCGAACGATACGGCGAAATGTGTTCGCCGATTAGGGGGCAGTAGGCCTAGTATGAGTTTTCAATACGAAACTCGTTCGATCGTATCGAGCGCGTTTGGCGCTCTCATTGGTTGAGAGTTCTTACGACCTTGAAGCGGGCCAATCGCTGAGTCAAACGCGCTCGATATCGGCGAACGAGTTTCGTAATGAAAACTCATACTAGGCCTACTGGTCTAACTGAAATGCTTCGATATCGCCTTCGGGTTGTGGAGATCAGACACATACAGTTTAGATACATTTACAATAACATAGGGACTAAATGTACGTCGATTTACATCAGTAGGCCTAGTATGAGTTTTCAATACGAAACTTAATCGTCGATATCGAGCGCGTTTGGCGCTCTCATTGGTTGAGAGTTCTTACGACCTTGAAGCGGGCCAATCGCTGAGTCAAACGCGCTCGATACGATCGAACGAGTTTCGTACTGAAAACTCATACTAGACCTACAGGTGTGGACAATAATAGTAGTTTATGAAACTGTTACATAATGAGGGATATTATGCACGAGTGTGATTTTAAAAAACGAGCGAAGCGAGTTTTTTTTATAGTATCACACGAGTGTGTAATACCTAATTATGTATAGTTTCATACACTACTCTATCTAATCTCATAAATTGTATTGAATATATTAAATAAAAGATAGAGATTGATACAGTTTATTTATTAGTTTGCACCCTGCATCACCGCGCACACGCCAAAGCGCGCGCAGCCACAGATAAAAAATGAAATAGTGCTGTGTATGCTTTGTAATCTGTACGGTAATGAAAAAAAATTATTATAACATTATTTTGTTAGAAAAATAATGTTATAATTTAATTTTTTAATTTCCTTTCGATATACTATTGGTAAAGTACGTCAATATAAACTCCATTTTAGTTTTATATTTTAAATTTTTTGACATGAGAGTAGATAAACTTTTTTATAGACACAAAGGTTAGTTATTTTTTCATTATACACTAATCTTAATGATGTTATAGTTCACTAACGATTGTGCACAAATAAATAATTAATTAGATAAATTATTGTAACATCTTTGTGTGTTTTATTGATTGCCCGACGTTTCCGCTTATTATCTTCATTAATACATCATTGCAATTTTAATGCAATCTTGAAACCATTTGTATTTGACTTTGCAAAGTGTATAGTTTCTTTTATTCGTAGGTAATTAACTATTATTGCTAGGTTTGTTATGTTATGTTTTTGTTATGCTGATTATATTTGCACTGTCTAAACTACATGATTGACGATTGTTATTTCTCTGGAATCCAGACTAAGTGTCTCTTTATTGAATCCAGAATTCTTTCAGGTTTTCGATGTAAGCTGATCCGATTCAGACCTCCGAAATTCGAATTGGGAATGTTCCAAATTCGGAAGGACTGCGCAACTCCTCATTCAAATAGTACTATTGATACTTTAGACTGCCATTTCTGCGATACGGAACGGATGCACAGTAGAACCGCTCTTACTAACACCTTGCACCTTGCAGAAGTTACTCACAATCTGTCACTTTTGTTCGATGGCCGATTTTTCCTTCTAAACCTACTTACTTCTTGGGCGATCTCTGACTAAGTTCGCCCTGCAAACGGTCTCAACATTACCCATCGGTTTTATCTACCTCTGCCGTTGTTGTATAATATTGTTATTATTATAAAAATCACGACTTCTTCCTCAATTAAAAACATAGGTAGGTACCTACATATAATATTTCCCTAGAACACATTTAGTGTAGGTCCGAAGTTTATTCTGCAACCATTAAATAGCTTCCTTCAACATGTTTTGATTTAGTATATTAAACATTTTTTAATATAAGGGCTATAAGAGGCTGTAATTATTATAAAATAAAACCTTAAGTATGATTATAAGAGAAACATACTTATTATTATGAAAAAATATCAGGTATTATATGGATATTTCAATATAATGGAGCAAGACCAGATATTTGAAAAAAAAAAATGAATACGATGAAAATACATAGTTAGCAACATTTATAAACATCTGTTAATATAACCTACTTGTTTTTTGGAGGTCTCATAAACGAATTACAAATTTTTGACTACATTACCCACAACATCTTATTAAATTTCATTAGACGTACACTTAGGCAACATACAAAAACTAACCTAATATACAGTCAAGAAACAAGAAAAAAAAAAAGAAGACAAGAATAAACATCCTTACATTACTCAGGCAATTAGCATTTGAACGTAAGACTCAGTCAGACGGACGATTACAAAAGCTAGGCTCTTCAACATAAACGAAATGGGTCCAAAAGTAGTTATGACTGTTTATTATCGACTGTTTATTACTTTTGCCGACTGGACTGTGTATTTTAGTTTCCTATTTTTACTAAGGGGTAGGTTCTCAATACGTAAAGAGATGCAAGCTGAAGAAAGCTAGAAGCAAAAGAAAAACTAGGAATGGCTTGATTAGATTGGCCATAGGCACTGCTTGGATCTCTGATATAACCCATGTTACTCCTTAGACGATCAGCTGTCTGCCAATTAAAACCTGTCAACATCGATCCAGCCGTTTTGGAGACATAACAACAACAGATAACAGACAGAAATAAAATATATTTTATTTTTGTCTTTTTAAATGCGACATTACTTCTCTCACTAGAGCCATGCGTGTGAACTTCGAGTTGAGCAACTTGAGTGAATTCGCAAAGATAAAATATGTTATTTAGATATAGGTTAAGATTTAGGATGTAGTACGTAATTTTAAAAATTTAGCATGTAAGGCACTCCACCGCTGTTTTAGTTTCGACTAGATTAGCCAAAAATATTGTGGTATGTATATTCCCTCGATATAGACTGTAAAGCAGGCGCACCGTAGGTATCTTGAAATTGAAATACGGAGAGAAAGCGCAGACAAATAATGAAGAGGTTGGACTTACAAGGGGCTTCCGGCGATGTAATCCTGGTGTGGTGGAGTGGATAGAATAGAGGCCCCCACCAGATGTTCACTTAGAGCTACAGACTTACCGATAAGCTCACTTACTTGACTTTGTTCAAACCAGGGTTATGAAGAGAGAGAATAAAGTATAATAACGAGTGAATCGAAAAATTTCTTGAGTTTGGTTTGTTCTCCGTTCCTTAACCTATCTTTAACCTCATTAGGTTGAAGTGAAAACATGCGGGAATATTTGAATATGCTTGCTTATTTAACTGTTATGTATTGTGTATTGTATTAACTACTGCATTAGTTCGCAGATCTGCCAAGCGACTGTCTAAAAATATCACCGTAAAAAGTGAGTTGAAGCGAGCTAACAATAGTGGAATGACAGCTTACTTTAGCTTAGTTTTCACGTTGACATTTTTATAGAATCGATCGGTCCAATGATAGTTGTAGGTTAGATTAGAGTAAATAGGTAGGATTAGAGGATAACGAGCAGCAAGGTCCCTTTCTTCATAATATAGATAACACTATGGCTTGATACACTTGAACTAGTTTGATTAACGATATGGCAAATCAATTTAGCTGGGTGTTTAATTTGTTGAGTGCTTGTGTATGATAAGAAAATAATCTGTACCCGACACCACTGTTTACAAACAAATGTTTCAATGATTCACAAGGTAATTTATTCTTTGTTATTGTAATTAATATGGTAATATTAGTTTAAGTGAACATAATATTTTATTCAGTTGATTTTTGGGGTCCTTTATAGCCGTCGGAGGGGAAACAATAGAAGGATTTACAAAAAAGTTCAAATATTATTTTAATTAAATGGCAGGTAAGTATACCTTTTTAAGTGCAACATATTAAAATGGTAAGAATAACTACGAAGTAAGTAATTAGTTTTATTTTTTATAGGTAGGGACTTGTCGCGGCATTGTCTGTGTGGTACGGGGACAAAAAGGTAGGTACGGTACTATGTTACCCTTTATAACATGACTATCTCCCAGTTTAATCCTATCAAATCGTTTCAGTCCTTTAGAAAGAATAAGCAGACATACAGTAAAGAAAAAAATATGATTAGTTTCTATAGTTTTCACCTATTTTCATAAGCATTTAACAAAAAGCTGTTATTTTGACATTACGGACAGACGCTGTATATTTATTCATTTTTATGTTCCTATATCTATATTATCGCCAAGCTCCATAAAGAATAGAGAATGAGAAACGACTCACGTTTTACAAATCTCCTGTTATTTACATGATTATCGACTTTTACATGCTAACCATTTATTAACCATTCCTATTGGAGCATATTTCAATAGAATCACTAAAATAACACGCATAATAACTTGGTATTTCGAAAAACCATTAAAAAGTCGACATTAATTTTACGTGATAGCCATACAAAAAAAGAAAAATGGATGAAATCCAGGTATAAAACAAATTTTGTGGAATTCAACCAATGAATAAAGTTGAGGCATTTGTCAATACGATTTTGCGTATTTTAATTGCTTTCTAATCAACTGCATAACACATATATGGACATAACACATACCTACTTTCAAATATGGACTAAGTTTTTCATACATATATATTAATATATGTATGAAAAAATTTAACCTATTAGGAAATTAGCTTACATGTGTGTCATATTTCATTCAAATCGGTTAAGCGTTCTATGCAAATCATAAATATCTAAACAAATAAACTGTTAACATTAGGAGGAAGTAGAATTATTACTTTTATGAAAATCATCTATCTAGTAAAGGTTGTTAAAATCTGTCTTTTAGGCGTAAACTAATCGTTGCCTAGCAACGGTTTGTTTACCTCTATTCTTTATCGAATTTGGCCGACATATAGATTATTTTTGACGTAACGTTAGATTTATTTTTGTGAAATATATTTATTGTAACTACAATAATTTAATTCAAGCACCACAACTAAACTAAAGCGTGGAAGAAGACGTACAATCTAAATATTTTCAACCTCAACAGGAGAGAAGGACACCCAAAGTATGTTCATAATAAAGGTGTAATTTAGCCAAAGTGGTCGGATAGTGTACCTATTATTATACGAAGTTGCATCAACAATCTTCAAGTGAAGGGCGACACCTAGAAATTGCAGGTTGCACTGCGTGACAGGTGAACGGAACTTACGGCAATGACGGTAAAAACGCTCGTGTAGACAATGTCTAATATATCGTGATTCGTGTGCATGTCCGTTAATCATAATGGTGTATAGTTCATGTGAAATTAGCTCATACTAGGGTTTTAAAAGTGTTAATATGGTAATTTACAGAAGTTAATTGTCTTTTGAAAATAACAAGTATTTTTTATCAAATAAAATTTTAACGGTATTTTAAATTAGAACGGAATTCAGTAAAGAAATAAAAAAATATATTGTTTGGAACAGACATACACAACAGATTGAAATTGCAAGAAAGGAGCATTTAAAAGTACCTGACAAAGTTACATAAAAAAAGAACTTCTGTGTGAGGCCAAAAAGATTCTAGCCTAGTAGGTATAATACAACAGCAGCACTGGTATTCGGATATATTATATATACCTCTTCTGCTACTAAAATATGTACGATGTATGATGATGTTATGAGCCATTTCAATAAATTTATCGTTTTTAACTTAACGTTTACAATCTATTGAGATAAACTATATGTCTTACCGCAAATACTTAATAAACACTTGTTCAACGAGTATCAAGTGCGTACGTCTATTAAAATGTGTTTAGTCTAAACTAATGTACTACTAAGGAAAGTAGTCAGTTTATGTCCTCATATCATACGGTGACTTAAACAACTAATGTTTACAACTCGTTTTAGGACGTGTAAACGATTTGACATGGATTTACAACATGGTGTATTCGCGAGATTAGTAAACATGTAATTGAACGATAACAATATTATTGTCTAGCAACAATGCTGGTACAGGCAGTCTGGCCTCATTGCATTCTAAGGATGGTTAGTAAAAAGTTAATGTCCACGTAGCCATATTGTTATTTATATTATGTAAATCATTATCAAGGGCATTCACTGTTCAGGCTACCTAGAGGTCTTACTACGTACGAGTTTATTACAGATTGACATTGACGCTGTTCTGTGACAGTGAAAAATGAGTTTGTATACTTCCGAATTTAAAAAAAGAACTGAGCTATAGGGATATTATTACAAAAATATTATACTTCCGAAATAAAAAAAAATTAAAAAAAAAAACTGATCTATTGCGAATTCTATTCTATTCTTTACAGAATTTATTTAGTTTACATATTATGTCAGTAGTATTTATTAGCCAGGTGGATGGAAAAACTCGAAAAGTGGTTTATCACACACAGCAGTGGGTGGATTAAAACTGTCAGTGATGATGATGATGATTTGCAGATGGATATCGGACACCTTATAATGATTCTATCACCAAAATTCAACCTTGACTTTAACAAAAAATATCTTCGGAAGTGTATAAGGAAGTGGGTTGCTTCCGTATTTTGTTTATGTGGCGCCGATCTGTCAGTAATGTCGACCGGTTATCGGTCACTCGTTGCCATTGAACTGTCCTCTCGCACTGTACAGTACGTGCTTAGTTTTTGAATTACGGCAATCCCTATAACTTCATCTTTGATATCTAAGTTTTCAGATGAAAACAACAGGAAAACGAAGGCTTGTTTGAACGTAGCGTAGGTGTTGCGTGGTCGATCTACAGTCGTGGCGTAGACGCCGTGTATGAAATGAAAAACGCATGCTTAAGTGTCATGATTTACATATTATATTCTAGAGATAGAATTATTTGTTGACACAAAGATAAACCTTGTTGTAATTAATCATTCTTCGAGATTTCCGAGATCCCAAAACAAAGGCCTATAATATACAGAAAGTTTTAAACCAGCATCATTAATAAAGAATAATTGGTCCCATTTGGTGCATTTCGGACATAAAAAATGATAATAATAATTTATTTCCACATAATTTTTTTCAAAAAAACTATTACCTAGATGAAAAATATTATTACCTCGTCAGTAATATTTTAAATAACAATACCCTGTGAAATTGTTCATTAATATTTTAATTAATTTGATTTGTTGTATTCTTATTTTATTTACATGCATGATTATTTTTCCAGTGAATTAGACTTTAAGAATATTATATTAAAAACTGATTACTGACATTTATTATTGATTAAAATAAATTTGCGATACTAGTGCGTAATATTGCATGCGTTGCGTACTGTACATTGTATTGGATCCAACTGTTTTTCATTTTAACGCCATCAGAACTATGTTTTGTGTTGTTACTTACATTTTTTGCAAACAAATGATTTCTGATTCTGAAACGAATGTCCTACCATACATAAGATACCGGAATAGATTTTTCGGGTGCACTCGAACATATTTCTTATGACCTAATAGTTTTTGTAATCCTTTGTAAAGTACCGAAACTAATCACAAACGGGTGTGGCTGTCTTTATTGTTTTGACGAAAAATTGCCTACATCATAGTTAGTAGATCCTACCTGCTTAAAATGATAGAGACATTTAGCGTAATTGAAAAAATTACACAAAAAAACTACGAAATCAAAAAACTACCTCTTTGTTTGAGTGGTTGCTCCCAGGCTTAGCCTTGGGAAAATTAAATTATTATTGGGATGTTCCACCCGGATTTTAGTATCCAGTCCCGCAATAGGTTTGCACTAACATTACTTTAAAAAATCCTAGCCTTATATCAAAGTACCTCCTTCACAGCTACACCTACTAAATTCCAAAATTTCAACAAAGGTTTTCTTTTAAATTTAAACTGAAAAATATTGAATCGCTAGAGTGCATTTATACATAAAATATCTCATATTATTGACAACAGTTTCTGTGTTGACTGATTTCTAATTGCGGAGAAAATTGCGTTTGATTGTCTCAATTACATTTGTGTTAGAAATGTTACCCTTATCTGCAATTTTAAGATGATAGGCATCTTTAAATTACTAATAAAGATAAATAATTAAGAAAAAATATTAAGGAATCTGTAGATAAGTGTTGTATGTTGTTGGGAGTTTCTTTTTTATCTAATCACTATTAAGAAAGAGCAAATTGTTGTCATCAGATGTCATTTATAGATTACGACTAGGATAATAAACAACAAAACAAATGTTCAAAAATTGATTTACTGCACTATGCCAACCTTACTGATATTAGACTTAATTTTTTTGTGATTAGGTATAGTCACTCGAATTGTGATTTTATTACATACACCAAAACTACTAAAACTTGACAAGAAAAACAAAATTTGCATTTTTAAGACATCATGTACCGAGTTAATAGTTGGTAGTTGGTATGATTGAACAATATAACAAAAGAAAATGACTTCAGTAATTTTCCTAAGTTGTTAAGGTGTGTTTGGTTTATACTGACTGGTGGCTTCGTCGAATGTTTGGTCTGACGCTTGCTCAAAACGAAACCATCCGGTGACCGGTCTGATGATTTCTATAATAATAGTTGTAGTAGGTACCTGAATAGAATAACAAATTGCAAAACTCTTTAATAGAATAGAATCCTACGAAAAATACACTCAGATAAGACGTATAGCTATTGAACGGAAAATCGCTTATCTAACAAGATTGATTTATTTCTACCTGTGCATGTTTTTGTAATTCCGGAGAAATTAATTGTGTAGAGTATTTGGAAATCAAAATTATAGAGAATGGTTTTTTTTTTTCTAAAGGACAGTATGACACAAATTGTTACTTAGGTTACTACCACACAAAGAAATTGTCGCAATAAATATTGCCTAAGGTAAGCATTTAACTGCTAAACATGGCGACGGCACTCACTTGTAAAATTTAATGCCGGTGCATAAAGTTACAACACGCTTTAGTTTGCAATCATTGTATTGTATAGCAAAAACCACCTATATAAATCAAACTTTTTGTACATTCTTACGAAATAACCCAGAACTACATTAAGCCAAGCCTACAAAAAGTTCTATATTTTATTTCTGAACACGTGTTACTACAATAAGTAGGCCTGTTAAACTAATGAGCATACATTACAGCAATTAAACTTAATTAATTTATCTCGAGCATACAATAAAGGTATATTTAGCAAAACAGAACAATTAACGTTTTTATTTTTAACAACATTGAAATTAAAGTGGGTGTAGCTTCCTCGTGCAAAAAAGTGCAAAACATTGTCTGTTACCGCGTGTGATATGGAATCTTTGGATATGCGGCAGGCTGCATAGCGCCCGGACGCTCGGTGCCACCACTGCGTCCAATACGGGGAGGACACGGCGCAGCACACGCTCTCCGAGTGTGTGGCTCGGGAGGAGCAGCGCCGTGTCCTCACAAACGAAGTAGGAGGCGACCTGACGCTGCCGGCAGTAGTGCGGAGGATGGTTGGTAGCGCAGAGTCGTGGGACGCGGTGGTGTCCTTCTGCGAGGACGTGATGTCGCAGAAGGAAGCTGCGGAACGGGAGAGGAAGATCTCAACTCCCTTCCCGGGCCGCAGAAGACACACCTCACTACCCCGTGCAGGAGACGAGGCCCGGACAGACCGGGCCGGCACGAGAGTGTGGGACCGCGGCAGAATCAGGGACTCTCGCGGCTCCGTGCGCACGTGACCAGAGAGACACCGGGGTGGCTTTTAGTCAGTAGGAGTCTGACAGACCCCGTCGCCTACCCTAGGGCGGCGGACATCCATTGAGGATTTTCCACCCAGAAACAAAAAAAAAAAAGGCTGCATAGCGCAGTTACTTAATAAGACATAGTGCCTCTTTAGAAGGTAGCATAATTATAAGTAAGGTGCTTCCACATACTTTTCATAATTTTAGGAATTCAAAATAACTTAAACTTAAACAGTTGGCTTATTTTTGGCGATTTAATGATAATTACTTATTAGACATGCTGGGCAACAAGGAGGAAAACCTCAAACGCAGCACCAGTATGTTCCTGGATTTGTAATATTTTTTGTCCATTAACATTTTGGTTTTCCTTTTAAACTAAATTATGACAATTATCTACCTCACAGCACAAAATTCCTATTGAACCTCATTTTTACAATGTGAGAATTTGTGTCGAAGAAACACAAGCGTTAAGAAGGTACGTTTTTATAGCCGCAAGTGTTTATAAGCCGGCAGACTGTGTTGTAACTTTGCGAATGGTCGATTATGGAGGTACCAGCATTGTCGGGTTGCGGCGATGCATACGAGGCGATGATTGCACCCGGCGCTGTGATCACCGCACCCGCTCAACCGAATAGATTGAAATACAACGTAGCCCTTCTCTATTTGTATGGACTTTAGTACTAAAGTCCACCACTTCACACAGTTTTAGTTACACCTAGCGCATATAAACAAAAATCGTAACAGTGGAAATAAACTTCCAACATTTTTTCTAGCAGATTTTTCTTGCGAACTTGTTTTCCTTTCACAGGAGAATTGCTCAAAAAGGTATATAAATAGGTAAATATTTGTGTTAAGGACCCCTTTGTATAAAATACACTCTTTTAAGACCTAGTCATTAAACAAGTTAGTCAAGTCTTATAAATATAGTAATATCTATTTATATACGACATTTAGATGATGTTATGAATTTAAAACTTGATTTTTAAAAATAGTAGAAATTGTTAAACCTTGATTTAATTTGTTTTCTTTAAAAAGTTGGTCGTGTTAACAAAATAACTGCAATGTAAGATAGAAATTCAAATTGTACTGTTTTTTCATGTCATCTGTATCTCAACTTGTTTGTTAGTATTTTAATTCGATTTAAGAAGTGAGTAAGTTAGTAGGTTTTTATAAAAACTTTTCACTGAAACCCCCGGCAAAGTGAAATGGCACTTGGTGCTTATGAATGAGTACATATATTTATTTCCAGTCTTCGTTTTTAAAATGCAACGGAAAAATATTTGAAGACGACTTTATATAAACATTATTACCTAATTATATATATTTTTTCTGCGTCGAGTCTTATAAGCTTGTCAATTATTATAATGTAACCAGTATAACAAATGTCTGCATCTATAGATATAACAGGTGGTTTAGGTTATGTTTTATTATTCAAAAAATATGCACCTATAAAATGAAAGGAATGACACTTTATGTCCAAATCAGGGTTTCCTTCTTTTTATTTAGAATTTCAAAATCAAAAGTCATTTATTCAAATTAGGCACTCATTCATGAAAATCAGCACTTTTTGAACGTCAATACTTATTATATAAGACGGCCCCTCCAAAACGCCCGCCTGTCGCCACTTCCTAGTGCTTTCGCTGGGAAGAAGTGGTGGAACAAACTCCCCAGTAGCGCAACTGTCTGTTTATTAAAAAAAAAAAAAAAAAAACCGTTGACTTTATACAATACTATGTAGGAACTAAAACTGGAAATATACAATATGTAAAGAAAACCCTGTCCTATCCGTGAAGGTATTGTTAGGTATCGTTAACTGATTCTACTAATGGATACAAAGCCGGGCGAAACTTAAAAAAACATCCTCCTAAAAAAATAAATATTATTTCGCAAAAAGAGGTAACTTAATAAATCTGCATTGGCACGCGGCACGTGGTCGCATCGCTATTCGCTCATAATAATACCGGTGTTGTCACTTTTTTAAAAATTACAAAATTTCGGGGATGTTGGAATTAATTCGCGGGAAAAAAATATTATTTCAAAATTCATTAGTATTGTTTCTATGATGATTACGTAAAATTTTATATTATATTTGGCCAAGTGTTTACCAAACATTTATTATCCTTATAGGTCGGACAGGGTTTTCTTTATATATTCTATATACCTTTTTCTTTCTCAGTTTACGAAAATATATACATTTTCTAGTAATAAATAAATATTATCAAATAATTTAAAACACGAAAGATTTAAATTATTTTCAAAGCATGGTTGTTAATCAAAATTATCAATTAACCCAGTAGCTTGCTAATTATAACATGTTACACAGATCCAACCCGATTTTTCTAATCACTAAGGTAATTCTGCGAGCGGGATGATTCGTGATGACCCTAGAAAACAGCTTAAAGACATGGCTCAGGAGGGATATCGGTCTGTAGTTTTTCAGAAGGGTATTGTCACCTTTTTTGAAAAACAACACCACCACGCTCCTGTGCCACGCCTTAGGCGTTTCGCCTTTATAATGACGGAATTAAATAGCCAGTTCGACGACTTTTAGCCTCACGAACAAGCAGGATTCCGAAAAGGCCTTAGCACCATAGACCACATACATACGCTGCGGCAAGTTATACGGAAGTCCGAGGAGTATAACAAACCACTATGCTTGGTGTTTCTGGAGAAGGCCTTCGATTCGATCGAGACTTGGGCGGTGCTACAGTCTCTCCAGCGGTGCCAAATTGACCATGGATACATTGAGGTGATAAAGTATTTGTATAAAAACGCCACCATGTCAGTCCGTCTCCAGGATCAGGACACGAAACCGATCCAAATTCAGCGTGGAGTGAGACAAGGAGATGTCATATCTCCTAAATTGTTCACTGCTGCGTTGGAAGATGTCTTCAAGCTCCTGGACTGAAAAGGACTTGGCATCAACATCAACGGCGAGTACACCACTAATCTCCGTTTTGAAGATGATATCGTGGTCATGGCTGAGACCCTGGAAGACTTGGGCAAAATGCTCAATGACCTCAGCAGAGCTTCCCAACAAAGATGAACATGGATAAGATGCAGATCATGTCGAACTCTCATGTCACACCCACTCCAATTGTGGTTGGTTGCTCTGCACTCGAAGTTGCCGAGTACATATACCTGGGACAAACAGTCCAACTAGGTAGGTCCAACTTCGAGAAAGAGGTGTCTCGTCGAATCCAGCTCGGCTGGGCAGCGTTCGGGAAGCTACGCTACATCTTCTCGTCGTCCAAGATACCACAGTGTCTCAAGAATAAGGTCTTTGACCAGTGTTTGTTGCCAGTGATGACTTACGGAACTGAAACGTGGTCGCTCACAATGGGCCTCATACGAAGGCTCAGAGTCACACAAAGGGCGATGGAAAGAGCTATGCTCAGAGTTTCTCTGCGTGATCGAATCAGAAATGAGGAGATTCGCAGAAGAACCAAAGTCACCGACATAGCTCTGCGAGTCGCAAAACTCAAAGCGGGCAGGGCACATTGCTCGTAGAACCGATGGCCGATGGGGCAGTAAGGTTCTGGAGTGGCGGCCACGTACTGGAAGACGCAGCATAGGGAGGCCTCCAACAAGATGGACCGATGACCTGGTGAAGGTCGCGAAAAGCCGATGGATGCGGGCAGCACAAGACCGGTCAGCGTGGAAAGCCTTGGGGGAGGTATTTGTCCAGCAGTGGACATTCATAGGCTGAAGATGAAGAAGAAGAAGGTAATTCTTTAGTAATATAATAATATTTACAAGTCATAATTGATCTAAAAGTTGACCTTTAGCAGAAATAATGAAGAAAACTTTATTTTTAAAGTTAAAATAAGAGTACCAATAAGTTATTATATAATAAAGTTATTTACTGAAAACTCAAGTGCCATTTAATGATTAGGGTTCCATAGCTAGAATTCGTTCTTCATTCTGTTCGTGCCTCGGAAAGCACGTTAAGCCGTTGGTCCCGATTGCCATACGAACATCTAATGGCAGTCGTTACGCGTTGTTGGGCTTTGAGTTGTGGAGGTCAGACGGCAGTCGCTTCACGGAAAATATCGAAGTTTAGCCAAATCGGCAGTTAGACTGGTAAAGCGGACCCCATACTTCAAAGCTGAAAAAGCTTCGGATGCGACTGGGATTAACGCTGAGATGATGATGATGATGATGAGTTACAGGCTGGTATTATTAATGATACCAGCCTTTAACTTAATAAGACGGAAACAAAATAAATGATAATAAATATTTGCTTCCGTCTTTTTACAGAAAGGAATATATAAAATACTAGCTTTCCGACCGCGGCTTCGCCCGCGTGGAATTCGGTTATATCGCGCTTTTAAGATTTCCCTCGGGAATGTATATTTTTTTCAATAAAAAAATATTCATTGTCTATGCCAAATTTTATCAAAATCTCTCGAAAGGTTTAAGCGGGAAAGCGTAACAGACAGACAGACAGAGTTACTTTCGCATTTATAATATTATAGTATGGATTAATAAATATTATAATGATATGACAGGCGTTTGATTAATAAAAACATATTTACTTTACTGTTGACAGGTGAAATTATCCGAGTTCATAATTGTATTTTTTTAATCTGTTTTCGTAGCACATTAATATATTAATTATTCTTAATTTATTTTAGCTTGAACTCTTTTTCTTTTTACACAATATAGAACTATATTACAAAATAGAACATATTTTTATTATATTTTACAAAGGGTGACACAATGGGCGGTCTTATCGCTGAGAGCGATCTTCCCGCTTGACGTGACTGGAATTATTTTTCATAACTTTGCGTACTTTACCATTTACTTTCAAATTGCATTTAATTGTTAATGTAGTTATTTACGACTAGGTACATTAACATTTTCTAACTAGCTAGTATTAAATACTTATAAGTAACAACGCATAAACCAGTTACAGAAGAAAGGCATAGGTAGAATAAAACTGTTGCATAAACCAGACGTAATGTCTACCAAAGAAAATGGGTCAGTGAATGCTCCGGTCTAACCTGAATCACTATCTTCTCAAAACGGTTTGTTATAGTAAACGCAAACGCAAGTTAAACACATACCCGCCCTGACTGCTTCGACATACAAACGCTGATATTGTCAAACTGCTGCCATGAACTTGAAGCAAAATCCCCTCAATAAAAATATTCAAAATTTAGTCAGAATTTCATCCCAACCGAACAACCTGTCAAATATTTAAGGACAACAGAGGTATTTTTGAAATAGTGAGACAAATATCAGACTAAAATAACTACAATTGACTCTTTGAGTGTTTTGTTGTGACATTAAACAATCAGGCTTTCATAATTAATAACGCAGTTGGTAAATCGCGCTATTTTATTAAGGAGCCTATTCACTCTAGCCTTGCTAAAACATTATGGACTAAATATATCAGTCTATGGAAGTATATAACCCAAATTGGATTTGTGGTGACTGTACTAGTACTAATACACCTAGTACACACTCAGCTAAGTCAGACAGAATTATCAACTTTTTTTATAATATCTACTAAACTAGTGCTTGACCACAATCCCGCCTGATGGTAAGCAGTGATGCAACCGTTGATGCGTAAAGCGCGCTAGTTTATTAAGGGCCTATTCACTGAAAAAATAATTGAATAGGAAGGAAGACTGCAGTTGATCGAGTTGCTGCAATGTTAAACCCAACAACACAACCAACAATGCTGCGCCAGAGGGAGAAAATATGATTAAGCAGTCCGATTCTGTAACCACTTCACCTCGAAAACTTAGGTGAAGTATGCATGGAGTGGGCTGTGGTTCCAACTAATACTGGATTCACGTTACTGACGGCTCCTCTAAGCTCACTTAACTTCTCACTGTGAGATATTTGTCAGAATTGATCGGAAGCGGCACCTTTCTGCGAAACTTTTTTTTAGATATCTATCGATCTATGCTAGGGGTCTAGAATCTAATGCTGGGCGTCGATATTCTCGCCACTCTACCACCTACCTGTATGTATCTACCTGTGTGTATTTTAGGTAAGCTGGAAAAATTTGTGCCGGATATTGTTGGCAGTAAATGTGTTTTGACAACATGGAAAGGCGAGATAAACACTTAATTCTCTAGTTACATTTTCAAGGTGTAAGCCATATATATTTTACACGCTTGGTTTTATTTTATGTTATTTTGATAAGAGATGTTGGTACTTGCACCAGAATTGGTGGAATGTGAAGGTAAACACTTTAATGAACTTTGTTTCCTTCTTTACGTTTTTTGTATTGTACTAGCTTTTCTGCCCCCGACTTCTTCAGTGATAAATTCATGGATAGAATATAATCTAGTAAATATTAAAAATTGAATATAGTTTAGGTACTATTTAAACAAGAGTAAACTTTGGTTCAGCATGTACGAATAAGATTTTTTTCAGACGATAAATATTAATAATTAAAATTGAGATTGAGATGAACAAACTTTTCACTCACTCCTAAATACATAGTAAGACAATTACAGGAATTAAACAGATTTGTCAACGAATAAATTGAGAAATATTTATTCTTTCGCCTACACCCATTTTAAGCTTAAATTTTAGTGGTATGCGGTTAAATAAACGAAATCGCTGTGACCGAATAGTGAATCAAAAAGTAAGTGATTTTGATGTTAGTAAAGGTACCAGTTTATTCATTACTGAAATATCTTTAATACTTTGCACGCGTACCTAGTTAGAGTAGGTCCATTTATTGTAGTGCGATACTACTATTTTCTGATATATTAGTGATTCCCTTATATAGCTATTTCTACCTTAAGGTGTTGGACGTTTTAAATAAACCAAGGATCATAGTTCTTGAATATCACGAATGGCGATAAATTAAAAAAAATCTCCATAATTGATTAGGTACTCACTTTTGAACAGACCCATCTTGAAACACTTTCTCATAATGTCAGGAAATGTATTAACTTTATTTACGTCGCCCATATATGGTGAGCACTTACTTCCACTAGTCTTTAGAACAAAAGTCTTTACTATATCATTAATTAATTAATTAAATTACAACTGAAATCAAAAGTCAATGTTAAATTTAAAGTTACGAAAACTCGTGAAAATCGTTTGTTGAACGTTCATGTAGCCGGCTCGCTGCGACCTGATACATTATCAGACTGAATCGTCGTCGCAGCCGCAGCTACCGCGCGAACGGCGCGCGCGCCGATCTCATTGCCGCGCTCGTAGATATAAATCACACGCACGGATTATCTTATTAAGCTTCGTCTAATAGTATCAGAAGAGCCTAGTGTTTGTGTGTAAACAAACAGAAACATAGACAATTGTAATTATGCGTTTATTACGTAGCGTTTTAATTGATGTTTGAAACGAGATAGACTGTAATAGATCATTGAAGCGTGTTTTGTTATGTGTGTGCTCTAATTAATTTCATAGTAGCGAACACAAGTCTAGATTCTAGTACCTGCCTGCCTGTATACTGCATATGTATACCTACCTACGCACTACATATACGTCACAAATAAGGTTCAGAGTTCAAAATAAGCACAGAAAGTTTTGTTCTCTTTTACTTGAACTTGAAAACTTTGCAACTTATATTGAATGCCTATTAACAAAATGCACAGTGAGCATGGGTAACAATCAATATCGTTCCTTCTTTATATATTCCTGTTAAGACGTTGAAGGAAGATAATACATCAATGAAATACTTAAGCGCGTTCTTTCTATAGAAAACAACCATAACCATAACAAAAATCGCCTCTAAACTGGAACAAGAACGGCGGTCGAGCGGCCTTAGTATGCTCTTACAATAGTTAAAGAATGGTCGACCAGTGATCTCATAATGATCGATTTTGACAAGTTTCTTAATTTACTAACAAAATGTCATTCTATCACAATTCGATCCAGATCAGATTCAGATCGATCATTATGAATTAAGCAGATTACGAACTTTTAGCACAAAGACAATGGAATCGTGTTAGAATGACAAATTTATGAAAATAGCAGACCCTGGGGCCTAGGGCCCTTGCACCCTTGTAATTATGTAGGTAACATAGTTTCAGTCACATTTAGAGGACTTTTGATTTCTTATCCAATATTTCTCAGATATAATAAATTAGTATGTTCGGTAACGTAAACAATTGGACTGAGTAATGATTATGGTGCTTTGTATCCTAAACACGTCAAGCTTGTCGACTAAACAAAGCAAGGAAAATTGGTTTCCTCGCAGTCAACAACATTGCAATGGGTTATTTAACTACACTCATATCACTTATATCTTGGCAAATATCACGTTTCTGTCATATTTTTGACTGACAGTAATCCAAAATACAGGGTCGAACAACCAACACCCAACCTGTTTCCATGAATTCAGCAAACGTTAACATCTTAGGTTAATTTAAAAAAAAAACGGAAAAGGAAATGGTGATCCATGTATGGATCTGTTTTCGTCCAAAGTCGAAATCGACCGCGTAAATACTTTTCGGTAACCATTTATCTATTTATACGCTAGAGGTCTATATAAAAGCCAATTTGGATAAAGAATAGAGGTAAACAAACCGTTGCTAGGTAACGAGTTGTTTACACCTGAAAGACAGATGTTAATAACCTTTTCTAGATTGATGATTTTCATAAAAGTAATAATCCTACTTCCTACTAATGTAAACAGTTCATTTATGTTTAGATATTTATAATTTGCATAGAACGCTTAACCGATTTGAGTACACACATGTCACCTAATTTCCTAATAGGTTAAATGTTTTATACATATATATTATACTTAGTCCATACTTAAAAGGATTACAATGCATGTGTTATGCAATTGATTTGAAAGTAAATAAAATACGCAAAATTGTATTGACAATAGGGTATTTGATTAACAAAAACTAATTAGTCCGTCAGTCAGATTTCCAAAAAATATTAGACACGTATTTGTTCTTTTTTCATATAAACAAAAAATTAAGACGACACAGTGCGTTGAAAACTCGTATCTATTGTTTTATCAAAACAATAAAAATTGACAAATATAAAAGGCATCAAAGATCAGGAGTGGTGGCTGGTGACGTCACTGGTCGCTAAAAAGTGTAGCGTGCAGTGACGTCACACGAGTTTTCAACGCACTGTGTCGTGGACATTTTCAATGGTTTTTCGAAATACCAAGTTAATATGCATTTTATTTTAGTGATTCTTTTGAAATGCGCTGCAATATTAATTGTTAATAAATAGTTAGCATGTAAAAGGCAATAATAATATAAATAATAGGAGATTTGTAAAACGTGAGTTTTTGTAACCCTAAATTGGTTTGTTTACGTCTATTCTTTATCAAGCTTGGCTTTGGTGTAACCATGTGGATTTATGGTTACAGTTGCATGTTTATAACCACCCTTTTTTGGATGGTAAATCATCAAATGACTTCTCCCGCTCTGGGTGGAGCGGCAGGGAGTGTCAGAAACCCACGCGTGTTCCTTCACTTGCCTATACGTCAGGAGCTACGGTATCTCTTTCGAATATTGTATTTTGGATCGCTGTCAGTAAAGATATGACAATGCGTTGATACGGAATAAGAGTTTCCTTTAAAATTCTTCACATGGTAAAAGAATGTGTATTAAAAAAATCACTCACTTCGAGTGCAGTTTGATAACCTATTGAAATGGTATTGTTTGCTCCAGTCATATTATGCACCTTAATTAACGATGGAGGAAGTTAGATTTTTATGGGTATGCTATTGATGATGTATCGTATTAGTTTGTTTTATTGAATGAATACATTAATCAGTACTTGGTGTCTATTGTTTGTCAATTCATATTTATTCACGGGTGTTTTTTTTTTGTTTGTTGGTAGGTACTCATAATAATAACGTGTAGGTAACTTTTAGTGTATTATGTTTGTATTGTCGTATGAAATAATATTCTAAGTTAGTTTTGAGCTACCGTGTCGGTCTAGACGCAGCATGATGTGCTGGGTTCAATTCGAAAGGAAAAGGAAAAAGTGTTATGGGGGTTTTTCCTGGTTAAATAATCCTAATAGGTAGTTTAGTTAACTGCCTAGACTTACAACAATATGGCCGCTATTCGAGTAATGACCTGAATGATATTCAATAAATTATAATTTAGGTGGTTGTAACCGTATGCGAGTCGTGCTAGGCGGTTGGCTAAACGACTAAATTTAACCAGTGATTTATTTTAAATAATTTTGCGGTTGAAACTCTCTTGCTGTGGGGCCCGTGTGCTCAGGGTTTGTTCAGATAAATCTCCAAACGGTTGATTGCCACTTCCTAAGACCTAAGAGCTTAATTTGCCTAAAGGCTAAGCTGTCACACAACGTTAGAGATGCGGAGAATTTTACAACGCTATATATTAGTTAATTTATAGTTTCAGTTAGGTTAAGTTAGTTTATTTAACATATAATGTAATATTTTTATGTTAACAGTTTGTAATTTATTGCTGATAACAATAAAAAATAAACAAAAATGACCGCGATCGCGAAGGATGACAAGCATTGATGAAATCCCTGATGATAAAGCGCACTAGTTTATTTAGAATAAGATAATAAGTTAATTCTATTAAGAAATTTATAAATTGTATATATCCTTATCAAATAAGGAAGTTTACAATTGTATTAATTATTTTAATAGCTTTATATGATTTTCCACCATATGACCGTTCATTGCCATGCAGTCTATGAGTGTGCACATAGATATTCAGCACTAACCAATAGTGGTTAGTACATAGGTACTGAAATATGAACAATAAAACTGCTAGCAGAGAAGAAAACCATTTCTTTTAGCCTTCAAAATTTATGGAGGAAAATACAATGTTTTACATTTTAATTTTTAAACAAATATTAATTTACCTTCAGCGAAATGTAAATCTGCTGATTAACAAAGTAAAAATCTCGAGTTTACAAGCTTATTTAAGTGATAACAGTTCAAAGACATATGTAATTATGTATATTGATGAAGAATTAAAGAACGTTTGCCTCCAAGAGAAGGTATTACCCACGTCTTACCGCCCATTAGGCAAATGTACAATAGTTGTAATTACTAAACTGACTCAGTCCTAAATTAATAGTTACATATCAAGCCATTACGAACTGTCCAATTTCTTTAATAGATTATCAACTTTATAACTAAAGTTATAAAGTTTAAGGTTGATTGGGAAAATTATATCAACAATTCCAGGTAGATTGACCTGTACAATAAGTTAATGATTAATTTTCAATATTTATTCAAGGGACATTAGGAAGCAGGTTTTTGTTATAGGTATATAAATCGATGCATAGCCCTGCTTGTATCATACGACAAGAAAGGAATCAAGGAGTAACTAATCTTTATTCACCAGACACCCGAAACAGTCAAAGTAAGTGCCTATGTTTATCACTTGTTTATATTTTTGAGGTCCGTGTTTTGTACGCACAGGAATGTTTTTTAAAAGTGTAGAACTTTCCTTGTTTGTGGTTTCATTCGGACAATTCGTGTTTCCTTGAATATAGTAATTTACGTTTGAGTTTTAATCACAGTAACGTGCATATATCCGCTTGTTGATAGACCTTTAAAGTTTGGATATATAAAAAAACTTTGTTACTTTCTTTTTTTTTTATTTACGACGATATTGTTGTCTGTCTTTTGAAGTTTCATTAACCATTTACTAACCACGAAGAAATTAATGCACGTATAAACTCTAAACTCTTGCTATAAACAATCCACAAAAAATATTTTGACCTACAGTTTTCCGCCTACTGGGAAACAGGCCTTTCTCATACCGGCAGACCGGTTCAGTGCGGGCTGGTAGATGTCACATGTCTTGGAATATCTGACGACACGGTTCTTGCAGCGGTTGAGCGATTGACTGCTGAGGTGCGTGTCGCGGGTTCCCGGGTCCCGCACGGAACAAATATTTTTATGGAATATTGGTAGTTGTTCGAGGTCTGGCTATTTGTGTATGTGAGTTTAAGTGTTTGTTAGCGCACCCACGATATAGGGGTAATTTATAGTGTGGCGCAAAGTTTTTTTTTTTAAATAAGTGCTTTAGGACATGGTGGTTTCCTCGACATGTTTTGTTTCAGCGTTTTGAGAGAAGCACCCCGGTCTGGCACTCATTACTATAGATAGATATAAATATTTGAACCCAACTACGAAGTATTCCATCGTAAAAGATCGCTCACTGTAAAATCTTTAATCTTTATACATATTATATGTTTAAAGTATTTTACGAGTTTTAATAGTCTGACGTTTATCGAGTTGAAGTACAATGGGTAAACTTATTTTCGCCCTGAACAAGTTTTATCTAATATTTTAAACATTCATTACCCTAGGCATGTACTCGACGTTTTGGGCTCACGAATTTATAACGATTTTTATTTCCAGATGCTTCGTGGAATTGTTTTTGTATTCGCGATAGCAATGTCTGTTCAAATAATTTGTTCAGATCCTACGTCATCAAAGAACCGAAAAGCCATTAGTAAAGCTGATGAAGACTTAATACTCGACTTGGATGTATCGGCTTACTCAAGTCTACGTAAAAGAGAAGTGGGATCAATTTTCAAAGAAATCATTGAAGAAGTATTAACCGACGTTTACAGTTTAATGAAAACGATTTTTGACCAATTCAAAATGAATCTGCTCAAGATATTTGAAAGCCATACGATGGCTAATGTGCTTCTTGAAATTATCAATGGTTTATCTGATCCTACTACGGTATATTCCGATCCTGAACTGTCTTCCGATGAAGTAGAAGTTGTAGAACCTGTGCACGTGGCACCAGTGCAACCGCAAAACTATAATTATAGAAATAGAAATCCATATTCACCATCGAGGTTTTCACCCTTACATCGGGATAAGAGATGATCAAGTCGTTAACTGTATGTTTTCGCCTAGGCTTATAGGCGCTTAGTGTGAGTTTATTCAGTGAAATAAATAATAAAATGATATTGAAACCATTTTTCAAATTCTAATTGTTTATTGCACAAAGTTTGTTAACGTTAAAGATATGATTTAAATTTTTAGTTTAAATTTAGAAAATTTCTACGCTTATGTTGTTTTTCAATCTCTGCTCAATTTAAGAAAGAAGCTGACTAGGTTATCTATGGTCTTTTTAAATCTAAGCACTGAGATAATTATGACATTATGATTGACCTAGACCCTATGAATTGTTGTAGTAAGAATACGTGACCAGATACAGAATAAACATACACATTTGGTGTTATTTACTTGTAACCACAAAAGTAGCAAATATCAATATAGGTACTCGTATTGTCAGAAATCCCTTTACATGTTACTTAACGTAGGTGTATTTCCAAATTGTTATACACATATGTTACAATCTTATTAACATGTGTGACATATTAGCTCTTTAAATTAGAGATGCCAATTCAGAACTATTATACGAGTTATGCGTTGAAAATCACTCGTTTTTGTTATTCCATTCGAGGTTACATATTTAAATTGAGGGTAGGCTAGACAAGGCTAGATAGCTACAGCATGACAATGAACCTGGAAATATTTTAAATTCACTTTTTTATGTCCTTTTTGGAATACTATACCACTTTCACAGATGATGCAATATATCGTTTATATTGCATAATTCTCTATTAGTATAATTAATTACCATAAAAAAAACAAAACATTTTGAGGAAACCTGGACTTTAAGTCTGAAATCGCCAACCTGCAATGAGCACGCGCGGAGATTACGCTCAATCCTTCTCTGTATGAAAAGAGACCTGTGTGACCCAGCAGTGGAACGATAAAAAGGTTGATGACGATGATGATAATTACCTTTCTAGACAAATCATGTTTACCACAGTCCTTTCATGATGTTCCCATATTCTTATTTTAATGTTTTACCCCATTTTGTGTCTATCTACTGGGTAAAGGCGTTATCTGGTCATGTAGACCCGTCACTCAACACTATAATTAGATCGTCACCCAAACTTCGCCGCGGCCTACCTTGAGGACGATATCCTCCATAAGGCATCCAGTGCTGTTGCACTGATCTAATCATTAATTACTAGCTTTCCGCCCGCGGCTTCGCCCGCATGGAATACAGTTATATCGAGCTTTTTAGATTTCCCTCGGGAATATCAAATTTTTCCGGTATAAAAAGTATCCTATTATTTAATCCGGACCTCTAACTTTACGTCTGCAAAATTTCAAAGCAATCGGTTCATTAGTTACGGCGTGAAAGTGGAACGAACAAACAAACTCACTTTCCGATATATAATATTAGTAAGGATTTTACTCTTAGGATTTAAACATTACAAAATCTACTTTGTTTAAAAGAGAAAAATAGAAATGTGACTTGTAAAGTTGTAACGTACATTTCGATGGGCCCATTAACTTAATGGTATGATGACTCCTCTCACTAAAGACTTTTCATTATTGTTATGACACTTTTGTTACTGACTTAAACCACGTCGAGACTTATTTATGTCAGAATCTTATGATTAATTACATAATTTTTTGCTTGATTGCTTATTTATTTAAAGTAGGTAGATCTAAAATATTTTTTGGCCAAAGTAAAATTTTATCGAATATTCGTTGATAAACAATAAATCCTATCTATGGTTCGTAAATTTGGTAGGTATGGTAATGCTAGGTCAGCCAAGTTTCTCTCAGAATGCATTTAGTTATAATAATTAGATTGAACATTAAAATGAAATCGAATTGCATAATTGTGCCTTGACCAAAATAGATTATTGAAGATGTGTTGAAAAACTAAATATTACTCCATCATGCTTTAGATTATCAACTTCGGTTACTTAAAGCAGCACTACATTATGGTATTGGTGTTGCACAAACAATTATTAAAAACTTGATTATGATCAGTTTTGATATGATGATTATAATTTTCAACTATAACATTATGAAATAGTTGATCCTAGCGATACTTGCTGAGCCTTTGACTTCGCTTATGTATACTAATAAACGTAACAAATAGTGGCCAGAAAACAAAAAAATATCACGAAAGCCACGTGGCTCTCGAGTTCTTTCTTTCTTTCTTTTATGGCTTCGCACGGTTTGTGCATTTAGCCAACGTCACGTAATGAATTGTTCATGTCGAAAAAGACGGCCCCGTGACCCGTCTTACGATGGAGGTTTGAGACAAAGTCATGATGTGGCCACTATGCTGCGATATTTCACTGTTCTGCATGAATTATTTACTGAATGCACTTTTTACTACATAAATCACGCACTTTTATTTAGTAAACACCACTATTAATAATTTTAAAAGTCAAATGAAAAATGAGCGTGACACTCAGCTTGACATTCCCGCCAAAACTCAAGGGGCTCTCGACTTAAGAGTGCAAAGGACTTAGGTTTGAGTATATGCTACGCGGGCTACGGGATACTGGCTACGCGCTACGAAAGGGATGTTTTCGTAGCGAAGTGTACTTGTGCAGTTACATTCCATAACACTTAGTTGTCACTCATTTGCAGGTTTTGTGATCCAATTTCTACATCACAAAAGTTTTTAAAATGACCTTTACATTTTTTACATGATTTACATTTTTGTATCTACTTAATGGTTCAAATATTGATATTTGTGAATTTTGACTGGGATCTATATTTTTTTTTTAAACCCAGGCGATTGATAGATGGATGTCTGTTAAGTACTCTTTCACGCAAAAACTATTAAACGGATTTGGATATTTGACACAAATAAACCAGGATCACATCACCGATCAGGACTAACTAGGATGAAAATATAGAATATTCGTGTCTAATGAAACATTTGCGAATGAAACAAGTTCCCGAACCCTAATACGCTGCTAGTGTACTTACTGTATGCTCTATTGCACACACAACCAGCCTACAGTGTTCTTATTGCTAAGACATATGCCTTCTCTCTCAAAGAGGGAGGGTTGTAATCTACGACGCGGGGCCAACTCCACGTTCATATATCTCGTTATACACGCACATCATTTGCTAATACTACGCACTTGTTTTATCTAAAGATCATCAATAAAGTCACTATATTGCAAAGAGACCACTCGCCAATAGGAAACATTACCCAAAACTCGACTCTGAGTGCTTCATAAGCACATAAAGTAAACAAACCAAATCGCCAAATCTCTTATCCTTGTCGTACTGAGTTATTTAAATGTAGAAGATGTATCAAACGTGACATTATATTTTTTTTAAATTTTAAGTATATGCCTATTATGGCATCTTTCGACTTCTTATTTTAGAAGTTAAAAGTGGTTGTTTTTGATTTTCTTTATTTTTTATGGGAACTTATACGCATAGTGTATGTCAATCCCATCGTAAACAATATTGCACTTTGAAAAAGTATGGGCCATGAATTTTAACAAACCTTTGGACCGTCACCATTTGGTTGGAATAGAATCGTATGGAACATACCTACATCAGTTTTGTTAAAATTCAATGATCTTACTAAATTATTCCTACTGGACTCATATTGGACACATTCCACCAATAAATGTTGTAGGTCCTCGATAAAAGTGGTGGACCTCTATATAGCCAAACTAAAAAAAAAAATAGCCTTGAAAATTGTTTTTCGTATGCGCTAGTGCTGCACTCTGAATATTAAAGTATTTCAATACTATTGAAAGGAGGATGCTGTATTTTTTTATAACCATTATTTAATATTCCCACTGAATCCACAAGCCTCCTCACTTCGAGAGGTGCGGATTGTTTGATAAGATCTTCGGATGTTTTATTCCATTCATTATTAAGACGACCTCCATGGCGCAGCGGTCAACACGCCTGCCTGCGACGTGGAGGGCCCAGGTTCGATCCCCGGCCAGGTCATGATGGAAAACGATCTTTTCCTGATTGGTCTGGGTCTTGGATGTTTATCTATATATGTATCTATTATAAAATATAGTATCCTTGAGTTAGTATCCCATAATACAAGTCTCGAACTTACTTTGGGGCTAGCTCAATCTGTGTGATTTGTCCTTATATATTTATTATTATTATTTATATTCTAGGATATGCCGGTTTCATCACGATGTTTTTATTCTCCGTTTCCATCCGTTTGGATAAAACAATAAAATATTAGGTATACAGAAGGTTTTCCCCTACCAAAAATCGCTCGATGTGCCTAAAGAAGTTTACAGCTCGAAAAAATACTCATATTTGACCACTATCTCACCAGCTAGTCATAATATTATATGGCAACAAAGTTATCTGAAATAACATCTACATAATCATAATTTCAATGGCAAACCAACATTTGACCGCGGTGCGGTAACGTTGATCGATATTTTCGCTCGTTACCAGTTTACCCATGAGCCATTTATTAAATCACGAGATTAACTAGGAAACCTACTAATTATGTATTTACCTCACCGCTGGCTGGTTCACCTTTCTGAGAGCAAGCAATAACTATTGAACACATGACATGCACTTCCGTAATAGGTTCTCAAGATTAAATTTCTATGTCAGATTTAAATAATAACTATGTATATTTCTTCCGAACCCATACCTACTATCTATTTCTCAACCTCGTTCCATCTTTAAGAGCATGTCGTGCTTCTGTCGACTTGCACTGTGGGGTTATATAGAATTGTCCAGCTGCCTGGTTCTTTTTTTATTGCTTGATTAAATAATGTCTTATTTAGCAAAGTATGCATAAGAGATCAAAAAATTCAGCATGAAGTTCGAGTAGCAGATGCCTTACAAAAGCATTTGGCTACAGGTAACACTGTTCTGTTTCTTACTGCCAACTTTTGAGTTTTTCTTCACATCTTAATTTAATAGTTTTTAGTTAATAGTACGGAACACAGCAGGTCAAGCTACCCCAAACTGTCAAATATTCCCTATCAGCTTTGACCCTTAATGCTTTATCTAATAAAGAAAATCTAATAAAGAAATCTGACAGATAGTAGTAGCTTGATGTGCTGCCGCCTGTACCAATTACTTAAATTGCCGCCTACCAAAATACTACGAGCTACATGTCTGAACAAGTTAATGATACTATTCGTTCCAAACAGGCACCAAAAATTTGGTATCATAACAGTCCCTAGGATAATTGCTAATTTACATAAACCACATAATCAAAATTTCAATGGCAAACCAACCTTTGGCCGCGGTGCGGTAACGTTGATTGATATTTTCGCTCGTAACCCGTTTATCCATGAGCCATTTATTAAATCACGTGATTAACCAGGAAACCTACTAATTATGAGTATTTACCTCACCGCTAGCTGGTCCACCTTTCTGAGAGCAAGCACAATAATCATTGAACACATGTGATGCACTTCTGTAATAGGTTCTCAAGACTGAATTTCTATCTCGGATTTAAATATGTAATATTTTAGCGGTACCTACAAACGCCACATGGAACAACGCGTCATACTGAAGTCACTAGAATTCTACATCTCGCAATCAGAGTTTACCGTGCAATTAGCATACATATAACTTCCCAAATTCAAGCATTGGGCAAGTGCCCGCCAGACATAACACCCGTCTGGTCGGAGGAGCCTCCCTTTTCTATAGAGGATGAGTGAACTCCCTGTTCCTCATGTCTCCACAATATGTATATTTGTTCCGAACCCATATATCAGTTTCTCAATCTCGTTCCATCTTTAAGAGTGCCGCAAGCATAATAAGTATGTTTTGCTTCTGTTGACTTACTATATGGGGTTATACTGAATTGTCCAGCTGCCTGATTCTAAAACTTCTCCGGGATCACAGATTTTGGTATTGCTAAATTAAATAATGTTTCATGTATGCTTTTATTTTGCTATTTTCAAAGTATGCTTACGAGTATGAGATGAAATAATTTAAGAAGAAGTTAAAGATAAAGTAGCAAGTGCCTTACAAAAGCATTTGGCTTTAACACTGTTCTGTTTCTTGCTGCCAACTTTTGATTTTTTCTTCGCACCAGAAGCTTAATAGTTAATAGTATCAATTACTTAGATGCACTTTAAACATAAAGCGTTGAAATTGATACAACGAATGAAATGGATTGCCTATGATACAAGGAATAAAGTCGACCGCCTACTAAAATAGTATGAGCAATATGTCTGAATAAGTTAATGATGTTATTCGTGCCAAACAGGCACCAAACGTTTGGTATCGTTGTCGCGTCGTAACAGTCCCTAAGATAATTGCTAACCTAGACAATAAAAACATATTTTTAATGAATAGTCAAGTAAATCAAAGGTGTATAGCATGTTATCTAATTTTAACGATACACACTTTTACGAGTAAAACTAAATAATCTAGTTTAGTTAATGAAGGTCGTAACATTACGTAAACTGGGAATACTTTAATAGCATAAAGTTAAGGTTTCCTACGGAAATGTTTCAAAAAATTTGACTTAATAAGTCTCTTGTGAAAAAAAAAATGGCTGTAGTCTGCAACCTCAGCTCCACGTAGAATCCAATTATAACTGAAAAGAAATTAAGCTTTATCTTTCTTTTCCCTGAGAATTCAGACTACCAAATGAATAAAGGTGATTTAAGATGGCTAAAAGTCGCCTATAACTTTTATTAATAGCAATCTGCTACGTCAAGGATGCAACAAAACTAATTCAAATGTAAAAAAATGCCACCTCTAAGGTCCATTATCTTCATGCATCCTTGCAAATAAAAATGTCGATTATTTTATTGTTACGAAACAAAAATTTAGTGTAGATTTTCTCGGTGGTAGGCCATAAGATCGGCTGCTGGCAGAAGTTACCACCCACCCGACAAAGTCTTGCCGCCAAGCGATTCGTCGTGCTCCGGCGTAATGTCGGGTGAAGCCGTACAGAGGACGGGTTCGAGCAGCTGTGTTGTGAAGCTTGCCGGGTACGATGCGCCAAATGATGTTGTGTCGGGAGTTTGATCATGGTCCATCCAGATCAATTTCCCTCTGGCGTAGCATCATTGGCCGTGTTGTTGGGTTTATAAATTTGCATCACCTCGCTCAACTGCCGTCTTTCTTCCTATTCACTAAGTTTATTAAGTGAATGGGTTTAATAAACTAGCGCGCTTTACCATCAGCGATTGCATCACTGCTTACCATCAGGCGGGATTGCAGTCAAGCGCTAGTTTATAATTATTAAAAAAAAAAGCGCCTAACTAATATGTGACTTACGAAGTAACGACCGACGCACGAAGTCATACTCCACATAAACGATCAGGCGCATTTACTACGCCTTTGAAAATGAAATAGCAATCAGTTTATTTTAAGCAACTTATACAGAACACAACTTATAGAGAACAGTGGTGGCCTAATGGTATCGGCCGCCACTTGCAACTTGTGGGTCTTAGGTTCGAACCTCGCCAGGCGGTTTTCTTTGTGTAAATTATGTCATCACCACTGCTTTCAAAACAGTGAAGGGAAACATCGTGAGGAAACCGGCATGTCCTAGAAGCAAAACTTTAAAGACATGTGATATCCACCAACCCGCTCTGGGACGCCTGGTAGGATATGGCCCTCTCCCTCGCACCTGTGTCCCAGTAGTGGGAATATTATAGGCTGATTATGATTATTATATTATGATACAGAACAGATACAAAACAGATAAAGGAATCATACAACATCGAATAGCATCATTTTAGAATGGTCATTTTAGCTCTTAAAATATATGTATAACACCTGACCTTTTGCGGTTGTTTGAGTTTTAAAAGAGCTCTATATTTTAAGCCTCTCCATTCATCTAATCTCAGGGAAGGTCATGAAGTATCTGTAGCTGTATTCAGTATAGAATATGACTACAAACTAGCCTTCGAATTAATAAAATGAGCCGACAAGTGAAATCACTTTCTTCATGAAATTTACAGGAATTTACGTGTTGAAGTATCAAGTGGTTTAATGAAAAAAATACAAATAGAACTCCGCTTTTTGCCTTCCCAGGATGTAGAATGCCTAAAACGCAACTATTCAAAATAAACTCCCTATATTATGCCCAAAACTCGAAAACTTTGGAAGATTAGGATTGTCAGCCGTTTATTATTATCTGACGGTAGCAGGCACGTTACGGGTGTCATTCATATTAGCTTGACAGCCGGGGCCGTCGACTTCATGTGCTTTCCGAGATACATACATAGCTGACCATGGCGGAGTTACTTAACCTCGAGCAACGATCTATATGGTCACTGTTTATCCTGATCTAAATATCAAAAATATGTTACAAGTTATATTTTTACCTGAGTATGGCAAAACCTGAGGAAGGTTATGATTTTAACAAGCTAGGTATGTATGAATGAATGTACGTACCTATGTGCATTTTCACTTACATTCATATGTCTTCTTAACTACAAGTGGTATTTTGAGAAATATTATGTTGTTTCACGGGATATAGGTTTTATGACGTAAAATCTTACTCGTAAAGCCTCATGCCACAAGTATAGTTTTGTATCTTTTTAACAGGCGTATTTGATATATTTATTTATTTAGTAGCTTTTGTCCGCGGCTTCGCTAGGGTTAAATTCCCTTTCCTGATTTAGAATATAGAAGAGAACTCTTAACAGAATATTATTTAAATACCTATGTTACTGTAGACGACATTACTAAACTGCTGCGGGCGGTTTAAAAAAAAAAACCGGCCAAAAACCTATAGTACCACGCCCAGTGTAGGGTTCCGTAGTTTGCCGCCGAAAGTAAAAACATCTTTCCCCATTTTACGTGTAACATTTTAACACTTTTTATTTTACCACTTTGTCGGTGTGATTGATTTACATCTGTTATATTAAATTCGGAAAATCAATGTGGAAAAACTTTGGGGAAGGCCTGTGTCCAGCAGTGAGCCTCCACAGGCTGAAGAAGAAGATATAAAATTCTCCTGTCACAGTCATCATCATCTCAGCGTCAATCCCAGTCGCATTCGAGGCTTTTTTTCAGCTTTGGAGTCCGGGGTTCGCATTACCAGTCTAACTGCTGATTTTGGTGAAACTTCGACATTTTTCCGTGATATCGAAGCATCGCAGTTAGGCCGTGTGGCCAACAACTCGTAACGACTGCCACTAGAGGTTCGTATGGCAACCAGGACCAACGGCTTAACGTGCTTTCCGAGGCACGACCAGACCGTAGTGGACTCGTGTCGGCGGCGTCTGCTGTTGTCGTTGCCATTAACGCATACCGCTGGTGTGTAGACAAACTAAGGGAGTGATACTGTATGTAATACCTGCAACTATGTATGTACATACTCTTGGGATCACTAACTCCATCGCTTAATATTAGTATGCACGTTGTGCTATGAATACCCATCAATACACAATTACACATGTCATCGGAGCCCTTGACCAAAACAAGCTAGAACGCGCTACGTTATTATTTTAAAGTATGCTGTACACTGACTGCATCACCTATCAGGTCATGGTGATTAGTTTAATAAATTGCTGTTATTATCCCCCTTATGACCACTGTGTAAAGTTACGATGTAAATATATGAGATGAAATTGTACTGGTATTAATCAATATTTTATAATTACTTATACAGCCAATAAAAAGCTCATCAGGTAATTCTCAGAGAGGCAATTCATAGAGGGGCAATTCTCGTAATTTTAACAAGGTTCTCATTCTCAATCTCTCAAAATATCCCTTAAATTCCTTTCATTTTGTCAATTTTTTACATTTGTTAGTCGCCGACATGAGACTTGGATTAGATTTTGAACGTTTTAAATTACAAGAAATGGCCTTCAGGTAAAGGGGCGAATGGTTTATCTACTTAATTACTAATTTCATAATAGGGTATTTGACTAAAAAACTAATTAGTCCGTCAGTCAGATTTCCTAAAAATACTAGACATGTTTTTTTTTTTGTTTTATCAAAACAATAAAAATTGACTAATATGCAAGGCATCAAAGATTAGGAGTGGTGACTGGTGACGTCACTGGTCGCTAAAAAATGTAGCGTGCAGTGACGTCACACGAGTTTTCAACGTACTGTGTCGTCTTCATTTTTTGTTTATATGAAAAAAAAAACTTGTCTAGTATTTTTTTGGAAATCTGACTGACGGAATAATTAGTTTTTTTTAGTCAAATAATAACACCTGTATAACATGTATTTTTTTCCCATATGTATTTTTTCTCGGTAGTCACCCTTTTGATCACATAATCATTTGTACATTCAACATACGTTTTTGGTCTTTCACACGGATAAATAGGTAGGTACAGATCTTACATAGAACAGCACACTGTATTATGCCAGTAGGTAGGTATACAAAAATATAGTATTCATCTGGCTCATTATGAGTTATGACAAAATTTTATTAAAGAAAAAATATTTTTACAAAAGAATATTTTTTTAGAAATCATGCATAATTATTATTTCTAATTAAAATGACAGACCCAACTGATGAATTATTTCTTATTAATTTAATGTTAAAAGATCTTATAACCATCGATATTTTCCCACAGAATAGCTAACTACTTACTTATTTAATTAAAAGCAATTGCATTGCTTATTTAGTACATACTTAGATCAGGATCTTTTAAAAATCATTATCATTTTAAAATCACGGCCGAAAACGAAACGTTAATTTTTAAAAGACAAAGAAAATTTAAACCCTGATTAACAGGTAGTACGTAGATAAAATGTTAAACCATTCAAGCTTTTAATTTGGTTTTTAGTTTTAACGCTTATTAAGTAAAGGAAGTGTGTTTATCGAATTATTTATACGTACACTAGAGGCCTATATAAAAGTAGATATATAGGTAATTACATAGGCAAGTGATTGTCCGAGTCGTTACTTGCACAATATTGTAAAGTGTATCGTGATTCGTGATCAATGTCACTCGCCGAGTCAGACCGTTCATAATTTTTGTCAGCCTTCACACTTTTAATTTACACCGCCCTTGTTATAATTAATCCCTAAGATTCATAGCATTGAAGTATAATTACCATAATGTTCTATTGTGAAATAGTTTTCTATGGAATGCCGATGTTTTTTAAATGAAACGTTGTGCACGAATCTCTTTACGGGTAAATCACAATCCGGAGCAATCTCAGTTTATATTCCGGTCACAGTACCACTTGCTTTGTCACGAAGGCTTGCTCTTATGTATGTTTACATTTATTGCGGAGAGGCAACGAGAAGGCATTTGGTTTTTGTCTAGAGACAAAAATCTCGAGGATTCGTTCAAAATGTTCATTGTGTCATTTTTACGCGAACTGCTGTTGTTACAAAATGGTACTCGCATTTAACCAGTGGTGAATTAATGACGAGTACGCTCTGCACATACAAATGAGTCTCATTACAACATCACCTCCAGCTGTCAAGTGTATCGGCTATGGACTACAATGTTATCTACGCCTAGACTAGTAATGGAAGTCCAGATGTAGGTCTAAGTCACACGTAGATAGTAGTCGACAACACTAATAACTTCGAAGAATTTATGAGATATCCTTGTGGCCAATTATTTCGTAACAAATATACGAGTAGACATACTATATGTAAGTCTACGTAACCAAGTACTAGATATAAGAAAGATTTGAATGAAAACTCAGCCGTTCAAAAGTGAGAAGTGAGAAACTCATTCGAACTACTTTTCAATTCCCACTGACTTTATTTAAGTGTGGGTTTCTGTAGATAAAATAACATCTTGTAACCAAAAATATCCTTATTGTCTACATATGTAAAACATTTTACTACCTATTATTGTGTGGAGCAATGTTCTGTAACTTCTGTAGTACTTCAGATCAGGAATGATGTTCTTCCCCGGAATAAATATATTGCACAATCAAAGTACTTACTTATTGTTACCTCTGTTTGACAAAAACTATAAGAGTTATCAAGACGCAATGAAGATTCTTGTAAAACTACGAGTAGTTTGTAAAGGTTCTTCGTATATGAATCACAGAAAAAAATTAATGAAATAACTCGATGGCTTACAAAAATATTTTACGGCGATAACTTACTACGCTCCGTAGTTACAACCTAGTCGTTATCGTGGACCGCTTGAGTATTTAATTAAACAAACGTTTCTTTTATATTATCATAACGAGTCCTACAATACAATTTGTTTACGTTTTCATAGTAGAACTTAACGCACTCAGACTTAATAATTTTTCTTGTCTTTATAGAGTTATGAGGATCAGGGTGTAAAGTTCACTCATCATCCATAGGAAAGGGAGCAGCCTTCGACAAGACGAATGTTGTGTCTGGCGGGCACTTGCCGATGGTTCATGTCAGGAAGTTGTATGTAGGTATTGCTAGTTGCACGGAATCTCTGCTTGCGAGGTGCTGGATTTGCGTAACTTCAGTATGACGCGTTATTCGCATATGGCGTTGTCACAGAAATCGTAATAACAAGTCAACTGACTTTACTTGTTATTACGATTTCTGTGGACGTTGTAGATCCCGCTACAACTTCTATACTAGGTACACGTGGCGTATGATATCCATGTCCGAGCCATGACATTCCTTGTATCTATGTATGTATGTATTGTAAAGAAAGAAAGAAAATACATTTATTCGGCACAGACTTAAAAGACACACAATACATCTAGCATAAACATACATCAGGTAGCAACAAAATAAAAAAAAAAAAAAAAATAAAAAAAATAAAAACCAAATAAAAAGTAAAACCCTTATTAAAAAAAATTGCAGCAACGTGTGCCTCGTGGCTGCACCAAAAAGGTCCAGTTCAGCAAAAATACCAGACAATTAGTGCCTGACGCTGGTTTTCAACTATAAATAATAATAAATAGGAAGCCGCAGGCGCCGTGTCCTCGCCCGGAGTCATTTATGTGTGGTCTGCGCCTAAATAAGTTTCTATTGTTTTTTAGTTTGAATTAGCTTATTCGAAGCAATTGTCTGAAAATTTATTTTAACAAGAATATAACATAACGTAACCCTTGGACCCTAAATTTTTCCTAAAGGGTAAGGCAGAGAAGTACCTTAACCTAATGCATACACATTTCTTCAGTTACATTTAAGTCTTATCTAAAAGGGGGCGAGCTTATTCAATATCTAGACATGTTTTGGTACGGGACGAAATAAGTTTTGACTTGATTTTGTGATTTCATTGAAGAATCCCCACCAAAAAGATGTCTTATTGTGTTCATGAATGCTTTAAATTTTATACGTTCTGCTATTTATTAAATTATTAATGGCAAAAAAAAAAAAAATCTAAAAGTAATTTTCATTACGCTTTCTTATTTCTTCTTTCTTATTTTACGTTTTCTATAAAACGGTTGACACAGAAATGATGTTTCAATTAGGTATACCTATTTAACGACAATTAGTGTCTTACACACGGAAATGCAAAACACATAAATCATAAATAATTTATACTTAGCCCTGACGTTACTTAAAATCCTTTGCAAAATTACCGCACACTAAGTACATTCTTCTATTCTTTAACTCCCGTGTGGTTCACATGGTAAGGTCATGTTGATATTGACCAGAGGGTCGCCACGAAATGTGCGTAAATTCAATGTCACACGCGCTTAGTAATGCTAAGACGCAAATTGTGCAATCGACGTAAAACTTAGAGCGGACTTTGTAACTAGAACATCAGATACGTCGTAGAAGAACAGTTTCTAGAACCATTTAGTTCTATTAGTGGATTAATACAACTGGGTACTGAAACACAAAGTCAGACTCTGTCCTGCTACATATACAGATGTGTAGCAGGACAGAGTCTGACTTTGTGTCCGATTGATAGCAACAGGTTCGACCCATGAACTCTAAACATATCTGACGTAAAGAGGTACTCTTCGAGGAGTACAGATAGGTATATTAGATTTGAGGAGTGGCTAGAGGCCTGACGCAGGCTGTTTCAGGAGGTTCCTGTTCCGGATAAGGCGGGAGGAAACGAAAAACGTAAAACGCCGCAGGAGACGCCCTGGTCGGGAGACAACATCGAACTCCCGGTCAACGTAGGCGTGGACTTGCGGTCGGTAAGGACCAGGCCCTAGTCGACTGCGTGTTGTGTTTCACGCGCGCTTCAAAGAGATGACAGCACATCGCATGGGGTCCCATATAGGAATATGTACTTTAATATATTAGCAAAGCTAAGAGATTTTGAGTAGATTGCACCCGTGGAAGGTAGGAATGGCTTGCTAGTCGGACAAAAATCTAGAAAGTTAGTTACTAAAATACTTAACTAAAACGAGTTCCACAGCACACGCAATATACTTTATCTAGACGTTTTTATAATTTGAATAAATGTATCATTTGATTTAATCGAGAGTTTATGTGTTGCCTGCCAAGCCCGCTTCATTTCCATTGAGATATCTAAGTATGTGTAGCACATAATATTCAACCAAGGATCACCACAATAGTAAGTACCATAGAAAATTGATTACCTAGATCTGTATATTAAATGTTACATTTACAACAGCACTAGCAATTTTTCCTGCTTTGCTCAACTTTTAATAACCACTCAAAACTCATCTTTTTATTTTCAAAATTTTTTATAGATACAATACGAAATAAACAAAGCTAAAACCTAAAACACCTATATTTACATTTTATACAAGTATACAATTAAGTAAGTATATCAAAGTACATCTTTCTAAGTACATCTTGGACATCAACGACTGAAGGTGAAGGAAACATCTTGAGGAAACCTGGACGTTAAGTCTAAAATCGCCAACCCGCATTGAGCAAGCGTGGTGATTACGCTCTATTCTTCTTTTTATGAGAGGAGACCTGTGCCCAGCAGTGGGTCGATAAAAAGGTTGATAATGATGATGATGATGATACAATTAAAAATTAAAGGAACAAGCTGGAAGTCCATGGGCATCAAACATTACTTCGTATCACTGGCATCAAAAGGCCGTCAATATTTTCATGTTGGAAACGGATAGAATAGGCCAGCCATCTGGTCACATAAAGAGTCAACCAACCACTTGGCGGTATGCTGAAAAATTCGAAGAGCACTTGGACTTAGGCTAAGGTCCTAGTGTTTCAATTCCAAACGACTCAATCATATACTTAGTTCCCAATAAGGTTCTTATATTTGCACAGTTTTAAGTTTTCTGCTCCTGTGTCGTCCATGCTAGAAAGATCGGATGGCGCGAGAGTGTCGATACAGGTTGCATTTCGCACCAAAGGTCTACATCCATTTTTTTTTTTTTTTTTTGTTTTTTTTTTTTGCCGCTATATCAGCTATCCGGGCCCCACTGACCACGATATGTGATCCCGGCGCCGGAAAGGTCTACATCCTAGTTTAATAATATATATTTATGCATTACATAGAAGCGTTCCGCAATAAATTCTTTAAATAATGGTGACAACTGCATCAAAATCTGTTGGAAAGTTGGAACGAACGCTGTCACATAGACAGACACGCAAAACAACTTTAACTTATACCATGTACTTGGTTCTGCCTGGGACTTACGTCGTAGAGTGATGTTGAATAGCCTATAGCCTACTTCAAGAGAAGCTTAAACCTAAGTACATGAAGGTTTAAATAAATAAATATACGAACTCATCAGCTTTATTATTACCACATTTTAGATTACCTAAACCTAACTTTGTTCGAATAACTAAGCATCTAGGTACTATATTGAATATCTCAATACGTACACGTTTCAACCCGGAACAACTGTCTAACTAAAGGACAAATATATTTTGTTCCTTTCCATTGAGACGGAATCAAAACCTGTTCAAAAATTCAGGAAAAACTAGGTAGACTAAACATAACGGCATTGCAGCGCGGATATTATTTTTATCTTCATTACCATAAGCGCAACTAGACTAGATTATGCCGCAGGGTAACTAATAAAAATGTAGACCAATAATGTATTTAAATGTTATTATACTGTTGTATTTGTCTTCCTACATATCTGTCGATTGATTCTGTAAAAATCTCACGGTGAACAGTTAGCTAAAGTGAGCTTAGAGTGAGATGTCTGTTGAAGCCGTACGGAGGACGGGTCTTAGCAGTTGTGTTGAGATGTATGCCGGGTACGATGCACCGAATGTTGTTGTGTCGGGAGTTTGATCGTGGAGGGTCTCCAGATCAATGTCCCTCTGGGGTAGCATCGTTGGTCGTGTTGTTGAGTTTAACATTGCATCACCTCGCTCAATTGCCGTCTTCCTTCCTAATCACTAAGTTTTTTAAGTGAATAGATTTAATAAAGTAGCGCGCTTTACCATCAACGATTCCATCACTGCTTACCATCAGGCGGGATTGCAGTCAAGCACTAGTTTATTATAATAAAAAAAAAAACAATAATGTCAATTTCTAGCATTTGTTGGAATGACAGCACATTCTATAATCACCTAAAATACGCTGAGATTTTTATAGAACCGCACTGCTGTTGAGCAGCAGCGGTGGCCTAGTGGTATCAGCCACGACATACAAGTTGTAGGTCGTACGTTACAAACCCCATCAGGCGCTTCATTTTGTGTAAATTATTTTCATCTCTACTACTCTCAAAACGGTGAAAAAAGCGTCATGTCCTAGAGGCAAAATTTAGAAGACGTGTGACATGTATCAATCCGCACTGAGCCTGCGTGTTATATTACGGCCCACTCGGTCCACCGAGAGGAGGCCTGCGTCCCGGAGTGGGAGCTTTATGGGCTGATTATATGCACCTCGGTGGTAGACCATAACATCGGCCGCCGGCAGAAGTTACCACCCACCAGACAAAGTCTTGCCGCCAAGCGATTTGTCGTGTTTTGGCATGATTTCTGGTGAAGCCGTATGGAGGACGGGTCTGAGCAGTTGTGTTGCGATGTGTGCCGGATACGATGCGCCAAATGTTGTTGTGTTGGGAGTTTGGTCGTGGAAGGTCTTCGGATCAATCTCTCTTTCGCGCAGCATCGTTGGTCGTATTGTTGGGTTTAACATTGCATCACCTCGCTCAACTGCCGTCTTCCTTCCTATTCGCTCAGTTTTTCTGAGTGAATAGGCTGTTAATAAACTAGCGCGCTTTACCATCAACGATCGCATCACTGCTTACCATCAGGCAGGATTGCGGTCAAGAGCTAGTTTATAATTATTAAAAAAAAAAAAACCTGTATGATATATGTTGTGTCGCTTGTTTATTGACCTCAAAGATTCGAAGAAGGTCCCGGCTAGATGTAATAAAATATATGTTGGAGTTTGTCACACTTGAGTATGCACTCTTTTTCACAAAGCCAAAGCCTACCTACATTATTGGTAATGGAAGTAGGAATAATTGCTATCATTCCTCGAAATTGTCGTCATTGAGGAGTTTTTTAAACAGTTGCCAAAGATATGCCTACATGTTACGAGCTAGCTTCCATCCGCAAGTTCTAGTTCTAGCTCTTCGAGTCGATTGCCCGCGCTATTGCTTCGTTGTCGCTGAACGATCTTTCTGATTTTGTTTTACTTTTTGCTTGGCCCCTAAGAGTTATAGCGTGCTTTTTTTATATAGGCTCCCTCAGGAATTGGGCTGTCAAATGCAATAATTTTTCAAATATTTTAAATCCGATCGGTAGCTCTAGAGATTTGGGCGTGTTCCAACGAACAAATTAACCTCTTCAGCTTTAATATTGGTGTAAATATTACACATTAAAGATTATAATTATTAAATTAATTTTGTTTCGCTTTTCGTGTCTATATTTGCGTTGTTCGCAAAGACAAAGCAAGCAAAGATCTGATCTTCGTGAATATATTCCCCACAGTATAGAGAATATATTCACGAAGATTTATGTGCATAATATACCGATTTTATTGCTCTGTCGTCAAGAGAATACGTTCCTGACACCTGCCAGTGCGACAGTTCTAGTAGCTAATAGAGATCAAAATTTCAAAACATGTGTTCATCTGTATGAAACTGGCAGGTGTCCCGTGTCAAGTACGCATCGCAAAAATCTAGTCTCTCAGTTAGAAAATACATATACAAAAGGCATGCAAAAAATGCTCGAGAACTAATCTATAATATACCTACATTTTTTTACTGACTACTAGTTCCAGATTCAGAGAATTAGGCGGTGCTACTGTCTTTCCAGTGTTACCAAATCGACTAGGTACATCTAGGTGATAAAGTGCTTTTACAAAAACCACGCCACCATGTCAGTCTATCTTCAGGATCAGGACTTGAAACCACGGCATGTAGGGTGACAAGCAAATGTCATATCCCTCATATTGTTCACTGCTGCGTTGGAAGATGTCTTCAAGCTCCTGGACTGGAAAGGACTTGGCATCAATATCAACGGCGATTACATCACTAACCTCCGATTTGCAGATGATATCGTGGTTATGACGGAGACCCTGGAAAATTTGGAAATGCTCGATAACCGCAGCAGAACTTCCCAACAAGTGTGTCTAAAGATGAACATGGATAAGACAAAGATCATGTCGAACTCCCAAGTCGCACCCACTCCAGTTCTATTTGGTTGCTCTACATTCGCAGTTGTTTAGGAGCATATATGTATACCTGAGAGAGACAACAGTCGAACTAGGTAGGTTCAACTTCGAAAAAGGGTCTAGCTCGGTTGGGCAGCGTTCGGGAAGCTACGTTATATCTTCTAGTCATACAAGATACCAGTGTCTCAAGTGTCTCAAGTCTTAGTGGCCTCAAGACTAAAGTCTAGCTCGAAGTTTTTCTGCGCAATCGAATCAGAAATAAGGATATTCCCAGAAGATCCAAAGTCACAGAACCAAGAACAAAAAGTGGCAGTGGACGGAAATATAGCACGTAAAACCTTTGGCCTATGGGGCAGTAAGATTCTGAAGTCGCGGCCACGTACCGGAAGACGCAGCTTAGGGAGGCGCCCAACAAGGTGGACCGATGACCTGGTAAAGGTCGCGGGAAACCGATGGATGCGGGCAGCACGAGACAGGTCATTGTGTAAAGCCTTGGGAGAGGCCTTTGTTTAGCAGTGGACTATTGGCTGATAAAAAGAAGAAGTTCTAGACATCGGTGCGTTAAAACAAACCCTATATATTTTATTAATTATAGATTTTTGTAGAATGACTGTCGATATAGTGTTTCCTAGAATGACTCTATTTAGAACATTTTGTGTAAACTTTAGATACCAGTATGTTCTTTCAGATTAGCAATATAAATTATTTATAACCTCATTATAATTGGAGCTTTCTAACAACGGGATCAATAGGAATAACCTTTCCTACTACGTTTATTTAGCCAATGTATATTTTTTATATTAAATCTTCACCACTACAAAAATCATCATGTTATTCGGAAATCATCACGAGGTAACCGGTTAATTGTCTTAGAAGCCAAAATTCGAAGATATTATATCGCCTATCAATTCACACTGGACCCGCATGGTGGATTATGGCCCGCTCCCTTTCACCGAGAGTAGGTTATTGACAACATTATACATAAGTTGATTATTTTTGTATTTGTTCCTAATAGGAACCTTAAAACTACAGCTTTGTACCTTTCTAAGTACCTACGCTTTTCTCCTTGTTAACTATACATAATGTCTAAAATTTTATTACAGAACCTCATTCAAGGGTCAAGCATTAAGTATTTAAAACTTGTTTCGACCAATAAAATGACTCTAAAAAGGGTTTTAAGTACTTCTCGAGTTTTAAGTGAAAATCTGTAATACGGACCTGCTTCGTCGACTCAACTTTTAGTAATTTTGTCAATCAATTTTATGCTATCACAGTTAATTTCAAACAAAGCGTTTATAATAGCAATTTCCTCGTTCACAAACCAAACTAAGTTTAAGTTCGTGCATCTTTTATTTCTATTTCATCAGACATCACATTAGAAACCTCAAAAATAATACTCTTTCTCCACAATATTACGGATGTTATTATACATATAAACCTTCCTTATTTTAACCACTCTATTAAAAAATTTTGCAACGGATTTTGATGTTTCAAAATCCGTTGCGTAGTTTTAAAGATTTAATCATACAAAGGGACATAGGGAATTTGACTTTGTTTTATAATATGTTAGGGATAATAATAGAGAGTGAAGTTGCATGATGCCTTGCACCGGTGTCATTCTGATCCTTGACCGGTTTAGTTTGTGGTTTGGCGTCAATAATTTGAAAGATTTTTTTTACCTATCTTCATTGATATTTTACGCTGAAGGCTGGGGCAATTTTCATTACTTAAAAGAAAATGTTACACATTACCGAGATATTGGCCCCGATGCCCCTGCTCATAAACTAAACTAAATTTAAATGTTCATTACTTAAAAGAAAATGTTACACATTACCGAGATATTGGCCACGATTTCCCTGCTCACAAACTAAACTAAATTTATTTTTTTATTACTTAAAAGAAAATGTTACACATTACCGAGATATTGGCCACGATTTCCCTGTTCACAAACTAAACTAAATTTAAATTTTCAATACTTAAAAGAAAATGTTACACATTACCGACATATTGGTCCCGATGCCCCTGCTCATAAACTAAACTAAATTTAAATATTCATTATTTAAAAGAAAATGTTACACATTACCGAGATATTGGTCCCGATGCCCCTGCTCATAAACTAAACTAAATTTAAATGTTCATTACTTAAAAGAAAATGTTACACATTACCGAGATATTGGCCACGATTTCCCTGCTCACAAACTAAACTAAATTTATTTTTTTATTACTTAAAAGAAAATGTTACACATTACCGAGATATTGGCCACGATTTCCCTGTTCACAAACTAAACTAAATTTAAATTTTCAATACTTAAAAGAAAATGTTACACATTACCGAGATATTGGTCCCGATGCCCCTGCTCATAAACTAAACTAAATTTAAATATTCATTATTTAAAAGAAAATGTTACACATTACCGAGATATTGGTCCCGATGCCCCTGCTCATAAACTAAACTAAATTTAAATATTCATTATTTAAAAGAAAATGTTACACATTACCGAGATATTGGTCCCGATGCCCCTGCTCATAAACTAAACTAAATTTAAATATTCATTATTTAAAAGAAAATGTTACACATTACCGAGATATTGGTCCCGATGCCCCTGCTCATAAACTAAACTAAATTTAAATGTTCATTACTTAAAAGAAAATGTTACACATTACCGAGATATTGGCCCCGATTCACCTGCTCACAAACTAAACTAAATTTAAATTTTCATTACCTAAAAGAAAATGTTACACATTACCGAGATATTGGCCCCGATTCACCTGCTCACAAACTAAACTAAATTTAAATTTTCATTACCTAAAAGAAAATGTTACACATTAACGAGATATTGGCCACGATTGGCCCCTGCTCACAAACCAAACTAAATTTAAATTCAGTGCATTTTTTCTTTATATTTCATTAAGAAAAGGATAGAAGATAATATGTAAATTTAGACCTGTCAAAATAGTCCACGTCTGAAGTAAATTGATGTAGTTTAGGTCGCCATGTTTATAATTGCGTCTAAACTGTCTACGAAATATCTTCATGTGACAGGATGAAACTAAAATGTTATCTTAATGAAATAGAAAGAAAAGAGATGCATTTAACTTTAAATTAGTCAACTTTGTTGTGTGAAGAATTATATATATCGCAGAGGTTATACCTAGTCATGTTTGTATGTTTGTGTGCACAATCATACCTAAGTCATGATTAAAGCTTGCTGATATTTTATTTTCAATGAAAATAATGAATTCAATTAAAACCAGACAATTTAATATTTAATTAATAAATGACGTTAAAATCTCTAGATTTTAAACAACTATTGGCGCCTATGATTACAGCTGTAACCGTCTCTGCTATTATTACAAATTACTTTAATTTAAGGCCTTGGTCAAACCTAATATTATTTATATTAATGCCTTACATAAGAAGCATGTTAAGTACGGACCCCTAAACTACATCGTCGACGCAGCCAATTCAACATAACAATTTTGCAAGACGAGAGCGCCGACGCAGCAAAAGTGCAGGTGGACCGATGACGTCCGTTCGGCGACGATTCGCCGAAACAGCAAATTAATTTTATTTATTTTTATTATAAGAATTGTCATTCCATATTCTAGCATCGAATAGGTTTCACTTAAGTTTAATTGTAATTTCTTTCTTTTTAATTAAATTAATTATAAGTAACTTTGGTTTTTTTTCGAACCTTTCGGCTGCAGTATTTGTAATTGGCGCAGTCGGTAGGATTCTCGCGGGCCGGTTCGCGAGCGGTTAGAAGCATCTCACATCGATATTCGCGTTCGCGTGTCGCCCGGGCGGCTATCAAGCTCCAGTACGAGAATCCAGAATCTACGAAACTGCAACGCCGAGTGGAGAATCCAGACTTCGATTCACGGAGAAGAACCAGAGATGAATTATTATATGTAAGTACACTAGAATCTTTCTCGTGTTGCTTCCCATCTTTTAATCCTTATCACTTCCAAGATTTTTAGACCTGGGAAAATTTATTCCCGGGATCCTGCATCGAGACAGGCTCGCCGGCACATAGTAGATAGTTATAGAGAATTAGATAGTGAATTAGATTGCGACTTAATAAGTTTATTTGAATTAGAAATGCCGTACGACCCGGATGTAATCTATAAGGCCTTGCGCCTTGTACCAGAGTTTGATGGTAACCATAATGTATTGACGAGGTTCATTAATATTTGTGATCGAATCGTAACTCAGTACGCTAGCCCTGAGCCAGGTAGCGAATTAGCCAATCTATGTTTATTGAACGGGATTTTAAATAAAATCACAGGGTCTGCCGCTTCCACTATCAATGCGAACGGTATCCCGGACACTTGGGCAGGCATTAGAGCAGCTTTAATCAATAATTTTTCAGACCAGAGAGACGAAACAGCCTTATATAATGACCTTTCATTAGCTTTACAGGGTAACAAATCCCCGCAGCAATTTTACGATCAATGTCAAACCCTATTTAGCACAATAATGACATATGTGACCTTACATGAGACCTTACAGACGACTATTGAGGCTAAGCGAATACTTTACAAAAAGGTAGCAATGCAGGCTTTTGTACGTGGGTTAAAGGAGCCTTTAGGATCGCGTATACGATGCATGCGTCCAGACTCCATAGAAAAAGCTCTTGAGTACGTGCAGGAAGAGTTAAACGTTATGTACCTTCAGTCACGTAACGATGGCTTAAAGGTTCACAACGCCCCTAAGGCCATGCCTTTCAATATACCATTGAATACTCAGAGTGTTCCGCGGCATCCCGTACCTAATTGGCCAGCACCTATGGCACAGCAACGTCCTCACCAACCACCAAACCAAGCTTTTAAATTTAACATGCCTAACCAGCAACAAAATCGGTTCCCTACACGAACCCAGCAGATGTTCCGTGCACAACCTACTAACTACCACCCCCAAAGTAACATGTTTAGACTACAGCCTAGAAATAACGCCCCGCCAAATAATGGACCAAAACCTATGAGTGGCGTTCAACATTTTACCCCTAGAGCATTACCCATGACATCAGGGCACGATTGGCAAAAAAGTGGTAATCCACCACCTAGCAATTACTTTAAGACACGTGAAATCAATCTTAACGAATTTATTTCGCCCGATAATGCCTATTATTCTGCCGAATATTGCTATTTGCCTGAATATACATGTTACACGGACTTTAATGACTATAATACCCCTTACGAGTATGACCACATTACTGCTATGACTTGTAACGATACGACTAATGACATGTCTAATAATCAAGTAACACAGGAGGCAGAACCACAACCAGGGCCCAGCCACGTAGGTCAATCCCCGGATTTTCGTTCAGACAAGATATCAAAAGAGCAAGGATAGATATTAATTTGCAAACCCAGAGACAATTACCGTACATAGAGATTTCCGAACCCCCTTTAAAATTCCTGATAGACACTGGTGCTAACCAATCGTTCATAAGCCCCGAGGCCATACAAAACTTCTTCTCTAACTACCAACTTAACTATGACCCTTTTGAAATAACAAATATACATGGTGTTAGCCGAAGTGACCACTCTATAACGTTGCCGAGTTTTAGTGAATTCAACGAGAAAGACGCTATCAAGTTCTTCGTATACCGTTTTCACGAGTATTTTGACGGGTTAATAGGTTTAGATATATTATCTAAATGGGAAGCCAATATCAATCTGAAGGATTTCCAATTAATAACTCGAAACGCAACAAATCAGATTAAGTTATATAACTCTCGTAATGTAAATTTATATGAGGACATTATGCCCGCTAACAGCACTAAAATAATTAAAATACCTATTAATGCCCCTGACGGAGATGTATTAATGGACGAACAGATTTTCTGTAATTGTATTTTGCACGAATGCATTACCACCGTAACTAATGGTCGTGGTTATGTAGAGATAGAAAACCCAACATCCAATGATCTTATATTTTCCCTAGATCAACCGGCCTGTGCCGATGTATTTAATATCGAATGTACTAAAACCGGGAGTACAAACCGGGTGAACGAGGTATTATCGCGATTACGTACAGATCATCTTAACGAAGAAGAAAAAGTCAATCTCTTGACATTATGTAGGCGATACGCAGATGTATTTTATATCGATGGAGAACCATTGACTTTTACAAACAAAATCAAACATAGAATTCGTACAACCGACGAGGTACCCGTGTATACCAAAAGCTATCGATATCCTTTCATTCACAGACAAGAAGTCAGAGACCAAATTGCGAAAATGTTGGAGCAGGGTATAATCAGACCTTCTGACTCTGCATGGAGCTCACCCATTTGGGTTGTACCCAAGAAAATGGACGCTTCAGGTAAACAAAAGTGGCGTCTTGTGGTCGACTTTCGCAAAGTAAATGATAAGACATTAGATGACAAATACCCCATACCCAATATTACCGACGTGTTAGACAAATTAGGAAGATGCCAATACTTCACGACTCTAGACCTAGCAAGTGGATTCTACCAGGTAGAAATGGACTCTCAGGACATACCTAAGACCGCATTCAATGTCGAATATGGTCATTTTGAATTTCTTCGAATGCCTATGGGTTTGAAGAATTCACCATCAACTTTCCAAAGAGTAATGGACAATGTACTTAGAGGTCTACAAAATAGCATCTGTCTTGTATATTTAGACGACATTATCGTGTTTAGTTCATCACTTCAGGAACACCTGGATAACCTGGAACGCGTTTTCCAAAGACTTAGGGAATCTAACTTCAAAATTCAGATGGACAAGTCAGAATTCTTGAAGCTAGAAACCGCATACCTGGGGCACATAATTAGTAGAGACGGCATTAAGCCTAACCCCGACAAAATCTCAGCCATTGAAAAGTACCCTATACCGAACACACCAAAAGAGATCAAACAGTTTTTAGGTCTTCTCGGTTATTACCGAAAATTCATACCGGACTTTGCACGCCTTACAAAGCCTCTTACTCATTGTCTCAAGAAAGGTAGCAAAGTAGTCCATAGTCCCGAATACGTTAATGCCTTTGTTAAATGCAAAACATTACTTACAAATGACCCTATCCTACAGTACCCTGATTTCACCAAAGAGTTTAACCTTACCACCGACGCTTCAAATGTCGCTATTGGAGTGGTATTATCCCAGGGACCCATAGGATCTGACAAACCGGTGTGTTACGCTTCACGTACACTCAACGAAAGTGAACTAAACTATAGCACAATCGAAAAAGAATTGTTAGCCATAGTGTGGGCTACAAAGTACTTTCGGCCCTATCTATTTGGACGGAAGTTTAAAATACTAACCGACCATAAACCATTGCAATGGATGGTTAATTTAAAAGAGCCTAACTCCCGATTGACCAGATGGCGGCTAAAACTCAGTGAATACGACTTTACTGTAGTTTATAAGAAAGGAAAATCTAACACCAATGCTGATGCCCTTTCACGCATAGAAATTCATAACAATGAGACCGATGAAATAAATTCGGTTATTGAAAACATCAAAGAGTTAAGTTCAATGATAAATAATCCCTCAGAACCATCGATCCAATCCGCTAACCCTTTGACTGACACCTTACATTCTAATAATGAACATGTTAGAAGAGAAAGCCCCAATCAATTAGACATACCAGACGATCAGACTAATTCTTCAACTGACACCGTACATACTAGTAACGAACAACCCATCTTAGAAGTTCCTCTTACAGACGAGCCTCTTAACAAATTCCACAGACAAATCCACCTTACAATAGTTGGTGATATTAAACGAAGACCTGTAGTGACTAAACCTTTTGAAGGACATACAAGAACAGCAATTCAAATTTCCGAATCAAACTTAGAATCAGATGTTATCAATGCTATTAAAGAATACGTTAACCCGAAGGTTAAAACTGCTATACTAGTAAACCCAACTTTAGCTATGTATTCAATAGTACCAATAATACAGGATAAGTTCAAAAGTTCTTCTCTTAAATTAGTATTAACTAGGATAGAATTAGAAAATGTTAAAGAATACCTGCGGCAACAGGATATAATCAAACATTATCACGATGGTAAAACCAATCACCGTGGTATAAACGAATGCTACTTAGCACTTTCGCGAAAATATTACTGGCCAAAAATGAAGGAACAAATCGCTAAATTTATTAATGAGTGCACCATCTGCGGCCAAGCCAAATACGATCGAAACCCGATCAGACCGTGCTTTAATATAGTACCACCAGCTACTAAACCACTAGAGACTATTCACATGGATCTATTCACAGTCGATTCAGAAAAATACGTCACATTTATTGATACTTTTACGAAATATGGACAAGCATATAATCTACGAGATGGCACGGCCATAAGCATAATCCAATCATTATTAAAATTTTGTACTCACCATGGGCTACCCATGACTATTATAACTGACAATGGCACAGAATTCACGAACCAATTGTTCTCTGAATTCACACGTATTCATAAAATAGTTCATCATAAAACCTTACCCCACAGTCCAAACGATAACGGTAATATAGAAAGATTTCACTCGACATTATTGGAACATATTAGAATTCTTAAATTACAACATAAAAATGAGCCAGTAGTTAATCTCATGCCATATGCTATTATAGCATATAACAGCTCTATCCATAGCTTTACCAAGTGTAGGCCTTTCGATCTATTAAATGGACATTTTGACCCACGAGATCCAATTAACGTTGACTTTACTGAACATGTCCTACAGCAATATGCGCAGAATCATAGACAACAGATGAAACAGGTGTACGATATAATTAATGAATCTTCTCTTATAAACCGGACAGCTTTAATTGAAAATAGGAATAAATCACGTGAACCCGAAATAGAATATGTCCCTCAACAGCAAGTTTTTATCAAAAACCCACTCGCCAATCGTCAGAAAGTTGCGCCACGTTACACGCAAGACACCGTTCTAGCCGATTTACCAATCCATATCTATACCTCACGGAAACGCGGCCCCGTTGCTAAAGCGCGGCTGAAAAGAGTACCTAAAAGTAACCAATTGTTACAGGAGCCTACTACTACTGATAATACCGGCGACGCATCCTCAAGACATAAGAATTGAGACTTTAGCTGACGGAACAGGACTATTACCATACAAACTAGGAGCAACCCGACTAACGACACATTACCATTCTTTTGTACAATTTATACAGCTGACTGATGTTGAAGACAAGATAGAATCAGTACAAACTCAACTCGAAACGTTTAAGACAAAACTAAGTAGTGGAGCATACACTATTTACGAATATCAAATTGATTACCTTACCAATAAACTTAACAAGGTATTGAATCGAATAAAATCCCTAGAACCAGTTAGAGTTAAAAGAGGTTTAATAGATAGCCTAGGATCAGTAATAAAAAGTGTTACAGGCAATCTAGATTATCAAGATGCCATAAAATATGATGAAACTATTAAAATCTTGCAAGACAACGACTACAAGATAACTTCTGAATTTAATAACCATATCAGTTTGTGTAAAGAATGGATGTCTCAACATAATACTGTTCTAGAACAATTAGCGTCAAACCAGGCAAAAATTAACGCATCCCTAGAACTACTCTTAGAAAGAGATGCACTCAAAGATTATAATTTAGTGAGATTTACTAAGCTCGCTCAAATATTAAGTATAATAACTAATAATGTAGAAGATATAATGATAGAGATAATTAGGATAGAAAATATTTTAGCGTTCATACATTCATCTAGTACCCATCATTCAATGATAGATATAGATGTCTTAAAATCTATGATAGATAAATTAAAATCATTATATAATCCAGATCAAATAATAAATTTAGAATTACGAGAATACTACGATTTGATTAAGCCAGGTTCATATTTTGTTGGGAAAAGAATAGTAATAGTTTACAAATTCCCTATCGCTTCCTATGACATATATGATTTATATAAATTATCCATTTTCCCCAATGAAAATCAACTAACCCTTGTACCCCCTACTCCTTATATAGCAACAACCGAGAAATCATTCGTGTACATAGAGGCTGAATGCCCGAAGTACAACAGCATCTATCTCTGTGAAAAGAAGATAAGTCATCAAGTCCGCACCGAACCTGACTGTATCCAGGAACTAATCACCCGACAAACCCTGAAGAACACCTGCCATTTAACTAGGATCTCATTAACTAAAGAAGCAATAGAGAAGTTGGACGACCAACACTACGTACTTTCACTACCACAACCTACAAAAGTACAATCGACCTGCGGCAGAAAAGACTTCAATACACTACAAGGAAGCTATCTCATCACTATCCCTGTAGATTGCTATATCCAGACACCAGAGTTCACCATAATTAATGACGGGAACGAGATAAAAGGTCAACCGCTGAAATTATCGAAGATACCCTACGATGAATTAAATAAGACTGAAGTTTTCGCTCACATTGGCTCCAGATCAGTAAACCTAGAAGAACTTCACAGCATCCAGAACAAAGTCTTACTGGAAAAACCTATAGAATTAGAGAAGACCCAGTCATCTGTCATGTACCATACAACGATACCCCTTTATGTCATTGTAGTATGCGCAGTTATCATTGGTATATTCATCATAAGCCGCAAAAAGAAATGTTGGAGTATAAGTTCAGAAAACAAAGAGAACCAACAAACTCTCAAGATCCACACATACGAAGAGATCAAGAATCATAAAGAGGTCCCAGCAACATTTTCCCTTAATATGACAAAATAGTTGCTGTTCTACGGATGGAGGTGTTAAGTACGGACCCCTAAACTACATCGTCGACGCAGCCAATTCAACATAACAATTTTGCAAGACGAGAGCGCCGACGCAGCAAAAGTGCAGGTGGACCGATGACGTCCGTTCGGCGACGATTCGCCGAAACAGCAAATTAATTTTATTCATTTTTATTATAAGAATTGTCATTCCATATTCTAGCATCGAATAGGTTTCACTTAAGTTTAATTGTAATTTCTTTCTTTTTAATTAAATTAATTATAAGTAACTTTGGTTTTTTTTCGAACCTTCGGCTGCAGTATTTGTAATTAGCAAGACAAATGAATATACACTTAACTAACACAATACATAAATAATCGAATTAACGGTTATAGTAGCCTCAATGACCTTGTGCATGTGGGCGGAGCTAAACGCCGTACTCCCGAATTCGTAAAATGCGCGCGGTGGCGCGCTAAACTAAAACGACAATCAAAGAATATCCAGAGATGCAGACAAGCCGCGTGTAGGTCGCGATTTGTGCCTACGATTTCAGACGGGGTTATGGATGCAAGACGATAAATGTATATTTTGCATTGATAAATGGTAATATCGTACTATAATATATTTTTAGTATTCTTGATCAATGTTTAAATAAAATCAAGGAGTGCTCGTTACATAGTTTAATGGCCGATCGCAGACTGACAGACATTTGTAAAACAAGTACCCACACATTATAATATATCATAACATTAACATAAAAATTAATGGTAGATGGTAATATCTATCGATTCAACATATTTGAATTTTTTTTTTTTCACTACTTTTCAGTATATGAGTATCATGTCTTTGCAGTGTCCTTGAATTAATTACTAATGCGAATAACATAAACGAGTTCATCGCGTTAACGCAAAACAAACGCGCACTAGGCACTTTGTGATATTTTTATTAAAAAAAAAAAACGTTGAACCACACTAGAAATTACTTTTATCGTGGGTGCATTTTTAAACATATAAATTCACAGCCACAAACAGCCAGACTCGGAACAACTACTTGTAGGACATGTTCTGAATATTTGTTCCGCGCGGGAATCGAACCCGCGACACGCAGCGCAGCAGTCAATAGCTTAACCGCTGCGCTAACCGTGCTTTATAGTATAGATGTCTTGAGATTACAAAGCGCGTAGTTTCGGCCGTTTTCCATAAAGAGATAGTACCCTATTTATACTGTGTCAGTGACGTCGGATTGAATGTACTTCGTCGTAATGAGGTTTCAAATAAAACACGAGTTATTTTAAAATCTGTAAATTTTAATTCTTCGATCCAATAAATAACATGCGAGATTATAGGCATATCTAAAGCTGCAGAAATTTCTTGCAGTTGAGAATGGCCACAGTCTATTTCTATTGTTCCTACAACTGCAAAGCTGATATTGATTTCTGTAGGATGTGCAAAATGTTTCCATACACATACGGCATTTAAAAATAAATAGGGAACGTTCTCCAACAATATCCACAGATCCTAAACCACAGTCTATAATTCTCCGTGCTTGGCAATTTTCTTTAGTTCTGAATAAAAGTAAGCAATATTAATTATGCGTCGCCCTTCGATGAAACAAGCTTGAGATTTGTTGAGGTTTTGGTGATATTTTGAGCTAAAAAAAGATATAACATACATTTTAATTAACCCTGGCAACACTGTTACAGATTTTTGTCAAGGAATGAAGAATTTATCAAGAAAAATTAATTAAGAATTAACAAAAAAATAATTTTACAGGTATATGATATATTTGTAAACTAAAAATATAGGTTGTAGGACATGCAGGCATAATTTTACCTGAATGATGATGATGGAACTTGCGTCGTTTTTTTTGTGCACATAGAGATATATAATATTATCATTTTCTTGACGACATTCTGTATGGATGTCTGACCTAGAATCAACTGCGTTAGTGTTCGACCTAAAAAGCAAATTAAACTTTTAAGTTCTGTCGATTGGTTTCTTTCTCTTCTTTTCTGTAAGTCGAAAAATGTTATTACAATATTATTTGTGAAAAACAGAAAATATATATATATATATCCTACAGTATGTTAAGAAAACCCTGTCCGACCCGTGAAGGTGTTGTTAGGTATCGATAACTGATTCTACTAATGCATACAAAACCAGGCTAACTTAAAAAAAGATCCCCCTAAAAAAATAAATATTATTTCGCAAAAAGAGGTAACTTAATAAATATGCGTTAAGCACCCTTCCGCGGGCGGCGGGCGGCAGGGCACGCGGCACGTGGTCGCATCGCTGTCGCTATTCGCTCATAATAATACCGGTGTTGTCGCTTTTTTTAAAATTACCAAATTTCGGGGAAGTTATTTCAAAATTCATTTGTATTGGTACTATGATGATTACGTAAAATTTTATATCATATTTGGTCATGTGTTTACTTAACCTTTGTTATCCTTACGGGTCGGACAGGGTTTTCTTAACATACTGTATATATACGGACAAATCACACAGATTGAGCTAGCCCCAAAGTAAGTTCGAGACTTGTGTTATGGGATACTAACTCAACGATACTATATTTATAATAGATACATATATAGATATACATCCAAGACCCAGGTCAATCAGGAAAAGATCGTTTTCCATCATGACCTGGCCGGGAATCGAACCCGCGGCCTCCACGTCGCAGGCAGGCGTGTTGACCGCTGCGCCACGGAGGACGTCAAAAAAATTTACTGATAACTGTGACATTCCAAGCCCGCCAGCCCGCGTCCATCGGCTTCGGCTACTTTAAACAATTACATATAGAAATAAAATATTTACAGGAAGAATCATTTAAAATAATCCAAGTAAGAGTTTTTATTACACATTTTTGCTAATATCGCAAAAACTAAAAGTCCTATCAACTCAAAACTTTTTGTAAAACTGTTTTTACACCAAAACCTTTAATTGAGTCCTAATTTTTGGTTTATATCACCATAAACAAAAAATCACATTTTCAAGTTACGTAAATTTCTATTAAGATTTTTATTTTTAAATCTCCTTACAAACCTATAAATTATAATCTAAGTGCGAGTGTTTACTTACCTGAATAGAGTCTTCTATATTATCAGCGGATGTAGTTAGTCGGATTATTGCCTTTCAAGTCTAAAGATTTCTTTCTAGATTTCCTGGAACAATTCGTAATTGTTTAACTTCAATTGTAAAAGAAAAATGGTTACAAAAGCTAATAGTAATTATAAAGAAAAATACAGTAATATGTAGGTATAAATACAAGAGTATAGGTAGATAGATACTTACGCCACCAGACGCATCTTCAATTCTCATTTGCGAGCTAATCTATGAACGTACACTGACACGATTCGCTCGTAAATATTTGCACTCACACAGACAACCACGCGTAGTCGGCGATAGCCGGAGCAGAGCAGCAAGCGACACAACCCTCCCGTCTGAATGCTAACGCACGACTGCCGCCCGCGCCCGCGCAGAGCACCTCTAAACCTATGTTTCAAAATAAGGATATTTTCTTGGCAAATGTTGATGGATTTAAATATGCTCTTGCATATCTGTAGTACTTCTAACCGCGAATTTTTCAGTGTAAAAATATTTCCACACATCAATGCCGTTTAGAAGTAATAACGAATATTAGCCAAAAATAGCGTTTTGGTAACTATTTTTTTAAGGCAAAAGGCAAAATCCTACGAAAAAATCATCTTTAGTAAATGTTGTACATGAATCAATAGATAAGATATATTTTTTTCAAATCTCAAAACCAAGCCGTTAATTAGAAATTAGCTTCCTAAAGTGACCATTTTACGCTACTAAATGAGACTAAGGCCCTTAAATAAAATAATATGGGCCATTAGGTATACGGTGTGCGTAGTAGACCACCTAATGAATAAATAGTCAATATGTTAACTTCGCTTATGTATGGAAAATACTGGATCCATTTTGTTTATCAACTTCCTGTATTTATGGCAACAGATAAAGTAGCTTAGGACGTGGGTTGATAGTTTCTTTGTACAATATCCATTGCTTGCAACGTTGATCTCGTGGTCGTGGTCGAAAACGCAAAATTTATTTTAATGTGAGGCCCTTTTTAACCGACCTCAAAAAGGAGGAGGTTACTCAATTCGACCGTATACATGTTTTTTTTTATGTTGTTCGCGGATAACTTCGGCGTTTATGAACCGATTTTGAAATTCTTTTTTTGTTGGACAGAAAACCTTTCCAAGGTGGTCCCATGATAAGGACATCAGGATTTAACGCTGGAAGACCAGAGAAATCAAGGAGAACTTTAAAAAAAGTGTAGAGACGGCTAGTGCATTTGTAAGTTTTTTCATTGGGTATTTTAAAGCACTACAATTTAATAAGGGCCTGGAGTGGTTCTGATGATGGAGCCGGGAGACAGGCGAGGGAAATCCTCAACGATTCATAGCAGCTACCTTATGTTCGTGCTTGATTAATTTGTTTTGATAAGAACCTTACACCTAGATGGGTTGAATTGTCTCACTGACTGCAGTCCGGACCTAGAGAAATTTTATAAAAATCTGTTCAGTAGTTTGGTATTTAAACAAAAATTACGAGTAAAAATTCGATTATGTTGGCGGCAGCGTCCAGTCCGACCGGATGCAGCTGAACAGTACTTTTTGAAACTAAAAATGTAAAATAATAACTTTTTTACAAAAAAAAAACACTACAAAGTGAAAAACAACTAAGTAATTTCGGAAGTCGGTGGCTTAAAAGAATATACAAAAATCAAAGACACCGACTTCGGAAATCAGTTATTTTTCACTTTGTAGTGTTTTTTTTTTTTTTGGAAGTCAATTGTTTTTTTTTTTTTTTAAGTTTTTTTTTTAAGTGACCAAATGACTTCTCCCGCTCTGGGTGAAGCGGAAGGGCGTGTCAGACTTTTACTGACTAAAAACCCACCCGTGTTTCTTCACTTGCCTATGCGCCAGGGCCACGGTTTCTTTTTAATCAACCCGCAACCCTGATAGGGTGAGGTCCTTGAGGACCATTCAGGTAAAGTGGCATTGTTTTTCCATTAGAAATGTGCCGGAGTTTGGAAGTTGGTGGTGTCATATCCCCCTACCTCGGAAATCCCGTTAAGCCTGGGTGCCTGCGCCTGATCTCCTTCCGGTCGTGTCGGATTGTATTGAATTGTTTGATAAATGAGTGCTCCTGTATCTGTGCACTACAATATATGCCGCGTAGATGACCATTAATCGCTGAGGTTGGTCGCCATTGTCGAAATTTGGCCTGCCTTTGTAACTATCCATCCTACCTTCACATCCTAGTTGCGGGGTAATACGACTTCCCTTTTTGAATCTGGTTGTCAGATTTTCGAGCTTCTGACTATACGTAACGACTCTCAAAGATCTATTGGATTCGAATGATATTTTATATTTTATATTTGCTTTTCTGGTATTTTGGCGTATGATAAATTAGCTACTTAGCTGGCATATGATAAATAATTTCATTATTGTTGTATTTTCTAGTTTTCATCACTATATAAATTATTGTATAAAGTTATGTGTTTTTTTTTTAATGAACAGACAGCTGCTGGGGAGTTTGTTGCGTCACTTCTTCTTCCCAGCGAATGCACTAGGAAGTGCCGATGGGAGGGCGTTTTGGTGGGGCTGTCTTATGTAATATTGATGTTCAAAAAGTGCCGAATCTCAGCCAAATTTGAATAAAAGACTTTTGATTTTGATTGATTAATGACAACTGGGACCATAGACTTTATTTCATTTTTGAGGCACGAAGGGCTGTCGGTATGTAGTTTCTTCACCATTCACATCCACGGCTAAATATATTATTACAATAATAACACACATGACATTATGCTAAGCTCCAGAAAAAAAGATCCAGAATACATTAAAAAACGTAACTTGTTTACAGAACATTTAGGTCTACAAAAAATCATATATGTTATTCGAATTTGTGTTAGTGTTGAGCTTTATGTCCTTTTTTATTTTTCAAAACTAGTGCTTGACCGCAATCCTGCCTGATGGTAAGCAGTGGTGCAATCGTTGATAGTAAAGCGCGCGAGTTTTTTAAGAGACTATTTTCTCTAGCCTTGAATACACTTAAATTGAAGTCAAACTATTCCAGTCCCTCGATGTACGCGGTATGAAAGACGAAGTGAAACGCTTTTACTGGATCGTAGTGGTGTCAACAACTTAAGGGGGGATACTCACCATACGACGAGTCGTCTGATGCTAGAACGGAGATGGGAGAATTAAGTCATGCAAGTCCCTGGCACACTCTCTAATATGCATCCTATAGAACACCGACAGGCTGGCTACTGTTTGCCTGTGCTTTGAAGACCATTTTGAGCTAATTCTGTGTAGCCAATTAGTCCCTTCGAACGCCTCTCCATCGAATCCAAAGTTGCCGGGAAGTTTACTTTGTAGTCAGCGTAAAGTTGCAATGTAGGGTAGCCGGTCGATAATGTGAAGATCTCACCGTGAAAGTTAGGTGAAGTGAGTTTTGGTTGAGCTGTCAATAGTATCAATCCCAAGTATTAGTTGGAATAACAGCTCACTTCGGTACATACGGTAGCAAAACTGCACTGCTGTAAGATTTCCTTAGCATAACTTTAAGTACAGCGCTTTGAGATGCTCAAAAAAAAAAAAAAAATTTCGCTGCACCCCATAGAATTACCTATACAATATCCAGTACTTAATCGATAATTTTATAAAATATACACTATTTTTAAGAGGTAAATATTGGCGGATTCTCGTTCTAATAAAAAATTACAAAAAAAAAAAAATATTTAAAAGAAATAAAGTCTTCAGTCTGGGTGAAAAGATGTTAAAGGTGATTTGCCCCCTTTTGAATTGACTTTAGATTGCAAATAAAAGGTTTATTGAATTTATTTGCGGCCGTAGCCTACGCTGGTTAGTAGATAAGTCATAATGTGTTTTTGTGTACAATCAATTTAGTAAGTAATTTTATTGATTGTATAAAAAAGCAACCCTAGTTTTAGTTTAACAATCATCGGATTATGACCACAGATTATATTATATTGAATTATCATTGTCAGTGGGTTTGAATGGTCAGTTTGCATGGCATCATCATCTCCGAAATACAAACAACGCTCTAAAACTACTTTTAAATGACTTTTTGTTTTATTAGGTCATTCTGCGGTTTCACCCGCATAGGTTTCGATAGGTTTTTTTTATATACTCCGCTCCTATTTTAATGTTATAGCCTACAACCTTCCTGGATTAATGGGCTATCCAACGCAAAAATAATTATTCAAATCGCACTGGCAGTTCCTGAGATTAGCGCGTTCTAACAAACAAACTCTTCAGTTTATATATTAGTATAGATAATAATAGATATACATAGATACGAAGTCCTATAATATTTTATTCACATGTGCGCAATAAGCACAATGTTAATTTAATTTTAAAAATAAGAATAGATTAGAATATTATATCTACCCTTTATTAAGTACACCATATAGATTAAAAAAACATAAAATAAAGATTTTAAGAAGGGGTTTTACAGACAACCTTTAAATAAAACTTCTTTGTAGGCGTGATTACTACCTATTTATATATTTAGTACCGGGCGACCGAGCTTTGCTCGGCATCTTTTTTTTTTTTTGTTAGGTACATCGCGTGTCTCTATATTTTCAAAACATAAAATACATAACGAGCGAATTTTTTAAATAATATTTTTTGACTAATGTTTTTCGATCATACCGACATAATAATAAAAAAATATTATTAACTGTTATTTAAATATAAAATTACGAGTGCAATTTAGTTTAACATTTTATTATAAATAAGTACTTATAGTTTAACAAACAGTTACATCAGTTATATATTATCATCAATACATAGTTTAAGGTCTTAACCTAATACGTCCTTCCATACTATATTGCGGGTATGCTGAGAGTTTTCATTAATAATAATCATTTCACGTTCTGACGCACGCTGCCGCATATCTTGCAGCCGTCGCTCCCGTTGCTCATCATTTTCGGCGGCCACACGTTGTGCTGCACGCTCTCGTGAAACATCTAAATAAAACCTTTCTGTTCTTAAAATGTTAGTCAAGTTTCGCAAGCATCTTACTTTAGCAGCACGTGGGAGATGAGCAGAAACCTGATGATTTTCATTAAGTTCTTCTTCAAATGGGTCCTCACTGTGCGAAGTCTGACAAACACGTGTGGGACGAGCGAAAATCAAATTGTTTTCATGGAGGTTTTCTTCTGCTTCTTGAGATGAGTCACGGCTTCGTGGAGTTAAATTGTTCGTAAGCGTTTTTTTAAATGTTCTTCAGGTGACATTTTCGTGTAAAAAAGACACATGGTATTTTAAGAGCAATTTTCTGGGTCTAACCTCAAACCAAACATTGGCTTCGTGTACCTTGAATGTAAACGTCATCTATATCAAATCAAAGTATTATATTAATTATTATTTATAATAGTTCATAAATAATTTAATTGTATTTTGTGTACTTATGTGTTTTTATGAAGACTATGAACAATTGTCTGATGTAAATAATTCAATAATATTAATTATAACAAAAAAAAAGATGCCGAGCAAAGCTCGGTCGCCCAGGTGCTTCATCATTATTATTAAATCATATTATATGGATGAATTTTATTTTGCCTCCTTTGAGGAGGTGCAAGGTATCATAAGGTTAGCAATAATAATATAACTAATATACTAATACTTCAGTTCGTGTTGTGGCAAGTCTGAAATGTTGACACTGTTGAGAAATTCTGTTGTAAATTCGACTGCTCCTTCAGGCTGATCTTTAAAATAAATGAGCTTCATTGTTTCGACTTCTCCTACACTTTTGTGATACCCTGGTACTTTGCACCTCCACAAAGTAGGCAAAATAAAAGTTCTTCCAGGTATTATAATATTTACAACAAAAAATATTGTTGTTTATATACAACATCATTTCTTTCACAATTGTTTCGACTTCTACACTTTTGTGCGACCCTGGTACCTTGCATCTCCATAAATTAGGCAAAACAAAATTTCTTCCATTGATTTAATAAACGAAAAAGAAAATTCGTTGACGCCATTTCCAATTATATAAAATGTAATAAAAAGCATTAGACAACGCCATCATTATTTTTTATAAAACTCCAAAAAAAAAAAAGGAAAAAACAATAAAATGTAATAAAAAGCATTAGACAACGCCATCATTATTTTTTATAAAACTCCAAAAAAAAAAAGGAAAAAACAATAAAATGTAATAAAAAGCATTAGACAACGCCATCATTATTTTTTTTATAACTCCAAAAAAAAAGGGAAAAACACTATATCGCCAGGGATTTGAACCCGATGTCTACGAGCTCCGAATCAAAGGCCGAAGCCCCTCAGCTATACGTATCATTAAGGACAGCGGCGAAATTTAGCTTCTTATGAGAAGTTTAGCAATTGTTCAGTGCCTAAAAACATGGAAAAAAGACATTTTCTGAAAATTAAACCTAGCTAGATCGACTTATCGTCCCCGAAGCCCCCTGCACACAAAATTTCATGAAAATCGTAGGAACCGTTTCCGAGATTCCAATTATATATATACATATATACAAGAATTGCTCGTTTAAAGGTATAAGATATATACATATATACAAGAATTGCTCGTTTAAAGGTATAAGATAAATTTGTCAAATTACAGGTTTTCAGAAGCGGAGTTAAACGTGATCAGACGGAGTTCACGAAATTATAATAGAATAGATTAGAATACTCTTTATTATGTACACCATATAGATTACAGAACATAAATAAAAATATTTTACAAGGGTGACACAATGGGCGGTATTATATAGTTGTCTTGTAACGAATCCCTAAAAAAAAGAAAATGGTTGCCTGTAAAGTCGGTTTTACGGGCGAAGATTTTACGTGACAACGTCTTTTTCTCGGTAGAATATTTATTGATATGAATATAATTAAATTGCACAATAGGAACAAGGAATTGAATGAAAATAAGAATTGCACAAATTTTAACTATAGAAATATATTTTGTTTACTAAAACATCGGTGACTCATCGTAACGTTACCGAGCGTTACACTTTTTCATAAGTGACTCCCAGCCGCAACCTAATTTAAGACGTTGTCACGTCAAAAGTAGTTCACAAAATAGTGTGTATTATAGTTTAGATTGTACATATATTATAATGTAGAGTGTATATATATTATAGTGTATTATATCCAGGATTTACACAGAGGATACTATCATCTCTATATTCCCACGGGATCTAAACTGAGCAGTGATAATCGTTAAAAAGATTAGTCAGTTAACAAAGCTAATATGGCAGACTATTGCAGGAACTATTCTCAATATGTAAATCACTAGCAGACAGGAAAGAAGAAAAAAAACATAGTTTAGTATTTACTGTTGCCTAAAAAGGACTTGACCAAAATCTGTATAAATAAAAATGATGAAGAGCTTGAGCACGCCTTGGTAGATGTGGCTATTTTTTGCTTTAAAATGTTTGTAGTAAATTGGATTTTTATTATCTTCAAAGAGAAAAAAAACACCAATGAACTGTCTTTTATTTCGATAGAACTTTTGTATGAAAATTTACAATACCTACTAAATATTCACTCCATTTAAATATTCTTTTTCTGTACCTGTTTTATCCCACTGTTGGGAAAAGATCTGCCCAGCATTTTCCACTTTCCTTAGTGCTGAGCCTTTTTGTCAAATCCTTTAGGAACAAGTTCATAAAAATAAAAACATGGCCTTCCTAAAATCTAGTCTATAAGTAGGTACTTATAAATTCTGTATATTAAAAATATCAAAAAATAAATGCCAGAGGGTATTATGAGACCGATATCGAACCCAAATATGTGTTTTTTTTTGTATATTTGTACATACATATAAGTGTAGGTAGCCGCTAGGTGTTAGGGTTCTGTTTTTTTAATAGTTATAAATTAGTGCTTGACCGCAATAGTGCCTGATGGTAAGCAGTGATGCAATCGTAGATGATAAAGCGCGCTAGTTTATTCACTAAAAAAACCTGAGAGAGATCCGGAGATCCTCCACGACCAAACTCCAGGCACAACAACATTTGGCGCATCGTAGCCGGCACACATCGCAACACATCTGCTCAGACCCGTCCTCCGTACGGCTTCACCAGACATCATGCCGGAACATGACGAATCGCTTTTTTTATAAATTATAAACTAGCGCTTGATTGCTATCCCGCCTGATGGTAAGCAGTAACGCAATCGCACTAGTTTATTAAGAGCCTATTCACTCTAGCCTTGAAGACACTCAAATTGTAGTCCGACGGAAACACCGCTGCTGGCAAATTGTTCCAGTCCCTCGATGTACGTTGTATAAAGGAGGAGGCGAAACGCTTCGTCCGGATCGTAGTGGTGTTAACAACGTAAGGGTGGAAACTCGCCGTACGACGGGTCGTCCGATGGTGGAACGGCGATGGGGGAATTAAATCATGCAATTTCCTCGCACACTTCCCAAAATGCATCCTATAGAACACCGAAAGGCTGGCTACTCTACGGCTGTGCTCTAGGCTTAGGAGACCGTCTCGAGTTAAATCAGGGTCAGCCTCTTCGCACGCCTCTCCATTGAATCGAAAGTGGCCAGGTGACACTTAGCAGCACTAGCTCAAATGTGGCTGCAGCACTCCACACACGAACGGACCTGTGCTATGTACAACATTAGAAGCTGCCCTGGTGTGAAGTACTGCCGGACCTTTGAGATAACGCCAAGTTTCCTGGCAGCCACCTTGGATTTAATGAACCACCCAAAGTTTAGGTTCGAGGAAATCTCAACTACCAAAAGCTGAAGGCGGTCGGTACACTCCAAGGATACATTTCAAAAAGTAGGAGCCAAGGTGAACGGGCTCCTTATGGCGGTGAAAACACACGCCTGTGTTTTGGCGGCATTGAATGCTACAAGATTGGCATTGCCCCATTCGGAGACTGCCTGTAGTGGAACACTCGTTCGCTGTACCATAGCCTCTCTTTCGGACCGGATTGATTCCCTATTAGCCCAAGCATCTGGCAGGTATCTCTCCACTGCACCCGTGCTGTCATCTGCATACCCATAGATACCGGGCATCAGCAGATCGTTAATATGCAGCAGGAACAGAGTTGCAGAGAGAACAGACCCCTGAGGAACACTGGCATTAGTCGACATGGGCTCAGATGAGCATCCGTCGACAACAACTCGGAGGGACCGTTCAATCAGGAAGATTTTGTCTGGTGGGTGGTAACTTCTACCAGCAACCGATGTTATGGCCTTCCACTGCTAAAGATATATTTTCTATAAAGATACGCTTAAAGTTTTTTTAATTGGCCAGTCGTGGTGCCCTAGTGGTTAAAACACCTTCGATTCCATATCAGGCAAGTACCAATGTAACTTTTCTAAGTTCTATTTACTTTCTAAGTATATCTTGGACACCAATGACTGATTACATGGTGAAGGCAAACATCTTGAGGAAACCTGGACTTTAAGTCTGAAATCGCGAAACCGCATTGAACAAGCGTGGTTATTACGCTCAATCCTTCTCTGTATGAGAGGAAACTTGTGCCCAGCAGTGGGACGATAAAAAGGTTGATGATGATGATGAAGATGCCAGAAAGGGTCCGCGCCTGAACAGAGCATACCGATATGCTCGATAGATAACTTTCTACACAAATAGCACTTTACACAAAAAACTCATTGATAAGTTTATTCGTCCGCGCGGACAAAGTCGCGGGCACAGCTATTGCTTAATGAGTGACAATTAATGAGTCAACGTCGTCGACCTGCCATAAAATGTGTGGTTTTAATCATGAGGTAAATTCAAATCAGAAACCGCAATGGCACCTCTCAATTTCCAATTAACGTAAGTATGTAATTATATTCGATAAATAAATTTCGAGAACTAATAGGTATAATGTAAGAATATAACTTAACTAAATATTCGCTGTCATTTTAACTAAAAACAATAATTACGCATGATTTTAAAACATTCTTAGAGGTTAAATTTTGTTTTTATGAGACAAAAGAACACCATATATTTGTACGCCTACTGGCATAACACAGCGCGTGTTCTATATAAGATCTGTACCTATTTACCTGTTTTAACAAATAAAATGATTTGATTTGATTTTAATAATAACAGTCGTACAGGTCGATCGAAGAATTGCAACACTAAAGTGGCAGTGAGCTGGATGTGCCCGTAGGACCGATGCCCGATGGGGCCGACGGGTTCTCGAGTGGCGACCACGCACCGGAAGACGTAGCGTGGGTAGGCCCCCGACAAGGTGGACCGACGACCTGGTGAAGGTCGCGGGAAACCGCTGGATGAGGGAGGCGCAGGACCGGAAGTCGTGGAGAACCTTGGGGGAGGCCAATGACCAGCAGTGGACGTCTTTCGGGTGAAATGATGATGATGATGATGATGAGGTCGATCGATCCAAATAATTTACAAGTATCTCCCTGGCCCCTGACTCATGGTACTGGCAGGAACAGGTTAGTCGGTAGGAGTCCGACATAATCCTTCAGTGTTCTCAGACGGAGGATACATGACGATTTCTCTACGATAAAAACGTTAAGCTATACTGACCACGGGTGGTCTATGGATGGGTGACCATCTGTAAAAACCGATCCATTCAGCCGTGAATCAGAAAACAGGTTCAGCCTTTGAAATTAAATTTAAGAAACTCCTGTCATTGTTGCTGACAGAAAAATGTTATTACACTGTTACTGACTTTATAAATGATGACTTGTAATGTTTGCTTTATTTTATTCTAATTAATAAATGTAAATGATTATTATTATTATGACTATATAAATGATTTTAGGCTTTGGCATGATCTCATTTTTAATTTGACTATCTAGTCTGTAAATTATGTATAATTGAACCTCTATATTTTTGTTTGCCAAAAGGCAGAATGTACTGGGACTATATCTGACGAAAACACCATTATTGTAACACCTGCATTCTAGACAAATAAAGAAATTATTATTATTATTATTAAAGGCTTGGCTGATAATGACTTTGATAGCTTATAATACTACATCAATATAAGTTTACCCAAGTTATCATCATCATCTAGTCCTGTTTATCTTTGGAATGGCTCCCAGTCTATCCAGATGCAGCTAAATACCAATATTTAACGCTGTTTTTTATACATAAGTAACTGAGCCCGCATCTTCGATCGTGTGAATATCGGAAAACAATAACGTGCCCCTTTACTAATTATTTTTCTAGAATAAAAGCTACATTTAAGCTAAGCTACTCCTTATAAGAATAGCTATCCACCAATGACAGTCCCGTCAAAATCGGCCCAATCGTTTTGGAGATCAGCCGGAACAAACAGACAGAGAAAGATATTTTTTTTTTGTTGTTTTAAAAACCATATTTACTTTTATATGCACTTAATAAAAAAAAACTGTTATTTTGACATTACCAACTTTAATTTTATTTATTTATTTGTATCCATAAAAACATCTCCGAGAAGTGGAATAACCATTTGCTCCATGGAAATAACATACCTAATAATAATACCTAAAATAAGTACATAATAATTCACTGTGATTTATTAATAATGTCTTAGATCATTATGTGTGACAACAGAATCATAGCTACGCAGGTACTCTTTGTAATAATTACAATAAAACATTACCGGGAATAAACGGAAATTAAAGAACAATGGCTACTTGCTATTAATTTTATAGTATTCATTTGCTAGATGAAAATAAAAATCACATATCAGCTTTTTATTGTCGGTGTAATGCAAGATTAACGACCCATTGCTAATGGTATAAGTACATAATCATCGAAATAAGCAATTCATTCTCACTTTGGTACTCAGAGACGTTAATTAAAATATATAAAAATCTTTCTGCAACAGTAAATCAAAAATATGACAGATTTTTGACAGGTGCAGAGGGTGGATTGTCTTAATTTTAAAAACATAAAAAAAAAGTTTTGAAACGTACTTACTAAATCCAGACGCAGTCTCATCAATATCAAAATCTACTCAAAATGCAGCGGAATCCGAGAACTTTTTGTCAGATTGAGACTGAGATCAGACTATTCATAAAAATGACGAGAATTGCCCTCATATCTCAATGGAAATCTGTCAATAATACATTTAATTTCGCTGCATTTTTGAAAGACTACATTTTGAACGTTTTAAATCATGAGCCTTCTGGTCCACTATAGTCGATTATGTTATTTTAAAGTTACGATCCTAAGAAGACACTCAGATACGCCTCATGTCAGTATGACAGTACTCATGAGTTTTGAGTTGTATCAATTATACTTTCTGTTTTAATAATAAATTGAAACACGTATGCTGGAATGTAACGACATCAAATGTATGTAAGCCTCCTCATAACATCATAGTTGAAATAGAGCTAGGGCGATGCTGTTGTAAAACATATTTTTTTTTTATAATTTAACTAATATCTTAAAGCATTTCATTCAAAATAAACTTTTGATTTGACAGATCTACTACTTTCGGACAGGCCCGTTTCTTTGTTGACGAACTTAGAAGACCCCATAACTAAGACAGAAATGGAGAATAATGGAAAACATACCTGCCTACTTATATCATTTTTATCTAAAGCTTGCTCTAAAACTCGTTTACTTACCGACCTTGACATGTCATCATTTTTCAATTTACAAAATAATTCGATACCTTTATCAACAAAAACAAAACATAAAAGAAAAGTTACTCTTTGAATAATAGCGTAATAAATACTGAACTGTATAATTTTGAACAGGTTTAACAGGCTTCTCCGCCTACCAGTACCAATCCGTCTTACAAAAATAAACACAAAGAAAAATATGAAGAATATAGTCTGGTTGTCTTTGAAAGTATGCTGTCTAACCAGCGAGGTAACAAATAGCCTCATTCTAACAATAGCAATGGCATTTATCTACTTTGATAGTTCAACAACATACATTACTACTCACATTGTTGACTAAACAAATGTTTTCAAACACATGAATCAATGGATTAGGTATATCCTTCAAAATTATACAGATTGTGAATAAAAACCTGTTACGCAATGACGGTACAGACTATTTAAAACATCGAATTCTATGTAAACTACTTTATCATCAAAATTTCCGGGTATCCACCTACGAGAAGGTATAATGTCCACCTTCCTTGGTCGATAATCTCTTAATCAGCATACGGGTCCACAGAACTTCCCCGGGCACATTCGGTGGGAATTTTAAGTATTTTCCTTTACCTAAGTAATTTATACACCTTCCTACATATTTAAATAGTAACAGATATTGCCAATGTGTCATGTTATTTCACAGAATGACAAGACCAGTCTATATTGTTATGCTACGAATTAACATAAGCAAATTTACTAATGAAAACCATTAACACCATGTATACACGTGGTCAGTTTACTTAATATTATTTTATGTAAATAAATAACTAACGTGGTTGTGGTACATTAACGAAACTCGCGCGATCTGTTTAGCATAGTAAACATTGACAGAAGTTCATGTCTTGTCAAAAATATCTATGAATGAATATTAATTCATTAGATAGTCAATATAACACGTTTAAAGTCATGTCTGAGGGTTCCGTGAACTCCCATATTAATAGATACAGGATTTTATCGTCATTTTCATTTATCACCAAAATGCTTTTTTAAATGCTTCTTTTATATCAATCTAGGAGAACACATAAAATGACTTTATTTAAAGATTCAAATCATTTCATTAGCAAAGTGGAATGGCCGCATTCCTTCCGAAATGCGGCTTCTTAGTTTTTAATAGTAGTACTTACCTGATCTGGGATTTATTACAATAGTATCTCAAAGAGTGGGAATCAATGATGTAAACCATTTTCCTACTAATAACGCTTCAAACTGCGAAAGAAGTTCCAGCTTTGTTTTGTAATTCCTAATCGATTCATTTTCACGAAAGAGTTTCGACAATGTTCCATCAAAAGATGTTGTTATTCGGTTGACATAATTATAAAAAAAATATGACACTGAGCGAAAATCGGCATTTTACAAAAGGTTGAACTGGAAAATGTAGAATAAGTCCACTGTTTTCTATACAATATTTCATATAACATGTTCATTACATTCTATTCCGTAGGCTTTGTGCGATCCGATCCGATCTTTTAGTTAATAAAGGTGCTATCTTATCTAGTTAAACAACTTACAACTTACATGCATCCACTCATAGACAACGCACAGTCTTAACCGTCCGGTCTAGTACCATGTAATATTGCGCAAGAGATCCAACTACTACACAATATTAGAAAAAAAAATTGTTAATTTTTGATCTAGGGTGAATGAACCCTGGTAAAGATATCGCCGCTTCATTGAAACGCAAGACTCGGACTGCCCTCGCATATAGGATGTTTTAAACCAGGTCATAATAATGCATACTTAATATTTTCATTTATAAATAATTCGAAAGTCGATTATTTTTCATTAATGTAGAGTAGTCATTGGATAGATGAAGTAGGCTGGCTGATGAAAGTGAAGAAGAACTAAGGAAAGATTTTTGAAAATAATCCCATAAGTATTTTAGTGTGTAGTGTTTTCCAAAAACATTTAGGTAGCACGGTTTGTCTTAAATAAAATTATAATGGTTCCTTAAACATACCTATTATAAAAAAAGTTAATCCATAATAATAACGTGTGTATTCCTAGGTATATTTAACCATTGGATCAAATGCGCTGTACTCAGAATATCAAACAAGAAATTATTCATAAACGTCAAAATTGTTTATTCCACATTAAATTAAAGAACATTTTAGTTTTTTGGTTTCTCCGCTCGTCATCATTTATTGGAAAAAGGACTTATATCGGCTTATTCCAAAAATTATTTACATATTAACGATATTTAAATCTTAGAAGCGGTTAGAGAACCTAATGATTTCGAGCATTATATAATTTGATTTATTATCATTATTTATTACAATGAAACTAATGAACCTAATTGCCCTTACAACTTCAATTGAAATCTAACTTTACCGATTTTACTAACATATAAAAATGAGTTAATGATTTTCAGTAGTAAATCATCATCATCTCAGGGTTAATCCCAGTCGCATCCAAAGCTTTGGAGTCTGGGGTTCGCTTTACCAGTCTAATTGCTGACTTTGGCGAAACTTCGACATTTTCCGTAAAGCGACTGCCATCTGACCTCCACAACCCGATGGCGATATCGAAGCATTGCAGTTAGACCAATTGTTGGATTTTGTGGGCTCCAACAACCCGTAACGACTGCCACTAGATGTTCGTATGGCAACCGAGACCAACGGCTTAACGTGCTTTCCGAGGCACGACCTGACCAGTGCAAATATTCATATTTATGCATACAAATATTTGCACTGCGCGATCGGATTAAACCCGCGCCTCCTTGCGCAGCTGCCGCGTTCGCTACCGCTACGCCACGGAGGCTGTCATTTTCAGTAGTAAATGTATAGTAAAAATTACATTCAGATGTTCGTAAATGTGTATTTCAAGACCCCATGGCACCCAATTTGTCACCCTTTAAGTAAACAAGATCGTGCAGATTCCCAATGATTCATGAGACCAAAATTCTATGAATTAAAAAATGATAATTAAATAATGATATTCTGTAGTCAAAATACGTTTGATTTTATAATATTTTCCCAAGAAACTAGTTTTTCTGATTAAAATGTCTCAGATAGTGATCTGAGACATCTTAATCGCAAAACAACTTGTTGCTTGTTGTCTTGCTTATTTAATGGCTACTATGATTTACCTTCCATTCATGAGTACACTGATATGAGTAGTAGGTAGGTACTACATAATAATCGCCCCTACAGTAAGTATATGGAAAATCTGAATTTATAAGCAAATCAAGTACAGGTTTCAATTGGGGTATGCTTGTACCGATTAATTTTGTTGCAAATATTAATTACACTAGGTCAGTTGACTCTTCAATGTTAACTAGTGGCAGTCACGGCAGTACAGATCTTTGGCTTAGATAGGTAAATAGGCAAGTCTTTAAAGTTCAAATATTAATCTAAACACTAAATTGACCAAGTTCATAGATGTGCTATGTATTAATGTCTATAGCCATACGCATAAAGAATAAACTTATTGGGTTAGTTTTTATTATCGGTTTAATGCTCCAATACACTAGTAAAAATAATTAAAAAGTAGAGTTTTAATAATTAAAAAATTATAATGTCATGCATTATTATGACGCATGACGTAGTTTGAGACACCCTATATTCAAACGCAGGCCGAGTCTTGCGTTCCAAAGGCACGTGGAAAGGAGCGGCAACATCTTAACCAGAGTTCATTGACCCTAGATTAATATTTTTTAAATTAATTTAAAAAAAAATAGATTCTGATGTTTGATAGATGAAGTGAACTTTCTTGAAAACCCGCAAAAATTTCACGGTGTATACCTATACACCGTGAAATTTTCGGTACCTACCTAAACAAACGAGTAAATACTACCAATACTAATGCGAATATCTGTTACGAGCTGCAAGCAAGACCTTGTGACTCATTCATTGATGATAACTGAAGTGTGTAGTTTGTTGAGGTATAATTTTTTGTAACATATAACTATTTTGTTTTTGTCTTAATATCAAAAGTCAGTGAACGCAAATGCATTTTTCCCCTACCCTTTCAATAACTATTTATATTACCTTTACTGATCTGACCTTGTTTTCACCTGAGTTTTTGAAGTGAAACTTCTTTAGGCACGCTTGACTTGGGGAGTAAACTGGCGAAAGCGTTACGAAAAATGATCGGGCAAGGCGAACGGAAGCAAAGTATAGTCCTATTTCGTCTGTACTACAGTCAAGGAGTTGGCTCATGTAAATATTGCATGACATGTCGAGTATCAAGTTGTGAGTTCGCATCTCGCCGAAGGCAATATATATTTTTTGGATCTTTTTAAGATTTGTTAACAATTGAGTCGAGTATGAAGTTGTGAGTTCGCATCTCGCCGAAGGCTATACATATTTTTTGGATCTTTTTAAGATTTGTTAACAATTGATTACCTAAGAGCACAAATAATTTATAAATTTCGTCCTGTTCTGGCTTTTATATTGTTTTATATATTTTTGCTGAACTATAATATAATTAAATTATATAATTGATTAATATAATATAATTGAAAGTATAGAAGAAGATATCGTCACAATACGATAATTGGACACAAAGTACAAATTGCTTTCGAGCCTCATAAGCTCAATTATTAAGCTAAGTACCTTGATTGATTAAGAACTATGAATTTTTTCGAGAACATGACGCTGCGAACACCCCCCGACCCCCCTCATTGATTACCTCACCCCCCCGAGGATTATCTCGGGAACCAGAGGTCGTGGACTACCCGAGTTTGGGGTCCCCTGAACCAGGAGGAGGAACCCGACCTTTTGGCTCCGAGGGAATCCACTCCACCCTCTCCCCTTCCCCCCTCTCCCCCTCCCCCCTACCCCCCGCAAACCCACGAAATCTACCCCCGCCCCCTTTAGTGACTTCACCCCCCCGTGGATTATCTCGGGAACCAGAGGTCGTGGACTACCCGAGTTTAGGGTCCCCTGAATCAGGAGGAGCCCGACCTTTTGGCCCTGAGGGAATCCACTGCCCCCTCTCCCCCTCCCCCCTCCCTCCCCCGCAACTCCACGAAACCTATCCCCCCCGACCCCCTTTAGTTACCTCACCCCCCCGTGGATTATCTCGGGAACCAGAGGTCGTGGACTACCCGAGTTTGGGGTCCCCTGATTCAGGAGGAAGAGCCCGACCTTTTGGCCCCGAAGGAATCCACTTTTTTTTTTTATTTTTAAATTGGAGGTCTATGCAAAAATATTAATTTATAAATGAAGGCATGAAATAAATTTAAATATTTATTTTTTAATAAACGCCCCAAACTTTTCCATTTGTTCCGTGCGGGAATCTAAACCCCGACACGCAGTGCAAGAGTCGATCGATTAGCCATGATAATATTTCTTTCCACAATAGGTATAAACTCAGCGGGTAGAAACTATGTTTTTAAGGTGTATGAAGTTTCCTACGTAATATTGATATTATACCTACTCCCAATATTTAAGGTATCATATACCTAATAAAAAAACCTTTAAGATCCCATTGCCAACGACAACGAAAACGTCGATCGCTGGGTGCAGCAGCACGGTTTGTTACATACATAGTTCCATAACTACCGAAAGTGTTTTTTTTTCAATATTAGATCTGTAAAGGCAGAGTTAAAAGGAGATGAAATTTCAGCCGAAAGACGTCCACTGCTGAACAAGCATCTCTACGATGACCGGTCCTGCGCCTCCCGCATCCAGCGGTTTCCAGTGACCTTCACTAGGTCGTCGGTCCACCTTGACGGGGGCCTACCCACACTGCGTCTTCCGGTGCGTGGTCGCCACTCGAGAACCCGTCGGCCCCATCGGGCATCGGTCCTACGGGCAATGTGCCCGGCCCACTGCCACTTAAATGTTGCAATTCTTCGGGCTATGTCGGTTACTCACGTTCCTCTGCGGATCTCCTCATTTCTAATTTTGTATTGAAATTCATAATTTTAGCCGACCAATTGCTCGTTCGTAGAAAACTTGCGCCTTTTCATCCGTTTTTTTTCAAATGGAAATAACCCGAAGTCACAGGGTGCAAGATCAGGACTGTAGGCAGGGTGTTCCAGTACTTTGATACCAAATGCTTTCAGAAATCACGAAGTAGCGCCAGCTCTATGGGCTGGTGCATTGTCGTGATGTAGGAACGACGAGCCGAGTCCTGAGTTCGTTCGACGGTTTCTCAGCTCTCCGAACAATTGAGGCAGGCAAATCTCGGTAACCTAACCATTCACTTTTGAAGTCTTCTTCTACTAAGCATCACTGATTTTAAACTTGTTTGCTAAAATAACGGTCATCACAATTTTTTTCACTGATTTCGATTTCCGCACCTGTATTGGTTGGTCTTTGTCTTCGAAGACCCATATTCTTATTTGTGATTTAGTTGGCACGTCATAATAATACATCCAGGTTTCGTCAGCCGTGATTATTGAAATGACACTCTTGGATTGGCCAGTCTCTAATTTTTTACCATAAATTGCGCCCATTGTACGCGTTGTTTGTTTTTGGTGCTCACTTAAGGTGGGGTACCCAAAATGTACAAACTTTTGTTACATTTAAATGCTTTTCACAATTTTTTGCAAAGAAGATACAGGAATGTTTCAAAGTTCTTATAACTGACGATAGGTACGTGATTCGCCGATTTTCTCTAATGGCATTTTTCACACGAGTTATGATTTCCGACAGTTGAATTTCCGCGGGTCCTGAATTTCCGGTCGCCGGTCGTCGTCAAGCTCAAAATACCCACGTTTCAACAGTAAATACCATCGTTCCACCGTCCTCACAGAAGGGATTACCTGACCAAGAACATAACACATCGTCAAATCATTCTTGTTTAGATATACATAGTCTCGTTTGTTCAATGGCGTCATCTCATTTTTTAAAATTTTTCCTTTTAACTAAAATATTAATTGTAGGAAACTAAAACAAACTTATTAACTCATGTAAATGACGACACTTAATAATGGACACAAAAACTGTCGCTGTACGCTTAGCGTTTGCCGACACGTTAAGATTTATTAAACCCTACGTACTAACTAAGCAGTCAGTTTTCTTGGTGGTAGGCCATAACATCGGCCGCCGGCAGAAGTTACCACCCACCAGACAAAGTCTTGCCGCCAAGCGATTTGTCGTGTTCCGGCATGATGTCTGGTGAAGCCGTATGGAGAACGGGTCTGAGCAGTTGTGTTGCGATGTGTGCCGGGTACGATGCGCCAAATGTTGTTGTGTTGGGAGTTTGGTCGTGGAAGGTCTTCGGATCAATCTCCCTTTGGCGCAGCATCGTTGGTCGTATTGTTGGGTTTAACATTGCATCACCTCGCTCAACTGCCGTCTTCCTTCCTATTCGCTCAGTTTTTCTGGGTGAATAGGCTGTTAATAAACTAGCGCGCTTTACCATCAACGATCGCATCACTGCTTACCATCAGGCGGGATTGCGGTTAAGAGCTAGTTTATAATTATTAAAAAAAAAAAACCAAGTATGTAGTTACAAACAGGGATAAAATCATCATCTTCATCATATTTATGCCGAAGGTTTGCCATTCTTTAAGCTAATTCGCCATTGACATAGGTACGAAACCCGTTGGAAAACATAAATCCTTCTATGATTGGTACGGTCGATTTCAATAGTACCTATAAAGATAGTCGTAAATATTTTCCGAAACCTAATACAGTTATTTCTAAACTTTATCTAAACAATATAGTACACGTCTATTATACAGGTAACTGGCTAGTAGGTACCTACCTATTCCTATGGCATTATTTTGATAGGTACATTAATAACTTAAGTATTATGTTTATTCAGTCAATTTAGTCAGGCCCTATAATAAATAAGTAGCACCACAATAAATAAAATGTTTATTTATCGCGGTGTCAACTAAAGCTTAAGAAACAATGTTTGAATTAAAACATTTATCATAATTAAGGATAAATGATCCGTATTGAATTGAACGAACATCTAAAGATTACGCCGCGTCAGATTTGTATCAACAGATTCATTACTCAACTTGATTGATGTCCGACATTTTCAAAACAACACTTTTGTTTATGTTATAAATCTAAGCCCTACCTACTGAGATAGATTACCTCCGCATACCTCCTGCTCCTTCCTCTCTTGTACCAGCACAAACTAAGCATCAAGGTCTTAGGTATCATTATGAAAACAGAAGCCCTACGTGTGTCCATCGCAATCAAAACGTTTCGTATTTCTACGACATCATTCAAGATCATAATCAAAAGTCATTTATTCAAATTTGGCTGAGAATCAGCACTTCTTGGACATAAATATTACATAAGATAGTCCCCTAAACGCCAAGTCTTCGTTACTTTTTAGTGCTTTTGTTGACAAGAAGAATTGTTTGACATATGTAAGGTAGCATACATGGCAAAGACAGCAACGCGCAGCCTTTTTTTGACTGGCAAATCAAATTACCTCTTCCGCTCTGGGCGGAGTGGAAGGGCCTGTCAGGTTTTTACTGACTAAAACCTACTCCTGTTCCTTAATTTGTCTGTGTACCAAGGGACACGGTATATCTTTCGACAACCCGCGGCAGGCGATGGTGCTACCGACGCGCAATCTGTAGTGCGATTTTGTATGAACTCACTTATACACACACGCGTCAGTGAGCTGTCATTCTAATTAATACTCAGAATTGGCACTATTTGATAGTTTACGTCTAAACTCACTTCACCTAACTTTACAAGGTTACATTTTTACAGAATCGATCGGCTGTTGTCATGGAGGAACTTAGTTCATGATTCTGAACCCCCATGAAATCAACCCCATTATAATCATATAAAAAAAAGATTTTCGCTCTTCTTCGCTCTTCGCTTCACTTGCATCGACTTCTAGTAGCTTATTAACGCTCAGTCGACTGTTATTTATAAGCCATGAGCCCCTCATAAGTGTAAGATCAATCCTGGAGGCTACATTAACGCACCGCGAAAATTAAAAGTCAACCAAAAAGGCGTTCGTAAATAGACTTGCGGCCAAATCAGATGTCAGTTTTTGTGAGAAATCAAAGAAAAGAGAATCTAATTAGTTTAGCAATAAAAAAATGAAATAAAAGCTTATTAATTATTTAAGCAATTCTATATCTAGGCATAGCAAATATTTCATTTCATTTTATTAAACACTCTTCGGTAATTCAGAGACTAAACTGACATTTACGTACAATTATGATTACCGGTTTTCGTGTTTCTAAAGATTTATTGTTACAAGATTGTATAATATTTTGACTAAAAAAAGCAGTAGGAATTTAAAATATGTAAATCTATGTAGGCATCTTCGAAACGATATGGTAATAATAATTTCAGTAACATCAAAACAGTTAATTCTCTAAAAGAACTTAAAGAACAAATGTTCTGTATGTTGCATCTATAGTATGTATAGAACCTTGCTTTTCACCCATTGTCTTTCAAGAAACTGTATTGTACTTTATATTGTATCTCTGTGGCTAAGTAGGTAACGAAACTAGAATACTGGGATAAACATTGAATATATAAGTACTTTTGATTCTGCTATTCATTATTAACTAAAAGCGAAAGGGCGATATTGGAGTAAGTCCTAAATATCATAAAATTCAATCATCCGTTGTGGCCCATAGACATCGGCCCCGATTTACGAGCAGTTCGTCGGTTCGAATTCAGGTTTGGCATTGTTCTAAAACAATTAAGGAAAATATAGTGAGAAGACCAGCATGTCCTGTAATAAAAATTCGAAGACACAAGACATCTCCCAACCCGCAATAGGCCCAGAGTCCCTAATATAGCGGGGGCCGGTGTCCCAGCAGTGGGAACATAATAGGCTGATTGTGCTTTATGTATTAATTGGTATCTGTCCTATAATCTAAGGAATTGGCTAGTCCACAAGATACAAGGAGATTTTAAAATATTTTCATGCAGAAAAACCAAGCCACATACTCGTATCTCTAGTTTTCATCTGCACTTTCGAATGCATTCGAAAACCATTCGATTTCAAACACCTAAATGCAGTATATCTGTGTATATATAACCTGAGTAAGGGCAGAGGAATGACCTCATGTTGATCAACCAGTTACTTAGGTGAATAGCCTGAGATCGGCTCGAGAATCAGCCCTCAAGTTGGACCTATATTGGTTATTAATGTACCGAGTGATGTCTTCAACGGCATACAATTTTTTTTTTATATAATTACAAGCTAGCTTGACCGCAATCCCGCCTGATGGTAAGCAGTGATGCGATCGTTGATGGTAAATCGCGCTAGTTTATTAAGAGCCTATTCACTCAGAAAAACTGAGCGAAAAGGAAGGAAGACGGCAGTTGAGCGAGGTGATGCAATGTTAAATCCAACAACACGACCAACGATGGTGCGCAAAAGGGAGATTGATCTGAAGACCCTCCACGACCAAACTCCCAACACAACATTTGGCGCATCGCACCCGGCACACATCGCAACACAACTGCTCAGACCCGTCCTCCGTACGGCTTCCTCCAATAAAGTTATCTAGCGTTGGAATAATCAGCCCCTCTTTAGGCGCGAAATCATTAAATGATCTCTCCCGCTCTGGATGGAACGTAAGGGCGTGTCAGTCTTTTACTGAATAAAACCCACCCAGATCTTTCTTAATTTGCCTGTGCCACGTGTGGGGCCACGGTATCTCTTTCGAACAGTTCGTGGCCCTGGCAGATATCGGTGCTTATAGTGAACCCCGTTACGATGTGTTGACACCTCTGTGAGGGGCGCGTAGACACAAAAATAATATTAAAATGCAGATTTTAGGACTAGGGCAAAATCAACCAAATATTACTTTATTTCAGGTGCTTCGCTTTCACATAATTAGGTATATGATATAATCAGTTTATATAAAATATAGAAAAACGTTTTAAAAAAATAATGTGGTGGAATTTCATTTGGAAGGAGCAGCTAGAATCAATTCTATTCAATTAAAATTTTGACGTTTTGTCTTTATGTGCCATTTGACAAAAACACTTTCTGAACCGGAAGATATACCAGTTTAACAATATTCATATAGGTAGTAATAGTGTGTAATGCAATTAGAGGGCTGGTAGAGGTGGCGATTGGCGGCGGTCTCTCGCATCCGGCCCTGGTGCAGGCCATGGTCCGAAGCGAGAGTGCATGACAGGCCGTCACCTCCTACTGCGAAGCAGTGATGCTAGCAAAGGAGAAGGCGGAGCGCATGATGGAGCGGGAATCCCAGCGCCCTCACGCCTCTAGGCGCCGCAGGAGACTTCCTGGTCGGATGCCTCCTGGTTGAAAGTTGCGGGTTGGTTAAAAAAGAAATCGTGGCCCTGGCGCACAGGCAAGTGAAAAAACATGGATGAGTTTTAGTCAGTAAAAGTCTGACACGCCCTTCCGCTCCGCCTAGAGCGAGAGAGGTCATTTGACGATTTCCTATCTAGATCAAAAACTGGTACTTCCTAAAAATTTGTAAAAATTTGGTACTTTCTATTTCTTTCTTATTACATATTGTTAATATATAAACGGACAAGTCCTAACTGTAATTAATATACCATTTTCCAAGATAGTAAAAATACGATTTTGTGGTTTCCTACATCATGATCATTATATGTATATTAAGGTCGTTTACACCGAAATGACATTTAGAAGTCAATTTTATCAGACTTATGAAAAAGAGGATGCTCATCAAGGCTGAAAGTCGTATTTTGCCATCAAAATATTTTTATTTTTACATAAATATAGTCACCCTAGAATAAGTAATTATCAAAAGTGTAACTTGTACTGTTTTCTGCGTTTATAAATTGACGCATTTTTGTACGAATGTAAATGGGTGGAATGGAGACCTAGTCTCTTAAAATACAGGCCTTACTATCTTGAGCACAGATTGCGTTCACAGTGTAAATGAAAACAATATGTACATATACGTATTTTTTTGACTATTTAAGGCATTTTATTCTTTTTTTATTGTTGTGAGAAATAAATCATTATCTCATATTACTATCTACATTCCCTAAGCAGGTGATGAAGAAGATAAATATCATAGCAATCAAACCCAAATAATATAATTCCGTACTTAGTAAGATTTCCACCTGAGACCTTAGGCCAATATATAAATCGATAGAAAGAGAAAGAGTGTTTATTATGTACAGAGGACAGTACATTAACCTACTACAATCTGTCAGAATTCTTTATTAGATTTCCAACTTTATCTAAAGTGTTAAGGCTCGATTGTTTAGGAATATATGACAGTTTAGGGTAGCTTGGCCTGCTGTGGTCCGTACCTGTTTTATATGTATCTAATTTGATAATTGCCAATTCTTGATATATACATATTTTGTATTACATTATCTGAATCTGAATTTTATGACGATCCGCCATGCCCTCTATTTTGAGCGCCATTTTCCGTTTTTTTAATAAACTGTAATTAAACTAATTAGATAGACAGTTAACATAAAGATGTTTTAATTGCATTTAAACATGATGCGAGTATTTAATAATGATGTTATCATTGCTCGCATACCCCGGCCTATGTGATAAAATAAGCATTTATAAATACGCATCAGGCATAGCTTTTCAAAAAGAATAAACATGTTATGAAATAATAGATAGGTAGGCAGATGTATATTTGTGTATCTAATATCCGATACAGAGATGCCGACCGTGACTTGCGACACTGTCAACTATGTACCTGTTCCCTAATAATATAGGGAAACTCATAATTTTTTTAAATGTGTAATTACTATTTTAAGAGGTATATAATTCGTAAATATGTTCAACTAATACCGGAAATTATAATCGTGCACAAATCTAAGTTTGTTACTAATCGGCGACAAGATAAAAATCAGGCTTGACCTAACAAGCGTGATATTAAACAGTTTCAATTATTTAATTAATCAATCGAGGGTCTAATCTCTATTATCACTTACACGATGACACTGAAACGTTGAGCTCAATGACATCTAACCAAAGACACTGCTTGGTTCAACTTTTGCTTTTATTTGCAAGGACAAGTTTATTTACTTCCTCTCTTAGACCAAGTCCTCTCATAACAGGCTTTACAGGTGCAAATTAAATAGGTGTGTGTAATGAAATCATCGAAGTTAGCCTTTTGTTATTGTTGAAGGATGTGTACCTCACTTCAAATAATACTTTAAATATTAATTTAAATTTTTGTCAATAATGACTACGTAGGTAATTGTTATGCGCGATTTACTACATATGTCCATTTAGCGGAACGGACGCTATTGAGACGTCACTCTTATTACTTTAAAACATTGACTGAAAGCTATGGAAATAAGAACGTACTTGTTACGCGTTTGCCGTCAGCGATCAGCGACAGGCTGTGAGGCTTCTGGAGCAGTTCCTGCAGCTCCGGCTGAGGGTCTGGGGAGTTCTTCCTGGACTTCATGATATTAATAATTCACTAGCACAGATGTCAATTATTTCATTACTACTCCTAAGAGTGAGTTAAGCACTTTTGGGAAATAATGATAGTTGACGCTGTCCACGACCGATGCTTCATCCGTAGGGCGGAGGCGCATGACTCGAGGTGCGAACTGTGGCGGGAGCGAGGGCGAGGAGAGTGCTTTATAGTGTTACGGTGCAGACGCGAGAATACGATCAGAGCCGCGCCGCGACTGAGCGCTGTGCCGGCATCCGGTCAAGGGTATAACACCTCGCGGACGGCACTAGCTCTGCGGTAGCGGGTAGCGGCGCCATCGCAGCTTCCACCACATACATTGTTTATTGTTATTAAAAAGGTGGCGTGAGAAAAACATTGTGATTCACTAAGATTTGATCATCAATATTTGTTTAACTTGTTGATTGATGTTCTATTACTATTAGTACAGCAAATCATTAGTTCTGTCAAAAACAAATCGAACATTAATTATATTATTCTGTCTAGCTATAAATAGCGTTAGACATACAAAGGATTGCATGTAGTTCTCAAATAATCTAAATTACTAATCAACTACCTGCGAGAGGGAGTGGTATATATTCAAAATCTTTCGCAATTTGTTAACTGCTTAGTAGTGTAGTAGGTACGTAAACCTGCATACAAACACAAAACAATGTAGGCACCTAACTACACAGGTAACTGTGGGCATAGTAAAGGTGAATGACACTAAAAGTAAAGGGCTTGAGGAAGCAGTTTTCAAGTATCTGAAAATAACACTTTAAATAAGTTATTTATATTACGATAAATGTAACTAGTTTAATCTGGGGACAGTAATTATGATTGGTTTGATTAATGAATAGTGCTTGTGTAAGAGCTGAGGTAGACCGGCCATTTTTTTATTCAATTGAAACTTTTTTATTTTCAATTGGTGCAATTACCACTGACCTCTCTTTGAGTACAATATCAATCAAACATATTAATGATTAATATTTAATATATCTTCAGCTTGGGCACTAAATGCTGTGCGAAAAGTATTTAGTATTACCTATATACTTATTGCGTAATTATTGCACACTTTATAATTCAAGTGTCCAATCAAATAAATAAATTGGGTTTTGTTCTGGCTAAAAATAATAATTGAGAAGATCTTTTTAGTTCAAGGTAACCACATCATAATCACCTAAACCCATAGCACAAAAAGTTTTACTTCCATGTTCTGCAATAGTCTGCACCAACCGAAGGTGGTCCTTGGGTGCGCTTGCATAGGCATACAGGCATAAATAATCGGTTGGAAAAATTGTTTGAGTAGCTCCTACGAGTTGGCTTGGCCTCTCATACGTCTTCTACATAGCAGAGACGCTGGAGTCTCGAAAAACAAAAGAATTTCATTCTTAATTATAATAACAATCTGTAAAACTAGTTTCGTGTACACTTTAAGGAATTAGATTCGCGACGTGTTACAATTACTACCCAACACACGTACACAGCTGGTAATTGCATACATTATAAGCTTCTTAAATCAGGTTTTACTCAACGCAGTAGTTTATTTTTAAATCAATTTATGAGATTCCTAACAAACCTAGGTAGTATTGCGTTAACATATCTTCAAATGGTTATACGTTAAATAGTGGACTGTCACATGATAATGTATTGTCTGAGGTGCAATTCTTCTAAATAGCAACGTGAAAAGTTGGGTGAAGTGATTTTAGAGTGAGTTGTGAAATATGTCAATTACTTAGGAATATTTGGAATGACAGCTCATTTCACCTAACTTTTCACGGTGGTGTGATTACAGAATCACACTGCTGTAATAGCAACGTATACATATGTAGAACTTGAGGTAGATACCACCTCTGTATAAGGTGAAAGATTTATACATTTTGAAGAGAGACCAGCAGCCCGCAGCAGGCACACCGGGCGTCGGCAGAGGGTGGATAACGTCCTCTTCCAGCAGCCACCCTAAATGGGTCCAGTGATGACAGACTCGGGGACGTCTGTCGCCCCCCAAACATCAGGACGCGAGGTGGCGGAGCGTGTTGGTGTGTGGCGAAGTGTTCCACGCGCGTCACTCTTAGACGTCACGGGGGAAGACAAACACCACACTCTCCAACAGTGGCCCACAGTGGCGAGCCGCCGAAAATCGGGAGTTGCGGAAGCACTGTTCATTCTCACAAGCGCCGGCGTAGGTGTGAGATGGAACTGCGGGGTGGTTTTAGTCAGTAAGAGTCTTAGAGACTCCACCGCCCGGCGGCGGACGTCCATGAGGATTTTCCACCACGGGAAAAAAAGTAGCACCTCTGTAATATGAAACAATTCAACTGCTCCTCTAATCCATCCAGTCCAACAACAGATCCAACAAATTCAATAACGCTTTGCTTGACGCGGGGATCATATCTCAGAACATTAAGTTCAAAGGGGGTACCCCTAATCTCTTGTCACCATTAAATTACACCGTGGACTTGATCAGAGAGCAGGGCTGTATACAATCAAATAATATAAAACCTCCTCTAGCTAGCTCAGAAAACTGACATTCTAACAGTGATAGCTGCTAGAATGACACTTTCAGCTGAACTAAAAGTCAAAAAAAAATTTTCGTTCCAATTCGGACGATTGGATTTTTTGAACAATCGATAAGCTAATTCTTATTAACATTGAAAGTCGTTCTAAAGTTACAAATCCTTTGAAAGTGATTATCACTAAGCTCTATTGTTAGAATGGCCAATTTCAACATATCGCTGAAGGCCGGATTAAGGTAATAGACACAAAGTGATCCATTTACCTTTAAGTCAATTCGATTGAGAATCTATATGAGTCATATTGGACGAACAGAAGGGCAAGTTACACCTCGTTATTACATATCTTACGTTCCTTCCAGTTTTATAACATTACGTCAAGTGACGTAGAACGAGGAACTTCGTGCTTACATGTTGTAAACAATTTTATATTGTGAGCCGTCCCAGCATCGTACGGTTTTCGCGGATTGTTAACATATCAAGATTTTTCAAGTGTTACTGTACCTACCCAAATTAAATAGTAATCCCACTATGATACTAATGACGATACGGTCGGTGCAGTGACTGAGTCAACTGCTGCACTACATATCGCGGATTCGATTCCCGCACGGAACTAATATTTGTATAACCTACAAGTAGTTGTCGGAACAAGTAGTTGTAGGCTTGTAGGTCTGGCTGTTTGTCTAAACAGTAAAAATATTTATATACGTGCCCACGATATAGGAGTAATACCTAGTGTAGAGAAGCACAAAAAATTATAAATACGAACATTTATGAGGATAGATCGATGGATGTTGTCACACAAAAACAACTACGTGTAATATTTTTCTCGGTGGTAAACCATAACACCGGTTGCCGGCTAAAGTTATCACCCACCAGACAAAGTCTTGCCGCTAAGCGTTTCGTCTTGTTCCGGCATGATGTCAGGTGAAGCCGTACGGAGGACGGGTCTGAGCAGTTGTGTTGCGATCTGTGCCGAGTACGATGCGCCAAACGTTATTGTGTCGGGAATTTGGTCGTGTAGGATGTCCAGATCAACCTCCATTTCACCAGTTTTTTTTTTATTCAACCTTTTTTTTTGAATGAATAGGCGCTTAATAAACTAGCGCGCTTTACCATCAACGATTGCATCACTGCTTACTATCAGGCGGGATTGCGGTCAAGCACTGGTTTATAATTATAAATAACTAGCGTCCGCCAGCGACTTCGTTCGCGTGGAATTAGTTATGCTCCGCTCCTATTTATTGGTCACAGCGTGATATTATATAGCCTATAGCCTTCCTGGATTGATGGGCTATCCAACGCAAAAATAATTTTTCAAACCGGACCAGTACTTCCTGAGATTAGCGCGTTCAAACAAACAAACAAACTCTTCAGCTTTATATGTATATTAGTATGGAGTATTAGTTGGAGTCGTGGTCGCCTAGTGTTTAAAACACCAGCCTCTCAAGTATGAGTGCGCGGGTTTTTTATCGTCCCACTGCTGGGCACAGGTCTCCTCTCATACAGAAAAGGCAATTAAGTGTAATTACCACGCTTGCTCAATGCGGGTTGGCGATTTCAGACTTAAAGTCCAGGTTTTCTCAAGATGTTTTCCTTCACCTTCAGTCATTGGTGTCCAAGATATACTTAGAAAGTACATATAACTTTAGAAAAGTTACATTGGTACTTGCCTGACCTGGAATCGAACCCGCGCACTGATACTTGAGAGGCTGGTGTTTTAACCACTAGGCCACCACGGCGCAGTATCCTACTTTAATATTATAAACATGAAAGTTTGTGTGGAAGTTTTTTTTCTTTTTATTCTAACGCAAAAATACCTTCACCGTGTTTAAAGGAAATTGTCAAACATATAATTTAATTAGACTGCACGGTTAGCTATTGACTGCTGCGCTGCGTATCGCGGGTTAGATTCCCGCACGGAACAAATTTGTATGACCTACAAGTAGTTGTTCCGGGTCTGGCCGTTTGTGTAGATAATATGTGATTTTATATGTTTGAAATCGCACCGACGATACATTAGAATTTCCTTGTGGGTACGCCACACTAGGAATTTCTCCTCTCAAGGAAAATAAAAAAAAAAAAACAGGATTAACACACTGGACACTTATGCAGTAAAAACCTTGAACGCTAGTTTATTATACACGCAAAGCAGGCGCGTGCGCTCCATAGAAGCAGATAAGCATTGCATACCCTAATAATTTTCTAAAAAAATATATAATAATAACATTAAAATAATTTATATACTACAAACTTAAAACTGAAAGACTGTTGATAACACTGCCATCTATTGGGGCTAATGCAAACTACTAACACACATTACAATGCTGCCCGCGCAACTCAACTTCGTCGCGACGCTCGCGCCACTTCGCGTAACGGCATAAGCAGTTACTAATGTGCCTCTTCCATACGCGTCTGTGAATAAATTTATTTGCTTGTGTGCATAATCTTTGCGTACGTGGGCGTGTAATTTCATTCGGATTTTTAGGCCGAACAAGCACAGCTTCTAATAATGCGGCGAATTTAAGAAGTTCACAAATATAGCATGATTGTTGTTCGTTCAAATACCTTTTTATTTTATCATCTTATCTTGTTTCGTTATTGGTGTATTTGGTTAAATATGTACCTATATGGATTGTTTGAAGCGGAATTGATTATTCATTTATTTTAGAGTTTTTGGTTTGAACTCAAAAGAAAGGTTGTCTTAATAAAAAGTATTATGTTAATTATATGTAGTAGCAGGCTGTGTAGTGTGTACAAATAAATTGTTATGTTTCTCGTGTAGGTATATTATTTTAAAACGCTTTGTTTCAGTTCGTCGTTATAAAAACTTAAAAGACCATAAGTTTTTCAACCTACTTGCTTTTGAATTTCAATACTATACTTTATATTGTAATAATTTTCCTGATGTTTACAAATTAGCAAAATTTAATAGTTATGATTCCATCACGCATATTTATGAAACACACAGGGCGAAAGTAGACTCATAGATTTGTCTATATTTCCATTGAAAAAGAATTTTTAGCGATTTTAAAACTATCTTATATAGGTATATTTAATTTTTACAGAGTTATTTAAAAAAATAGGCGCGTTTGTTTTAATTTATAGATAGTAAAATATTTTTTTTTAGTTTTTTGAGAAATAAATTATTACTTATTTACAGTTGAGTTAGTAATAACATTTCATTGTATTTTGACAGCCTCCGTGGCGTAGCGGTAGCTAACGCGGCCGCAGCGCAAGGAGGCGCGGGTTCGATCCTCGCGCAGTGCAAATATTTGTATGCATGAATATGAATATTTGCACTGGTCTAGTCTTGCCTCGGAAAGCACGTTAAGCCGTTGGTCCCGGTTGCTATACGAACATGTAGTGGCAGTCGTTACGGGTTGTCGGAGCCCACAAAAGTCCAACAATTGGTTTAACTGCAATGCTTCGATATCGCCTTCGGGTCGTGGAGGTCAGACGGCAGTCGCTTCACGGAAAGCATCAATTCAATGTTGACATGCGAAAAAGTACGCGACTATGCTAAACTAAGTCTACGTTACGTTTTTTTTTAAGTTTTACCATATACAATATGTAAAGAAAACCCTGTCCGACCCATAAGGATAATAAAGGTTAGGTAAACACTTGACCAAATATAATATAAAATTTTACGTAATCATCATAGTAACAATATTAAAGTATTTTGAAATAATCTTTTTTTCCCGCGAATTAATTCCAACTTTCCCGAAATTCGGTAATTTGTAAAAAGTAACAACACTATTTTGACGGTATTATTATAAGCGATGCGACCACATGCCGCGTGCCCTGCCTCCCGCCGCCCGCGTCAGGGTTGCATACCGCACATGTATTACGTTAACTCTTTATGCGAAATAATATTTATTTTTTTAGGGGTATTTTTTTTAAGTTTAGCCCGGATTTGTATCCATTAGTAGAATCAGTTATCGATACCTAACAATACATTCACGGATCGGACAGGGTTTTCTTTACATATTGTATAAGCACAGATATTAGGGTAGTGTATATATGCCTACCCTCAACAAAATCTCTGTGCACGCCCCTGACGCAAAGCCGGAACACATTCCAATTTATATTTCGGAATAAATCTTCTAAAATGGTTAAAACAAAATTTGTTGCGTGGTTTAGAAGTACTTACAACGCGATCTCACAGTCACGAAAAAAGACTTGAATGTTTAATAAATGTCTAGATGTACATATGTAGATATGTGACTAGTTTATAATAAGCGTCAATCCTTCTACAACAATTATTTGCTTCAAGTTCATATAATGTAAATCAGCGCGAAAGTGCACGAACATAGTAGGCAACAAGCTACTTTCGACCTACAATAGTTTTCATTAATTTTCCTCTTCCTTGAATAGATAGGTGGTAGGCCATAACATCGGCCGCCGGCAGAAGTTACCACCCATCAGACAAAGCCTTGCCGCCAAACGATTTGTCGTGTTCCGGCATGATGTCTGGTGAAGCCGTACGGAGGACGGGTCTGAGCAGTTGTGTTGCGATGTGTGCCGGGTACGATGCGCCTAATGTTGTTGTGTTGGGAGTTTGGTCGTGGAGGGTCTTCAGATCAATCTCCCTTTGGCGCAGCATCGCTAGTCGTGTTGTTGGGTTTAACAATGCATCGCCTCGCTCAACTGCCGTCTTCCTTCCTATTTGCTCAGTTTTTTTGAGTGAATAGGCCCTTAATAAACTAGCGCGCTTTACCATCAACGATCGCATAACTGCTTACCATCAGGCGGGATTGCGGTCAAGCGCTAGTTTATAATTATAAAAAAAAAATGATAAAGTTGTTTAATGGCTTAACAGGTACAGTACCTATATTGTAAAAAGTACTAGTAGTAGGTAATTTATTTTACAAAAGTAATAATAGACCAATGACTAATACATACAATCATCAATTGGGTTGTATCCTAAAAAATAATTTAATGTCCATCAGATAGATTTATAAAAAATATTGAACACGTATTTTTTATTTTTTCTTTTATTCAAATACTTAGGAAGATATATTGATTTGAAATGTCGCATGACGTCACGCCGTGGTACAAAATGTAACACGGCTTGACGTAATTAGCCCCCACTTTGTAACTTTAATACGCTATATCTCAGTAGTTTTTGGTAATTTCGACAAAATAAAAAATGCGGGTCTTAATTTTTTTAATATCTATAAGACGGACTAATTATTTTTTTGATTTTCAGACCTTGGATACATCCCTATTCATCATCATCTCAGTGTATAATCCCGGTTACATCCGCGGCTTTCGTGTTGGAGCCCAGGGTCCACTAATCCACTTACTCCGTCCGCGACTAACATATACAATATTGTACCCAAATATATTTAAGATATTACAGGTACAGCAAATATTTTAATTTCTCTGATTATACACTAACTTTAAACATTTTCGCAGTTCCAATTCTCGTTCTAAAGAAGGATTTTAGGTACTTATACACCTAAGAACACGTTGATAAATTCAACATCCTTAACTGAATGCTTTATTTAGAGGGAATTTACCAGGAATTATGAGGAAAAACTGTTTTTTCAAATTGTCGTTTAGTTTTTTTTAATGTTAGAAACTAGTGCTTCAACGCGATCCCGCCCGATGATAAGCAGTGATGCAATCGCTGATAGTAAAGCGGACTAGTTTATTAAGAGCCTATTCACTCTAGCCTTGAGGACACTTAAATTGTAATCAGACGGGAAGATCCCCTCAGGCGAATTGTTCAAATTCTTCGATGTACGCGGTTACAAAGAAATTTTGACAATTTCTTAGACGACAAACTTTTATCGACCACCAATGCCGTGACAAAGTAGGCAAGTATTTTTCCAGAGTAAACTATGTACCTACGTTTGGTATAACAGTAGATACTTGGTAGCAGTATAGGAAAAAAGAAGTGGAGAAAATGCCCTCCATTGTCTTTGAATGGGTCCGTCGTACGACGGATCGTCCGGTGGTGGAACGGAGATAGGGAATCATGCAATTCCCTCGCACACTTACCAAAATGCATCCCATAGAACACCGAGAGACTGGCTACTCTACGCCTGTGCTCCAGGCTTTGGAGACCGTTTTGAGTTAAATCTGGGTAAAATTTTGCAGCACCAGCTCAAATGTGGCTGCAGTACTCCACACACGCACGGACCTGTGCTTTGTACCACATTACTGGTAGTACGAAGTACCGCCGGACACTATTATATCAAAATTTCAATAAACACGTGGTTTCCATTCCTGTCACCTTTAAATCACGCATACATTTATGCTTAATATCTGAAGTAGATGCATTAGTTATCCTTGAATGTCTTATGTCTAACGTTTGATTTAGCATTCATATTGCGACCATTGGATACCTAAATGACATGGAGTTTTGCGTATGCGTACGCATAAATGTCTATTTACCATACATAGGGACTTTTTTGTTGGTCTATTTAAATAATGGGTTGTTTGTTACATTCCTAAGTAAGTACCTGCGAACATTATGTCACGACCGAAAGATTTAGTGCTAAATATATCCGTTCAATTATCGTTTTGTGATAAACAGGTCTAGCCTAAGGCTAAGAATTTTTTTTTTTTTTTAATAATTGTAAACTAGCGCTTGACTGCAATCACGCCTGTTGGTAAGCAGTGATGCGATCGTTGATGGTAAAGCGCGCTAGTTTATTAAGAGCCTATTCACTCAGAAAAAACTGAGCGTATAGAAAGGAAGACGGCAGTTGAGCGAGGTGATGCAATGTTAAACCCAACAACACGACCAACGATGCTGGGCCAAAGGGAGATTGATCTGGAGACCCTCCACGACCAAACTCCCGACACAACAACATTTGGCGCATCGTACCCGGCACACATCGCAGCACAACTGCTCAGACCCGTCCTCCGTACGGCTTCACCAGACATCATGCCGGAACACGACAAATCGCTTGGCGGCAAGGCTTTGTCTGGTGGGTGGTAACTTCCGCCGGCGGCCGATGTTATGGCCTACCACCGAGAATATTGCCAAAATGCTCACCTTTATGGACGTACCCAGGGGGGCGTAGGTGGGTGCAGCTGCCTTGCCCCAAAAAATACCAAACAGTCACACAGATGGTTTATAACTAGGACTAATACATATCTTCTACTTCTACTTCTTCAGCCTATAGAGGTCCACTGCTGGACAAAGGCCTCCCCCAAGGCTTTCCACGATGACCGGTCTTGTGCTGCCCGCATTCACCAGCTTCCCGCGACCTTCACCAGGTCATCGATACACCTTGTTGGGGGCCTCCCTATGCTCCGTCTTCCAGTACGTAGCCGACACTCCAGAACCTTACTGCCCCATCGGCCATCGGTTCCACGAGCAATGTGCACTGCCCACTGCCACTTAAGTTTAGCGACTCGCAGAGCTATGTCGGTGACTTTGGTACTTCTGCGGATCTCCTCATTTCTTAGTTTAACACCCCACTACCCCGTGCAGGAGAGGAGGCCCAGACAGACCGGGCCAGCGCGAGGGTGGGGCCGTGGAAGAATTCAGACTCCCGCGACCCCACGTGCGCTCGTGATAGAAGACACACCGGGGTGGTTTTAGTCAGTAAAAGTCTGACATACCCCGTCGCCCACCCCAGGGCGGCGGGCATCCTATGAGGATTTCCACCCCGGAAAAAAAAAAGAAAAAAAAAAAAAAAAAAAAAAAGGTGATGCAATGTTAAACCCAACAACACGACCAACGATGCTGGGCCAAAGGGAGATTGATCTGAAGACCCTCCACGACCAAACTCCCAACACAACAACATTAGGCGCATCGTACCCGGCACACATCGCAACACAACTGCTCAGACCCGTCCTCCGAACGGCTTCACCAGACATCATGCCGGAACACGACAAATCGCTTGGCGGCAAGTCTTTGTCTGATGGGTGGTAACTTCTGCCGGCGGCCGATGTTATGGCCTACCACCGAGTAAAACTAACACTAAACACCGACTAAAATTGCAAAAAAAAAAACAACTCAATTACTTTGACATCTTGTAAATCGGGCAATAATTGTTGACTGGGCCCAACCCTTGGGTAGAGCACCGCCGCCGTGTCCTCGTGGCAACGATCTCTCGCTTTCCGGCCACCGCAGACGAAGGCTTGCGGTAAGGACCAGCACCCTGATTGCGGAACAAACTATTACTCTCTGTTGGAATAATTTCGAAGCATATTGCTAATCCATTGCCCATGTGTTCGAAAAATGTGTCAGCTCAACAACGTAAAAAACGCAATGAATATTGCTGAACCGTCAAAATGAAACCCATTGATACTGTTAGTGTGTTACGCAATTACCCTGCAGCCCCAGGTAGACGGCGCGTTGGTTCCGCGCGAGCCTCAAAGAGATGACAGCATATCGTGACGGGTTCCTCGATTCGAAAGAGATACCGTTTTTTGACCCTGTTTTAAGTCTCCTGTTTTAACTCAGGACAATGTTTGTGTTCTTTCTCAGTAATTAGCTTATTGATACGTTATATGAGTTCATATAATTTACTTTTTTACATTACATAAATATGTAAGCTGTAGCCCTTTATGCCTGGGGCTTCTTAGTTAAGTAACAAGTTTTAGTTAATTACATTTTCATTTGAATATAAATATATTGTTTTGCTTTGCTGGTATTTTGGTGTGGTAGCTGGCATATGGTAAATAATTTCATTGTTGTATTTTATCGTATCGTTTGTTTACATAGTATTGTATAAAGACATGTTTTTTTAAAAAATGAACAGACAGCTGTGCTGCTGGGGAGTTTGTTCCGCCACTTCTTCTTCCCAGCGAAAGCACTAGGAAGTGTCGATGGGTGGGCGCTTTTGGGGGACTGTCTTATGTAATATTGACGTTCAAAAAGTGCTGATTCTCAGCCTAATTTGAATAAATGACTTTTGATTTGATTTGATTTGATTTGATTTGAGTCAGTAACTCTAACACTCCGTTCTGCCTGACCGGGAAAAGTCATTTGATGATTTACCACCCCAAAAAACGTGTCAACAATTACGATAATTACTTTAATTGTCATTAACATCTCCATTCATGCATAGAAAAATAATTGTTTTAGAATCAAAGAATGCTTTGTACTCTGAGAACTGCAGTGCCCCTGACCTGACCTGGGGCTTGAACCTAAACTAAGAAGGCATCACTATCGACGGGTCAATAACATTCAAAACTAACGATTCACGGATTAGCTATTAATTTGTTATTAATTAAGCGTGTACTGAAACTAAAAGCATAAAATCCTAAGCAAGTGATTATTCTATGATCATTAACTACTGTACAAATCTAAATAATTTATTAATAATATATGCGTTATTAAAATATCACTTACAGGTTTTCTTAATAACAAATAGAAACATTAAAATATCAAATAGGTAATTAATAAAACACCTTTATAAAGATTTAATTACGTTTTATCATGATGGCGATACTAAAACAATTGGTTGTAGTCCAACATAGTTTATGTAACCAATACATTTTCTTCAAACAGGTCCTGTGACTGGTACGTAGACAGACACATTAATTATATGTTACGTTACCATTAATTAATCGATCTCATAAACCAGATCAGATTGCGTAGATCGCTTGTTGTTTTATCTGGTTTTACTCCTAAATATGCAGAGATTCTTTGTAGATATTTATATAACTCAAAATTATGAAGAAAAACATTATGAGAGAACCGACATGACCTAGAACCAAATATACTAAAATATGTGACATCAACCTACCCACAATAGGGCCAAGTGATACCTAGGGTTCAAATACATATTAACTGAAATGATTTTATACATATTTAGTTCAATTTAATACCCGAAATCTATGTTAAATGTTACTCTAATAAACTGGCAACATTATTTTGACATTTCGTGGGGCCTTTTTTATTTAGAAAATTGTTCTGGGTGAAGTCACGTTGAGTTTCTACAAAAAATAGAAATATTTTTTTTACATTAATAATTAACGTATTACATTACGAAGATTACTGCCCGTTATCTCACACAGAGAGAAAGTCACGCATGCTTTATCTCTCGGCTATGGAAAGATTATATAGACTACATGTGCTAAGTATATTTCCGGTGTCAATCTGTAACAGGTAGTAATGGTAAAACTGATGTCATTAATTCATCTTAAGTAGACTCTTTTTCCAAAATAGGCAGATATAGATTATTGATTAATTTAAACGAATTCGCTGAAAAGGCTATGAAATAAAAACTCGCAACTTTAGCAGTCGCTTAACTAACTACTTAAATAATTATGAAAGTATGTCATCTGTTAAATTGTAGGTAAATAAATGATTATAAAATCAATAAAAAAACAGGAAGAAAGAATTCGTTAAAATATAAAAACATATCTTTGTTCAGAATATATGGACAGCTTTCTTTTTTTCTGCATCTAAATGGTGTATTGAGCGATCAACGCATCAAAGTAAATGTCATATGACTACCAGCGATATAAATTACAATCATTTACCTAATTTACTTATTTATAATCTGGTTTCTATTTTTTATTGATGTCAAAATCAACTCTCAATACGGTAAAGGAAGAGAGGAATTCGGCAATTTGTAGAACTAATAATACAAATACATGTAGCATCTAGCATCCCGCATTCGACCCGCGTGGTTTATTATGGTCGATTCTCTCTATCTCTCACCCAGACCTTGTCCCAACGGTGGGAACAATGTACACTCAATAAACTATTGATATTTTTTTTATTAATTTCGCCAAAAATTGGAAGATATGCGACATTTACTTTGCGATTTTCGTTTTTCTGTCAGCGACAGGAGTTTCTTAAATTTTATTACGGGCCGATCCTTTAGGTATACAATTTGCTAATTTATTAAATATAATTATTGTTGCCATACCAATAATGTTTTTTTTAAGCAAAGCAGTGTTAAAGCTCCCAGTATATAATATACTCTGATATTTTGATCTCATGGTACATTTTATCAAATCATCTACCTACTTTAAATAAACGTGACACAAATTTATTGCCTTTTTTGTTACATAAATGTTGAACCAATGTTATACCTGCTTGTACCTGTGATGAATTATATTTAATGGGCGTCATGAAATTGAGACGGCCCGTTTAGTGTACTTTGGCTATTTCCATAGCGTAATGTCGTACGGCATTCTGTTGTGGGGAAATGCCACTGATATTCAGACAATATTTGTTTTGCAGAAACGAGCTGTTCGTGCAATTTATAAATTAAGTCCAAGACACTCTCTTAGAGAAAACATTTAAAGAAATTAATGTACTGACCGTGCCGTCTCAATATATTTATGAAAATCTTTTGTATGCTCATAAAAATATATTTTTTTTTTAAAAATACAGTGATGTCCATAATATAAATACTAGAAACAAGCACAAATTTATTGTACCTACAACAAGGCTCAAGAAAATAGGTGGCTCTTTTAGATGCCAATGTATACATTTTTACAATAGACTTCCAGAGGTGGTTCAAGATCTGAGCCTGAATAAATTCAAATGCTTCATTAAACGTAAGTTGTGTCAGAAAGCATTTTATAGTGTTAAAGATTATATTGACGACTAAAAGGCTTGGGCTTGAGCTGCGTCCGATTTCTATGCTTATACTGATTGTTCTTTGATTTTTCCTCTCGTAGTTTAAATTTGCAATTGTTTGTTTTTTTTTTTTAACTCAAAGCCAGTACACACTATGTAGCCAGGCATATTATACGTTACGGAATTGCATCGCTGACAGGGGTATTCGGCACTGGTGCAGCTGCACAGGAGCTAAACTTACCATTCGGGAACACCGTTGGAGCTGCTGAACCTTGGACAAAACTGTCTTTGCATTGTGTAGATTCAATTTCTTAGTATTGTATAATTGCATGGAACACGTGTGAGCACGATCTATTTGCTGTAAAGCATCTATTTGTTGGGTTAGTCGTTTATTGACTTGATAGTGCTATGGCTGTTGAGAGTATGTCATGCTCACTCAAATGTCTCGCTGGTGGTGGCGTGTGTGTTGGGTCATTAGGTTCCCTTCAACATGGTTGAGCTGAATGATGCTGATCCATACGTCATGTTCGTGAACGGATGCCGTCAGAGGGGACTGGTCATCTCTTAGCTGCTACGGCGTATTTTAATTTCTGAATTGTTGTTTTTTTTCCATAATGGACGCTCTCAGCGTACAATATATTTCTGCATCGTTCTCACACGATTGATTTCAAAATGAATGATGTAATCAAATATTTGTATCAATAACTTGATATTTTAAAAGAGTGTCCATGGAGTTTCTTGCCCGTTCTTCTCCATAGGTACCTACTCTTTGGAATGGGCGACTAGCTTCACCTTACTGACTGACCGACCTTCTGACAATTCAAAAGTGCCTGTAACTGGTTTATTTGAAATAAATGCTTTGATTTTGATTTTTTTGATTTTTGATAAGCTATTAAAATCATAATTGAATTGCCATTTATATACATAATTTAGAACCAGAAATAATTTCTTCAAAAATAATCGTTACTTACGCTTCATTTTGAACGATTTAATAATGCCATGCAGGGTGCCATTAAATACTTGAAATACCATTACAAGGAAAACCTATTAAGTATGGTAAACCGCAAAAATGGTATTGGTACTGTCATTTGCTGTTTTATAGGTTGCTGTCATTTGTCTATTAAATAGGTACATCACATTGAATTACTCTGTGGTGGTATCAAGTTACTACGAACCCATAATAAAGTCGTAATTGTATTATTACCAATTGATTTATCTTGTAGCGGTACCTACAAACACCACATGGAACAACGCATCATACTGACGTCACACGAAATCTACATCTCGTAATCAGAGTTTACCGTGCAACTAGCATATATACAAGTTCGCAATTTCAAACGTTGGGCAAGTGCCCGCCAGACATAACACCCGTCTGGTCGGAGGATCCACCCTTTTCTATGGAGGATGAGTGAACTTTACTCCCTGTTCCTCATGCCTCCACACTATATAGACGCAGATCGATTTCATATTAAAAATAATTAATAATGAATGGCCTAGCATAGCAATATAAACTAACGTCAAAAAAAAAAAAAAGAAAAAAGATTGAACCAAAAAAATCAATAGATTGATCGCCTCGATGGTGGTGAGGTGACCATATCTTAACAATAGGTAAAGGGCTATTTGGTAAAAGCAACATTTTCATCGCTTCAATTATGTATCTTATTGTCTATTATATTAACTGAAGTGCTAAAAAATGTTAAACTAAATAGCCTTCTACCTGCCGATTCAATACGATCCATTCTTACCATCATGGCTCGGTGAGTTCATGCTGTAATGATCTTTCTGTGAGAGTCACAATAAATACGTTTCTTCTTCATTTACACACACATTACTGAGGTAAATTTATACAGGATAAAATTTAATTAGACGGCGATATTGTGCAGATGACTGGTGTCAAGAAAATTTTATGAGTTTTTCTGGGGTCAACGACCGCTGGTATTTTTGGTACTAGAAGCATGACTTACTAATCAGGTCTGTGAACTTAACACTAAAAAGAAAATTTTTTTAAACTGTTATTTCATGTAATTTTTTTACAAGTGCGGTCAACGACTCCAAAAAAAAAAAGCAGATAAAAGACACTGACCAAAATTCGTACCAAAAGCTTCCTATATCAAGATCTAAATAAATAAGTTTAAGTAATTATTTTCGGATATTTCGCATGAAAATATGGCTATATGAGCACTACTAGCAGCCTCCGAAAGGGGCGAAGCCAATTTTGTAGCATTCAACGCCGCCAAAACACAAGCCGCCATCTTTGGAGTGCACCGACCGCCTTAAGCTTTTGGGAGTTGAGATTTCCTCGAACCTGAACTTTGGTCGGTTCATAGCCAAGGTCCAAAGCCAAGGCGACTGCCAGGAAACTTGGCATTATTTCAAAGGCCCGTTGCTTCAAATCAGGACAGCTTCTAATGTTATAGAAAACTCAGGTCCGTTTTGTGCAGCCACATTTGGGCTGGCGCTGCATAATTTGGATTTGCATTTTGGAGAGTATGCGAGGGAATTGCATGATTAAATTCCCTTATCTCCGCTCCATCATCAAACGACCCGTTGTACGGCGAGTATCCACCCTTACGTTGTTGACACCACTACGATCCGGACGAAGCGTTTCGCCTCGTCTTTTATACTACGTACATCGAGGGACTGGAACAATTTGCGAGTGCAGTGTATGAATCGTTGCCGATGAAATGTTAATTTTATTGTCATAATTTTAAGTTATTTGTTGCATAAAATCCATTGCCGTGCCGTGTCGCCAGTGGGTGCCGCAGCCCTAAAACACGTAGGTACTGTTCTTAATTTCTACTTTACGGTTGAGAGACCTTCGTAAATGCACGACTTTATTTATTTAGGCGGATACCTACACAGACACACCTACCTGACGACTATTTTCCGCGTAGTATTAATTCATGTCATAAACAGCTACTTACATATTAAGCTATACAACATGTAAATTAACTAACGTACTTCCAGAAAATAATTTGTTCAGAATCATTTACTGAATCGGTTTATATCATTTTAATATAGGTAATTTTTATCCCAAAAATAATTAAAACTACGGAAATTATTGCCATATTCACGCTGTTGTTTGTACAGACTTTTAAAATCACTGTTTTACTTGTATTCATTCAAATTTAATCATTCAATACAAAGTAAAGAAAAAAAAACCTTATTCCAAGAACGTTAAGGTCTTCGTTCTCCAAGAATTGGTATAACTAATTTAAAAATAACAAAGCATATAGAATAGAATAGAATAGAATACTCGGTCGGTAATGCGGTCTTATCGCTAAGAGCGATCTTTTACAGACAACCTTCATCATCATCAACCATTTTTATGATCCCACTGCTGGGATATACCTACATAGAAAGTACATATAAATTTAGACAATTTACATTGGTACTTGCCTGACCTGGAATCGAACCCGCGCACTCATACTTGAGAGGCTCGTGTTATAACCACTAGGCCACCACGACTACTATAACAATGCATATACGTAGATGTTAAATTAAAAATTCAGTGTATGTATTATGATTATAACATAATATTCTAATTGGGGTGTGCGTTAATTACATTACATATTGTATATTTCCAGTTTTAGCTGACCCCGCTTATACAATTACCTACTTACCTATAAGCTTTACAACAACCAACAGCCTATGTGAATTCACACCCATGCAAATAACAAATACCAAACGAATACTTCTCATTATAAAATTATCTAAGAGGTGAAAACATTAGACGAGGAATGTGTAAGTAAAACATCCCAAACAAGTTTTCAAACCTTAGGGACTAGCATGACTAGTTGTGAGTTTGTTCATTCATAGAATTCTCTCCAGTAGGTAATCTTTTTACCTACTTCCAACCGTTACCTACGACCGCAGCATGTTGTAACTTTTAACAATAACACCACGGCAAAATAGATGCCATTTGTCTGAGTAACCAATGGGATACCCCGAGTCCCGCGTTGTGGTTTTTAAAATCTTTTACTGCTGGAATAGCAAACTTGTGGTCGATATAAGTAGTTGTTGTTATTGTTATAAGATCAGACTCTACTTCCATGTGAAAACTTACTTAACTACAATTGTTGAAAAAGCTTTCTTTTGACGTAGAATATACGTATATGCCTATAATACATTTTCCAGTCTTCCACGTTGTGGTCGATTATGAATGACAGATTAACAGCTTCGTTAAAAGCCTTTTTATTTTTAAGAAATCTAAGAAAATGTATATTTACCTAACTAATTTTTGCACGAACTACTTAAATGCTTATTTGAAAGCTATGTAAATAGCGAGAAGGAGCGACGACATCAAAAAGGTGGCTGGTACCGGCTAGCGGAGAACTACTCAGGATCGAGCTTGTTGGCGTGCCACGAAAGAGGCAGCATGTCCAGCTGTGGACGAGTAGAGGCTGATGATGATGATGGTGATGATGATGTAAATACCTATCTAAAATATAATAGATGGATAGTAGACCAAATCAAGGCAGCTGGGCCAGATTGGAAGCAGAAAGCGGGCAACCAGGTACTACATATCCCGACGAAAGGCGACGATCCTTGAGTTTGTTTCGGATTTCTTCTCATGGGTAGTCATAGTCAGTTAGGAAATGCCGACTCCAGCTAGTTGACGTGTAAAAGTGACAAAAGTCAGATCAGTGATCCTATTTGCTTAATAAAAGATTTCATTTCATTTCATTTCTACGGCGAAATTTGGCAAGTTTCAGCAGTGGACTACTAAGGATTGAGCTCTAGTACCTAATCTTGTTCGTATCACTTGCACGCCTGTATTTTCAAACTTCCACGGTTGAAGGTAGTGGCGCAGAGGTCTCTTGGACTGAGTTGATTAATTCTTATATACTTACTATGTTATTTAATAAGGGCCTGTGACCAATAAAAAATTAAAGTATTTCATAAATATTTTATGAATTTGAGGTCGACGTATGTTGCATACTCACGTCGGGAGTCTCTTAAAGCTTGTGTCATTGCGTCGTTAACTACAGCCCTGCGGGGTTAATATAGATATTATTTATATTAAAGAATAGCAATATTTTTGAAAATGATTCAGATCATTCAGATTGTAATATGATGCGCAATTCGGCTGCTGATTTTTAAGCTAATTAAGGTAGGTCTGTCGAGTTACGCCTATCTAAGGTTTAAGCTTAATTGTCTGTATAATAATGAAGATAGTAAATAAAAGAGCATGTATTTCAATGGATTTTTAATGTTTAATTAAATAAACATGGAAGTTGAAGTGTTTTTATAAAGGTAATCCAAAAAAATGTAACCAACAAAATAGTTCGTTTGGCAGAATTAACCTACCTCGGTTTAATATCGCCTACTTTACTTTATCTGAAATATCTTTTTACTTTCTCTTGATATAAGTTTTGACTAATCACTAGCAGAACCAGTCATAATACTGCTTTTATTATAATCAGTCTTTAATTAGTTTTAACTCTTTTTCGCAGTTTTATCAACATATGAGTAAAACATTAAATAACTAAGGTAATAACGTTAACCTATATCATTTTTTTATACCATATGATAGAAGATCAACTAAACTATTACGCGATAGTTTAACTGAACAAAAAATATTTCTTTAAAAAATAACAATGATAGGCGTTAATTAACACAGTCGGGGTAGGTAATTACGCCCACGAAATTTCTAAGGTTTAATGTCAAACTATCTAATGCAGATAAACAATATGGATCAAGGACTCCTATTAAATACAAATAATTATTAATAGTGTTTTAGTCACACCCACCAGGACAAATAAATACTTCCAAGTCTCTTTTGTCAACCCAACGCTTTCTTCGCGGTAAGTACAATTTCTGACAATTTGCGCATAGTCTCATATCACTTATCAGCAATACGATTTTCATGACAAGAATAGCAGTACCAATCATATCCAATACAATCATATCGTTCTCTTTACCTCTTTTTTCATCTTTTTTGTAATTTTGTTAAGATAACGTGCCTGCCCTAACAGCAGTCACAGCCGCCTCTAAGTCACTTTGGGTTCAAACGCCACGTTTTTTCTTTTCCGACATATTGAGGTCATTTGGCGAAATAAAGATTCGAACGATGTGGTGCAATATAGAAAATCACATACATACTTAATTTTTTGTGCAAACGTGGTTAAATGCGCCTGTGTGTAAGGTAAGTCCGCTTATATACGCCTAGGCGTAATTAGCCGTTGTTCCCAGTTGAAAGAAAAATTAAATAAGATACAATCAAATCATAATAATAAGACTAACAAACTGATTGTTGGTTAACAAGTAATTACTTTATACAGTATGTTACGAAAACCCTGTCCGACCCACAAGGATAATAAGGGTTAGGTAAACAAATGACCAAATAAAATATAAAATTTTGCATAATCATCATAGTAACAATACTAATGAATTTTGAAATAATCTTTTTTACCAGCGAATTTACTGTAACTTCCCCAAAATTCGGGAAATTTAAAAAAGTGTAAACACCATTTTAGACCTTGAAACTGTCGGCGGCGTCAGTGTGTCTAGCCGCCGACGCGCAAAGGAATAATTAGAGCTGTACTAGTTTTTACGTAATATCGTTTTGTTTTTGTCGATACTAACTGCTCGAATGATTTGTTGTAAAAACGCAGATTACCTAATGGTAAAAGTACTTTTTTTGATTATCGATTAATTATTCATAACAATATTGTAACACAAGTACCTATTATTAGTAAATAGGAACTAGAAAGGTCTTATGAAATACGATTTTAGGAGAATATTTTAAACAATTTAAAGCATTTAAGTTCACCTGATTTAAGTTATGTGAAAGTTCTAAAATCTAAAGAATGCCATGCGATGTTGAATCGATGCGTGAAATTCTGAAATACAAAATTGATAGCAAAAATCGATACGAGAAATATTTTGAATACTTTCACACCTCTAGTCAAAGGGCACCGCCGTGCAGTTAGAGTACCTATTTTTATGAAATAAAAATCATTTTTATTTTAAATTTATTAGTTTCGCGTAGACATTGAGTCCGTGTAGACGTATCGTTTATTGTGTGATCATAATAGTTTTCTAACGTAATGTAACCTGCTGATGGAAGGTACCTAGTAAAAATGCAATTGTGTTGTGTTGTGATCAGGTGTTGAACGATTCGGATGTGACTACTTCTTGGTCAATGTGGTTCCAGCATGACGGTGCCCCATCATATTTTTGCCGACCTGTACGTGAGTACCTCCACTATCAGTTCGGCGAGCAGTGGATTGGTAGGAGTGGACTAACGTTGTGAAACACCGTGCTAATCTCGTGGGACGGTGCCGGTATCGTTCTTAGTGAACGAAATATGGAACAACATTTCCGCCACAGCCATTGTGCTCATCGAATGAAATTCGAAGATACATTCGGAGGGTCAGACGACCTTCCTACTTAAAAAAAAGTTCTTTTCACGAGCTGCGTAAGTAGGTATCATTGTTTCTTTCTAGAGTCGATAAACGTGGTTAGACTACCAATACCTACATGCATGAGGTCAACTGAGGTCATGGCCTGTGCCTGTGTTGCCATGAAATTACTTATTTATTTTATTTAAGTTATTTATTTTTAAGGGGGTATTTTTTTTTTTAGTTTAGCCAGGTTATGTACGCATTAGTAGAATCAGCTAACGATACCTAACAACACCTTCACGGGTCGGACAGGGTTTTTGTAACATACTGTATATTAAATGCAAAAGTTAAGGGATAAATAAACGAATATAATAAAATTTTATCCTAAAACATCTGTTGCTCGTTGACGAAAATTACGCAATTGCCGCTCGCGCCGAACTTTGGTTCACTAACTAGATCACAGAACGCGCGTGGTCGCGGGCGGGGTCCGCAAGTTCAACAAGACAATCATTTTTATCTAGGTTTTCAGAGCTTAGGCGTGATTAGCTTTTAGGCGTAATTCGACAGACCTACCTTATATGAGGTCAAAGAGTTACGGGCGAATTTCTCGGTAAGACAATGTTAGGAACGTTTAACTTTTACGCTCCACATAATCATTGTAAGTAATAAAAAACGAATATTTAGTCTTATAAGTTATGGTTATGTTATGACTTATGACTCATATTAACTTAACCGACGCCAACGTGATCAATCCATCGTAGGTACTAAATGCGACATTGATTAACAACGGAAATTAACAATCACTGTTTGACGCTCAAAAGGTTAACTTACACACAACAACTTTTATTAACACCTTTCCAATTTTCACAGAAATATAATACTAAACGTATCACAATAAGACTGATTATTGTCTAAAAAGGGCGTAAGGGTCATTGCTTTGGCAGGAACTTTTTTGTTAATTTCCTATATGCATTAGTCAAACACTTCTGGTCGAGATAAGCGAAGTTAATATAGAGGTGGATACAAACAAAAAATTTGTATAAGTAGGTGGATAACTAATTACCTACGGATGTAGACAAACGTACATAGACACCGGTACACGTAAAATCGACGTCACAAAGAAAAATCTTTTGGGTTACAATTACAACACGGATGTATGCGGCGATGCGGGTTAGTAGATGTCACATCACTTTTTTTTAATAAACGTTGCCCCTTCTAGTTATTTATTCCTGTATCGCGGGTACGTTAACAAATATTTAATAAACTCACACACAAACACCCAGACCCGAAACATCGAAGTAGCTGTAGGCTATAAAAAAGTTTGTTCCGTGTGGGAATCGAATCCGCGACATGCAGGACAGCAATCGATCGCTCAGCCTCTGCACCAATCGTGTATTTGAATTTTTGGTTCAAGAAAAAGTTTCTTCTTCATAATGGAACACATAGTGAGGAGTGGTGATTACACAAAATAAATCACCCGCACAGGTGCCAAACCACGACCTTTTACCCTAAGATGAGTGGCAATTGCTTCAAAGCGTTTCGTATTTTTGCCAGAACTAACAATAGGATTGACTTAATCTTTTCGATCGCTTATATTAATCCAGTATATGTTTGACCTTCGATCGCTGATGTCAGAATAGCCTTTTAGCACAAGGCTGCAGTATAGCACTACTTTTTGCAACGGTATTTGTTGCCCTGTTAGTGCTTTTAGTCTAGGCTAATTAGGTATGGTGTTTTTTGGAATGTTAGCCGACTGACCTGTGACTACTACGACACTCCCCCACCCCCTCCTTCCCTCCTTACATCTAATTAACTCTTTGAGAAGGCAGACGTGAAGTTTCAAGTTTGTAAATGCCTACGAACTTGTTTTGTCGATCAGATTTCCCTATGCCAATATCGCTACGGAAGTAATTAATCAATACCTACCTAATAGATATACCTACGTATTACTGGTTAGTTAATGTGTACCTAATTATAATCATTTTATACGGGCTAAGTTAATATTATGTTCAACCCAACGACCTCTATCAGTAGAACTCTAAGTTCTAATCACATATGTATTTGAGAATACCAATTTATTCCAATGTAGGTACTCACATACCCACCTATTTACATAAATAGATACTGGCGCCGATTCTGTTATTCACTAAACTAATTTTAAGTATGCAGTGCATAATTTTAATGCAGTTAAGTGCATCTTTTTCTTTCCATTTCGTTAAGAAAAGGATAGAAGATGACATTTTAGTTTAATCCTGTCAAATTAAGATACTCCATAGACAGTTTAGACGCGATTATAAACATGGCGACTAAAATTACGTCAGTTTACGTCAGGAGCGCACTAATTTGACAGGTCTAAACTGACATTTATATTCTGTCCTTTTCTTGATGAAATAGAAAGAAAAAAATGCACTGAACTTAAATTTAATTTAGTTTGTGAACAAGGGATTTTTGACGTGACAACGTCTATTAAATTGGTACCGCGTGGAGTCATTCTTGAAAACACCGTAACGACCGAATCTGACGCCACACGGAGTCCGCGCCTACTTTACCCCCACCCCTAGAGCGTGTGTCACACTCGTGCGCGAGGTCTATTACCATGTAATAGACGTTGTCACGTTCAAATATCGGCAGTAGACGGAGTTCTACAGACAACCAATTTTTTGCCTTATTAGCGTAACACGTTTTCAATCACTATTTTCAGTAATTTTGAAGTATACTGCTAACCCATTTCATTACATGTTCGAAAAATTCGCCTGCTATACTAGTTAAATAACGCAATAAATGTCTTATGCAATTACCCCGCTAGTGTCCCCGCAAGTCTGACTGCTGAGCAAGTAGTTTGATTCCCAAGACAGAAGATTTGAGACAATAGATTTCCTATATCCATAGGTAGGTATATCTACCCACCCTTTATTACATTAAGGGAAATTCAAATACCTACATGGTGAGAAAATGGATAGCGTGGAAAAAGTTTCGGGTAAACTCAGAGAAAGAGGTATATCTATGAGAATTTGGATACCAAATGTTATTCATGTGGAAAGCCACAGCTAGGTAGGAGACAAACATAGCTTACTACTTACTATTACTTTTCTTACGCTATTATTATCATTGTCTAGTTTTAGTATACGAGAAACTATGATAAAATTTTATATCTGGGGGTGAAGGCTTGGTGGCCTGAAATACAGGCTCAGTATAGGCAACCAGTCCCCCACAATTTGTTTCATTATTATTTTATGGTTATATTGTGGTGAGACAATAGGTAAATCATCATCATCTCAGCGTTAATCCCAGTCGCATCCGAAGCTTTTTCAGCCTTAGAGTCTGGGGTCCGCTTTACCAGTCTAACTGCTGATTTTGGCTAAACTTATGATATTTTCCGTGAAGCGACTGCCGTCTGACTTCCACAACCCGAAGGCGATATCGAAGCATTGCAGTTAGACAAATTATTAGACTTTTGAGGGCTCCAACATCCCGTAACGACTACCACTAGATATTCTTGTGGCAACCGGGGCCAACAGCTTAACGTGCTTTCCGAGAGACAACCAGAACAATGCAAATATTCATTCATATTCATGCATACAATTATTTGCTCTGCGCGGGGATCGAATCCGTGCCTCCTTGTGCAGAAGCCGCGTTCGCTACATGATGACAATGAGTAATTTTTTAGATATACAGCAAGCCATTTTTCCTATGAGCTAGGTAGGGACCTACCTAGTTCATAGGAAAAATGGTGACATGACACATAAACTCGAGAAAATTTAAATTTAAGGGAAGGAAAATGGAATCATAATAATTATCTTTCAAGTTTATCACAATTTTAAACTGTTGTAAATCACCACTTCCCTCTTTTAATTGATAAAATAGTAAATTAAATCAACTGCGGGTAGGTAATTTAACTACTTAATGTAGCTGGAAGGCAAGTACTTCCGCGATTGTGAATGAAAGACGTTTTTGACCCACTTACTTAAAATTGTTTTAAGTACATAACACACTATCAACTGCAATCTGATTCGTTTTGAAGAATTATTTGCATGTTCATAAAATTTTCGTGTGTGCTCAAAAATGTAAATAAAGCAAAGCGAATTGTTGTTTGCACGTATCAATATGAAAGCCATTGTCACTACTAGTGATAGCGTGCTACGTAATTTCCCGCTGATGTCTGCTCCAGTGTAGTGGAAGAAGCCAGTTTTTAGGGTTCCGTAATAGCAGTACTTGGAAATCTTATACAGAGTTTCGCCAAGTCTGCCTGTCTGCCCGTCCGCAGATAATATCAGAGACCGTTAGCGCTAGAAAGCTGAAATTTGGTACCAATATGTAAACAATCACGCCGACAAAGTGATAAAATTAAAAGTGTAATAAATGTTTTATTTTATTATAGAGGGAAAAGGGGCTCTATTTTTTCAACCGTAAGTTTAACAAATATGAAAAAATCTCAAATCTACAACTTTATAAAGAATTTCTAGGAAAATAATTTTCAACTTTTTTTTATAAATTATAAACTAGCGCTTGACCGCAATCCCGTCTGATGGTAAGCAGTGACGCAATCGTTGATGGTAAAGCGCACTAGTTTATTAAGAGCCTATTCACTCTAGCCTTGAAGACACTCAAATTGTAGTCCGACGGAAACATCGACGCTGGTAAATTGTTCCAGTCGCACACTCCCCAAATTGCATCCTATAGAACACCGAAAGGCTGGCTATTCTGCGCCTGTGCTTTAGGCTTTGGAGGGTCTCCAAAGCCTAGAGCTAAATCATGGTCACCAATCAGCCTCTTTGCGCGCCTCTCCACTGAATCCAAAGTAGCCAGGTGACAGCAGCACCAGCCCAAATGTGGCTGCAGTACTAAACACACGAACGGACCTGTGCTTTGTACAACGTTAGAAGCTGCCCTGGTGTGAAGTATCCCAGACCTTTGCGATAACGCCAAGTTTCAATTTAACCGTATTTGTAAGCATTTTTTTTATGTTAGTTTACATATTTTATTGTCCTGAACGTATCTTATTCCAAATAAATAAGATTTTTTTTATATATATATATACGGACAAATCATACAAATTGAGCTAGCCCCAAAGTAAGTTCGAGACTTGTGTTATGGGATACTAACTCAACGATACTATATTTTATAATAGATACACATATGATGATGATGATGATTTGTTCCGACCGATTTCGGCCACGGCGACCACTTCGACTCCTAGCCGGTGATTTGGCGCTCATGCGCCCGAAGATGGCTTATGTAGCCTATCTTGGCGGCGAGACTTCGTGCACACTGAGGGCACGTAAGCACGCCGTCGACCGCTGCGCCACGGAGACGCGATCCAAAATTACCACCGAAAAACAATTAATAACCCAATTTCCCTTTTTTCGTGCTGATATATCCTGAGTTCCAGACATGTCCCGACCCCATGAGAGGGGCATGAACTATTAAACTGTAGCATTGTTCGGTGGGTCTCTCGTTGTCATTAAAATCTGTTCATTGTCCACAACGTGTAATATCTACGTAAACACTTGCAAGTTATAGCAACTGAACCGCAACGCGCATGCGATTTTTTTTTTTGCACTTCAACTACGCGTGATGCGACTCAAATGACAACATTTTGTAGAACTTTCCATGTGTAGGTAGTTGAAAAACTTTTTCTTTAGTTATCACCATCCCTCGTGGGCCAGTTTTTTAGGATTCCGTACTTAGTATGTCAACTCAATGTTACGAATAGCCCATTTTTTAAACTCTTAAGTAGGGTATACAGGTACACTTCATACTTTACTTTTTTATTATGACGCACGGGGAACTACGGAACCCTATACTGAGCGTGACCCGACACGCTCTGGACCGGTTTTTTAAATTAATGTTTTTTGTTACCTACTAAGTGACCCGTTCCTTGTGTGCCCCATTTGCACGAATTGACAAAACATCGAGTTTTCTTTATTTTAGGTTAATTTAATGTATTTTATAAAAAAAAAAAAGTTGGGTATTGGGTAAGTTATCTACTTGTTTTTCTTTAAATAGCCATATTTGTATAGGTAATATAGAGAATTGTCATCAATTTTCTTGACAGCCTCCGTGGCGCCATAGCGGTAGCTAACGCGGCCCCTGCGCAAGGAGGCGCGGGTTCGATCCCCGCGCAGTGCAAATATTTGTATACATGAATATGAATATTTGCACTAGTCTGGTCGTGCCTCGGAAAGCACATTCAGCCGTTGGTCCCGGTTGCCATACGAACATCTAATGGCAGTCGTTACGCGTTGTTGGAGCCCTCAAAAGTTCAACAATTGGTCTAACTGCAATGCTTCGATATCGTCTTCGGGATGTGGAGGTCACACTGCCGTCTGACGTAGCAGTCGCTTCAAGGAAAATATTGAAGTTTAGCCAAAAATCAGCAGTTAGGTAATACGGACCCCAGACTCCCAAGCTGAAAAAGCTTCGGATGCGACTGGGATTAACGCTGAGATGATACTGAATATAGATACCTAATTGTCATCTCTCAAACTCAAACCGTGTGCGAAGTACTGCAGCCTTGCGTCGAGGCATGGGCTTACTAAGTATATCTCCTTGGGTCGAGGGGTGGGAGAAGGGAAATTGTTCTCTAACGTATTGGATTTGGAGGATGTGTTTAAAACGCTGGAATGGGCAGGACGAAGCTTTAACATTAACGGCGAATACATCTCCCACTTGAGATTTGCTGATGACATCGTCATAGTGGCTGAATCAGTGCAGGACTTGCAGCAGATGCTGGATGGCCTGGTAGATTCTTCGACGCATTGGTCTCCGGATGAACTTGAACAAAGCCCAGGTTACGTTCAATGAGCACGTTAGCCCGGGACCGATCGTTGTCAAGGTTGTTCAACGTTTACCTCGGGCAAACTCTGCAGTTGGTAATAACAATTCTGAGAGAGAGGCTAACAAGAGAATTCACCTGTAGGCCTAGTATGAGTTTTCAATACGAAATTCGATCGGCGATAACGAGCGCGTTCGGCGCTCTCATTGGTTGAGAGTTCTTACGACCTTGAAGCGCCAATCGCTGAGTCAAACGCGCTCGATATCGACGAACGAGTTTCGTAATGAAAACTTATACTAGGCCTACTGGGCTGGGCAGCATTTGGGAAGCTTCGTCGAGATTTCTCATCGTATATTCCACAAAGCCTAAAGACTAAGGTCTACAATCAGTGTGTCCAGCAGTAGCAGAAACAAGGACTATCACGGTACGTTTGGTCCACGAATTCAAGCTCGCTCAGCGGGCTGTGGAACGGGCTGTGCTTGGAATCTCTCAGAGGGATCGAATCTGCAACGAGGTGATCCGGCAGAGAACCAAAGTTGTCGAAATAAGTAGCTCACAGAATAAGTAGGTACCCTGAAATGCAAATGGGTCGGTCATATAAGCCATAGAACTGATGACTGTTAGAGTAGACGTGTTCTTGAGTGGAGACCGCGAATCTGTAAACGTAAGGTGGGACGCGCTTAGGCTAAGTGAAGCGACAATCTCCGCAGGATGGCTGGTAGTAACTTTTTTTTCTAACTATATTATGTTTTTGTTTTGTTTTCAGTTTTCAGACACGTCGACAATATCGCAGACTGTCCTTTACCCAAAGAATCACACTAAAAGATGAAACGAGAGAGCAACCATAAAGGAGTTTAAAGAAATAAAGTCTAAGCAAAACTATGTCAACTTCTTCATTTTTTATATAGGTATATAATTATAAACTAGTCCTTGACCGCAATCCCGCCTAATGGTAATCAGTGATGCAATCGTTGATGGTAAAGCGTGCTAGGCTAGCCTTGAAGAGACATAAATTGCAGTCAGACGGAAACACCGTGGCAAATTGGTCCAGTTCCTCGATGTACGCGGTATAAAAGACGAAGCCGAAATGCTTCGTCCGGATCGTAGTGGTGTCAACATCGTAAGGTTGGATACTAGCAGTACGACGGGTCGTTCGATGATAGGGGAATTAAGTCATGCAATTCGATCCCACACTCTCCAAAATGCATCCTATAGAACATCGACAGGCTGGCTACTCTTCGCCTGTGCTCCAGGTTTGGAGACCGATTTGAACCAATTCTGGGTCGCTAATTTGCCTCTTCGCACACCTCTGCACTGAATCCAAAGTTGCCAGGTGGAATTTTGCAGCACCAGTCCAAATATGGCTGCAGTACTCCACACAGGGACGGACCTGTGCTTTGTATAACATTAGAAGTTGTTCTGGTGTGAAGTACCGCCGGACCTTTGCAATAACGACAAGTTTCTTGGTAGCCACCTTGGTCTTAGACCCAATGAACCGCCAAAAGCTTAGGTTCGAGGAAATCTTAACTCCCAAAAGCTGAAGGCGGTCGGTGCACTCCGAAAAGCCAAGCCAATGTGAACGGGCTTCTTTTGCCAGTGAATAGTCACGCTTGTGTTTTGGCGGCATTGAACGCTACATGATTGGCTTTGCCCCATTCGGAGACTACCTGTAGTGCAAAATGCGTAGGTACCCATAGCCTCTCCTTCCGAATGGATTCATTCCATACTATCCGAGCACCCGACAGGTATGTATCCACAAGTGTGTTATCATCTGCATACCGATAGATACCGGGCATCAGCAGATCGTTAATATGCAGCAGCAACAGTTGCAGAGAGAACCCGGAGGAACACCGCAGCATTAGTCGACATAGGCTCTGACGAGCATCCGTCTGCAAAAACTTGGAGGTACCGTTCAATCAGGAAGTCTTTTACCCAGCCAATCAGGCCAGCGGAAATTCCGTACCCTGGAAACTTACTTAATAGGTCTGCGTGCCATACCCGGTCGAAGGCATTCGAGACATCAAGGGAGACGGCAATCGCTTCCCCATTTTTCTCGAGGGCCTCGCCCCATAACTGAGTGGCATACACTACACTGTAGTGTATGCCACTCAGTTATGGGGCTATATGTAGTGACTACAGAGTTGACCGATTGCAAACTAATAGAAATGCTTCGTGCAGAGTCCACAAGCAGATCCTAATGCCGGTATCTATATTGGTAATTTTATATCACTGAAACACATCTGTTCGTCTCAGACTTTTATTCCGAACTATTTTCATATTTGAACATGACAAATATAGTCACTATGTGACAGATTCTGCACCTAACGGCCAGTAGCAGTAGTTCTACAGGAACCAACCTCCAACAGAAACCTGTACTGTCGGTCACTAAGACGATCGTTACCGTTCAGGTATGCCAAGAGGCGCGAGTTCAATACTGTGTAGCGCGTAGGACGTGTTACGTAATTAAAACTCAGATGAATTGAACGTTGTGTATTGTACGTATGTAAAAGAGTACAATGTGTATGACGTGTATAAGAATGTCATTAAGAATGTACAAGAGTATGAACAGAATTCACAGTTCACGTGCAAGACAATGCGCTAACGATTTCCCACGCACATCGACGATGGTCAGCAGATGTGCTTCGGGCCAAGATTTATAGGCACTTAGAGGTGGGTGGTAGCGACGCTCGCCATGACTACCGCGATCCTAATGTGGTTTATAGTTAACCCTTGACAACGGGCCGTCGGGTGGTCCCATCCGAATGTGTGGAAGCTGCTACAACTGGATGAGAGTTACCGAAAATCGATTTGAATGGCGTGATATTAGGAGAGGCCTATGTCCAGCAGTGGACTGTTATATATGGTAAGGATGATGATGATTATATGAGCTGCTGCAAAATGCCATCTAGCAGCTTTGGACTAAGTGGAGAGATGTGCGAAAAAGCTAATAAGTAAACCCGATCAACACGCCTGCCTGCGACGTGGAGGCGCCGGGTTCGATACCCGGCCAAGACATGGTGGAAAACGATATTTTCTTGACTGGCCTCGGTCTTGGATGTTTATCTATATATGTATCTATTATAAATAGAGTATCGTTGAATTAGTATCCCATAACACAAGTCTCGAACTTACTTTGGGGCTAGATCAATCTGTGTGATTTGTCCGTATATATTTATTTATCTTCAAAGCCTGGAGCACAGACATAGGGTAGCCAGCCTTTCGGTATTCTATATAGTGTATCTTGATGCGGGAATCACATGATTTAATGCAGCCAACACCATTACACCATCGGACGTCATACCCACGTATGCTACGATCCGGACGCAGGGTTTCGCCTCGTCTTTTTACCGCGTACTTCGAAGGACTGGATCAATTGGCCTGTAGTATGTTTTTTACATTTTCATCTGACAGGAAAACCGTTCCTGTCAGATGAAAATGTAAAAAACATAAAAAGAAACAATTCAAAGTATAAAATTAAAAACACGCCCATCAGTTAATGCTGGGGCACGAAATGACCGGTCTTAACCGAAGGCGCCCGTTCACAAGTTTGACGCGTGGATCATTACCATACAGCTCAATCATAATGCAGGGAACCTAAAGATCTAACACACGCGCACCATTAGTTAGTATTCAGCCGTACAAGTTTAACCAGGAAAAGACTAAGCAGATGATGATGATGAACTTCTAAATGGTAGATTCAAGTTGCTCTCTCTTAAAGCACAGGATGAAGTAAATGTTGTAATCAAAGAAAACAAATATTTATGGAATAATAATAAAGTAACTTTATTCTGCACCAACATTTTGTGCTTGTTTCGCCGCACGTCTTTCCATCTTCCTCTTCATAAGTAAATTCTTTTTCTCTTCTGGGGTCTTCTTCAATCCCTTCATCTTGCGAGTTTGTAGTCTGTTGATGTCCTGTTTGCCCATGTGCACACGACCCATCTTGGAACCGAAGGCATCCCTGGAAATGTTCTTTTTTGTGATTGGTTTAAGTTCTCTGGGAACTCTGCAAGCCTCCTTGAACAAATCTTCTGATGCTAGTCTAGTTCTTCTTAACTTGAAATCTATTGATGGACCTGGAAATGAAAAGTTTTTATGTAAGTTAATATTTTTGCGTCAAATTACTCTATTACTAGCGGTATCGGCCGCGTCTTACAAGAAGTGGGTTCGAACTACATCAGCCGCTTTATTTTATGTAAATTTTTTCATTATTATGTTCTTAAAATAGTGAAGAAAAATATCGTAAAGAAACCGGCATGTCCTAGAGCATAAACTTCAATGACATGTGACATCTACCAACCCGCCCCGGGGCCGCGTGGTAGGTCCTAAGCAACCACGCGGCCCCAGGGAGGCCTGTGTCCCGGGGAATGGGGATATTACTGAATATGTATGTCATCATAATTCTCCTGCCCTGTTCCCAATTTATTTGGGGTCGATCCAGTATGTCTTTTTCTTCCATACTTCTGTATTAGGAGTCATCTCCTTAGTCAGCCCCTTCTTAACCATATCAGTATTTACACATTCCATCCATCAGTGCTTTGGTATTTTCCTACCATGCATAACCATGGCCATTCATACTCAAAACTCTCCTCACAATATTTCCCAAATTTCTCCATAATACATGCCCATACCATGACAACTGATTTCCATGCAACTTTTCTATTATCAGATTTCCTCTTATGTACTCATTCAATTTGTGTAACACCACATTCCTCTTAGCATCCTTAATTTTGTCTGATCATGGATTTATATATCTTCCCCTTTAGTTTAAGGGGAATATAGAGGCTAAATATGTATGGACATTGCTCAAAACTTTTTAGGGTTTGTACTACAGTGTCTGTCTGACATAGCTGGATCTAACAAGAGCTACTAATGCTATCAAGTTGAAACAGTTTTAGATGACTGCAAACTATTTTACAGTATGTTAAGAAAACCCTGTCCGAGTGAAGGTGTTGTTAGGTATCGATAACTGATTCTACTAATGGATACAAAACAGGGCTAAACTTAAAAAAAAATCCCCTAAAAAAATAAATATTATTTCGCAAAAAGTGATAACTTAATAAATGTGCGTTCACCCTGCCGCGGGCAGCAGGGCACGGGGCACGTGGTCGCATCGCTATGTTGTCACTTTTTTTAAAAATTACTAAATGTTGGGGAAGTTGGAATTAATTCGTGGGAAAAAAAGATTATTTCAAAATTCACTTGTATTGGTACTATAATGATTACGTAAAATTTTATATTATATTTGGTCATGTGTTTACCTAACCTGTATTATCCTTATGGGTCGGACAGGGTTTTCTTAACATACTGTATTTAATTTTTTGCAAGTATAAATCAATTGACCTGGGGCGACAAGGACATGTGGAGTATGATATAGTAATAACACATACCTATTTCCTCCAACTCAATCCTAGGTGTTTTCTGGCCACTCTTCTTCAGTTGTATTCTGTATGATCTGAAGTATATGTTGCCATCATCAGTGGCTGTGAAACTGAGGACATGCTCCAATCCCTGCAGTCTGATTGATTCTACCTGAAATTTAATTTTAATTTATTCAGTGATTACTATTATGGTTAAGTGGTATTGGATCACCTTTAACAGGCAAGATCACCATCAAAAGATAAGACAAGAATTATTATGACATGAAAAGCTCAGTCAACAAAGCTGGGTATAATAACATGGGTTATCCATTATTTCTGCATCAGATACAGTTTCTATGGTGACTGTTAATGGCTTCAAAACTATCCGCCTTATTCATAAATGCTGCTTAAAGTTAACTAGTGATTAGCGATTCTTTCACCATACATTTTTGACCTTTTAATGACACTTAACTTAAATCATCCTTTATAAATAAACGCTATAGTGTTTAAGGGGTTTATCCATAAGCGATGATTAAAGTTAAATAATGTTAAAAGGTCAAAAATTAATGTTTAAAGAATCGCTAATCACTAGTTAACTTTAAGCAGCTTTTATGAATAAGGGGGTCTAAGTCTAGTTTAACAATACCCCTTTATTTTATTAACCAGTAACAGGTAGTGAAGTTCAAGGCAGTCTCTCTATAGAAAATACAGGTATTCAGTTGAATCCGGCTAGCTGAAAGCCGACCCCGATTTTGTTGAGAAGGGCCTAGGTGGATGTAGAACCACAGGAGACGCTCTGGCCAGGAGACAACATTGAACTTCCGGCCGCTACAGGCACGGGTTTCGGGGTTCGGGTGAGCAGTGAGCAGCTCAGTAAGGACCAGCGAGTCAATCAAACAGATGTTAGAACATCATGACAGGGTCCACGAAGACCAATGCCTCCTGGGTCAGAGTTGCAGGTTGGTTAAAAAAAAACTGTGGCTCTGGCCATTTAATCAGTAAAAGTCAGATACACCCTTCCACTCCGCCTAGGGCAGAATAGGTCATTTGATGATTTCCCATCCCCAAACAAAAAAAAGGCGGTTGAAGAAGATGGTAGTGAGTGTTAATGGACATGTAGTGGTGGCCTAGTGGTTAAAACACCAGCCTCTCAAGTATGAATGTGCGGGTTTGATTCCAGGCAAGTACCAATGTAACTTTTCTAAAGTTATATGTACTTTCTAAGTATATCTTGGACACCATTGACTGAAGGTGAAGGAAAACATCTTGAGGAAACCTGGACTTTATAAGTCTGAAATCGCCAACCCGCATTGAGCAAGCGTGGTGATTACGCTCAACCCTTCTCTATATGAGGAGACCTGTGCCCAGCAGTTGGACGATAAAAAGGTTGATGACGAATACACAAAATAATAATGTTAACACTGCCAATTCATTACACATTCAAGATAGGGCAATAATTCTTTCACATACCTTTTCTCTATGAAAGAAATCAGTGAAAAGTGATTTTAATCTCTTCAAATCTTGATTCAAGTCCCATGCTGGCCCATTGAAAACCAAGCAAGGTTTTAAGCCAGTCAACACCTTCATATTGTGGAATTCTGACATGCCTTTATAGTTGTCTGCCCCAAGTTCTATCATGTCCAAGATACCATAGTCAAATGTACGGCCAAGCACTATATTGTGAGGCCTTTTTTTTGAGTTAGAGCCAACTCCAAATAAAGCTGCTTCTTTCTTGTAGCATAGTCTGTAATGAATAATAAAGATTTATTACCACAGATGCAGTAACATCAATGTTGGAGAGTGATAGTAAAGATAACATATTTGTATGGGATAGTGATCTGTTACATGTATTTCTTTGAGTATAATAAAATTATATACTCAAGTAGTGTGCAATTCAGTACTATTTCATGACATATTAATACATACATAAACTCATCCAAACACTGTTAGTGAAAAACCACTCACATAAAACAAACAACAAAAATAAATAACTTGTTGCCCAATGTTAAGTAAGGTTAATAAGGTTTTATTAGGTTATAAATAAAGCTCTTGACAAATTCCTAACTGACTTTCATTACTTACTTCTCGACGAGTGTCGCGTCTTCAAAAGGAATAAAGTCGTTTTTACGGCTGAGGTACGCTCCATCGGGCTTCTTCAAATCATAAATGTCTTTTAGTAGTTTCCGTGTGCGCTCTGAAGGGTTACGCCCTTGAAGAAAAAGTGCTTGTTTGGGACCTTCAATAGGTTTTGGCTCCTTAGATTGCAAAACCTTTTTACCCTTTCTTGTTGTAGGTTTCCTGTAAATTAGAAAATTTGTGTTAGTGGTCAGTCTTTTAACGAACAACACCGTTTTTGAATAAGGTTTTCTTACTTCACTCTTTGTATTATTCCCATTTTGAAACTTATTTCTATTGTGAACTAAAACTTGATTAACTCTAAACGCAATTCTTGATTAATAAAACTTTAAGTCACACGTGGTTCTCAGTTCTCAGTTCAACACGTTCAACAAAAGTCAGAAAAACGTCAAACGTCTTATGTCAATCTGTCTATCGCCAAAATGTCAAAAAGTATCTTTTTTTTTCTTAATTTTTTGGCTTCGCACGGTTTGTGCATTTAGCCAATGTCACGTAATTATGAATTATTCATGTCGAAAAAGACGGCCACGTGACCCGTCTTACGAGTGAGGTTTGGGGCAAATTCATGATGTGGCCACTATGCTACGATATTTCATTGTTCTTTATGAACTATTTACTAAATGCACTTTTTACTACATAATTCACGCACTTTTATTTAGTAAACAACGCTATAAATAATTTTAAAAGTCCAACGAAAAACGAGCGTGGCACTCAGCTTGACTTTCCCGCCAAAAACCCTCGAAAAGTATCAATAACAAATAATAATACTCGGATAAACACATTTGTAACATGTTACTATTGCTATACTCTTCTAACTAAAGCGAAATAAGATGTAGATTAGATTCCTTTCTTTCTCCCTTGGAACAAAAACGTACTAAAAGTATGCGCTTGCCCAAGCGGCGCGATGGAACGTTTTTTTTTTTTCTGTGGATGCCTTAAATAAAATTAAAGCCTCCAGCCAGGGGCAATTAAAACTAAGTAAAAATTAAGGCGACTACGCACTTAGGGCACCCCCTCTGGGGTACGAAACTAGGCTTAGGGCGTCGATAGAGAGAACAGCAAAGGACGGCTAGATCGAAAGGGTACTTAGTGGTTTGATGACCATGGCGTTTCCTAGTACTACCTCTGAGAAGAAACGCCGAAACAAGCTCAGAGGTCACATTATAATAATTACTGGCTCAGCTGCGGCGCGGGCTGGCCTCATCGGGCAAGAGACGGAGGGAAATTAAGCTGTGGGGCGCGTCACAGAAGACCTCGACGGCGAGGTCGGTATTTCGATTTTTGGTATAGGGTGCTGGTGGCCCTATTGGCCTCTTGGAGGAGGGTGACGGTAGCTTATAGGTTCGGCTTTAGGCTTACCGGGCTTGTAATGCCTATGACAGTGGCTTCTTTCCACGTTTGTGGGAAAATGTTGTTCCCCATTGCACCATTGAGGATGGTGGTCAAGAGGATGATCAAGTGGGCTGGGAAGAGACGGACCACTCTGTTGGTGATGCCGTCAGAGCCAGGCGCTTTCCTGGGTTGAAGACCTTTGATGATGTCCTGCACTTCATCTGGAGTGATGGGAGGCAGGGGATCCTCAGGGTCGTCAACGGGCGGGAGGGAGGTTCTGCGTTCGACTTCAGCGTCAACCTCAAGGAGGTGAGCTTCATCTACTTGTAGGAGGCTGGGGGAGCACTGGGCTTCTAGGCAGGAGGCAAAGCATTCAGCCTTGTCATCGTCGTCGAAGGCGATGGTATTGTCGAGGCGAACCAGAGGAGGCATGGTGACAACTCCTTTGGATTTTAATTTCCTCTGAAGTTCCCAGAAGGCTTGATGGGTGGGCTTTAACTCGTCTTATCCACACATCTTATCCCAGCTAGCTTCACGCCACTCTCGATATGCGTCTTTTTACAGTTCTCTGTAAATAGCGCATATGGGCTTTGTTAGCAGGGGAAGTTGCTGTAGGCACGGACGGCCGCGTTCTTCTCAGTCAGCAGTTCACGCAAGTCAGCAGGGAGTTTCCAGCGACAATCTTCTGTCACTGTGACCTCCCTTGAACAGTCGTTCAGGACTGACTGTACGTGATCCGTGAACGAGTAGATGGCGGCAGTCGTGTCAGCGGCAGAGTCGAGGCGTGCAGGTATGGAGTCCAAGTTGTAGATGTTGTAGATTTCAGCCGTACGCTTACTTTCTTCCAGTCCGTTACCACTTTCGTCTGGGGTGCTTTACCTGGGTTAGCGAGGCTAGTACGGCGAGCCAGTCGGGTGATGACTGGACGATGGTCAGACGATAGCTCTGGTTGTGCTTCTATAGAGTCTAACCGTAGGTTGACGTTCTTTAGAAGCGGTACATCGAGGTCGTCTGGGGTGTGGTCGGGGTCATAGGGGAAATGAGTGGGAGTCATAGGGCCCACGACATCGATGTTCAATTGGGTAGAGAGGTCAAACAGGAGTCTGCCTCTGGAATTGATCCTGGTGCTATTCCAGGCAGTGTGTTTGGCATTGAGGTCGCCCGCTATTATGACGGAGTCACTCAACCGATGAAGTAAGGCGATGTCGTCTGCTAAGAGTTGGTGATTCTCTGCAGAGGAGCTGGGTGGGAGGTAGGCCGGCACTACAGTAATAGGTTGGTGGCCTGACATGCCGAGACGGCACATTGAAACTTCGAGTCATGAGAGGTGTGGGGGGTCCATTGGGATGCAATATAGAGCCCTTTTGAAATAGATAAGTGTGCCGCCTTTGTGACACCGCAACCTGTCGCTGCGAACTACGGGGTAGTTTGCGATCAGGGGTGTGCGGTGGCTAGGCTTGAGGAAGGTCTCTTGAGCGAGGAAAATGTCAACCTGGTGCTCACGGAGGAAGGTTGAGTGTTCGCGCTAGTTTTATCGATCGAGTCCGATTTTTAGTTAGCCGAGTGATAGATGCCCGATCGGTACGGGCTAGCGTAATTTAGTATTGTCTATGGCGACGCGCGGCCGCCATTATTAAGACAACGTCTTGCGACCCCGTCGCGTACGGGGTCCGTTGCTTGAACTTTAAATATATCAACGTTTTGGGACCGCGCCGGCAGCGGTCGTTGCTTGAAAATAACAACGTGTTGGGACCCCGCCGCGTACGGCGGGCCGTTGCTTGAACCTCTTGACGAATAATCCTCGCATGCGTGGCGTGTTTCGGACGAGTGATTTTCGGGAAAAAATATATACCACCGGCCGCGTTTTGTATAGTTTGTCGCGATTGTTGCCCGTGTTTTGAAGTGTTTACTTGAACGATAAAACGTAACAGTGCGTCTGTAAATTGAGTTGAATTTGAATCGGAAACGTGGTTTCATTGGCGATCTTTGTCGGGCGTGATTGACACTGCTAAATAACTTTTTACGTTGGTGAGCTTTGGTGCCCTAATAAGGGAACTTGGTGTGTCGACTGGTATGGGACAGTCAGCGAATTTGAAGACATCAGACGTCATTGTAAAGTCGGCGCGCGCGTCGACTTCTCCGGACTTCACTTCTCGACGAAGCACACTGAGTCCCAGGTAAGTCCCGTAGATTTACTAGAGTGTGATCGGAGATTGATTTACTTGTGGTACAAGCCGACCTTGTTTGTTGGATAAGCCGTGACAAATGCGCGGTAGATGTACGTGCTTTACTGGGGCGCCTTCATTGAGATATCGATCTTTTGATCTCTAATACCGTCGGCATTGAAGTGAGCCAGTTTGAGGGATCGGGCCTTGGTTCGTTGTTTGGCGCTTTTATCTATTAATTGGATGCGATGAACTAAAGGGCCTGTGTAATATCTGGATACGCATTGTAGGTGCTTATCACAGATTGTAGATTGCCAGCGGACCTGGCGGTCAGAAGATCGTACGCCATTTGCTTGGCACGGGGGTCATAAAGATGAGGAAGGTGCCTGAAATCACGTTGAACGCGTCCACGGGACCGTTTCCTAAAGATGGGGTAGAAAAAGAGGGTGCGGTGGTTGCTGCCGCAGCCTTAGGAACAGAGGCAGGGGGCGACGGGGCCACCTTTTGGGCCGTGATAGGACGGAAGCAAGGATCCTTGTCCCTCCAGGCGGGGGTGGATGGGAGAACCTGAGGGGCTGCCGCCACCAAGTCTGGGAAAGCCCTTTGGTGGTTTAGGAGATTCTAGAGACTGGGTCTCTGGGGGCTCAAGCACACCGGGGGCTGGGGCTGGGGCTTTTTTTTTTTTTTAATTGTGCCGTCTATCACTTCTTGCATGGCAAGAATTCTTTTTTTTGCCATTTCTTTATTGTCTTTTCTTTTACCGCTATACTTTTTTGCGGCTTTAGCCTTGTCTTTTTGGGTCACTTTTTCCCACGTCTATGTTATCCTATAGTTTCTTTTTTTTTTGTCATATTTTCATCATCCGTTACATTTCTTATGTCTATAATTATACTACAATATTTTCTTATCATTCTATTTCTACGTTTTCGATCATTTAAATTCTTGCCGACGGCACAATGCTCGGCTGTGCCGCCCTTGTCCGATTCCTTTCAATGTACTGTTTTGCGACCTTGAGGCAAAACCGCTCCAGGTACGGCCTGGAGTGTTTATCCGCCATAAGGTCGGCTATGGATCTTTATGTTAATGTTCTGCCAGTACTTAATTCCAGGTCGTACCTGTCGCGGTCGTGCCTCGGGCATTCCAATAATAAATGCTGGATTGTCTCAGTTGCCTGTGTGTCACACGCACAGGCCGGACTATCTTTCAATTTAAACCTGTGTAGGTACGCGGCGAAACCGCCGTGACCTGTCAAAATCTGCGCCCAAATAGACGTCCTGTCGAGGCTCATCAGGACCTTGCGCGCGCGCACCACATCGGGGAATAACATCCGCGTGATCTCAGCCGTGGCCCTGCCGGTGTACCACCCGTTCCAGACAGCTACTGTGCCCTCCCTCAAACGTCGCTTGACGTATGAAACTGGACACCTGTCATACGCTGGGGCGACCCTGGACTGGGCCGCCGCCTGCCTAGCCAATTCGTCGGCGCGCTCATTGCCGGGGATCCCAACTGAGCTTTCACCCAAAAGAACCGGAGGATTTTACCACTCCCCTCTTGCTCCCTGATATTCTTACGAATATGGGTAGCAAAGGGATGGTGCGTTTCCGGGTGTCGGATCAAGTCGAGCGAGGATCGAGAGTCGCTGAGTACCGCCGCCCAGTCGAAGCCTCTCAGAACAACCAGGTCCGTAGCCCTGGTTATCGCGAGCAACTCCGCCTGAAAGACGGTACACATCGGCTGCAACCTCATTCACTTGGTCCGAATCTCGGACCCATCCCGCCAGTATGAACCCGACCCCTTCATCCGATTTACTAGCGTCAGTGTAATCAATTCCCGTGAGGGAGCAGAAGCTCTTCACGAGGAAGATTGGGTGATGCGTGTGACTTTTGACAGGCGGGCAGACTACCAAAACCACGTCGTACGCTACGTTGCCGCTGGCTCTGTGCATCCTGTGAACCTCCTTCACAGGAACGTTTTGAGTCTCGAGTTCCGCCTTGACATCTTCGGAGGGGATCTCCTTGGGGAGGCGGCGGATCACCACGCGGGTGAGTCGCTCTTCAGGGAGGGCGTAGGTGTGGAAGGCCACACCTCTCTGACGAAGGAGTTTTGTCAGCTTCCGGAATTCCCTGGACGTAGGGACTAAGACTTTGATGCCAGTCTGGGTCGACTTGGCGCTGGTGCAGCTGACCTTCAGGTCAGTGCACTAGGACGATACGTTAGTCCATTTCCACTTATCCAGTATGAAGACAGGCGGGGGAGGGGTGACTATGGAGGCGGCTCGGGGGCCGAGCGGGCGGGGTTGGGTATCGTGGCACGAAGGGGGGGGGGGGGGGGGCAGCGTTAGAGGGGACAGGGTCCGGGGCGGGTAAGCCGCTGGCGGAGGCAGCGGCTGCCAGTTTGGGGGCTTGATTTGAGGGGGATTTTTTCCTCCTCCTCTTGCCAGAAGCGACGGTGAAGCCGTCAGCTTCGTTCCGGGGACAAAGGGGATGACTCCTTGGAGGAAATAGGATAGTACGTTGTGTCACGACAACAGTCCAATGAAATAGGAAAGTACGTTTTGCGACAACTAGTCCATTGAAATAGGAAGGTACGTTGCTGCAGCTTTCCGACGCAGAGCGATGACATTGCTCGACGTATGCAGGAACGTAGTCACTATTTACTCACTAGAGGCACGAGCACGACACACGTGGCAAACTGGAACGCGCACTACGGTTTACATACTCTGAATACAATTTTTAATTTTGTGATATTGCATTAAAAAGTTTTTGTAAATACATTGATATGGATATAGACCTCCCCCAAGGATTTATAATAAGAACGGTTGGACTGAACTTATTTGCGATTTTGGTCAGATCATCCGACCACCTAGTATATTCATCTACGAATCTCCAAAACCTGATTCGATCATGCAGAGAAACACCTAGCATAGCCCTCTCCATAGCTCTCTGAGCTCTCTGTGCGACCTTGAGCTTTCGTATGAGGCCCATAGTGAGGGAGCACTATTCTGATCCATATGTCATCACCAGTAACACACATTGGTTAAAGATTTTTGTCTTTAGGTACTGAGCTGACTTTGCTTTGCTGGTATTTTGGCGTGGCTAGCTGGCATATGATAAATAATTTTATTGTTGTTGTCTTTTCTTGTGTTCATTACCTGCTGTAGCTACATATTAGGTACCTATTCTATAAAGTCATGTGTTTTTTTTAAATATACAGACAGCAGTGCTGCTGAGGAGTTTATTCCGCTACTTCTTCTTCCCAGCGAAAGCACTAGGAAGTGGCGAAGGGTGGCTTTGAGAGGACTGTCTTATGTATACTTTGTCGATAAATTGGTGAAAATGAATGTTTCATGAACTAACAATTTTAAAAGTAAGGCAACACTAAATCTTAGTAAGTACAAGTACATCGAATGTCATCGGCAGTCAGCGATTTGTTTTGTGACTTGTTATTTATTGAAATTTGTTTTAATTATTTATCAATTATATTTAGACAAAACATCGAAGAAATGTGTTAAATATGAGAAAACCAAACCGAAGTGGAGCTCGAGAAATTATGTTTAAAGTTTATCATTAATGTTGTTTAATACACCAAGCTGGACAAATTTTATCATTATCTTATGTGAAGATCGCAGGCTGATGACAGCAGTAGCGGAGACGTTGTTAATGACACAGCTGACAATGAAAATGCTTTTTACAAAAGCAATTATTATTTATTATTTTTTAAAGCAATTATTATGTTTTGGAATACTTTTCATTGGTAAAATCACATTAAAACATATAATAATAAATATGTATAATTTTATTTTTTGTTTTACTCATTTTATTTAAACTACAGAGACCATAGATTTGTGTTTTCATTAAAACCAGTTTTGCTTCTAGTACAAAATAATGTGCTAGTATCAAAATGATTTCAATCATATTAACAGGGTTGCTAGATGCACGACCGCAGCGCCCTCATTTATTTTCACGAATTTATAGACACACTATATAAGTAATAGCGTGTTCCTGGCATGGACCTCGAAAAGAACTCCATAATAATAAACAATAGAAATGAACTTTGAATTGTATAACAATAGAAAAATAAGTAGTTGTTCCTATTTTATACAAGGTTATTATTAAGTTTTCTGAGTTTTAGTACGGAAAACCAGAAATACGAGTCTGTCTCAGCGAATTATTTATGTTAATTTTCGAATGGACTTGATTCACACGTATGCGTCTAAAATTGACATTTAAATGCTTATTAATACTAGTCGTCTAGCTTCAATAATAGTACTCGTCGTTAGTTTTGAATTTGTTACACCTGTACCTACTTTTTTAGTTCTTTTAAATAACAGATCTTACTGCGATAAGATTCGGGCCCACGAACGGCGTAAATACCTAAGTACCTACCTAGGTACTTTTTAAAATGTAATTTTTATAAAATACGTTCCAATACTGGGCATGCCTCTTAACTTCTATCATTTCCATATTTCCTGGCAATTTTTTATTTGAAAATGTTCTATATTCAAATATGTTTAAATTTTGCATCTCAAAACAGTTGAAAATATTATGATTAATAAATATTATTGTTTAGTCACAGTATCTATCAGGTTAAATACGAAAATGAATATTTCTAAGGAAAAAATTCGTGCAATAATTTTCTGTAACTTTAGAAGAGACCTGTCACGGCTTCAGTGTTCAGTGATGAAGCTCCATGTCTGGGGACTGTTGGACGCTGGTATTTAGAATTCCAGAGTGGACATACTAGTGTTAGCAGTGATATAATATTAAACAGATATGATATGTTCTAACAAACTAACCGAAAAAATTTGTCCAATGGAGCAGCAGCACACGTGAAAATTTTTTATTCTGCGTACATTTCACTACGTTGGTATAGTGTGAGTGAGATGAGGCGCAATATAAAGCATAGAGAAGAAAAAGATGGCTAGTGTATGCCGTTTGCGCTTAAATGGAAAGAGCGCACTGAGTTATTTTATTTATTTTTATTTTATTTTATTAGGTTCACCAACAATTGATTACACAACAACAATCAAATAGTACATTCCCAAAGGTAAAATAACAGTGCATCAATTACTTATAGGTAAACACAACATGCCAAATATTAACAAAAATGCATATAGGAAATATAACAAAGTTAACGGTATACTTTGTAACTGGTAATTTCGTAGGTGGTAGTGTAGTAGGTGCTCAGTGGGTACATATATTTTTTTTTATGAACAGTTTTACACTTCAATCAAGTATTACAAAACTTTAATGATTGTCATTGAAGTTTTGTAATACTTAATTAAAGTGTATTTAATAGTTTGTGACTGTGAGTAAAGGAAACCTAATGCAATAAAATAAACAATTGTAAACCATAGTAATTAGTAAAATTAATTCAGTTAAATATATATATACTATATTTCAAATCCTATTTTAATTTTTCAAAAGTAAATCACTAGGCAAACATTCTGTATATATTTCTAAATAAATATATATTTATGTGAAGCTTTACTTTAAGCTTACTTTGGAGCTAGGCTAATTGAATATACAGTATGTTAAGAAAACCCTGTTCGACCCATAAGAATAATAAAGGTTAGGTAAACACATGACCAAATATAATATAAAATTTTACGTAATCATCATAGTACCAATACAAATGAATTTTGAAATAATCTTTTTTTCCCGCGAATTATTTCCAACTTCCCCGAAATTTGGTAATTTGAAAAAAAGTGATGACACCGGTATTATTATGAGCGAATAGCGATGCGACCACGTGCTGCGTGCCCTGCCACCCGCCGCCCGCGGAAGTGTGGTTAACGCACATTTATTAGGTTACCTCTTTTTTGCGAAATAATATTTATTTTTTTAGGGGTATTTTTTTTAAGTTTAGTCCGGTTTTGAATGCATTAGTAGAATCAGTTATCGATACATAACAACACCTTCACGGGTCGGACAGGGTTTTCTTAACATACTGTATAAATAAAAACTATATTATTTATCTAAATATTTTAGAATAATTACTTTTTATATGTGATTCCATGACTTTTGTGGCTTTTCTAAAATATTCGGGCATTTACGCATTACACAAAACGGCATTTTGAAACGCGGAAAATGTTTTCTTAGCCACCAGTAGGCCTAGTATGAGTTTTCATTACGAAACTCGTTCGCCGATATAGAGCGTGTTTGACTCAGCGATTGGTCCGCTTCAAGGTCGTAAGAACTCTCAACCAATGAGAGCGCCAAACGCGCTCGATACGATCGAACGAGTTTCGTATTGAAAACTCATACTAGGCCTACAGGACACACGCGCGTAAAGCAGAACGACAGTCAAATGAAATGGAAATGATAGAAGTTAAGAGGCATGCCCAGTATTGGAACGTATTTTATAAAAATTACATTTTAAAAAGTACCTAGGTAGGTACTTAGGTATTTACGCCGTTCGTGGGCCCGAATCTTATCGCAGTAAGATCTGTTATTTAAAAGAACTAAAAAAGTAGGTACAGGTGTAACAAATTCAAAACTAACGACGAGTACTATTATTGAAGCTAGACGACTAGTATTAATAAGCATTTAAATGTCAATTTTAGACGCATACGTGTGAATCAAGTCCATTCGAAAATTAACATAAATAATTCGCTGAGACAGACTCGTATTTCTGGTTTTCCGTACTAAAACTCAGAAAACTTAATAATAACCTTGTATAAAATAGGAACAACTACTTATTTTTCTATTGTTATACAATTCAAAGTTCATTTCTATTGTTTATTATTATGGAGTTCTTTTCGAGGTCCATGCCAGGAACACGCTATTACTTATATAGTGTGTCTATAAATTCGTGAAAATAAATGAGGGCGCTGCGGTCGTGCATCTAGCAACCCTGTTAATATGATTGAAATCATTTTGATACTAGCACATTATTTTGTACTAGAAGCAAAACTGGTTTTAATGAAAACACAAATCTATGGTCTCTGTAGTTTAAATAAAATGAGTAAAACAAAAAATAAAATTATACATATTTATTATTATATGTTTTAATGTGATTTTACCAATGAAAAGTATTCCAAAACATAATAATTGCTTTAAAAAATAATAAATAATAATTGCTTTTGTAAAAAGCATTTTCATTGTCAGCTGTGTCATTAACAACGTCTCCGCTACTGCTGTCATCAGCCTGCGATCTTCACATAAGATAATGATAAAATTTGTCCAGCTTGGTGTATTAAACAACATTAATGATAAACTTTAAACATAATTTCTCGAGCTCCACTTCGGTTTGGTTTTCTCATATTTAACACATTTCTTCGATGTTTTGTCTAAATATAATTGATAAATAATTAAAACAAATTTCAATAAATAACAAGTCACAAAACAAATCGCTGACTGCCGATGACATTCGATGTACTTGTACTTACTAAGATTTAGTGTTGCCTTACTTTTAAAATTGTTAGTTCATGAAACATTCATTTTCACCAATTTATCGACAAAGTATACATAAGACAGTCCTCTCAAAGCCACCCTTCGCCACTTCCTAGTGCTTTCGCTGGGAAGAAGAAGTAGCGGAATAAACTCCTCAGCAGCACTGCTGTCTGTATATTTAAAAAAAACACATGACTTTATAGAATAGGTACCTAATATGTAGCTACAGCAGGTAATGAACACAAGAAAAGACAACAACAATAAAATTATTTATCATATGCCAGCTAGCCACGCCAAAATACCAGCAAAGCAAAGTCAGCTCAGTACCTAAAGACAAAAATCTTTAACCAATGTGTGTTACTGGTGATGACATATGGATCAGAATAGTGCTCCCTCACTATGGGCCTCATACGAAAGCTCAAGGTCGCACAGAGAGCTCAGAGAGCTATGGAGAGGGCTATGCTAGGTGTTTCTCTGCATGATCGAATCAGGTTTTGGAGATTCGTAGATGAATATACTAGGTGGTCGGATGATCTGACCAAAATCGCAAATAAGTTCAGTCCAACCGTTCTTATTATAAATCCTTGGGGGAGGTCTATATCCATATCAATGTAAGACGACGACGACGGGGCAATGACGCTGGTTTTCCCTTCGGGGTTGAGTGGTCAGACGGCCGGCAGTCGCACTCGTTAAAGTCAAACAACTAAGAAATGCACGTATCACAGTTAGGGCGCCGCCGCAAAACGGCGCGCAGGAGCCTCGCCCGACCCCTGTGACCTGTGGGCTAGGGCTACCGTGTCAGAGGCGGCCACGGCTGAAGAAGCGAGCCCAAATCAGAAAACTCCGATTCGCTTCGTGGAACGTTGGCACGCTAACTGGACGCGCGAGAGAACTGGCCGAAACTCTCCGCAGGCGAAGACTGGCCGTGACGTTCCTGCAGGAAACTCTGAGCGAAAGGCAGTAGATACCGGCAGCAGATTGGGAATGGCTATAAGCTGATCTACACGGGAGCACCTAGTGGGAGAAATGGGGTGGCCGTGGTGTATGACGAGCTCCAGAATGACGTCTTGGAGGTGAAGCGCATCAGTGATCGGCTGATGTCGGTGCGGGTGCTTGTCAATGGGGTACTATATAACCCACTTGATAAGTCGTCTATGCTCCTCAGGCCGGGTGCAGTGACGCCGAAAGGACGTTCTTCTGGTGCCAGCTCGAAGGACTGCTTCGCGGGATCCCGTTCTGTGGTTGCAGGTTCATTAGTGTTTGTTTGCTCTGACTGTTTTTCTTCAGTTACTTGAACTATGTTATCTTGGGTTTTGCTCTGTTCATCACTAGAATCTGTATCGGAATTACCTATCACTGGAAGGTCCTGAAAATGATGAGGATGAAGAAGATGCGGAAGACTAGGAACTTCCAGATGATTTTGATTGAATACTGGTATTTGCCTTTGCTTTTTAGACGGAGCTTTGTATGTTGGATCTTGATCCCTTAAATCGACATCGCTATTTTCAGATTTAGAATGTCTCTCACCAGTGCAATCATGGACGACTGTGGTGTTATGAAGGTGATTTTTATTGCTGACTAAAGCCGATTCCGAATTTTCGAAATATTCCTGTACGTTTGAGTATCGCTGATTTTCGGGCTTGTTTGTTATATCAGCTAACTTCTTTAACAATAAATAAAAACGTATTTTAGTAGTAATAAAATAAATATACAATTATTCAAAACCCTTTTTTTTAAATTAGGTACATGCAATTGTTACCTACTTCCACTTCAGTAGATGGCACTGATTCGTATTCCTTATCTTGTGTTGCCAGTTGTGGCGCCGCGTTTAAAACCTGAACAAGCTTTATCATCTTTTTCGAACTATCGGATGACAATATTATTATCAACCTAAAACATAAATAGTAATATTATGCCTCTTGTAAAAATGAAATAATGTAGTACAGTATTTAGACCAACCATGACTTAAAATAAAACATTTTACAGACAATTAAAAAATTACATATTATGTTACGTTCATTTTAATCAAATAAAGACTCAACTAATATTACGGCTCCTAAGTAACACTAACCTTAAGTAGTAAACAGACTTATACTTGAATGTTACAAAGTTTTATCTTTAATAATAGAATAGAATAGAATACCTACTCTTTATTATGTACACCATATAGAGTAAACTGACTTAACTCGCAATGGGCCTCGAAAAATATAACGACGTTAAATTATAAACTGGCGTAAAACTGAATATTTCACGTAACATACTTATTACTAAATTTTGTAGAAAACAGAATTAACTAATACTAATTACGCAATTTAATAAAACTTACCTTTGAATTTACTTTAAAACACACTCAACAAGGATTGGGTCTTCGTTCAATAAAACAATAATAGCCTTACTACACAGGATACCGGCTTCGAGCAACACAGTGTTGCTCGAAGCAGCAGTCAATAGCTTCACCACTGCGCTAACCGTGCAGTCAAAATTACCTACCTAACAGATGACACGGTTGGCGTAGTGGATTCGATTCCCGCACAAAACAAATTTTGTAACATTTCTACAGGTAGTTGTTCCGGCTTTAAACTTTTGTAAACCCAGCAATGATACATAATTCCTAGAGTTAGACAACGTTTTTTTTTAAGGGTAGGAAAGAAAGAAACGAAAATGTTAATTTTCGACAAAATCTGGCTGACGTATTTATCTTATTATTGTTTATCTAAAATGAATTACATCGTGCATAATACCTAGATATCTCCGTCTTGATAAAAATGTCACTTATTTAAGGCTATTATTATACCTACTTAAGTTTTAGTTACAGGATTACCCGATTAGCGACTAGAATACCTATATATTTACTGTACCTGAGTGAATGAAGCTATTATTTTTTGCCACAAATATCGATAACTATGTAATTTTCCTTGAACTTATCATGCGGTCAATTGTCGTGACTTGGCACTTGAGTAAAACCTTAAAAAACTATCAACATTATGGAAACGTACCTTCCCAAAAATATAACAAAAAAAGCTAATTAAGTTTGGTGAATCAAATGTAAAAACCAAACAAGCTTGAAGCTAGGTAAACAATGAATAAGTACTTACACACGACGACATATCAAGGTAAATATTACCAGCATAAGCTAGCTTTACATTGTACGAAAAGCTTATATAATGCGAGCTCAGTTAAAACTGGAATTGTATCACGTGCCTAAATATTTTGGTCGTGTGCGAAACAGATTAAGGATTTTGTATGCTGCTACGCTGTTAGGTAAGCACCTAATTTCTTTTTTGTCGATATCGTTTATTTAGAATTTTAGACCGCAGACAGGATAAAAAAAAACTATTTTTTAGACTAGCTAATATTGCTTGCTATATGTTTTTTTATTTTATACTAGCTTTCCGCCCGTGGCTTCGCCCGCGTGGAATTCGGTTATATCGCGCTTTTTATATTTCCCTCGGGAATATCAAATTTTTCAATAAAAGGTAGCCTATGTCCTTCCTCGGGGTCTAAAGATTGTCTGTGCTAAATTTCATTAAAATTGGTTAAGAGGTTTAAGCGGGAAAACGTAACAGACAGACAGAGTTACTTTCGCATTTATATTATAATTTTAGTATCGATTAAACTCAATCGAATTCTACATTTCATTGCATTTTATTTAATAACTTGAATTACTTTAAACGATTTTGTCTATTAGGTATTTAGTCGCAAACGAATAGGTAAATTGGGTAGGTAGAGGGTTGCCTATGTTTTTCGAATTTTGCTTCTTAGATACTTGATAAGATAATGTTAAAATATTTATGTTAAAATTATCGATAATCAAAATATGTTCATTGTAAGAGAACAAACTGTTGATAAATTTACCAAAAATGTTCTAAACTAAGTAGGTAGGTATAAACTACGTATTTCGTGAAATAAAACCAGTTTATTACCCCGTAGTTATTTTTTTGTCAGCCCATCTGTTATTATCACCTTCAAATCGATTTAATTATAATTCACGTTTTGTTTTTTAGGATTCCGTAGGAACCCTTATAGTTTTGCCAAAGCTTTCTGTCTGTCCATCCGCGGATAATCAGTGTCCGTTAGCACTAGAAATTAGAAAACTGAAATTTGATACCAATATGTAAATGACGCAGATAAAACGACAGAGCATTTTTTATATTAATTTACATTTTTTTTTTATTAATAATTATAAACTAGCGCTTGACCGCAATCCCGCCTGATGGTAAGCAGTTATGCGATCGTTGATGATAAAGCGCGCTAGTTTATTAAACCCATTCACTTAAAAAACTGAGTGAATAGGAAGGAAGACGGCAGTTGAGCGAGTTGGTGCAATGTTAAATCCAACAACACGACCAACGATGCTGCGCCAGAGGGAGATTGATGTGGAGACCCTCCACGACCAAACTCCCGACACAACAACACGGGCGCATCGTACCCGGCATACATCGATTCGCAACACAACTGCTCAGACCCTTCCTCCGTACGGCTTCACCAGACATCATGCCGGAACACGACGAATTGCTTGGCGGCAAGGCTTTGTATGGTGGGTGGTAACTACTTATTTCATTATCCTGAATTTTCTTCTTTCAAATAAAAAAAGAATGATTAAAATCGGTTCACGCAAACAAATCGGTAAATCCGTCTACTTTGAATAAATTAGTAACCCAATTTTCCGAGAGATGGCGCTATACTTTGCGTTACTTCGCGCTGTTAAGATTTTACTTGAGTTCCATATCCATCCCGACTCCGATCCTTTTTTAGCCAGTCATATTGAACGATTTGGGAATCAAGGATCAGACAGTACTAATTACTTATTAAAGACCCTTTGCTATGAGTTTACTCTCTTGATGGATCATAAAGTCTAACAAATTTCAGACGAGATAAGAAGAGCGAAATATTTTTCTTTAATCATCGATTCAACATCAAAATAGCACACGTAGATCAACTTACCCTTGTTATTAGATACCTACGTTTTGGTATCAGGCGAACCGTGTGAAAGATTTCTCAAGTTTTTGCCGTCAGTGGGACATAAAGCTGACGAAATGCATTCTGTCATTATTGCGGAACTCGAAACACTGGGCATAAATATTAGAGATGTAACGGATAGCAGTTTGGCCGGATACCGGATATCCGGCCGACAATGTGGCCGGATAGCCGGATATCCGGCCACCGGATATCCGTCGAAACTTAGCCGTTTGCGCAGGTGGCGACAACCTATGAGCTAGATTTTTAAATCTTCTAGTGCGAATTGATCGCCATCGCAGCCAAACAATACCCAAATTTATCAAAGTTTGCTAAAATCTTTCTTTCTGCACCTTGCAGCAGAGTGTATAGCGAAATACTTTTTTCTGAAGCTGGCCTTATTTAGGAAGAGAAACGCAACCGCTTGCTACCTCCCAATGCAGAGAAAATAGTATTCATTCACCATAATTTGCCCTTAGAGCAGTCTGTGTACTTCATTCATTTTCTTTGTATTACATTAATTTATCATTGTGGAATTAAAAATATAAAACTTAATCTAATTATATTAAAGTGATACTAACAAAATAAAGCAAATAATTACTCAAAAATATGTTTCTTTTATCCAGTTTTTTTAATTATTTGGCCGGATACACATTTGGCCAAATATTAGCTATCCGGTATTCAGCCGGATAGTATTAGGACGCCGGATAGGCCGGATACCGGTTAGTTACCGGAGATCCATTGCATCTCTAATAAATATTGAAGACTATCGTGGACAGTCATATTGTTACAGCTTCCGCTTCCCGCTCATCTATGAAGCTATACTTAGTTCGAGCTATACATAATTATTTATATATTGATCGTAGTTACGTAATTATTTATGTTAATTTAAATTTATTATGATTACTTCAAATACTTGGGAGGATTTTAATTAATTTTAGAATGATTGATGCAACTTCCGATTACCGCCAACTCTTATTATAAAATCATAATGAGAATTAGTCTTCCCGCCGATAGGAGATTTATTTATTAAATCAAGCATTGTTCAAATAAATAAGTATAAATTACTTTCGATATTTTAGGTTAATCCAAATATCTGTACACAATTATTGACAATTACTGGCGTTATTATTAACTTTTATCTTAATTTTATTCAATACTTAACTTCCGTTTCCGCTGTGTATTATAAGTATTTGTGACTATTCGTTAGTGTTTTGACTCAATAGTATATATAAACTACTGATGTCTGTACTGTTGATAATTAATTGAACAAACTTGTACTGGATCATACTACGGCGTTATTATTTTCCCCGCTTCTGAAGCATGTCTTTACAATATGGTAATCCCGCGAACATGTTTAACATGTACAATGGCTTTGGTAATAGAAAAATCTGAAACCAAGCACTGTTTGCACTTTACGTGTCTTGTTCTGCCCATTCTTTAAATTTAGTGGCAACTGCGGCTGCTGAATAGTGTACAGAAGCTTGTCGCTTTTTCATAAAGTTACAAAAAAAAATACGTTTTTAGGGTTCCGTAGCCAAATGGCATAAAACGGAACCCTTATAGGTTCGTCACGTCTGTCTGTCCGTCCGTATGTCACAGTCATTTTTTTGAAATTAATCAGAAAAGAATAGCGGAGGAGTAAGAAAAAAAGATATTTTGCTAGACTGTAAACTAAACTAACATACCTATTGAATTTGAAATCAGTATGGGCGACAAAGGGGTTTGAAGACTAAAATCTTCAACCAGTGCGTCCTACCCATCATGACTTACGGAGCCGAGACGTGGACACTAACGGTTAGACTAGTCCATAAGTTAAAGCCGCTCAGCGAGCTATGGAGCGGGCTATGTTGGGCGTCTCTCTGAAGGACCGCATCAGAAATGAGGTGATCCGACAGTGGGCCAGAGTCACCGACATAGCTGAGAGGACTAGCAAGCTGAAGTGGCAATGGGCTGGTCGCATATGCCGCAGGACCGACAATCGTTGGGCTAAACGAGTCCTCGAGTGGAGTCGACCGCGTCTCGGCAAACGTAGCGTAGGACGCCCTTGGGCGAGATGGAGTAACGACATCAAAAAGGTGGCTGGCGGAGAACTGCTCAGGATCGAGCTTGTTGGCGTGCCATGGAGGAGGCCTATATCCAGCAATGGACGAGTAGAGGCTGAGGGGCGTGGCCCCACCCGCTCTTGGCCGGTTTTCCTTTTTTATAATGAATGAATAAAATTCTTGAATCCACAAGGTCTATAAGTACACAATATTGCACAAGGCATTAAGGAAATTAATTCTTTATATGCATTAAATAAGGGACACGGTTTCAATGGTTTTTAAAAAGAAATAATAATTAATGTAATTAATGTGTTTTATTTTATACTTATTGTATTATAGTAGTAATGTTCATAGTACTTATAAGTGTTTTTATTGTTTATTAGAATATAAGTATATATGATTTAAGCTTCATTAAATTTTATACTTAACATAATATGTAGATTAGGGTCACATGTCAATTAGTATACCGATATTAGCGGCGAATGTGTCTGGTAGTTACTAATTTAAAACCTTATAATTCTGGCCGACCCGGGAATCCCCCATGCTCAGCAGTCTGACTTACAATGAGACTAACGGGGCTTGCTTCGGAGTATTAGAGGTAAGTGGAGGTTATTTACTATACAGTGGTGTTCGTCCAGCTACGTATCATCTCTATATAAGGCCGGCCATACATGGACGTCTTGAAGCAGTCAGGATCAACTGCTTCAAGCTGCTTCAAGGTTGTCTGTAAAAGATCGCTCTTAGCGATAAGACCGCCCATTGTGTCATCCTTTATAAAATATTTTTATTTATGTTCTGTAATCTATATGGTGTACATAATAAAGAGTATTCTATTCTATTCTACTGCCTTCTACGTACGTGCATACACGAACAGCTCGAGCAGTTGCAACTGCTTTGGGCGGTTGACGGCACGGTGAAATTTCATCTTGTGGTGAAGCAGTCGCCAGGCATACACTGACTGCTCGAACTGTCGACTGCTCTCGTGCAGTTACTTCCCCCCGCGTCAGTGGCGTAGCTAGTTGTGGGGGAAGTGGGCGGTCGCCCACGGCCTCGCGCCTACAGGGGCCTCGCAGCCAAAGGTGCCTCGCGCCCAATGTTGCCTCCCACCCAAAGGGACCACGCAAGTCACTTTTAATGATGACTTAATATAATAATACTTACTTATAATACTTAAATTGTCAAATAATCATCGTATTTTTCACCATTATTATCCTAAAAATGTATTTACAACTAAATTCAGTTTATATACACTTACACTTAATTACGGACACTAATTTCGTGGCGCGATTATTTCAAATTTTACCGCGCTGCATATAAAGATAAAATAGAATCTTCTTAAATAATGGAAAAAGGAATTGTCCACAAGCGGATGTTAACGACAAAATAGGAAAAAATAAATAAACTACGTAGGTACTATGATATAATACTGGATTGCACAAGAGATGTAAGCCGAGTTGAACAAATGACCGCTATTATCCTATTCGTTACTTCGTGGAACAGTTCTACAATATTTTTTTTTTTTGGGTTTTTCAACAGTAGGTACCAGAAACAACTGAGGAGTTTTTGACTCAGGAAATACTCGGAGAACTAGAAAAACTACAACTAAATATCCACAATTGTAGAGGTCAAGGCTACGATAATGGAGCCAATATGGTTGGCATAAACTAAGGAGTCAAATCAAACACTGACTAATCCAATCATTCTTCCTTTGCGGGCGCTATAGTTGGAATCTAAACTTAGTTGACGCCGCTATGGGCACGTCACAATAGGGGCGGTAAGTCTCCGCTTTAAGAAGTGGCTACAGAGGCGCCACGGCGTCCTCACATTCCGCCCGACACAGGTCCTCACCGAACACGTCTGTTTCGGGAAATGCTTGTTCTGAATAAGGCGGGAACGCCAGGGTGTTACCAATATAGGATCGCCCTGAGGACATGATTCGGAGCGGGAGTGCATGGCAGGCCGTTATCTCCTTCTGCGAAGCAGTGGTACTGGCAAAGGAGGAGGCGGAGCGAGTGAGGGAGCGGGAATCTCAGCGACCTCACACCTCTAGCCGCTCAGATATAAGCTGTCAAGCGTCATCTCGAACCGTCTGGCGCTAAGACTCTACGAGTCTCGAGAGACTCCCTGGTTGGTAGACAACATCGAACTCCCGGCCACCGCAGGTGCAGGCTGGCAGGCGGCGAGCTGCCCAATGCTTGCCGCCTGCAAGCCCGCGCCTACGGTACCTATATAATACGGGTATAATAGTGTGAATCAAGAGACTGCCGGCTTTAGGAGTACTATATACAGGACAGGGTATTCTATACACATTGTATACAGGGTGTATCTGACATCGTAACGCAAACTTCGCGAAAAGGCTAGACCGTATGCCACTAATAAAATTATGATAGTCATTTAGGTCGTTAATGAACGGTTACAGAATTCACAGTGTTTAAAAAAAAGTGTCGGATCGGCCTTTGAACGTGCAAGCGTGCCGCCGTGCGGGTTTGTAGGTATGACGTTGATCCCTGATGTGAACCCTATTAAATCAGCTGATAGGATAGTTTTTCGAGATTTGTTTTCATTGCGATTTTTTGTGTAAGTGATTAGCGAATTCATTAATTTTTACTTTAAAATCTTATTGGGTTATAAAAGTATAGCAATTATGAACGGTCTAAAGTAAAAAAAAAAAACTAGATAGGTATATATTTTTTTAAATTATGAAAAATCCGACGAAAAATTCCACCGCTGGGGGGTTCAGAATCATGTACTGGATCCATGGTACTCGTTTGTGCGTCGATGTCTGATACAACCTTTATAAAATCAAAGTTAGCTACAAAACTCGACTATAAATCTTTATTACAAGACTTTAGCAAAGCAAAGAGCCGAAAAGCATTATTTTAGTAAAATTATTATTTTATTATTATTATTTTTTAAAGATAAATTAATATTTATTTGCTCAAAACATGTGTGTACATACAAAAATATGAATGCAGGAAAACATACTTAATTACCTTATTAAGTACTATTTATTATCTTGTATCCCAAAAAAAAACATGTACAACATTTTTTTTCCTTGCATAGTTTACTATTACATATTAAGAAAATTCGTGGGATCGATTACAAGACGAATTTCCTGTTATTCTTTTTGACGTGACAACGTCTATTAAATTGGTACGGCGTGGAGTCATTCTCGAAAACACCGTAACGGCCGAATCTGACGCCACACGGAGTCCACGCCTACTTTACCCCCACCCCTAGAGCGCCCGATGTGTAAACATGTAATAGACGTTGTCACGTTCAAATATCGGCAGTAGACGGAGTTCTACAGACAACCAATTTTTATTGCTACTAAATAATAACAATAAAATAAACTATTCTATATTACTAATTAACTATTCTATATATATATATTACTAAGTAAACATGATCCCAAAATTTTTGGTTTTCAATTTACAAAAATACTACCTATAAAATACTGCTATAGGGCCTCGTTAGGGCGGCTCGCCCACGTCTAGATAAGATAGTCATCGCCACTCCACTGCCCCGCGTCTTAATGCCACTTCGCGCACGCTTGCCGCCCGTACGCTTCGTTTGTTTGTTGAGAACAATTGCTCGAGCAGTTAGGCCGGCCATACACGGACTGCTTGAAGCAGTCAATCCTGACTGCTTCTGCTATCGAGTACGACTGCAAGAACGGTCCGTGTATGTTAATCACTAACTAACTGCTTGAGCGGTCCGTGTACGGCCGGCCTTACTCATTAATTTGAATATATGTTGTATTCTGGTCGGATGAAGGGTGTGCTTACTATACTGATGTATCAAACAAGAAACATTTTTGCTTATGATCTCTAGACCCAGGTAAAGCGTAAGTGGGGTCTTTTGTATGAGGCTTCAGTGACGACTGTATAAACATGTGTCTATAGGTTATTGCAATTTGAAAAACAAATTAAAATTGTAATAACAATTTATTACCGTTTAATATAATTTAGTTTAATATAACTAACCCCTAGCTAACGAAAAAAAATACCCCATGAAGGTTTTTACCTCGCCTACCCCATGGTGAAGGGGTGTTTTTGGATTGGTCTTTAAAAAATATTGCGCATTTGTTAAAACAATTTTTCGACTAGGTAAGGGATCCGTTCCTGAAATAAAGTGAACTCATTTCGTTAGTAGACCAACTAAAGGGTAAGTTTTGGATAGATGAAAATTCTCGATATGCCTAAAAAGTAACCTACCTATGCTTTTCAAGTTTAAAGCAATAGTGACGTAAATTACATTTGCTATGTAAGACAGAACGTGACTTTCAGCAACTATTAAGTTAACTCTTGGTATAATTTCAAGGAACTTTTCCACACTGAACTATTCCACAGGCACTTGGCCGGTTTTTTATAGGTTCAACACTCCGAACGTAATACGTTATACTCATAGAGCTACAAGCAAATGGTAACATTAGCATTGCGGTGATTATTAGCAAAAGCATAATTACAATAACTCGGTTCTGTAAAATTATCACCGAGAAAAGGTAGGTAAGCAAGTGCTAAAGCTGTCAATATTTGGAAGGACAGCTCACTCCACGTCCAAGATGCTACAGAATCGCTCTTCAGAACCTATTCAAAACACCATTACACGTAGCTACCAACAAGTAGAGGTACCGCCCTAATAATATACCTTGACACCTATAGTCATCGAGATCCCCATATCATGTGTTGCGACCGCGCATGCCACTAGTTCAAAAGCACAGATGAAATATTTGCTAGCACATAAATGGCAAGGCTGTTTGTCAGCATAGTATAGACCCGGAAGTCAGTTTAAAGACAGACTTTATAGCATAAAAACGAGGTGAGTAGTGGATAGAGGACCCCACAGGCGTCGATTACCTATGGTATCAAGTAGTTATAATCCGGCACTGACAATTACATCGCTGCTGTATGAGGTAGGTAATCACTATCTATATCTAATACGTTTAATCACTTTTATACATATGGACCTACCTATTACGAGAAATATCAACGTACAATATTGTTATTAATACTAAATAAACATTAATTTATTTAAAAAACAGACATCGTCTAAAAGATTCCCGCAAACTGGTTCGCAAGTTTTCCTGTTTCTTTATTGTTGACATACTAAGGTCGAGATTAGCGCGTATCAAGTCGAGTTGCGTCTGTTATGATGGTGCATTCAAGCTTTTCACAGGGTATTTATACGTCATAGTGTCGTCAGAGGCTGTGAGGAGTGTCGGTGGTCGGCTATCTATATACTTACACACGTGCCTCTGTTTGTCAATTCGAGTTTGAGTGCGGCACTGATCGCTGCTGCTAACAGTGCGCCCACTCGCCATTCATACATCTCGCCGGTTGTGTGACATCCTTCTGACACATCTTAGCACTGAACATCACATAAAAGTAAGTGAACTTTTAGTTACATTTTTTTAACGGCATTTTTTTCCGCGTACCTAACAGTAGGTTTTATCAAAGTTTTGCAGGAGTTTTAGCAATTAAAAATCGATTATAATTAATCGAGCAATTAAATCAAATGAATTGTTAAGTTTATTGAAATAATGTTTGGCTTCTTATACAGGGTGTATTTATTTGTATATAAATAACGCCTGGATTATCACTGATGATTTAGATTTTAACGCTAGAGAAGTGTGCCTAGAAAAGAACTTGTATCTAGGTACAAAGGCTTCTACAATTTGGCAAATTTCTTTACTAGATTTTCAAATTTATTGCTAAACCACTTAGGTTCAGGGTTGAATAGGAAAATTTTACAGTTTTTGGTAGCTTGACTTGACCTGCTAGCGTCTGTACTAGGTAGATATGCATGCAATTTCTAACTAAGTACATGTCTTTAAAATTTAAATAAATATTTATTCACATAATTCAAAAAATTAACTGCCCTGCTATATATAATTAATATTACTACAAAGTTATATTAACTCTTGTTAACAGACTTTTTGTGGTACATACTAACTTTATTAAAAAATTTCCCATGAACATTTCCTGAATATTGTTTATGTGCTTAGTTGTCTAATTAAGCTAATAATTAAAATCGAATTAAGAGTAGTAGTCATTCAACACAATTATTGAAGGTTATCCTTACTTTTATGCATCCCCGGAAATGTTCCTGTAGCTACATATTACATAGGGGCAGTTTCCGGAAAATATCTCGAATGTCGACCTCTTTTATTATAATTTAAATTCTTGCTCGATATTTATAATTCCTTTTAACGGTGAAATTTTCTACAGAAAAAATAGTAGACTTCCGATATATTTAATAAAAACTAAAGATCAAACAACTGTGACCTGATAATGAAGTACTGATGAGAAGCAGACACTAAATTACATCATTTCATGAGATGTCAACTAATTGTCGTTAAGATTAAATACATATGTAGACATTGTACTCATTGTTTGATTACAATGATCAAAGGCAAGGTGGCTTTGAATGTCGAAGAAGAAAGAACGATAAACATTTTCATCGTACTATAAAATATGTAGGTATGACTTTGTTTACTTTCACGTTGCATCTAAAAATATTGGTTTTCATGGAATAAATTAATTTTCTAGAAAATAAGAACCAGTTACTGTTTACAACCAGTTAGCCAGTGGGAGTGCCATCAAAATCGATCCATCACACAGAAAACCTTTTGAAAATATTTATAAATGCATAGTTATGAAAGTATGTATAGTTAATTGTGAAAAAATGAATTATGGAAGTATAAATGATGAAGTGTCATTTTGACAGCTTGTTACTAAATAGTAAAAAGATGTTATTTTGACATTACAAATAGTTACTCAAATTTAATGTATTTGTATAGATATACTAAGTATACATACCAACAATATAATTACTATGAATCTATAATTATCTGTAATCTCCGTCGAAAAAGTTGTCAGACAGCGCGCCCTCAATCATTTTCCATAAAAGTTTGCGTGAATAATTTTGGAGACGGAATATTAGAGAAAAAAAGTAATTGGTTTCGAGATTGCATATAATGACTCCCTCCTCGAAGGGGTGATTGCCCTCATTGTAGTTTTCCATCCCGACCCGCACTGCGCAGGCACGGCGAGTGGCGACGGTTCTCAAGCCTAACGTTGATTAATTATTTGTAAGTATGCATAGGTGCCGCATAAACGTATGTATCTGAGAAATATCCGGGGTAATGCGTAGCAGACGCTTTCTTGTTGACAGTTCAACAACATTCACATTCATTGCGCAATTAAAGTTGACGAGCAGATAAAGTTTTCGAACAAATGAAGGAATGGATTGCATATCATCATATAACTACGTATGGATATTAAACTATTTTCATGTTATTTGATTTGTTGTGATTGTTGCATTCAATCAATCAGAGTTTTAGACTTGTGTGAATGCTGATTAGCTGTAATTATGTAATCTTTCAGCCGGAATCGGATGAGTAACAAAAAATGTAATCGTTCGTAAATTCTGTACGTGTTAAAACACACTAAAGTGTTGTGATCATTATGGCATACTTGTATTGTGATGACACTTATGTCATACTTATTTTATGATATAAAGTCTCGTTTGTTTTGTTGATCATCGCCTACTAGACGGCATCATCTATTTCGTTAATGCCTGGTTACGTTATCAAAGTTGTCAAAGTCAAAGTTTCTAAAAATATGACTTATATTTGTTACTCTTTCACGCAAAAACTTCTGAACGGAATTGGATGAAATTTTGAACTCAGGTATATGGTTATACGGACATACCCATGGGATTGAGAGTAATGCAGGTGAAACCGCATGGCGCAACTAGAATTACATATAAATAAAAGATACCTACTTGTCCGGAATTTTGAGGAACTGGGTACCTTTAGTCGAGAGACGTGCTCCGTCTTTCCTTTAGTTTATTATGCGACATTGGTAAGTAATCATGTTCTATTCATGAAAACAACCATTGAATTACCAAGCAGGTACCTTTTCGTGGAAACTATTTTGAATCGCTGTCAGATTCCTAACGGCTAGCTACAGTACCTACCTACCTATGCTGACGAATTATGACAGCTCTGACCTTCCCGCAGAAAATTGTGCAATAACATTTTTAGTAACCAAATAAGTAGTAACACGAGGCGAGGATGAGTGAGAGAATATTTACGGAGAACCTATGTTAAGATTGTATTCTAGGTATTTGCAAAAACACGTAGTTATCCGAACACACTATATTCACGAATAGCACATTATTGACTAGATAAGTTCGTAGGTTCCCAACCTCCTAATGGCGTAACATACTATCAATCTCAATCTAATTCATGTTGAAGGATATTGGTAAACCATTTTTTCATATGTCCGATAAATGAGTCTCCTCAATAACGTAAATTATGCAATGAATGTTGTGGAACTACGAAAAAGGTAACTCATTGCTAATAACAGTATGTGACGCAATTACCCCACTGTACCTAGCTAGAATTTATTTAATGTAAAGTAGAGATCGGTACTTACAGAACTAATAAGTGAGAAATGCGTCTATTCTTATGAAAAATTATAAGAAAAGTACCAAGTATCTATCTAATTAAAAAAATGACACTAATAAAATCTTCTGAACTTACGACTATGAAGAATATAGACAGTTTCGAGTTCTTTGTGAAAATATTTAATTTGTAAGTATTTATTTTTTCTGTAAAATTATTAAACATATAACAGTTAAAAGGAATTGCTGTTTTCGCAATTCCTGTCGTGTAGTGTGTAGTTTTATGATAGGGTAAATGCACGTTTATTGTCTGGCAGCACAGACACTTAAATTGTAGTCCGACGGAAACTCCGCCGCTGGCAAATATTGTTCCGGTCCCTCGATGATCTTAGCTAAGTACTAAATATTTGTGTTACGGAAAATTGTATGGAATGTTACTTATGTAAATGAGTACATATGAGTCAATGTTGTTATATCGACGATACTTAATAATTGTTTATTTTGTCTGGTGTCGCGTGGAGGCTTGGCTCCTCGTTCCTCTGATAAGGAGGACTGACGCGCCGTGCGTCGTACTGACTTCTCTCTGATAGTGAGCATAGACAGCACAAAGTTCAAATAAATTATATTTGAAATAAACACTCGGTTCGGGTGGAACGATAAAAATATCAAAACAACCAATTAGATAAAACTTAGAAAATTACTACATAATGTATTTGTAAACAAAACAAATTCTTCAAACGGGTTATCATGTCGCGCATTCTTCAAGCGGGTTATTTAGAAGTTTTCCTTATAAGGTACAGTAGTACCCAAATATGCATATCAACATCATTTCAGCCGAAAGGCGCCCACTGCTGAATTTAGACCATAGACCCCCAAAGATCTCCACAACGACCGGTTGTGCGCCTCCCGCATCCAGCGGTTTCCCGCGACCTTCACCAGGTAGTCGGTCCGCCTTGTCGGGGGTCTACCCACGCTGCGTCTTCCGGTGCGTGGTCGCCACTCGAAAACCCGTCAGCCCCATCGGGCATCGGTCCTACGGGCCCACAGCCACTTAAGTGTTGCAATTTTTCGGATTATGTCGGTTACTCTCGTTCGTCTGCGGATCTCCTTATTTCTTATTTCGGATGACAAGATTCTACGTAGCTTCCCGAAAGTAGCGCAGACGAGTTGGCTTCGACGATTGACCTCCTTTCTCGAAGTACCTAAATAATTAAGGAAAAGTACATGAACATACTCAGATATTTCTAAGCATGTATATGCATCAAAATATGTATATTTACCTATAGGTTGGGTAGGCAATAGTAAGTTTCGTAAAACTCTTTACAGCTTTGCCTTACAATACAAATTGAAACCAATCTGTGACATTATAAATATGTTACTAAATCTTGTGCGCAATCTTTAAAATATCAATAAGAGAATAGATATGAATAAGAGATTGCTACGCAAATATATCTATGCAATTTTTCTATGAAAAAGATTGACAATTTGACATGCATCAAATTGTTTTCTTAAATAATAAATAAATATATACGGACAAATCACACAGATTGAGCTAGCCCCAAAGTAAGTTCGAGACTTGTGTTATGGGATACTACATAGATAAAGATCCAAAACCCAGGCCAATCAGGAAAAGATCGGTTTTCCATCATGACCTGGCCGGGGATCGAACCCGGGGCCTCCACGTCGCAGGCAGGCCTGTTGAGCGCTGCGTCACGGAGGACGACAATACTTTTAAGGACGACATACTTTTAAAATATCTTTACAGTAAATTTAAGGATAATAAAATAAAAATTTAACAATACTCAAGGCTCTAAAGTAGGTATACGAATCCTACGTTGTACCATAAATAATATATAAATATAATTAATTTAAATACATTTTAAATTAATTATATTTAGATATTATTTATGGTCCGAAGAGTAGTCGGATATTTTTGAGTGCACTACTTATTAACAGTTTATGTGATAGCAATTTATTTATTTCCGTATTTTATAGGTAGAACAGAAGGTAATTTAAATCTCGTAATTTAATACTTTCTAAATCTGGCCGCATTCTCATCTCAGTGACAAACAAATGTCAAAAACTTACACACACTGCTACGATCCAGGCGAAGCGTTTCACCTCGTCTTTTATACCGCGTACATCGAGGGACTGAAACAATTTGGCAGTTACATAAATTTTAGTCAGACGGTAACACCGCCGTTTCCGTCGGAGTACAGTTTATGTAAGTGTCTTCAAGTGAATAAGCACTTAATAAACTAGTGCGCTTTACCATCAACCGGGATCGCGGTCTAGCACTCGTATATAATTAAAAAAAAAAAAAAAAAACGAAAAAATACTTGTGAAAATATAGAGAAAACAGAAGTATTTTTAGATTAATACTGAGATCCGAATGTGAACGTATTTAAAATTTGCCACTATGATCATTTTTAATCTTAGATATCTACATTATTATGATTCGGTTGTTAGGACCGCTGTTGGCGACACTAAACCCTTCCCCATCACCGTCGGTGTACACCAGGGATCCGTCCTTAGTCCGTTCCTGTTCAGCGTGATATTAGATGTCTTGTCAGACAGCATCAAGAATTCACATGAGCAACCTCCCTGGTTGCTCATGTATGCTGATGATATCGCGCTGGCAGACGCGGACAGGGAACGGTTGGTGCGGCGGGTAAATGCGTGGAAGAACTCGCTTGAGAGCGGAGGTCTTAAACTCAATGTGGCGAAGACGGTGTACATGGCCAGCAACACCACAGACCCTATGCCTGTGTGCATAGGCGGAGACAGGGTCGAGTGCACAGATCAATTTAAATACTTGGGGTCTGTGTTCCACGCGTCCAGCGACATTGATTGCGACGTCAGGGCACGCATTTCCGCTGCTTGGGCAAAATGGCGTGAGATGACAGGTGTCATTTGTGACCCCAAAATGCCGGTTAAGCTTAAGGGACAGGTCTATAAGACCATCATTAGACCTGTCCTTCTGTATGGCAGTGAGGCGTGGCCTGTGCTTGCGCGACACAAGCAGGAGCTGCGTGTCACGGAGATGAGTATGCTGCGGTGGATGTGTGGAGTTACGCGGAAAGACCGCATCAGGAACTCCCGCATCCGTGGCAGTCTCCATGTCCGTGACATAGCAGACAAACTGCAAGAGAGTCGCCTGCGCTGGTACGGCCACGTCTTACGTAAACCGGCATGTTACGTGGGAAACAAATGTCTTGCCATGGCGCCTCCGCCGGGCCGGAACAAGCGAGGCAGGCCAAAGAAGTGCTGGCTTGACGTTGTAAGTGATGACATGCGTGCCAACAATCTCACACCACAGGATGCCAGTGATCGTGCGAAATGGAGGCGTAATAGCAGGAAAGCGGACCCCGGGCTCCAACGCGAAAGCCGCGGATGCGACCGGGATAATACGCTGAGATGATGATGATGATCTACATTATTATGATAAAATTGTAACTGCCGATATATTACTGAATTAAAGTGTACATACCTAAATAAAACGTGGACCATACCAGCATAATCGCAAAAAAAAAAGTTGCAAGTTTTGCCGTAAACACCTGTAATTTATTTTTTAAACATAGGCTGATGGACGGTTGTCGTTGAAAAAGGCGACTAAGTATCTAAGACAAAAACGTCCACTTTTTATCACTTGTTTTTGATTAATCGTTCATGGCACATGCATGATTCTCGTGTAAGTCACACGTGCTATAATATGATACAAAGACGCAGCATGTTTCAACATATTACATCGTTTCATGCACCGGAGCGTACATAAATGGCCCTGAGATGAGCATGTCAAGATATATAATACCAACAGACAATAAGTGAGATTACAGCAATAAACACCATGGGTGCATTTGCATAGTGCAAACAGGGAAAAAAGTTTGTTGATGCATCATTTCATTGTACGGGACATGTTGAGCGGGCTTTGGGCCATCGACGCTTTCCAAAAGAGTGGCATGACCTGTCCCAAAACTCATAAATAAAAAAAAATAAAAATTTTGGAAAAAATTAAAAAAAAAAAATATTTTTTTTTTAATTTTTTATAGTTATCATTTATAAATTGACGAATCTAACAAAAAAAAAAATATTCTTTTCTAACCAACTATTTTATTCCTTAAATGACATTGAGAATATTTTTTGATTGAGCAATGTATTAAGAAGTAAGTGTCATGGTCAAACATAAAGAAACGTGTAATAACAACCGAACTGAGAAGTTCAAAATCGTACCTACATTGAATATTTTTGAAAAGGTAATGGTTGTCTGTTCTTCTGCGGTAGTAACACGTCGGATACCGACGAGTCTTACATGAAACAACTGACACATATAGACGTATTCGATGACGTAGTTTGAAAGCAGTTTTTTTTCTATTATTTCTTGTCTTACCTAGATTAAAATCAATATCAAAAATTCACTACCGATTCCTCCAAATCAAAAAGGTACGGACGATAGCAGGTCAAGCTATTAGAGACTGTCAAGTATTTCCAATCAACCTAGAGCCTTGGAGATGATTTTGAGCTTTAGAGATACAGTTGAAAATCTAATAAAGAAATCTGACAGATTGTAGTAGCTTGAAATGCTGCCGTCTGTACGTTCAGCAGTTTTTTTTTTTAGTTTTTTTAATTTTTTTTTTTCCCGCCCGAACCTGGGCACTAAAATATTTATCGAGTTAACATTTATAACATTTATAGAGGTTGCGCCCTATCTTGTTTTCAACGGCTACAAATGACATTGAGATTATTAGATATCTAACGATGCAGTAGGTTGATACTATCTTAGAGTGCATGTCTGACAGAACCAATCGTGGTTCTGTCAGACATGCACTTTTAGATACATCACTAGATTATTATCAGATGTACTTACTGTAAACTTTGTGTCAGTTTCTGTATTCAATAAACCTTTTTATTTTTTACTTACTAGCTACACCCCGCGGATTCACTCGAATAAATCTCGATCCGGTAGAAATATCGATATTTCCTGGCCTAACTCAGAGGGCAATTTTTGTAATTTTAACAATGTTTAGTCTGGTTTTATTCTCAATCTGTCCAAAATACGTCTAATTGATTTTATATTTTGTCAAATATTTGTCGCCAAGGTAAAACTACGACTAGATTATGAGATTTTTAAATCACGAGATTTAACCTCAGGTCATGGTCAATTCATGTGTGAAATTTCATCCAATTCTAATCATTCGGTCTCATTTTAAAGGTTTGCAAAATCTCAGAATAATTTATTTAATACTATTATTTTTCTCTTTCATTTCAAAATTTGGTATTGACATAGTTGTATGTAGGTTTTTGATTATTGGTCCTGCTTAAGTTCTGTGTTTATTAATGCTATATTAGGTAATGGATCAGCAATATTATTCAAAATTATTTAGATTGTGATTAAAACTGTGTTACACAATTACCCTGCCAGTTATAAATAGTCACAATGAGGAAAAAAATGCCAAAAATAATTATAATTTAAAAAAAATGCTTATTAAAGCATGACTGTGTATTTAATTCTTGATATTTGATCTATGAAAACTGTTGGGCAATTATAAAATATCTGGCAATATTTAGGTTATCGTTTTGTCACCCTGTGATCTTATTGGGGCGCGTGAATAACGTGATGCTGCGACTTATGCCCCTAAAGATGAAGTCTTATCCATTTTTTTACGACGGACAATGTCCATATTGGGGTGACTGATTTGACTTGATACTCGCACTATCTGTAATAGACTACCAGTCTGGTCCTCTTCATTCTTTCGCAGTTCTTAAGTGAACATGAGCTGTGTCGGGAGCCGCATTGCTCAGCTAATCATACATTTTTAATATCTGTGTTTTTCTAAGTAATATTAAGATGGCTCCGAATACAGAACATACTTCTACCAACAACTTCGACTTTAATATAATATGTAAGTTATTGGAGATAATAAGATATAGGTATCAGTACATTTATATATCTATACTTTGTGATGGGAAGGCGTCCGATGATATTGTATCTAGTTAATGTTTTCTTAATTATGACACGTGTTAGATGCTATAATATCTCTAGGTACAGCTAGACATAAATTACCATTATATCTAATAATAATGTTTCCATATTATCCAATTCTAGCAATTAATAAGTAGTTCATTACCAATTAAAACCAAAAACCTTCACGTAGTCATTATTTAATATGTATATATCTAAACCTCGATTTACATTTGTTTTAGTGTTGGAGAACGAAAAGAAAGACGTTGAAAATCAAAAAGAAGAAGAAGATCCTTTAACGAAAGCCATTGGAGCGCTCGGAAAATGGCAAATATGGATATGCTTCGTCGTCTTTCTTGTTAAATTCCCCGTGGCCTGGCATCAGATGAGCATAATATTCCTCGCACCGCCGACGAACTTCACATGCGCCTCGATGCCAGATAATGGATTCGATAATGTCTGTTACTCTAACTGCACAGACTATGAATATGATCATAGTGTCTTCCAAGAAACAATCATATCCCAGTGGGATCTGGTTTGCGACAAACAATGGCTCAAGAATCTCACACAGACTATTTTTATGCTGGGGATCCTAGTCGGAAACATGATGTTCGGCCATCTTTCTGACAGGTTAGTTACAGTTTATTAGATCACATGATGTTTGAAAGCACTTGGTATCAATCTTCAACAAATTGGCACATCCGGCACTTATTGCTGCATGCCGTAGTGGGACCACTAATGTCCGGAAGAGATTAGTTTAGCGAATATCGTTCAAAGGTCATTGTGCTATTATGTAATGAAACCCATATTAAGATGCATTTAAGTGTACCCTCTGCGTGGGTACAAAAGAAACAATTTATTGTTGATATGAGAACTTCATGAGTGATCTGTAATCGGCAGACTTGGGTCAATGCTACGTCTGTTGATAACCCTACCGTTGAATCCTTGGAGGAAACCGTTTCCTACGTAGCAACACGCACTAGTCACGTTTCTGAACATGTGAACTTTGAAAAGTCTTAAAAAATACTTAAAGATTTGAAATATAGGTAATAGAGATTTTTCTCTAACAAGTTTGTGTAGGTTGTTTTATATTCAATTTAAAACCAGTCTTTGCACAGTAAAAAAAAAAGATACAATACTTTGAATACTGATTTAGAATATAAATTGCATATACATATCTATCCAGATGCTAAGCTATTAGATCTTTGTTTTTATTTTTATTCTTATATTTCAAATAATTTTTATATGTTTATGTATCCATAAATTTGTTTATTTATGTACTTACAACTATGAGTATAGCAGTGCAAATTTTGATAATTATCATAAGCATTGGTCACTTGCTAAGGTATCCTTATTGGTTCTCCAGATTCGGACGGCGCAATCCATTCCTTGCAGCAGTATTCCTCCAGCTGATATCAGGAGTAACCACCGCGTACTCTGTGAACTGGTACATGTTTACGACTCTGCGATTCTTCCTCGCAGTCGCGACTGGTGGCACCATGGTGACCAGCTTCGTCTTAACAATGGAACTTATTGGGGCCAAATACAGAGATACTATGGGGATTATATACCAGATACCATTCAACTTGGGTCATCTGACACTACCCCTCTTCGGTTACTTCCTTCGGGATTGGAGTACTTTCCAACTTGGGATCTCCCTGCCGTCCGTTCTGTTCCTGAGCTACTACTTCTTACTGCCTGAATCTCCGAGGTGGCTCCTGACTGCTGGCAGAGCAGAAGAAGCTATAAAGATTATGGAAGTTGCAGCAAAAAGGTGAGAGTATATTTCGCATCATTTTAAAACGTGAATTAATAAATATCTGCTGATCTAGTGGCTTCCGAAAGTTGACAAGGTGAACCTAATGTACCTTACACGTGGGTGTAAAACCTAACTTATTCAATGTTATTTTTTGTTTCTGCAAAAGCCAAAATACGTGTCCAATATTTATAAATATTTTTAAGAATTTATGTACAAAATATCAAAAAGGTATCATGAAAAACCACAAAGTTATTAGCCTGGTTGTCCCAAGAGAAATATGGTCAACGCTCGCTGCTCACTGCCCGTCGCTGTCTCACTGTACCCCTCGTAATATGATCTACCGTCAGGTGTGTAGCGCGCTCGGTAACTACACTGTAACAATTTCTAATGTATTTGGGAAAAAATATAACGTGATGTAAAAATTATTGGAATCGATTCAGTTGCTTATTCTGAACAAACTGTATTCTGGTTTCGATAAAGAAATAACGTTGTATACTAGGTACATATGTATATTCTAATTAACAGTTAACATTTACACTTAGTGTCTATTTTAATGACAATGTTTATCTTAGCAGATAAAGATGTGTAAGACGAACAAGAAATGAGTATAACATGCTTTCACTTTCACAGTAATCTCACGAACATCAATTAGTAATGTTATCATGTAGCTTAGTTTACCTAATAGGAATGTCGATACCTACCCCACGTTAAAAAACTCCGTTACGAGTAAAAAATAGATGGTGTGGTTATATAGCCCTATATTTCTTTATTATTTGTTTATCAAAGCGTGAAAAGATTATACATAGATGAAAATCTTTATCAATTGTTTATTACCTAATCAAAATGGTATGTTCCGCCGATTTGATTTATATAAGTACTTAAGCCCAATCTATTATATACGTGAACTAGGTAGGTACTACTGGCAATAAAAGTCGATTAAAAATTTAGTTTTCAATCGTTTACTTTAGAATCCTAATTACTGAGCAAAATATTTTATTAAATTCTAAACTGAATTCACTTTTTATTCAAGAACAGCACTTTAATTCTTTCTCTCTCCTTTAACTCTTAGTTTCTATTTTAAAATGCCAAGAAGTACATTATCGAATAATTTCGTGTTAATCGAAATTTGTTGCTGACCGTAACTACATTATAATCCTCAATACTACATTATTTTATCTTGCTAACAGCTCCTTTGTTTACCTACTTTAACGCAATCACTATAAAATGGTAACAAATGGATTATGTTTATCTACTCTACAACGTATTTTGCACTAATTAAGGCAATAATACATAGGTACATACATACATTTATGTATTTAAAGTAGCATACCAAAACGTGATAACAATAGAACGTCATAAAAGAAGAAATTTTTCCGAAAATATGAATAAAACCAACCTTTTAATTTCAGAAATGGCCGACCAACAGAGGGAATAGCGCCATCTACACAGAAGATGGCGGTGGAAGTAAGCGGTAAACAAGACGAGCACGCGTCCTTCCTCGCCCTCTTCCGAACACCGAAACTGCGCACGCGCACCATCGCCATCTGCTTCAACTGGTTCGTCTGCGGGCTCTGCTTCTTCGGCGTGTCGCAGTACTTGAGTCACATCTCAGGAGACATCTTCACTAACGTCGCTGTTTCTGCTGCTATTCAGGTAATTGTTAAATAATTTTTATCTTGAGTTTAGTTAGATATTCAATCTTGTTTTCATCAGTTTTATCATTCCATCAAGAGTGCACTACTATCATGTTTTTTTAGGCTGCAGCAGAGAAGTATGCAGTATCTTTTAGTATACCCAACAATGAGTTTTTAGTAATAAAGTAGAACGTTGAATATACATGTCAAAATCCTCTGAACGATTGAGAGCTTTACCTTTTACCTAGGTTAAGATAATAGTAATAAATGCCAAATCATTCATCATCAACATTTTGCTCAATGATATCTAAAATCCGACTTCATCTTGTAGACACTACATATCTATTTATATAGACATATTATGCAGGTAAGTATTCATTAAATTATGTTACCTAGAATTCACGCCGCGAACCAACATGAAACACGCATTTACTGTTATTATAATCACTGATCAACCTTTAAACACAAAATAAGTAGGTAATGGAACTTTCGGAAAACATTTACCAAAATTAATATAAGAACAACAAATAATTTAACAATATTAACCTAGTTATCTTTAATTGCGATGAGCAATATCATATCGTATACTTTAGTTATACATACGATAACTATTTCTTTAGAATAATGAATACCTACCTTATTGTAAAGATTCTTATTTAAATTAATTCAAAATATCTTTTCTCCAGGTACCCGGAACGATCATATCAATCTACTTGAATAGAGTTCTCGGCCGTAAAGTCACATTGATCAGCGCAAACTGCGTGACAGGTCTCAGCTGCCTCCTTATCATTGTCGTACCGCAGGCTGGAATCAGCCACCTAACTCTCGGCTGCATCGGTCTATGGGGGATGAGCATATCGTTCGCCACTGTCTATTTATATGCAGGGGAACTCTTCCCAACTGTCGTCAGGAACTCAGGAGTTGGACTCTCGTCAACAGTAGCTAGAATAGGCTCCATGTTAGCCCCGTTCGTCGCTACTCTTTCGCATACGAGTGCCTGGTTACCACCTCTAATTTTTGGATTAGTACCATTAATAGGTGCTGCCCTCTGTTTCCTATTACCCGACACTCGTGGAAGGAAACTACCTGACACATTAGAAGAAGGCGAAGCGTAATTGAAGCCATTGGCTTTAAAAAGTATTCATAATTTTAAATCAGTGTGATGTTGTATAAATGGAGAGTGTATGTGCAAGTGAACAATACCTACCTACCTAATTTATATGATATTTAATTTTAAATATTAATGTTCTTGAAATTGTAAAATTATTGATATTTTCAAAAGTGTATTCATGAAAACAATAAGATAAGACTAGACTAAGTATAAATTGGTCTATTTTTATAGGCTGTGATAAATAATTTAATTATTAATTAAATTAAATAATTAGTTGTACTAAGTATATGACTTGTTTCATTTACTTGTGCCTCTCTAATTATCATAAGATATATATATGAAATAGGCAGAGTGATTTTTGGTACTTGTGTCATAAATGTTGACAGAAAGAATAACATGGGTAAGCCATTTTCCCAGAATGTAATTCCAGATCCAAGGAAATATTGATCATGTTGGTAGTGGCATTATTACTACTCAATTAATTTAAAGGAAGGTAACAAAACTAAACCAATTTATATTTACTTGTTGAAACATAAAAACAATCAAATTCCGATCGCAGCATTAATAAATTTCAATATTTAATGTTTAGCCTCTAATGCCAAATTAGACGATTTTACGACTTGATATAATTTAAACATTTTTTTTTTTAAATAATCAACCAATTCCGTAAATCCGGAGGAATGTCCATACGTTTCCGATCAATGACCAAAATTCACTCTACCTATTCCGACCTAAGCTAATTATACAATATGTAACAGAAATCCTATTGCTATCCGTAAGCACTAAAGAAGACAGCTGGTATAGAATACATCGTTTCAACTCAAAATAAAATATTTTAAGAATTATTAGCAAATTAATTCAAGCTCTCTGAGCAACCGATCAGATCTTTCTGGTCCCTTAGCCCACACTGCTTCCGCTGATTAAGCCTGATGGAAAATTGGCTCATACGGCGAGAGAGAAAGCAGGTCTCTTTGCATCTCTCTTTGCCCACAATTCCATCTTGATACTAGCAGTGCTACTATCGAGACACACTTAGGCTGCTGCTGCAAAATGTCACCGGACAACTTTACCGTAGTTAATTGGCGACCAGTAGGCCTAGTATGAGTTTTCATTACGAAACTCGATCGGTGATATCGAGCGCGTTTGACTCAGCGATTGGCCCGCTTCAAGGTCGTAAGAACTCTCAACCAATGACAGCGCCAAACGCGTTCGATATCGACAATCGAGTTTCGTATTGAAAACTCATACTAGGCCTACAGATCTGGTTCAAAACGGTCTCCAAAACCTGGAGCACAGGCGTAGAGTAGCCAGCCTGTCGGCATTCTATAGTATTCATTTTGGAGAATGTGCGCGGGAATTGCATGACTTAATTCCTTCAACTCCGTTCCATCATTAGACGACCCGTCGTACGGCGAGTTTCCACCCTTACTTTGTTGACACCACCACGATCCTGAAGAAGGGTTTCGCCTTGTCTTTTACATTGCGACTTTCATCGAGGTACTTGAACAATTTGCTAGCGGCAGTCTTTCAGTCTGACTAGAATTTAAGTGTCTTCAAGGCTAGAGTGAATAGACACTTAATAAAATAGCGCGCTTTATCATCAAATACTGCATCACTGCTAACCATCAGACGGGATTGAGGTCATGTTTATAATATTAAAAAAAAAACATTACAGAACATTCTCTTCGTATCTACGTGGTCAAATGTAAATCTTGTGTCTGTCTGTCTTGTCTTATTTGTCTGTTGTTTACCTATATTTTGTCCGTTGACAGACAGATCTAGTGATTGCGGGAACAAATAATACATTGGTGGATACACGTATGGTAACATAATATCTGTAACAATTCATATATAAGATAATTCATAAAGATAAATTAGTTTATATTCTATTACCCGTTTTAAAGATAACTTTAACTTTATCTGGTATATGGACGGATGACAGCAAGTCAAGGTCAAATGTAAACTGTCAAATGTTCCTAATCAATCTTGACCCTAAAGTTGAAAATGTACTATAGAAATATGACAGATTGTAGTACTTTGACGTGCTGTCGTCTGTACGTTCTATGACAGTTGTCAAAAATGGTTAATTTAATGGACAGGGTATATCTAAGTATACCTATAACCCCTATAACGCAATAACATAAACCACAAAATCTTGAAGCAAAGTTACATGAACGTAAAGAAATATGGGAGTTCCATTATACACACCTAAATATTATTAAAAATTATTTGACTTGTACAGCTCTAGAAACATGATGGGTATCTATATCTGACTGACACTAAAACGAAATTGACCATATACACAAGCATATACAAAACATAGCACTTTACACTGTTACATGAAAGGATATAACATGATAGTATCATAAAAGAACAGTAGGTATTTTATGCTTTTATGGTATTTCTATTTTATTTAAGTAAGTATTTATTTATACAGTGCTTTAGTTAAAATTTATTTTTATATTGCACGATTTACATTATCACTATTATTTATAATAAACTACTTTAATATTTACAATTTTATTGTTTAGGTATTGTAAAATGTTATTAATATAAATTGTGCGTTTTCATACGCTTTTTATTGTTAAGTGTTCTAAAATAAATTTATTTAAATATTCTAGGTGTGAAAAATGTATGGAATGTAGGTAATAAGTAAAAAAAGTTATTATTCGTGTTGAAATTTATCGTTAAAATACTTACTATTAATTGCCAATAGTGTAATAGCTTTTAGTTATGATGGTAAAGATAATATTTTTAGTTACATTTTTGATGTCTTCAAATACCTATTTAGGTATTTTATTTTAATGGACATAACAAATGTTAGAAGGGTGCATTTTTAATCTCCTCTTTGGGTGTAAACTTGCGGATATTTTCGTAGAAATTTACATATTTCAAGTATGTACAGGCAGATCAGGGTTAATATTTTTAGACATGATTTCAAAATTGTAATCATGTTTTTCTGTAAAGTGATGTAGGCGTGTCTGTACTATTTTCCCATAGTATAACTACATATTTGAGCCATGCAAATACGTATGCGTAATATGTTACTACTCTTACGGTCAAAGCCAAATTTAAAATAAACTACATAACGATTGAAGAACCAATTTGGCCAACATCCTGTACAATTGTAGAAGATAATAAAATAAAATAACCGGGACGTGGGTGGTTAACATACGACATATGGCAAGTAATGTTAGCAACCATTATATAATCTTGGAGTACCAATTTAAGAATCAAAACCGAACATAGGCTAAGTAAGATTGTTACTAATACGATGGACCGTATAGTTTGCATAAATCAGTGTTATGATAAGTTTATTCATCATCTCAGCGTTAATACCAGTCGCATCCGTAGCTTTTCAGCTTTAGAGTCTAAGGTCCGCTTTACCAGTCTAACTGCTGATTTTGGCTAGACTTCGATATTTTCCGTGAAGCGACTACCATCTGACCTCCACAACCCGAAGGCGATATCTAAGCATTGCAGTTAAACCAATTGTTAGATTTTTGAGGGCTCCAACAACCCGTAACGACTGCCACTAGATGTTCATATGGCAACCAGGACCAACGGCTTAACGTGCTTTCCGAGGCACGAAAAGGCCAGTGCAAATATTCATATGCATGTATGTACAAATTTTTGCACTGTGCGGGGATGCCACCCGCGCCTCCTTGCGCAATGGCCGCGTTCGCTGCCGCTACGCCACGGAGGCTGTCTATGTTTTATGTTCTATGTTACTGGTTTGGTTTCCGGACTCAGTCCCTCCAGTAGATCGTTGTGCGTGGACCATGGCGGCCTTTGGTGGTTATTCCAGCCAGCCCACCTCCCTCCAGAAGCCCATCAGGTCGCCTAGCCTGTTGAGAAGATCTTGGTGCTCCTATGGTTTTGTTTCTAATTTGAGAAACGCCTGTACACTCGAAGAGTACATGCGCAACTGTCTCGTTAGCCTCTATGCAGGCTTTGCACAGAGGGCTGTCCGTTATGCCTATTGTGTGCTTATTCAGCAAGCAGTGGCCCGTAATGATCCCCGTCATCAATCGTTGGGTTTTCCTATCCAGGCGCAACAGCCTTTTGGTTAGCTTGTCATTCAGGGATGGCATAGCCTCCTTGGACTGCCTGCAGCCCGGTGACGAGAACCACCAAGTCTCCGCTTGTTAGTAGGCATACCTTTGTAGCTATCTGAGTATTTGAATGAAGGGGATAGGCGCAATGGGCTCTGTCTGCTGACCAACGCGCTGGATGCCCTTCTAGCCAGCTCGTCAGTTGCGGACACGCGTGTCCGCAACTCTCCTGGCTTTTATGGCTAGGGCTGCCAGAGTTATGCCCACACATTCTGCTTGATAAACCGTGTTGAGCATCCCTAGCGATCTGGATATATGTATGTTGAGGTCTTGTGAATACACTCCGACGCCCGTTCCTTGGTCGGTTTTTGATCCGTCGGTGTATACTCTCAACTCCTCCGGACCTGAGTGGTCACACTACTCTTCTCTTACGGAGGTCGTCTACGTTAACTGTTATGATAAGTTTATTAAACATGGGTAATGCCCATTTCTTTTTTAAATAAGTCAGCTTACTCCTCCTAATCCGCGACGAAAACGGATTTTATAAATGCAAATGCTGTGCACTTCTGTGAGCGATTAATTCGCAATACCTTTTTTTGTTGTGGATGGGAAATCATCAACAGACCCCTCCCAGTCTGGACGAATGGACAAAAACCCACCCGTGTTCCTTCACTTGCATGTGCGCCAGGTCCACTGTTTCTTTTTTAACCAACCCGAAACCCTGACCCAAGAGGCATCGGTCTTCGTAGACCCCGTCACGATGTGCTGACATCTGTTTAAGGCGCGCGTAAAACACAACGCGCAGACAATCCGGGCCTAACTCTTATCTGGCGGCGGACTGCCCACTGGTCGCCGCCCGCAAGTCCGCGCCTACAGTGACTTGCACCACTGCTTCGCAGAAGGAGGTGACGGCCTACCACCCACTCTCGCTCCAGACCATGGTCCGGAGGAAGAGTGGATGGTAGGCTAGCTACCATGGGCGGACGCGAGAGACCGCCGCCGATCGCCGCCACGAGGACACGGCGGTACTCTACCCAAGCCGGGCAGACCACCACCGGTGTGCCCCACCGTGTACTCAGCGCGATCCCCACAGTGGTGATACCCTGGCCTTTTTCTCCCGCCTTATTCGGAACAGACACCTCCAGAAAGAGCCGTGTCGATTGAGGACCTGCGTAAGGCGGAAGGTGAGGGACTCTCTAACCACTCTTCAAATAGGGGACTTACAGCTACTATTGTGTCGCCATGAGATCCCGCCGGAGTTCTATCCGCCGTACAGCAATTTCTCACGGTAGGTATGCTACGGCGTTTTGCCTCCTCTCGCCACTCCCACATGTGGGTGAGGGCTTTGGCCTCCAAATCCCATGAACTGGAAGACACAGGTTGATACAGTGTGTACAAAACTAAGGGCAGTTTTCAGCAAGTTTTATATCCTTAAGGCACCGTTGAGCAGGAAAACGCTGCGATTAATTTATTTTGCACTAGCCTATTATTATCACTGCTATCCTATGAATTAAACACATATGGCCGTACATTTAAAACCCATCTCAACAGTATAAAATCACTGCAAATCCGTTTTATGAAGTATCTTGTCACACCATGCACAAAACTTGCTTGTAAAGAAAACTACGAAAAATGTTTTGTTGCTTGTAAGGTGCTTCCTCTTCATGAAAAGAGTACCTGTTGGTTCTAGAACAATACTACAATGAAAATTATAGAATACATATGCAAAATAAATATAACACTAGAAGTGTTAGGGAACGTAAACTTATGCGACCGCCAGTAAAAAATTACTATGGCAAAAGAAACAACAAGTATTTCATACTTACACTGTTCTACAATAATAATAATAATAACTGTGGTAGGACATAACATTGGCTGCTGGCAGAAGTTACCACCCACCAGACAAAGTCTTGCCGCCAAGCGATTCGTCGTGTTCCGGCATGATGTCTGGTGAAGCCGTACGGAGCACGGGTTTGAGCAGTTGTGTTGCGATGTGTGCCAGGTCATCATCATTTCAGCCGAAAGACTTCCACTGCTGGACATAGGCCTCCCCCAAGGTTCTCCACGACGACCGGTCCTGCGCCTCCCGCATCCAGCGGTTTCCCGCGACCTTCACCAGGTTGTCGGGGGCCTATCCACGCTACGTCTGCCGTACGTGTGTGCCGGGTACGATGCGTCAAATGTTGTTGTGTCGGAATTTTGGTCGTGTAGGGTCTCCACATCAATCTCCCTCTGGCGCAGCATCGTTGGTCGAGTTGTTGGGTTTAACATTGCACCACCTCGCTCAACTGCCGTCTTCCTTCCTATTCCCTAAGTTTTTTAAGTGAATGGGCCTAATAAACTAGCGCGCTTTACCATCAACGATTGCATCACTGCTTACCATCAGGCGGGATGGCAGTCAAGCGCTAGTTTATAATTATTTAAAAAAAAAGAATGGATAAGAAAGAATACAATTGTTGGTCGAAATAAAGCATTTATTTATTATGGCGGCAATCCGCCAAGGAGGCTCGCCGCCTCAGTGGAGACCGTGCGGTATCCCCGGTCCAGCGGAACGGCCATGACCCTCTGGTACGCGGCCAGACATCAGGCTGGTCGCTTCCTCAGAATTCGCAATATCTTTAACTGTAAATTAGTGATTTTTGTTTGAGTAGGTACATATGTGTGTTATTGAATGACATAGGTATCAATAAATAAATTCTGTACCGCCGAATATGCAGTAAGTCTATAAGTAATTACATATCTTACTTACTCAACTTTTGGAAATATCATTAGCATGTGTTATCTATCTATTTTGAATTTCAGTGAAACAAAATGGATAAGCGATAGGTCGCTTCGTAAAATATCAAACGTGGATTTTATTTTTAATTACGATTACGTCTGATTTTCAATTAAATAATATAGTATTTATCATACCAAAGTATGGAGTACATGTGCTTAGACAACAATGTGATTGTTTGAATCCGTAGATAAGATACGAGCATATTTGCAAGATCAGTCTCAAGGGACTTGTATGCGACTGGACATAACTGGCGAGCATAACTCAATCAATAGCGCAAGTTGGTATACCTGTTAGGAGCAGCTTTTTTGGACGTTGGACGACTACGACAGGTAGGTAATTTAGAATTTCATATTTATGTCTTAAGACTAGAACTGCCGCGCGGCCCCACCCGAGTAAGTTTCGATATGTTTTTTTATATATGCTCCACTGCTATTGATCTCAAAGTGATGTTATATAGCCTAAAGCCTTCCTGGGTTAATGGACTATCCAATGCAAAAAAAAAAATTCAAATCTTACATGTAGTTCCTGAGATAAGCGCGTTCAAACAAACAAACATACTCTTCAGCTTTATACATATATTAGTATAGATAAAGATAGTCAGTCCACCTTTGGATAATCTTTAGTTTTATGGGAACAATAATATTACAAATGACTAAGCTGTGGGGGTGAGACAGGCAAACAAGATAAGCCAGACGATGATGCTTTTGGGCATCAACAAGCAACCTAGTCGGGCTTTTCTAAAGACGTTAATGCTATTAGTAGTTGGTAGACTTTTATTTTTATCGTCACTTACGTATTTAATTGTCAGGTATTGGTAATGAATAGATTGTGGAAACGCTGCATCAAGAAAACCGAAGCGACTAACATAAAAAATCACATAACATAACGCCTGACACATTTCGTCATGATATAATAGAGGGTGAGCGTATTGCAATCATTCAGTTGAACATCCAGACTCCAGAAGCTACCGCAAACACTAAGTACCTATGGAAAATCCAATAACACTTTACCATTCTTAGTATTTGCTATAATAAGTTGGACAGGAGCCTTCACAGGAGATTCACAGTACTATCTACAAAATATTGCAAAACGTTTGGCTTCAATGTTGGCAGGAATTGGAGGATTTATTGCACCTTTTGGCGTAAATATAAGGATAAAACGAGTATCTATATGTACTTAGCAATGATTTGCTATTTTCTCACTAAAATAAAGGCAATTACACTTCCAAACACAACTGAGCAAAGAGAACACGCAAAATCCTAAAATAGTGATTTGCTGTATGTAGTAAATATTTCAAGTGACGATGACGTCTTTAATTTACTAGGTATTTGTTCTTGTATAAGGCGTTCTTTGTTATAAGATCGCGCGATCCGTTTCAATGGTTGGAATGAAAGCTCACTCCACATTCTCTCTTTACCTAAGTTTTCCCAGTGAGTATATTCTATAAAGGTAGGGGTCGCCCTAGCGCTCGGCGGCAGGATGAGATTGTTGCCACCCCAAAAAGAGACTGGATGTCCACCGCCAGAGACAGAGCTAAATGGAATTCTTTGGAGGAGGCTTTTACCCTAAGTGAGTCCACACTACCCAAATTCATCATCATCAACAACCTTTTTATCGTCCCACTGCTGGGCACAGGTCTCTTCTCATACAGAGAAGAATTGAGCGTAATCACTACGCTTGCTCAATGCGGGTTGGCGATTTCAGACTTATAAAGTCCAGGTTTCCTCAAGATTTCCTTTACCTTCAGTCATTGGAGTCCAAGATACACTTAGAAAGTACATATAACTTTTAAAAAGTTACATTGGTACTTGCCTGACCTGGAATCGAACCCGCGCACTCATACTTGAGAGGCTGGTGTTTTAATCACTAGGCCACCACGACGTACCCACATGAAAACAATTAAAATATCTTGCACAAAGGATTTGGTTTTAATGTTTATATTTTTTGTTAATTTAATGAATTGGCGTTGTAAATGAATTATATTAATATCACTTCATTAATTGTATTATTATTATATTCCACGTTGCTCTCCCAATAATAACTTCTAAATGACCAAAATGGGATGTAGCAAGTGCTAAAGTAAGTAATCTCTGTTGTTAGAAAGATATACTTATCCAATTAACACAATTTTCTCTGGACTAATTTTCTTATCAAGTAATAATTGACGGGCTGATACAAATATGATAATGAACTAATACTGATTGAGTAACAGGTATAGTATTGTGTCGTTAAATGATAAATGTTACATTTTCTGAAAGTAGTAGTAAGTATCTAGTAAATTTATACAAAATACTTGTCATTAATCCTTACTAATATTATTAATATTATATTATTAAAAAGTGAGTTTGTCTGTTTATTCCACTTTCACGCCGTACCTACTTAACCGATTGCTTTGAAATTTTGCAGACGTAAAGTTAGAAGTCCGCATTAAGTAATAGAGTACTTTTTATCCCAAAAAATGATATTCCCGAGAAAAATTAGTGAAAAAAATGATATTTTCGCGGGGGGAAAACTAGTATTTTTATAACTAAATGAATTCCACACTACTAAGAAAATTAACTAGGTAGCGACGGTGTAGGTTATTGCACTAAGCATATATTCAAATGATCAACTTAAAATATGAAATACCATAAACAAGTTACCTTGATCTTCAGGTTAACTTCATTATGAAGATCATAAGAGTATATTACCATTACACTAGATTTATGATTGCGTGCACCATCCAAGTAGCCATTTTCGTCACGTTATAAATAATGTGACCAATTGGCCATCGGTATTTGCGACATGTCATCAGATAATAATACAAAGGAATAACAATAGTCATGGTTGATTGATCATTGCGACCTAACCATGAATAATGTCGAATAAATTTTAAGGCCCTTGAACGCAATAGCTATTGGAACCAGTTGCCAGTAACGTACCTTAAATACCGAAATGGTTTCAGGATTTTTTGTCTAAATATTTAGCAACTGAACTTTATTTCACTAAATATACAAATAAAAACTAGACATAAAACGGCATCTACTGGTTCACATCGCTGTCATTCGAAAAAGTCCCAGAAAAAATATAACACACCTTTTTTGGGTGAGAAATCATTACATTTTGAGTCAGATTCGTCAGATTTACTGCACATTTTTGACACGGAAATGTGCGCAGGTTCTTCCTGATGGTGACGTCCGTCATAGAAGATTGCCTAGTAGAGTGTGCTGAGATCTATCTGAACACCATGGAAACCAAACGCTCGTTCGACCCAAGCAATGGCGAGCTACCCATTGCTCTCCACCCGCTAGTCCGTGCCTACAGTGCGGTGACTAGCAGTCGGCTGCTAACTCCCGTCGACCAGGGCGCAGAAGGAGGCCTCTCATGCACGCTCGGTCCGTACCATGGGCTGGACACGGCAATGCTCCACCCAAGCCGGGTAGACCATCGTATAGGTACTCCACCGTATTCTCCAAGCAAACCGCACAATAGTTAGACCCTGACGTTTCCTACCGCCTATTCTTAAACAAGCGTAAAACCTGCCGAAAAAAACGCGTTCTTCTCTCGCTACTCCCATACATGTATGGCGTGGGTTTTGGCCTCCAGATCCCATGATGGAAATCCCACAAAGAAGTATAACACTCCATACGCCCCTGATAAATTGACCGTTTAACGGAACGTGACGTAAAATACACAGAGACTGCTAATGAAACACTCATTCCTTAAATGAATCAAGCAACTCACAATATCTCTTACTCAATTCACTATCTCTTACTCAAACTTAAACAAACAAGTGAATTCGTGTTCATAGAGTATACTTACTTTACTTGAGATAACAATTTAAGCTGTTAATCTGTCGGCGCAACTGATTCAGATAAAATATATGTATGTTATGACTTAGCTATGCCACCACATATTGTATGATCACGGCATGAGTGTGCATCATTCCGTAAGAAACGACAGACGGTTTTTATGTTATTTACTTTGAAGTAAGAAACGAAACATTTATGGTTATGGTGTCTTAAACAAGTGAAAAAGTTGACAATGAGTACGACTAAATTCGTATAGTAGTTAAATTGTTAGGTAAGTGTGCTCAATATTCCAAATCTGTTACTATCTACCTATTGTTAATATCTGTTATAATCTATAGATGGAATAATGGTTATCTTTTTATTCCAGTCAAACAAAATGGATGAAGATCATATCGAAACAGCAATTGGCCGGTTTGGAAAATATCAAACATGGATTTTATTTTTAATCGCAGTAGGAAGGTTTCCAGCTGAATATCAATTAAATAATGTAGTATTTATTATACCAAGTGTTGAGTACAAGTGCTTAGACAACAATGTGGCAAACTACTGTCCTTGTGAGAACCCAAAATATGACACGACGGCGATTGTTAGTTCAGTGACGACTGAATGGGATCTCATATGCAACAGAACATATTTAGCGAGTTTGGCCCAATCTATGATGCAAATTGGGATACTGGCAGGCAGTTTACTATTTGGATATATGTCTGACAGGTATTTACAAAGACATTTCACACCATAGCTCTTAAAAATACGTAACTCATAATTCACCACTCACCAACCTGCTTAATATACGTGTACATATTATGTATGATGCGCAGCGAAAGGCTACGTGAGATGCGGATTGACATCATTGTCATTATTTGCGACACAACCGCAAACTACGTGCATATTTATGTATATTTTTCTTCTTCTTCAGCCTATAGAGGTCCACTGCTGGACAAAGGCCTCCCCCAAGTTGTGGGGGTTTACCGTAATCCACAAGATTGGCAGGCGGGTTGGGGATCGCAGTAATTTGATATTCCACAGGAAAAGCGGTGCTGTCTGCTTTCCTGGTGAGAGTTCCCTTAGCGCCTCTTATGGGTGTCATGGGTATGCCATGGGTGTCATGGGAGGATATGGTTTGCTACTATTCTAAGCCCGGTACCACACGGATTACTTTAGCATCATGATATATATATTCTTTTTTTTTGGGTTTTGTCAATACCAAAACTTTACCTAGAATATATTATGTAAGTATGTATATTTTACTCTCTTTCATTTCAGGTACGGTCGAAAATCTGTCGTGCTGATATCACTATTCTTTGAAGTAGTTTTTGTAGCAATCTCAGCATTTGTACCATATTTTTGGATGTTCTTTCTCTGCCGATTCTTGATTGGGGTTTCTCTTGGCGGAGTGATGTTGTGTTGCTACATACTGCTTATTGAATTGTGTGGGAAGTCGTTCAGACCATATGCAGCTGGACTTCAAGAAATACCATTCTTAATCTCATACTTTACGCTACCAATCATAGCGTACTTTGTAAGAGATTGGAGAGTCTTACAATTAGTAACGTCAGCGCCATGGATTATAGTAGTCGTGTATTACTGGCTACTCCCTGAATCTCCTCGATGGTTGATCACTGTAGGCAGGAAGAAGGAAGCCATCGAAATCCTTACGCATATTGCTAAAAAGTAAGTGAAAACATACCTATTACTTACCTACAAAAACGTATCATCTATTACCTACAAAAAATCTTATAGCTAAATTAACATTTTTATTATTTTCAGGAATAATCGGCCAACTGACAATATAGAAGCTCTTGTCGAAAAACTAGAACTGTTAAATAAAAACCAGCAAAAAACTGGAAACTTTATAGACCTCTTCAAAACTCCAAAAATCAGAGTATACACAATGATAACGGCATTCATATGGATGTTTTGTTCTCATACATTCTTCGGCATTAATCAGTACATAGGCCGTCTCCAAGGGAACATATACTTGAACGTACTGCTGTCTGCAGCGTGCCTTACACCGGGGTTAATTATAGTCATCTTCGCTACATTGCATTCAAGAAGAAAATTAAGCGTTATGTCTAGTTTCATCACTGCAGCGGTGTCTTTATTAGTTTTTGTTATCATTCCAAGTGATTTAAGAGCAGCGACGTTAGCATTTGCAATAATAGGTTTGATAGGAGCATACACATCTTTTGTCCAAGTGTATCTGTATTCATCTGAAATATTTCCGACTGTCATCAGAAATACTGCTTTAGGTTTTGCTTCAATGTTTGCAAGATTTGGAGGTTTCATTGCTCCTTTTGTGGTAAATATAGGAATAGAATGGGTTTCTATACTCATATTTAGTGGTGTAGCATTCAGTGCAGCAATACTTTGTTATTTTCTTCCTGAAACTAAAGCGACAACTCTTCCGAACACTATTGAGCAAAGAGAGCAAGCGAAGATGTAGGAATATGATGCTAACGTATATTTTTAATTTAAGTATTACTTTTTTATATTTTTCAATGCATAGGTTTTTTTTATAGTTTTTAATATTAGAAATTTGCACACTAAGCTACTATAATCTGGTCAAATTTTTTTATTAGATATTCAACTTTAGCGCTTTTGCATTAAGGCTCAAAGTTCATTGGATGGATTACATACATATACTTACAAAGAAAAATAAAAACAATATTATAATTTAGTATCATATAATTTATTGCATTAAAATAATCTCATAAGGATTACGAAGTCTAATAATTCAATATCTTTATTACAATAATCATGACTTTGGCATTGATGAGAACTCACAGTTGTATTATACTTCTAAACTCTATAAACGAAATTATTATTAAATGCATTCAATTCCTACAAGCATTATCTAAATTATTAATTTCTTGAGAAGTCTGTACTGAATATTATGGAAACCTCCAAAATACCAAGTTATGAATATGGAAAAGAAGCAGTGATATAGGACCCAGAACTGGAAAATGACGCTGTTGATGAGAGAATATAAAAAAATTATATCAATGACGGTCCAGAATAGTAATCCTAATTTTGCTGTTAAAAGTGACCTTGGAGATCGATGAGGTGGTGCTCTGTTGTATTGTGGATCGATGAAATTACCTGGAAATTAAAACTAAACGTTATTTAATGAGAAATAATTTGCAGCCTGATTTAAAGTAAATGAAAAGCAATTAGTCAATATTTACCAGACTTTTGTATTAAAAATATGTATACCGTGGGTTCGTCAGTTTTGATTTTTAATTGCATTATCGCGTGTTTTTTAGTTTAGGTTTACCTTACCCAGGGCTGCGGGTTGTTCGAAAGAGATTAGGTAGTACGTGACAAATGACGGAAAACGCGTTTTTTTTTTTTGTTAGTAAAAGTTAACTTAATTTTGGTAGCGAATTGCAAAAATCGAAAAGACACTTTGAATGACACTACAAAGTACATTTTCGTTTTCTTTTTCTTGAAGGAAGTTGGCTGCCTTTTATATTTTTTGAAATATCTTTTTATATATGCCAATATTTCCTGCGACTAAAATTAAAATTCTGTATCAAAAGTCCTTTCTCTTGTTTTTTAGGTTTTTTTCCTTAAACCTAACCACTATTTCCACCTATTACTTTATTTTTTCAAAGGATTAATAAAGTCGTAAGCAGAACCCAGTATTCCCAGAAAGGAGAATGATATCATCGAAACAAGTTCTCACAATGATGTGTATTGTGTAGCTGCAATCATAATATTCTTGTTAAGTTTTTCGATAAAGGAAGGTAACTCACCATCTTTGTAAAATCTTCTAAGGCTATACTCTTTTTCCCGCCATCGGTCACCAAGCCAAGTTTTAAGGTCTTCTGCTTCTTGGGGAAGTTTTTCTATAGAATATCTGGAACAGTAAAGAATTTTAGTTCATAGATTTATAATACATATTTTGACTAATCATATTGAATCGATGGTTGGCATTGGCACTTTCATAATATCCGTAAATGCGCTAACCGTGCGACGGGTCGTCCGATGATGGAACGGAGATACCCACTCCCCAAAATGCATCCTATAAAACACTGACACGTTTGTTATAAATAAATTTCAGGATTATACACAGAATTTGGCACCCATTAAGATCTCAATTCTTTTGTCGGTGAAGTCGACAATCACTCCATATTGAAATTGGTTCCCATTTTTTAAATATATATTTTTTGTGGGATTTACTCATATACACAAAACCGGAACAACTACCTGTAGGTCATACAAATATTAGTTCCGTACAGAAATGGAACTCGCGATACGCAGCGTAGCAATCAATCGCTCAGTCACTGCACCAAACGTGCCGTTTTAGATGAGTAATTTGCTAGTTGTAATTACACTTGTGTGAATTCAGTATCTGGACGATTCAATTCAGTCTAGTGGAATAGCTCCTTTATCTAAACATATTGTGTATGCTATAAAGCAATTATACTCAAGTAAAGAAAATTAGAAGTCCATGGTTTAGGTGCTCCTGCGTTTCGAAATTCTGCGATAAATCGACTCCACTACTATCATTGATGGTTAAGTATATCTATCACCAATCGAGATAAGTAACCACATGGTCATGAGATGTAGTTATTTAGTAAGAACCCGATAGAGGTTTTCGAATAAAAGCACATGGCTAAACTGAAGTACCTAGGTATGGAAGAGCCCCGCAATGAAAATGCATGTAATAAACATGAATCATGTTATACTATAAAAGCTAGCAATATATAATGCTAAATAGCTGAAAATTAGTACTTTGTAATTAAAAAGGTTTAGGAACTCTTCATATCTGCACAATACTGAAAATATTATAACTTCTACGACAAAGGTACAAAAACTTCTAACAATAACATTGCTATGAACTTTTATCTAGGCGTTTTAAGGTGTCTGCGACTATTTTTGTTGATAATTGTGTTTTCACTGGTGATTTTGTGCTAAGATACTTGAAGTAAATATGTACAAAGAGGGAATTGCAAGAAAAGAACTTAATACAATGGATTAACGATACTCCCTGATCTTTGACATGTCAAACCAAATTAATGCATAAAAACAATTCAGAAACTTTTTTACGTTTATTAGTTCACGTAAGTTATAAGAAGTTTTTAAACACTAAAAAATTCATGAAGGAATATATAAAATTACGAATTTCCCATTCTCATTTCATATTCTCGGTGGTAGGCCATAACATCAGCCGCCGGCAGAAGTTACCACCCACCAGACAAAGCCTTGCCGCCAAGCGATTTGTCGTGTTCCGGCAAGATGTCTGGTGAAGCCGTACGGAGGACGGGTCTGAGCAGTTGTGTTGCGATGTGTGCCGGGTACGATGCGCCTAATGTTGTTGTGTTGGGAGTTTGGTCGTGGAGTATCTTCAGATCAATCTCCCTTTGGCGCAGCATCGTTGGTCGTGTTGTTGGGTTTAACATTGCATCACCTCGCTCAACTGCCGTCTTCCGTCCTATTCGCTCAGTTTTTCTGAGTGAATAGGCTCTTAATAAACTAGCGCGCTTTACCATCAACGATCGCATCACTGTTTACCATCAGGCAGGATTGCGGTCAGGCGTCAGTTTATAATTATTAAAAAAAAAAAAAAAAAAAAAAACCTTAAGACACTGTTTAATTATCGTGACCGCACATAATCATGTTTCATTAAAATACCAACATCAGTAAATTTACTACAACTAACCTTTTAAAGTAGAAGGAGACATGCGTCGGAATGTTTCCTCGAAACAAATCCATTTCGGTTTGCGCCGGATTGTCATAGGCCACGGTGACGTCATAGACAGAGGCAAGGCCAGACTCCCGCAGCCGAGAGCACAATGCTACCCAACCAGTGGTCCGCGGGTGTAATACATACTCATAATGCTGTGAAGGTAGAATATTATTCAATTAAAACTCAAACGTGATTTGTGATCCGGAAATGATTGTTAGAAGTAAGTACGAAGTAATTAATAGAATGATTATATTTAACATAGTGATATTCAGATCCAGTATAGTAACATATTGACTTAATTCCTCTATGAAAATCCAGTATTGGGCGCTAGTCTGGATTGAAATTGCATTCTCGAGCTAAAATAATGTGTTGGATGAATGCAATTCAGCCTATCCATAAACATAAGGTAACATTTGAGAACCGTGACGAAAAGAGTACCAAAATCAATAAAAAAGCATAGATCAGTAACGGACTGTTAACAGATACAATAGAACCATAAGAGCATCCTACGATAAACTCATTATGGTGGGAGAAAAACTGACTAAGAAAATACTTTATTTTAATTGCCATAACTGGTAGTGGTCGTCCCAGAACTAGCAGAGATCAATGCAAATCTAATCACCGATTATGAAGAACTATGTCACGCGGATAGAGCAAGGAGGAACGGTTCAACTTTTCCTGCAGCTGTCCTAGTAATAAAACTACTTGTCCAATATGGTGATTAAAAGAAAATTTATGTGATTTTACTTGTCTTAATATCAAACTACTTGCTCAAATGGTAATTAAAGGAAAATTAAGCTGATGAAAGACATACAATTTTTACATAATATTTACATAGTATGTGAGTAGTCCACTGAGAAGGTTAATAGATGGGTAATAGATACTTGGGTAGCCTGTCACTTTGCTGTAACCGCTGAGTTAACAGCCTGTGTGACGCTGAGTGGCATGATTAGACACGTTATTAAAATATAGATTCCAGTTAACTAGACAAATTAGAAAGCGTAATGTATGACAAGCAGAGCTAGCTTAAGTAAATAGAGGTTGCTGATAAATACAAGTAATTACACCAATAGGTTAATAAAGGCTAACCCTAATTATATGGAACCATGGGGACCCTGCTACCTACACCTTTACCTAGCTGTTCGTGAAACGTGTGATGTGTAACTAACATATGAGTATGCCAGTGATATAGTATCAAATTAGACATTCAATTATAAACACTAATAAAACTCCACTTTAAATTACAACAATTCGTTTCACATTAGAATTATCTGATATTAAATGAGATTAATGTTGCAAATCAAAATTATAAATAGGTATGTCAGTGATATAGTATCAAATTAGATATCCAATTATAAACAATAACAAAATTCAACTTTTAACTACAACAATTTGTTTAACATTAGAATTATCTGATATTAAATGAGATTAAATATTGCAAATCAGCTCAAGTTGCCTTGACAAAGGTAGTGGATATCTATTGAACCGGAAAAACGATGGCCATCATTGCAAATGGATTCAGTGATGATAATCATTATATAGTCATGGTCAAAACTTTATGCATGGATGACACAGTAAGATAATACATACCTGCATGTTATTAGCACGTGCAAATTTCTCGCTACGACGAAGGTTCTCTTTACTTAAGTCCGTTCCTTCAGGGAATAAAATAAGTCTGTAATCGTAATCCAGTTTCTGATAGTAATCTACAAACTGGGACAGATTTACTTGGTCTTCGCGCCAATTCCTCTTTACGTACAGGAAAAAGTTTAGTTGCATTATCCAGCCTACAAGGTTTGTACAAATACGATAAGGTCATGTCTAACTGCCTTTTTATCTACTTACATATATTTTTGTTTAAAATTGTAATTAATTATTACAAAGAATTTATATGGGTGGTTTTATGCGTATTGAACTTACCCATGCCAGGAATGTTTTTGATTTCATCCTTTAAAACAAATTTTGTTTTTGATTTGCCTCCAAGATCCAAAGCACTATTTGATTCACTGAGATTTTGAAATGTTTGTTTACAAGAGCACATTTCACCAGCTGGATTTTGCGTCGCATGGTATAGAGCTATCCATATATAGTTCCAATCAATTCTTGTGCGATGGTTCATCACAATAATCGTCTTTTCGTCAGGATTCATATAGTCACCAAAATGATGTAACTGAGTATTACAGCAATATTGAAACAGTGCCTGAAATAATAAATTCAGCAGATAATAACATTCAGTTAAGATATTATTTAATTTTTTATCAAATATTTCGTAGGATAACGTCTTACCACAGGATATAGTTCCCACAACGAAAATAATGTATCAACTAATTTTCTATATAATCTATGACTAAAAAACATCAGGTACATAACAGGACAGTAAAGAATGAAGAAGCCTGAAATCAGAATATAAGAAGAAACAAGATGCTTTTAATAGGTAGATAGTATTGTTTAGATTAAGAAATTAAAGTAAGACTTACCAGCAAGAATGGTATAATACCAAGCAGTGCAGAGCAGGAAGCCCACCGCCATGGTGGTACTGCGGCCCGCGGGCTTGCACTGACGCGCTCAAGAAGCCATGCCGATGCCCAAGTCAGCATCGTTAGATTAGAACCCCTACGTGATCCACTAAGCCCTATTACATGACACCTTGCCGTGGAATATATTATCAAGGAACCTTATTTTATTATTTTACTGTGTAACATAGAAGTTAACCGTCTCATGTTAATACTCTACATTATAGGTTTCCTTTAAATTTCTCTTTCTACAATATTGACGTTATTAGTTGACTGTGGATTTTGCGACTTTCTGTTTAATAAGGCTTCAGCTTCTTCTATTGTATTCGTTAATTCACAATCTTTAGTTTCTGGCAATAATAAGCATAGCAGGCCCGTTATCATTGGAAAAATAGCAAATGCAACCGGCGAACACCATTTACCATAGGGTCTTAAGTCAGCAGCAAAAGGAGCAATCATAGCTCCTACTCGAGCCATCATTGAGCAAATTCCTATTGCTGCATTTCGAACTACCGTTGGAAACATTTCGGTACAATATAAATAAATCACAATGAATATAATGTAACAGAGTAATTCACCGATGCATCCGATGACTACTGATGCTTTGCCTTCAGGTACAAAACCAACTATAAATAAACATAAACTGCATAGGGCGTTTCCCGCAACAACGACGGTTTTGCGCTTGGAGAACTTGATTAAAGGAATGCAAATAATACACGCGCACATACACACGCTGCCGGTGGCCGCTACGTTGACAAAAACATCGCCAGTTAAATGGCTAATATAATAAGTAACGCCGTAGAAACAGTAACTGCAAACGAGCCAAGTGAATGACATAACGATGATATTTGTTCTGAGATTCGGAGTGCGAAATAGATCTAACACTGTGCTTCTTGGTTTTGTGCGTTTGTGTTTTAATTGGTATAAGTCAATTCTTTGTCTTATAATGTCGGTTGGTAGTTTATTTCTGAAAAGCAATATTTAAATTTTAAATATAATAATTCTGTAGGTAGTCAAACCAGACATAGCTATAAAACGGATGGAATACAATTACATTTTTGCTACTCGTTCCATTAAAATAATTGCTTCCTCTGTTTTGTTCATCACTAGTAACCATCTTGGAGTTTCTGGCAAGAAACATATATAGAACAACAGAAAAACGTTTGTAATTGATATAAAAAGTTGAAAGTAATAATAATCTCTTATAAAATAACCAACTGCCGCAAGGACAATGTGCCCTGCAGTGAAGGGTATGTGAAATAAAGCCGATATCAAGTCTCTATTCACATTTCCCACGTATTCCATGACTATCACAAAAGATATGATAATGATACCACCATTTGCAAAGCCGACTAACATTCTGACAAGTGAAAAACTCCAAAAATCTGGCATAAACGATGTCATTATTCCAGCGAATATCTCTATTATCACTGATATTATTAAAGTTGGTTTTCTACCATATCTGAAATGTAATAAGACTTATTAAGTATATCTCCCAATTTAAAAATAAACTATTTAACGAATGATATCCACTTGTCTGATGCAATTCCAAACGATAAACTTCCACTAAGTACGCCAAATTGAAAAATTGTTTGATTTAAATCTTTGAGCCAAGCATTTTCACATATCAGGTTCCATTCCGTGACTATAGTTCTGGTGAATATAGACTTATCGTACACTGGGTTATCACAACATGTAGCGTTTGATCCTGGGCAGTGGTAGTGCGCTGGTGGAGCCAGGAAAATTATTGCCATTTGGTGGAATGCTACTCCGAATTTGCTCGGAAATACAATAAAACAAAGCCAATAATGGTAGCGCCCAAAGTTTCCAATCAATTCATTGATGTGTGTCATTATATCAGAATGTTCATGGTTGGTTCAAAACGGGTGGCTACACATTTCATTATTACATGTTACAAATAAAATGTTCAAAAAAGATCACTGTTACTGTGCAATGTCGTTTATTGCTATGAAAGTAAAAACGGGTTGGTTCTGCTCAAGGTTGGTTTTCATTGCGAACATTACCATTACTTATTTCAAATAAGTGCAGTTAATGATAACTGCATACATGCAGTTATTTATATGAAGAAGGTCGTATATAAAACCACCACAAAAAAGACTATAACAAAAAGTACTATGTGACGTGAGCAAACGTGACTAATGAAGCCAATATATTCAATGACATGTCCTATAGAAAACATGTTATTTAGTTTCTGACAAACATATCTATTTAAGTCTTGTTTAGGATTGTATAAAGCAAAAACATTAAAATTATATTTACTTATCAAGCCCTATTTTTAAACCAATTGTTCCAGTTTCATGTTTTCGTATTAGCTGAACATCCGTTTTCTTTTGGGATGGGAAATCATCAAATGACTTCTCCCGCTCTGGGCGGAGCGGAAGGGCGTGTCAGACTTTTACTGATTAAAACCCACCCGTGTTTCTTCACTTGCCTGTGCGACGGCCAAGACCACGGTTTCTTTCGGTTCCACGAACCAACCCGCAACCCTGACCCAGAAGGCATCGGTCTTCGTGGACCCCGTCACTAACATCTCTTTGAGGCGCGCGTGAAACACAACGCGCCGTCGACTCAGGCATGGTCCTTACCGGGCGGTGAGCTGCCCACTGCTCACCGCCCGGAAACCCGCACTTTCGGTGGCCCTGGTCGGGAGTTCGATGTCGTCTCCCATCCAGGGCGTCTCCTGCAGTGTCTAGTGGGGCGAGGACGCTGAGATTCCCGCTCCTTTACCAGCATCACTGCTTCGCAGAAGGAGGTGACGGCCTACCATGCACTCTCGTCCCGGACCAGTGTCGAACGCGAGAGATTGCCGCCGAACGCCGCTACGAGGACACGGCGGTGCTCTATCCAACCCGGCGAACCTCCACCGTGTCCTCAGGGCGTTCCACACAATGGTGACACCCTAGCGTTTCCTCCCACCTTATCCGAAACAGGAACCTTTCGAAACAACCGTGTCCGGTACGGACCTGCGTCAGGCAGAAGGTGAGGGCGCCGTGGCGCCTCTCTAGGCACTCCTCAAAGAGGGGACTTACAGCCACCATTGTGGCGTGCCCGTAGGTAAGCATCCTTAGTTATGATCGATTGAGTTACTGAAACATGCTTCAATCTTTTGATTCTTGTCAGATTTCCTCATAAGATATAATAGATACAGAACTGAGTATTGGTCAAAGTAGTTTTACTAAGAAGTAAGTAGTAAAATACCCATTGAAGTGTTGTCATCGCTGAAACCCTGCTCGTGTCTTTTTAAAGAGCCTGTAAATTTGCCTTCTCTGTATCCTGTACCTGCTCGTGTCTTTTTAAAGAGCCTGTAAATTTGCCTTCCCTGTATCCTGTACACTCAAAAATGACTACTTACTGATAGTTTGGTGTAGCTCGATAGTTAGTGTAATCAAACAGTTTATTATTCACATGTATGTTTATGCGACAATTGAGATAATATTGTTATTTTCTTGAATTATGATAATACCCAATTTGTTATATTATGTTTCATTTCATACGTCACTAACCGGAAATAAGAAATTGTAATGACATTTGTTTTGTTTTGTTTTGTTATTGTATATGCTATGTTTGCTTATTATTTATCTCCACTACGTTCCATGTTATTATTACTAACTGCCCCCGCGGTTTATCCCGCGTAAGTTTGATGCCGTGGAAATATCCATGTGTTATTCCTAGCTATCAACCAAATAGTAATAAACATCCATACATACATATAGTATACACATCCTTACACGGTTTCACGTTTATAATTCCAATACGGCAGGATAGTAGGATTTAATGAGACGTTGCTTTCCCCTAAGATACCTAACTAAACTATAAAGTAACTTTTTACGTTTATAATAATTTAGACAAGTCGGTTTGATAAGATAGATAGATAGATAGATTAATAAAAGATATATAAATTATTATATGTATGACATCTTTATAGAGATAAGTATGAATAGAAAAGCAGATAATGTCAATTGTCAAACACTGGTGTCATTCTTGTTAAATTATTACATTATCTATTTATGTAATAGTTTATCAAGAATGACACCAGCAGGGTAATTGTGAAACACACTATAGTAGCAATGGTTTAATTTTGACAGTTCAACAACACTTATTTCATTTCTGAACAGATACATTTTTCTTACTTTATGAAGCAATCGTTTAGCTATTGCTAATCAGCTGTACAGTGGTCATTATAATGATAAAGAATGTAAATATATGTGTCGGAGATCGTCGATATAATTTTAATAGAAGTTGCTGATTTGATTTACGTAGTAGAGGGGCAAACGCTTGTGACGTTATTTTGTGATGGCGGCTCATGGACAGAGTCGCTTTGGAAAGTGGGGTTCGTCGAACGATCACTTTGCATTGAGACGCGGACCAAGGCACTGCTCCGAACCGAAACTGCCGGTTTGCCTATTCAAATTGTTATTATGAAGATTGGAGGGTATATCTACACGTCGTGCATTAATTCAAAACTCACCTACGAAATGGAACCTGTACCACCACACCAAGATGCTGTCGATCCTACCGCTCTGCCGTCGCTGTCTCCGACATATGTATATCCGAGATACTTGACTTTACTCCAAATATCCGATAAAAAGTATGAGACAACGCAGATAAGTAATGCTTATCAAGAACCTTGGAAGAAACACTAGGTTAACGTAGCACGTGAAATTTACATACGTATATTATTTATTTACATGCCACTTACAGTGACCTTTAAAAGTCAGTATTGGGATTTATAATAATTCCGAAACACTCGACTTTACCCCCAATAACCGACAGAAGTATGAGAAGAAGAGAGCAGATAATGCGATATTTAACAAGAACCTTGGACGAGACACTAGGTTAAAGTAGCACGTGAGTTCTAAATTACCCGTAATTATTATTTATTTACATACCTTTGACAGTGGTCTCCAAAAGTTCTGTTGTGCTGACTCAATAATTAAAAATAATCTTATATACTGTTACGTGATTATTTTTATGTAATGTGTTAAGTAAAGAATCTATGTATGCATAAAATTTCAAAAATATAACATGAAAAACCACAAAGTTATGACTTATGAGATTGTTATTTTACTTGGTTATCCCAAGAATAATATAGTAATGCATCGCTCGTCCGGCGCCTGCAGCGGCGCGGCTCGGCGCAGGATAGGCCTGTCTCACGCGCCTAGTACTATGATCTAACGTCAGCTGTGTTGTGCGCTCATTGGAATTGATTCAGCTGCTTATTCTGAACAAACTACATATATTCAGGTTTCGTATAGAGAAAAAATAACGTTGTATAGAGTTTAAACACCTGCAGGGTAATTGCGTAACACATTATCAGTAGCAATAGGTTTCATTTTGACAGTTCAACAACATCCATTGCGGTATTTACGTTGTTGAGCAGACATTACTTTGGAGCAAATGAAGCAATGGAATAGCAATGTAATGACGAAATGCTAATGCTAGCTTCAAAATGATTCCAACTGATTACGCAACTAGGGTGCAGGATCACTAGTACTTTAAACCATAATCAGATGTGTCAAAGCTGAAGTGGAAAAATGTCAACAAATATTTGGAGGACACTGCATATTTTATCTCAACAATTGAAACGTTTACGCATGTGTTATTCCGTTAACAGTCAGATCAAGTTAGTAAAAAACATAGAAGCAAGGTTAAGTCGTGGTGGCCTAGTGGTTAAAACACCAGCCTCTCAAGTGTGAGTGCGCGGGTTCGATTCCAGGTCAGGCAAGTACCAATGTAACTTTTCTAAAGTTATATGTACTTTCTAAGTATATCTTGGAAACCAATGACTGAAGGCGAAGGAAAACATCTTGAGGAAACCTGGACTTTAAGTCTGAAATCGCCAACCGGCATTGAGCAAGCGTGTTGATTACACTCAATCCTTCTCTGTATGAGAGGAGACCTGTGCCCAGCTGTGTGACGATAAAAAGGTTGATGATGATAGGAGCAAGATTATGTTGATTTGCATAAAGTTTAATTATGATTTTATTATTTCTACAACCATATTCACCTATATAAAAGAGGAGTGTGAGGACAGCCCCCGTGGCGTAGCGGTAGCGAAGGCGGCCGCTGCGCAGGGAGGCGCGGTTTCGATCCCTGTGTAGTGCGAATATTTGTATGTATGAATATGAATATTTGCACTGGCGTGGTCGTGCCTAGGAAAGCACGTTGGTCCCGGTTGCCATACGAAAATCTAATGGCAGTCGTTATGGGTTGTTGGAGCCCTCAAAAGTCCTACAATTGGTCTAACTGCAATGCTTCGATATCGCCTTCAGGTTGTGGAGGTGAGATGGTAGTCGCTTCAAGGAAAATATGAAGTTTAGCCAAAATCAGCAGTTAGACTGGTAAAGCAAACCCCATACTCTAAAGCTGAAAAAGCTTCGGATGCGACTCACCTATATAAAAGAAATTTCAAGTCCCTATCAGTCCCGCATGTGCAAAAAGTTATTCTACATCAACAAAGTTCGCAAAAATAATTCGAATAATTTAAAAATAAATTTAAATAAGTAAAACTAAAGTTATTCTATTTAGACAACAGACCTCTACTATTAATTTAAACATCCTGTTGGTTTTGGCGGGAAAGTCAAGCTGAGTGTCACGCTCATTTTTCATTGGACTTTTAAAATTATTTATAGTGTTGTTTACTAAATAAAAGTGCGTGATCTATGTAGTAAAAAGTGCATTCAGTAAATAATTCACAAAGAACAGTGATATATCGCAGCATAGTGGCCACATCATGACTTTGTCTCAAACCTCCATCGTAAGACGGGTCACGCGGCCGTCTTTTTCGACATGAACAATTCATTACATGATATTGGCTAAATGCACAAACCGTGCGAAGTCATAAAAGAATATAAGAAAAAATTTAAACATCCACTACAATAATGATACAATACAAGTTGTAAGTACAAAATACTTGCATCTCGAATTCGATCAAGAATTAAATTCTCTATACACATTATCCTATAGTTAACACAGATGCTCTTCTTATGGCATATTATGGCATAGCAGAATCACATTTTAAGTATGCGATCATATTTTGGGGAAACTCTACTGAAAAAGAAACTGCCTACTGCCTTTAAGGCGCAAAAAAGACGCATTCGAGCGATGTTTAAAATGAAACCCACTGATAGTTGTAAACCATACTTTAAAAAAATATAAGATATTGACATTATCTTGTCCGTATATACTAGGAGTAGCTGTGTTCGTGAGGGCAAATCCGAGTCGTTTCAGAGGTATAGCTGACGTTTTTCCCCGCAATATACGCGACAATACCTTGCTACGTCAGGAGCCAGCTAAGACAGCACCTATGCGCAAAAGTGCCAACTGCATGGCTCCAGTTATTTATAACTAGCTCCGCTCCTATTGGTCGCAGTGTGATGATATATAGCCTAAAGCCTTCCTGGATTAATGGGCTATCCAACGCAAAAAGAATTTTTCAAATAGGACCAGTAGTTCCTGAGATTAGCGCGTTCAAACAAACAAACAAACTCTTTAGCTTTTTCTTTTAAGTTAGAATAATGTAGTTTTGAACTATTTTCCTAAGCTGTATTTTCTAGTTGTAAGTTGAATGTTTTAAAAAAAAATTGCATGCTTAAATGTTAAAACATGGCTGTCATTATACATGTTTATTATCTTTATATTTATCTCTTTATCTTTAAAATAAGATTTTACATTTTTCTGACAAGCGGTAATTTTTTAATAAAATTAACTTACCCTGTCCTTTTTTGCCTAGAAAATACTTTTTTTTTTGAGATATAGTGAGTGTATTTTAAGCGGACTGCAAAAATAAAGTGTAAATATTCTTAATAATGCTAAGAGTATATAACTAATTCAAAATAAGATTGTAGGATAGCAACGGCTCTCACATTTCGCCGAAAGATTTCAAATATAATGAATATTTGTAATTTTGTATGACTTACAAGTAGTTGTTCCGGGTCTGGATGTTTGTGCATGTGAATTATGTGTATATTTGTAAACACACCCACGTTACAGGAGAAATTCCAGTGTGGTGCAACGTTTTATAAGAAAAAATAAATAAGAAATCAGGTATTATTATTAATAGACTGAAAATTTGAGGAGGTTCTCAATTCGAGTTTTTTTTATTTTTTAACTTCAGACAGAACTCCTTTATTTGTAATTCGATATGCATTTTTATATAAAAAATATACATTCAGATTATTATTATTACTAATTTAGATTATTATACATGGTGTTACTGTTTTTCACAACTAATTTGATTTTTGTACATTCTAATTGCTTGTAGCAAACTTTCGAAATTAATTAGTTATTTTTTACTTTGCAGTATTTTTTCGAAATCGCTTTTATTCTGCAAAAAAGTTTTTAGTGATAAGATGTCTGTAGTCCTTATCATCACCTATCTAGCCTTCTTTCAAAAATGTTATGTTGACAGTACATGATAAAAAGCTAGGTTTTGCGATGAATTTTACTTGTTCTACGTGACGAGCGATGAAATCCCACTCACAAAAGACAACGAGAATGCAAATTTTTGAATCAACATGAATTGCCTTGACTTATCATGTTAGATTTGTTTATCCTGCTTTGTAACAACAGCTCTACAAATGTAAATATCAGTAAGTGTTGTGTGACGTATAATTTAGCTAAGGCAAAATATTTTGATAGAACAGTCAAATTTAACAGTCTTTCGGAATATTCAGCTCTATTGTTGATCTTAAGAGGTTCATGAAAGATAATAATATATCTAGTTTTATCTCTTACACGCAAACAAAATTAAATAAAGCCATACAAGAAAGTTAGATATGAGGAAACGTAAGTAAATACACACATCAAAAGTGTCTAGGGATCAAGCATTTTTATGCAGATTTCTATCTATCTCTATTAGATTTATTTCTATCTATATCTCTTTCTATCTCTACAAAGAGACCGGATACAAGACGTATACGACACTGGAGAACCCCTGGACGCCAACAGCGATTAAAATCCTGCCAGGAAGTCCATCCTTATAGTGGTGGAACCATCATGGTATGGGCGGGTATTTGGATCGGCGGAAGAACTGAGTTGATTTGGATCAGAGGCAACCTCAATGCTCAAATTTATGCTGAGACGATTGTATCAGACGTCATCGTTCCTCTACAAGTGCAAATCGGTCCCTTATTTCAGTTAATGCATGATAATGCACGACCGCATACCGCAAGAGTTGTAAGACAGACTCTCGCCGCAGCTAACATCAATGTCCTGCCCTGGTCTGCTCAGTCGCCAGACTTGAACCCGATTGAGCATGCATGGGATATGCTACAGAGAAGAGCTCTGCCGAATATGGAGGGTATCCAGTCGCAAGAAGACCTTTTTTTGTTGTTGCAACGAACATGGGCGGCCATTCCACAGCGTGATTTGGATGAACTCATTTTGAGTATGCCAAACCGATGTTCTTGTGTTGTTAGTGTTCGCGGTAGAAACACGGATTATTAATTGTTTAAGTTACCCAATAAAATTTTAGAGAAAACTGTTATTTCAGTCTTTTTTTCGAACTTTTGTGTTAGTGGTTCAAATGTCAAATATCCCTTTATTACGAAAATGGCAAATTTCTTTATTAATGCAAAGGTGACTTGGTTTATCGTTACTGTGACAAACGAAAACACTTTATTTGATGAACCCTTAAAGAAAATTTTAATTAATATCAATCAGGAGAAAAGTTATTGCAAAAATATATGTTGATCCCTAGACACTTTTGATGTGTGTACATATAATACATTAAATACGTATTTCCTACTTTAATAACCGTTATTAAACTAAGTAATTGTAATAACATCGTTGTAAAATGAAAACCAAAACAGTTCACATGTTTTCGGCTATAACGTTGATTAAAAATTTAAAAAAATCAACGTCAACGTACTGTAGCGAATTGAAATCCCTTCACGAAAACATTATTGGATTCTGTAATGATAAAATTAGTCAAAGTTTTGGAGTCAATTTTAAAATTAAACCAATTGTGAAAAACACAATATAACTTGTAATAATTTACGTTCAATATTTTCATACATTGTAAAAAACGAATTTACCTACTTATGTTTTAGAAATATATATTTATATATATACATCGCATATCATTGATAGTAAGTTTGTAACAACATAGGTAACATCTCTTAATAGTTACTAAAAATAAGGGCCAGCTACAATGTTTTTACCTGCTGAATAAAACAAATGCCTTTTTATTACTTACTTATAACTTATGGGACATTAATTAATATTTACACTTTTTCACAATGTTAACTTAAATATCGGGAATAGCATTATTTTAAAAACAATATCACAATATTATCATATATTATCATGTCCACTCTAATGTCTTTCAGTTACAAAACCAGAACTGTGTAAACTTTGTCTGTAAACAACAATACTTTGTATGTTTACCATGTAACTTGTGCAATGCACAAATTACCTATCATATTAATAATTTAGTAGTAAATGTTTTATGCTAAGCCATAGTCTCTACCTATATCGAAGTACCGATACACTCAAGTCCATAATTGATGTCTGTGTCGATGTGGTATAAATCAATTTACTTTTATGAATATTTACAGTACCTATTATCTTACAGTATTTGATTGCCTTTATTTGGCATTTCTTTACTTGCTCACACTTTTGTCTTTTTCCCAAACGCTTCACCCTCTTCTATTGTGGTTGTAAGTTCGCAACCTTTGGTTTCGGGCAGAAGTATCGTTATACCAGCTGCTATCAGTGGCATCACTGCAAACGCGACAGGGGGCATCCACAATGCCTTAGCTCTCATTTCTATCACAAAGGGTGCTATCATAGAGCCGATTCGAGCTGCCATCGATGAGAACCCGAGAGCAGCATTTCGAACCACAGTAGGAAATAGTTCTGTACAATATAGATATACCACTACAAAAACAATAAAACTAGCTACAACTCCAATGCTGGCACAAATTACAGAACCAACACCTTCAGGTATTACTGCTAAAACTAACAAACAAACTGCACATATGAGGTGAAATATTATTACAATGGTCTTTCTTCCTATGAACTTCATAAGAGGTATAGACATAAACGTGCCCAATAAGGTAACGCTAGCGCTGCATGCTACATTGACGAAAGCATTACCGCTAAGCTGTCCTACATACTGTGAAACACCATAAAAACAGTAACTACACGTCAGCCAGTTAAACGACATAGCTATAATATTCTTCCTGAGATTTGGAGTTCGAAACAAATCCAAAATATTCCCTTTCTTTAATTGGTGCTTCTCTAGAGATGCCTGGTATGCTTCTATATCCGCTCGTATATTTTCTGTAGGACGATTGTTTCTGTAAAAATAGTTTAACAATTAATAGATTTTCTTTTACTTGATAAAAACATTTTTGATTAATCAGCAGGATATGGTTACTTACACTTTAGCAACACGTTCCAGTACAGTAATAGCCTCTTCTGTCCGTTTTACTGCTATCAACCACCTTGGAGTTTCAGGCACCAGAAAGAAATATGATAGTAGGATAATGACCGGTGCAGATATCGATAGTTGGAAATCTGAATAGTCTCTGAAAAAGTAGGCGAATACTGGCAGCAACATATGGCCCAAATTAAATGGAACTTGGTATAGAGCAGAGATGAGATCTCTGTACTGTGTTCCGACGAACTCCATAACAATCACAAATCCAGTAACCATAGTGCCGCCTACGGACATACCCACGAAGAATCTTAAGAATGTGAACGTCCAATAATCTGGTACGTACGCAGCGGCTACCCCACACGTTACTTGGATTACTACACCAACTAGAAGAGGATATTTTCTTCCGAACCTTAAAAGCAAACACATTGTTCATCAATAATACAAGTACCCATTCATAAAGTACAAACATCAATAAAAATGAAATATAAAATGGACGTTACCTGTCAGAAGCCATTCCAAAAAATACACTGCCCAATAATGTTCCCAATTGGAATAAGGTCTGTGTAAAACTTGTTAGCCATCTCCTCTCGCATATTAAATCCCATTCCATTATTATGGTTCTCGAGAAAATTGAAGTATCATACGTTGGGTCTGGGCATGGACATGTATTGTTCATTTCTGATGCACCACAGCTATATGAAACTTTTGGAGACAAAAACAGAATAGCCATTTGATGAAAAGCTACTGGAAATTTTGTTAAAAATATTAAGAGACATAGCCAGAGATGATATTTTCCAAATGACCCAATCACCTTTTGAATCAAATCTTGCGGAACTGCTTTGGGCGGGATTTCCCCTGAAAACAATGAGAACACCTGTGTTACATTAACGGCAAAGATAAACATTATCACCTTGAATTTTCCCAACTATGCTGGGATCGGCTCCCAGTCTTCCCGGACGCAGCATCTGATAAGACTGGCCAACCCAAACAAAATTGAGAAAAAGCTGGGCAGATGGTGACCATGTGATCAGTGGCAATCGTTTGCATTTTGAGAATTAAAAACATTTCCTGTGCTATTTACGTTGTTAGACAGACAAACTAATCGAATCGAATGCAATAAATCAATGGATCAGAAATATCCTACAAAATGATTCAGATTGTGATTTGAAAACCATCGTGGTAGCATTGAAATTTTATATCGTTTATTAAAAAAGCTAGCTACTACCATCTGTCAAACTTTAATAGATTTTCAAAATTATCTTACTACCACAAAATAGTGTTTAGCAGTCGTTAAACACTTTCTACACTGAACATTAAGGACTTTGGCGTAATATTGATACTAGACTCACGCAGACTGTTTAAGTTTTTGTGGTAAGACCGTTCAAGCTTCAAGGTATAAGTGGAGGTGGAACATCACAGTTGTGTTAGCCGGTAGGAATCCGATACCCTACTATCGCCCCCACATTAGTTTCGCAGCTGAATGAACTTCCTGTCCATGAGGATTGGATTTCAGCCGCGAAACAACCAACCAAAAAAAGAGGAAGATTGAAAGCATGTCCTAAATTCAAGGTTACCTACAGTTTGCACGGGAATGTCCCTGCCTGCCTGTAAGTATCTGTCTGTGTATCTGTTACATTTCTAGTCAAAGAACCCGCAGATCAATTCCGAAAAATCTAATCGTGAAAAGTTGGTGAAGTGAACTTTCAGTTGTGTCAAGTAGCATTAGTTGGAGTGCTGAGTCCATGCTTACTTAATCTAAGTTTTCACGATGATATGTTTACAGAATGGTATTTGGTAATTTAATATTTTAATACAATAAAATAATTATGATTTTATACAATGATATAATTTGATAAGTGATAATCAGAATAGAGTGGTAGCCCAATGTTTACGGCTGCAACTTACGCGTTGTACGGACCCCAAAACAATGAAGGAAAACATTGTGAGGAAACCGGCATGTGGGAATAAGTAAGTTGCTCACATATAATAAATAGGTACATATAAATAATATGTTATGAAAAATAATGGAGGAACGATGTGGTAGATTAAACTCACAAACAAACATTATGATGATAGGAGATCGGTCTTCTCTATAATAATATTCTTATATATTTTATCGCTTTATTGGTCAGTGACCTACTCTTTGAACTTTTTGTTAACAGATGCGCCATAATATGCATGTTTCCAACTATTATCTGTTACAATAATAGCATCAGTAATCAGTTTATACTTTCACTATTGAAGTTATTTATTGATACCACCAGAAAATAAATACATTCTGCGATCACTTTTAGGCACCTAATAAGTACATTTATAATAAGTAATCATAGTAACGTGTCATTAACCTCGCTATATTATGATCGCATGTCTCATTAATTGATCACTTTAGTATCATTAGTTACAGTCACAAACATTTATTCGTTTATTGTGTCTCTCAATGTTGTTTCATTCTCTCCTCCTTGTTGCGGCCTCGTTTATTTGTTTTACTTTTTTAAACCGTTCCAAATACCTAATTATTTACCTGGCCCTGACTGAACCCTACGAGTAATAATATTAGGTCGTTGGGGGCAATACCCGACGAATTTTCGACAAGTTCAGTGATGCTAAAACTTCATTCTTGTAAGTTATAATTTTTGTATAAGTTTATGTTCACGCCACTTCACACGATGGTCGGCAGAAACGACAGAACACCTTGTACTATTTATTACTGAAACATTATAATGGTAATATACAAATGGATAATGGTTAAACTATACGGGTTAAACTTAGTTTAATTATCAACCTAAATAGTTCGCATTCGTATACTAAACGGTTTCGGATTTCTACGTGTTTATAGACATTCATAAATACTGCGTAAAGTTGACTAGTGATGAGCGATTCTTTAACCATAAATTTTTGACCTTTAACGTCATTTACCTATAATCATCCTTTACGAATAAACACCACAGTGTTTAACGTTATGTAATTGTGTTATGTAATTACCTTGCAAAACATAAATGAAATGTCTTTAATTATAAATACATACATACATATCGGCAAATCTACGCTTTTAATATTTTACAGACACAAGGATCAAAGATCTTATACTGTTTGAAATTAATTTATGAGTTAATTTTACGTATTTTTACAGATTCATCTCTACACTAGTAATCAAACGCAGTGTTCAACGGATTCGGAGTACTAGTATATACGCTAAAAAATATTAGGATATGTAATAAACTTAGTTTCACATTTTTTTGCAGATGTGCCAATATGAAGCGATATGCGCTAGGTGAGTGAAAATATTCTGTTTCATCATACGTAACTTTTGCAACCCAATCTAATAATAATAATGTTTATTGGTGCAAAGCCTTACAGAGAAGCTTAATATCTAGCTAAAATTAAAGGCGCACAGAAGTTGAAACCCTGACTCCCAAACTAGGAATTACCTGTGACTTAGGAGTCAATGTGAAAGTGTGATTAGCGTTAAGTGACGTTAAAAGGTCAAAAATGTATGGATAAAGAATCGCTCATCACTAGTTAACTTGTAAGCAGCGTTTAAGAATAAGGGGTAAATGGTTAAGAATTGGCTTGTATCCTAAAAAATAATTTAATGTCCATCAGATAGATTTATAAAAAATATTGAACAGGTATTTTTTATTTTTTCTTTTATTCAAATACTTAGGAAGATATATTGATTTGAAATGTCGCATGACGTCACGCCATGGTGCAAAATATAGAACGGCGTGACGTAATTAGCCCCCACTCTGTAACTTTATTACGATACATCTCAGTAATTTTTGGTAATTACGACAAAATAAAAAATACGGGTCTTAATTTTTTTTATTATCTGTAAGACGGACTAATTATTTTTTTGATTTTCATACCTTGGATACATCCCTATTGTCTATCAAGAGGTACTATTAACTTCGTCCAGACTTTGATTTAAGAATCACTTCTAGTTGGAGAGAGTTGACAATTATTACCCCGAAGAATTTTATACTCGCGGTGTTATCCCAGCTCCAACTTATCCTAACAAACTCTACCTATTTACTGAAAACTACTAATTACTAACAATGAAAGTCACAAATTCGTAGATCCATTTTATTATACTTACAAAAGCACTTCATTGATTGATTAATGATTTTAACTGGTATCTACGACTCTCAATTCAATACTCTTGATTTATAACCCCTACATGATATTGTGACATAATAGAGAGAGAAAATAATTTTGCGTTTAGTCTCCAAGGATGAGGGAGTAGTGATGTAGTTAAATACATACATAAAATCACTATATTTTTCCCTGTCTCTCGTGAATTTCTCGTGAAAAAATCAATCCTTTTGGTACACTCAGTAATGGCACTGTGAAAACTTCAGTAGAATTATCACTCTAGCAGCTTAATTAACTTAGTGTTTCGCTGTAGTAGTATCTTTCAAATTCTTGTTTGCTTTATAAGGAATGATGGCAAAAAGAATACAAAATTTGCAGTCAAATAAGGGACCATTGATGTTCTGTCTCTTACTACATTGTCTTTACTTTAAGAAAGTGGAAATTCCTAGTTATGCATCCCTGCAATCTAGATTTCTTACAGTAAATTAAATATGTTCCAAATTTTCATGTGAAAAAAAATGTTCATGTTATATAAAAAATCTCTGTGCAGCAGATTGTTGGTGAACAGAGATTTATTTGGGTCTTTATATGGATTTAAAGTTTGTAAAAGATGGCTCTTAGCGAAATGTAATACATATACTGTAATATACATGTGTCATAATAAAGAGTATTCTATACTATTCTACTTTAAATTAACCAAAAAATACCTCCCTGGCTCTCTGGCAGAAATTGATCAATAGGTACACTTATTTTAGAGGGATTAACTACACAACACTTTCAATACTTTCTATTAGAGGTCAGTTGGCATTCATTTCTTAGTTTTGATCTGGGCTTACATAAAATGTATGGTTATGCATATTCTTGTCACGCGAATGTAGCCACTATGTAATAGACAGTAGTCAATATAAAACATTAAATGCGAAGTTAATTGACGAAAAGGGCAAATTGTTTAGTGTCCTATTTCAAAAACATTGCTGTTATAGATAGTGTAGTGTGTTATGTCATTAAATTGAACATTTTATTTTTCTTAAAAAAAAAACTACTGGCTTTAAATACTTTTTCTTGGTTACTATTAATATTAAGAATTTGCACTTATTTATTATCCTTTCTATATACTTGTAAATATAAATATTTTAAGACTATAGCTATTTTTAATTATAAGCAAAAATTTAAAATAGGCTTCGTAAAATCATCAGGACTGTTATGATCGACATAGCTGTACAGATAGAATATTGTTTTCTTCAATTACAAAACATAACACTAATGAAATACCTTAGTATTAAAGTATTTGCAAACATTAAAACATTGTCTCAGTGTCAATGCTAGTTCACCAAGGCATGTAATATCGGGGTCAACACCCCATGTAAAAGTCAATACGCTCACTTTCACCACAATTATTTTGCTTACCATTTCGCTCCTGCATTTCCATTTTATTCATATTATTTTGTATTTAAACTAGTAACACTTTGAGGTTGGATGGTTTTATCACACCGAAGTTTGCTAGAGCACTTTTGTCAATGCGGTGTTCTGCACTACGCGGCCTGCTGTTGCAGACTAACGACATTGCTTTGTTACCGAGCTCAGACTTGCGCTCGCGCCGCAGAACGCAGCCGCACCGCACGCCATGCGTTGTTCTCTTAGCTATCAATGTTGTTGTATGTACTAACAGTGGGGAGATGTCAGTTTGTCGATATTATTGTGACATCGAGAAACTAGACAGATAACAGCACATAAGTTATCTTATTTTCCATTCCCAGTAGTACGTCTAATCTTGTTTATATTTGAGAAAAACTCATTAGTACAGTAAGTCAGCGTTTCAAAATACTATGTAGTACTTTACATATATACTTTATTTTTGTTTTATTTTTTTTTTTGCCACATTTAGACGACTGCTATTTCCCTGTAAAATACTTATTTAATATTAATAACTTTAACTTCAGAAACTTAGGAGATGCAGCAACAGTGACTTCATGCAACCTTAAGCAAGCTTCAAGCTTTCTTCTTAAAACTTTACTTTTTGGGCATGAAAACTGTTTGCACGCCTTCTTTTTTAGGTGTGGATGGGAAATCATTTAATGACCTCTTCCGCTCTGGGGCTGCTCGCACCTACGGTGGCCGGGAGTTTGATTTTGTCTCCCGACCAAGACATCTCTTGTGACGGCTAGAGGTTCGAGGGTGCTGGGATTCAAACTCCCCCACGCGCTCCGCCGTCCTCCTTTGCCAGGATCATTGCTTCGCAGAAGGAGGTGACGGACTTCCATGCACGCTTGCTCCGGACCATGGCCTGGACCAGGGCCGAACGTGAGAGATCTCCGAAGATCGCCGCCACGATTACACGGTGGTGCTCTACCCAAGCTGAGCAGACCTCCACCGTGTCCTCAGGGCGATTCTCACAGTGGTGGCACCCTGGCGTTTCATTCCGCCTTATCCGGAAAAGGAACTCCCGAAACAGCCGTGTCCGGTGCGGACGTGCGTTAGGCGGTAAGTGAGGCCGCTGTAGCGCCTCTGTAGCCACTCCTCAAAGAGGGAACTTACCGGCGCTATTGTGGCGTGCCCAGCACTGGGTTGCGACAATCGCACTCTTCATGTCGCCATGAGATCCCGCAGTTGCTCTGTATGCCTCGGCGTTTTGCGTTCTCTTGCTACTCCCACGTGTGGACGAGGCCTTTGGCCTCCAGATCCCATGGCGATAATCCGGCAAGGAGGCTCACCGCCTCATCGGAGACCGTGCTGTATCCCCGGACTACCGTTTGAACACCTTGAAACAGTATCTAAATATATTTTTTTACATATTATAAACTAGTGCTTGGCCGCAATCCCGCCTGATGGTAAGCAGTGATGCAATCGTTGATGGTAAAGTGCGCTAGTTTATTAAGAGCCTATTGACTCTAGCCTTGAAGACACTTAAATTGTATTTCTACCAACGACTTTCGACTTCCACTTTACCGCTACACTTCCTTCGAGTAAATTGTTATGTACTACTCTGCTCGCAATAGCTGTTGGAAGTAATCTCAACTCCTTTGTGAGAATACTGGCCGAATCATGGATTGCGTGTTTTTAAATAGTGAATGTCAAAATAACTAGAAGGTTTGTACTGCGTCAAATTGACGTAGTTCACTATAAACCATATTGTTGTAAAGATGTCTAAATTGTAATAGTTATTTCTAGTAATATATATGAACAAAGGAAGACATGTAATAAAGGGGTTTGAGTCCTAAATTTTAATCTTTCATTTGTGAGCCCTGCAAGAGACCTGTAAGGTTCAACAGGTTATGGGCCCAGCACGCTTCCACTGCGCTAACGCAGTGTTTCTCCTCCCCTAATAAAAAACTTTGATTATCACAAAACTTAAGTGCACCCCCTTAAACTAACCTAACTTACAATCTAATTATCCTACTATTCACTCAAATACCGTAAAACGTTTCAAGTTCACTTTCTTAAACCACACAACACAATTGTTCACGTAACCTTAAAAACTTCACACTCGTTAGACCTTTGGTAAGTAAATCTGCTAACTGTTTCTCTGTGGGACAGTACTCAACTTCGAAAAGGTGCTCATCTAATTTCTCTTTTAAAAAATGAAAGCGGACATCTATGTGTTTACTCCTTCTGTTTAGCACGCCATTCCTCATTAATGCAATTGCTGACTGATTATCTACTAACAAACGGGTCTTTGGTACAGTACTAATTAATTCTTTTAGTAAATTTTGAATATATAATAATTCTTTACAACATTCAGCTGCAGCAATATACTCTGCCTCTGTACTAGAAAGAGCTACTATTGGTTGCTTTCTAGACGCCCAAGCAATCGGACCACCTCCGTAGCAGATAACATATCCTGTAGTGCTTCTACGAGTATCCAAATCCCCTGCAAAGTCTGCATCGCAGTATGCCACCAGATCACCACCGCCATCCCTGGAGTACTCTATACCTACATTTGGAGTACCTTTGATGTATTTAAGGATTGACGAGATGTTATTTTTGTCATTTAAATTTGGACAATTTTGGTGTCTACTGCAATATCCAACCTGAAACGCAATATCCAGTCGCGTCTTATTCGCTAGATATAAAAGCGACCCCACAGCCTCTCTATACTCATCAGTTAAATGAGTGTCTCCCACATTTGGATGTTCAGCAACTAAAATGGTGGGTGCTGTTCGACTATTTGCATCTTGCAGATTTAATTTATTAACTAATTTTTGGATATAACTCTCTTGATTGATCCTAACAACCTTCTCACTACAGTGTACATCTATCCCAACGTAATTGCATACCTTCTCACAAACCCTCATTTCAAATTCTTTACTTAATTCTTTCAAAATTTGATCTAACTCTACTAAGGAACTCCCTGCTATTAACCCATCATCAACGTATATCGCCAAATAAATAAAATTTCCATCCCCAGTTGCTTTTGTGAACAAACAATGATCTGACTTTAATTTTTCAAAACCCATTTTCTTTAAAAAATCTGAAAAACGGATATTCCACATGAGCGGAGCTTGTTTTAACCCATATAAACTCTTCTTTAACTTGCATACCTTGCCTTTGCTCACTGGATAACCTTTCGGAATTAGCATAAATATTGTTTCTGTTAAATTTCCATGTAAGAATGCTGTCTTGATGTCGAATTGCCGAAGTTTCAAACCCTTTTGTGCTGCTATTGAAAGTATAATCCTTAAAGAAACAGTGTTTACAACTGGACTATATGTTTCATCATAATCCACCTTATATTTCTGCTCGAAGCCCCTTGCTACTAATCTTGCTTTGTACCTTCCATCTGCCTTTTTCGCAAAAACCCACTTACTAGTCAGTAATTTTCTTCCGTAAGCTTATTTTTCGTCTACTAATTCCCATGTCCCATTCTTCTCTAACGAACACTTTTCCTCCTCTATTGCTTCTAACCATTTGTCTCTCTCACTTGACGCTATCGCTTTTTCATAAGAAAGCATTGCACACTCTGCTAACAGATTATGGGCCCAGAACGCAGGAACGCGAAGAAAAGTAATACGGTTGTAAGATGGAACAATTGAAGATGGAATAAATGAAGGGCGCACAAATGAAGGGCGCTCAAATGAAGGGCGAACAAATGAAAGTGATTCAGAGAATGAAGAAATAAGTGAACAAATAAATGAATGTAGGGAACAAAACACAAGGATACAGTTGGACAACCAAAGGGAAACCAGTATTGGGAGAAATTTTGGAGATAGAGTTGAAGTAGAAGTTGAAATAAATCATGAGATTGATAATGAAGCTGATACAGAGGAGATGCGAGTCAAGAGATTATTGAAGAGAGAGTTAATGAGTGTGAAGAAGAATCTAGTGTACCCAGGAGGAATCCTTAATCTAATAGATTTAATGAGTTTGAGATGGATTTCTTAGCAGAGTGGCGCAGTGGAAGTTATAGATAGGGAGTTTGTTGGAAGTTATAGATAGGGAGTTTGTTGGAAGTTATAGATAGGGAGTTTGTTGGAAGTTATAGATAGGGAGTTTGTTGGAAGTTATAGATAGGGAGTTTGTTGGAAGTTATAGATAGGGAGTTTGTTGAAGTTATAGATAGGGAGTTTGTTGAAGTTATAGATAGGGAGTTTGTTGAAGTTATAGATAGGGAGTTTGTTGAAGTTATAGATAGGGAGTTTGTTGAAGTTATAGATAGGGAGTTTGTTGAAGTTATAGATAGGGAGTTTGTTGAAGTTATAGATAGGGAGTTTGTTGAAGTTATAGATAGGGAATGGTTAGAAGCAATAGAGGAGGAAAAGTGTTCGTTAGAGAAGAATGGGACATGGGAATTAGTAGACGAAAAAGAAGCTTACGGAAGAAAATTAGTGGCTTGTAAGTTAGGTTAGTTTAAGGGGGTGCACTTAAGTTTTGTGATAATCAAAGTTTTTTATTAGGGGAGGAGAAACACTGCGTTAGCACAGTGGAAGCGTGAGCATAATAATATTGGAATAGGTTTGTGAAACATTGGAATAGGTTTGTGAACTCTTTTTATGCGTTTTTTTGACTCCTCTCTTTATAATAATTTTTGGTTTATAGGTACGATTTATGGGATTATGTTTATGTTTTTTAGATTTATGTGGTTGTGTATGATTTGTAGTTTTTCTTTGTTAAGGTTGGTAGAGTGTTTAGTTTTTGTCTTATTGTTGTGAGGTTTAGGGTTAGTTTTGTGTTTGGGTTTGGTTGTTTAGAAAGTTTTTGAGAAAATGTTGTGTTGTCCAAAGTGTTAAAAAAATTTTACAGTAAGGTTTTCGAGAATGTAGTTAAGATGTTTAAAGTGGTTCTGGATGTTTTCTCTCCAAAGGGTTGAGATTAAGGGGGTGTGTTGGAAGTAATCTCAACTCCTTTGTGAGAATACTGGCCGAATCATGGATTGCGTGTTTTTAAATAGTGAATGTCAAAATAACTAGAAGGTTTGTACTGCGTCAAATTGACGTAGTTCACTATAAACCATATTGTTGTAAAGATGTCTAAATTGTAATAGTTATTTCTAGTAATATATATGAACAAAGGAAGACATGTAATAAAGGGGTTTGAGTCCTAAATTTTAATCTTTCATTTGTGAGCCCTGCAAGAGACCTGTAAGGTTCAACAATAGCATCCTGAAGATGTTGTTACATTGCATACGCAGGACGCTAAAAGCTCAGCTCGCGTACAACACTCACAGATCACTCCAATAAGAATGTTCATAACTCACTTTAACGTCTACCATAGCAAAATTAGAAAGCAATGCATCTATTGTACGCCGTAATTGTCATGTACATTATTATCATCTCAGCGTTAATCCGTCTTTTTTTTTATCATTAAAAACAAGTGCTTGACTGCTATCCTGCCTGATGGTAAGCAGTAATGCAATCGTTGATGGTAAAACGCGCCTCCTAGCCGGATCGGCGCCCTGGGATCTCGAGGCCCGAGCCCTCGCGTCGCTTTACAAGTGGCGCGGGGAGGCCCGAGAGCGGGGTGAAAGACCGTTTCCGCCGAGAGCGATCGAAGCGAAGCGGTCCGAGCTCCGCCAAGTCCTGGTGGTGGAGTGGTCTGCGAGACTTGCGCAACCCAGTGCGGGGCACGCCCTCATAGCGGCGGTAAGACCCTGCATGGAGAAGTGGATCGACCCGAAAAGGCGCGGGGTGCTCACCTTCCGGGCGACGCAGGTGCTGACCGGACACGGGTGTTTCGGCAGTTACCTGTGTCGTATCGGTCGGGAGCCGACACCGGCGTGCCATCACTGTGGTGGCGGGGCAGAGGACACGGCGCGACACACCCTCGAGGAGTGTCCCGCATGGGACGAGCCGCGCCGTGCGCTAACCGCAGCAATCGGCGGAACCGACCTCTCGCTGTCGGCCGTGGTCAAAGTCATGGTCGACAACGAGGAGTCATGGGACGCGGTCGTCGCCTTCTGCGAGGATGTAATCGCGCAGAAGGAGACGGCCGAACGGGAGAGGGGGCACTGAGCACTCTCCCGTCCCGCCGACGGCGCGCTGGCCGGAGGAGGAGGGAAGCCGAGGTCGATCCGCTTCCTCCATAACGAGAGGCTGACGGATCGAGGACCGGGGGGTCCGACGTCCGTCACTAGGGCCGGAGTAGGCGTGTAGAGGCAGTTCCGACACGCCTACCTGATGGAAGGAGGGGGGGAAGAGGGACCCGCCGAGCTCGCGCCGGTGGGTCAAGCCTGCCGGAGATGCGGTGAATGGCAAACTAGGCCCCGCACCCCCGGCCATAGAAGAGGAACGCTCCAGTGGTTTTAGCCGGTGAGAGCCCGGCACACCCTCCGTCGACCCCCCGACGGAGGACGGTCTGGTAGAGATTTCCACTGGGTGAACAAAAAAAAAAAAAAAAAAAGCCTATTCACTAAAAAAAACTTAGTGAATAAGAAGGAAGACGGCAGTTAAGCGAGGTGATGCAATGTTAAACCCAACAGTACGACCAACAATGCTGCGTCAGAGGGAGACTGATCTGGAGACCCTCCACGACAAAACTCCCGACACAATAACATTTGGTGCACTAGCAATCGCAGCACAATTGCTCAGACTCGTCCTCCGTCACTTGCTAAGCTTTCAGCTTTGGAGTCTGGGGTCCGCTTTATCAGTTTAACTGTTGATTTTGGCTAAACTTCGATATTTTCCGTAATTTTCATGTATAATTAGTCCTTATTGTGATTATTCTAGCATAAGTTTAATGTAATCAACTCAAATTACTGTCTGATTATTCATCTGGAAGGACACTAAAGGTGAAAATTGATGCCTTACCTATTACCCATGGAGTGCCACAGGGTAGTATCTTAGGTCTAACGTTATTCCTTGTATTTTATAAATAATATTACACTACCTGATATTTAATTGTAAAATAATTTCGTATGCAGATAATAGTACCCTAACATTACATGGTGATACACTGATACTTGGAGTGAAACTTTCCAAAACGAAAAAAAGGTTATAACATGTTCACAAAATGGCTTATCCAATGAGCTGATGCAATATTAAATACGATCAACGATACTGCACCAGAGGGAGATTGATCTGAAGACTCTCCACGACCAAACATTGATCTTGATTGATCCTGGCAAAGGAGGAGGCGGAGCACATGGGGGAGTAAGAATCCCAGCGCCCTCAAGCCTCTAGCCGCCGCAAGAGACGTCCTGGTCGGGAGACAACAACATTTAGCGCATCATACCCGGCACACATTGCAACTCAACTGCTCAGACCGTACGGCTCGGTACGGCTTCACCAAACATCATGCCGGAACACGATGAATCGCTTGGCGGGAAGACTGTCTGGTGGGTGGTAACTTCTTAGTTTTAAAATCATTTATTTAATCTCTCACACAAAATAAGAAAACTCATAAGGTATTGAAATAAATAAGACATTCAACAAATGCTAATACCATGAAAATTATTTATTTTAGAGTTTAATAAAAAAATCTTCTCTTCCAAAAAAATAGACTGCAGCCTCAGCTTTTCTTAAAAGTCTAAACGTCATGTCTAACGACCACAGACTATTATATTTTTCACAATACTAAAGTTCAACACCGATTACCTACTTATCAAGAAAAAAACTTTTTTTTTGTCTTTTTATAATTGCACTAGCGACCCGCCCCGGCTTCGCACGCATTCGCATCTATTTAAAAAAACGCATCAAAATCCGTTGCGGATCTTAAAGATTTAAGCATATATAGGGACAGAGAACGCAACTTTGTTTTATACTATATAGCAGTCGCCCGCAGCTTCGCCCGCGTGGATGTCGATTACCGCTGCAAAACGCCTACCCAGGGAAGACACGATCAGAAAAATGATTCCCAAGTCAATTCACAGACACCGATACTAACATCGACGACGCAGTCATTATCCGCAGGCTGCATAGATTGTCTTTATGAGGATGTTTAAGGTGTTAATTATGAAAATATTTAAATATAATTAATACTGATAACCGGGAACCCCGACAAGTGGTAGGGCAACGAAAAGTTGCCCATGCGTAAAACATTCTTTTCATAAATCAATTTCTACTAATTTGAATGTTAGGCCCTGGGATTTGTTTATCGTTAGTGCGACAGAAATTTTTACTGGAAATTTTAACCTTTGAAGGGTATCAGTATCAGGAAAACAAATCAGTATCAATCATGGGTATTCGTGATAATCTTCGCTACTATTAAATTATCTTTTAGCTCCGTTATAAGAAGTCTCGTGCCATTACAGATGTTGGGAGGGCTTAAATTTCTGAGAAACATTATCGGCGTGCCAACTTTTAACGACAGTTCATGAGGTGGTAGCCCAGCGGTGTTCAGAGAATTTAAAAAATCCTGGGTGTAGTGCACTGCGTCCCTTAGTAACGCTCACTTCGCAACGGGCCATGCAGCAGAAATCGTAATATTTTAATTTCCCTCTAACTTCAAAACCGAAAGTCCAATTTTAGTCATTCACATACCAAATATACTTAATCTACATAAACTGTACTTAGTGATGAAATAATTTATTTTGATAAGGATTAATAGCATGAGTAAAATACATAAATGCGTTTAAACACCGTCCAAAAATAATTCAAGATTTTTAAATAACAAAATGGTTGTTGTGCCTCACTCGACATAGATAGGTATAATGTGTCGCTGACTTTTTTGTAGATATTTATAAGATCTACAAATAATTAGAACATTTTATGGTTTTATCTTTTATAGTTTAGGCAGCGTACGCAAAATAAGTAACATTTTGGTTGATTTTTACACCTTGTGTTCAAAAACGCATATATCTTGCGGAACCCTACTTTTTTATGTTACTCAGTGATAATGTAGCTTTATAATTAAGTATAAATATATAAATATGTATATATGAAATTTTATGTATATATGAAGTGTGTACCTCTACCTATATATGAACGCTTGTATGGCTGCTTTCACTGCACATTGTTTGCACTTAAATCAACAGCAAAAGTATACATAGAGTTATACGAGCTTCGTATAATTTGGTTTAGGCAAGTGTAAAACAACATCTTTAAAATCATCGCTTGCTTGGTCTTACAGGGACAAAAATTTCTCTTACTGGACAGTAAATACTCGAGTAACAGTATAGTTTGACCCATACAAATTAGAAAATGAATATTGGTTTTCCTTAGAAGCTTTTCAAGGCGATATTACAGAGTTTAAGGTTTAATACCATATTTTTAGTCTGCTGGTCTTTACTTCAGATACGGTGTCCTTAATCCTCTCTTCATCTAAACTGTGACTTTTAGTCTTGGTCTTGTATGTATGCACTATTTTCTGATATCAAAGTAAAATACCTATATGTATAATTATAATTAAAAATATCACAACATTTTCAACATTGGAGCACATTGATACACACAAATGTGCCCCGCACTTTGTTATATCTAAGTGCCCCAAAAGATTTTTCTAAATGCAAATTATACAAAAGAAAGTAAGTAAATAAATTATTTCGAATAAAATATTAATTCCATAATATTAGATACGCCAACTTACCTTTGGTATTTACCGAATGGTGCTGACAATACGACAACTGTGAATGAAATCACGAACAATGCAATAAACCTATGAACCAGCATTGTTCGTGCGTGTGAAACTTAATCGCATAAAATTGGTAACGGAATAGAACATACTTTAAAATACTGGTTCACTGACCCCCGATCGGCGACAGCGCGATCTTGTATCGACTTGCTTTTTTCGCGCCATTAACATTTAAGTTAAGTAGCGCTGGATGCGGCGGTCATCAACCTGTAAGCGCTTCCTATCAACATGTACATCATGTAGAAAATGTAAAAAATGAAACATAATTTCCCGGATATATTTATATGATTTTTTATGGGTACACTGAGAATGTGTTGAGGTACACGATGTTTAATTTGTTGTCCTATTGTCATCACCACTTTGTATAATAGTAATCTATGCGCTAACCGCTGACTTTATGACGGCACGAACGAATACGGTGCGCATTCAAACATTTCTGTAATCGTTTTAGAGATGGCGCCACTCGAATTAATTCAATCGATTTTTGGATATTGCATGTGCATCTATGTGCCCCTTGCATCATTGTACCCCCCTTCCCCTATTTGTTTTTTTTTAATCTTAATTGTTTCTAGTTTTGCACCTGACCAGTAATATTAATTAGGTATTTTACCTTGTATCTAAAATCCAAATAATTATAACTTAAACTAATCCAAATTATGGAAATTAATTATTTGGGTAAAATACATGCTGTATATGTTATTGATCATTTGGCTACAATTGTTAAGGTGGGCTGATACCTGTTATAATTACAAGATATTAAGTTAGCTTTTAGTTGCAACTCTAAAATACAACTTTAACAATTGATTGTATTTTTCTTTACTTTAAGGTGCAAATAAATGTTTTTATTTTTAATGTCACTATCCCGAAGGTTATCGGTGTCAACGCGGCTACTTGAACTTATTGACCAGATTCTGCGCCGTAGATACCAAGGTACACGATGTACCTGTTGTATAGGCGCTTTAAAAACCAAGAGGTCACTATGAGTCGTAATTAAGGGCGTGCACCTTCGCATACATTTCGCAGGTCGACAGTAACTCTTTAAACCCACGTATCGACGGACTGAGCAGCACCAAGTCATCCGCATAACTATTGACACAGGTGTCATCAATGTAGCAGCCGACACCACGCTACTCAGTCTCTCGATAAGCTGTTTCATGTATACATTAGATAAACCTTACACCGCATTTCATCCATTCAGTAGAAATTATACGGACTCATATGACTCGGCCAACCCACGTATCTCAACTTGTCCCATAGTAAATACAGCTCCAGAGAAATCTAACCCCCGTACGATGTTGACGTGCGCGCCATCTCTCAGACATCAATAAAACTGCTATGATATTCTAACTAGAAACAAAAACAGCGACCGCTAGGTATTATCCATCGCATCTTGGTATTTGTTTCGTGCATCTTACCTATAGATATTTTTAAACTTTCAAACTTGTTCCACAAACATTATATTTTTGAAGTGAAACTTCTTTAGGCACGCTTGACTTGGGGAGTAAACTCGCGAAAGCGTTACGAAAAATATTACAAAAATGATCGGGCAAGGCGAACGGAAAGCAAAGTATAGTCCTATTTCGTCTGTAATACAACGAAGCAGTTGGCACATGTAAATATTGCATGACATGCCGTGTATAAAGTTGTGGGTTCGCATCTCGCCGAAGATAATGTATATTTTTTGGATCTTTTTAAGATTTGTTAACAATTGAGTCGAGTATGAAGTTGTGAGTTCGCATCTCGCCGTAGGCAATATATATTTTTTGGATCTTTTTAAGATTTGTTAACAATTGATTACCTAAGAGCACAAATAATTTATAAATTTCGTTCTGTTCTGGCTTTTATATTGTTTTATATATTTTTGCTGAACATTTCTGATATAATTGAAAGTATAGAAGAAGATATCGTCACAATACGATAATTGGACACAAAGTACAAATTGCTTTCGAGCCTCATAAGCTCAATTATTAAGCTAAGTACCTTGATTGATTAAGAACTATGATAAATTAATTGGACAGTCTTACGATGGTGCGGCAGTTATGTCTGGAGAACACGGTGGTGTACAAACTAAAGTTCGTGAAATCCATCCCATGGCGATGTTTATTCCATGCTATACTCACATTTTAAACTTAGTCTTGAGTCGGTCTCTTGAATTCGTACCCGAATTAAAAGCTTTTTTTGGTCATATTAACAGTATCGTACGCTTTTTTAATAAATCTTCTAAAAGATCGAATCTTCTGAAAGAAGTTGCTCATCGTCGGATGCCGGGGGTAGCAGAAACGCGATGGCATTATCACTCCCGCATAATTAATGTAATTTTCAACTGCAGAACCGACATGATCGAAACTTTGAATTGTATTTTAGATTCACCGGAATCATGGGACAGCGAATCAATTTCAATGTCCGAGTGCTTGTTACACAAACTGGAAGACATGCAATTTTGCTTCTTATTGCGTGTTTTCTCAGACATTTTCGAAAAGACAGACGTTCTTTTTGCTTTGCTTCAAAGTAAGCAAGTAGACATTGAAGTGGCAAAACGCGAAATCGATTCTTTTGAACGGTGGATTTCGGAAGAGTTTATTAATTCGTTTGATACCATTTTCCACAGCATTGAACAAATCTGTGAGCCGCCGCGGCGACGGCGCCGAATAAATACTGACACGGATCCCAAAACGGCGTACAAGCGTATTTTTTCCTCGATTATAGATAAAGTCAAAGCTCAAATTACTCAAAGGTTTTTCTCAGCTTGTATTTATTGATTTACTTAATAAATCAAAGTATCTTCAATACAACCAATCATTTCCAACTGAAAAAGTTTCCTCTTTGACAGCGAACTTTCCGGGAATTTTTGATTTTACCGCGTTGAGAAATGAACTTAAAGTCTTATTTACGTCAGCGTCGTTAGATAAATTGGACACCTATGAGCTTTTTTACAGCTCCAGAATACGTCTTTGAAAGACGCATTTTCTCAAGTTTCGACTCTTTGCAGTTTAATTCTGACCCTCCCCATTTCAGTAGCTTCAGCTGAGCGGTCATTTTCTGCTTTAAAACGCATTCACACGTATGTGCGAAACTGCCAAAAAGAGCAGAGATTGTCCGATTTGGCTATCATGTCAATTGAAAAAAATTTGCTTAATAAAATGAAAAGTAATCCAAATTTTTATAACAACATTTTAGCTCATTTTGTTAAAAAAAAACAGACGAATTGCATTAGAATATAAATAACGTTGTGATTGTGTATAATTTGCTTTATTTTTGCTTAATATTTTTGTTGGTTTTGGATCGGTGTTTGTGTGGTTCGGTTTTTAACACTTTATTATTTTTGTAATTTTTTATTTTATTTTTTCTTGACTCTTATTCCCTAACAATAGGTACTTAACTTAGTACTTACTAACAAGCATACATGTGTGGTATGGAGATGCACGTCGAAAAAGGCTTTTCTCAAAGCCGCTTTTATCATACTTGAAAGACACTGTTATCAAATCATCATTCCTTTTTTGTATGGTGAAGGTGGGGCTTTTGATATTATTCTTATCTGAAGACCTCCTCCAAGATATCCTGCAGTAGGTAAGTGTTTAAGTGTTTATTTTTTTGGACCGGCTTCCCTTTGTCAAAATTTCACCCTTTGCCACTGATAGCTAGTCGTTTCATATAAAACATTTATTACACACCGAGAAATTTTCACCAAATAATTTAAGAAAATTTCGTTTCTCGGACAGATATAATGCTTTTGCCGACATAGGTACGTGAAGAAAGCTTTCTTTCACTAGTTGGTAATGTGTCGATACTGAAAAATTGATCCTTATACTCTTGAAAGGCAGATTTCTGTTCTTCTAGACTCACAGATAGCCGTTTTCCATTCTTCATTTCATTTCATTTTATTCTGAAGAGTTGATGGAATATTAATAATACAAACTAACACACTGTTTTTATAAAAACTGATAACACGCATCCGCATATACGTTGACCAATATAGTTAGTAGTCTATTATCCATAGAACAAAAACAATACTTACATATTATATAGGTAGTTGCAAAAAATATTCAGTATGGATATGAAAAATCCTACGAAGAAAGCCTTCGTAGGTACTTTTATATCCATACTGAATATTTTAAGGTAATAATAATAATGAATAAATGCTTTATTTCGACCAACAATTGTTTACATATAATAAACCCACCAAACTGCGTAACAGTTTGTCGGTGGGAATTTCTTTTTGCAAGAATACCTACTGTTATTGATAAAGACATAACAGATTTTGAAGTTTCGATGTTCATATATAGATAATGACTTTTTGCAGTATTTTAATCATCAATAGAACAAACAATAGTCGTACAATTGTTTACCATTAAATTTCCACAAAAATATCCAATTTGTTGCAGTGTACACGGTGGCGCGGCTAGGATGCATGCTATCTGGCCGCGCCACCGATTTTGTTAAATATCTCGCGAATCTTTAAAGTACTATTTTTAATTCTTTTCGTACAATAATGAACATATTATGTATATTTATTCTTATTAACTACAATTCAAAATGCGACTGTGGCGCGGCCAGAAAGTACCACGCGAAGGATTGAGCGTAATCACCACGCTTGCTCAATGCAACCTGCATTGAGCAAGCGGCGATTTCAGACTTATAAAGTCCAGGTTTCCTCAAGATTTTTTCCTTCATCTTCAGTCAACTACGACTATGACTAAGTTTCTGAATATTGTTTCTAAAATACGGATCTTTCAGTTTATCCGCCCCAAAAAATCCACTCTTAGGTATATAAATCATTAGATATATCTGTTCAAATTCTCAAGATATTTACAGTAAGATTGTTTTATTAGGAAGACAAAATAAAACAAAACAAAAATATATAATTTTATTGACATTCCATTTTATAAAACAAAAGAACCATTAAAAAAACAAAAAATCTCGGTATACAAATTATGATTTATATAAAAAATAGATATAACATAATAAAGAAATCAGACGTCAATAAAAAGCACTTCTCCGAATTTTAAAATAACGTTTGATATGTCCCTAAAAATTTCTATAATAAATTATACTAATACCAAAGAATAATCACTGCCTCTCACACAATACTCTCAGATTTAAAATTACTTTTTTAATGTTTTGTACTTATATTTGTGCGTTAAATCAACGAAGAGTCTGTCCCTGCCCCTGGTGCTTAGCTGTTTATGCAGATTTAATGCCGTCACGATTGCAGTTTAAGAGACAGTCAAAGCAAAACATGACGGATTGTTAGCACAATTCTTTTTCGCACTGTCTTGGCCACTGTGGACCATGGTTGAAAGCTGGGACGTCCATTGATTTAGTTATTCATAAAAAAGTCAATCACACCAGTTTGAACACCTCCATATACTCGAAGTTTGTTGCCACTATCAGCGCGAGCGAGTTTCGTCCCGCAATTGTAACTTCAGTTTGACCAGACTTAAGACTTCGTCTAATAAGGAAATGTTAGTGGTTGAATAATTATAATCCTTATTTTTCTCACAGGAAACAAATTTAGTTTAGGAATATGAAATACTGTGGGAAAAATACATTAACACTATCGTGTGCCAAACAAAAGTTAAAAAACTCTGCAGACGTGTTGGGCATTAGTATCTAAATACGATATAATACAATTATTTGATGTATTTTATGACCGCTGGTAGTTCTGTTTTACTTGAAACGAGAAAATCTGTTTATTTTTCTTTGTTTCATCGTATTCAGTCATCAAACCCTATCACGTCGGTGACGTTTACATAAAGAAAATATTGTTTTAAACTGTTATTTCAAGTGACTAAGTAACTACGACCATTAAATTAACAAAAAAGACATCTAATTAGTATTTTTTTCGCATGATATTTAGATATCGATACCAGTCGCGTCTTCGGAGTTTTACTATTCATTTAATTTGAGCCTATAATTCTTTACAATTCACTAAAAAGGATCCGCAACATTTGATACTTAGGACTTATAGCTTTCGAGATAATATATACGTCAAGAAAGTTAAAAGTAACTATGCATTTCTTTTCAAACCGTGTTCCAGATAGGCCATAAGGTCATAGGAGCCGACGAGGGTCGAGTTTGTACGAAAAAGTAGTTTTAGACCGGCTGAAAATCATATCAAAAATAGTTTTTCCTTAGTGCATAAAAAGGTCTCGGCGTCAGCTGCTTCAAAAAAATAAGAATTTAAAAATCATGGCCAAACATTATGGGACGGTTTATGGGATTATCGTCAATCTAAATAAAATATATATCATAGTAGATCTATTTACCTATAGTGGATCTCACTGTACATTAATTAACTAATGTGCTTAGGTGGGTTTTACTATTCACTTAATGGGGTCCTACTTTACCAGTCCAAGCTCTTTTAATGAGTGATACCTACCTACGTATATAGATACATGGGTAGGCCGTTAGAGAATACTGCATAATTACTGCTGTGAAGACTCTATAGTCTTCACAGCAGTAATTATGCACTATTCTCTAACGGCCTTAATGAGACGTTGAATTTAACATTAGTAAACAAAATTCGATCCAAAATAAATAGAGCAGAAAACATGACAGACTGCGTAAACATCGCTCATGAATGCGTCAATAAACATATATTATTAGCACTAATCATTCGAAATTTAAAGTAGTGACCACTAACAATAGTAGGTACATATCAGTGGAAAAGATTTAAAAAATTACCGAATGCTTTATTAGAAGAAAAATAACAGTGACTAGTTTAGGGATACATAAATTGCTCTTGAAAATACATTGAAATCACATAGTTATAAAAAATACCATTATACTTATGTGATAAAAATCGTAAGCACTATGAATACAATACAGGAGCCCTAGTCTACTATGACAATAGTGTCAGAATGATGTGAGTGATAATGTAATGTCAGTAATAATGTCAGTGATCTCATAATGATAGATTTTGACACGTTTCGTAGTCTACTAACAAAATGGCGTCATTATGACTTTCCAGTGGTCAATCACTGACACTCTACTACATATTAATAAATGTTTAAAATGAGGAGTGGTTTTCATAAAATCATTTCTTAATTAATAGGTTTTATAATATTGGTAATACGGCAATGCCATTCTATGAGCGTTCCATTACGAGGCGACTGACCGAATTGATAGATACCGATAAATTATGAATTTAGCAGATTACGATCTTTTTAACACAAAGACTATGGAATCGTGTTGAATTTATTAAGTATAGCAGACTAGGACCCAGGAGACATGGTTTATGTAGAAATAAGGAACAATTTAAAAAGAAAAAAATAATCATGTGAAGATTGGCTAAAAGGTAGAAAAAAAAATGAAAGTCTATTTACAAAATAGGAACAACAGATAGAAAAAAAATAATCAAATCGTTTCCATATATGTAGCAAAACTTATTACAGTTTCTGCATCCAAAAATAAAGAAGAGAAATAATGGAATGGTAGGTACCTACTTTAAGACGTCTATCCGCGTGAGAATATCTGTTAGTTTGGTTTTTCCTCTTATTTCTGCATTTCTGACCCTGTCTTTTAATTTTTTTTTTTTAGCCCTAACATGCTTCTTTCCATAGCACGTTGGCATTTGGCTAGCTTTTTCCCTGAGTTGGATTGTTACTGACCAGGTTTCACATCCGTAAGTAAGGACTGGGAGAATGCAAGTCTCAAATGCTTTCTTTTTTTTTTTTTTTAGACGTCTTAAAGTGGAGATGGGTTGGGCATATGTTGCGACACCCAATTAACAAATGGAGTAAGCAAATCACTCTTTGGTATCCAAGAGACGGCATAAGAAGCAGGGGTCGTCCAGTCATGAGATGGGAGGATGATTTGAAACTGACAGCCGGACCCCACTGGATGAGAGTAGCAAGGGATAGAAAGCATTGGAAAGATTTGGAGGAGGCCTATGCCGAAAGGCACACCGAACTTAGGGACATATTATAACCCTAAATTTAGGAATACAATGGCTATATTATTAGGTACCTAATAAGAAAGTTTTTTAGTGTTAAGACATGCCAACATGAAATGGAAGAATGTAAGATTGATTTTTGGTTAATAAATATTTTAATTAATTACCTAATTACAAAGATAATCGACAGGCGTAAAATTATGTTTAAAATGTAGTTTCTTTATTTTTTCAAGTTTATAAATACATTTTTTTACTTAATTATTTATTTAATAATACTTATTTCTATTACAGCAACTCATTTTGGTTTTTATTATTACACCTGCGATAACAACATCTTATTTATGTACCGACGACAGCAGGTCAAGCTACCCCAAACTGTCAGATACTCCCAATCAACCTTGAGCCTTAATTCTTTACAGATAAAGCTTAAAATCTAATAAGGAAATCTGACAGATTGTAGTAGCTTGATGTGCTGTCATCTGTACGTAATCAAAACTCAAAACAAAGTTAATGGTCGTCCTAAAACACAAGAATATCATGCCGAGACCCATCCACATCAAAGTATCTATACTATTTATTATATTCATTCCAAAAAATCCACACAGGTTGATTTGCGGAAACTTATCCGACTGTTCGGCTTAGTGTGGATTCTTGGCCTCGAATTTCCGATAGTCAGTCTGGTTAATTTTTTTGAGAAAGATAAACGCCGACGCTGTAAGTTGATATACACTTCCCCAAATACACATAATGCATCTCAGCTAAGTCTGTCATTATTCGTTCGAGAAATAAGCTGAAAATATTTGAGTCAGCATTTGTTGCAAAAAAAAATTAACCTAAGCTTTTCTAGGTTTAACTGGTTTAATTTTTTTTTTAATGGATTAAACAATTTCGTTATAAGATATTAAGTCATAAATTTACGTAAAATTTGCAAATGAAGAAGTTGTCTTCGTAAATTAGTCATCACCAAGATATCGATCCAGCTGTTTGAGAGCTATGATGCCATAAACAGGCAAATACTTAAAAATCTACAAAACCTTTTTTTTCGGTCAGGTATTAAAACCGGCCGGAGTCTAAACTAATAAAGTAGAACCATATTTAATTTCATAATGCTCTAAATTTACGCAGTTATTGTTCAGTTTTTTTCTTCTTTCCAAACGCTTCACCCTGCTCTATTGTAGTCATTAATTCCATACCTTTAGTTTCGGGCAGAAGCATCGTTACGAAGAAAGCAACAAACGGCACTACAGCAAATGCCAGCGGAGGCAACCACGGCCCAATAGCTTTTAAATCAATAATAATAGGAGCTATTATGGAACCGATCCGAGCGCACATCGACGAAAAACCAACAGCAGCATTTCGGACTACAGTGGGAAACAACTCTCCACAGTACAAATAAACAACAACAAAGACCACAAAGGAAGTTACAGCACCAATACTCGCACAAATTACAGATATTCTCCCTTCCGAGAATGATAAAATAACTAAGCAAAGTGTACATATAAAATGACATAATAATAAAATTGTTTTTCTGCCGAATACTTTCATAAGGGGTATGGACAGAAATGTCCCAAGTGTTACTAAGCCGTTACTAGCCGCTATGTTGAAAAAAATATCACCACTAAGCTGCCCTATATATTGCGCCATACCATAATAACAGTAGGAACACATCACCCAATTAGTTGCCATAGCCAGGATATTTTTTCTTATGTTAGGAGTACGAAAAAGATCAATTGTAGTTCCTGTTACTAATTTATTTTTCGCTTGAATTGATTGAAAAGCTTCTACATTTGCTCGTATATTTTCAGTTGGGCGCCGATTTCTGCAAATAATTACGTACGATTTACGAAAATGAGGATACATTACTCTTTTCTTAACATGGCTCACACCGAATTAACAGTCAACTGTGTACTTTTAATTCGATGTATTCCTTTCAGGGCCTTATTCACTACAACGTAGAGCCTGCTGACTTCATGGTCAGACCCTCGACACCAAGTACAATAATACTGGACTTATGAAAACGAATCATATCACTCTAAACTAAACATCGGCGTCGTGTTTGGAGTGCTGTTCTAATAAATTATAAAAGATAAATGCTCGATATCCTGTTCCGAGTAAATAAATGTTCTAGTGTAAACATAGACTTACCTTAATAAAAGCGTATTGGTAAGAAAACTCTCCCTGAGCTTTGCGCTCTCGATTTAGGCCCTACCTACAACTGCGTGTGTAAGGTGTCTCAAAAGAAATTTTATATTTATTTAGCTTACTGCGGGAACGCAACGTCTGCAAGGGGCGCGGTCGTTATGACAATCGATAGCCTGGTAATCTTGGGAACTTAGTCGTCATGAAGCGTTTCTCGGGAGAAGATCGCGTGTTGTGCGTACAAGAGTTTTGCAAAACCGGTAATTCGGCGACTATAGCAGGTAGAAAATTCTGCAGTATTCGAGGATTTCGGCTCTTAACACGGCACCGCGTACTCCTGCAGAGGACGGCGACGGTAAAGTGGATTTCATAGCGGTGCTCCGTGCGGTAAGGCGGTATACGCGCCTGTCCACGCGTATGGCTATAACACGGTTTTGACCAGTTTATTCATAGACACTGGCAAGAATCTTCTGATCTTCGTCTTGCACCCTGTGTCTGCGGACAGGCGCCTAACCGTAACCGCGCGGAGCACCGCTACGAAATCCGCTTTACGCCTTCCGCGGCGATACACGGTGCCATGTGTTAATCGCCTAAATCAGCGGTCGGCAACCTTTTGGCAGTTACGGGCCACATGGCGACAAAATGAGATAGAGGCGGGCCGCGCTTTTACATAATTTTGATGACAGGTCTATCAATTAATATTCTTTATTGCACTACAATAATACTGTGTGGATATATAGGTTTTTCAAACGAGTGAAAAGAACTCTCATCCTGAACACTACTACACTGATTTGCAAAAAATCGGGCGGTTTTGATTTTCATTCATCTTTAAAAAGATACAATACAAAAAAGGTTTCAATCGTTTGTACACGTTACTGGCCGGTTTTAAAAATGCCGTGGTATTTAAAAAAGTACGTTCTAAATTCAAATTTTCATTTTATGCTCATTTTTACAGAAAACTCCTTTTTATCCTACATTTTTGGTGTGAAGTTCCAAAAGTTAACATCGACTTTCATAACTATTATTCAATTTTTATCGATTAATTTCATATCCTTGACTGTCAAAGCTTTTTTTATTGCTGTTTGCTACTGTATCAAAAATGGTAGATAAAGTGGTAAAAGCTACCAAAATTATCGCGCTACTTGAAGAGGGTTGCAGCCAATCGTGGCTAGGAGGCTAAATGTTACTGACCTAGCAACGATATCATGAGACTGGTTCCGTTGAAAGAAGGCCTGGTTCAGGAAGAAAATCATGTACCCAACCACTGGATGATCGTTTTCTCGTGAGTCGCACATTAAGAAATCGTAAAACTTCGTATGTGGATCTTAAAAACAACCTCCAAGAAGTAAGAAATGTGCATATTAGTCTATGGATGGTCAGGAGGAGGCTTCTCGTTGCCAATATACAGTCACCGCCCGGCCCACGGCCCCAAATTACTCAATGAGCACCGAGTTCACAAGCTTAGGTTCGCAAGGAATTCTGAATCATGGACCCTTGAAAGATTGGAATAGGATTTTGTTCTCTGATGAAGCCAGGATATCTCTGTTCGGTGAAGATCGACGTCGGCGAGTGCTAAGATGATAAGGAGAACGCTTTGCAGAGGCATGTTTCGAAGAAATCACACCTTATGGTGGGGGGGCTCTGTTATGTTTTGGGCAGGAATAAATTCAATGGATCGTACAAAATTAGTCTTCATTGAAAACGGCTCACTAACTGGAAATCGATACATAACGGAAGTTCTAATTGCTTAAAGCATGCAAACATTCTTACATCAAGCACATTCAAATTTCCCGATTCCTTCCCATTTGATTCCATATATTCCTAATTCCATACATACATAGAAACCAGCGAGCATTTATGGAGGCTTCCATCACCACCCGGAGTGTGCAGCGCTGAAAATTTCGGTAAGTTTTTTTCCTTTCTTTTCTGTTTGACTGTGTCACATGTAATTTCCCAAAATCGTGCCTAAGAAACGTAGTTCAACTATCGAAGATATATCAGTACCATTATCAGACATTTTTTGGTCCACATTTTTTGGTCCTTCGAGCCGGATTTTGAATTAGGGCCGTATTTCTTGGGAAATTTATTTATATGTCGGAGACAGAGACGGCAGAGCGGTAGGGTCGACAGCATCTTGGTATGGTGGTACAGGTTTCATTTTGTAGGTGAGTTTTGAATTGAAGCACGACGTGTAGATATACCCTCCAATCTTCATAATAACAATTTCAATAGGCAAACCGACAGTTTCGGTTCGGTTCGTTCATGATTATTTTTTCTATAATTGAGGATAGAAAATGTCTGCTTTCATAAGTAAGTACTGTATTTATAATAAACTTTTGAGCAAACCTTTTCAAATTCGCTAAATCTGTCACTGAACTGATTTTGCAGGTGTATTAAGATATCTTTCATTTGATAATTTTTAGAATAGTAGTTTATTTTTTTTTTTACAAAACAGTCACGGGCCGCGGGCTGCCGACCGCTGGCCTAAAAGATGCGCCAAGCATTCCTCTCATTCGACATTGGGTTAAAAAGTTTGAAGAGAATGGTACAACGTTGGATAAATCAAAATCCAGGCGACCTAACTAGGCCATCAAGAACGTTAAAAAATGTGGAGAGTGTTAAAAGTCTGTCCATGACCTTTCAATTCAGAAGCTTTAAATTTGAAAGATCTAAAGCTGCACCCCTACAAAATTCAATTGGTGAGTCCACCTGCCGAGCCGTAAAATTTTACTGTTCGATTAATGAGTGCCAAGAACGCGAGGGTCTACATTTAGACGATATTATTTTTAAGAAATAAATCCCCAAAAACAGTATTTTAATAATTAGCAGCCATTTTTTAGATATGGCTTATTTTTTTTGTAAATTTCTTTTGAGACACCTTTTACAATTCCAGCCAGCCGTAATGACAACATCGTGCTGGAAAGAGCTATTTTACGAATTTTGCTACGGAAAGAAATACTTACACAGTAGCGGTGTGTGTCAATATTTCAATTGCTCTTTCCGTTTGTTGCTTTGCAAGTAACCATCTTGGTGTTTCAGGCAAAAAACAGAAATAAATGGAAAATATAGCCGTGGGTAGAGAAATGCCTAAATGAAAATCCCTAAATGATCTCCAGTTATACGAAATAACCGGCAGCAACATACATCCAAGGTTGAAAGGTATTTGATATAGAGCTGAGACGACTTCTCTGTACTCTGGGCCAATGAATTCCATTATAATAACAAATCCAATAACCATCGTTCCACCCACAGACACGCCGACAATGAATCGAAATAATGTAAACACCGCGAAGGACTGTAGCCAAGTAGCACCGACTCCAAATACAAATTGTATTGCGCAAGCCGCAAGAAACGGCTTCCTCCTGCCAAACCTGAATAAAAAATATTAATAAATTAGTTGTTGTAATTTAATGCGAATAATTATAAAAATAGGAGGTCAACTATGGGCGGGTGGATGTACGTGCACATTGTTTCTGTGTGTGTAAAACGGCTCACTCGGAGCAGCACTTCCGATCTTGTGCACTTTCAAATATGATGTATCACCAGCCTCACAATATCAAGACCAATCCGTCTTTTAGAAGGAGATAATGGAGAACCTTGTTTATGTGTAAAAGTTCGTGGGCTAAAATTAGTATTAGAAATACGCCTTTTCACATAAGTACCTACTTATTACTGGGGTCCGTATTACTGAGGTTTTTTTTAATTTTTATATCAAGTCGCATCATTTAATTCGTTTATTAAGGGCGCTTTCAAATTAGACGGAGGACGGTTCGGACTACCGCCAGTCGGTTATCACGACCGTGAACAGTCGAGAATCGTTTTATTTGAAGAGGTACTAGGCTGCAGTCCGATCGATTCCACCTTTCCTGTTTTCGAGTATAAATGTTTACGATTTTTGTTATTTAGGTATATAAATAATAAGTATTCCGACCAATTTGTCAATTAAACTAAGATTTTATAACAAATAACTGTCCACCACGACAGGCCTTGATTTAAAAAAACCGTTTAGTACATTTCCATTTTTAAGGTTCCGTAGTAAACTAGAAACCCTTACAATTTCGCCATCTATTTATCCTTATTTATTTCTTAAGTGTATGTTTATGTTTACCCATTTTATAGTTAATCAACAAGCAGTAAAACCCGTCCTTGGAAAATTCATTCCGTTTCCATATAATATGTTTATTTTTAAGTTTTTATTCCTCACTACATAAATTATAAAACAAAATCACTTGCTCTATCTCTATGTGCCTTTGTATGATTAAATCTATAAAACTAAGCAACGGATTTTGATGTGGTTTTTTTAATAGATACGAGTGAATAACGAGGAAGTTTTATATGTATAATAACATCCATTAAATTGTGGAGAAATACTATTATTTTTGAGATTTCTAATGTGATGTCGTAAATAATAATACAGTTTTTTCGCGTTTGCAGTGAAGCGTGACCCTACAAGTTTCATCATTATAGTGTACAAAATATTGTACACATTAAAAAGGTCTACAAGAAAGTCCGCGATGGTATATGTCTATCTCTTGTGGATATCCCACAATAAAATTTGTTTGTCATTTACTTTTTACGGCAAATACCGGCGAACTTTCGAAGCGGTTTTAACCAATATAACATTAATCCTTATCAATTTAATACCTTAAATACATTATTCATTTAATATAGATCTATATCGCCCTTCACAGTATATGATTTAAATGAATATTTACAAACATATTACATATTTAAAAATTGCGGGGCGTCGTGTTTATGGCGGTACTGACCGGCCGGAGCGGGAAACCTTAAGACTAATAGTATTTATCCACTATTTAATGAAAGTTTTTATACATATAAACCTTCCTCCTTAATCACTATCTTTTTAAAAAAACGTAGTTTTAGGGGACGTAGGGACAGGGAGAGCGACTTTGTTTTATACTATGTAGTGATTTTTAGTTAAAGCTACGTTTTCTGTTGATCTGGCAGAGAAGAAAGACGTAAATAAAAAATATATACAACAATTTAAGATGAACTAACTACATGACATGAGGACCTACAATAAAATTGGTGCACGAAACTACAAACTCATCTTATCTAGCAATGATCCGTAACCTTTGTTAATTTAATTTTTGGGATGCTGTCTGGTTCCTACACTTTTAAAAGCCTAGATAATTAAATAAAAGGCTGACTTTGCTAGCTGTCTTCGACATATTTACAGTGTGACAATAGGTAGCAAATTGTAAACATAAATTAAAAGAAAATCATTTATACAATATGTAAAGAAAACCCTGTCCGATCCGTGAAGGTATTGTTAGATATCGTTAACTAATTCCACTAATGCCTACAAATATGGGCTAAGCTTAAAAAATATTCCCCAAAAAAAAGATATTATTTCGCAAAAGGAGGTAAATTAATACATGTGCAGCAGGCGATACATGCGTGGGCGAAAGGGGGCAGGGCACGCGGTCGCATCGCTATTCACTCACAATAATACCGGTGTTGTCACTTATTAAAAATTACCAAATTTTGGGGAAGTTGGAATTAATTCCCGGAAAAAAAAGATTATTTCAAAATTCATACTATGATGATTATGTAAAATTTCTTATTTTATTTGGTCATGTGTTTACCTAACCTTTATTATCCTTATTTGTCGGACGGAGTTTTCTTTACATATTGTATTTCATATTTAGATATCCCACAAGTTAAAAATACGGACCACTCTAATACCCACCACTGTTAATTATCGCATTATTAAAACAAAAACAGTATCTCACCTGTCAGAACACGCGCCAAAGACCAAGCTGCCAATAAGTGTACCTGCCTGAAATACACTCTGTATGAGAGTTCCTTGCCATTTCCGTGAGCAAATCAAATTCCATTCTGTGGCTATGGTAGTAGTGAATATTGAGGTATCAAATTTTGGTTTATCACAAGGGCAAGCATTAGGTATTTGCTCCTCTGTATCCATACACACATATTTCATTGGTGGGTGGTAGAAAACAATTGCTAGTTGATTGAATGCGATGGCGAACTTGGATAAAAACACTATAGCGCAAAGCCATAATTGATATCTGCCAAATGATCCGGTGGCCTCTATGATCAAATCTCTTTGCTTTCCTTTTCCACCGCTGGAATAATAAGAACTATATTAGTTTAAAGATATACATGTACATAGGATATCCGGTAATTAATGGATAACCTCTAAAGGAGTCATTATAGAACTTTTGCTAGGGGAACACATAAAAACGCGAAAAAAAAAAGCCATTTGATACAGTTCGCATAATTTGTCATAATTTGTATCACGTAGAGATGGGGCCGCGCCGGCTGCGACGTGAAGGCGTACTTATAGAGATAAAATATATGAAGTAAGCATAGCCACCTACGCCTAAACTTCTCAAAGAGACGCCTTGACCGTTCGATAACGCCGCGATAATACCAGTGACTAGTAAGCGACGCGCAGCCTAAGAAATTGTGAAGTTAAAGGAACGTGTCGAAGTAAAGAGAGTTTGCAAACTAGATTCGTTCTAGATAAACAGAACACAATGACCGGTAGAGATAGCAATACCTACTTTAAATCATAGCACGCCACAATACACAGGTACTTACAGTAGAGATTCCTTCAGATACGTAAAAACCCACATTCTTGATGATTTTAAGGTGTCCTCCAGATGATGTTAAAAGTTTTCTGTAAAAATATTAACGATTATAAAAAAAAAAACTATTAGTAGTAGTCATGACGGCCATGACATTGCGTTTATTTCATAAGCTTGTGTCAGTCAACATTAAAAGTAAATAACTTGTTAACAAAAAAGGCAAGTCTATTTTCAAAAAAAATATAAACGGACAAGTATGAGTAGGACCTAGACCCGAGGGTTTCCATCGAATTGAAGCAAACAACATTCATTCCAACCGCAAATGTAAATTTTTATTCATAATATTGAGAGAAGTATTTTAAGGCCATAGACGTTTTATGGGATTTCCTGTAATCTATAAATCACTTAGGTAATATTCTATAATTCTCAAGCAACATAATATTTACATAACTAACAAACTTAAAGTAATAACAATATTATAACATCACATCAAGTTTCTACAAATTTAATAGATTAGGTATAATTTTTTTAGCTAAAGTAAGAATCAAGTTTGATTGGGAAAATATATAAGTAAGTACTCTACTACTTATAAAATATATACTACGGGAATTGTACATACATTAATGTATATAAAAAGGAGAACAACGAATCATAGCACTCGTCAAAAAATTCGTGCGCAACAGAAAAATTGCCCAAGAGGCCGGTATGAAAAAGTGCCTAAAAGGCTGATTGGAAATACATAATCAAAAGGAGTCCGCGTTGTTGTGTTGTGACAACAGTTACTCGACAGTTTTCAGTTATTATTTCCACTGTTTCCAGCGTTCGATTCGGCAGCCAAAGTATAGTCGGCAGAAAACTGCACACGTGTCTCCTAAATTAAATTAGATAATAATAGAGTTCTACATATATGTAATCTTTACAAATTAACTGCCGATTTTGCAGTATTAGTAGTATAATATTTGAGTAATAATTCTGTGCAAAGACGAATTGATGAAATGGCGGAAAACATTGAAGAATCATTGTGCGGTCACCTGAGGACAAGTCAATCCTCAATTCAGCTCGATGAGTACACTTTACTAACTAATGAAGCATTGTTTTTGTCTTACGTGAGGTTTATTAAACATGAGAAAATATGTGAAGAACTATTATTTGCTAGAAATTTAGGGACCGATACAAAAGGTGAAACCATATTCAATACATTGGAAAAGTTTTGCGATGAGAAAGAGATTCCTTTTTAAAATATTATTTCAGTTGCTACGGATGGCGCTCCGGCTATGACAGAGTGCCATAAAGGCTTCATAGCGTACTTAAAAAATAAAATTCCAGATGTCCTTGGTCAATATAATTTTAATGTCTTTGTCCTTGGTGTACATTGCGTTATTCTTAGACAACATTTAGTTGCTAGAAACTTAAGTGAAAAACTATTTTAATCACTGCAATATGTCATCAAAGCAATTAAATCCGCAACAGCTCTTTAAATGATGGATTATTTCATCAGCTTTGTGTTACTAATGACGAGGATTTCAACCGTTTGTTATTTCATACTGAAGTTTGTTGGCTATCAAGAGGCAATTGTCTGATTCGATTTTACAACCTGTTTGACTCTGTTATAGAGTTCTTGGAAACTAAAGATACAGAATTGCACGACAAGCTCATAACATCAAAGAATGATATAGCTTACATGACAGACCTGTATAAATTGTTCAACGACATGAAATTGAAATGAAAAAAATACAGTGATGTCCATAATATAAATACTAGGAACAAGCACAAATTTATTGTACCTACAACAAGGCTCAAGAAAATAGGTGGCTCTTTTAGATGCCAATGTATACATTTTTACAATAGGCTTCCAGAGGTGGTTCAAGATCTGAGCCTGAATAAATTCAAATCCTTCATTAAACGTAAGTTGTGTCAGAAAGCATTTTATAGTGTTAAAGATTACATTGACGACAAAAAGGCTTGGGCTTGAGCTGCGTCCGATTTCTATGCTTACACTGATTGTTCTTTGATTTTTCCTCTTGTAGTTTAAATTTGCAATTATTTGCTTTTTTTTTTAACTCAAAGCCAGTACACACTATGTAGCCAGGCATATTATACGTTACGGAATTGCATCGCTGACAGGGGTATTCGGCACTGGCGCAGCTACACAGGAGCTAAACTTAGCATTCGGGAACACCGTTGGAACTGCTGAACCTTGGACAAAACTGTCTTTGCATTGTGTAGATTCAATTTCCTAGTATTGTATAATTGCATGGAACACGTGTGAGCACGATCTACTCGCTGTAAAGCATCTATTTGTTGGGTTAGTCGTTTATTGACTTGATAGTGCTATGGCTGTTGAGAGTATGTCATGCTCACTGGTCTCTCGCTGGTGGTGGCGTGTGTGTTGGGTCATTAGGTTCCCTTCAATATGGTTGAGCTGAATGATGCTGATCCATACGTCATGTTCGTGAACGGACGCCGTCAGAGGGGACTGGTCATCTCTTAGCTGCTACGGCGTATTTTAAATTCTGAATTGTTGTTTTTTTTTTTTCATAATGGACGCTCTTAGCGTACAATATTTATTTAAATATTTCTGCATCGTTCTCACACGATTGATTTCAAAATGAATGATGTAATCAAATATTTGTATCAATAGCTTGATAATTTAAAAGAGTGTCCATGGAGTTTCTTGCCCGTTCTTCTCCATAGGTACCTACTCTTTGGAATGGGCGACTAGCTTCACCTTACTGACTGACCGACCTTCTGACAATTCAAAAGTGCCTGTAACTGGTTTATTTGAAATAAATGCTTTGATTTTGATTGATTTTGATTTTGATGAATCTCCAACTACAAGGCGATAAACTAAATTTAATTAAAACAAAAAACGTCGTTGCTGCTTTCGCAGCCAAACTGCTTCTACAAAAAAAGAATCTGGGCAGACGTGAGTTTCACAATTTTCCAAATTTATCAGTATCATGCAGTAACGACGAATTTGCTTACTGCCAACATTTGGAAAACCTCCACATTAACTTCACCGAACGATACATTTTGAACATGGAAATACCAGACTGGGTGTTGGATCCGTTTTCAAATGTCAACACAGCAATGTCACCTCAGCTGGAAGAAGAACTTATAGAGTTGACAACAAACGAGGAAATAAAAATCAAGTTCAAAAATGGTTACCAAGAATTTTGGCTACAAAAATCGATGCCGCAATTGTACCCTGGATTGTGGTCAATAGTTCAACGATTCTTGATAGCATTCCCATCGTCATATTTGTCAGAACGTGGATTTACTGCTGTGACAATACTGCTTATTAAAAAGAGAAATCGTTTGCTTGTTACCGAACGTGGTGACTTGCGACTGTTCTTGAGTAAATTGGAACCTGATATCAACAAACTTATTAAACACCATCAGATTCATCCTTCACATTAGTTTTTGTATAAGGATTTATTATTTTAGTTATATTTTTAATAAAAGATATTCTGTTTTAATACTATAAAGATGCGTTTCAATAATAATTCTTATTGGCAGGTGGAGCCCGTAAGAGTTAACTTGAGACCTAAGCGCCTTTGTATGTTACCTACTGCGCTCAGGTTTCAAGTTGCGGGTTATAGTAAAAGTTTCGTTTAGAATTCTCCGTTAATATACATAATATACATATATAGGTCACAATAATTAATTAATTTGAGGTTATAGTGGTTTTTAAATAGGTGAAAAAATGGGGGCGCTATAAAAATATTTATTCTCAAAGTGGGCAGTAGACAAAATAAGTTTGGTAACCACTGTGTTAAAAGGTCAGAAGTAGGATTCCATCAGAAATCAAACGTTTTGGTGAAAACTTTACGCCCACTTAAAAAGTTAGGTAGTTGAATCTTTCTATTTCCGCTATCGCAACGTTAATTAGTCTGTAGTTTCAACTGTGTAAGTAAACGGTTGGACGCCTGAATATGGGTTGTGAGTACACCGCTAAGGAGGTATACCTTTAGAAACTGAATCTGTTGTTGTGTGTTTATGTGGTAAGTCAGGGATATTAATTTGAAGGCGACGATTTTTTTTTTTTAATAATTTCATTTCGTTGTTTGATTATAATGTCTAAATTACGAATATTTTATTTTAATCGAAGTTTTGCAACTAAATATAAGAGTACCGGGCGACCGAGCTTTGCTCGGCATCTTTTTTTTTTTGTTAGGTACATCGCGTGTCTCTATATTTTCAAAACAAAAAATATATAACGGGCGAATTTTTTAAATAATATTTTGTGACTAATGTTTTTCGATCATACCGACATAATAATAAAAAAATATTATTAACTGTTATTTAAATATAAAATTACGAGTGCAATTTAGTTTAACATTTTATTATAAATAAGTACTTATAGTTTAACAATCAGTTACATCAGTTATATATTATCATCAATACATAGTTTAAGGTCTTAACCCAATACTTCCTTCCATACTATATTGCGGGTATGCTGAGGGTTTTCATTAATAATAATCATTTCACGTTCTGACGCACGCTGCCGCATATCTTGCAGACGTCGCTCCCGTTGCTCATCATTTTCGGCGGCCACACATTGTGATGCACGCTCTCGTAAAACATCTAAATCATATTAAGACCTTTCTGTTCTTAAAAGGTTCGTCAAGTTTTGCAAGCATCTTACTTTAGCAGCACGTGTGGGATGAGCGAAAACCTGATGATTTTCATCAAGTTCTTCTTCAAATGGGTCTTCACTGTGCGAAGTCTGACAAACACGTGTGGGACGAGCGAAAATCAGATTGTTTTCATGGAGGTTTTCTTCTGCTTCTTGAGATGAGTCACGGCTTCGTGGAGTAAAATTGTTCGTAAGCGTTTTTTTAATGTTCTTTTTGGCATTTTCGTGTAAAAAAGACACGTGATATTTTGAGAGCAATTTTCTGGGTCTAACTTCAAACCAAACATTGGCTTCGTGTACCAAGAATGTAAACGTCATCTATATCAAATCAAAGTACATTAATTATCAGTTTTATTTTATTTTATTTTGGAATGCTATATGTATATTTTAATAGTTCATAAATAATTTAAAAGTATTTTGTGTACTTATGTGTTTCTATGAAGACTATGAACAATTGTCTGATGTAAATAAATCAATAATAATAATTATAACAATAAAAGATGCCGAGCAAAGCTCGGTCGCCCAGGTATTTCATCATCATTATTATTAAATCATATTATATGGATGAATTTTATTTTGCCTACTTTGAGGAGGTGCAAGGTATCATAAGGTTAGCTTTAATAATAATACTAATATTTCAGTTCGTGTTGTGGCAAGTCTGAAATGTTGACACTGTTGAGAAATTCTGTTGTAAATTCGACTGCTCCTTCAGGCTGATCTTTAAAATGAATGAGCTTCATTGTTTCGACTTCTCCTACACTTTTGTGATACCCTGATACTTAGCACCTCCACAAAGTAGGCAAAATAAAAGTTCTTCCAGGTATTATATATTTACAACAAAAAATATTGTTGTTTATTTACAACATCATTTCTTTCACAATTGTTTCGACTTCTACACTTTTACACACACACTTTTAGTACACACTACGCGACCCTGGTACCTTGCATCTCCATAAATTAGGCAAAACAAAATTTCTTCCATTGATTTAATAAACGAAAAAGAAAATTCGTTGACGCCGTTTCCAATTATCTCCGTGGCGCAGCGGTCAACACGCCTGCCTGCGACGTGGAGGTCCCGGGTTCGATCCCCGGCTAGGTTATGATGGATGGAGGAAAAGATCGTTTTTCCTGATTGGCCTGGGTCTTGGATGTTTATCTATCTATCCTTACTCAGGGGTACTTTTTATTCCAATATTTCCACGGAATCATATCTAATGCGGGTTAAGCCACGGGGTACAGCTATCGCTATAATTGGAAAAGTTTGTGAAGGTGGATGGAGATTTGTTACTCCATCACACAAAACTACTCGACATATTTCCATGAAATATCGAATATATAATATATAATTTTTGATAAAATATTTAGTTGTTAGTTAAAGACACTAAATGAAAACACGAACAATTCTAGTTCATATGTATCTATTATAAATATAGTATCGTTGAGTTAGTATCCCATAACACAAGTCTCGAACTTAGGTACTTTGGGGCTAGCTCAATCTGTGTGATTTATCCGTAAAAATATATATATATATATATATATATATATAAAATGTAATAAAAAGCATTAGACAACGCCATATTCTTTTTTTTAAAACTCCAAAAATAAATAGTAAAAAACACTAGATCGTCAGGGATTTGAACCCGAAGTCTACGAGCTCCGAATCAGAGGCCGAAGCCCCTCAGCTATTCGTATCACTTAGGACAGCGGCGAAATTTTGCTTCTCATGAGAAGTTTAGCAATTGTTAAGTGCCTCAAAACAAGGAAAAAAGACATTTTCTGAAAATTAAACCTAGCTAGATCGACTTATCGTCCCCGAAGCCCCCTGCACACAAAATTTCATGAAAATCGTAGGAACCGTTTCCGAGATTCCAATTATATATATACATATATACAAGAATTGCTCGTTTAAAGGTATAAGATAAGATACTTATTATTATTTTTTTTTTTTGGTACCCACATGTACTTTTGTTTCACAAAATTAATACCGCAAATACCGTTGTAAAAACTGACTATACGATTTATTCTTTTATCTACTTCGTTTTCTAGACAGCGTTTGCTTATTTGTTTTTTTTTTTATATATATTTTCAGCTAAGCAACAAAATGCCTAGCCATCGATCGCAAAAACGTGTAAGAGGCTGTAATGAGTCCAGCAGTGAGTCTGAGTCATCTACAGAGAGTCTACGTAGTCGCAGATCGCGCCGTAAGCATTCGACCCAAGAAGTCGCGTCCAGAAAAGATCACAAGGCGAGCTCGATCTCCTGAATTGGCTGAAGAGTCTACAGACTCACCACGCCCTGGGACCATTAATCATCTAAGTGGTCCTGCTGCTCCTGATCACGCCGCGTCACCATTACCAAGTAACCAATTCACTGTTTTAGACTTTAGTTTCGCGGATGTGTTTAGAGAACTAGGTACCTAAATCTATTCGTTCGGACGGACATTCTGAACGTTATCCTAATTTGAATGTTGTACCTGAATTTGATCCAACCAAGCGATCACAGTATTGATGTTTGGATTAGTAAAGTAAATGAGAGTGTGCAAAAATGTATAATTGGACGGTACGACAAGTAATTCACTGTGCGTTACTGAAGTTAGTTGGGTTAGCGCAAAGGTGGTCATAGTGGTAAAAAAATTGCAGTTTGCATTTCCATGTGTCTTTAATTATGGTCGATTGCAGCGGAAATGCTCGCCCGCAAAGCACGTTTTGGGGATAATTTAGAAAAATAGAAAAGATGGTAGTTCAGTAGGTAAGTAAAAACGTCATTGATTGTTTACTAATTGTCATTGATAACAGGTCGGTTAGGATGAGTGCAGAAGCTGTTCAATTTACTGTAGGAGATAAATTGTAATGTAAGGGACTCAAAAAGAAATGATAAACCGACCGTGATTGCGCAGGCGAGCCCTTCCGACGACAAACTATCAAAATCGTTAAAAGATAATACAGCACCTTTATTGCGTAACAATTCAATTCAATTCAAAAAAAATATTTCGGATTAAAAAAAACATAAATATCCATATAGTGTTACTACAAGTAGAGCTTAGCCTAATGTTAGTAATAAATTAACTAAAGTGGGTCTGGACTCCCATCCACCTGCGTAAGAGGGGCGTGTCCCACACACACACTGTTACTATTGGTTGAAATCATTTTGAAGCATATTGCTAATCCTTTGCTCCATATGTTCGAGAATGTATAACTACGTAAATAACGCAATGGATGTTGATGAATTGTCGGAATGAAACCCATTGTTACTGATAGTGTGTTACACAATTACCCTGCTGGTATGGATAATATAGGAAGGTATACATACTATAGTAAAATGTTACAATTGTAGCACTGAAGGTTACTCATATTTGAAATGTAGACACCCAATTAAAAGTTGCGAATCCTGTCCCAAAATAGGCCACTTACTTACCGGTTGTCCCAGAAAACATGAAACCGATAGCAATAAGACTGTCTTAAATATTTGAAAGGAACAGGACGAAATATTTTAAAGATGCATTAGTTAACGGTCAGACCTTGAAATGTTTCATTGGTTTCGGTAGCCAAATAATCTATGTTTCTGAGGATCAGATGCTAAAATGATAAAAATAACGCTCTCTTTAATGATTTGTCGGTCTTAACAGGCTTTGGAAAATCTTTAGTTCATTGTGCAGGAAAATATAGTCAAAATTGAAATTGCTTTTAAAAAAAGCACGAGTGGAAGTATTGATAGTTCCCGATCATTATTTGAAAGTATCATTGTTGATCGGTAAACATTCATCGAGTAAAATCGTGTAGTGTTTTATAAAACGAATTAATTATCAAAGACAAAATGAAATGAAATGAAATAAAATGAAATCGTTTATAAACAAGTAGGATCACCGATCACTTTTACACGTCATGTTTTTATTTTTTATTTAAAACTAGATGAAGCCGGCATTTCCTAACTGACTACCTCTGAGAAGAAATAGCCGAAACAAACTCGGGGATCATCGTCTTTTTTCAAGTCCAGACATTAAAAATGAGAATGTTTACAATAATTTACCTTATAATTACGCATATTGCTTAATAAGAATGCTTAACAGAACTAGCAGCTCAGTCCCAAGCTTTTTTGTCTTCTAAATAATCTGTGATTTTATAATACTCCTTTTTGCAAAGTTTGGAATTTTTTTGTTTTTAAATCGTTTAATGGGGAAAAGATGATGAAGAGAAATGGGTAAAGAAGTAATAAGGCCCAAGGTGCATACCTAGAGCTTTTTCTTCACGAGATTGTCACAATAGCAGGTCGCACCGAAGTGGCTATATGTTCGAAACCATCATGACGGAGAGGTTTTGGTGGAACCTAGCCTATGTTCTCAACCTCAAAAGATGTACGACATAATGCCTTGTATTTTACAGTTGGTTCATGGTAGAGCAACCCTTCTTTTAAACGATTTGATGAAAGCTGTCTTCACTTTACTTAAAGGCACTCTGTTGTCTAGAGCCCCCCTTTAAATCAAACTAACTGTCGCACCATAAATAAAATTGAACAGTGCGTTTATAGTGACTCTTCTAATATTAGTATTAGCACTGACATACTCTGTTAGTGACCAAATTTCTCAAAATGATCTTGCCAAATTGAATTCTCTTTTAAATGAATTCAGAGACTGTTTCGCTTTTACCACGACTGAGATAGGATGCATAACTACTGTTGAGATGGATATAAAGTTGAGTGATTTTACACCAATCGTTACAGACAGTATCGTATGCCTTTCACGGAACGACCGATTGTTCAGATCATCTAGATAATTTATCCGGTTAAATAACCGAGTTAATATGTCCGTGGACTCTATACACTTAACAGCCCTCATTACACTGACTGGCGTTACGAATTTTATGGAATGCCTTTCGGACTTGTGAATGCGCCGTCAAATTTTCAGATAGCGGTCAACAATATATTTGGTAGTGCCCGATTTAAAGAGCCGTTTGCTTCTATGGACGATGTAATAATACCGTCCAAAACCATAGAGGATGGCTTGCAAAATCTAAAATCTATATTAGAATTGTTATTAGAATTGAAAAGTTATCAAAATATAATTTTCTAAAGGAATCAATAGATTATCTTGGGTTTGAATTATGTGCCGACGGCAACAGACCGGCCTACTGACCGACACAGAGTTAAACAGTTTTTAGGAATTTGTCGCTTTTTTTTTCTTCATTTTATAAAAACGATTGTTATATAGACAGAGGCAGGAGATCGCTGGGTTTTACTTAAGGGGGGTTAGATGGCAGATATTAAATACTCGCCATGATAAAATAGATCACTACTCTTTCGATAAAACAAACAACAAAATTAAAAATACATTCTGGTTTCCTAAAATGCGGCGGTTTATTAGTAAACTAGCTGCGCCGCGCGGTTTCAACCTTGTAGGTTTCGATATGTTTTTGTTATATGCTCCGCTCCTATTGGTCGCAGCGTAATATTAGATATAATATAGCCTAAGCCTTCCTGGATTTCCGCGAATTAATTCCAACTTCCCCGAAATTTGGTAATTTTAAAAAAAGTGACAATACCTGTATTATTATGAGCGAATAGCGATGCGACCACGTGCCGCGTGCCCTGCCGCCCGCTCCCCGCGGAAGGGTGCATATCGCACATTGATTAAGTTACCTCTTTTTGCGAAAGAATATTTAGTTTTTTAGGGGGATTTTTTTTTTTAAGTTTTGCCCGGTTTTGTATGCATTAGTAGAATCAGTTATCGATACCTAACAACACCTTCACGGGTCGGACAGGGTTTTCTTAACATACTGTACCTATAATTGTAACATTGTGGTATGTATACACGGGCGGCAGGGCACGCGGCACGTGATCGCATCGCTATTCACTCATAATAATACAGGTATTGTCACTTTTTTTAAAATTACCAAATTTCGGGGAAGTTGGAATTAATTCGCGGGAAAAAAGATTATTTCAAAATTCATTTGTATTGGTACTATGATGATTACATAAAATTTTATATTATATTTGGTCATGTGTTTACCTAACCTTTATTATCCTTATGAGTCGGACAGGGTTTTCTTAACATACTGTATAATTAGGGTACTTACTGGTACTTTATGTCACATCCAAATAAGATATGTATTTTGTTATAATAAGGTTAATTTCGGTTATTACTTATTTCTTACCTTGTAAATTTCATAGAATGGTTAAATAAAATATTAATATTGTATCATAATAGGTATGTTTCCTGGTAAAAAAAAAAATGTCTATTTGTTCAGTCATTCAGATTATAGAAAGATATTGGATGCGTATATTTTATTTTATCAAATCAATAAAAAATTGACAAATATAAAAGGCACCAAAGATCAGGCGTGGTGGCTGATGGTACACACGAATAACCATGAATTATGGCTTTTATTAACTTATAAAAGTTACATAGGAATGACAGATAGGTAATAGAGTTTTAATAAATGCTGGGGCCGACATGTGTCTCATAAAGGATAATCACGATATAGTGTTATTTGCAGATGACACTTCACTTTTATTTAAACTTAAACGGCAGCAGCAGGTTACTGACAATGTAGGTAATTTTTCAAATCAGGCACTAAGATGTATAACACCATTCCACCGATTTTCCTGAACGACAGCGAGTTAAAGCGAGTAGCCTGCTTTAAGCATCTGGGACACTGGGTCACCGAGTCTCTTGCGGATGACCAAGACATGGAAAGGGAACGCAGGGAATTACCTATCAGAGCAAGCATGCATGTTTGCGCGTTGCACTAGGCAGGTGAAAACGACGCTTTTTAAAAGTTATTGCCAGTCATTTTATACATGCAGCCTTTGGGTCAAACACACGAAAAAGTCTTGGGACATCCTGCGAATCCTGTACAACAACTCGTTCAGGGTGCTGATGGGGCTGCCGCGCTACTGTAGCGCGTCGGGAATGTTTGCTGACGCACGTGTGGACGGGTTCGCGGCGATAATGCGCAAAAGATATGCGTCCCTGATGCGTCGGGTGCTCAGACTATATTTTTATGGAGCACTGGACAAGGGCGTATATTGTGTTCTCTTGACTGGTGGGCTCCCTATGCGTTGACGTGATGCCAATAATTTGAATTCATTAAGTTTTTATTAAAAGTGCACTAACTCATTTTTTCGATAAACACCAATCCTTAACGCGTTGTTTATAAGACATGGTCTTTAAAATACATTGTAGTTTCTAATTTTACATAGTTTTTAAAATCATAAAATTGTGCCTTATGAGCTACACTACCTATAAGATTTTTTTTTTTTTATTAGAATTGCGTAAATTGAGCTCTGTGTGTAGGCTCAGCCGTTTTTTATCTGTTTTGGTTATTGTTAATCGAAGCTTTATTTTCTGCATTTCGATAGTCCTAAGCCCATAAAAGTATGAAGGAAAAATTGGAATTACTCTGCAAATAACAGCCAATTCGAAGCTGATAAAATAACAATCTCTTAAATGAAAAATAAAGGGCATTGACTTAAGGTAATAGGCTGCGTACTGAACATGCGGGGGCCACGTGGGGTGCCGGTACTAGGCCGCGTAGTGAACATGCGGGCGGCGCGGGCGCGCGAGGGTCCTGTAATGTTCCCGCCGTCCGCACTCCGTCAAACCTGAATGACAGCGCATGCGGTGACCATAACATCGATTTCAAAATAAACATCTTTCGTTATCAATAACTATTTTGTTTTTGTACTAAAGCATATCAAAGTAATAATATTTTAATCCATAAAACTTATTTAACTCTCAAGTTGACAAAATTTGTGCACTGAATAATTTTTTTTCCTGTATATCGAAATTTGAACGGTGATTAAAAATTCTTCCTGTATCTTTATATAATTCTTTACTGTACACCAAAAATAAACATCATCAAATATATTCAACACAACAAAACATACAACTGGCGGCCTTATCGCAAATGCAATCCTTTCCAGGCAACCAAAACATGTTTGCTTAACAACGTGAAAAACGCAATCTATGTTTTTGAACTGTCAAAATGAAACCCATAGTTACTGAGTGTTTTACGTGTGGACCGGCACCAATCGGGGGTAGCGGGCGGTGTGAGATGGAATACCGGGGTGGTTTTCTTCTGACAGGCCTCGTCGCCCGCCCCAGGGTGGCGGACATCCTAGAGGATTTTCCACCCCGGAAACAAAAAAAAAAGACCTGTCAAATTAGTCCGTGCCTGACGTAAATCGACGTTTTTTTTGGTCACCATGTATATAATCGTGCGTAAACTGTCTATAAAGTACCTTAGATAATTTGACAGCATTGAACTAATATGCTGTCTTGTATCCTTTTCTCAATGAAATAGAAAGAAAAAGATGAACTTAAAATTAGTTTAAGTTGGTGAACAAGAAAATCGGCGCTAATATCAACATAATGATGTAGTGTATGGCTATGATTTTAATTAGCTGTGATGAACTTATGACTTAGGTCAACCAAGTTTAAACTATTATGTGATAAGTCATTATTGAAGAGCTTAAGAAATAAATACTATTAAAACCAATGTTTAATTTTTGTGTTTTATTTAATTAATAATACACATCTTTATCCAATTATTCGCCTATTTACATAATATTACTAAAAGTACTAGAGTAATAAAATAATAAATTGCTGTGCAGAAAGCGCATATGGAACACCATATTTATTAGAATGATATCATTTTTAAACACTTCAGTTTTAACAGGAATTATTTGACAGCTATTCTAACTGTTAAGATTGGTAGTCTTAAAATGTGAAATTACATTAGATAAAAGAGTCGGATAACTGTGAGTGTACGCATAGAAATACATGAAACAATCACAAATTCGAAAAATTCTCTTCAGGAAGTGGTTGCAGGATACAGGACCCGATCAGGATTTTCCGTGAGACCAATCACTCTGGCCGTGAAACACTCCAAGATCGAAGAAAAAGCCTATAGTACTCCATACTGTAACGATGAACTACGGTCCGCCTTGATGGAGTGACATGCGTATCAGCACATCCAGCACTGAATAATCCCTGTTAACTGACTGGAAATAACATCACTCAGTAACAGTACATCTTACAATACCAGTTAATTTAAATTTTTGTGTATGTACTTGTTGGATGTATCCTTAATCTGTTGGATAGAAAACTAGATAATCACAATATGAAAACAAAAAAAAACCGTTACTTACAACAATATAGAGAAAATTAAATGACGTCTCTTGTCAAATAAAGTAAAAATGATATAGTTCAGTATTCTTTTTACAATAATTATGTAATAGACTTATGCCAGCGGATAACTCCTTCCTAAAATAAAATTATCTATTACCAAAATATTTACATCAACAAAATAGGAAAATTAAATAACTACTTCACTTTATTTACTTTATGTCATGTGAAAACTTAAATATACATCACGTAATTATCGTAGCAACATATCAATATTTTATTAATAATATTATTTATTACTTTAACAGATAACATTGAAATATCACATGATGAAAAATTTAAACACAAATGCATGATTATGCCAAAATTAAATACCACAGCTTTATAAATAAAATACCTTCTTCATTGTTATTGTTACAAATTATATTAATATTTTATAAGGAACAATCAATAAATCGCACATTACAAAAACATAATGAAGCTGAAAGATAAACGAAGCAGCTAATTTGCCAAAACGATGACATATTACTGGCATAATTTTAAGTACACCTATTTATTTATTGAAAGGCACTAAGACCCTAATCTACAATAAAATTTCTGTACATGGTATTGAATTTGAGTTTGTAATTAATTTTTATGTACTTATAGCGTTCAGGCAACATTTGACGCACGACTAGCCGATATTTATGTACAATTAATTTAAAACCTAAATAGTACAGCCAGAACTTTTTTTAGGAATTTAATGGAATAATATGAAAGATGAGCTCTTACTACATTAAATGCAATTTTACTCAATGAAATACTTATTTACATGACTAAATTAATATTATAAGAAAAAACCTATTTGGAAAGAAGTCTCAAGTGTAAACTACACCTTAATATTGATAATATACTTATTAAAAATATAACAAATGTAATTACTTTTCTGGATTTCACGTTAAGTAGATGACAATTAGAAATTTACATTATTTATCAAAATAGCCTTCTATCGGTTTCTATAAAGATACGTCTCCACTAAAGCGGAAGCGTGCATGTATCGATGAATAATTGGATTGTATTCTAAAAAAATAATTTAATGCCCATCAGATAGATTTATAAAAAATATTGAACACGTATTTTTTATTTTTTCTTTCATTCAAATACTTAGAAAGATATATTAATTTGAAATGTCGCATGACGTCACGCCGTGGTACAAAATATACCGCGGCGTGACGTAATTAGCCCCCACTCCGTAACTTTAATACGCTAAATCTCAGTAGTTTTTGGTAATTTCGACAAAATAAAAAAATACGGGTCTTAATTTTTTTTATTATCTATAAGACGGACTATTTTTTTTTTCGTACCTTGGATATATCCCTATTGGATCACGTTGGGAAATTCACATCAGGGCCTGTAGCCAATGTAACATCGCCTCGTAGCGAAACGAAATCGAATACCAAACCAACCAATAACGAAAACGATTGACCACGTGTCGCAACAAAATCACGTGGTAAATCGTTCCCGCCATTGCTTGGTTGGTTTGGTATTCGATTTCGTTTCGTTGTGAAGCGATGTTACATTGGCTAGGGCCCCTGAAGTGATTGGCCGATTCTTGCACATCTCTACTTTAATGAAGCGCGCACTAATAGTCATATAATTCTTAGTAGATATAACGTTATTGTGTAAAGTGAACATATTTTCTTCTATAGCTTTGAACCAAGTTTTTCATGTTTTACTACAACACTAAAATTGTTTCAAAAAAACTATGTAAAGCCAAGGAAATTCGTTGTAAAACAAATTGAAAAAACTTCTATTGACGCTCTTTGAAAGTTTTGTGAAATGGTTATAATTTGCTTGACAAATAATGTCCTTAACTTTACAAAAGAGTACTGCCTGAGTATAACAGTTGCATAATACTTATATTTTACTTTTATAATTTGCATAAGATAGAGTTAAACGTATGTCAGTAGAAATAGGTTTTTGTTGTAGAGTATTGCCACTAACATTCGGTTGAAAGCGCGTCTGTATCACGTATGGTATTATGATCATAATGTCCCAGACACACACACACACAACTAATTGAACAAGGATTTTAGGTCCCCGCCAAAGTTTATGCGAAAATGAAAGTATTAAATCGCACTATTGATGCAGATCTTTTATAATACAAAATTCATTGATATATGTATTAATACGAAATACAGATACGTCTTAACATAATTAATTATTGAGAAAGGACTTCAAAGCCAAAATAGTTTTTTTTAGGATCCCCATCTAATTTAGGAACATTTGTAATAGAAAATAACAAAGAAATAAAATTTTGTTTTAATAATGCTAGAACAACAAAATTATTTACTCCTTATAACAAAATGAAATTTACCATATCCAGATTTAACCGAGTCGAGTCGGTATTTGTATTTCGAACTTTATTGAGGTTACGTCAAAGTTCATAATACAAGAGTGACAACTTAGTACCGAAACTAAACTGTTATCTATCTATCTAATTATCTATTATATAAAATTCTCGGTTGAACCGATTTTAATGAAATTTCGTAGATACAGGTTAGGCCTGAGAATAGGTTTTTAACTATTTTTTTATATTACTACTACTTACGCGGGTAGACCATAGAGCGTAGCTAGTTTTATATAAAGAACTGCATTCCTATAACGGTAAGATGCATAATTCAGAATCCATTTAGGTGGTTTAAACCTGATCTCAATAAAATCCATATTTTGTTATAAGGGGGTTAATTTATAGCGCTGAGCATATTCAAAACATTATTATATCTCTGTCGTCGCGTCCAAACGATTGACAGAAACAACACTAATTGCGTAATCCAATCTATACATCGTTAATCCATTGCTTCACATATATTTAAAAAAAAATTGTTTAACAACGTATATAAAGCAATAAATACTGTAGAACTGTCTAAATGAAACCCTATTGCTATTGATAGTGTGTTACGCGATTACCCCACAAAACGACATTTCAAAACGCTTAACATGTTAGGCAAGTCATTTGTTTTGCAAGCAGGGCTTAATTAAAATCTATCCATAGGGATTTCCCGACGATAAAAAACCTAAATGGGCATTCAATAAGGCTATACGAATTCAGGGGGTTGTGTTGATAATTTTAATGATAACTTATGCATAATTTTATAAATATATACTTTTTACGTGACATGACGCTTCCCCTCAACAGAACTGTTGTTACAATCACCGCTTATGTTTTAGCTTTAAAGTCCATTTCAGTTATATAATTTAACTGCTACATGTTCGACTGTCATACTGCACTTTTAAGTTTAAAATATCGATGTGTTAAGTATGACAGTACACAAGTTTGTACTAAGTACTCGTAATCTGAAATACAACTTCAACATGAACACAGCGTTCATTGATAAACACCAATAAACCTATTGCTTAGTCCAGTACGAACAATGAAACACGGGTTCCTAAAAAAATTTAATGCGCAGCCTTCTGCACAAAGTTTGAACCGGCTCTGATTCACAGGCCTTACTGAGATATAATTCGGAACACACATTCAATAAGAAAAAACCAAGCTATGAATTAAATACTCATCAATCCATACTAATAAGATATAATAACCTCCACACAACGGGGACAAGGAACTTTTAGGATAAAAGCTATGAGAAAAATGTAAACTGTCTACATGGCTATTATAACTTGAAATGCTAGTTATCGCCGAAGCGTAGGGTAAACTGTCATTTGCAATTGAAACATAATTAACCCGTCAAAAATACTTGGCGACAAATATGTTTGTTACATTTATTACCCGATATTTGTAAGAAGGCGTTCTTGTATTGTTAAAACTACTTTACTGAATGCCTTGCTTAGAACTAGAATTTATTGTCAGTCAAAAAAAATCAAATAAAACTAGTTTTTCTTTTAGTCATTCGGCTATTACGTTCTAAATATAACAAAGGTATTCAGTAGGTATACTAATTTGAGGTAAAGAAAATACATTCTAAGGACTAAAAATCTTCAAAGTGAGTCTATCTGATGTTTGATTATTAGGGCGCTACGCCAACTGTGAACAATTTGGTGTATGAAATGTTTTTATACACTCAGAAAAGAGCACTTTGCCTTACTTTAAAAGAAAAAAGGTCGATTTTAGCATGAGCTTGTAGAAGAAACAGTGACTTGCTTGAGTTGTTCTAAAATGTTGAATAGTCATTGAATACTTTAAATTATATTGAATTATATAGGAAGAAAAAATTACGTGAGATTCAAAACAAAGCAGATTCTAAAATTTAAACAAACAAATCAACTTATTAGATTTCAGAGAACTACCATAAAATCGCATCTGTATTTCTGAAAGGTTAGGCAGAAGTAAACCTATATAGTAAAGAAATGAAATAATGGTTTCAGAGAAATGCTAAATTATAAAAGAAACTTATAGTTTCAAACTCTAAGAGTGATTTATTTTAACATTATTGAATATTGTATTTAGTACGGCCACGAGTATAATCCCCCTTATTCATAAACGCTGCTTAAAGTTAACTAGTGATTAGCGATTCTTTAACCATACATTTTTGACCTTTTAACGTCACTTAACTTAAATTATCTTTTATGAATAAACACCACAGAGTTTAAGGGATTATTCATAAGCTATGATTCAAGTTAAGTGACGTGCAATCGTCTAAAATGTATGTTTAAAGAATCGCTAATCACTAGTTAACATTAAGCAGCGTTTATGAATAAAGGGGTATGTTACTACAGACAGTTCGACAATGATCTGATTTAAAGGTGTAGTCATTAACAACTGTTAACGAATGCACCACGAAATCAAATATTATTGCTGAACTCTCCATAGTAAAATATATAAGGTCTTGACGGTACACAGTAGGTACAGCTGTACATGCTTAGGTACTATAATGTCGGCGATTTTTTATTTTTGATACAAGATTGCAAATTTTTAAAGCAGGGCCTAACTTCAAGCCCATGTATTTCATCATCATGTCAGAGTTTAACAATAATAATGCCTTGCCATCTATTTCCTGTAACAAAACAAAAACATAAATTAGAATTTTATTTGGTTTTTATTTCATCCAACATGGATTGAATCATTGTACGCAAATGTGTCTCACATTAGTATCCATAAAAGGTACGTATTTACGCCAAATATAAAGTTAAATAGCATATTCTAAACTTCAGGTTAGAATGAGATATAGACTGACGCACGGACAAAAGGACGAAAAGACAGAAAATATTAGGCATATTTTTATGTATGTTTAAGCATTATAAAATGTTCAATAGATTGCCGAAAAATAGACTGGGAAGGACCACGAGAGAGGTTATCCGTTATCCGGCAAACAGCAGCGGCGCGATAGATTTCTGCTTAATATGCATTATTTATGACATGGCTGAAGGTGAAGGAAAACATCTTGAGGAAACCTGGACTGTAAGTCTAAAATCGCCAACCCGCATTGAGCAAGCGTGGTGATTACGCTCAATCCTTCTCTGTATGAGAGGAAACCTGTGGCCAGCAGTGGGACGATAAAAGGTTGATGATGATGCATTATTGCATAATTTTCCTATCTTAGCCGACGATTTGTCAATTCTGTGCACAGCGCATAAGGACTATATTTTTTCTCGTAGTGAGGATTGTAATCAATGTAGACTGTATTACTAGATTCTGTACTCACGTGCTTCCTAAACAAATCAGCATGAGCGGCAAGGGCTTGATCGGCGGCAGCAATGAAACCGATGACGTCTTCGACAGACCAGTCAGCGGGCGGCGCGGCAGGTGAAGGTGGCGGTGGCGCCCCTGTCGTAGACGAGGCGGGTTCGGGTCGCTCGGGCGACACGCGCGCCATTTTGACGCCCGAGCACTCACCCGACCCGTTAACGCTGCCGCTCGACGTGCTCTCTTCCTAAAATAAAGCAAGTCACACTGTCAATCAAGTCATGAGGAGAGGCATTGCCCAGCAAACATTTGATTGCTGCACAAGGCCAATTGAACAGGCAACAGTAACACTGTCGGAGCATGCTCACTTTGGGTAGTTTATGGAGAGATAGTTTACAGCTAAAAAACAATATTACTGTCATGCATTGTTTGTAAAAGTTAATCTAGCAATTGTTTTTTTTTTTCAGTTAGTAATTTTTTTTTTTTTTTGTCAGCCCAGGGCAACAGTTTTGATATAGCTAACGACGCTTTTTTTATAATTATAATCTAGTGCTTGATCGCAATCCCGCCTGATGGTAAGCCATGATGCAATCTAATTTTTTAAGAGCCTATTCACTAAAAAAAATGATATAATGCCGTAACGATCCTTACGACAAACGCAATCCTTTACATCCGAGACACTGATGTCGGTAGGCTAGCGAAGAGAGCATTCATACAGAGTTCGGTTTTTCGAAGGCAATTTACTGGCTATAGTAGCAAAATTGACTGTAATATTAATAAACTAGCGGCCGCCCGCGGCTTCGCCCGCGTGGTTTTCGTTTTTTCACAGAAAGTGTTTATCGCGCGTTATCCCTCGGGAACTACTGATTTTTTCAGGCTAGTCGCTGTCGCCATCGCCGTCCCCGACCCCGTCCCCGTCCCCGTCCCCGTCACCGGAGCTTGAATGAAGTATGTGAAAAACGATTTCCCCACTTTTCTGTTGAATTTTTCCTGAATTTTCTTTGCTATAAACCTCACGGAGCCCGAGACCTTTCCAACGAATGCAAAACCGTGGAAACCGGTTCGTGCGTTCTGGAGTTATAGCGTCAGGGAGGAAAAACGGACTTATTTTTATATAGTAGATATAATATATAAAAAGGGGCATGGTAAAGGGAGCAAACTGAATATTTTTTTATTAGTTTATAGAGGAAAGCTTTAAGCTGTATAACATTAGTCTGTAATCCATAGGAGCAGAAATACGGCGAAAAATGTGGAAAAAACCTGGAAAAAACGGGGAAAATTTAAGTCATGCTAGTCACTTTTTGTGACAAACGCAATACCACGCAGGCGAAGCCACGGGCGACCGGTAGTCATACAACAAAAGTATTGCGTTTTAATCAGTAAAAAGTATTTATAGCTGTTGCCCGCGACTTCGTCCGCGTGGAATTTTGATTGTCCTAAGCTTTCTCTTCTCTTTTGTTGGTTAAAAATTGCTTTATGATATTCTGAATTTAGAACTTTTGGGAAACTACCTAAATTGGCAGGGCTTGAAGTATATTGAGTTTTATATTGAGTAAGTATACTTTTGCAACTCTTTTCACCTTTTTCATGGCTGGAAGAGCTCTTCATAGAGATAAAACTTACATCTAAAAACCGTTATTAGTTTTCCACTTGTTTATGATATATGCATAAAGTAAAAATGTTTTTCTTTTAGTTTTTTTTAATTACTTGTTTGAATTTAGCAAATTAAAAAAAAAGTTAAATAATGGAGATACTATAAAACTTACATCTAAAAACCGTTATTAGTTTTCCACTTGTTTATGATATATGCATAAAGTAAAAATGTTTTTCTTTTAGTTTTTTTAATTACTTGTTTGAATTTAGCAAATTAAAAAAAAAGTTAAATAATGGAGATACTTTAAAGAATTTCTTTATAAACGACATTAACCGTTTTACCGCCTTGTGCTAGAATAAAAAGACGTTAAACACAATCCTATTTATATCCTCTAAACCAAGTAATCCAAATCGCAAAGCAATCTCTAAATATCCGTATTCGTAGCAGGTAAGTTGTTATATTTTTTGAGAATTTTTACCTATTAAAAAGCACAAATATAAAATTAATTTTGAAACTATATTTCGATTGATGGATACGAATTAGAAATGATAAAATCGCACAGTGACATCTATTGGATTTTATATGTACTAAAAAACGTGAGCAGCGCACCTAATAGTTGTAGTGTTATGTATTTACCTACAGATACTTACAGTTATTTATTTATATTCTTACATTTATATCATTCATTTCTGCAGGTCATAATACGCATTATAGTACAATGAGGCGCTGTTCTGATAACATTTTACTTCACCAAGACTCGTTATCCAGCTTACAGACACGGTGCTCAACTTCATACCTAAGTTTCAGCGGCTTGGTGATATCTTAGCGTAAGAAGCTGTACCTATGCTGTGCTGTATTAATTTTTCTACTCAACACTACGCTATAATTTAATATATTTACATATTACACTAATATTTTCATTGTTATGACAGTTTTTGACAACGCTGTTGATTATGTCTCTATGACAACCTTTTCTTCTAAATGTCTCTATGACAACCTTTTCTTCTAAAGCTATGGTAGTTAAGTGATTTTCCAAATATTGTTACCTAGACTGACTTTTTTGTCTGTTGTCCGATTTTGATGAAACAATACTATACACTGCCCGGGAGTGTGCATTCTTCATTAGTGAAAACCGCATAAAAATCCATTCAGTAGTTACGAAGATGTGCTCGAACAAACAGACAGACAGACAGACAGACAGACAAAAAATTCAAAAAAAATTTTTTTGTGTTTCATTGGTTTTCTTTTATCGCCCTGACTCCATTTTTGTCAATTATCTTCAATGTACAGACACACCGGGTCCTACTGTTTTATTATATTAATAAATATTTTCCTTACGAAAATCGCTAAGCTTGCAACAAAAACTTTGAGAATCGACAATACCAAATATTGTTAAAAACGTATTGACAGGACTTTGCGACCAATATCAGTCATAAAGTGATTGTTGCAGTGCTGCTGGAACTTGAACCATTGCTGTGATGTTGATATGATTTTTGATTGTTGATTTTTATTTTGTGCCTATTACAGTCCTTTGTCGGTGAAAATAAATGTTTTTTTTTATTTAATCAAAACTTTTTTAAATAATAATTGTTCCTAAAATGTTAAATGAATGCCACTCAAGCTATAAAGTTTCAGACTATTGCACTTTACCCTTGAATTTCCGCACACCATATTGCATAAATTTGAAGAAAAGCTAAGGTAGAATTTTGATTATGATTTTTATAGATTTTTTATCACATACTTTTTGATACTTGTATTATTTACTCGTAGTAAACATAAGAGGTATAAGATTATTTGATTTAAAATTTTCATATTTACACATTATTATTTAGTAAATGGTTTATTTATTGGTGTAACTGGAAATATTTCTTAATTTTATTATTACAGTATATTTAAATCTATTTTTATGTGTGGAAATAACAGCACTACTTATGACATCAAAACTATCTGACGAGACACTAAAATATAGGATGTCATATCTGCTTCAAGAAGATGTCACCGCTCAGAATGAATAAAGATGAGACATCTTGTGTTAAAAGAAGAATATGGCTTGAAACCTCTCTCAGATATTTATGGCTTTGTGACATTTACATAATGATGACTTTAAGAGTTTATGAAAATCAATAATATTCAGACTTTGCTCATTGAATAATTTCACATAGCCTCTTGAAAAGACATTGTTTTTATGATTCTGTGTATCGCTGGTAGGTTCTCTCATTATTTTATGTTGTTATTTGAACTGCTGGCCAGAAAAGAAAAATGTAAAGAGAAATAAAAGAAAGAGTGTTGTACAGACGACAGAAATCTGACAGATTGTAGTAGCTTGATGTGCATCAAGCTACTACAATCTGTCAGATTTCTTTATTTGATTTTCAACTTTATCTCTAAAGTAATGCTTTAGAGATAAAGTAGGCTCAAGGTATATTGGAAATACCTGACAGTTTGGGGTAGCTTGACCTGCAGTCGTCCATACAATAAAGTTTTTTTGAATAATAACAATTTGCCGGCGTCGGTGTTTCCGTCACATTACGATTTGAGTGTCTTCAAGGCTAGAGTGAATAGGCTCTTAATAAACTAGCGCGCTTTACCATCAACGATCGCGTCACTGCTTACCATCAGGCGGGATTGCGGTCAAGCGCTGGTTTATAATTTATAAAAAAAAAAAAAAAAAAAAAAAAAAAAAAAAAAAAAAAAAAAAAAAATATATATATATTTATACTAGTGCTGTTTTTAATAATTTCCTAATTTTGAGATACCTATTTGATTTTAAAATGAGTTTAATACCTATTTTACTCACACTTTTAGGTCTTTTGGCACCTGATGTCATATTATTAGATGTTGACTCGCCACAAAGAGTGCAGGGCCTTCCAGCAGCCTCACCTGTGTCTACCTCTATCATACCAATACAGCTGCCAACACCACTAGATACTCCTTTAAGCCAATTCTTAAGTTCCTCTATAGTTAGCTCTGATGGAACTTTCACTGGGTAGCTTTTATTCCCTGATGTAACCTGCAATAGTATAAATATTGGCACAATTTTACACACTATTAGCACTTGGCAAATATTAATAATGCACCATTTAAAAAAAAACTGTGTCTGATGAGAAGGATTTTGACAGACAGATAGACAACAAAATGATCTTAAAAGGGTTCCGTTTTTCCTGTTTTTCTGGGGAATGAAGTCTAATGCAACCAACTATGATATATGTGAAGTCAATGACAATTGGGAAACCTACTTAACATATTGTAAGTTAATAATGACATGTACCTGAACATTTGTTATATTAGAATAGCTACTAGATGCTGTAAGTATTGCTCTTGTCAGCCTTTGTGGGTCTGGGTGGACACTAATCAACTCCTTCACCAGTGCTTCAGCCGCCCCAGAAGGACCAGACCCTGTGACGGAACTTGGTAATGAGCTACAGCCACCAGTACAACTACTACGAATGCGGAGGGTGACTGAGGCTACCGGTGTAGGTGTAACAGTGCTATTTGAGTTTCCAGCACCAGTAGATCCACCTTCTGGTAAGGCCGGGTTAGGCATACCACTTGGCCTCATTTTAAATCTGTAACATTCATAACCATTAATAAGTCACTTATCTCCAATAATGGTAGTAGGAAATATGTTTATTTTGGAGATATACAATACATATAACCTGTACCTACCCGTACATGATTTCTGTTATAAATGGTTGGCAAGAAATATCCTTATTAATATAATAAATGAGAAGGTGAGTCTGTATTTGTTAATCAATCACAAGGGAATTAATTTATTAAACAAGAAGCACATTAAGAATGAACCCTTTGTCACTGAGAATTAATTTTACATAAAATGTGTATGAGAGTACATTTAAAAACAATAAAAGTAAAATTAGTAATGAATAGGAAGGTAGCTTCAAAATAAAAAAAAAATGTAAATACCAATTAAACACCAACCAGGCACAGATCCAAAGTTAAATTTATATGTATTATTAGATGGGGCATTCATGGCAACATACTAACAAATAACTCAATTTGTTTTGTTTATTTGTATGAATCCTGCAGCTAGTATCTTTACTACATATTTATTTTTAAACAGAATTGCCAAAACCCGTTACAGTATTTACATTATTGTAAGTAGTGCCTTGCCTACATTGGAAATAAAATTCAGGTTGTTATTGGAAAAGTTCTCAACTTATTTGCAGTTCGCAGCAATATAAATATCTACATAAAAAAAAAACTTATGCACTTACAAAAGAATGAAATTACTAAGGGTATTTACCTTGATGGAGTTGTAGCACTTTTCTGACCAGGAGGTGCTAGAAGGTGCCCAGCTCTAGCACACCAACCAACTGGGAATATATCTCTTGAGTCATATCTACACCAATAATCAAAGGCGCCCCTCCAACCATCAAATGTTACATGTATCTGATCATTTTTCACTGCACTAACAGTAGCACAACAAATTAACTGTGGGTTTTTCTTATCAACTGCCTCCAATTTCTGACCAACAACAAACAAATTTGACTTAGGAGTTGGGGGTTCGGGTTGAAAAACTTTAGAAGGAGCCATATCTGCACCATTAAGAGTTTTGAGTAAAAACATGGGCCAGCTGCTGGCATTCATACGGAATCCCAGAGGTGGCTGCAACATACCATCATTTTTTTCACAATGACCAATAGGATGAATGTCCCCTGCATCTACAAGACGCCAGAAGTCATTTTTGTTGTCACTGCCATCAAGCCTAAGCCTTAAACGAGGACCCAGCACACCAACAACAGTTGCAATACAGGTAGATGTTAAATTTCGGGGATCCAGAGCCTCTAATTTCATTCCCACTTTGAAGTCATTTACTGGAGGCATAGGGGCTTGTTTAAAACATTCTTGAGGTGCAGCCACACTATTTGTATCCTTCATGTATTCAGTCCAATCAAAATCTTGGTAAATATCATAAAAGGATCCTGTAGAATTATTATTCGCGTGATTTTCTGATCCATTAGCTCCATTTCCAGATTGCGGGGACGTAGTTCGCTTCTCGTTTTTCTTCTGGTACTTATTCAGACAATATGTGGAGCAAAAGTTTTTGCTACTGGAAGGTGCGTTACCTCGAATAACATTATCACAGTGAAGACAAGCGCCCTTACTATATGCCTGTCTAAATTCAGATAAACATGTTTCCGAACAGAACTCTTTTTTCCCGTTCTCTGTAGGCAGAACATACTTCAGTGGTGTTTTACTTTGAGCACACCAAGTACATGTACGTTTTGGAGGTCTTCCAGGTCCACGTATTTTGCCGGGAGCAGGCCCCGACGAGCCGACAGTATTGTTTGACATCGTTCCGTATACAGTTTTAATACATTATAGTATTACGACGTAATGTACAGGATTATCCACTTACATTATACTCAACACAGACACGAAATCACGTTAGGATAATAATTAATGATTTTAATTTTCCCAAATATAAACAACGTCAGTTGCGTATTTATGACGCGCAACGTACGGCCATCTTTATTCTTCTTTTGTTTTTTTTTATTACCAAAAGTAATTGCGACTGGCAATACATTTCAAGAGCTATGGTCACCAGATTCTATAGTGTAACCTAGCCTTTACTAGTGGACAAATTTATAAAATCTTACTGGCAAGTGGCAATTTCTCCCCCTAAGGGGGGGCGCCCACTGCACACATGACGATGGCACGGATTTTAATACTAAATACGTTATTTTGAATATTATTTCAATGAATTTAGAATTTATGTTATTTTATTTTGATACCACGATGCCACGACGTGCCACAGGATGCTCCGACACTTCGAGCAACAAAGGAATGCTCGAAGCTCCGACATGACGCGACATGCCGCAGAATGCGGCGGCATGACATGTCATGCTTTTTCATTCCACGGGATGCCGCGGTGCGCCATTGCATCCCGCGAGACGTAAGGGTCACTTTGGGGTCGAGGAATTATGATTGCCAGCTAGTTGAAATAAGGTTGAAACTTGTGCAGCATTTCGGTGGGGCGCAGTCCGGTCGGTGCGCGGGGCAAGGGGGCAATTTTTATCTCTCACACTGACTGAGCGTGGCAAATGATTAGCACGTGCGTAAGCGATATAGTAATATTACTTTCACGTAGAATACGGAAAAACTGATTAATCTGGTTCGTTCGCATGAGTGTATATACTATGTCTCCTCCCGTTTCTACATGGATCAACATATGAAAAAGAACGCATGGCTAAAACGCCACGGCATGCCACAGAACGCCGCGGGATGCGTTCCTCGTCGGCCTGATAGTAAATAAATGGCGCTTTGGGGAGGCGGACGTTTCGACCGAGGCATGCTGGCTTTGCATACCTCGGTCAGTGACCCCTCAGTAGGGCCGCAGCTTTGTCCACGCCCATGACGTCCACGCTGGGACGGGGCCATAGACAGTCCTGGACGAACGCGGCCTCCCTTGCCGCCTCCCGATCCAGGTGGGTCAGAGCCCACCTTGTGAAATGTGGATCGGCCCGACGAAGAAGGGGTGCTGCGGCGCCCCCGGAGATTCTGGGCGGAGATCTTGAATCGCACGTAGCGGTGATCCGAGATCGTCTCCCCCAGTTCCACCCTCCAGTTCTGAATGCGGGCGGCCAGTGAGTGCGTGGCGAAGGTGAGGTCCACTATGGACCCGCCCTGCCGCCGCACGCACTTCTGAATGTTCCCTCTATTCCAGAGGGAGAAACCAGAGGTGGCCGCCCACAATTTGACCGCCCGTCCGCGAGCGTCGGTGGCCGGGTTTCCCCAGACCACCGAATTGGTATTCAAGTCTCCCAGTACGGAGACCTGAATACCAAGCCAACTGCTGCGAGACAGTACGGCTCGGCCACCACTGCCACATCCTCCAACCACTCGGCCATTGACTGCACCAGTAAGTTCTGGGTAGCCCGGCAGTGGTAAGTGTTTGCCTGCAGTATGCGATGGTCGGTACCCATTACTCGACCAACTCGCTTTTGTGTAATTTCTGCTCTCTGGTGCGAATGTCATCAAAAGCTCTTGGGTGTGTTTTTTTAAGATAAGAATGAATTCTTCTTTTAAAGAACATATTTGAAATAAATTTTATTGTAATTCAGTTTCATGTAAATCCATGCAAATTTCATTGATTGGATGTTTCGGAACAAATAGTTCCTGCAGTAATTGCTGGAATATTTCTAAAACCGCTAATGCCAATTTCGATTGTAAATTGCAAATTTTGCTGTGTTATAGTCTTCAAGAACTATAGTCATTAACCATGAATGTTAATATTGTAATATCCAAAGCTAAGTTATAAGTATGTACGTACAATGTTTTCACTGTATGTGATGGGCATGTCCTTCTCAATGTAGCTGCGTTTTTTTTCTGACACAGGACAAGTATCAGTTTCAGTCAGAAAATGTTATTAAATTTGACATGTGTTACCATTAATAGTATAAATTCTATTTTCCAGTAACCTAGGCTCTCTTATCTCTATGCTTGGTGAAATTAATAACAAGTTTATTCTTTACTTGTGTAAATTGCCAAAGATTTTTCATTTGTCCCCTAAAACACGTGACATATTCAATGAAATTACGATCTACATGAAATTCAAACACTTCCACAAGTTGAAAAAATATGGTCACTCTTTTGTTATTTGTTTACAATTAAGCAATTGGGTTTTTGGCGGGAAAGTCAAGCTGAGTGTCACGCTCGTTTTTCATTGGACTTTTAAAATTATTTATAGTGTTGTTTACTAAATAAAAGTGCGTGATTTATGTAGTAAAAAGTGCATTTAGTAAATAGTTCATAAAGAACAGTGAAATATCGCAGCATAGTGGCCACATCGTGACTTTGCCCCAAGCCTCACTCGTAAGACGGGTCACGCGTCCGTCTTTTTGGACATGAATAATTCATAATTACGTCACATTGGCTAAATGCACAAACCGTGAGAAGCCAAAAAATAAAGAAATAAATAAACTTGGCTTCAGTTATTTTTCTAGGTTCAACATCCATTGTTCTAATATTCTTGGTGTCAGTCAATTGTGAATACGTCATGACTAGTTGTCATTTGTATTTGTCATACTTGTCAATTTGATTGAGTGACTTCGAGGCAACTTCGAGGCTAGAAAAAAATAACCTCTTCCTAATATTTATTACTTTCGATGATATCGCTCATAGTAAAGAGAACCATGTCTCAAGATACTGTTCGTAGAATAATAAATAATGCCGAAACGGCTGAAAAGAGACTAGCGGAATTTAGAAGCAAGGTACTTATTTTAATTTTTTTTCATATCCAACTTATAATTTAGGATCCAACATAATTGATGATCCAAAACTGCTGGGCAAAGACCTTTTTCATTTGTAAATTTTTCAAATATCTATTGTTCATTATTTGATTTTTGCCTGCTATGTTGAGACACTGGTTCCGCACTTAGTCCTTGTAAGTGGTTACCTACTATTATAGTAATAATGGGCGTGGGTTATGGGGGCCGCCTGTGGTTATTACAACCAGCCTACCTCTCCAAAAATTGACTAAATCTCCTGGCTTGGTGAAAACATTAAGATCGTGGTGTCCCAGGGGTTTCTGACCTATCATAATGCGTTTATTTTTTTACCTTTCAGTTAGATGAAATTAAGAAAGTGAAAATTGAAGAGAAGATAAGAGAACTCACCGAGGAAAATAAAGTTTTAGCTGCTAAAGTGGAAACTGCTAAGACTGAATTAATAAGGTTGGAAACAACAAACGGTAAAAAACAATACCCTATTCCAAGGAAAGTGTCAGTGTCATCTGTTACTACGTGTAAAACTGAAGATATATCTGTGAAATCAGAAAAACAGCCAATTGTGAAAAAAATAAAAGATACTACTAAGAAAATAAAGGATAAACCTGAGCCCTCCAATGAGACAGTAGTAGATATTAGAAAGTTAGATTTCAGAATTGGAAAGATTATTGATATAAACAAACATCCTGATGCTGATACTTTATATGTGGAAAAGATTGATTGTGGTGAAGAGAAACCTCGAACTGTTGTGTCTGGTCTTGTAAATCATGTACCAATTGAGGAGATGCAAAATAGAATTGTCATGATACTGGCCAACTTGAAACCAGTCAAGGTGAAATAAAATTCTAATGTTATAGTATTGTTAATGTATTATTAGGAGATTGTGGCTAAATAATAACAGCTGCTTGGTTGATCAATAAGGTTAAGCTATGTATACCATGGTTGGTTTTTGGATGGATGACCATCTTTACTTATATAGACCCTCTGTGCCTCAGAACGCATGTTAAGCTGTTGGCTGTCATTTGTAGATCTTTAGCAGTTGGCATCAGAAGTCCTAAGTCTGACCTCCAGTCTTACCCAAGGTGTTTAGTATTACCCATTCGCTGGTTTGTGAAGATCATATCATAGTTGCTCCAAATGTAAAATAGTTATTTACCTGACTCTAGCCACACTGAAAGCTGATCCCAACATATGTAGTTTTTTTTTAAATACTTTGCCCCACCCTAGAAATTACTCCTGTGTTGTGGTGCATTTACAAACATATAAAGTCACATACACAAACATTTAGACCCGAAACAACTACCTGTAGGCCATACAAATATTGTTCTGTGCGGGAATCGAACCCACTGCATGCAGTACAGCAGTTGATTGCTCAGCCTCTGCACTAAACAGGATAGGCAGAAAATGTAATGTAACATTACATTTTAATAATAATTTAAAAGCAAACAAAAGTACAATGATGGAAGATTTAGAAGTAACATAAAAAATTCTTATCATTTTCAGATGAGGGGAGTGACTTCTGAAGCTATGGTAATGTGTGCTTCATCTGCTGAAAAAGTAGAAGTCCTTGTACCGCCTAGTGGAGCAATTCCTGGTGATTTAGTTGAATGTGAGGGCTATCCCCGAGAGCCAGAGGCCATACTGAACCCCAAGAAAAAAATATTTGAGTCTTGTGCTCCTGATCTTTTAACAAATAATGACAGAGTTGCATGCTATAAAGGATGCCCATTAATAATTCCAGGAAAAGGAGTAATAGTGGCACCAACACTAAAAGGAGTCAATGTAAAATAATTAACAACATAAAAATGTTTGATAACATATGTTTTTTTTTTTCCAATTTAGAAGATTTATTTGTACAAGTTCTCTATTTATTAAAACATAAGTAAGAAGTGCACCACCAAGGCCCCAGTACTTATGAACTATTTCTATTATATTGTGTTTAATTCTAGTGTTGTTTTCTTCCTAAGATAAGTACATAGTAGTATTTCAAAGATTTTTTTCTCTGGGAATTTTTAAAAATAAAAAACAAATTAGTAGTCTGTTTTGTTACTAATATTTAGGACAATAAACACAAATAAAACTACATTATAAGCAATATCAACAATATTTATATTACTTATCTGGGTGATTTCTATACAACAATTTTATGTAATTACTTACTATGTAGAAATTTAGATAGAAAAATAGATGTGACAACATTAACATCCAAGACCACAAAAACTCCAGTCATCTAAGTTTAACACTAATGGGGTAAACGAAAAGTTGTAATTAGAAATCGGAAATTACGGCGCTTACATACCGAAACTTAAAATGCCGACGAAAAAATAATATGGATACGTACGCCTTTTAATTAACAATTGAGTAAAATATTTTAGTTTTTGTATATTTTTATAACAAATATGACGAAATATATTGTTATAACGCAATCTGGTGGTATTTTTAAAAATATTTATAAACAAAACCTATAGTGGCATACATACTACACGATGATTTTTAATTCGAATCAGTAAAATGACAATTCCAGTGTTGCAGGTTTTTGTCCCAAATAAATAGTGATGTGGTAAATCGAGACTTTACAATCAAAAGTTAGTCGAGATTGCATTTTTTTTATTCAAATTCAAATTGCGTATATGTATATAAATAAAAATACAGGGTGGACCAATAGTCCGTTTATATTTGAAATAATGATTTGTATTGTTTTACTTTCCTTTGAATCTCTTTAAAGATTTTTTCCCCAGCTCTTGTAAGAATGTTGTAGTGAGTTTAATATGCTGGTAAGGTCCCATATTTCCAAAATCATATTGTTAAATACGGTATGTATTACATTTTTACTGTAAAAAAAACCGCTTTAATATTGATACCTAATGCATCACTAAATGTCTAAGTCTATTGATTGCCGAATATCACTATTGTAGCGGGTCACCTTTTTTCCTTTGCAGTTGCCCTTGTCATTTTTCTGACTCGAATTAAAAATCCCACTATACGTGTATCTAAAGGCATATCCATATTTTTCTTTCGTCAAATCAAGTTTAGGTATTTAAGCGACGGACGGCTGTCATTTTTTTAATCAGTTTCTTGATTTGTGGTCTTGTTTGTTATATTAAATTTGTGTCAGTTACAAAATTGTATGCTACAATTTGTGTTCTTTAAAAATAACCTACTTCAACATCAACATTACTATGAGCCATTAAAAAAATATTTCTTTATAATTAATTAACAAATGTGCAGGCAAGCTCGGTCCAAAGTGAATGAACATACATAAATTTAATTAATCTATTATATTAATATTATGGTCTAATATTAGCAGTATTATGTACTTAGTATATGCACTATTATTTGTGGAATTTAGCTTACTTTATACAAAGATATTACAAATAAGTTAACATATTTATTGAACTTCTTTGAAATCATTTCATTTTAAAGTTCCGTACCGGTAAGAAATTGAGACATCTTTTGTTTTCCCTGTCATTTCTTTTTTTGAACGATTTTGAGGAGAATTAATTATATTACAGGATAGACCCAGCATTCGCGACTGATTCTCCGACAAGTTCTATTCTCTGTCCTCTAAGAAGACTTTGGAGATGTCAATTCAATAAGGAAAGTGAAGCAAGTGGTAGTGATGGGAATAATTAGGGATCTAACCCCGCATAGTATATTTCTTAGCGAGCCGTCTATCCTGTCACCATTGTTTAGTAGTTCCACCGTAGTTCTAGGTCACTATTGTTTAGGGTTCATGATTTTGCTATAGAAATAATGCCACACGATCGCACCTGTTGCGTTGTGTGCGGGTTAAGCACTTCCACATGCCTTCGACCGATGCCTCACAGCCTTTGCTCGCATCGGATTGAGCGACAAGTGTGCGCAAATTTTCAAATTTATTGATAAATATTTTGACAAAGCTTATGCATAACGGCAAATTATTAGACACCGAGCTTTAACTTAAAATAGGCAGATTTAAGCACTGGAAAAACATATGGGGGAAAACTAATGAGTTTGTTTTTCTAAAGACAGATGGGTATATACTATGAAAAGAAAGCACATCAGCAGATATTAGGTATCATATAAACAGTTACTTGGTGTAAACCTTACATTCAAAAACGTCATATGAATCACGATTTAATTTTTTTAGATCGTCATCAACCTTTTTATCGTCCCACTGCTGGGCACAGGCCTCCTCTCATACAAAGAAGAATTGAGCGTAATCACCACGCTTGCTCAATGCGGGTTGGCGATTTCAGACTTATAAAGTCCAGGTTTCTTCAAGATGTTTTCCTTCACCTTCAGTCAATGGTGTCCAAGATATACTTAGAAAGTACATATAACTTTAGAAAAGTTACATTGGTACTTGCCTGACCTGGAATCGAACCTGCGCACTCATACTTGAGAGGCTGGTGTTTTAACCACTAGGCCACCACGACTTTTTTTTTTAAATAGGTAGCCCAAAACTTACCACGCATTTTTGCATAAATAAAGATGTAAGCATACGACACGGATCAAGGTAAAATAGTTGATGCGCGCACAAAACCACGGAATAGTTTGTCAATACCGCGTATCAGCAAAAGGCGAAAAATTTAACATAACATCGCGCCAGTGAATGCTTAACGCGTATTGGCTGGCAGCAGATTTGACACATTTTGAATTATCATTAGACAATTTTATCGTGAAAAACAGCCAAGCACGTTTAAATTTTTGAATGTGTTAATTTATCAATAGTTTATGCTCAGATAATTTGATTATTTTAATAACTCTGGCGAAAATAAGCTCTACCTTGTACGCGGTTTTACGACTTCATAATTTAAAAACTAACATACCTACTCAAATAATTATTTTAGGTAAATACGTTAGATATTATTTAATAATGTAAATCAAGACGATCAAAGGGTTTTTCTTTAGAAAATGCATTACAGATTACATAGAAAGACCTATGGGAAAAGAGAAACATCACTGAAAAAGAATGAGGAAGTAATAAGAAAATGTACTTACCAAAATCAACCAATGGTGGTTGATTGGTAGCTTGGTTTTGATTGCCAAATATATTCAAAACCTTCATCAGATAATATATTGCAGCTAGCTCAAAACCAAGATATAACATCAGAATTTATTACACTTACGACAGCTTTGGATCAGCTTTGAGTCCTGCACCAATACAAAACGATAGTAAAATTACTCCTATTGAAATAAAATGTTGAAATAATAGGGCACAATGACAACCTTGATTTTTCGTCTGATAATTCAGTCGCAGATCCTTCTTATGTCGGCCTCTCAGATATAACAAATTTATTACGACCAGGAACTGTGGAAAGAAAAGTCAAAAAAGGCAAAGAAAGGTGAAAGATTAACAAAAAATTTTCAAAAGAATGCATAAGCGAAAAAGAAGGCAGAGGGAACAGCACATTGGATTTAAAAAAGACTGTGATAAATTTGTACTAAATGATCTTAAAACAGCACGAATAATTGGTCCAATACATAGCTTTTCCACTAAGGCATACATGTCAATACGATGTTTTAGTGGAAAAGCTATGTGTAGTTCAACATTATCAGAAGATGTTATGTCAGAATTTTTAAAGCCTATTGGAAAATGAATTGGCAAGAAAATAAAGTGTATGTATTTTCAATGATGGATTTCAAAATTTATGTTTTAAAAGTTAATAATACTTAAATAGGAATGAATTTGCCAAATAACATTTCTGGAAACATTTGGTATAAAAGAATAGATGGTTAGGTTAGGTTAGGTACTGGTTAAAAGAAGAGATAAATAAAAATGAATCTATTATCTGAACAAGTAGAAGAATTAGTTAACCCAAAAGAGATTTAGCCAATAAACCAACAGGTTATTATTACATTTATTGCCATAATCATTTTATTTAGTTTACCGTGTACATAATATTATGATATTGATTTAACATTTCAAAGATACGAGTTACAGTAAGACTGATTTCTAAAGATTGTAAAATATTGTATTTTCATGAGTGACCAATCTCGACTCTTGAACAATAATTTCTTTGTAATTTAATTTAGAAGAAGTTGTTCTTTTGTCGTAATAAATTCATTATTTAAATTCCGCGTATTGGTAATATTATATTGATTTTTCTATTCTTTTTGCTACAAAACCGGTTACCTAAGTGACTTTACGCTGTCTCTAAACAAGTTATGGCCCAATTTACGTCACTTTCTTCTAAAGTCATAAAAAGTTACTACATACATAGACCCGTAAACTATAGGTAATGACGAAAATATATGTATATTTTTGCACCTCCTGTAAAAGTTGTTCAAAAGCGCGCGATACGCGGTATTGACTAACTGTTCTTCTGCGGTTTTGCACGCACAGCAGTGAAATATAATAATATGATCTCGCGGAGAACCAAACTAATTGTTTACGGTCCCACTAGAGATCTAAAAGGACAACACTAGAGTGTCTAGACGATGTCTACAGAATCTGAATCTCAATGTGAATATTACTACACTCCATGTAAACTACCGATTCGTCGGTTATCTTGACTCGTTCGGCCAGTGTATTGTTCCGCTATCGCTTGTAGATACAATGATACAAAATATAGACATACCTGCTAAACTTCATAGACTTTCATTAACATGGCGCCTATATCGAGCCTAAACTCTGATGCAACTATATACTTAATTGTAACGTTACGAAAGCGTTCGCTACTTTCTATGAAGGAACAAGTGCTTCACAATATAAGAGTTATTTGTTTAGTGCCAATATTGTACTAAAGCTATATCTGAAATATCAGTGTTCAATGATGAATGATGATAAAATACTTCTATTTATAAAAACGAGCCAATCCTTTGTGCGATATGCTCATAATATACGTATATACATAAATATATACCTAGTATTGTAAAGTGTAATGATTAATGACATCTGACAAATTTAAGAGGTCTTTGTTAAAATAAGTCAAGTTAGCTAAGTACAGATTTCTTTACTCCACTCTTAAATTTTATCTCATCATTTACATTGATACATGAATGGGATACTTGATTTTAGGTTTGTACTTTAATTGTGTTTAAAAAAGAGAGCTTGATTGCTGAGAAGATTGACCAACTACTGTAAATTGCCGTGCTGGGGAGGATTTATGCTAGTTCTTTCCGACAAGGCGAGACCGCGAGACAAAATTTTTTATGCAGCAACAATTTCTCAACAATCAAGTTTCCCGACTTTATGTAGGTATCTTACTACGTTATATAGCTTGTCTATAAAGTCGTGAAAATGGATCTTTCTGAAACTAACAATTTTAAAATTAGGGCAACACTAAATTCTACTAAATACAAGTACATCGAATGTCATCAGCAGTCATCGATTTGTTTTGTGACTAATTATTTATTTAAATTTGTATTAATTTTCAATTCTATTTAAACAAAACATCGAAGAAATGTGTTAAATACGAGAAAAAGAAACCGGAGTGGAGCTCGAGAAATGATTTTTATAGTTTATCATCAATGTTTGTTGGGACACCTAGCTGAACATATTTTATCAAATATGGATGATATTTATGCTTGAACAGTTGCTAAAACAGGTATGTAATCATGTTACTGTTTGTTTTTATTTACTATAAGTTTCAAATTTACTAAGTTAACGATTTTAAGACTAAAATGAGGATTGTTTACATTGCGCATTTATAGGTTAGAATACAAATATGTTTGTGTATGATTTGCAAATGTTGATACTTTAGGTGATTTAATTTACCACTGATTTTAAAAATGAATAGGGATGTATCCAAGGTATGAAAATCAAAAAAATAATTAGTCCGTCTTATAGATAATAAAAAATTAAGACCCGTATTTTTTGTCACGCTGTGGTACAATATATACCACGGCGTGATGTCATGCGGCATTTCAAATTAATATATCTTCCTAAGTATTTGAATGAAAGAAAAAAATAAAAAATATGTGTTCAATATTTTTTATGAATCTATCTGATGGACATTAAATTATTTTTGAGGATACAACCCAATTATATCATGTTCGGAATTGAAATTAGTGCTATCCATCTTCTGATTACATATTATTATTTTTAAAATTTGAGGAAAATGTGAGAGTGAACCCTATATCAAGATATAGATGAGCCAGTTATTCGCCTAAGCGAAGGTAGCCTTAGAAGAAGGTCTGATGACAGCAGTAGCGGAGACGTTGTTAGTGACGCAGCTGACAATGAAAATACTTTTTAACGAAGAATATTTATAATCAGATGATGAACGCAGTTATTATATTTTGGAATACTTTTCATTGGTAAAAACACGTTAAAAATATAATAATAAATATGTATGATTTTTTTTTGTTTTACTCTTTTTATTTAAACGGCAGAGACCATAGATTTGTGTTTTCATTAAAATCAATTTTGCTTCTAGTACAAAATAATGTGCTAGTATCAAAATTATTTCAGACAAGTCAACAGGGTTGCTATATGCACGACCGCAGCGCCCTCATTTATTTTCACGACTTTATAGTCCGCAAATTGTGGATGTGAATTACCTTAAACTTACAGACATCCATAATATACGTATTACATAACTAGTGATCCCAAGACGTATTAATTACTTTAATAAAACTTATAGTTTTATGTACCTAGTACAAGAGAAGAGACAATAGCAGTGGATTGAAAGAAATAACAAAAATGTCAATAATAACAATGTACAATATCACCTGTCTTCCTCGAAGGACTAGGCACAGTTTTAGTTGTATTTTGGTAGATAAAACTATCGCAATTAAGGTGGTCGTTACAGCCTAATAAAACTCTATTTGAGAATACTACTACTTGAACTTCGAAAACCAGCTACGGAAAACAGGTGCTAATTTTTTTTTTAATTTGAAATCACCGGTTACTATAGTCTTATACATTATTTTAACAATCTACTCGTGGTCCATGCGATGTTAGGTAGATAAAGTATTTGCCCAGTTTAGGCCATGCGTACCTGTAACTATTTTGTTTGCGATATTGAGTATTCTTTTAAGCTTTAATTTTCCAAGAAAAACCACACACTGCTGTCCAAGTACAACGGGTATTCGACACGTACTGGTAGTAATTGAAGATTTTCATAACAGTCGATGTAAAATGACGGAATCGCTTTCCTAGGAAATCTTTTTTTATAAATACAAGCAAATTGGTTGATAGTAGTCTGCGAACGCCCTTAATTACACTGAACACCAAAAAAAAATCATTGTTTAACATCAATAAAAATATTATGCAATATTCAATATGAATGCTAAATGTATTATATGACTTCTTACATATAAACAAGATGAATTTGGACAACGAAATTATATAGAATTAATTTTTGCAATGGGACTCCACTAAGAGAACTATTGTAACTCTATGATAAATGCAATGAAAGGAAACACGAGCGCAAATATAAAGAAAATTTAAACTGTGTCTTTAACCGATTTTTTATCAGGAACCGAAAACATAATTATTACAGTTATTTCTAAAGAAATACTATCCTGTAATAGGTACCATTGAGGGATAGTGTAATATTACAGATACGGATTACATAAACGAAATACAGAATAAACACACCAAGAAGAGGACTATATGATACACACTATGATACACTCACAGGAAATAAATTTAAATATTAGGTTCAAATCTTGTCAGTTTCATTTTTCTTTACTCCCATAAAGACACACATTTACTGAAAAGGAAATCTGTCTATTGTATTATATGCCTGCATATTTAATAGAACAGTCAGAATTCTTTAGGATAGTGTAAAATATACTCCCAAATTATATACATAGTGTGAACCTATTTTTTCAGGGCAAAAATTCGGGCTACAGCCGTGATATAAAGACGTTCCTTAGCTACGCCACTCTATAGGATAAGCAGTGTCTCTGTCACTGTCGCGCATCTTTCGAAATACATGAGAATGACAGAGACGAGATTATCCAAATTTAGTCAAAATTAATGCTTATATATCTCGAAAAAAAAAAAAAACTAATCACCAGCGGGGACCGAGATTTAGAAATTATTATGCTTTTGCCTATATCTGTATTTTTTTCTTATGTGTTACTGTAATCCATCCTAATTTTTTTTACATAATACCACAATATATGAAAGCAGTTGTCCGATTCAATTACATCGTAGGTATATACTTTATAATTGATCATAATAATATATTAAGTGTATGCCGCACCCAATTATACGCACATTTTGCCTTTACAGATATGTTTGATGTTGAAATTGTTAGTATGTTATATATATATAAATTCTTAAAATCTATATACCTATTAAGAGTTATATTTTATACAATATCAATTCCTTCAGTTGATAAAACTGTAGTCAAAAGAATTACATTTAAATTTGGTAAAACATGACAAGGTGCAGACTGCAAGCACTTAGCGATCGTAATATTTACCATAACCACAGATAAAATATTAGGTCGATATTTGAAAATCTCTCATTAAAGCGAATGGTTTTGGTAAATAAAATAACCATAGGTGTTGCAATGCACTTTTAAAATATTATACTAAATATACCTTAAAGTTCTACGATGGTGATAAACCTACAAAATCCTAAGTTTTTCATGATTAATCCCGAATATAAGGTTACGTTAAGAATAAAACTTTCTAGTCTTTGGTAGAAAACCAATCACCATATTTTCTAAACTATTTATTAACTGTATCTAGTAAATAAAATACAAGAAGTACAAAAATATGTGAATATACATGACAGCCACCATAGAATAAAAATAATACAGATTTATACAGCTAATTACGTAATTAGTTATGTATGTATGCAAAGAATAGAATAATAAATGATGGTTTTATTATATTAGTTATTAAATAGTTTGGCATATGGACTTGCTCGATCTACAGCGTAATACTGGATAGATATGGTTATGGAACAAAGACAGTTAGTGAATGTTGATAGCAGTCCAGTAGATTTTCAAACATTTTCCATCTTATTTAAAAAAATGGAAGAACAATAATTATGTACTTTTAGTATTTGAATTTAAAAATAAATAGTGTCGCATACAGGTCACATTTTAAATATTTGTATAGATACTAATTAAAGCAATAAATTGATTAGTTAATGTTAAAATCCATAAAAAGAGGTAAAGCACAGGGAATGGCACAGTTAAGTTTAAATGACAACTACAACATAATAGATTTATAAATTATCTAACCTAACTCATTACATAGTTAAGTATAAAGTCATCAAACACAAATACCAAAATAAATGAATTATTTTTCACTTAATCTATATCATGAAATGACAATACTACAATAAATGACATTTCTACACGACAATAACTTTAAGAATTATATTGAGAATAATTGAAAAATGAATTATGCTTTAATGAGCAAGTTAGGCCTTACTGATATGAAATGATTAGGAGGAAAACACCACCTTTACACAACGTTATTTTTTTCTTTCTACGAAACCTGAATATAGTGTTTAGAATAAGCAACTGAATCGAGTCCAATCATTTTTGCACCTTGTTATCTTTTGGGAAGCTACGTAGAATCTTCTCGTCCGAAACACCGCAGTGTTTCAAGACAAAAGTCTTCGACCAGTGTGTGTTGCCAGTGATGAGTTATGGAATTGAGACGTGGTCGCTAACAATGGGCCTTATAAGAAGGCTCAAAGTCACTCAAAGGGCAATGGAGAGGGATATGCTTGGGGTTTCACTGCGCGATCGAATCAGGAATGAGGAGATCTGCAGAAGAACGAGGGTAACCGACATAGCCCGAATTGCAACACTAAAGTGGCAGTGGGCTGGACACATTGCCCGTAGGACCGATGCCCGATGGGGCCGACGGGTTCTCGAGTGGCGACCACGCACCGGAACACGTAGCGAGGGTAGGCCCCCGACAAGGTGGACCGACGACCTGGTGAAGGTCGCGGGAAACCGTTGGATGCGGGAGGCTTAGGAGCGGTCGTTGTGGAGAACCTTGGGGGAGGTCTATGTCCAGCAGTGGACGTCTTTCGGCTGAAATGATGATGATGATGATATTTTTCCCAAATACTTTTAGAAAGTGCTGCAGTGTGATTACCGAGGGCACAACACAGTTCATGGTAGATCATAGTACTAGGCGCTTGCGCACACTGAGATACCACCACTCCGTGCAGGTAATACGTTCTAAGTAAAATTGACATGTTTTAAGTAAATCATATATTTTATTAATTTATCAGTTACGGCTGAATTTATGAGTAAAGTACATAATAATATCTACCTGCAAGTGTGATGGATCAAATAATTATTTTGCATCATAATAGGGATGTATCCAAGGTATGAAAATCAAAAAAATAATTAGTCCGTCTTATAGATAATAAAAAAAATTAAAACTTTTATTTTTTATTTTGTCGTAATTACCAAAAACTACTGAGATGTATCGTATTAAAATTACGGAGTGGGGGCTAATTACATTACGCCGTGCTATATTTTGTACCACGGCGTGACGTCATGCAACATTTCAAATCAATATAACTTTCTAAGTATTTGAATGAAAGAAAAAATAAAAAATATGTGTTTATTTATTTATTAGGACACAAGCCAATTGCTCATAACTTTGTGCTTTTTCATTAAATATTTTTGAAATTTTGTACATAGATTCTTTGCTTAAAAATACTCGATACGTGTTTCATGTACCGCATACACAAAAAATAACGTTGTATAAATAAATTACTAGTTTTTTAGACAATATTTATATCAATCTTTAATTTGGGTAATGTTAACCACTATGATAGAATAAATAAGTTGACTCGATGAAATAAATACATGATTCTTTATAAAAATAGATTAACATTCATTTTTTTATTTCATTGTTTTATACATAATTCATTATCTAGCTTAAACGCGTCATAAAGTTTTGCAAAAAAATATACGTACCCAGATATAAGAAATATATGAATATTTTCTGTTACGTATCCCTGATGACAAAAAAGTGGAAGTGTTTCGTGGTGTCGCTGTCTTTTTTTTAAAGTCAGTCACTTACATTTAACTTCTATACTTAAATCGAATGATACTGTCTTATAAAAATATAAACATTTTTTTGTATTACAAGAACAACATCAAAATAAAAGAAATTTGAAACAACTAATGACTATGAGTATCTATAAAGAAAAATTAATTACGAAAAATACTTATAGAAGGTCATTAATACTTTGTAAAAAAAAATCATCGCTAACAATTTCCATAACGACGAGGAAAATAAAAATATTGCACATTAGCAAATACAAGAATGATAACTTAATGGCACAGGGAAGGTTTAAAAATTAGGACTACTTTATGTACAGGTGGGCAATGCTTCCATATTGTACAGTCAACCGCACATCTATAGGTACTAATATATAGAAGAGAAGATATATAGAGATAAAGAGTTTGTTTGTTTGAACGGGCTAATTTCAGGAACTACTGGTTCGATTTGAAAATTTATAGCCCATTATTCCAGGATTATATATTAGGCATAGCTCATTAATCCAGGAAGGCTTTAAGCTATATAACAACACGCGGCGACCATTAGGAGCGGAGCATAACTATCTCCACGCGAACAAAGTCGCTGGCAGTCGCTAGTCAGTAATATAACTTGCACTAAGAATTACTGTTAAGAGGGAACTCTATTGGTGCTTTCTCTATACAAACTTATTCCGCTGTTTTCTTCGTGGATAATGCTTTTAGAGCATTTTTTTTTCTACAATTTTACACGGTGATTATACGTGCCCCTATCACTTGATTTTTTCCGAAACTTAATTAATAAAAGAAATACGATACTTCAAAATCGCGAAAAAATAACCCATTTTTACTGCGATGTTCAGATGACTATTAGACCAATGTGACAAAAAAGAAAGCATAGGTATACTTTTCCTCCTTTTCCTCTAAAATTTGATATAAAAATAATTAAGATCTGTAGAGTTGTGAAAAAGAAAACAGAGGAATACGAAACGTCTTTTGGTCGATATTTTTGTAGGTAAAATCAGCCTGAGCTGCAACTGTTCTTTTCGCACTTTACCGGGAGGGGCTGGAAGCAGTGCGACGGCAATAGTTTCTTCAAATACCTATTTTCCAAATTCCTCGACACTAGAGTCCCCTCTTAAGAAAAAGTCGTTGTCCATGTCAAAATATTACCACGGGCATGAAGTTGACTGTACTTGCTTTCTACAATAGATATTTCATAGGAGTATGATTTTCATTTGTTTCAACAGTAAAGCTCTTTATCGCGCATTTTTTATTGTGAACTGCAGTCAATTTGAGGGTCTATAATAGCCTAATCGTTCTATACGCGTAGAAAAACATCGTACATAAAAATAAAAAATAGGTTATATTTTCCACAACTTCAACTTAAGTAGTGAATGATGGATGTGGAATGTCTTAATTATAATGACTTTGCTTTTGATGACACAATGCATAAACATTAAAAAAAATACTACGAGTAGCAACATATTCATTATTCTGTACAACAGCAGTCACAAAAAAGTGAGTTGTCAAAAAAAAAAGAAAACAACTAAGTGAACATATTATATGGATAATTGATAACTAAAACTTTAGTTCGTCTCGATTCATCATAAATTGGTTTTTAAACCTTTTTTTTATGGAAATGAATCTCTTCATAACATGATGGACTTACATTAAAGACTTCGTCCCGAGCCTTATAATATATATTCCAAGGAACGTGTACTTACACTATCGCCTGAAATGCCCCTTGACGATTAGCCATTGTTAATTGTGCACCTGAGATACCTTTAAAGTTGTGTCGGTGGGAAACGTCGCTGGGGTTGACTACGACGTTTCGCGAGACTTGACTGTGATACAGGACCCAAAACTTGCGGTGTCAATGGCGATGCTGTCATTGCCTAGGGAGAAAACACAATTAGGTTTGATGTTAAATCAGAAAGCACAATCGTCTTGCTTGTCCTGCAGGACTAGAACGATATACATATTGTTACGAATGCACCTTATGTCAATGACATAAAGTTCAATATTGCGTGACGTGTCTTACGTAACTTTCAATCTTGAAACCTAGGCATTGTAGAGGTACGATATAAAAACGCATTGCTAGACCTAGGATGGCCTATCGAATGGTTAAGATTTTATCAATATTGACAACGAAGTGTCGACATCGAATGAAGTCTCCTCAATCCTATGAAGTAACTCAAGTACCTGTTAGCTGAAGCGCGACAGTCAGTCTGCATTTGAGTAACGAAGCGAAATAAGCGACAGTAAGAAGCCATAATTAAGAAGATCTACAGCGACAATCCAACGAGAACTTTGAGGACTACGTGAAGTAACATCTGTAGGCCTAGTATGAGTTTTCATTACGAAACTCGTTCGCCGATATCGAGCGCGTTTGACTCAGCGATTGGCCCGCTTCAAGGTCGTAAGAACTCTCAACCAATGAGAGCGCCAAACGCGCTCGATACGATTGAACGAGTTTCGTATTGAAAACTCATACTAGGCCTACTGTAGTGTTGTTATGTGTGTACGATACAGACTTTGTGGACATATGAGAAGACTTCGGTGCAACATCCGCTACGTCCTACTTGTAATCGCCTACTATCGAATGTACCATTGTTGTCAATACAATTCGCAACCCTTAACAGGCATTACAACACACACATTAGTAAAATACGGTAGCGGTAGTCACATGTAGTGCGTTATGGTGAACTGACGCCCCTCGACTCGTGCACGGTGCGGCGTCAGAAATAAAATATATACAGCGAATACCAACCAGCATCATTGTAGATGATGGTAAAGAAACACCCACTTCAATAGTCACTAATATAGTTTACTTTATACACTTCTGTAGGCCTAGTATGAGTTTTCAATACGAAACTCGTTCGATCGTATCGAGCGCGTTTGGCGCTCTCATTGGTTGAGAGTTCTTACGACCTTGAAGCGGGCCAATCGCTGAGTCAAACTCGCTCGATATCGGCGAACGAGTTTCGTAATGAAAACTCATACTAGGCCTACTGGACACATCTATTGGCCCACCTTGCATTTTCAGTTTCGTTTGGTCCTAGTTAACATTTTATATTAGGTCGAACAAAAAGTTTTTATGCAGTTTTGAACCTGGCACATTCAAAATTTCATACCATAGTCTTTTTTTGAATTTCGAACACAGAATTTAAAGAAACAAAATACAATTTGGAGCCTGTTTGTTGATATCAAACAATCGAATACTAAGAAAACTTGATTTTATTGGTTTACTTGGATTTAATTCTTGAAAAAGTGATGGATATCTTTGGTTTTGCAACAAACATTACTTATTCTTAACATTAATAATAATAATAATACTTTATTTGCTAATAATATTATGCTATAATATAATACTTTATAAGGTGAGGTTCTATCAACAATCTATAGATACTTCACCTGAAGTCGCCGCCCAAGTTGTGGCACTTATTCAGGCCGGACACAGCCAAAGAAATGTGAGTGCTCAACTTAATTTAAGTCGATCTGCGGTCCGAAATGTTTATCGGAGGTACCTAGAAAAGGAGGAAGGTCTACCGACGTAAGGGAAAGCGTTTCGCACAATGCTGCTTTGAAGAGAGGGTTGCTTATGGCGGTGGCTCATGGACTGTCTGGGGCGGTATATCCGCGAGCGGCAAAACTCAACAGGACCACGGCTGCCAACATTAAATGCTGAAAGGTACATTCGTGAGTGCTTAGAACCTCACATGATACCATACGCGGACTATGTGGGCCCAAATTTCCTTTTTATGCATGATAATGCAAGAGCCCATACGGCCAGCATCGTCAGGGAATATCTTAGGGATGTGAACATCACAGTTATGGACTGGCCAGCCAGAAGCCCAGACATGAACCCCATTGAGCACATGTGGGACGAACTAAAAAGACGTGTTAGGGCTCGTCAGCCAGTTGCCCAGATGATGCGGGAATTGAAAACTGCCATAAAAGAGGAATGGGAGATGATCCCTCAAAATTTCATAGAGCGGTTGATAAACTCTATGCCTAATCGTATGAGAGCTGTGGTAGATGCCAATGGAGGCAATACGCGTTATTAAATTAAACCTTTATTCTAATTTTATATAACTTCAATAGTTTTTGTTTAATCTAGCAATCATATTTCGGTAGGGGCCATCGAAACCTAAACTCTAAGGTGGGCCAATAGATGTGTCCAGAAGTGTAGTTCGATAGAAGGAGAAATGAAATCGTTTATTAAGCAAGTAGGATCACTGATCACTTTTACACGTCATATGTTTTTTTTTTAAACTAGATGAAGCCGACATTTCCTAACTGACTACCTCTGAGAAAAAATAGCCGAAACAAACTCAGGGATCATCGCCTTTTTTCAAGTCCAGACATGAAAATGTTTACAATAATTTACGTTATAATTACGCATCTTCATTAATAACAATGCTTAACAGAGCTAGCAGCTCAGTCCCAAGCTTTTTTGTCTTCTAAATAATCTGAGATTTTATAATACCCCTTTTTGCAAAGTTTGGCCTTTATATAGTTTTTATATCGTTTAATGGGTAAGTTTCGAATGTCATGTAAAATCACAGTAATAGCAAAGTTTAAGAGTAAGACTACATTTTGAAAACATATAATAAAGTGAGAAGGTAAACTGTAAAAGTGTGTCCATAAGTACACGTAAACTTACTTTGTGCAAACCTAACCGAACCCCTCCACACTACCGAATGTTTTATGTCAGCAATTATTCTTAGCGCTATTGATCGCTCCCTTGAATTTCCTGAATTAGTGAGGATGCTTTTTTTGCAGATGGTGAATGTCCACAGGTCCGGCACTGGCTGTAACGTACGTAAGGCAGTAGCTACAGCAGTAAATCCCCTCTTTGAGGAGTGGCTAGAGAGGCGGTACGGCGCTCTCGCCTTCCGCCTGACGCAGTTCCTCATCGAACACGGCTGTTTCGGGAGGTTCCTGTTCCATATAAGGCGGGAGGAAACACCAGGGTGTCACCACTGTGTGGATCGCCCTTGCTTGTCTCGCCCGGTTTGGTTAAAAAAGAAACACGTGTAGTCCTGGCGCACAGGCAAGTGAAGGAACATGGGTGGGTTTTAGTCAGTAAAAGTCTGACACGCTCCACTCCGCCCAGAACGAGAGAGGTCATTTGATTTCCCATTCAAAACAAAAAAAAGCAGTAGCTGATGTAGTGTACCTGGAAGGTGAGGTCGACAGCGCGGCGTAGGTCGGCTGCAGGCGGCTCGTGGTCGGTGTGCGGCGGGGCGGGCGGGGCGGGGGGGTGCGGCCCGGCCGGCGGCGCGCTGATCCACGGCTCGCGCACCAGCTCGGCGGCGCGCGGTCGCTGCGCCGGCTCCAACTGCAGCATGCGTCGCACGCAGCTCCGCGCGCCGGCCGACACGTGGCGCCACACGCCGGTCGACAGCTCAACCTGAATGCAACATCATCATTAGAGTATGACAATGTTGTAAATTAAAAAGTCAATTTCAAGTGTAAGTCAAATAGTAGATTAGTAGCCTTAGATTCGACAGCCTCCGTGGCGTAGCGGTAGCAAACGCGGCCGCTGCACTAGGAGGCTCGTGTTCGATCACCGCGCAGTGCAAGTATTTTTATGCATGAATCAGGGGCGTAGCTAACGCCGTATCTGCCGTATCAATTATACGGGGCCCCCGGGCTACAGGGGCCCCCAACTCGCGTAAGCAAAAATTAATAAAAACTTCCCAACTTTTTTTTTTATTTCACTAATGACAAAAGAAATCAAAAAAGCAATTTCTCTTTTTCCCGCGTAATGGCGAGCACTGCACACTGCGCGAGCGACGGGCGACGAGCGATATCCAATGAGAGCTCTGATTTTCCGAACGATTCCGGGGGAAGCGAAGTTCTCAAATTTTGGAAATAATGACAGACAGATAATTATGATGAATAAATATTTCTATTAATTTTACGCATTTTTTTTTCTTTTGTGAGAATTCTTTGGGTACCCTTCCTAAGGGCCCCCAAACAAATTTTATACGGGGCCCCGCTAAGGCACGCTACGCTTATGGCATGAATATGAATATTTGTACTAGTCTGGTCGTGCCTCGGAAAGCACGTTAAACCGTTGGTCCCGGTTGCCATACAAACACTTAATGGCAGTCGTTACGGGTTGTTGGAGCCCTCAAAAGTCCAACAATTTGTCTAATTGCAATGTTTCGATATCGCCTTCGGGTGTGAAGGTCAGACGACAGTCGTTTCACGGAAAATATCGAAGTTTAACCAAAATCAGCAGTTAGACTGGTAAAGCGGACTCCAAAGCTGAAAAAGCTTCGGATGCGGAGATGATGATGAAAAGTAGATTATTAGCCAGGGGTTGTATGACATCAATTGCAGCCCGAGATATTTAGGCGCCCGAGCTCAATTCGAGGGTGCAATTGCTAAAAACACCCGAGCTAACTACTCTGTTTTACATATCGATTGTGAGGTAAGTCGAAAAAAACGCATTAGGTACAAGAATAAACAATATTTAAAGTAAAAGTTTTCTATTGCCGCCTTGTTTAATCCTTTTTTAAATTATTTTTTCAAGAACAAAATTGCGCTTCGCCGTGTTCGATATTTAAAATTGATGCCTATTATACCAAGGCTGAATAGCGAAGCCTCCACTTTTGTCGTTGGGCTGAATGCATGATGTCTATTGCCAGTATGATGATTAGATGTACGCGAACTTTTTGAAAGAGTGAAGAGTTAAAAAAAAATTAGATTCCCCCCTAAGGCTTTTCTAGCTACATTATTATCCTATAGCGCTAATTGGTCACCTATAAGCCCCATTAGTGGGTAATAAGGACCTATTTACTGAATATGAGAGCTGTAAAGATATTTTGGCGCCTGACAGGAGGGCCTTGTTGGAAAACAGTCATGAAATCGTGTCACAGAAATTGTATTGATAATACAAGACGGCGCCATTGGTTTTGATTTTGGCCACTCTTTAAAAAAGTAAACTTACACCATTGTCTGTTGAGCTATGCACCCGTGCCACATTTTGAGGCAATGACGCTGACGATGACGGTTCGAACCTTTGGTGATCGTTGCTTACGCATGTTTTTGTAAGAATTGGCTAGTTTGATTTTGAACGTAAACAGTCACAAAATTCCATGATGTTTTTCAAGAATTATAATAGTGTCAACGTGAATAATAGTTTACCTTTCCTGATTCGATTCTCGCTAAAATAGCTTCAGGGGTATCATCTCCAGTCGATGCAAACGGTGTCCTACCAGATAGCATTATGTAAGCTAGCACACCTGTAATCATTAAATTAAAAATGTTTTTGTAGTACAATCACGTTGTGTGCACTTCTTAATTAGTTTTCTTTTATTGTTTTTTGTTGGCGTAGGCTTCTGTTAAGGGTAAGCCGGACCGTCGGAAGAACCTCCAGAATGTAGGTACAGGCTCTCACGCTCTAACACTGTGCAAAGTTCAATTTACAGTACAAATAGCAATATTTTTTATATATTTTTCAATAGTTTTAGTCACTGATATCAATTGAATTGCAGAAATTAAAGTTCTACTGCACACTACTACTAATAAATTATTTGAGAACTTCCTACCTAAGCTCCAAATGTCACAAGCAGCGTCGTAACCTGCACGTTTTAGCACCTCGGGAGCCACAAAGTTAGCAGTGTAACATGGCGTCATTAGCAAGCCGTTTTCAGCGCGTAATTGTTTCGCCAAACCGAAGTCGACTAGACGAATGTCCTCAGGCCTCTTCTCCGCCGTTGCAAATAATATGTTCGAAGGTTTTATATCTCTGAAAAATAATTATATCTTTGATACGTATTACAAACCATTCATTTGTTAAACCAAAATTAGTTAAATACATAGTTCCATTTCCGGAAACAAATTGCCCCATCCTCGGTATCCAGAACACATTTCCAAAATTGAAAATCATATGATATCACACTAAATTATCCCACGAAGCGACACGCGCATGGTAACCACGTGTACTAACATGCTGTGATTGCGATTCGTACTTTAACAACTGGTTGTTTTATAAATATACATACAAGGATGCGAACCTCATTATTAGCAGCACATGGTCAACACACGACCCGAGACTAAACGTTGTTATTTCTATAAATTGGTGTTAACAAACCACTTTTTTACACCGGACGGTGTTGTCATTGCGACTACTCTTTTAAATTGCGAAAAAAAAAACCACCAAAATATTAAGTGGGCCTGACCAAATGGTGCAGAATGTATGACAAAAGATACTTATAAATTCCATATAGATACTCACTTCTGAGGAATACCTACCTATATAATAATGATTATTAATAATCAAAATTATTGTTTCTAAGATTAATACAAACAAAAATAAATATTAACTCAGCATAAGTAACAAGTTAGCGAAATAACTTAATGAGGGTTTAATAAAAAAAACTTGACTTGATAAAAATATAAGACATATAAAATTTTGTAATATTCAGTATTAAATGTCTTTGGTAAAAGATTTCTTGTCCAGGCGGTTTTCCTTTGGAATGATCTTCCTCAGAATATCAGGACGTTGACAAGTCGGTACACATTTAAAGTTAAAGCTCGGGAATACCTATGCAAGAAATTGGCAGATTCATCCCACATGATTGGGATCCTATATTTGAATACAGATAATTTATTCTTTTTCTCTGTCTATAATTTTTTATCTCTCTCTACTGTTTATATTTTGTATGTATGTATTTATTATATTTTTTTTTTCTTTTAACTTTAATTTATTTGCACCTACCATGTTTTGTCTCTGCATCACCTCAAGGAAGACTGGTAGAAAATGCCTAAGGCGTTAAGTCCGCCATTGTGCAATGTTTGTGCATAAAGTTTAAATAAATAAATAATACGAAGAAGACGTTATTATGATGAAACGGATGATAAATAAATTACCTATGCACGACGGTGTGTCTGTGTAAATAGTGTATGGCGTGCAGGACATTCCTCAGTATGGGTGCAGCTTCATGTTCGGGCAGGTAGCGGCGCTGCGTTATGTGTTCGAGCAGCTCGCCGCCGCGACAGAGCTCCGTCACAGCGAGAATCCGGCCTCCCTCCTCGTAAACACCTCTCAGGGTTATTATGTGTGGGTGTTGACTGTATCTGTTAAGACAACATAAAATTGTGATTTGAATGGTGCCATAAATAGTTAAGCCCAGTATTTTACAGTCCAATGATACAATGCAATATTTAAACATATTGGCATTTTATACACCTAATTTGACTTGACGTAACGTAGCACGTTAAGAGTAACACGTCGCACATCACTGCGTAAAAATATTTTACGAATTAGAAATGGCCGCCAAATCGTTGGGTTGGCGAAATCAAAAAAACTGTATATACACTTATTAAACAAAATAGATTGTATATTATTCTTCGGTCTGGACAAAGGCCTCCCTATGGCTTTCATTACATTGGGTTTGCTATAATCCCCACGCTTGGCAGGCGGGTTGGGGATCGCAGGAGTTTGATGTGTGTTTGTACGTATTTTTTTAAGTTTAGCCTGGTTTTGTAGGCAAATCTGTTATCGATACCTAACAATACCTTCACGGGTCGGACAGTTTTCTTTACATATTGTATACCAACATATTTTATGAATATATTTACTTATTAATAAGTTATGTAATTTGGGTACCTATCCACTTAACCGTAAATTACGTATTATACCAGTTTATACGGTTATAGGACTATAAATGTATTCTTTTTCATCATAAGCATATGACATCAACTGGATGTAAGCTTTAATATAATGGGTACTGTAAGAGCAGCAACAATTGTAATATAAATAAACTAGCGACCCGCCCCGGGTTCGCACGGGTGCAATGCTGATACTAATTACACTACTGACTACTGAAAAACTGTGAACGTTGTATAAAAAAAACATAACGGCCCGCCGCTCCCGCCACCTCGGCCAGTCGGTACCACCGCAAACGGTACGTCCCGCAATTTTGATATCTTCGAAAATATTCAGTTAAATCATTGCTGTAAATGGTCATTTATATCTATATTAAATTATTTAAGGTATTAAATTTAAAATAAAACTAATACATTTGTCTGTACACTGCCATGAATGCCACAGCTAGTAAAACATATAATTCACTTTAGATCCGTGTTTGCTCGGTTTATGTTTAGTTGATATTTACTCTATATTTTAAAGCTACCTTCAAATTTATTACTTTTAACGACAATCTCGCAAACATTATAACATGTAAATTTAGCTTCTCAGTAAGTGAATTGGTGTTAATTCTTAATGAGAAATAATAAAGTTCTTAAAGCATAGAATGAATGCTGTATAGCTTCGAAAACTAGCCATTATTTGTGGTTTTTTTTTTTTTTTATTAATGTATAAACCAGCGCTTGACCGCAATCCTGCCTGATGGTAAGCAGTGACGCAATCGTTGATGGTAAAGCGCACTAGTTTATTAAGAGCCTATTCACTCTAGCCTTGAAGACACTCAAATTGTAGTCCGACGGAAACACCGCCGCCGGCAGATTGTTCCAGTCCCTCGATGTACGCGGTATAAAGGAGGAGGCGAAACGCTTCGTCCGGATCGTAGAGGTGTTAACAACATAAGGGTGGAAACTCGCCGTACGACGGGTCGTCCGATGGTGGAACGGGGATGGGGGAATTAAATCGTGCAATTCCCTCGCACACTCCCCAGAATGTATCCTATAGAACACCGAAAGGCTGGCTACTCTACGCCTGTGCTCTAGGCTTTGGAGACCAACTCGAGTTAAATCAGGGTCACCAATCAGCCTCTTCGCGCGCCTCTCCACTGAATCCAAAGTGGCCAGGTGACACTTAGCAGCACCAGCCCAAATGTGGCTGCAGTACTCCACACACGAACGGACCTGTGCTTTGTACAACATTAGAAGCTGCCCTGGTGTGAAGTACCGCCGGACCTTTGCGATTACACCAAGTTTTCTGGCAGCCACCTTGGCCTTGGACTCAATGAACCGCCCAAAGTTTAGGTTCGAGGAAATCTCAATACCCAAAAGCTGAAGGCGGTCGGTACACTCCAAGGATACATTCCGAAAAGTAGGAGCCAAGGTGAACGGGCTCCTTTTGGCGGTGAAAAGACACGCCTGCGTTTTGGCGGCATTGAATGCTACAAGATTGGCATTGCCCCATTCGGAGACTGCCTGAAGTGCAACACTCGTTCGCTCTACCATGGCCTCTCTTTCGGACCGGATTGATTCCCTACTAGCCCGAGCATCCGGCAGGTATCTCTCCACAACTGTGCTGTCATCTGCATACCCATAGATACCGGGCATCAGCAGATCGTTAATATGTAGCAAAAACAGAGTTGCAGAGAGAACAGACCCCTGAGGAACACCGGCATTAGTCGACATGGGCTCAGATGAGCAACCGTCGACAACAACTCGGAGGGACCGTTCAGTCAGGAAGTCTTTTACCCAGCCAGTCAGGCTAGGGGAAATGCCGTACGCTGGAAGCTTACTCAAAAGGCCAGCGTGCCATACCCGGTCGAAGGCCTTCGAGACATCAAGGGAGACAGCAATTGCTTCCCCATTCCTCTCGAGTGCCTCGCCCCACAAGTGAGTGGCATACACTAGTAGGTCCCCAGTTGACCGATTGCGGCGAAACCCGTACTGTCGGTCACTGAGGAGATCGTTACCTTCCAGGTATGCCAAGAGGCGCGAGTTCAATACACGCTCCATAATTTTGCAAAGTATGGAGGTGATCGAAATCGGCCGATAGTTGTTAGGATCGGCACGACTACCCTTTTTGGGCACGGGCTGCACGTTGGCAAGCTTCCAGGACTTGGGCACTATACCAGTCCCAAATGAGAGGCGATACAAGCGTGTCAATACAGGAGACAACTCGGGCGCACATGCTTTTAGAACAATCGCTGGTATACCATCCGGACCACTAGCCTTATTCACGTCCAGACGACACAGTGCTCTCAGAACCTCCTTGTTCCGAATGCGAACCTCAGGCATTGAAGTACCGCAGTGGGGTAAAATAGGTGGAGTAGCACTGCCAGTATCAAGACGCGAATTATGGGCAAAGAGAGATGCAAAGAGACCTGCTTTCTCTCTCGCCGTATGAGCCAGTGTTCCATCAGGCCTAACCAGCGGAGGCAGTGAGGGCCGACAGAAGTTCGCCTCGACCGATTTGGCAAGGGACCAAAAAGATCTGCTACCGGAAGGCTGCGCAGATAACTTGTTGCCAATATGGGTAATACGGTCAAAGCGAGCCTTCTTTAGCGCCTTTTTGTAGGACTTGGCAGCACGGTTAAAGGCTCTCTTCTTTGAGCTTAGATCCGGAGCTCCGCGGTCACGAGCGTCAACCCAGGTGAGAAATGCTGTGTGCTTACGCTGTTCAGCTTGGGCACAATCGGCATTGAACCATGGGCGAGCCGAGCCACCGACGGGCACGTCATTACAGGGAATAAAATATTCCATAGCTTGACGCACCACATCGGTTATAGCATCCGCACAGCTCGACGGATTGCTAGAAGAGAAGCAGACCTGCTGCCAAGGATAAGACGCAAAGAAATGGCGCATCTCATCCCAGTCTGCTGACCTGTATCGCCACATTCGCCGTTCACCACGAGAGTCGTGATCTGGTGGGGAGAAGGTCGACACAGACTTCACCAGACAGTGGTCTGAAGTTCCCAACGGTGAGGAAACTGTTACAACACACCTGTCCGGATCAGTGGTCAGCAGAAGGTCCAGACAATTGGCAGTATGTCCGACTACATCAGGCACCCTAGTCGCTTGCTTTACCAGCTGGGAAAGGCCCATTGAAAGCGCGAAGTGTCGCGCTTCTCTCCCAGCGTGGTCGGTCTTCTGGTACGGGAAAAGCCAGTCCTGATGGCAGGCATTGAAATCCCCCAGAGCGACGAAGTGTGCGTCAGGGTGCCGCTGCAGTGCATTGTCAGCAGCCTCACTGAGGTGGTCAAATAAACGAGTTGTCTCCTGATCACCGCTGTGCGATCGGTAGACACAAGTGTAAACAATTTTGTCCACACCAGTGTCAACCAACAGCCATAGGGAAGAGAAATGAGGGTCTTCGAGGTGACGGAGGCGCCGGCAACAAATGTCATTGCGGACATACACACAGACCCCAGCACGCTGCAGGAAATGGTGTTCCAATGCGTATCCCGGGTAGCTGAGGTATGCCGCATCAGACGGACATCTGATCTGGGTCTCCGTCAAGAAAAGTAGATGGGGCTTCTCAGTCTCAAGGTGGTGATGTACTGCAATGAGATTGGAGTGCAGACCTCGAATATTAGAGAGGTGCACTTTGAAAGAGAGGACGTGCGCCCGCTGTACACACCTACTTTTCTTTTTGGACCTTTTCATTTAAAAAAAAAATTGAGTGAATAGGAAGGAAGACGGCAGTTGAGTGAGGTGATGCAATGTTAATCCCAACAATGCGACCAACGATGCCGGGCCAGAGGGAGATTGATCTGGAGACTGCGGGGACGCCCGAACCCCCCCCAGGGATCGCCATCGGGTCCTCTCGTCCGGTCGCCAACCGGCACGATGGGGCCACCCTGGGATTTTTCGCAGTTGGCGGGGCAGCCTTTCGTATGTGGCTGGCACACTACTTGGGCCCCCAACTACCTGCGGTCGGCCAGCGGAGCACCGTGCTTCGGATCCCGCTACCCTCCACGACCAAACTCCCGACACGACAACACTCGGCGCATCGTACCCGGCATACATCGCAACACAACTGCTCAGACCCGCCCTCCAAACGGCTTCACCAGACATCATGCCGGAACACGACGAATCGCTTGGCGGCATGACTTTGTCTGGTGGGTGGTAACTACGCCGGCGGCCGATGGTGAGGCCTACCACCGAGAAAAGTAAATGATAAATAATGTTATTGTGGGATATCCACAAGAGATAGACATATACCATCGCGGAGTTTTCTGTACACCTTTTCAATGTGTACAATACTTAGTACATTCTTTTGATAAATCTCGTAGGCTCTTAGTCTGCGTTTGCAATGTATGCTGGGAAAATGTAATTATTTACAACATCACATTAGAAATCTCAAAAATAACAGTATTTCTCCACTATTTAATAGATGTTATCTATCAATGACTATCTATTAAATAAAAACGCATCAAAATCCGTTGCCTAGTTTTAAAGATTTAAGCATACAAGGGATATAGGGACAAAGAAAACGACGTTGTTTATACTATGTAGTATGTGTTTTATATTATGATATAATTAAATTTCATATGAAACAAAATGCACATAACGTTTACTCAGTAATTCCCACGTCTGCACATTGACCTGATATTGAATCGTTGTAGGGCTTCAAACTACTAGCGCTTCTGAAGTTCTAAGTCCTTGGCCATTAGGTCTTGTATCTCGCATGGTTATTTCTTATGTTTCGGATTGGAAGAATGACAATGTTTTTGTTTGATTCTTAACATTTGTTTGCTTGTGATGTTAAAAACCTTGTGCTAAAGTCTTGTCTTGTGCTGGTTTGATTGTAGACTAGTTAAACTTTGTTTATTTAATTATGAAAATCCCGTGGGACTATCGGTATAAAAAGTATCTGTAAGGACCCTTGTCCTTACAGTAACACCTGTAATTCACTAGCTCACCACTATACTCGTATCGCAACCAGCACGCGTCTAACCTTGACCAGTGTCAGTGACAGACGGCTAGATTGACAGCTATACTTCGACTACAAGTGTACATGAGACAATGTTAGTAGGTATGTACATTTTATGAGATACAAACACTACAGTATCTGTGTTATTCCTGGTTTCAAGCCATCTATGTCCCTATCCTTGGTGTTTGGAACAGGTTGGCTTAAACTGAAACAGTAGCTTCAGACCATAATTTATGATCGAAAGTCGTTGGAATTTTTGTCAGGAAAATTTTCAAATTTACATAGGTATATACTTAGGTTATTTAGGTTTTATGATGATGATGATGACATGCCAATAAAAGTCCTGTCCTGTGAACATCTGTCCAGCCATTTCAGAGATTAGCCGGAACATACAGACAGACATACAGACAAAAATTGAATGTAGTAAAAACGGTTATTTCAATATTACAAAGAGACCCTCCAATTTTATTTATATGTATAGACTATAGATGTTAGGCTACTTGTTTATTATAACATCATTAACTGTGCTCCGCGGTTTCACCCGCGTAAGTAGTACAGGGTGGGCCAAGAATTCGTAAACATTTAAACTTAACACCCCGCGCTAATACAAGCCGCGCGGGGAGCGGGGAGGGGCATTACCATTAGCTCGCTTCTCGAAAATTTAGTCGCAATGGATCGTTTCACGGGGCCGCAGCGCGCTTATTGTGTGAAACAATTTTATTTAAACAACAGTTCGCTCATTACTGTGAGACGCTTATTTCGCGTTGAATACGACTTACACGATTTAAATCAGTGTCCGAGTGCTCCATTAATAAAGAAATGGGTTAAAAAGTTCGAAGAGACCGGATCTACACTAAACGTGAAGCAAACCGGCGGCCCACGGACTTCTCGGAGCGAAGAGAACGTGCAGCAAGTTTCCGCATCAGTTCGACGTGATCCAAATTTATCGACGCGCAAACGTTCGGCTGAATTAGGACTATCCCGAACATCATTGCGCCGTATTTTGAAATTAGATATGAAATTACATCCATATAAGATCCAGTTAGTACAGGAATTAAAACCTAATGATTTAAATTTGCGCAAGTCCTATGCCGAAACAATGTTAGATCGTTTCAATAATTTTGACAACCTCTTATTTTCCGATGAAGCCCATTTCCACCTCAACCGACACGTAAACAAACAGAATTGCAGATATTGGAGCAGCGAAAATCCCAAATCTAAACATGCGAGGCCACTTCATTCTCCCAAGGTAACGGTATGGGCTGCAATTTCAGCAAAAGGAATCATTGGGCCCTATTTTTTCGAAGATTCTCGCGGCCATTCGGTTACTGTGAATTCTGTTGAATATGTGAAAATGTTACGGGGGTTCTTGGCACCGAAGCTACTGGAATTTGCTGGCTACAATCGTAACACATGGTTTCAACAAGATGGAGCCACTTGTCACACATCCAACGAGTCCCTGCCGGTAGTCAAAGAAATGTTTCCGGAAGAGCTGATTTCCAGACGAAGCGACATCCCATGGTCACCCAGGAGTCCAGATTTAACCCCAGCAGACTTCTTTTTATGGGGTTATTTGAAGAGTCGTGTTTACATCCATAAACCAAAAATACTACGTGAACTAAAGGAAAAAATTAGCGATGAAATGTCAACGATCTCGCGGTCACTTTGTCGACGAGTATTCGAAAATTTCGGTGCTCGCTTAGAAGAGTGCAAAAATCGAAACGGTGGACATTTAGATGATGTTATTTTTAAAAAATAAATTCCAAATAATTAACTTTCTTGTAAATAAATAATTTTAAAAATATGTCAAATAGTTTTCTTTATACGATTTTTTCAATTGTTAACTAATTCATTGCCCACCCTGTAGTAGTAGTAGTAGTACGATTATTTATTTAAAAAATGCCCTTAAGAATATAAACAATAGATAAAAACCTATTCCCAGACCTAACGAATGTATATACGAAATTTCATTAAAACCGGTTCAGTCGTTTTGGAGGAGTTCGAGGACAAACACTGTGACAGGAGAATTTTATATATTAGAAGATTATTATGATTTAGTACCTACCGCGAATTGCCCTACTTTATTAAATTCTATACAGTATGTTACGAAAACCCTGTCCGACCCATAAGGATAATAAATGTTAGGTAAACACATGACCAAATATAATATAAAATTTTACGTAATCATCATAGTACCAATACAAATGAATTTTGAAATAATCTTTTTTTCCCGCGAATTAATTCCAACTTCCCCGAAATTTGGTAATTTTTAAAAAGTGACAACACCGGTATTATTATGAGCGAATAGCGATGCAGCGATGCCGCGTGCCCTGCCGCCCGCCGCCTCCGCCGCCGCCGCAGCCGCGCGCGTAAATGTGGATAACGCAGATTTATTAAGTTACCTCTTTTTGCGAAATAATATTTATTTTTTTAGGTGGATTTTTTTTTTAAATTTAGGCCGGTTTTGTATGCATTAGTAGAATCAGTTATCGATACCTAACAACACCTTCACGGGTCGGACAGGGTTTTCTTAACATACTGTATAAACATACCTCAAAAGTATTTCGATTTCTTCTCGAGGATCATACTGTAATTTATCCATGATTTTAACAGCATACTGCACCCTTGAGGTTTTGTGTTCACACAAGCGGACCACTGAAAACGAGCCGGTGCCTAGCTCTCCCATTAACCTGAAATAAATACTTTGTTTTAGAGATAAGTTACAGTTAAAACGCCTGTTACAGGAGCCAGTGTCATCTCTCATTTACTAGGTTGTGGAGTTTATGCATATTTTATTTAAGAATAATATTTAAATTAGGCTCAATTCGCACTATCAGGATGCTTCTTCAGGAGCACAGACAGCCGTTAGCTTGGACTCTCAAAAATAGATCTAAAAAATAGTAGTCTACCGGTAATCAGGAATTACCGGTAGACTACTATTTTTTATGTATTGAAACGTTTTATATTTTTTATTTTTCCATATTTAAATGTACAACGTTATTTTTTGTTTATGCGAAACCTAATTATAGTTAGTTCACAATAAGCAACTGATTCGATTCCAATCATTTTTACTCCATGTCATATTTTATCCCAAATACATTTAGAAATTGTTGCAGTTTGGTTACCGAGCGCGCCACGCAGCTTACGATAGATCATAGCATTGCACACGCCCGCGCAACAGCTGACGCCAGAGGTCAACGCACCGTTCGACCGCCCGAGCGGAGCGTGGACCATATTTTTGTTGGGACAGCAAAGTAGTATAACACTGTAGTTTTTCATGGTATTTTTTGAAATTTTGTACATACGATTCTTTACTTAAAAATACTGGACACGTCTTTCGGGTTTCGCATAAACAAAAAATAATGTGTTATGTAATTTAAATGTATTCATTGGAATAAAAGATTAAAATAGTAAAGTAGTAATAGTTAAAATAATATAAAGTAAAAAAATAAAATTTGTGATTATAAGCCAAAAAACAACCAGACATATCTCGCGCGAGTTAATTGTGCACCCCGCTGGTTTGCCACCCGTCTTCCCCGCGCGGCGTCCCACATTCGCGACTTTACTTTAAAATCTTATTGGGTTATAAAAGTATAGAAATTATGAACGGTCTAAAGTGAAAAAAAAAATTCATATTATTTTTTTTTTATCGGGAAAAAGCCGACGCAAAATTCCACCACCGGGGGGTTCAGAATCATGTACTGGATCCATGGTACTCGTTTGTGAGGTCGATGTGAGATACACCCTTCCATTCCGTTGAGAAAAGGACAGACGATAAAATGTCGGTTTAGACCTGTCAAATTAGTGCGCTCCTGGTGTAAACTGGCGTATTTTTAGTCGCCATGTTTATAATCGCGTCTAAACTGTCTATGGCGTATCTTAATTTGACAGGATTACATTAAAATGTTATCTTCTATCCTTTTCTTAACGAAATGGAGAAATAAAAAGATGCACATAACTTAAAATTAGTTTAGTTTGGGAACAACAGAATCGGCGCGTTTTATTGGGCTTTGGGCAATTATTGTTGTTGGGGTTAAAAATTATTGGGGTTGGGGCAACACAGATTTCTCAATAGCAACCCATCTTTGAATTTTAGCCCGGCTGAATACAACCCACCAAATGGATGAAAATAGAGATAATCTGTAAAAAAATTCAAACATATTCGACTCGCCTACCTGTAATCATCAAAGAAATTATTTCTGTTGACAAATCCAGCCCAAAACTCTTCAGTGGACGTCTTATCTTTCGTGGCCACGTGGTTCTGGTTTTGACTTGTAACTGTTTTATTAGTATCTTCGTTAAGTAAACAGGGTGCGACGAAACTGAAACCGCTGAAAAAATAACAATAGAGCGTTAGGTACTTCCGCGTCGGAACTAGTATTCAAAAATCACTCGAATTTTCGCAGTATCCCCCTTTCAGACAAGAAAGGTGGATACTGGTACAAGGTTGGTTTCGTACAGACCTGTAGTGGGAAACCACAATTATGACACTATATAAAACGGATAAGCTTATATGTAAAATAAAATTTTACTATGTACATATCTGTTACGGTAAATCTGATTAATTGAAAATTATTAATAATAACCACATATTATGGTAAATGTGAATAAACGATCGAAATTTAATACTTTTAGTAGTAATTATTAATAATTCACGACACATATTGGTAAATGTTATAAAATAACTAAAAACCCAATTGTTTTTTGACCAGCAGGTATTTATTTATAGTATTAAACACAGTCTTACAATTAAATTAATTAGAGATCAGACAAACAAGGTTACTTGTACTTGCTTTAAAACGAAAGGCAAACGAATTCACATATTCTGAACTAGAATATTAAAAAAATCAAACTATAACAACTTTTATCACAAAATTAACAATAAAATTCTTATAAAAATCAAATCTACCATCAAAAGTTAAGCAAGAAACTCTTTCGTGGTACATTATAAATTGTAACGAAAATAAAATTACATAATTATTGTTTCATTCACAAAATCAACACGAACCCTAAAAGCAATCATTAACTATCATATTTGGTTTACTTGTAAATCTTCTGTAACACCTATAAATGCAACAAATTAAATTTTTAAAAGTATTATCACAGAATTTAACAAATATTTGTTGTGCAAGTAAAATATATTACCATTTAAATTGCAATAAAAATAACATCAAAATAAAACAATTAAAGACTCATAAAAGAAAGAAACTAAAAATATTATTTGTTTTTGCAAGAAAGACTTTTATGAACGTGCATTTTTTGTATTTACAGCGATTACAGTTGCATTCGCCAGTACAGTTGTTGGCTGATGGCTTGCTCCCCCAAATTTGAGTCCTTGCGGGCACATTCTCGCAGACTGCAAGTTGTATTAGGAACCTCATCAATACTGACAAACTGTAAACTCATTTCGTGAATACAGTTGATTTAGAACGCCATACTTTAAAAAATATTACATATTTTAACACTACTAGGGTTAAATTATTATTAATATAAACCGACAAATGTGATTAATTTATTACTTTAACCTCGACTTTCGGTAATTATTATTAATAATAGCTAATTATTAATAATCATCAATTATTCACTCTCACCGTAACATATCGATAGACAGTAACACCGTCCAAAATGTGTTTTCTTTTTAACGTGGCCTTACCAGCGGTTTCGTATCGAGCGTTACGCCAAGGTATTTGCATAATTATGGTAAGTACTTGTTGGCCATTAATGAAGATTGGGTTTGGGATTGGAGTTGATAAGCAACGTGAAATGTGTCACTAGCTGAATTTTTTCATCTTGCATAACTGTAGGTTGTCCACAGACCCGTCATTTAGCTATTTTCTTCAAGTGTTGAGCAAATCTTTATGGCCCAGTTTCCGGTTAAATATGTGGCAAGAGTTTATCTTATCATTAGGCAATCCTTTGATCTGATGAGTTTTGTACAAACTAATTATGCAATCACGTTTCAAAACAAAAGATATTGTAAATGTTAAATTATTTAATTACATCAAAATATAGAAGCTGAATTTATGGCTACGTTTCCGCTGTTCTATTTTACAGTATCTTATCAATTGCAATATCTCACTACTGATACGATTAAAGGTGTTGATGGTCGAGAAAGGTGTGAAAAGAATTTACTTTAGATATAAAAGTAACCCACGCTAACAGAAATTGAATATTGAATTGCAAATTGTAAGTATGTACATAATAACTCTTTGATTCTCAATGTGGGTGACATGCCTGCAAGGTAACTGCGATTGCATTTTGACAGTTGCAACTACTTACATTTATTGCATTATTTACATTACTGAGCAGACAATTTTTTCAAAAATTTACGGCAATGGAGTGGTAATATTCTATAAAATGATTCAACTTGAATGTAATAGTGTGTTGCGTAATTAGGGTGCTGGACTGCTGGTTGATGTGATGAAATACGTTCACCCCCTATTAAATGAGACCAACGTTATGTTCAAGGAGAACAGGCGTATATTATATTTTTGTAATAAATAAAATTGAAATATTAACGGGATAAAGAACGATGATCACGCAAAAGCTAACCACACTTTTACCTGTTATAAATTAATTCATGTTATTCATAAATCATATCTTACCGGAATAGTTCATGTGCATTCGCCGAAGCGGGGACACCCGGCGAATCTCGAGGCGTGCGACACGTAAACTCTGAATCAAAGTAGAACGCATCATCGGCCCGAGAGACGGCCGGGCGGAATGGAGGCACCACCTGCCAACAATGTCTAAATTCAATAAAAGAGGAAATGTAAAGTCATCTAAGGCTCCAAGGCTAGTGCGGGATTTTTTTACCCATGGACAAAAAGGAGCAACATTTATCACCAAGATCTTACTTTCCGTTGTCTGTCAGAATTTCATTAAACAGAAGAGTAAGTAACTATATGTGCCAATTATTGGCTTATCAAGGCGATAAGACAATAGATACTTTAGGAGGAAATTGTTTTAAAATCTTGATAAAGTTTAATGTACCTATAATCGTGACTAACACCTATACCTATTAAAACATAGTTCGTCTTGTACCTAATCGTTGTGATTGTATATTATTAAATTAATATAGCCTGGTCGGTGGCCACACCAATTACGCTATCTGTGGCCTTGTAGAGTGCCTTCTTGAGTCACGATAATAGTATCGCCAATTCTGAACATGTATGTTACTATGGCGCAACCTGGACAGCCGACATGTGATATCAAACTGGATCCTAAAACCACAATAACGAATTTGAAAATGTTAAATGTATGGAAAAAGGTTTTTTTTTTTTGTTATCGTTGGGACGTCAACAATCATGAGTTGTAGTCATGTACAGTTTGCGCGACGATGCCCCCACAACCCTGTATATGTAAGTAGTTATAAATCACGATGATTTAATTTCATCCTAATTTTACTAATATTATAAATGTGAAAGTTTGTGAATATGGTTTGTTACTCTTTCACGCAAAAATTACTGAACAGATTTGGATAAAATTTGGTGAACAGGTGGTTTATAACAAGGATTAACATATAATTAGGGCACTACTTATCCCAATATTCTTACGGGCTCGAAACCTGTGCAAATGACACCACGGGGCTCAGCTAGTTTAGACTAAAAGTAAGTGTCAAAGATGTGACATGTTTTTATGTTTAAGTCGATCGTCCACTGCTGATTGTTTTTGTAGGGATCCGCACGCAGAGGTTACATAATTTTTCTACAGTGTAGCAAAATTAAGTAAAACCGTGTAGCAGCAGCACGGTTCAGTTATGCCGAGGCCGTGGGCTGCTGTGGAGCAGTGCCTTTGTGGGTTTTCTAAAAAAAAAAATATAAAAATAACAACCTCTCCACCCCCCATGAAAAGTATCTTCATGATTTAGAGAAATAAGTTTTAGGACCAATTTTAAAGATAACCTAAATATTTTCAAATAAACTGTAGATATAAGGCTCTCTTTTAACCACGGGGCAGAAAGTGGCTTGTTTTTAAAAACGCGTTTGGTACGTTCCTATTTTTTTGACGACTAAAAGATTATTTAATTATACCCAATTACCCATTTTCGAGTTATTATCGGAGGTTTCGATTTTTGCAAATAAAATAAAACACTAGAGTTTCAAGTTAATCAGAAGGCAGGTTTCATACCAGCCACATTTGCAGACATTACATCCTCGCGAAAGGACGTCTCCGTCTCCGTCCCAAGCGCTCCTATTCTCGATAATTGTTTAATCGAAGGTCGGGAATGAGATATGGCCCCCACTTATTGCCACGGCGAGGTCATGAAGCAGCCCTGAACATGTTGGGCACTCCAGTAACGTGTGCTGCACGTAGGAGGTCACTACCACTCACGTTAGAGGTCGCATCAGACTGTCGGAGTGATGGCACACCGATGTCTGCGCTCGACCTATACGACACAGGTATTTCCCAAAGCAGCCGTGGCCAGAGAATACCTATGGGAGCTGGAAGCTGAGGGCGCCATGCTGCCTCTCGATCCAAGTTTCCATGACGAGTTTTAACGCTACTAATACGGCGTGGGCGCGATGGTAGATGCGACTTGCGCATTTAAGAGGGTTGTACAAGTCAGGTCTCTCTCCCTTTCCGCTCTCAACACCCAAGAAGACGACTCTGATAATATGTAGTTTCGTAATTTTTGTCCGTTTGTGATTGCCTGGACGTATGTTCCGGATTGGTGCAAAAACTTTTTGCACACAAAGTTTATAACCTTTAACACAAGTAAGTACATACTTAAAATCCCGTTAGTATATTTCCGTGGTATATTCCGACAACCACGCGGGCGAAGCCAAAAGTGTGGCAAAAGTTAGTTTATAATATTAAGTATGGATGAAGTTTACTACTATATTAGGTAACAAGAATCCTACTCTGTAGCACCTGTAGGTAATTGATTTGTACACAATAAAATCCACAGAAACAGGAAAATGTTAATATAGCACTAAAAACACCTCCATCGAAAGATAACAAATTAATTAAACTCATCTGTTGCAGACTAAATTACAAGTTCACAATTTTAGTACCAAAGGTCTCAACTATATTAGTCAATACTGAAAAATAAGATTCAGAACCATTCAGAATCTACAAACTCAAATAATATTAACACACAGCCCATACTATCGGTGCATTCAAATTACAACTATTATATTACAATATATTAATATTATATTCATTACTTTAATAATTATTAATTACAGTAATTAATTCTTTTCGTTTTTAAAAACATTTAAAGGTGTAATTTATAAGTATTTAAATGACAAGGACATTTTCTGGTTTTCGTATAACTTATTACTAATGAAAATAATTTCTTTCAAAACAATTTAAGTGTCTTCAAGGCTAGAGTGAATATGCTCTTAATAAACTACTGCACTTTACCATTAACAGTTGCATCACTGTTTAGCATCAGGTGGATTTGTGGTCAAGCAGCACTAGTTTATAACATTAAAAATAAGTTATCCTAAAATGAATTCACGTCATAAATCAACTTAGCATAGCATACTTGTCACCAGAATTGACAAAACTGTAATAGATACATACCTCTTTTTTATAAAGCGCTTCCCATTCTATGCTTGCAAAAAACTCGTGGTTTTTAATGTCTTCTATTCCATTAGGTCCAGCTCCCAATCTATAAATAGGAAAAAGAATGAGTAATTTTCTTTCTTAAACACCTATCAATATTACTATTTTTACTTAATGTTTTTGTACTATAAATCATATTTTTTTAAACATACCTGTTTTGTGGGTTTCTTTTGAATAAAGCTCTCAATAGAGACTGCGCCTCTTCACTAAGATTTGAGGGCATTCCAAGTTTCGCTTTTAATATTTGTGTCATAGTTTCATGTCGAGTCGAACCATGGAATGGTAGATTTCCTGTTAGCATTTCAAACTAAAAAAAAAAAAAAAGCTTAATAAGTTTCTCTACAAGATTTAAAACCTAATTTCATTTTTTGTGGTAGTTTTATGAGCATCATACCATAAGTACACCAAAAGACCACCAGTCTGCGGCGAAGGTATGTCCTCTTCTGTTAACCACTTCCGGAGCCATGTATTCCACTGTGCCACAAAAGCTATATGCTTTGTCACTAGTTGGAGGGAGTTTAGACAAGCCAAAGTCAGTAAGTGCTATATGGCCATCAGCATCTAACAAAATGTTTTCTGGTTTGAGATCCCTGTATATTATTCCCAATTTGTGTACATGTTCTAATGCTAAAGCTAGTTCAGCTAGGTAAAATTTTACATCCTCCTCAGTAAACATTACCTAGAAATAATTAAAATATGTATTGAAATTAGAGCATCCATTTGTTATATAAAATTGTGCTAGCTCATAGTTCATTTATGGCATAGAAATACATAAACAAAAATGATAGATAGTAAAACTTACCTCTTTACTGAGCCGAGAAAACAAATCCCCACCACGCAAAAAGTCTAGTATTAAATATAATTTACCAGCAGTTTGAAATGCATAATGTAATTTAACAATAAATGGATGGCCCATTTCAACTAGAATATTTCTCTCCATTTTTGTACGTTCTCTATCTCTTACTTTTAAAGTAGCCTTTTTAAGTACCTAAAAACATTAAAGTGTAATGTATCAATATTTGATATTTATTGCAGGTCATACTATAAATGCAAAATTAATCATGAAATGAATATCACCTTCATGGCATATAGAGTGCCCGCATCAGCACCAGTGACTTTCCGTACTAAAAATACTTTTCCAAAAGAACCTTCACCAAGTACTTTGAGCAGCTCAAACTGCGACGGGTCTGCTTTATCATGTCCTTCTTTGACAACATCTTGTATTTCAACCTCCCTTTCTTCACTGTTATCAACAGATGTATCTAGACTCTCAGTTGTTGATGCTTGACGAGATTCAACTGAATTTTCAACCACTATTGGAAGACTGTTTGCTGGCTGTGCAGATGTACTGAGCTAAAACATATATTTAAATGACTTGATGAAATTGTGCATGACTAGAACATAGTTCTTTCCAATAGCTGTGTGGTGAGTATTGGTTTTAATAGTCACATCTATACAATACTTCAGCATTTTAAACTGAATATTCAGGAGTTTACTAAAGCCATAGATACATAAATGAACATCAATCTTCTTTAATAAATGATGTTTTTTAGGTCCATATTACAGAATGTCACTCAAAACTCAAGCTTTACTTAATCTCATTTGAAGCCTCTTGATTGGTTGAAACTAGTTTTAAGTAATGCTTGAGTCTTGAGTAATATTCTGTAATACGGACCTTAGTATTACAGTATCAAATAGGTTTGAGTAAAATTCTTACAAATTGAAGTTCATTCATCAATATTGATAAACAGAAAGCTAGTACTGTTGATACCCTTGACATTCCTATTCTTATCTATGAATGAGGCTATACATTTTTGTCTTAGTTTTAACATTAGCTTCTAAAAGCAGTCATTGTAATCAAACAAAATAATAAAAATAGAACTTAATTGAACTCATCAAGGAAAGGACAGTTAGTATTTACCTGCTTCATTTTTGCAATCAATCTCATTATTGTACACAATCAAGTTTAATTTAATTTTTTTTTTAAACATTTGATGAAGGAGCAACACTATTTCTGGACATTTATAATTTAAACAAAGCACATCTTCATACTTCGACTACTGGATTATTATTAATACTTAGAATTAAATGAATCACAAAAAACAAGCACTCTTCTTAGTATCATAAGCATCAGTTTTCCTTATAAGTTGGCACTGACATGATTTATAATTTTCCTGAATTGTGTTAAATGAGAGTAATATAACGAGTACAGTCAGTGATAGAAAATATTTCAAAGTAATTAAAATTAATCTCGTGCAATTAATTATGAGTCGTTTTCAAGTGGGCGTAAAAAGGACTTTTTTCAAAGTTTAAATTGTACTCGCTCATGCATAAATGTATATCGATAGGTAGGTAATGTAAAGGAATAGAGGGTAATGATACAAAAGTAACTACGGAAATAAATTATAAATATACCGTGTTATCTGCAACATTCTGCATTCGCCAAGGATCGGAGGATGAGGTGTTTGCCAAAGGCATGATTTACCAGTTGTGCACTTGAACATTCACTGTAAAACACTTTAACAATATAATAAAACCAATTAAAACTTAACTACTCTCTATTCCATTTCTCATTCATAAATCATTAATTACTTAAATAAACCGAAAACCTAGTCGAAATATCGAATACATACAATCATTGACAGCAGCAGACTTGATATGAAAATTAAGACAAGACTGATTATGGTAACACTAATAGGGTTCCGTATGATTTAGGTAAATATACGGGCTTTACAATGTACGTTATTAATTTTGGGTAAGCACAATTTAAGAAAAATCATGTAACGTAAAGTTGAATCATGTAAATACCGTCATCAATAAAATCATAAATTATTATTTTTTTAAAGAGCAAAATATTTTATCCTTATGAAGTTTTACTATCAGTATCTTCATAATATGTACCATTGTATGGAACCCTATAGAAATGATAAGATAGATATGCATGCACCGATTGCGTTCCAGATAAAACAGGTACATATTTTAAGCTTCGATGTAGATTATATTCTCGATGGTTTTATCGATTATGCCTCATCTCTCATGACAGCAATGATTATGCCGGGTTCACACGGTCTACTTGTACTAGGATGCGCACAAAATAAGTCAGCGCTAGGCCGATCTTATATTCTAGTTTGCCAATTTCTCGATCAAAATTAAGTCGCAACCTCATCTCGGCAACAAAAAAATGTGAAAAACTTGTCGAAAGGTAAGGAAATTACAGATATATTTCACAGGCTGAAGTTTAAAATTACGAGAATTGGCCTTCAGACTAAAACTAGTGATTACTTGCTCTGTGTTCAGACTAAAAAGAATTGTTCCTAATAGGAACTACTACTACTCTCTCGGTGGTAGGCCATAACATCAGCCGCCGGCAGAAGTTACCACCCACCAGACAAAGTCTTGCCGCCAAGCGATTTGTCGTGTTCCGGCATGATGTCTGGTGAAGCCGTACGGAGGACGGGTCTGAGCAGTTGTGTTGCGATGTGTGCCGAGTACGATGCGCCTAAAGTTGTTGTGTTGGGAGTTTGGTCGTGGAGGGTCTTCACATCAATCTCCCTTTGGCGCAGCATCGTTGGTCGTGTTGTTGGCTTTAACATTGCATCACCTCGCTCAACTGCCGTCTTCCTTCGTATTCGCTCGGTTTTTCTGAGTGAATAGGCTCTTAATAAGCTAGCGCGCTTTACCATCAACGATCGCATCACTGCTTACCATCAGGCGGGATTGCGGTCAAGCGCTAGTTTATAATTATTAAAAAAAAAAAAAAAAAAAAGAATCGAAATTCTGACTCAAATAATAAGTACAATTTTTTCACCAAACCAAACTATAAAAGACTGTTCATAGAAAACACCAATTCTGAATATGTAGTATATGTCGAGTCAACAGAGCAAGAGAAGGTAAGTTACTTATCTTAAGATCGACCGCCTCAAACCTGCGTACACACTCAACATAGAAGATGATCCCAACCATACGAACAGCGAGACCAATCAAGCACCTGCAGCTACCACAGACGGGCCATCCAGCCTACTACCAGCCCCGTATACGAGGGAACTACGTACCAGATCAGGCAGGATCGTCAAGACGCCTGCACGCTACGTAGGTACGCTTCGCTAAGGGGGGAGTACTGTAGCAGCCGCTACACATGCAGACGGACCGACCCGACGACCCGCTGTGAAGGGTTACCTATAAATCACATTAGGATCACGGAAGTCATGACGGGCGTCACTACTACCCATAGCTAAGGTGCCTATAAATCTCACCCCGGAAGCACATCTGTTGGCCACGGTCGATGTTCGTGAGAAAGTCTTGCACGTGAACTGTGAATTGGCGCGCTCTCTACACCGACCAATAGATCAACGAATCAACATCGAGAACACACGCACCATCGCGTGGATTTTTGCAGCATAGCAAACTGTTTTCCTATTGGTTACCCCACTAGTGTTTATATGAAGTAAAGATTATTTAAGTCAGCGCATAGCTTGTAAGAGACACAATAATTCGATCCAGCCGTCCCTTGCTGTTTTCTCCAGCGACACCCTAAGCCGAGGTTCGTACCCCACAGGGGGTGCCCTTAGCGTGTAGTCGCTTAGCATTTAGTAGCCCTGGCTGGAGGCTTTAAATTCACTTAAGGCAGCCACAGGATAGTCCGGTTAAGTAGTCACGACCTCTCAAGGTCAACTACGAGATGCCATATCAAAAAAAAAAAAAAAAAAAATGTAAGAGACATTCTTGTTCACACCCTTGTACATTCTTATTGACTCCACCATACATTGTTGACATTCTGATACAGACTCTTGTACGTATTTATCTATACATCACATTATTATATTCGTCATACAAGTTGTACTCTTTTACATAAATACGTACAATACACAATGAATTAAGATTTAGCACAAGCCAAAACTGACAAAACCTTTGAATGTCCAAGATTCCATTTTTTTTTTAATAGATGGAGTAGTCAAAGACCTCAACATTGAGAAAAAGGTAGAGGAAAAGTTTTAGATATGCTAGGCAAAGAAATTGCACAGGCACCATTGGATGATTTAACATCAATTTTCCATCTTATGCCTAAAGACTGCCTGGACTTTTACAAGTCGTTAAAAGGGAAAGAATCTGAGGAAGATGTGGATGGGTTCGGAGCGAAGCCAGATTTCGAGGTGGAGCCGGATTTGCGTAATGATGAGGAAGAATGGAAATTAGATTTTTAGAACATTGTATTTTTTTTTATGAATACGTAATTGGTTAAATAACAAATCTTTTTTATTTCAATATTAGTTTGTTCACAATTATTTGTTACTTGGATTTATTTTGAGAAATTACAAGAAACACTTACAGATCAATTTAGCAGAAACGACTCAAAGCAACATTTTTCCCAATAAATTATGTTGGTCCATGTTACTACAACTTGACTCATATTTTTTTGTTTTTTTTTTTTTTTTGCTCTTTCGTGGTTATATTTCAAAATATTCCCAATACAGCAATACACACCTAAACTTAAAACCTCGATAAGTCAAAAATGGCATATTGTGGGTTGAATCCTTACTGCTAAACTACGTCCAATTTATTTACTGATATTAAAACTCTTGGCTTATGACAAATGAAAATAAAATAATGCGGTCAACAATAAGACCCACATCCACGCGCACCCATAGGGCGCACCGTGTTAATATTTTTTGTCCGTGGTGATATCCGGAGGATACTCTCAATGGACGTATTTGAACTAAACTTCCATAATAATCTCCGTCTGGTCTTCCCTAGTCCGTTCTCCCTGAACAGAGGTTATTTGGTGTTAGACTATTACTTCCTCCTATCGACTTACTAACAATACCAGTCTAGGGCAACAATAACAGTTCAAATACGTATAGTACGGGCCTATGCCCGTAGGTGTAAGGTTGGCCAAAGAAGGGTTGACTAGTATATTGTAATACTCTTTGGGTAATTGACAAGAAATGTCGTTTTCAAGATGATTGGGATTTGATGACTCCAGATGCATTTATTTTGACGGTTTGAATTTATTTTTTATAATGAACTATTTCAAAGAGATTTGACTAAGAACAATATTATTGAAATGTTAAAGTACGGAAGTGATAAGAGTGTTCAAATTTGGAATCAGCTAAGTTTGTATTTACACACAGTATTACCTATACTAATATTTAGTTACTCTTGGGCATACAGAAACTGTAAATAAAATTGTTGTATAATTAACATACTTACTGTTTGTTACCTAGAATAAGTGTTGTTGCATAATATATTTCAGGAGAGCCGAGCATGGTGCAAGTGGAGCGGAATGCTGTTCCCGTTAAAGAGGATATAACAACAAAAGTCATAGGCGATTTTGGAAGATGGCAACTAAAAATTAGTATACTGATGGCACTCTTGAAATTGCCTATCGCTTATTATCAATTAAATATAATATTTATGGCTCCACAACAAGATTTCTGGTGTACTAAACCACCAGTCTTTGCTAAGTATAGTGTTGAAGAGTGGAGAAAAATTTGTTCGCCAGTAAGCTTAATTTACATGCATTCTTCATCTATATAAAATAACTACAATTATGTTACGTTAAAATAGTGTGCTGTAGTTGTTGGGAAGTTACTATAAGGATCAAAAGTCGAGTTACAATATCACAAAACTATGGCCAGCAATACTGGTTGTAGTTAGACTTCTTCTTTAATAAAGTTTGATACACACTCATACACTTTGACAACTTGGTGCCGGTTTATGATTGTTAGGTACTACTTACTTACTAATTTCAACGTTTACAGTAAATTTCCGAATGGCTAAGCGGTCCTCGGCGTGATTTGCGTTCAAGGTGGTTCGAGAAATCTTACATTTTTTTTTTAAATGTTTATTGGTGAGTTATGAATGCTGATGCACTAGTTCATATAAAATATTCGATTACCTATTAGCTACAATAACTCAAATAATATAACTTAGCTGTAGTTGGTTGGTGAAAATATAGTTACGAGTTTGTGTTATTAGTTTTACTTTTTTAATCAATGTACGGGCTAATACATTACGAATGGACTCAATTTATCTCAAATATCATATGAAACCGGCTTTTGTGTAAGTTGTGTTTAGGTATTATTATTTGGGTAAGGTGCAAACCAATCGCTTGTTGCAAGTGTATAATAAAAATTTAATTTTTTAGAGAAATGCTGTAAGCCGTTGGGTCAAGAGGTTGGACAACGAATGTAGCTTAAAGTGTCGAGAGAAGTGGAAAGTAACAACAATATTTACCGTTCAATAAACCTTTAAATCGTGCGAAGAAGGGAGGTTGCATTTGTGGTTTAAAAATAAACTGGCGAGACTGGTGGAGACTTATTAGAAAAAAAAAACAATTTATAACAATAACAGTGTTGAAGTGTCCTACAGAATGTTTTAAATATATAAGTGTTTGTGATTTCAAACCCCCGTAACAACAAATTACTTTTGTTAAATTAAAAAACAATAATTTCGGAATTCGAAAACAAATAAGTTCGTTAACTATTGAAAGCGCTTGAACATTATAATCTCATGCTATCAAACTCCGAAAAAAGTCACTGCAAGATGGCAGCTCTAGTAACATGCTATACACGCAAAAAAATTAAAATGTATAAAGTACTGTTTTGTGTTCTATAGATTATTTTATGATTGTAATAATATTCAGGTTAAGCTTCAATTCACTTTTCTTTATGAAAATGAATAATTAAGCTATAACCACTTTAATGAGAACATATAATATTATCATTTTCATATCTAAAAACCAGAAATGTTTTTTATAAATAAATATATACGGACAAATCATACAGATTGAGCTAGCCCCAAAGTAAGTTCGAGACTTGTGTTATGGGATACTAACTCAACGATACTATATTTATAATAGATACATATTATATAGATAAACATCCAAGATCCAGGCCAATCAGGAAAAGATCGTTTTCCATCATGACTTGGCCGGGGATCGAACCCGGGGCTTCCACGCCGCAGGCAGGCGTGTTGACCGCTGCGCCACGGAGGTCGAGGTCGTCATTTTTTACCATAACAATATCATAAGTATGTCAGGGATTACTTTTATATAAAATATTACAATGCTGCCATATCAACGTTTGTTTCATTTATTAGTATAAGTATATCTACACCTAATAATATACAATATCAACGGCGCAATAAAAAAATATCGGATTTTGACTTAAGTGCTTTAGTCTGCCGACCCTAGTATTAATCTACTAATTTGTAACAGTGACCGAAGAGAGCTCGAAAATTTTGTTGTATTATCTATTCAAGTACCTATACAACATTATTTTTTGTTTATGCGGTAGCAAGTGCGCAACTGCTATAATTTATCGTAACCGCTCAGTAACCACACTGCAACAATTTCTAAATGTATTTGGGAAAAATATAACATGGTGTAAAAAATTATTGGAATCGATTCAGTTTCTAAATCTGAACAAACAATAATGCTAGGCAGCTAAAACTGCAATACCTACCTTAATAAAATAGCTTTACGTGTCGCTCGCACCTTCCTGCTCTCTATCAGATTTCCTTATTAGATTTTCAACTTTATCACCAGAGCATTAAGGTTCAAGATTGAATAGGAAAATCTGACAGTTTGGGGTAAAGCTGTCGTCCGTACCTACCGAAGTTAGAATGTTTATTTAATGTTTTAGCATGTGGAAGAACACCCGTGCTTAATTTTTGATCCAGATTTACTTTCAATCAACCCAAAAATGGACAAGACTCTGATTCCACTTGTGCCATGTACAAAATTTGAATATGACTTGAGGGTGTTTAAACGAACAATCACGTCTGAGTGGAATTTGGTATGCAGCAGACATTGGCTGGCTCATGTAAGTATTTTTAAACGTTTATTTCGAACCACCACTTCTGAAGACATCTGCGGTAAGTAGATACCTACTTAACACACTCGTTCCAATTACAATCCATTGTGTTCCAACGACAACTAATCAAACTAGGTATACTTTCTTGTTTTAGCCGATTTCGCATTGTAGGTAAAATTTTTCATAACAATTAGAAGTCAGCTTATTTATTTTACTTATTCCTTCATTTATTTCGGGCGACGCAGGAATATAGCTAAATACGGCACCCTAAAGCTAAACATAGATTAGAATAGAATATATGTGTGTCATGAAGGAACTTAAAACGTTCTTTAAGATAAGAGGGTGTTTTAGGATTAAACTAAATGCTGTAGATGTGAAATAGGATATGAGAATACACACACATATTTCACATATTTTTATTTTTATTATACAAGGTGGTGATGACAATACGACAATAAATGAATCTAGGGTTGTAACGGAGCTTCGCCTACGCTTCCGTTATTCGCATCCGCCTCCGACTCCGCACAATTTTTGCAGAGTTATATTTACGTATTTATAAAAAAAATAACGCGCAAGCTGCGACGCTCGACAACCGTCCGGCCGCGTTTGAGCGCGAAATGGTCAAGAACTCAAGAATCAACTAGTGCGAGACGGGAATGCGGCAAAAAAAATTTGTTTCTCCTTAATTTTCATTACTAGAAGGTAACATTTTTTACTAAGTGTACTACTATTAATGTAAGTATTTAAAATAAAAATTTTGTATTAATTAACCATATTTTTTTTTTTCTATATCTACTTTCACGTCCGCCTCCGCCTCCGTTAACCTCCGCATCCGCGGAGGTGAGACTCGTCGCCTCGGCATCCGCTTCCGCCTCCGCTAACAAGGCTTCTGTTACAACCCTAAATGAAACATCGTGTACCTCAACACATTCTCAGTCTACCCATAAAAAATCATTAAATATACACACATCAAAAGTGTCTAGGGATCAACATTATTTTTGGAATAACTATTCTCCTGATTGATATTAATTAAAATTTTCTTTAAGGATTCATCAAATAAAGTGTTTTCGTTTGTCACAGTAACGATAAACCAAGTCACCTTTGCATTAATAAAGAAATTTGCCATTTTCCTAATAAAGGGATATTTGACATTTGAACCACTAACACAAAAGTTCGAAAAAAAGACTGAAATAACAGTTGTCTCTAAAATTTTATTGGGTAACTTAAACAATTAATAATCCGTGTTTCTACCGCGAACACTAACAACACAAGAACATCGGTTTGGCATACTCAAAATGAGTTCATCCAAATCACGCTGTGGAATTGCCGCCCATGTTCGTTGCAACAACAAAAAAAGGTCTTCTTGCGACTGGATACCCTCCATATTCGGCAGAGCTCTTCTCTGTAGCATATCCCATGCATGCTCAATCGGGTTCAAGTCTGGCGACTGAGCAGGCCAGGGCAGGACATTGATGTTAGCTGCGGCGAGAGTCTGTCTTACAACTCTTGCGGTGTGCGGTCGTGCATTATCATGCATTAACTGAAATAAGGGACCGATTTGCACTTGTAGAGGAACGATGACGTCTGATACAACATCTCAGCATAAATTTGAGCGTTGAGGTTGCCTCTGATCCAAATCAACTCAGTTCTTCCGCCGATCCAAATACCCGCCCATACCATGATGGTTCCACCACTATAAGGATGGACTTCCTGGCAGGATTTTAATCGCTGTTGGCGTCCAGGGGTTCTCCAGTGTCGTATACGTCTTGTATCCGGTCTCATACCAAAACGAGACTCATCAGAAAAGCACACGAAACGCCATTGTTCTTCTGCCCAATTTCTGTGTTCAAGAGCCCATTGATATCGAATCCTACGATTGTGCATTGCTATAGGTGGTACCCGTTGTGGTCTTCGGGAATGAAGGTTCACTTCATGCAAGCGGTTTCTGTCTGTTTGGTCGTTAATTAAGTTCCCTGAAGAGTGATTAAGCCTCACGGCTAACAGCATGGCGGTTATTGTTGGAGCTCTTCGAGTTAAGATTTGAATGTATCGGTCTTGTCTCCGTGTGGTGCAGCGATACCGTCCTCCATGGCGCTCAGCCACGGTACCAGTGCTTCGGTAACGTGTCCAAAGTCGACTGATAACACTCTGACTTGTATTCAGAGCTAAAGCCACAGTACGTTGCCGGGAACCAGCTTCTATCATTCCCACGGCTCTGAGCATTTCTTCCCTGCTTAAATGACGTCGCCGCTCCATAATAACATTGGTTTTAATCAGTAGTAGGGAAACAGTAGCACTAATAATGTCTTCAATGCGTTGTATGTTTTTATAGGGAAAATATTGACAGCTGATTTTCATCTTTTACTCGAATTTGATTCACAGTTCCTGATTCAAATTATGAAATGCACCAAAAAGGATCCATATAAATTTATAAAATCATAAATTTATTACAAAGCCACATCTCAATCTCAAGAAATCCGCATAAAAATGCTTGATCCCTAGACACTTTTGATGTGTGTATTCATTAGTTTAGTCACAGGAAATTATTTTTCATTTTTCACACGTTGATAAGGAAGCGCTAACTGGTTGACGACCGCCGCATCCAGCGGTACTAAACCGTAATAATAATGGCGCGAAAAAAGCAAAGTCCATACAGGACCGTGCTGCCACCGATCGGAGGTCAGTGAACCAATATTTCTAAAGGTGTTCTATTCCGTTTGCAATTTTATGCGATTTAGTTTGTTTGAAATTTTATTTTTTTTTTATTTTCGATGCTAGGTTTTTGAAGTGAAACTTCTTTAGGCACGCTTGACTTGGGGAGTAAACTCGCGAAAGCGTTACGAAAAATATTACAAAAATGATCGGGCAAGGCGAACGGAAAGCAAAGTATAGTCCTATTTCGTCTGTAATACAACGAAGCAGTTGGCACATGTAAATATTGCATGACATGCCGTGTATAAAGTTGTGGGTTCGCATCTCGCCGAAGATAATGTATATTTTTTGGATCTTTTTAAGATTTGTTAACAATTGAGTCGAGTATGAAGTTGTGAGTTCGCATCTCGCCGTAGGCAATATATATTTTTTGGATCTTTTTAAGATTTGTTAACAATTGATTACCTAAGAGCACAAATAATTTATAAATTTCGTTCTGTTCTGGCTTTTATATTGTTTTATATATTTTTGCTGAACATTTCTGATATAATTGAAAGTATAGAAAAAGATATCGTCACAATACGATAATTGGACACAAAGTACAAATTGCTTTCGAGCCTCATAAGCTCAATTATTAAGCTAAGTACCTTGATTGATTAAGAACTATGAATTTCTTCGAGAACATGACGCTGCGAACACCCCCCGACTCCCCTCATTGATTACCTCACCCCCCCGAGGATTATCTCGGGAACCAGAGGTCGTGGACTACCCGAGTTTGGGATCCCCTGAATCAGGAGGAGGAGCCCGACCTTTTGGCCCCGAGGGAATCCACTCCACCCTCTCCCCTTCCCCCCTCTCCCCCTCCCCCTACCCCCCGCAACCCCACGAAATCTAACCCCCCCAACACCCCCCCCCCCCCGCTTTAGTTACCTCACCCCCCCGTGGATTATCTCGGGAACCAGAGGTCGTGGACTACCCGAGTTTGGGGTCCCCTGAATCAGGAGGAGGAGCCCGACCTTTTGGCCCTGAGGGAATCCACTGCCCGCTCTCCCCCTCCCCCCTCCCTCCCCCGCAACCCCACAAACCCTATCCCCCCCCGACCCCCTTTAGTTACCTCACCCCCCCGTGGATTATCTCGGGAACCAGAGGTCGTGGACTACCCGAGTTTGGGGTCCCCTGATTCAGGAGGTAGAGCCCGACCTTTTGGCCCCGAGGGAATCCACTTTTCTTTTTTTTTTAAATTGGAGGTCTATGCAAAAATATTAATTTATAAATGAAAGCATGAAATAAATTTAAATATTTATAGAAAATTAATATATGTAAATGTGTATACATGTATATATTGTACACACATATATATATATATATATATATATATATATATACATACAGATGGTGCGAAAGAAGTTTCACTTCAGTCGTGTGGTCATAAGCACACTCGTTTTTAAATTGGAGGTCTATGCAAAAATATTAATTTATAAATGAAAGCATGAAATAAATTTAAATATTTATACAAGGTGTCTCAAAAGAAAGTTCACATTTAAATCTTTTTTTAAAAGAAAAGTCTTAGCTTTATTGAAAAAATGTTTATTTTATATTGAAGTACACTGTTTGGGAATTTATTTTTTAAAAATAACATCGTCCAAATGTAAACCGTTGCGCTCTCGGCATTCATTTAGTCGGGCACTAAAATTGCCTATGACAGCTCGGCAGGTAGTCTCCGTGATGGCTGCCATTTCATGACGGATATTTTCTTTTAATTGTGCCAGGGAAGTCGGTTTATTAGCGTAAACTTTTGATTTGACATAACCCCACAGGAAAAAATCCATAGGCGTTAAATCGGGACTCCGTGGAGGCCAATTTATGTCACCTCGCCTGGAGATTAATTTGTTCGGAAAAATTTCTCGAACTCGAGGCAGAGATCTGTTGGACGTGTGTGAAGTTGCTCCATCCTGCTGGAACCATGTTCTTTGGTTGTAACTAGGAAAGTTTTGCAGTTGGGGTACGAAAAACTCGTCTAACATCTCCACATAACGCTCTGAATTCACTGTGAGTGTGCGTCCCCTTCCATCTTCAAAAAAGTAAGGGCCGATAATTCCTCGCGCCGACATCGCTGCCCATACGGTGACTTTGGGTGAATGTAGCGGTTTCTGATGTTTTTATTTTGGGTTGGTTGCACTCCAGTAACGACAATTTTGCTTGTTTACATGCCCATTCAGGTGAAAATGGGCTTCATCGGAAAACAAGATGTTGGTGAACGTTGGAAAGCGCTCAATCATCTGATTTACAAAGGCAAGCCTCTGACCAGCATCTTGAGGCTTCAGTTCTTGCACTAACTGAATTTTGTACGGGTGCAGCTTTAAATCTTTGTGTAAAATGCGGCATAATGAAGATCTGTGCACATTTAAAGCAACAGCACGCTTCCGAATCGAGAGGTTTGGATCATCTTGAATAGACTGAGTAACACTGTCCACGTTTTCGGCTGTTCTTGATGTTCTTGGTCGCCCAGATTTTGGTTTCTCCAGAGTTGACCCAGTCTCTTCAAACTTCTCAACCCATTTTGCAATGAGACGAGTGCTAGGCGCATCATTTAAGTGACGAATATGTCGAATACTGCAGAATTTTCTACGCGCTACAGTCGCCGAATTACCGTTTTTGTAAAACTCACGTACGCACAACGCACGGTCCGCACCAGAGAAACGCTCCATAGCGACTAAATTCCCAAGAGCCAGACTACCGACTGACATACCCCCCGCGCCCCTCAGAATAGTTGCTTTCGCGTAATAAGATAAGCAAATGTGAACTTACTTTTGAGACACCTTGTAGAAAATTAATATATGTATATGTGTATACATGTATATATTGTACACACATATGTATATATATATACATACAGATGGTGCGAAAGAAGTTTCACTTCAGTCGTGTGGTCATAAGCACACTCGTTTTTTTTCTATGTTTTAGGATTATTCCTATGAACCAACATTGTGTGTTTTCATTTATTGTCGTATTACCAGCACTACTTTACTTAGGTAGGTACTTCATAATGTTGCGCAATTCGCTACACTCCTTGCGAAAATCGTAGACGGTGTTTTGGGATGCGTCTAACTTCGCTAGAATATCCGCGAGGTGGGCCGTCAGGGTCTTGTTAGATCGATATATGATTGAAGGTGACTGGTTGCAGCTTGGGCAGCTCCTTCGCCACAAAGATGTGGTCGCCGGCATGTGGCCCGGGTCGGTCTTCTTGAATAACGTTCATGTACCTATAGCCGAGCGTACGTTATCTTCGTAGAGTACTTACCTATTATTATTATTAGATAAGTAGACACTTATGTGGGACATTATAATACTTCAGGTTGATTTTAAAGACGTATCTACGTCACATTTTGTCCGAAAAAAGTTTACATAATTATGGTAGGCATTTTTATGAATACGTAGCCACCTAATACAAAATAAAAAACTAATAATATCTACCGCCTGGTTGGTATAGTTGTCTGAAGCTCTACTGCTGAGCATAGGGTTGTTTTGGGTTAGATTCTTAGTCCGGGCATGGTGTTATTGGGTTTTAGGAAAGGGTGGCTTAGGAAATTAGTTATAGACCTAATTATTTATTTATAGGAATTACGTAGAGACCTATTACAAAACTATACTTTTTCATTCTTTCAGGTGTGCCAGTGTGTAATGATGTGGGGAATAGTAATAGGAGGTATTGGGTTTGGGTCTTGGGCGGATAAGCATGGTCGACGAAAACCTCTTATGACTGCGTTAATTATCCAGGGAGTCACCAGTATAATTGCCAGCCAAATTCCGATGTACTCATTTTTTCTGGTTACTTGGTTTATTCTAGCAGTAGCGTCTGGGGGTGTTGGTATAATATCCTTCGTTATTTGTATGGAGGTAAATCAAAATTAAATAAGAGCTCATACTCGTGTCAACGGCAAAGGCAACAGCTGCAGTTAGCAGTCGAGGACTAGAGGTGTCGACGGCTACAGATGCTTCTGCCTTTGACACGTATCGCTTGTGTGTATGCAGTATGCACACTAAATACGATTGGAGAAGTAGTGCAGTCGTTATACGATAAGTTACGATTCAATGTTTTAATTTTAAATTTTAGGTGGTAAGTGGCAAGTGGCGTACCTTAATCCCAGTGATTTATCAACTGCCTTTTGGTCTAGGTAATGCGATGATGGCAGGATTAGCATATTGGCTGCGGGACTGGAGGCAGCTTGAGTTTGCTTTGGGGATTTGTTCTTCATTATACATGCTTTACTGGTTTTGGGTACCAGAATCGCCGAGATGGCTGTTGGCTACAGGACGAACAGAAGAAGCTGTCGGTATGTGGCGATTAGGCCTTTTTCAAATAATAGTTTTAACTATGTACGCTACCAATAAAAGTTTTTAGGTTTCCGTACCGAAAGCGTGAAAATGGGTAGGTACGCTATTACTAAGATTGTTTATATGATTATCTGTCCGTCACCAGACTGTATCTTATGAATCGTGATAGCTAGACAGTTGCAACTAACTCATGTATTTCGTGTGCCACTATAACAACAAATACTAAAACTTTATTTTTTTGTATAGGTAATGATACAATACCCTTCTCTTCTTTTATCTCTCTTCTTACAAATAGGTAGTAAGACGGTGCCACCTGCACCGCTGCTGTCTATTATCACTAGAGATCACTGATCAGCGGTGGCCCAGTGGCAATGGTCGCGACTTATGCCTACCAAGGCCGCGAGTTGTTCAAAAGAGATACTCTGGCCCCTGGTGCACAGAAAGTGAAGGAACACGGGTGGGTTTTAGGCGGTAAAATTCTAACACAATCTTCCGCTCCGCCCTGAGCAGGAGAGGTTATTAGACAATAAAATGGTCACGAGATATAGGTTGTAGATTCGAACCCAGACAGGCGCTTTACTTTGTGCATAGTTCTTTTTCTTCACCTATAGAGGCCCACTCTTGGACAAAGGCCTCTGCCAAGGTTTGACATTACATTTTGGGGCTTAGTAACACAAACGAAACATTATATAGTTAGGTATAGTTAACACAAACAATAGATTAACACAAACTATAACATTTCATCATCACTATTCTTAAAACGGTGAAGGAAACTCAAACATTCATAATAATCAACCTACAATTGTTACCAATGTCACTGGTGTCCTTCACAGTTTATTTTAGGTTCTAGGACACCCTAGACCCAAAAATTAGAAGACATATGTAATGTATCATATGAACCTGAACTGGGCGCGCGTGGTACCTAAATTAGAGCCCACTCTTTCACGAAGAATGGAGCTATCTGTGTTTCAGGTAGCTACAATCGAAAGAGAGAGGCCACTGCTGGTAAGCAGTGGGAATAAAAAAGGTTGATCATGATGAATGTTTGGTCTACATATAGGTTCTCACTATCTGTATTTCTGGAATACCGAACTTATTTCGTAAGTGAGTAATAAAACATGAATAGTCTAAGAACCGGATAGGTTTATGTAGAATATCATTATTAATACATACCTCAACCTTATTACAGTCGTCCTAAAGGATATCACTAGAGAGAATAGAAAACACGTTAGTTCAAAAACCATACGAGGATTAATATTGGAACATGAACATCAAGATCATAAGAACCCAAATTTTATGGCTTTCTTGAAATCGAAAAATATGAGAAAGAAAACTGTATTGCTTACGATGAATTGGTATGACTACTTGTGGCTCCGTGTATGAATAAAATCCTCTTTGCCAATTTCTTTTGTACCTACAGTTTTCAAAGTGATTAGGTTCTTTTTTGGTAATTACTAGACTTGTGTTACAAATAAGGATTAATGAATAAAATTGATCAAAATCTATAAATTTCGTACTCGACTCGGCCTTTTAACAAATGTGATAATTTCACTAATCTAACTGTCGTTTGCAGGTTTTGTACCGGATTAGCCTTTTATACATTTTCACAGAGCTTAGGTACAATAGGTGGGGACATCTTTGTTGCTGTATCTTTAACAGGAATCATTTCAACATTTGGAGGATTAACATGCTGTTTCATAATAACGAGAGTCGGAAGAAAGACAACTGTCATAATATACCAAATAGTGACAGCCTCCTGCTTCATTTTGATATTGATGATACCTAGGGGCATGTATTTAAACGACTTTCCGAGGCTATTGTTTGCTGGAATAGGTTTTGCGGGAATGGCGGTAAGTCAGCGATGTGCGAAATTGAATCGTATACAATAGTTAGATATGTAACTTTATATTTTCTGTTTGTCTTTGTTGCATTATTGTAGACACCTTAATATGTACCACAGAAAATAGTTTTACATGCTTTTTAGTAGCTTCACTTGTATGTTTGCTTGCTTGTTTGTCTGTCGCAAAATTTTTGGACTACGAATGAGCGGCTCATTACTATAAAATGTCCCTCCGTTTTCAATACGTTCGTTGACCGAGCGGTCTAAGGCGCGCGTCTTCAGTGACGTCAGCGTCCGGATTCAGCGATCGTGGGTTCTACTCCCGGCCACGCCGAAAATAAAATGTGTTATTCCGGCAAATGCTAAGATTTTATTCGTACATCTAACTGTAAGTGATTCTGAAAAACTTTCCCATTTCTTTGTGACACTACAACTCCCAAATAGTTATCACAGATGGTAACAGATACCTAGCGTCGGTAACTCGATTTCCAATAATAAGTAGGAATGTTAATTTCTGAGTCGTGCATGGTTTAATGTTTGAGACAAACAGAGCCTTAGTGTTTGATATGTTGGAATATCAGTATCAACAACTAGAACGGAATTTATTACCTATTTGCTTTCAAATAAGCCAGGGAATCAAATTTTCAAAATATTTTCAACCTTATCGTTATCTTACATTAATTTGTGCAGTTACTTGGGTAACGCATCATTATGAATTTTAGCACTTGCTATTCTGTCTGTTGGAGATCAAGAAACGTTTGGTAAAAACAAATGAGCACCACTTATGCGTTCGTGTTATCCGTATATTATTTAAAAATAGAATATCAATCAAAAAAGTTGAAAATAAATATAGTTTAAGAAACTAAAAAAAAAACATGCTTTTAAAGAATATCAAACTAAAGCGTGAGGCGCTTAATACACATACAAAAATTATGGCACAAAGCGCCTCTCGCTTTTTTCTTATTTATACTATATTTAGGGTTATCACAACTCACGTTTTACAAATCTCCTGTTATTTACGATGTAGCCTACAAATGCCACAAAAAATGAACAACGCCTCATACTGACGTCACACGAATTCTACATCTCGCAATCAGAGTTTACCGAGCAATTAGCATACATACAACTTCCCAATTTCAACCATTGGGCAAGTTCCCGCCAGACATAACACCTGTCTAGTCAGTAGTCGGAGGATCCTCCCTTTTCTATGGAAGATGAGTGAACTTTACTCCCTGTTCCTCATGCCTCCACAACATGATGATCGACTTTTACATGCTAACTATTTATTAACAGTTCCTATTGCAGCATATTTCATTAGAATCACTAAAATAACATGCATAATAACTTGGTATTTTGAAAAACCATTAAAAAGTCGACATTCATTTTACGCGATAGCCCTACAAAAGAAGAAAGATGGATGAAATCCAGGTATTAAACACATTTTGTGGAATTCAACCGATGAATGAAGTTGAGGCTTTTGTCAATACAATTTTCCGTAAGTATTTTAATTACTTTCAAATGAACTGCATAACACATACATTGTACTTACTTTAAAGTATGGACTAAGTGTAACAGTACCTATAAAAAATTAAACCTATTAGGAAATTAGCTTACATGTGTGTCATATTTCATTTAAATCGGTTAAGCTTTCTATACAAATCATAAATATCTAAACAAATTAACTGTTTAAAATTAGTAGGAATTGATTTAGAAAATATTGTTAACATCAGTCTTTTAGGCGTAAACTACTCGTTGCCTAGCAACGGTTTGTTTACCTCTATTCTTTATCGAATTTGGCAATTGTCATAAATCAAAATTTAAAATTATTTTTAACTTTTTAGTTTGATATTCTTTAAAAGCATGTTTTTTTAGTTTTGTTTTAAGTAGATATGACAACAAGTATTAATATAAAAATGTGAAACCTATGAGACAAAACACTAAAGTAACACAATCCCGTCATATCCTTGTAATGTAGTCCCTGTAATAAGAGTATCCTTAAGAGTTATGTCTTAAGGTAGGTAAGATAAATAAAAATGAATACCTACCTATGTACTGAATGGTTTACAGCATATAAAGTTGATTACAGCTAATGGCGTGAAGCCTTAACCTAACAATTATTTTTCCCCTAGCTACTGAGCTGCGCTTTTATACATATTTAGTACTAGCGGCCGCCCGCGGCTTCGCCCGCGTGGTTTTCGTTTTTTCACAGAAAGTGTTTATCGCGCGTTATCCCTCGGGAACTACTGATTTTTTCAGGCTAGTCGCTGTCGCCATCGCCGTCCCCGACCCCGTCCCCGTCCCCGTCCCCGTCACCGGAGCTTGAATGAAGTATGTGAAAAACGATTTCCCCACTTTTCTGTTGAATTTTTCCTGAATTTTCTTTGCTATAAACCTCACGGAGCCCGAGACCTTTCCAACGAATGCAAAACCGTGGAAACCGGTTCGTGCGTTCTGGAGTTATAGCGTCAGGGAGGAAAAACGGACTTATTTTTATATAGTAGATATAATATATAAAAAGGGGCATGGTAAAGGGAGCAAACTGAATATTTTTTTATTAGTTTATAGAGGAAAGCTTTAAGCTGTATAACATTAGTCTGTAATCCATAGGAGCAGAAATACGGCGAAAAATGTGGAAAAAACCTGGAAAAAACGGGGAAAATTTAAGTCATGCTAGTCACTTTTTGTGACAAACGCAATACCACGCAGGCGAAGCCGCGGGCGACCGGTAGTCATACAACAAAAGTATTGCGTTTTAATCAGTAAAAAGTATTTATAGCTGTTGCCCGCGACTTCGTCCGCGTGGAATTTTGATTGTCCTAAGCTTTCTCTTCTCTTTTGTTGGTTAAAAATTGCTTTATGATATTCTGAATTTAGAACTTTTGGGAAACTACCTAAATTGGCAGGGCTTGAAGTATATTGAGTTTTATATTGAGTAAGTATACTTTTGCAACTCTTTTCACCTTTTTCATGGCTGGAAGAGCTCTTCATAGAGATAAAACTTACATCTAAAAACCGTTATTAGTTTTCCACTTGTTTATGATATATGCATAAAGTAAAAATGTTTTTCTTTTAGTTTTTTTTAATTACTTGTTTGAATTTAGCAAATTAAAAAAAAAGTTAAATAATGGAGATACTATAAAACTTACATCTAAAAACCGTTATTAGTTTTCCACTTGTTTATGATATATGCATAAAGTAAAAATGTTTTTCTTTTAGTTTTTTTAATTACTTGTTTGAATTTAGCAAATTAAAAAAAAAGTTAAATAATGGAGATACTTTAAAGAATTTCTTTATAAACGACATTAACCGTTTTACCGCCTTGTGCTAGAATAAAAAGACGTTAAACACAATCCTATTTATATCCTCTAAACCAAGTAATCCAAATCGCAAAGCAATCTCTAAATATCCGTATTCGTAGCAGGTAAGTTGTTATATTTTTTGAGAATTTTTACCTATTAAAAAGCACAAATATAAAATTAATTTTGAAACTATATTTCGATTGATGGATACGAATTAGAAATGATAAAATCGCACAGTGACATCTATTGGATTTTATATGTACTAAAAAACGTGAGCAGCGCACCTAATAGTTGTAGTGTTATGTATTTACCTACAGATACTTACAGTTATTTATTTATATTCTTACATTTATATCATTCATTTCTGCAGGTCATAATACGCATTATAGTACAATGAGGCGCTGTTCTGATAACATTTTACTTCACCAAGACTCGTTATCCAGCTTACAGACACGGTGCTCAACTTCATACCTAAGTTTCAGCGGCTTGGTGATATCTTAGCGTAAGAAGCTGTACCTATGCTGTGCTGTATTAATTTTTCTACTCAACACTACGCTATAATTTAATATATTTACATATTACACTAATATTTTCATTGTTATGACAGTTTTTGACAACGCTGTTGATTATGTCTCTATGACAACCTTTTCTTCTAAATGTCTCTATGACAACCTTTTCTTCTAAAGCTATGGTAGTTAAGTGATTTTCCAAATATTGTTACCTAGACTGACTTTTTTGTCTGTTGTCCGATTTTGATGAAACAATACTATACACTGCCCGGGAGTGTGCATTCTTCATTAGTGAAAACCGCATAAAAATCCATTCAGTAGTTACGAAGATGTGCTCGAACAAACAGACAGACAGACAGACAGACAGACAAAAAATTCAAAAAAAATTTTTTTGTGTTTCATTGGTTTTCTTTTATCGCCCTGACTCCATTTTTGTCAATTATCTTCAATGTACAGACACACCGGGTCCTACTGTTTTATTATATGTATAGATGTCAATGTACGGACGACAGCAGGACAAGCTACCCGAAACTGTGAGAAATTCCCAATCAACCTTGAACCTTAATGCTTTAAACATAAGGTTGAAAATTTAATAAAAAAATCTGACAGACTGGAGTAGCTTGATGTGCTGTAGTCTGTACTACTTCGTTGTGTCAATTTCCTTAATATATTTTCAACTTTATCGCTAAAGCATTAAGGTTCAAACTTGACTGGGAAAATTTGAAAGTTCCGGTTAGCTTGACAGCACCAGCAGCATCTGTACAAATGTGGAACTCATATTACAATGTTACAGGTACCTACCACTGCAAAGTTAATTCGTGTAATTCTTTCAGGGGACGATACCCGCGCTGTACTTATTTACGGGCGAACTATTTCCAACACTGGGAAGGAACGTTGGTGTCAGTGGAGTGACGACTTTTGCTCGTATAGCGTCTATGATCGCTCCGGCGGTCGTTAGTTTGGATAGCATATTTGTGGACTGTCCAATCTACATATTGACGATAGTTTCTTTCTCACAAATATTTATGATATTGCCTTTACCTGAAACAAAAGATTCTCCTTTACCAGACACTTTAGAGGAAGCTGAAAGATTTTGACGAATTAGGTCCATTGGTTACTTATCGATGGGTCAGATGCGGACTGGAATGATTAGTAATTTTTGACAGAGTCAGTATATAATAGTGCTCTATGATCAGTCTGTAATTTTTATAGATCAGGCATGCCGCGAGATGAGCTTCCAACGTTATTGCGTATGAAAATGATGTAGGTATAGGTATGATTAACATTTTGGGATTTTGTTGATTTGCAAAAAATCTGGACACATTACTTTAAAAATAATGAATTGATAAAAAAATATATCGTCATGTTGATAAGTAGGGAGGATGGATAGGTTGTAACCTCATGCTAATGTTGAGGGTTGAAAAGTAAATAAAAATCTCATAGATACTACATAAGTACTTATTTGTATTTATTATTTAATAACATTGTTTCAATAAATGTATTGCAACTTTTTACAAGTCTAGAAATCCTCAGGAGACTCCAATTTCACAGATGAATGCAAAGTGCAAAATAAATGCTATTCTGTTAAATATTGCATGTTACTTGATATTATTATTATGTACCAGTGTGCCTATAGAATGTTAGATCACTGGTAAAACATTTAAAATTGGAATAGTTTCTTTTTGACTTACATAATAGAAGTGTGCATCTGTGTGAGTGTGCAGGTTTTGGCATTGGAAATGCATCAAGAAGTAGAAAAATAAAAAGAATGGACTAGAATATACTACAAAATGCAATTTGCAATTACACAGAAGTATATTTTTACTTGTACTGTTAAAAATGTATTGACATTATAAAAATGTACATTCTAAATAATATGTATACCTTATAAAAGATTATTCCTTCTTTGCATTTTTAATTTGGTTCCTGATATTTTCAATTCTGTGTAACAATGTAGGATGTGAGTGGTACCAAGATGAATACAATTTATCATAAATTGGATAATCCAAATTGTCTTTTCCTAACTTAATTAGAGCAGACCTCAACTCATTAGGATAAGAAAGTCCTACAGCAAAGTTATCTGCTTCAAATTCAAACTTTCTAGACAGAGCTGTAGCAAAGAATGATAAAACTGAATTGTATGGTGCAAGGATCATCTGTAAAACTACAATCAGACCAATAATTATTGGTTCTTGTCCAGCAGGGAAGCCAAGAGATGTATATAACATGGAGTATTTGAACAACACTCCAAATGCAGTAAATAATAGAAGCAGATTGACTTCAGTCAAGGCAATTGATTTATAAATGTGACTGCAGCTCCAGTGCCCAAGCTCATGAGCCAACACCCCCAATATTTCACTATCTGTACAACCAGTTGTTACTTTCTTTTCTTCATCAAATTTCTCTAATAGAGTATCAAATAAAACTATCCTCTTTGCCCCAAACAAGCCACTAAAGTATGCATTACTATGTGCTGACCTTTTAGATCCTTCAACAATGTATATTTGAGATAAAGAGAAATTAAGCCTTGTAGCTAGATTTTCAATTCCTTTTCTTAGAGAGCCATCAGGTAGAGGTACAAACTTATCAAATAGCGGAGCGATAACTGAAGGATATATTGTCAATAACAACACTGTTGCTACTGTGGTGAACAACCACAGCCACACAACAAACATATTTCCTCCAAGCATTATAATATATATAGCTATAGATATGATAGGAAGTGTGATTACAAGACTAAGCAATAAAGATTTTATCTGATCCTTTATAAAGAAGCCTGCAGTCTGCTTGTTGAAACCATGTTTTTGTTCTAACACAAATGTTCCATAGATGGTAAATGGCATGTTGAGAACAAAATTAAACAGTGTTACAAACGTCATGAATACACAACTGACAAGAATTTCTCTTTCTGGAGCAATATTTAAGCCAGCTGCAATATTTTCTGACTTGTGCCATGCAACATATATCCATCGATTATATAGAATCACAGATGTTAATGCTATGCTGTAAAATTCTTTCACTATCTTGAACCGTGATTTGTCAATCCCATAGAGCCGAGCCTTTTTGAAAGATTCTTCATTTAACATCTCTTTCAGATCATTTGGTATGGTGTTATTTGTCTTATATATTTTCAACTGGAACAAAAAAAATAACATGATGAAGGAAAGTATACTATTCTATTCAATAAAGTTAAAAACGGATTTCGTTTATGATAAAGAACGCCGATAAACCTCCATATAATTGCTTAAGGCGTTATAACAACATTGTATGTATGAGAGCATACTCATGTTAGCTTGCCACAGCAATATATCGTACAGGAAAATGAAAGTTTAAGTAAATATCCTTTTACAAAAATTTTTAACTACAACTATTTCATAACGATTGCAGTAATGTTGATAATAATACTATCGATAAAGCTATTAGAAAGTAATAAAGAAAACATGTGAGGCATGCCAAGATAACAAGACATGATTACTTACCTGCCGCAAAGACAGATATAACTCCCATAGATATTCTCCCCATGAGAATAGTAGAATCAGGAAAACAATACAATCTTCATCAAATTTCATTTTGATTCTTTGTTATCGGACACAAAATTCTGTAGGTCACTGTACACAATAAAAATATCTTTTAATCTTTTTGTTCTAATCCAACCGGACAGAATTTGACAGATTTATGCCGCGTTTGACATTTTAAAATTGCACAGATACTAAATCTATATCAATGATATCAATAAAAAAATCACAACAGATTATTAACACTTTTGGAAACACCACATAAATGCAGTCATACTACTATAAAAAAATGTAGATATACATACCATAGGAAAAGTATTAGCTTCATTATACTTGAACAACTAAAAAATAAAGCCACTACGTACCCTTGCGTTTACAAGACATTTCAATTTGGTTTTCGATGACCCGCTGACAATCCTTGCCTCCGGTCCCCATCCCCTTGTTCAGTAGTAGTTAGGATTTATATAAAAGGGCAACAAAGCAAAGAAAAAATATATTACAGCTTCAAACACGCCTTGCTTCATACAAAGCGGGACAAAATAGAGTATTAATAATGTATGCAACGAATTTTAAGATTCTGTCAATTTATACCATTCAAGTTTTATTAGTAGTCATTCTAAAATGTGCTGCTGAAGAACCTTGTGAAACAGTTCCATCTGAAATACACGTGACTAAAGGTATTATTATAAATTATTACACATTAATTACTATTCTAATGTTACCATTTTCTGAACCAGAAGTGTGAATATTCGGGCCGCAAAATTCAATTTTTTTATTACGTTTTACAGTAACATCATAAACATTTGATATACACAAAAAGGAGATGAAAATCAAAGTTTGAGGTGGACCAAAGTATTAACCCTAGAGACCACAATATAATATAAAAATCTTTATTTGATGACCATTCATTACATCGAAGTTAACCCGGAAAAAATCTAAGCGGTTTTCCATGCGAGACCGCGACGCAACGTCCCCCAACGACTCATCACCATGTCTGGCAAGGCGATTCCCTGGTGGAATAGTGCTATAATTGTTTGTTTCTAAATAAATAAATAAATAAATCTTGGTGTGATTCTCGACCGCAACCTCAACTTCTCAGAGCACATTAAGACGATCCGCTCGCGCGTCGCCTTCGCTCTCGGTCGACTCCACCCCGTCCTCAGCCCGCGTAGCAAGCAATCGCTCAGGTGCAAAATGAGCTTGTACAAAGCAGGCCTACGTTTGGACGTAGGCCTGCTAAGCTACGTCATATCTATAGGATGCAAGTAGTCCAAAACCGATTCCTCCGTAAAGCCACTAACGCCCCTTGGTTCGATCGAAATGAGATCCTCCATCTTGATCTCAAAATTCCCACCATCCAGCAGTTCATGAAACGCCTTCCCAAGCGTTTCTTTGACACTACTGTTAAGCACCGCAATCCTCTTATAGCAGCGGCTGCCTACTACACCCCCTCCACCATCTCCCAACTTCACCGCCCTCTGCACGCCCTCACAGACCCCGATGACCCCATAACCCTCCTCCAAGAGGCCAATAGGGCCACCAGCACCCTATACAAATACAAGAAATTTGAAATACCGACCTCGCCGTCGAGGTCCTCCGCGACGCGCACCTCAGCTTTTCCCTCCCCGTCCCTTGCCCGTTGAAGGCCAGCCCGCGCCGCAGCTGAGGCAGTAATTATTATAATGTCCCAACAATGACCTCTGAGTTTGTTTCGGCGTTTCTTCTCAGAGCTAGTACTAGGAAATGCCGTGGTCATCAAATAACTAAGAACCCTTTCGATCCAGCCGTCCCTTGCTGTCCTCTCTAGCGACGCCCTAAGCCGAGGTTCGTACCCCACAGGGGTGCCCTGCGTGCGTAGTCACCTTAATTTTAGTTTAGTTTTTAAGTGCCCCTAGCTGGAGGCTTTAATTTTACTTAAGCCATCCACAGGAAAGTCCGGTTAAGTAGTTACGGCCTCTAATAGTCAACTACGAGATGCCATAACACAAAAACAAGCCATTCATTACTAATTGTATTATTTTGAATATTTCAGAGGAATACGACGATATGGGTAGATTAGTAAGATCATGCAGCGGGGAGGTCAGTGTAAACAAATGTGAGGGGATGTGCAGTAGTCAGGTGCGACCTTCAATTTCTGCTCCGACGGGATTTTCAAAGGTATAACACACACTAATTATTTTACAGCTCATTGGTCTAATAAACCGGTCGCTAATAGCAAAACGTTAAATTACCCAAATAGGGATATTCTATTTACATTCCAAACTCGATAAAATGTGGGACTCGTGACTAAATAAAACCAGCGGCACAGGTCCATCGATCAGATTAAGCTTCACTTGCTGCGGTTGGTCTGTAGATGGGTGACCATATATACTCCATGCTTCGGAAAGCACGTTAAGCCGTTAGTCCCGGCTGTCATTTGTAGATCTTTGACAGTCGTTATGTCGTCGACAGTCGAAATTCTGACAACCAGTCTTACCAAGGGGTATCGTATTACTCAGTAACTGGGTTGTTGAAGTCAGATAGGCCGTCGCTCCGTGTCAAATTGGACGTAGTTATGCAAAAAGGATTCAGCCCCAAAACTTGCTTTTGAGAAAATAGAGGTTAAAGTAAAATATTTAAAAAAAAAATCTCCTGTGTCGTGGGTGCATTTACAAACATATTAACTCACACACACAAACAGCCAGACCCGGAATAACTAGTTGTGGGTCATACAAATATTTGTTCCGTGCGGGAATCGAACGCGCGGCACGCAGCGCAGCAGTCAGTAGTTTAACATGACAGTAGATTTAAATTTCCTTTAAATAATGGGTATTTTCCTGTAATTTTTTGCGGCTTTGATATTTTTTGCATATACTAAAGTTGATGTGTTGATTTTATGACAATGGGTAACTCAAAAAACCGTTTTTGTGGGTTGGATCCGTTTTGCATAACTGTGTCTAATTATTAATTTTATAATTAATTATTATTAAAACTGGTATTTAGCTAAATCCGGTTAGACTGGAAGTCGACCCCAACATATGTGGTTGGGACTCTTCAAAACGCATATCTTGACTAAAAGTTGATAATCAAGCATATTCAAGCGCATAATATTACGGTAGGGGAACCTCGAGTGGAGACCACGTCTCGGCAAACGTAGGGTAGGACGCCCTTGGGCGAGATGGAGCGACGACATCAAAAAGGTGGCTGGTAGTGGCTGGCGGAGAACTGCTCAGGATCGAGCTTGTTGGCGTGCCTTGAAGGAGGCCTATGTCCAGCAGTGGACGAGTAGAGGCTGATGATGAGGGGAACTCGTTTTCCACCCATTCAAAGAACTCGCAAACTTTCAAGCTAAAATATTGTCAGCACGACAATACATGCGTTATAAGTAACATACTGATAGTCAAAGAATTTAAAATATAATTATTATTTCACTGTAATACATATTTATTAATAATGAATTTGTACGGACTTCAGTGATACCTGCACAATTAGTTAGTCAGTGAGGTATGAAAAACTTATAAACTATGTACCTATGTTATTATAGTAATTAATATTAACTATTAATATTATTAATATTACTATTGCCTACATTTCTGTTTTACTTCTCCTTTCGCAGGTCTGCTGGAAGAAAGAAATAAGCAGTACCTTTGTACTCAGATCTTCATTTGTTGTATCTATATGTATTTTATTGTGTGTACATAAATAATAAAATAAATAAATAAATATGGTCATAGGAAATCAACATTTCTTTATTAGCCACTATTTATTCATACAAGTACTAAGTGTGTGGTTTTCTTTCTTTATGAAAAATATAAAGAAAAAAATCACAAAGGTCCATACTTATTGCAATAGACAGCTTTCAGCAGACTTGCGCCAGGTGAATAGGTATTTTAGATAGGTATACATATTAACATACCTACATCACTCCTTGTACTTTACAGGACTGCTTCTGCTGTCGAGAAAACTATTTGCGTGAGCGCTTGGTTACTCTCACCCACTGCTACGACCCTGATGGTATTAGGCTCGAAGATGAAGACAGTGCCATCATGGAAGTGCGCCTGCGTGAGCCTGATGATTGCAAATGTTACAAATGTGGAGATTACAGTCGTTAAGCTTAATTTTGGAAAAATAGCACTACGTACTTGGTATATTCTGTGTTATAAAGAAGATTGGAAAACGATGAAGCTCATTAATTCGAAACTCAATATTATAAACTAGCTGCGCCAAGCGGTTTCATTCGCATAAGTTTCGAACTCGTGGGAATATACGGATAAAAACAATCCTATAAGTACCCACATATAATGATAATCACATACCAAAAAATATGCCAAATCCGATATTGCGTGAAAAAGTAACAAAATTATAATTATACGTACAAACTTTCATCTTTATAATATTACTATGATATGTTTGTATAGAATTACTTGGTCAGGGGTTTTTATTAAAACATTAAATAATAAAATTAGTCTAAGTTCATCCGTGCCTGTATATTATGTACCTAATAAAAATATTATAATCACTTAATTTAATAATTGTGTTACACGTTGAAATAAATAATTTTAATGAAGTTAAGCCAAACTTTTATTCAACCTACTACTTACTACTAGTGAAACAATAATACATACCAGTGGCGAAGGGTGAAATTTTGACAAAGGGAAGCCGGTCCAAAAAAATAAACACTTAAACACTTACCTACTGCAGGATATCTTGGAGGAGGTCTTCAGATAAGAATAATATGAAAAGCCCCACCTTCACCTTACAAAAAAGGACTGATGATTTGATAACAATGTCTTTCAAGTATGATAAAAGCGGCTTTGTGAAAAGCCTTTTTCGACGTGCATCTCTATACCACACATGCATGCTTGTTAGTAAGTACTAAGTTAAGTACCTATTGTTAGGGAATAAGAGTCAAGAAAAAATAAAATAAAAAATTATAAAAATAATAAAGTGTTAAAAACCGAACCACACAAACACCGATCCAAAACCAACAAAAATATTAAGCAAAAATAAAGCAAATTATACACAATCACAACGTTATTTATATTCTAATGCAATGCGTCTGTTTTTTTTTAACAAAATGAGCTAAAATGTTGTTATAAAAATTCGGATTACTTTTAATTTTATTAAGCAAATTTTTTTCAATTGACATGATAGCCAAATCGGACAATCTCTGCTCTTTTTGGCAGTTTCGCACATACGTGTGAATGCGTTTTAAAGCAGAAAATGACCGCTCAGCTGAAGCTACTGAAATGGGGAGGGTCAGAATTAAACTGCAAAGAGTCGAAACTTGAGAAAATGCGTCTTTCAAAGACGAATTAACAGTAACAGCACTCTATATGAATTAAAGCCATAATAACAAACAAAATTAACAGTATTTAACCAAATCTGCGATTAAATTACCTTACAGAATCCGTCACAGTTTAAATAACACAAATATTAAAAACAAACGAAAAACTCACGCACCATAGGTAGGTATAGAACGCTATCTCGTAGTAGCGTGGTTTCTGTCTCTTTCTAATAGAGGAGAGGAGAGAAATACAAGCCGCTCGCGGGCGGCTTATATTTATCAAGTTTTACCGCGACGGTTAGCGAGAATTAGAAAGAGATGGACTGACACGCTCTCTCTTTTCGCGGCATAGTAAACCGTTGACATAGGTAAGCTGAAATTCGACGGCTTCCTTCAAGAGAACTACGAAAAGAATTACGAAAAATTGAAGCGCTGATTAATTTACGACTATAAAATGAAATGTGATACTTAGGGTATTGCTAAAAATTGCGATTGCTATTGTAAATCGCGCCGGCATTTGATTAATAATACTTTGTTAATGAAATAGAATGTAAATACTTTTGTATGAATATGGAACTGATTTTTGAAAGGTAACCCGGTGGGAATCGGCTTGTATGGACTCTTCGCCACTGATACATACCTACCTATGTAAAGAAAACCCCGTCTGACTAGGGCTTGCGAACGGGAATCCCGGTTCTGAAAATTCACGGGATATCCCGGTTCTTCAAGTGTCTGAAAAGAATTGTTTGTTTTATTTAACAAAATTTGGCACGATATTGTTAAATAAAACAAAAAATTACTCCATAAAATCCCTTTTCATACAAAATAGAACGTAAAATGTTACCAAGATAAGCTAAATACTTATCGAATGATATAATTGAAAAGGAATAAGGTTTTTATTACTCTATTATGCACATACAAATTTATCTTAATACAGATTAACTTATAAATTTAAAAAGTAAAAAATAAATATGTACAAGTATATAAAAGAGGAATGGAAATAACTAGAGGGCATCAAAAAATTCATCCGCATCGCTGTCAACAGGAAACGTGCCCAAAAGGCTGGCAGCATTGCCACGTTGTATGGCGATACTGGTTCTTTGGCCAAAAAATAGCCCAGCCCTCTGGTCACGTGAACAGTCGATTAGACGTTTGGCGATAACCTGGAACAACAGATGTGCACTCGGACCCCATGGCCCTAGTGTTTCAACCCCAAATGGTTCGAACATATAGTTTCCAATGAGATTGGAGTATTTCCGCCGTTTGAGGTTTTCCGCACTTGCAGCAGCCGCTGCAGCACAACTCACCGTATTTGGAAGATGGGATGGCGCAAGGGTGTCGACACACGTTGCATCCCATACCAAAGGCCTACCTACCTTCCAAGGCATTACAGTCATTCCGTCTGGTCTCTTCCCATCGTCGCGTGTCAAGCCGTGAGGTTCTAAAACAACTGGCACGCCGGCGGTGACAAGAGCGCGGCGGATAATATCATTAATGCTGGCGTGCCGTGCTATTCGACCTGCGTTTTTACTGCAGGATAAGCCATGGTGTCCGAAGCAGTCAACACCTTCACCGCATTGGCAGCGATGCGGAGCCACACAAGGGGCGCCCAGACGCAAACAAGTAGTGAGCCGGAAAGTGGCGTCACCCAGCAAAGTTCCTATGTTGGGTGACGGTAACGCCTGAAGCCAGAGGCCCGATTCCCATTTACCAACAGCCAGTAGGCGGGCACGCTCAACAGTATTGGTGGACGTATTAATAAGATTATTCCACACCAACCTGCAGAGCGGCTCATCCCACTGCCTCTGGGAAGATGGGTTCACGGGCAGATTCGTATCTGGGCAAGTCATTTTCCAGGCGTTCACCGCGTCGGTCGAGCACGGCACTTCAGAGTCGACCAGGGATGAGGCTAAAATCTTCCCGGTTAACTCTTCAGTGCTGTGGACAGAGGACAGGAACGCCGGTAAGCTGATACTGGTAATTTTACGGACGCCGAGGCCACCTAAGCGGATGGGAAGTGTGGCTTGCATCCACGCACGGTCGTCCAAGGCCACATTTAAAATGGTTGTTAGTGTGTTGCGAATAATTTGGTCAATTTTGTCCAAAAGTTTTGGCTGCTTCCATAAAGGGGAAGAGCGCAGATAATATATAAAATTTGGGCCAAAACAACAGTATCTAATAAGGGCGAAAGCCGAATGCAAATTAATTTTACAGAGTCTGTCCGAAATGTCGTTAAAATTTTGAATTTTTTGTTCGATGAAAGAAGAAAAAACTGTCTTCCAAAATTGGGGACCCAAGGAGGTGTAGTGAGCTTTTATCTAAAATTTTTATGTTTGGGGCTATTGCATTAAACTTTTCTATGATCAGTTGTCTGTAGGGTGATGTCAGAATGTCAGAGAGGTAAATTTCACATTTTGAAGGGTTAAGGTCCAGGCCAATCGATTTAAATTCCTGTTTAAGAAGCTGTAGGTCCTTTAAAACGGTGTCTACATCACCTCCTAAAGTCCCATCATTGAAAATACTTTATTATTTGTTATGTCATTTTCTGGTCTGATTTTGCAGTAGATTTTCCAGGCAGTAAAATTAAAGGATATCGATATAATTTGAGAAAAGAAACCTAAATAAAGCAGGTCTCTTTGCATCTTTATTTGCCCTTAATTCGCGTCTTGATACTGGCAGTGCTACTCCACCTAATTTATCTCATTGCGAAGCTTCAATGCCTCAGGTTCGCATTAGGAACAAGGAGGTTCTGAGAGTACTGTGTCGTCTGGACGTGAATAAGGCTAGTGGTCCAGACGGTATACCAACGATTGTTCTTAAGGCATGTCCGCCCGAGTTGTCTCCTGTATCAACACGCTTGTATTGCCTCTCATTTAGGTTTTGGTATAGTGCCCAAGTCCTGGACGCTAGCAAACGTGCAACCCGTGCCCAAAAAGGGTAGTCGTGCTGATCCTACCAACTGTCGCCCGATTTCGATAACCTCCATACTTTGCAAAATTATGGGGAGTGTATTGAACTCGTGCCTCTTGGCATACCTGGAAGGTAACGATCTCCTCAGTGACCGACAGTACGGGTTTCGCCGTTTTCGGTCTATTGGGGACCTATGCATGCCACTCACTTGTGGGACGAGGCCTCTGTGAAGAATGGGAAAGCGATTACTGGCTCCCTTGATGTCTCGAAGGCCTTCGACCGGGTATGGCACGCTGACCTTTTGAGTAAGTTTCTAGCGTATGGCGTTTCCCCTGGCCTGTCTAGCCAGTCAGGCTGGGTAAAAGACGTCCTGACTGAACGGTTCCTCCGTATTTTTGGCGACGGATGCTCATCTGAGTCCATATCGACTAATGCCGGTGTTCCACAGGGGTCTGTTCTCTATGCAACTCTGTTCCTGCTCCATATTAACGATCTGCTGATGACGGGTATCTATGGGTAGGGAATCAATCCGGTCCGAAAGAGAGGTTATGGTAGAGCGTACGTATGTTGCACTACAGGCAGTCTCCAAATGGGGCAATGGGCATTCAATGCTGTCTAAACATAGGCGTTTCTTTTCACCGCCAAAAGGAGTCCGTTCACCTTGGGTCCTACTTTTCGGAATGTATCCTTGGAGTACCGACAGCCTTCAGCTTTTAGTAGTTGAGATTTCCTCAAACCTAAACTTTGGACGGTTCATTGGGTCACAAGGCCAAGGCCTGCCAGGAAACTTGACATTAGCGCAAAGGTCCGGTGGTACTTCACACCAAGGCAGCTTCCAATGTTGTACAAAGCACAGGTCCGTTCGTGTGTGGAGCACTGCAGCCACATTTGGGCTGGGGCTACAAAGTGTCACCTGGCCATTTTGGATTCAGTGGAGAGGCGTGCGAAAAGGCTGATTGGCGACCCTGAATTAACACAAAACGGTCTCCAAAGCCTATAGCACGCGTAAAGTAGCCAGCCCTTCGGTGTTCTATAAGTAGCATTTTGGTAAGTGTGAGAGGGAATTGCACGATTTAATTCCCCCATCTCCGTTCCACCTTCGGACGACCCGTCGAACGGCGACATTCCACCCTTACGCTGTTAACACCACTACGATCCGTACGAAGCGTTAAGCCTTCTCTTTTGTACCGCGTACATCGAGGGACTGGAACAATTGGTGTTTCCGTCGGACTACAATTTCAGTGTCTTCAAGGCTAGAGAATATATATAGGCTCTTAATATACTAGTGCGCTTTACCATCAACGATTGCATCACTGCTTACCGTCAGGCGCGTCACGCGCTAGTTTATAATCTATAAAAAAAGCAAAATGTTAGTTTTATGTTTTTTTTATTTATTTACGTTATGCTCTAAAATAACAATTACCTAGCTAGCAATAGCAACTTTTTGAATAGTTTGTACCAAGTTTGATTGTGATTTCATTATAATAATAATTAAATGATAATTTCCTTCATCAGATCATTCAGAGCTTTCCTTTTAATATCTTTTCACCGATTTTTAAATTTTATTACCTCTTTTAAAAATATAAATGAGAACCGGGAAGAATCGGGAATCCCAGTTCCGAACCTTTTCCTGTCCCGGGAATAAAAATGAAGAACCGTATCCGGTTCTGCAAGCCCTACGACCGACCCATAAGGATAATAAAGGTTAGGTAAACACATGACCAAATAAAATATGAAATTTTACATAATACACAACACAACAATACTAATGAATTTTTAAATAATCTTTTTTTTCGCGATTTAATAATTAATTCCAACTTCCCCAAAAATTGGTATTTTTTCAAAAGTGACAACAGGGATCGGACAGGGTTTTCTTTGCATATTGTATTATAATAGACGTCTAGGATTGAGTAGACACCTTTGTAGGTGTTGTTTTACTTCGCAAAGGTTGTCTTCTATCATTTTTGCCGGTTAGGTACTGTTGTGTGATGGGGCTATATACTTCTTGAGAGGTGACGTTCCTCAGTTACTTTTATGGGGAGTTAGCACCAATAGAAAGATTAAGGGTTGGAATGGATAAATCAAATCAAAATCAAATCAAATCAAAGCATTTATTTCAAATAAACCAGTTACAGGCACTTTTGAATTGTCAGAAGTTCGGTCAGTCAGTAAGGTGAAGCTAGTCGCCCATTCCAAAAAGTAGGTACCTATGGAGAAGAACGGGCAAGAAACTCCATGGACACTCTTTTAAAATATCAAGCTATTGATACAAATATTTGATTACATCATTCATTTTGAAATAAATCGTGTGAGAACGATGCAGAAATATATTGTACGCTGAGAGCGTCCATTATGAAAAAAAAAAAAAAAACAACAATTCAGAAATTAAAATACGCCGTAGCAGCTAAGAGATGACCAGTCCCCTCTGACGGCGTCCGTTCACGAACATGACGTATGGATCAGCATCATTCAGCTCAACCATATTGAAGGGAACCTAATGACCCAACACACACGCCACCACCAGCGAGACATTTGAGTGAGCATGACATACTCTCAACAGCCATATAGATAGCCAGATAGAGAAATTCTCTTTCGTTTGGCGGAGCGGTTCAAGATGCACAACATGTTTTGTGTAATGCGTAAATGCACGAATTATTTTAGAAAAGCCAACAAAAGTCATGGAATCACATATCATAAGTAATTTTGCAAAATATTTTGATAAACAATAAAGTTTCAATTATTTTGTGAAACTTTCTTACAAATGGCGCTTAGGCGTCCATTGTAAGTAATAAAAGAGAGTTAATTGGATTTCTTGCGAGAGTGACAAGGACGCGAACGCATTCGACATAGATTAGTTGCACAGACGCGATAATGTTGACGGTGACTTTAATACCTACAATAGGCTATTTGACAGATTTATAATTTCTATCTCGAATTACTTGGTTGCGGTTAAGAAGTTCACCGAAATATATTTTTTTAATTTTAATTATGTATTTCGTAAGAAACATGCAAATACTGGATCTCGCTCGAAAAAGTCCATAATTCGGTCATTGCAGATCATGAAAGGCGGTCGAAATTGACCGCCATTCGTGGTCTGCTTATGCTGGTCTCAGGATACGAAACTCTACCATGGCATGATGACCATGGGGTCAAGCAACCTTTGGGTGCTAACGTAGTCCTTGCAATGGGGACAGTGGACCTTGTAGTCTGACATAGTGACCGATGCATTTTTAGGTACACAATTCGTAGACGGAGCATGGCCGGGGCGCCTGAGATTGCAAGGGAACTTATGCACACAAGGATAGCGCGCGCACGCGCGAATACTGTGACGAATGTCGCCAGTCTCGTAGTGATTCTACTTACAGTGGTCACTTGCTCAGAGGTTGTCATAAATATCAGAAATATAAGGTGCCACAACCTTGCCACCATTAACCAGCGTGGATTCTACGAGAACTGCTGCCGCGCGCATATATTACTACTACTAATATTGTTAATAATAATAATAATAAATGTACTTCATCATCATCATCATCATCATCATCATCATCATCATCATCTCAGCAACATGGACTCCACTGCTGGACATAGGCTTCCCCCAAGGATTTCCAAAAAGAACAATTGGACGCGGCCTCCATTCAGCGCTTCCCTGCGATTTTGTCAGATCATCCGACCACTTAGTCAATGGGCGTCCGACGCTGTGCTTGCCGGTACGTGGTCGCCATTCAAGAGCCTTTCTGCCCCATCGGCCATCGGCTCTATGAGCTACGTGTATGCTATGTGTACGAGTTATGTGTAACAATACTAAGTATCCATGTTTTACTGATTTTAGTGCGGATAAAAACATGAAATTCTTTTTTAACTAATGATGCAGATAATGTTCTGTTATTGATTCTGAGCCACCAAATTTTTTGGACACTGCTAATAAAATATAACTGCATACAACGTTATTTTTTGAATGAGCGAAATCTGAAAAACGTGTCCATTCTTTTTGAGTAAATAATCTATTTACAAAATTTCAAAAAGAATTGATGAAAAACCACAAAGTTATGAGCTAAACCCACCGTTCGCCCACCCGCGCCTAAGGAAGCGCGTCGCGCCGCGCGTGGACGCCCTGTCCAGCTATGCGCACGCGCCTCGTACTATGATGTACCGACAATTGTGTTGTGCGCTTGGTAACCACACTGCAACAATTTCAAAATGTATAATATGATGTAAAAATGATTGGAATCTGTTCAGTTGCATATTCTGAACAAACTATATTCAGGTTTCATCATCATCATAATTTCAACCAAAAGACGTCCACTTCTGGACATAGGTCTCCCCCAAGGATCTCCACGACGACCGGTCCAGCGCCTCCCGCATCCAGCGGTTTCCCACGACCTTCAACTGGTTGTCCACATACGCTGCGTCTTCAGCTATCCATGCCTATCCACGGTGCGTGGTCGCCACTTGAGAACTATCCTATCGGGAATCGGTCCTAAGGACAATGTGCCCGGCCCACTGCCACTTTAGTGTTGCAATTCTTCGGGCTATGCCGGTTACTCTCCTTCTTCTGCGGATCTCCTTATTCTTGATTTGATCACGCAGTGAAACCCCAAGCCTCTCCATTGCCCTTTGAGTGACTTTGAGCTTTCTTATAAGGCCCATTGTTAGCGACCACGTCTCAGAGTCAGGTCCAGAAGTCATCTCAAATGATTCAGGTTTCGTATAAAAAAAATCATAAAATATCGAAATCAAAATAATTTATTTCAAGTAAACCAAACAGGCTTTTGAATTGTCAAAAGGTCAGTCAGCCGGTAAGATGAAGCTAGTTGCCCATTCCAAAGTGTAAGTGTCAAGGAGAAGAACAGGCAAGCAAGTCCATGGAAATTTTTTTTTTTTTTTTGGGACAAAACCCGCCACACTTTTCCCAACCACTGCAACTCCTGAAAGCCAGAATCAACAGTGGCGACCGCCAGAAAAACGCCGAGCAATGAAGCTCGACTAGTCCCGGAGAAACGATTCAACTGTCTTGGGTCCCGCAACGAAATTAATCAGAAAAGAATAGCGGAGGAGTAAGAAAAAAGATATTTTTTCCACTTCCCTCCATAACAAGCAGGAGACAGAACAGAACTAGGCCAATCGGCACAAAGGGACATTATTGCAACTGGGAGAAGCCCAGATTGCCAAACACCACGGAATAAAATTTGATTAAGTTAATGGGTCCTAAGTAGGTATTAGCTGTTACAATTGATTCCAATAATAGGTATGGCAAAAGCGCCTGAACGCACGGAAATTGGTTCTAGTTTCTACAAGGTCCGTATAATAAACGACTCCGGATGTAACTTGTACACTATCCAACATAATATTGCGTTCATTCTGCCAAAGAACACACTCACACAAGATGTGATGTGCGGACTGTTCAAATTCACAGTTCGATGTAGAACACTGACACAAAGGGGAAGGAACAAGTTTAAAAGAATACAGTTTACTTTTAAAGTTGCCATGACCTGTGAGAAATTGGGCAACGCAGTGGTCAACCTCCAGCCATGTCTTAGCCAGCCGATCGCCAACGGATGGAAAGAATAGATGGAGGTAGGATAGGATGGAATTATCCCACCTACTTTGCCATTCGGATAAGAGGTCCTCCCAGACTTCCATGAAGAAGAAGAAGAATTCCAGAAGTCCATGGACACTTGAATCATACAATTTTTACAAAATATTTGATTACATCATTCATGTTCAAATTAACTATGTAAGAACGATGCAGAAAGATCAGCCCGTTAAAAGCGCCCATTAGGTATAGATAACATAAAAAATGAGGAATCAAAATAAGCCGTAGCAGCTAAGAGATGTCGACGAGAACGAACAAACAACCACTTTGACCCACGAAGGGAATTTAATGAACCAACACAGACTTCACCACCAAGGAAAACTTGAAACTCCAACAATATTTCCGAATGCTAATCCCTTAACTTATGATATTCTTGATCATACAATGTGAGTTTAACATAAGATTTGTGGCAAAATTGAAATAACAAGAGAAACAAAACAAAAAATAATGTTCAGTCTTCAAAATTGGAAGCAGCTTAATCTCAAGCATTTTTATCGTTGATATATTTTAAACGGTACCCATAAAAGTCTTTCTGTCTGCCAGAAAGACTTTTATGGGTAGGTACCGTTAAAAATGGCCGTGGCTTACGTTTAATGAATGATTTGAATTTATTGAGGCTTATATTTTGAACTACGTCTGGAAGTTAATTATATGTACCTACCTACATTGGTATTTGAAAGAACCATCTATTTTCTTGAGCCATGTTATAGGTAAGTATGCTACAAATTGTATTTGTTCCTAGTATTTATATTATGGATATCATTGTTTTTTTTTAAGCAATTTTTTATACTTTTATGGGAATATTCTGAGACGGCAGTCATTAATTTATTAATTACATTAATAATTCCTACCTTTAATTTATCGCTGATGTTAATATTTAAGGATCACAGAGTATTTCAAAGACCGCGGTTTGTTTGAAATAGTAACCGTGGCCCCTGGCGCACAGGCAAGTGAAAGAATACGAATGAGTTTTAGACAAAAAAAAAAAATGTCTGACACGCCCTTCCGCTTCCCCAGAAAGGAAGATATTAATTACATTAATAATACCTACCTTTAAATTATCGCTGATGTTAAATATTCTGGCTATCATGTCGTAGGTCACCAAAATTCCTAATTTATTAATATTTCAATACCTAACTACGTAATGAACCTTTTGATTACACATAACTATTAAATATCTACAATAATAATTCCTGCTGAGTATCCATTTAAAGATCGATTAAATCTTGTCGGCTCAGTAGGGCCCCATGTTGGGTCGCATACAGAGATGTAGGTACCTACACGTTAAAATGGATTTCGTGTAAAGTGACAAGCTTTCTCGTTTCATATTAATGCATAGTGCCTTTATATACGGACGACATTTTCTGATATTTCACACATCACTTTCTTCCGTCGAGGGATTAGGACGAACTAAAAGATTAGATTTATAATTAATTTCAGTATGTTTCGTTTCGAGATTATCTCCTTATGTTTGGCATTTATGGCTGTTAGTCAACTAGACGATAAACCAGTAAACGCCCAGTCAGTAGAAGTACAACTGCTTCCAGGTGAATGCTTCCATTGTTTTAATTATGCTAATCTCTAACTAGTTGTAAAATTATATTATTTCTGTTGAATAGATCTCTTTTCTCCCCTTATATGCAAAAAACTTGTCCTATCAGGTAATAAAATGGACAGAATTTTCTGGAGATTCTGTCTGGCGTAGTTTACATTCATGAATACCATTATTTCTCTAAAAATGCTACTTTACACTGATAGGGGGCGCACGCTCTGAGTGGGAGCAGGCCGCTCATTTTAAATAATTTATGAATACTTTTTTTTCCAGGACAAGAATGCCAAATGACACCTGTTATTCATGTTCTTAAACACCCCGGATGTATACCTAAAGCGATACCCTCCTTTGCTTGTATTGGCAAGTGCTCAAGTTATGTTCAGGTAGTTAAAAATATGTTTGTCTTAGAATAGTATCTATTAGTAAGAGTTGATTTGCTAAACATTAATATTCAATTTTTATAGGTATCTGGGAGCAAAATCTGGCAAATGGAACGGACTTGCAACTGTTGTCAAGAATCTGGTGAACGAGAGGCTACTGTAGTTCTGATTTGCCCTAAAGCAAAAAGCGAAGATAAGAAGTTGAGAAAGGTGGTTATTATTAAATAGTTTTAAATAACTGCATCTAATTTTTGTGATAGGAATCAGCAGAGAATCTGCCACTGCCAGTGAGACTTCACTCGTAGTAGTGAATAATGTTGTCAACTGACCGCCGTTAACTGAAACAGCTGATCGATTCTGTCCATCCCTAGCATTAGTTGGAACAGCTCATTCCATGCCCTTACCTTGAAAACGTTGGTGAAGTGATCATCTAAGTTTTCAAGGTAAGAATCGATCGCACTGCCTACCTTCTTATGCCTATTTGAGGGCGGATCGGGATAGGCCTATGTTATAGTGTATATTATTAAATCGAATTCTTCATTTCAGATCACCACCAAAGCCCCCCTGGAATGTATGTGCCGTCCTTGTGGCAGCATAGATGAGAGTTCCATAATACCTCAAGAAGTAGCTGGATATACTGATGAAGGACCTCTTTACAATCACTTTAGGAAGTCGCTTTAAAATTCAACGAATACAATTTAAGTATTTTATAAATTGTTATGTTACAAAAATGAACAGAATATTTAATATCTAGAAAAAAAAAGTAATAAAAACCCTTTGACCAGTTTCAAGTCTTATTTTAACCTACGTAAACAACGATAAAGTTATTAAATAGTTTAAAATAAATTGGTTGGGAAGATGCATGTACATACATATATATGTACAGACGATAGCACACCAACCTACTAAAATCTGTCAAACTTATTTATTGGATTTTTTTTATCATAAAAGCATTGAAGCTCAAGGTAGATTGGGAATATTTAACAGTTCCGAGTAGCTTAACCTGCTATCGTCTATACATTTTATTTTTCTTTCGGCATGCCACAGCTCTCATCTCTAAGGCATAAGAGGATACCGATACAACTTGTAACGGATCGTATGGTGTGAGTGCGTTCCGAATCACGTACCAGTTAATTTACTTTATAAAATGTTACCGTTTATTTTTCAGGTATAGGTACTGTTAGTTACATTAAATTAAATTAGGATTTATACATATATATTTACACGTCAAAGTATATATATAATAGGTGAGTAGTGCCAAGGTTGCCAACATTGACTGATTCCGACTAAGACAGAGAATACTAAACGGACGCACCAACATAATACTAATGAACATGCCTTAGAGATGAGAATTGTGGCACTCCGAAAGAAAGAGAGGAAACAAAGTTTCCTCTATCTTTATCTCTCTCAAAATCATCAATCATGTGTGAGGAAAGAGATAGTGCTAGACCAAAAGCATAAGCAATCTCTCTCACTCTTTTCCAACATAAAAATTATTGCAGATTATACGCGTCCGGCATGTCCATTAGTATATGTCTATGCAAGAACGTGTATTTCATCTGCTTTATTTGTCACTCACTGTCATTGAATTTGTGTCATTGTCAAATGCCACTGTCAATTCCTGTATTTTGTTTTGTATTCATACGGCGAATCTTGAAACTTTTCGGTAAACAGTTAATTCTATTGTAATTCTTCTACAAAATGAGTCGCAGGAAACGAGCAAAGGTAATTTTCTTTTTTTTTATAATTTATCAAAGATAGTCATCAATGCATTCTTTTAATTTGTTTTGATAGCGAAGTAATGTTTATCGATTGCAGGTTGAAACCCGGGAATTGGATGAAAAATTAAAACAAGATGATTCTGAATCTGATCAGTCAGAAAAGAGTAAGGTCACGTCGTCGAGTCCTACGTCGGTTGGGGGCCGCCGGGAGTCATCATCGAGCCGTACTGCTGAAGTTATTAAAGAGAAAAAGGAAGATGTTAAAATGGATGATACTAAGAGTGACGATATCGAGGAAATTAACTATAAAGAAATGCTTAACAGGTATATCAAACTTACACTAGTAGGTACTAATGTTTTTTCTTGGTTCTAAGCAATACCTCCATGTGATTTTTTTTATGTAGTCCATAAGGCAAAAAAAATTATGGTCCATCCAAATTGAGACTTTACCATTTATTTTTTCTATGTGGCCAGTATAGAAACTATGTCCTCCGTGGCGCAGCGGTCAGCACGCCTGCCTGTGATGTGGAGGCTCCGGGTTCTATCTCTGGCCTGGTCATGATGGCCTGGGTCTTGGATGTTTATCTATATATGTATCTATTATAAATATAGTATCGTTGAGTTATTATCCCATAACACAAGTCTCGAGCTTACTACTTTGGGGCTAACTCAATCTGTGTGATTTGTCCATATATACATATATATACTTAATTAATTTACAGCTTGGAAGGAGCAGCATTCCAATCTCGGTTGCCGTTTGATAAGATGTCGTCTTTAGAAGCTGAGTGTTTCTCTGACCTCCAAGGATCTTCAAGCCATACATTTGTACAAATAAGAAACCGTATATTAAAACTTTGGTTTGAAGACCCCAAGAAACAGTTGACTCAAGAAATTTCTGTTCAGAAAATGGAAGTAAGTTAACTGAAGTAATTAATGTACTTGTAACGTATTGTGAAGTTAAAAACTTCATGATATGATAAGCTAATTGACTGTCAACTAAAACTTAAATTTTTCTGTATTCAAAACACTACTATCATTATTTGTAAATCATATTTGTTTTATTGGAATGAAGAATCTGTTTACAGAAACTCTGGTCTTTGATAATAACCACATTATATTACAAAAAATTGCATATATGACATAGTGTTACATTAGTACAATTTTTCATACAATTAACCTCCAAAAAGTTTAAAATGAATTCTACTTTTAATTTTATTTTTGGATAACCAAAAATTTAATTTAATTTAAAATTAAATATGTGGAAGGATTGTGTATGATTCATATTGTTATTGAAGGATTGTCTATACTCCATTCATGCATGGAGTAAATAAGGGTGTATGTGTGTGTACATGTTATACATGGGCAATTAGAAATTGATATTAAATTATATATGTATGTTTCTAATTCTTCACACCGCATATCAAGTCTGCTCAAGCATGATTTCATTGAATCTTTATTTTATATCTTTAAATTTAATTTCAGTCTCCATACAATGGTGATCCTGCATTGATATTAAGAACTCATGCATTCTTAGAAAGACATGGTTTTATAAATTACGGTATCTATGAGCGAACTACACCTATTCCTTCTCCACCAAAAGGAAAACAGAGGCCTAAAGTCATCATCATTGGAGCAGGTATGGACATTTGTTTATTTGTTAGTTGATTGCAGATATTGATAATACTATAAAATACACAGTACGTTAAGAAAACCCTGTCCGACCCATGAAGGTGTTGTTAGGTATCGATAACTGATTCTACTAATGGATACAAAACCGGGCTAAACTTAAAAAAAAAATCGCCCTAGAAAAATAAATATTATTTCGCAAAAAGAGGTAACTTAATAAATCTGCGTTAAGGGCACACGGCACGTGGTCGCATCGCTTTCGCATTCGCATTTCGCATTCGCTCAAAATAATACCAGTGATGTAATTTTTTTTATAATTACCAGATTTCGGAGAAGTTGGAATTAATTCGCGGGAAAAAAGATTATTTCAAAATTCATTTGTACTGGTACTATGATGATTACGTAAAATTTTATATTATATTTGGTCATATGTTTACCTAACCTTTATTATTCTTATGGGTCCGACAGGGTTTTCTTAACATACTGCGTAGTATGTTGCTAAAGCAAATTGTTCCCATATTAATTTGTATTGCAATCTACTGCATATTTATGATTTAAAGAGATTTGATGATACAATTGATGCAGTAACTGAGCGATCGACTGCTGCGCCGCGTGTCACGGGTTCGATTCCCGCACGTAACACATATTTGTATGGCTTCAATTAGTTGTTCCGGATCTGGCTGTTTGTGTACCTATATGAGTTAGTATGTTTGTAAACCCACGATACAGGAGAAATTCCTACTGTGGGGAAAATGTTATATTTTTTTTAAACAAAGAAAAAAAAAAGCAAATGTTGTCGTCTGTTCAAGAGTTTACCGTTTTAGTGTCTTTATTAAATAAGCTCCTAAACGTCGACCGTTAAGGCCGCATTACCTTTGGCTTATGTGTTGATTACATATCAGTGTGGGAAGGCTGTTGTAGTAGTGCTTACAAGCTCAGTAGGCCTAGTATGAGTTTTCATTACGAAACTCGATCGTCGATATAGAGCGCGTTTGACTCAGCGATTGGCCCGCTTCAAGATCGTAAGAACTCTCAACCAATGATAGCGCCAAACGCGCTCGATATCGATGATCGAGTTTCGTATTGAAAACTCATACTAGGCCTACTGTACATATTATTTGATGACAATAAGTTTGAATAAAAGACTATAAATCATATTTAATTTGTTAAAAGTTTGGTCTATTCTTATTTGTTATATTGCATGAATAATAAAAAAAAAAATATTTTGATTATTACAGGAGTCTCGGGGCTGGCCGCTGCTCGACAACTGATATCATTTGGTTGTGAAGTTGTTATTCTAGAAGGAAGAGATCGCGTTGGAGGCAGGATTGTAACATATAGAAAAGGGCCTTATGTAGCAGACTTAGGTTAGTATATTTTTTTAACAGTATTTAGAGAAAACGATGGAAGTAAATAATATCAACCGCACAGGTTGTTCAATCAGGACAAACGACGCTTGCCGCGGTTGGTCTATGAATGGGTGGCCATCTTTACATAGAGACTCAGTGCCTTTGAAAACACGATAAGCCGTTCGCCCGAGCTCGCTGGTCCTGGCTGGCGTCATTGGATTTTTGACAGAAATTAGTTAGTGTCAATAGTTACGGGTAGTCCGAAAGTCGTAACAATCAGTCTTATCATGGGGTCTGATGGTCTGAGGGCTGATCTGACCATCAGTTACTGGGTAATACTGTAGTATTACTGTAGTAACTGATGGTCAGATCAGCCTTTGCATGTCCTCGTAAAATACTGGTGTTCAGGTGCATTCAGTTAGTCTAGAAATAGACTAACTGAATGCAGTGGAAAAATGCTAGGCAGATGATGATGATGATTTAGAGAAAATGATGATTAACTAGCATTATAAAATTTCTAATTATAGCTATAAAATTAATGCTGTAAGATATCCCATATCTTACGTAATGATTTTTTTGGAGGAGGTCACTCCAACCAGACCGGCTTTATTGTCGGCGGGCAATTGCCCGACTGTAGATGTGGGGAAGTAATATATATGCTAGTTGCGCTATAAACTCTGCTTGCGAGATACATGATTTGCGTGAGATCAGTATGAAAAAAAGGAAGAGTATTAATTTAAACTAAACATAAACACAAATTAAAAAAACAAATTATATTTAAAAAAGGAACAAAGACACGTTGTTTGCATATGGCGTTGTGTATACCGCTACAAATCTCATTACTTAATGCTAAGCGTTTATTTTGCGTACAGTATAAACTATTAATAAATATTCTATTTTTCAGGTGCTATGGTTGTGACTGGTTTAGGTGGTAATCCAGTAACTACACTATCAGTACAGATGAACATGGAATTGCATAAAATCAAGCAGAAATGTCCACTTTATGAAGCTACTGGCAACCAAGTGCCTAAGCATAAGGATGAAATGGTATGTAAAGAGTATATTTAAGGTGGGTAGAGTAATAGCTTAGTATATTTACTTTAGTTTGAGTAATTAACAGGAATACTAATATGACTCATAAAATGCTGATTGCTTTTGAAATGTTTATGCTAGTGGTGGCAGATGCTCAAGTGACAATTGTTCCGCCATATGTATAAGTGAAGACTGCATTTGACGTCATAATCATCACATCTTAACGATCATGGTTTTTCTATTGCAAATGAAAGCGCATATTTAACATTGCGCTGGGTTAAGTAACACGCAGTTTTAATACAATCAATGTTAAGACGAGGTTGTTATGCTGTAGTATTTATTGATTAGTAATGAACATACGAAAGGTCAATAAGCTACTCACTTACACTAAAAGTAAACCTACTTATAGCTGAGTATGGGACTACACTTTAGATACACACTGCTACACATTGCCAGTACCCTAATTGCTTCACACACTATTAAAACACGTGAAATCATTGTAAAGCATATGGCTAATCAGATAAACGGGTACCAAGAGTTGGGTAAAATAAAACAAGGAGAATGTAGAATTATGGACAATGGTGTACTCATTAGTAGATTTAAGACACGTGTAGAAAAAAATGTAAATGTATCGTTGCTCACTGCTCCGATAACTCCATCAGGCGCTCCAACAAACCCATTGCTCTATACATATGTTCGAAAAATATGTCTGCTCAAAAGCGTAAGCAATTCAATGAATGTTGTTGAATGTACATAACTCATTCCCCGTTAAAATTAAACCCATTGAACCACAATGGGTATGTTTATACAGCGTACCTACATAAGCTATACATTTACAGTTTAAGCTGACCTCATATTGTGTAGGTTTTTTGTACAATCAGAACTCAGTTTATACTGGCTTGATAGTACTGGCTTGTAGCTGTGCGACCTCCATCATAGTTAGCTATTTATACGTAAGTGAACAATTTGAACTTTTATATAAGGAACTCTAAACTTGAATCGTCTGAGATAGATGCTGTGAACCGATGTGACAGGCGATTACGATTGCTTGAAATGAATGTGGAAGGTAAAGAAACCGTTCTTTTGGCAGATTCAGCGGAGATATGCAATTGACTGAATAGTTACAACCAGCAACCAATTTTTTTTATAAAACGTACCTGTCCACGAAGTACTTTCTATAGAGAGGTATTTTTTGTTCAGGTGGAACGTGAATTTAACAGACTTCTGGATGCTACGTCGTATCTCTCACACCAAGTGGACTTTAATTACTACAACGACACGCCCGTCTCCCTCGGCCAAGCATTGGAATGGGTCATTAAATTGCAGCAAAAGAATGTGAAGCATAAGCAGGTAATATTCGATAATAGCGAATAAGTACATAAATATATAGTCACTGAAGGAGTTTCATGGAATATGAAAAAACAATTTATCTTTTATATAAATTTATTATATGCCGTTTTTATGTGAGTTTGTACGTGCTTAAATGTGTTTTTTGTTGTAGGTGCAACATTTAAAGGCACTCATAACGCTCCAAGAGAGACTTAAAACAAATATAAACAAGTAAGTAGTCAAGTAAAAGTTAAGGGTAGTTGTTCAATAGGATTATATTAAGATCAAAATGTTTTTTATTCAAATTAGGCAGAGAATCAGCACTTTTCGAACATTAAAACTAACTACTGGAAGATAGCTTAAATCACTTGCCCTTCATCACTTCCCAGTGCTTGCCATATGAACGTAGAGTAATTCTGTAAATATATACTTGCTTCGTGTTGTAATCATGGTGGCCTAGTGTTTAAAACAGCCTCACAAGTATGAGTGTTCGGTTTCGATTCCAGGTCAGCCACATACCAATGTAACTTTTCTAAGTTTAATGTACTTTCTAAGTATAATAATATAGCCTTTGTATTCCTAAATTTGGGGTTATAATATGTCCCTAAGTTCGGTGTGCCTTTCGGCATAGGCCTCCTCCAAATCTTTCCAATGCTTTCTATCCCTTGCTACTCTCATCCAGTGGGGTCCGGCTGTCAGTTTCAAATCGTCTTCCCATCTCATGACTTGACGACCCCTGCTTCTTAAGCCGTCTCTTGGATACCAAAGAGTGATTGGCTTACTCCATTTATTAATCGGGTGTCGCAACATATGCCCAACCCATCTCCGCTTTAAGACGTCTATCCGCGTGAGAATATCTGTTAGTTTGGTTTGTGCTCTTATTTCTACAATCCTGACCCTGTCTTTTAATTTTAGCCCTAACATGCTTCTTTCTATAGCACGTTGGCATTTGGCTAGCTTTTCCCTGAGTTGGATTGTTACTGACCAGGTCTCACATCCATAAGTAAGGACTGGGAGAATGCAAGTCTCAAATGTTTTCTTTTTTATGTGGTTAACGAGATCCTTACTTTTCATTATTTCTTTTAATGCAATAATTTATAATTTCGCCCTCCATGTAAATTTCTAAGTATATCTTGGACACAATGACTGATTACAAGGTGAAGGAAAACATCTTGAGAAAACCTACACTTTAAGTCTGAAATCGCAAACCCGCAATGAGTAAGAGTGGTGATTACGCTTAATCCTTCTCTGTATTAGAGGATACCTGTGCCTAGCAGTGGGACGATAAAAAGGTTGATAATGATGATGACACTTGCTTCGCTCGTGGACCATACGAGTACAAGTACAAGTACCATCATCATCATTTTGATCAACATAGAAATTGACTTTGACTCAAAAAATTATAAAATGCATAAGAATATTTCCCCCTAAGAGATCATTATGTTTGAATAGTTATAGTACCTGCTATTTTCAGGAGTGAATAGATTTTAAATGAAATTCTGTTTCCAGGATGTCCGATATTAAAGAGCTCTTACAGTCTATGAAGGCCGAAAAGGAGACTTTGCTCGTAGAGAGAGAGAAGGGTGTAGCAGGAGACGCGAGTATCTTGCAGGAGTTCAATTTTCGCCGTCTGAATAGAGAGATGAACTTACTGTGTAACGAATATGAGGGACTGGCCACCACTAACGCTACGATTGAGGAAAAACTGGCGCAGCTGGAAACTAATCCACCGAGGTATGTAAACAATTCAGATTTGAATTATGTTTCTCATTAGCAAACTCCTCAATGTAATAAAATGAGTTGTGACGCATATGGACACATTTTGTTACAAAGTTTATATACGTCACATTTTTGTATTATGATAAAGCCTTCAAGAGTTTGTTTAAACGCACTAATCTACAAAACTACCAGTCGGAATGAAAAATTCGATTGCTAACTATTGAGGAAAATATAAAAAAAAAATAATTAGAACAAAATGATAGTGCCGGCAGCCGATGCGATGCTACAGGGTGAGACGGGGGACAATTAAATATATCGTCAAATAAAATATGTTTATTTAGTGCTCAAAGAAAATGTATTTTTCAGTTCAGTGTATCTGTCAGTACGCGACAGACAAATACTCGACTGGCACTTCGCTAATTTGGAGTTTGCAAACGCTACACCGTTAGGCAACTTGTCACTGAAGCACTGGGATCAAGATGACGACTTCGAGTTTACTGGGAATCATTTAACAGGTATGTTGATAAATTAATTTAAGGGCAACCACGTTCGTACTAATACTTGAACTATAAAACCGAAAAAAAAAACTACGCAATAAATGTGCTGTCATTCTCAAATTTTTACTATAGCCGAAAAACTATCAGATGAAACTGTAAACAAACCCTGTTCAGATTATATTCATAAGCAATCTCATCATACCACTAAAAGTAAATTATTTAGACATAACATACATCACAGAGTGTTAGGTTCTTATACATAATAATTATATGTTTCATTTTCTTATTTTAAATTAGCATTGTTATGTCGAACTGACCACTTTGATCTCAAACACACTGGTTGGTTAGGAATTCCAAATTCAAATTTATTTCATATTTGAGCTTGTGTATTTGAATTTGGAATTTAGTGATTTGTTTTCGTGTCATTTCATTTTTCTTTGAGATTGTTCTGTTCACAATATGAAAATATCGTATTATTTACGAATACGACGTTCCTCCGTGGCACCAGTGCTGCAGAAACAGCTCGAAGGCTTAGCGGAGTGTATGGGAAAGCTACTGTAACAGAAAATATTGTAAGTACGTTTTTGGTTCCAATGTTTTCATTGTAGAAATGTTGACTTACACAACACACCCCTTGGATGACCGAAAACCCTAGCTGACAATCAAAAATTAAAAATAATCTTAGAAGCGACTCAGGCTTCGGCGTGTGTCACCAAAACAATTTTAGTAGGTACCACATGAATAGCGCGAAGCCATCCTACAAGCACGCGTCCAGTGCTGCATTACATTACTACCCAATCGTCAAAATAATGGGGGTATTATGAATTTTATCGTTTCTTGTCATGAAATATTAATCCAACACTAATGTCGGAAATGTTCATCACTGTTGAAATATGATAAAAAAAAATGTAAAATATAAAAGAAAACAACCCTTAAATCCGAATCCCAACACTCCTGTGATTTGTATTTAATGTATAATCAGAATTACGTAGGTATGTGGTTATAAATACGTTATGCGGTTGTTTGAACTTTTATTGACAGTGACCTCCGTATTAGTGAATTTTATCACGCCAAGTCTTCCTCATTCAGAAACACACTTACACACAATTACCGATAATTTGAATTTGATAGCCAATTATTATACCTAATAAATAATACCTGCTAAGTGTCTCTATTATATAACTTTACTCGTTTATAAGAATACAGACACTTACTTGGTAGGTATTATTTTATACTACGATGATTTGATGACAGTAATAGTGAGCGTACCTAATTATTGTTAAACATTAAAAGTATATGCAAAAATTTAAGATTTAAAACAATAGAAGTATCGATTTAGTGAGTTACGGCTATAAAATAACAATGGTTGAACACAGAAAAACCAGCCACCGATTACTATGGGAAAAGGTACAGGTACGTGTCTGATGTACCAGTACCGTATCTGGTCATAAGATTACGGCAGATCGGTATTATATAAATGAGAATCATGATAGAAAAGCTACTGCTAAGCAATTTGTCATCCTTCGTGGCGCAGCGGTCAACACTCATTCTTGCGACGTGGAGGCCCCGGGTACGATCCCCGGTCAGGTCATGAAAGAAAACGATCTTTTCCTGATTGGCCTGGGTCTTTGATGTTTAGGTATATATGTATCTATCATAAATATAGTATTGTTGAGTTAGTATCCCATAACACAAGTCTCGAACTTACTTTGGGGCTGGCTCAATCTGTATGATTTGTCCGTATATATATATTTTTTTTTATATCTATGTATATGTATAATTTATAAATTAAAAAAAAAAAAACATTTCAGATAAAGCCATCAAAAACTCCTTTGACGCTCGCTCCTTTCTCGCTTCCCCTTTTTTGTAAACAAGGGACATCAAGCAATCAACAAGTGACTTTTAAAATTACTAAAATGCGTAGATGAAAAACGGTACCTATACAAGTAATTTTTTTTTTTCAAATGCGGTAATTTCATATAAGCATCTAATATGAAAAAGAATGTTTTGGAATTATTTAGGTGTTAATTTGATATATATACTTATCTCACAAATTTTCCCAACAATTATTGTTTCAATTCGTCTGATTCATCCATTCGAAGTCGTTACAGAAAAAATCCAATATAGATCATTATCCTACTTTACTGTGCTTACATACTCGTACATACGTACTTGTCATCAGAAAGCAAAACCATTTTTTTAATTTTTATCAGTGGACAATTAGCGAAATTACCAAAATATTTATTAATTGTAAGCGCGCAGCAAAACGTCAACAAATATTTAAGTAACTAAAAAACTTCATACAAATATTTAACATCGAGATACTGCTATTTCCACATAAATATATCAAGTTTAGACTCCTGAGCTGTTGCCTTCAGCAGATTGATCGCCTGTGTTATGTATGTGTATCTATCTCCATTTGGTTATGTACGGACGACAGCAGGTCAAGCTACCTGAAACTGCCAAATATTCCCAATCAACCTTGAGTCTTAATGCTTAAGAGATAAAGTTGAAAATCCAATAAAGAAATCTGACAGATTGTAGGAGCTTACGTGCTATCGTCTGTACGTAAATCCGGATGTATCCTACTAATAATATAAATGCTAAAGTTTGTGAGGATTTATGTATGGTCTTGTACCGATACAAGAGTATGAAGGAGTAACAAACATGTATCCTCCTGTACACAGAACGGTTTTCGGTGAAACTTGGCTCACGGATCGTTTATAATCAGGAATAACGCACATGATAAATGAATCAGGGCTCTAGTTTTATTTAATAGCGGAGTTATGTATGCACTGTTGGATATGGTATTGAAAAAACAAAACAAAACAATACTCAGACATATTTCGCGTGATAAACCATAAAACTCATCAATCAACCATGAGATTAGCTGATCGATGAAGTGACAAACGGCGTCGATAAAGAAACACTCCATTAGAATGGTTTCCGTCGCTAATCACCTGGGTATTCGGGCGTTGGGTCTACGACGGCTATAACTTCAATTAGCCGATGCCACGGCACTCGTTAGCGTTTTACTGAACGTTTCCGTGCAATCCAGCACGATCGATGTGCCATTGTATCACACACAAAAGATGCTACCGAATAGCAATAGTTGTCCCTATAAGGGTTGTTTTACCTCGGTGTGTTATTTGTTTCCACTTAGCCCATCCTATCTAAGCAACGGTGAATCTGCTGGACTTATAAGGCTTTTGTATATAGCTACAAATTCGCCTAGCCTTTTACTAAATACATTTAGTGTCATTAATAGCATATAGAGCAGGCATACTATTAATGTTATTGCTTTGTAAAATAAACGTAAGTGCATCGTAAAAAGCCTTAATAAAAGACACCGTTTTATCCACAAAATGTTTTCGCAGTGAACACGGATTTTTCGCGAATGAGGTTCGACAGTGGCTCCGTTTGTGCCCAAGGGCTTGCTCCGTTATGAATGTGGAATTTTCGAATTAGTGGCCGGTTGTGATCTTTAGCAACGGATGGCGGATTTTAGCCCGGAGCGTCGGTTCGTGTCAATAATTACTATTATTTCTGGGCGCAAGTTTCCATCTTCCACAGCCCATAAATTATCAACTGACTTCTGTGAATTGTCATAATTACCGTAGCAGAAACCGTGAGCCCAGTACTTAGCTACTTTACACATGTGTAGGACTAACAACTATGACATACTCGTTTGTTTATGTTTAATTATAGCCTAAGCAAAAGTAAGAAGTAAGGACTATGCTACATAAATAATGTTGTTTGTCTACTATTCGTTAACCAGATTAGCATAATGTATTCTTCTGAGTTAGCTTCGGGTTGTCGCTGTCAGATGCTGAATAAAATTGCATTTGTTTAGATTTCATTTATGTTTGTCGATTACGCGTAAAATATAAAAAAACGAAGGAGTGAACTGTTGCGTCCGTTGTTCAGTCAAAAGATATGCATCGCGACATCCCCGAGACGCCTCTTTTGTAAGTCGACTGTGCGTGTGTTGTCGGCCATATTTCTTGGTGTTCGCTCGTTCCGTGGTGTGTTCTCGGCGTGGGTAGGTGAAAAATGACATCTTGATTGTTGTGCGTTATTCTACTCATGAGAATGTCGAGTCGCAGTGGTCGCGTGCACCGCCATTGTTGTGGTTCTCTGCCCCAGGGTCTACAAATTGAATGATTGTTAACCGTCCCGTGAAAAGTCTGTTATCGTGACTTGTCACGGAATTATGTGTACTTACGGAGATAACATATTTTGTTAGGATATTATAGTAAATATAATATTTAAGCCTCGTACACACTACAGCACAAGCCGCGCTAAACGTTATTTGACTTGTGCTACACAAATAATTTTTTCTGTTCCATTACTGATCATTATCGTGACATCTAATAGGCATGTTTCCTGGGTAAAAAAAAATGATTCTATTTAGTCCGTCATTCAGATTATAGAAAAATATTGGATACGTATGTTTTGTTTTATCAAATCAATGAAAATTTACAAATATAAAAGGCATCAAAGATCAGGAGTCGTGGCTGGTGATGTCACTGCTCACTAAAAAGTGTAGCGTGCAGTGACGTCACACGAGTTTTCAACGCACTGTGTCTTCATTTTTTGTTTATATGATAAAAAGAAAAAAACGTTTCTAGTATTTTCTGAAATCTGAGTGACGGACTAATTTTTTTTTTTAGTCAACTACCCTATTATAGACAGAAAAATATACTTTTTTATATCGTATTGCCCCCAAAACCGTAACGTTACAAATAAAATGAGTTTTGTCTGAAAGTAACGGTTTCAAACATTGAAATTAACAGTTTGTATAATTATTATTTAGTTGGCATAATTTCAACAAACACGGAAATTCTGTATTGCTGTACTATAAGTTATTTGTGGATTTAGCTAATGCTTATTTTTCAATAGGTTGGCACCTCTACGACTGGAGTAAATTTTACATTCCAATGATAATTATTCCCTGCAATAATTCACCGACTTGGTATTACTACTGAGGCATTCGCAAATCATAAATAAAACTAACAAAGCAACGGCCAGAATGAATTACAAGCTGTTTAGCTGTTTACCAACGACAAATGGCGTATGAAACAAGTCCCCGAGGTGGCGGCGAGGGCCAAATGATTGGGCTGTAGAAGAGTTCACGGCGGCAACAAGTTTTGATAAGAGTGTGCGTGGCAAGATGCGAGGCAGTAATGAATATGATACAAGCGCGACCTTCCTCATTTATCACTCGCTCTATGAATAAAATATCTCGACGTTCCTTTCGGATAGTGTCTGGTCGTGCCGGGACGCTTACGGCTCAGCCGGGCGATCACAATCTTTAACCTAGTACCTAATAATGCTGAGCTCTCGGGAGAAATTCATACTATTCGCTCTTGTCTCCTACGTCTCTTTGTTTGGTACAAAACTGCCACTAGGGTCTATTTTGTTCAGATTTCTGAGTACCTACTGTCTGTTTTCATCTTCGAGCAACACAAGGAATTTCATATAACGTTCATCTGTTACCGAAAAGAGCGATCATTTCGGATTACTTCTATTGATTTTGGATCTTTATTCTCTTTTATACTTATTATTTAAATGAAAATATGTACTATTTTGATACATTTGAATACTCTTCGCTCCTTCCCTACAATTCAGTCTTCCTCACCATGCATGATTCAATCTTCCGTAAAATCTTTAAACGGACAGGATAGAGGTCATCGACATGGCGAATGCTTAATAATCGAATGTATTCGCGACAATCCTGGAGTTTATGACCAGTGTAATAAATGGCGCGAGCCGCGGCATATGGCTGGTATGGGGTGTTATAACTATTGGATTCGTGGTTTATTCTCTAGAAGTGCTGTTTTTTTGATGTAAAAACTGAAGTTACCAACACATAATATCTATAACATGTCTTTCCCAAAGCCGATGGTTTTTAGAAAAGACGGGCCACTAAAAAGTGCAACTTATTTTGCATGGTATACAGTTACCGATAACTATGAAGTTCGTTCCTAAGAAAGTACCTACTTTCAATAATTGTTGCACATAAGTGTAGTGTAAAGTCATAAAGGTCTTTTGACACACGAGCATGTCAATCGCGACGGTGGTGTAGCCTGCGGAGGCGTCAGGGGCGTGGATGAATAAGCAATGAAACGGCGAATGGCTCTATTAGACCGCCATTGTTGCCTTGCGATCGCTCGACTTGCGCAAGCGACATGTATTGTTCGCTACTCGTGGCTTTCACTAGGAGCGATGACGTCACGCTTGCGACCTAAATGCTTACAGTGTTAGATGTAGTGCAATTTCCATTTATTGAGCCTTATATAGCTTGGAATTCACCCAATACGGTGGCAACTCGTTGTCGCGACTACAATGCCTTGAACGTTACTTGTATAATGTCTGAAGAAAAGCATTGATTGTATGTAGTAAAGTTTATGACTGAACTTTTTAGCTTTTATATTGATGTAAACTTCCATCTATGGTGTTACATTGCCACACAGTCAATTCCTATCAATTATTCCAAGTTGACTTGTTTAAAAAGGAAACTTGGCCCAAGATAGTGAATTATTATTGTTAGGCTAGCAGGAAAATCATTGAAGAAGTAATTTATCAAGTTTCTGTTTGACACGGATTTTCTGTGGTGCACATCACTGTGGAGGATTTATGTGGTACATTGTGTTACCACGAGTCGGCACTTTGTGCGTCTAATTGACAAGTGTCCGGAAGCGAACGGGTCACACCTGTCTAACGAGCATCGTGCACTTGATTGCACCCACTTGGCCCAACTAACGAGCTGCTCATCTTCGCCTATATCATATTCCTGCATTAATTGATTTAACGGTCTTAATTTTTTACTTTGTGCTCCAATGCTTTAAACTCTCTATTGAGGTTTTTTTTGGTACCTACCTCTGATAAAATGCAACGAACGGTGCGAATATTAAGTGCACTTAGAGATAACTTGTTTTTAATAATTGTGTTAATCTAGCTGAATGCAGTGCAGCAGGGCCCTCTGGGCGACTCCGGCCAGTAATATAATTTGTATCGTGTACGATAGTTTTGTTGCCAACAATTGGCCATTATCTAAGAACATTTGCACGCCCGCCCGTCATACTGTTTAATATACGATTTCTCGTCGACTATTTCTATCGGTCTAAATTTTACTATAAACATGGCCGTGTCTAGAACGTCAGTTTCATGAGTAGACCCCCATTTACTACTGATTATCATCCCTACTTTTCCCCTTAAAACTATTGCGAAACCCCTTTATTAAAGCTTCACAAAATATATTTTTGGAGTGACAAAGGTTCAATCTAATTTGAACTTACTACGTACTCATTCAAATTTTGATTATTCCACGTTAGTTTAAATCGGGTCTCCGCTCAACTTTCCTTTCATTGTAAAAGTTGTAATCCTCTTTGTGGACCCTAATTGAATTCACTGTTATGCTAATACTCTGATTTCCCATCTTATTTCGTTAATAGAGGTCTGTGGTAAACCAATTAAAGGGTACGTCGGTGGATTACTCAACTTTTGGCTAGTAGTTTGTGGGTTCTGCATGTACGAGAAATTTAACGTATGTTTCTTCCTTAGATAGGCAGATTCTTTGTTCCTTAGAATGTTATGTTATTATAGCCAGATTTATTAAGTAAGTAGCAGCAAGTCAATATTTAGTTATTTTTTGCTAAGAAAACATTTCAGCAAGCTTAAAATCACTACTCAGTAGCGTAACTGTATTTTCAAATGGGGTTGTAAACTGAAAGAACTGACTACCATTTATTGTATTCAATAATAGTTATATAAGTGCTTTCGCATAGTTTGTCTCTGATATGTGCAGATGTTTTTGTGCGGCGGTGCATATGTCGCTTTATTGCGCGTTTCGGAAGGCTTAGCATTCCGCCCGTGGACTCGGTCGTCTCTAATGCTGGCGTATTGCGGTTTTATTAACGTTGTTTCCTTTCGTATTACATTCCGCATTCTTGTTCACATGTAAATGTATTATCTATTCTCCGGGGTACGAGGATTTTCTTTAAATCTTTCTATCTAGTCGTGGTGGTTCAGGTTCAGGTTATTTAATTTACCTTTTCAAAGCCGTTTTACGATTGTCATTGTTAGTTTACAAAGATAAATAAAATTAAATTGTATTGGATTACTAACTTATAGTTGTATTTGACTCTTTAGTATAAATATTTCGCACTAGGTATGAGTTCATAGAAGCGTTGTGCAGGGTTGTGTCACTCCGTTCGGTCGAGTGGCCCGACTGTCACCGCAGCATGAATTGCGGACGCCCGTTCCAGTGCCCCTAGCGCTACGATGGCTGCCTACACAAAAACAAACGATTAGGTTTGATTTACCATTTACGTTAATCAAACCTATTCGTTTTTTCCGCTTAAAGCTTCCCAAAAGCCACAAACTATGACTGGTTTAGCCGGAATAATAAACTTTTTACTGTAGGTAATATAAGCACTGGAACATATTTCAATCTTGTTTATGTATTACGTTCTATGTACTTTGGATTAGGGTGGCGTCAGTTCCAGTTGGTCATGAAAACGGCCCAGATGTCGACTGGAAGCGCAAAATGAAACACGTTAGCGCTTCGGTTGACGTCAGTTCCCTTTTTGTCACGCCGCCCGTGGAAGGCAATTTATCAACTTTTTTATGAAAACTCTTGTTTTAATTTATGCTTACACTAACTTCTCAGCTCGTAGCTATCTACTACCTCATTTGCAACTACAGCTTTGTTGTTGTTTACGAGGATGACTAGAGATGTTTTGTATTTTAAAACAAAATACCATAGCACCTCTTTAAATGAATGTTTACGATCATGCTTATTTTCAAGGAGGCACTGAGTGGCGCTGGGACGTTTCTCGAGACGGTGCAGTAGAGACCATAACAATTTAATATGTAGTTTACGCTAAGATTTTTTTTTAAATACGTAAGTAGACATTTAGCTATGGTGGAGCGTACGAATGTTGCATTACAAGGCAGTTTCCGAATGAGGCGAAGCCAATCTTGCTGCTACAACTCACTCCACGGAACGCCCGCCTATTTCATTTAGCCCGGGACTTAGCCAAATCAAACCAGTATAAATTCTGCTGGACATCATTTGGCTGAGTTTTTCTAAAAAAGGACGAGGATACTAAGGTAGTTGGAGTAAAGAGCGAGTTACAGGTACATAGCTTCCTTCAAGGTGCGTGACTAATTTCAGATATTTTATCTGGATGTGTATTTTTAATAGCTTTATTTAAAGCCTTTAACAGATTTATATTAAGCATTTGTTCTTATAGTTTTAAATTTTTTAAGTAAGATTTGTACTGCAAAGCATGCTCACCAACACACATCTTACCACACATTCAACCGAACACCCATCAGTACCTCACACTTTCATACTTAGAATTCTTGTACTCTTTTTATTAAAACTTTTACATAACATAATCAGCCTATAATGTTCCCACTCCTGGGACCAAGGCCTCCTTTCGGTGGAAGGAAGTGGGCCACTAGTTGGTGAGATGTCACATGTCTTCTAAGTTGTGCCTCTAGGACATGCCGGTTTCCTCACGATGTTTTCCTTCACCGTTCTGAGAGCAGTGGCGATGAAATAATTTACACAAAGTAAAGCGCCTCACGGGGTTCGCACCTACCTACAACTCATGTAAGTCGCGTGGCCGATACCACTAGGCCACCGCTGCTCTATAATACTCGTATATTATATTATTGCCAACCTGCTGGCCAAAGCACCTCTCACGCGAGCAATTCGTACTATTAACGGAATTCAGAATAGGTTGGACATTTTTTCGTGTTACTTTGGTGAATTAACAAAGGTAGCTTTATATATAATATGTTACAAAAGCAACAATTAGTGTGTTTATTGTATTGTTATAATTATAAGGTTGTATTGTTTTAGTTGTAACTAGTTTTGTGTTAAGTAAGTTAAGTAATTGTGTAGTTTTTTAAAATTTATTAGTCTGAGCTATCGCATTAGGTTTCTAAACCTGTAATGGTAGTTGTAAGTTTTTAAAGATAAATAAATAATTAAATAATAAATAAATAAATATATATAACTTCTACAAGGCTATGTATTTATTCCGATAAGTATTGATTTAAGTTGGCATTTGGTTTTAAAAATGCACAGTGAGTTTTGTTTAATAGACTTCTTAAACGAAAATGGATATTAATTTAAATATGTACAATAATTGGATTGGACGATATTAAAATTGCACACTCTGCTCTAATAAATATCGAAGATATATCCACGTCGAAAATACTTGACAGTAATAATTCAGAACATGAGGAGTATTTACAGTAATTATTGATGATCTGCAGATAAACTTAGCTCTTATACAGTTTGGCGTGAGGACTTTACTTGACGTCCTTATTCTTACTGATTATAGGCTAAATAAAAATAAGCAAATACCATTACATGATAACTACACCTTTTTAAAATGATGGAGTGGAATATTATAAAGAAGAAATTGAAGATTCAGTAAAAAGTCCGAGACATCTTTGGTATAAAATTAATGTAATCATACATTTTAAACCACCCAGAACTTCACATATTCATCTCATTAACATTACCACACATCCTTTAATTAAACTCACTAAATAGACTCAACTTGTTCTTCATCACTACAGGCAAATCCTTAGAGGAAATCATTACTGCTAAAATCGGCATGCCGGCTGTGACCAGCTCCTGCGATGATTATGAATATTTATCAAAATCGGTTCATAAACGATGAAGTTATCCGCGAACAACCATAAAAAAGCATATAGGGTGAAGTACCCAATTACCAGCACTTTAAGAGTTACTTCTAATTTCAGCCTATTTATTATTGTGATAAATAGTTCTTTAACTGTCAAGGCAAACTCTGTAGTTCTAATATTTAATAAGGAAGACGATATAAAGGGAAAACATCGGTTGACCTCTATCCAAGATTTATTAGACAAGTTAGAATAAAAAATGGGTCTCTCACCATTTACTGGCACCATCACCCCCAATTAACAGCATAGAACGAGCCAATTATCAGCACATAACTATCACTGTTATGTATTGCATTAAATAAAATATTTAAATTTTTAAAATCTATTTTTATTAAGATTTTTATATAGTTAGTATAGTAATACAACATATTCATATCATATTCTTAGGCTAAATTTAGTTTTCATGAGCCAGATGATCACCATATTTTTGTACTCCTACTAGCATAACACAGCAGCCTGCTATAAAATAAAATCATTTGATTTGAATGCAAAACACTCACTTTTAATCTAATAATCCATATTAATATTATAATAATAGGGTATTTGACTAAAAAAAACTAATTAGTCCGTCAGTCAGATTTCCAAAAAATACTAGGCACGTATTTTTTCTTTTTTCATATAAACAAAAAATGCAGACGACACAGTGCGTTGAAAACTCGAGTGACGTCACAACACTGTACACTTTTTACTGGCCAGTGACATCACCAGCCACCACTCCTGATCTTTGATGCCTTTTATATTTGTAAATGTTTATTGTTTTGATAAAACAAAAAATACGTGTCTAGTATTTTTTGGAAATCTGACTGACGGACTAATTAGTTTTTTTTAGTCAAATACCCTATTGCGAAAGTAACTCTGTCTGTCTGTCTGTCTGTTACGCTTTCTTGCTTACTCCTCTCGACCGATTTTGATGAAACTTGGCACAGACAATCTTTAGACCCTGAGAAAGAACATAGGCTATCTTTTATTGAAAAAAAAAATGATATTCCCGAGGGAAATCTTAAAAGCGCGATATAACCGAATTCCACGCGGGCGAAGCTGCGGGCGGAAAGCTAGTATTTTTATAAAATTAAAAAAGTTGGATGGAACACATTTTAGATATAATCATAAAAAGTTCAGACTTCATCCAGCCAGTATTGCTCAGACCAATGGCCCACTCATCTGGAACTGACGATTTTATACCCTTGGGAAGCCTCTTGTTGGGAAACACAACTAATGCAGGTGTTACATCTCCGTTGGCGCAAAATGTGAACAGTACAGGATGAGCTGTTTTAGCTGTAGCGTGATCCACTTCATACACGTCTTTCTCTTCGTAACGAAATAAATTTGCCATTTTTGGGACATAACTGAAAGTTAGATTCATCCACATTAAAACACAAGCTGGGTCCTGTAAGATGTCAAAATAGTTGCAGAGATAAATTTGGAGTAACCATCCTTTGATGTCTAAACGTAAACGTTAAATGTAAACTACACAGTTTACATTTAAAAAAAGTATGAATTTAGTATTTACGTATTTTTTTCCGTTTATCGGCACCAGTGCTGAAAATTTGGAATTTACAAAATATTCGATCCAATTATCAACACTACGTATTTTACCAATTTATCACCATAATCTCAAATTCCACTCTTCAAATTATCCTCATAAACTATCTGAAATATCAGCTAAATCGGTAGTTTCAATATAAACTTTGTAGAAGATCCCGATATATCATAAAATGGAAACACATTAACTTACATCACAAGAAACAGGCAAAAACAAAAGAAACTGCAGGACACAAATGTTTTTTCATACAATTTCTGCCATTTTTAACTGTCAAAGTATGGTGTTCCCAATAGTAGGATTCCAAAATCATACAGGTATTTATTTATTGGTGTGGTACCCCAAATTAGTAAGCGAAAACCTTAGAATTTGACAATTTATTTGGAGTGCTGATAATTTGGTGCAGTTCTAGCGTTTGGGTTATTCACCCTATATACGGTCGAATTAAGCAATTTCCCCCATTTTGAAGCAGTTAAAAAGCTTTTGACATTGTTTCCGTCCCGATCCTTCTGCGCAAGTTAGAAAATATAGATCATCATCATCATCATCAACCTTTTTATCGTCCCACTGTAGGGCACAGGTCTCCTCTCATACAGAGAAGGATTGAGCGTAATCACCACGCTTGCTCAATGCGGGTTGGCGATTTCAGACCAAGTCCAGGTTTCCTCAATATGTTTTCCTTCACCTATTAATCAGTCATTGGTGTCCAAGATATACTTAGAAAGTTTTTTTTTTGACGTGACAACGTCTATTAAATTGGTACGGCGTGGAGTCATTCTCGAAAACACCGTAACGGCCGAATCTGACGCCACACGGAATCCACGCCTACTTTACCCCCACCCCTAGAGCGAATAGACGTTGTCACGTTCAAATATCGGCAGTAGACGGAGTTCTACAGACAACCAATTTTTTTTTTATAAATTATAAACCAGCGCTTGACCGCAATCCCGCCTGATGGTAAGCAGTGAAGCGATCGTTGATGGTAAAGCGCGCTAGTTTATTAAGAGCCTATTCACTCTAGCCTTGAAGACACTCAAATACATATAACTTTAGAAACATTACATTGGTACTTGCCTGACCTGGAATTGAACCCGCGCATTCATACTTGAGAGGCTGGTGTTTTAACCACTAGGCCACCACGACTACATTATTAAATAACGGACGAAAAATCTCTACGCACAGTACGGTTACAGTTACCGCATTGGTAAAAGTTTCTGTATTGAGACGCACATACATACCTATGTATTAATACATATTTTACAGTATATTAAGAAAACCCTGTCCGACCCGTGAAGGTGTTGTTAGGTATCGATAACTGATTCTACTAATGGATACAAAACCGGGCTAAACTTAAAAAAAATCCCCCTAAAAAAAATAAATATTATTTCACAAAAAGAGGTAACATAATAAATGTGCGTTGAGCACCCTTCCGCGGGCGTCGGGCGGCAAGGCACGCGGCACGTGGTCGCATCGCTATTCGCTCATAATAATACCGGAGTTGTCACTTTTTTAAAAATTACCAAATTTCGGGGAAGTTGGAATTAATTCGCGGGAAAAAAAGATTATTTCAAAATTCATTTGTATTGGTGCTATGATGGTTACGTAAAAGTTTATATTATATTTGGTCATGTGTTTACCTAACCTTTATTATCCTTATGGGTCGGACAGAGTTTTCTTAACATACTGTATATGTAGGTACTACAATATGTGGATCCACTGCAAATAATGCATTATTATTAATGTAGATAGTCAATTTATACATATGTCCATCCGGCGGCTTATTTAAAGCTTTGCCTCTTGCAATTACATCTGATGCTTGTCTGAACGCACATCTGATAAGGCAGCTAAATCGCCTTGTGAAGTTACTTTAATTAAAAACTGACTTTTTTGCTCTAGAGTACGTGTGATGTTAAGATAAGCTCACACATTAAACGCAAAAAATGCATAAATATTTTTCAAACGGTAATTATGAGTCATTTAAATAAAGTGACAGAATTTATTCAAATCCATGTTAGTTCTTTAAGTATTTGCTTTTGACAAAAAAGTTGATAAGGCACATAGGGGTGTCACTTGTGAAAACAACATCGGATGTTAGTTTAAAAGTCAGGTAGGTAGGTAATTTCAAGTAGGTAGTTTTCCGTACAGGTCTAACTTGCTGGGGGCGCCCGCAAAACGTCCACCGCAGGACAAATTTCGCTTATATTAACTTTTGCTTCGCTTGAATCGTGTGACCACTGCACTTCTCGTCGTCGGGGTGTGACTTTGCTTTCTGTCTGTCTCATTGAAACTGCCCTATCTTCTACGTTATTTGTTCACTTTAATGAAGGTTTTGTTTTATTTAATCTGATTGGTTGATTTGATTTTCTAGAAATTACTAATGCGCACGCTGAGGCCCGAAATAACTTGAAAATGCTTATTGCATTTTAAGTAAAAAAAGTAACTAGAAATTCGACAGTTGGTAGTTGGAGAAATCGAAAGTAATGAAAATTGATATTTAAGCTAATTTTCCTAAATGTTAGTGAAAAAGGAGTTTCACCTAAGGTTTTTCACCTGTTACTGGTGAAAGAGAGAGAGAGAGAGAGACGGAAAAAGAAAGAATTTTCCGTTCATTGTCGGTAAACATTACAAAGAAATAACACGAAAAAGAAACAAATACAGCTAGTATTTGTTTCTATTCTGCCCGAAACTGACAAAGCATATTGGTGCGACCCTATGCGAGACAGAGCCACAGTGTTGGTACATGGTGTGATATAATAAAGAATACACTTGAGCATGTATGGATATGGATCTATCAAATACTCGCCGAAACCTCGAACGAATGCATATCGCAATTTCGGCGTGGTCTTCTAAAAGCGAGCACTTAACCACGGCGTAATTTCGGTAAAAGGTTCAGCGGGCGCACCGTCCATTCTCTTCTTAATGTGTATTTAAGCGAAAAAGTTCGACACTCATTAACCGGATTGGCGGTTAATGAAACGCGTGCGACTTAGAATATTATATGTCCAACACCGCTACCACCAGATAATATCACACATTATTTTCACATCTCATTGAAGGCGACTCTCTTATTAACCTGTTTTTCGAGTTGAGATGTTAAAGTCCTGATGTGTTAAAGCGATAAACTCGGAAGTTTTAGTGGCTCGAGCATGGCTTCGACTGCGACAATTATGGGGCTTAGCGTCAATGTACTCAATGTGTAAATGATGGAGTTTTGCACTTGATAATCTCTGTGTTGGTCTAAAAAAACGTCCTTAAAATGCAGTTTATAATTTTATTTTCATAACTAAGTCAAGGATTTTCGATTCCTGATAGGATGCAAGAGGCAACAAATCCTAAGTATTTTGAAAAAGCTGAAATTGGCCAGATAAGGCGATTTGAAGTCAAAAATTATATTACAATTTTCTCACACGTCACCATATGAGTCGTTAATAAAGTCATGAAACTAACGAGCGCACTCATTAATGCATTTTTCATTCTGCACCATCGCTCGGTGCGATATTCCTGTGCCATTGAATTGTGCTCCAGCCGCTAACTTCCGCGGTGAACTTTTCCACCCTCAGGGCTGTGCCGTTTTTGCATTTTAACTTCTCGGATGATGAGGTCTAGAGGCACATAATAGATGCAAATTACTGTAAATATGTACTGGTAATGAAGTGTATAAATTAGATTGACTAACTAGATATATTTGCTAATTATACTCATGTATTTGCATAGGGTTCCCGGAAAACGGAAAATCTATATGTTTGCAAGTACTGCGCTTAAAACTGTGGAACCATTATGTTGATTTTCGCATTGTATGTTTTAATGTAATGCTTTACTAACAAATTCGATTGGTCTATTGTTCTAATAGATTAGGTTTTCCAAATCCAGCTGAGGACTATTTATGAAGGATAGTTCCCATTTGAATAATGAGGACCTGTCCGACTCAACACTCCTCCTGAACTTTAATGATGCATACAGCCAAAACGTGGAACTCTCTGCCAGCGTCAGTGTCCCCTTTCAAATCTAACACATCTGCGTTCAAAGCAAGACTTCTACTAATGCCCGATCCATCATAGAATTTATCCTTTATTTTCCAACAGGCGTGTTTGAGATCAAGAGCTGATCCATTCAGCAATAAAAGGTATAAAAAAATACGTTCTGATGAGTGTCCTCCAACTATTGTGTCTCTAGAATGCAGTAAACTGCTTGAGCCTTTAGTACAATAAATACTGTCAAAAAACGTACTATGAAACCTTGTTTGTAATTATTACGAGTACACTTAAAAATCGGAATCTGTTTGTGTTCTCTATTGTAAGTGTTGGTTGCCAACATTTGCCGCGTCTGTCTAAAATATGTAGCAATAAAAGCGCTTTGGACAATGTCCGGACGTGTTAGAATCCATTTATTGTTCTGGGCCCACGTGTTGTGGCTGTACGGTTATACACTGCCACTGTGGTGTTGTGACATTTACAAACATTTTGTTGTGTTGTTTCTCTGCCACAATTAAGTATCGCATAAAATTATATTTTTGCGAGTCCTCCTTTTCTTTTCTATAAGATGTCCTTCTAAGTTCTATTTTGGTACCTATATTTATCACACTTGGTATATTTGTCATACATCACCTTGGAGACAACTCTTTGTCCATCTGATAAAGATTTTGTCGTCTCACTTAAGACGGTAAAGGAGAAATAGAGCTGTAGGGGTTGGAAGCAACGTGTAACCTATTTGTACTTATTTATCAAGGAGATAAGTGTCTGGTGTGTGCGGCGAGGACCGCTGGCCGTCTTAACCCATTAGTTCAGAGGAAAGATAGCGGACCGGTCGGATTCCTTCTTTAATTGCTAAACTATCTATGCCGGCAACTGATTTACTAATGTTTTTATACCCAATCACAAACGGCCCTAACTAAAATGTTTATTGAGTAATATCTTTATGATTCACTCAATATTTGAGAATACAACACATTGTTAATAATACGTTTTCAAAGTGTTTGGGTTAGCTTCAATGTTTACTTATTAACTATCCTAGCGGTGTGTGTATTAATAATATTCATTGTTACTAGTAAAATTACGCAGAATAATAACACTGGTCATCACAAAAATCGCCCAACCCATATTTTACACGGAAACTCATGATTTTGTAATTAGAATGAAACCGATCGAATAATTATGGATTTGTTTACTAAATAACGTCATTTTTTTTTACGAATTAGTTAATAAATTGTTTATCTTAATTGTAATTTTTTTTAAATTTTACAAAAAAGAAAAATAAAGAAAATCGCTGTTTTAACCATATTTGTACCTTCAAGTTGAACACTCTGTAACTTTTTAGTCTTACATGTTATTGACACAAAACTTTCACGTCAATATTTGGTGTTTTCCCCTCTTACTCATTAGAGCAAGAAACGGCGAATGCAGGCAGTGATAACACTGCCTGCATTCGTCGTTTCATTGACTTTATTAAAATAGTGATGCTTCCTTGAGGAATTCGGTCCCATTCTTCTCTTATGGCGCTTTCCGAAGCTTCCAAGGTTGTAGGGGCGGGTTCTCGAGCTCTAACCTTCTGTTTTAACGTGTCCCATATGTGCTCTATAGGATTTTTGGATTTTTTGCTAGCCACTCCATAACAGGAAAGCCAACCTCTTCCAAGTACTGTGTAACAATACGCGCTACGTGTGGCCGTGCATTATCATGCAATAACTGGAGATTTTCTCCAATGTAACCTGCATAAGGCAACAGATAATCTTCTAGGATGTCCGTTATGTAACGTGCAGCAGTTAAAGAACCCCTATTGATAAACACCCACTCTGTACGTGCTGTCAAATATATCCCGCCCCAAAACATAACAGAGCCTCCACCGTAGCTGACAGTTTCTCTAATACAGCACTGAGCGTAACGTTCTCCTGGCCTTCTCATGACATTACGGCGAAAAAACTGAAGCCCACTGGTCTATATTCCAATCAAGATGTTCCCTCACAAATTGTAGTTTGGCTTGGCGATGAGAGCAGTCAGCTGTGGTCCTGTTGCTGGCTTGTGAGGTCTGAAGTTCTGTTCCCGAAGTCTTCTCATCGTGCTGTCACTTATAGCCACACCCCGCACTTCACGCAGCCGCCGCTGGAGATCTACACCATAAAGGTGCCGATTTCTTAGAGCCGATGTCACAATAAAGCAGTCATATCTTTGAGTAGTTACCCTTTGTCTTCCAGAACCTGTTCTCCTACGATACTGCCCAGTCTCTTGAAACCTGGTAAAATCTCCGAACAGCAGATCGACTGAGATGTAGTCGATGAGCGACAAAACGTTGACTGAAACAAAGCCACAACTTGAACCGCTTCAGTTTCAGTAGTATCCATTATTTTAGATTAATTTAATCCGAATTACAATGATAATCAATAAAGTAACAATCGTCAATAATGATAACAAAAATTAAAATTCCTGGTTGCGAATTAAATAGAGCTAAAGTGTGTTTATTTTAAAAAAGTTTATTAAGTACCCTCATTCGTAAACATTTATCGGGATCAAATGTCGAGGATCTTATTCGACCCTAGACATAAACATAAGATAGTTCTAAACGTTTATCTTTGAAATTGTAAAGAGCAATAGTGAAAAAACAGGGAAGGCCGATTTTTGTGATGACCAGTGTACGAGTATATTAATATTACAATGATCAATTTAGCCTACTACAGCCACTGCATATTTGCTGTCACCGAAACTGTGATCACTTTTGGTCTTCCGTTTAGAATTATATTTTCCTTAATCCAGTTAACGTTTGCAGTTCAAACGTTAAGTAAAATATTTTTACTTCTTACCTACTAAAACGGTGTCCTAGTTTATGTCAGTGTTTGCTTGAAAGGAAATTTATTTTCTTTTGATAAGAAAATATGTCTCACTTTTAAGGCTTTTCTTACCTTCCTATTTCTATTATGAAAGGATAAGAAAACATTGTTCCTTACCTATTGTACGTACATAATAAGTATGTTGATGGTAACATGACTTTCGACTTAGGATACAAGTCGGAGTATACAAAGAATGGTATTATGAGGGTATCTAACCATGGAGCGCCGTAAGCGCATTATTGCAAAGCGCGGGTGGCGACGGCGGCGGGTGGTTCGTGGTGAGATGCGACGCCTCTCGAATGTACAATGCGCCCTAAGCTCCGGGTGGACGTATTCACAGAGTAAGTGCTTTGGTAGTCAAAATGAACATCGCTTTTTGAGCCTTATTTGAAAATGCGACACACTTTCCCTGTAGTGGAATAACCATATGAGAGGATGAGAGGATAAGCTATGGCAGCCTGCATGAGACTTCGCGGCTTTTTAATAAAACATCCCTTTTAAGGTTTTATAGGATTTGGAAGGGATTTAAATTTGTTTCACTTGAATCTTGGGAAGGATTATTTATCTCATTACCTTAGCAAAACTTTTACATATTTCAATCATTACGACTTTGATTGTTCTCTGTCAGAAATACCTGTTCAGTACAAAACTTCTATAGCATCAGCGTCATTAGATTTAGTCAACGAATTAATTGAATGAACGACGAGCGTATAAAGAAACTAATTCGCATTCATTATCTTTCTTCGGATTAGTTAATGTGAATGTTCTGGTTGACAGTTAGGAACGCCCAGCTATGCAAATGTCATTGTCTCTAATGCGTACGCGACCGCGCCCTGGCGTATGGAGCTGCCTACGCAGTTTAGGAACTACGACAATCTCAGCCAATGAATATTAACAATTCGACTTAATATGATGCCTATTGCCCACTGCGACAATTAATGTACCTATATTATACAAGCACGCGGCTTTGACTCTTGTGAAAATATGTATATGCCACAGTCTGTTGTGTAGGATAATGACATTAGCATTAGAGAATATGGCTAAGTAATCCATCTAATCTGAACCAAATTGTCCCTCTACGGTTTAAAAGTCGACATCTGCTTCTTTCAAACATTTCTACTAACCGCTGAGTAGTTTTCGTTTATTTTACTAATTTTTACTTTGAATTTGCTGTCTGTGTAGCAGCTTCTACCCACGACTTCGCCTGCATAAAATTTCGTCTCCCGGCCGACACCCATTGCATTGCATCGCCTACTCGCGCGATGACTTCGTTTTTGCTCAATGTTCTTTCAGACTTTTCTTTGGTATTGCTCAGCCTTTAATGGTTCCTAGCGTGATGTTAATAGTAGTAACCTATATAGCCGAAAGGAAATCAAGAAATCCAGAATTGAATTACCAAATGCAAAAATAATGTAATTATTCATATCCGATTGTCAGTTCCAAGGATTAGCACCTTCAAAGAAACAATAACAAAATAACCATACCATCAGCTTTTTAATATACACAGAGTAATTTACAGACAAAAACAAAGAAAATTGTAAATAATTTTTTTTTTTAATGTTTGAGCTAGGATGAAATCTTTCGAGCAGCGACATCTTTCCCTGAGTTCATCTGGGAAAGATGTCCCCGCACCATTCCGTATGCCCTTGGAACGCTGGACACGGACTGCGCTCGCATAAAGGGTGTTAAAAACTACGTCGTATGTCATAATAATGCGAATAAGAATCTGCGATCTTCTTGTTAGAAGAAAGGCTAGGCTTGTTCTTGGTAGAAAAGATTGTTATCTTCTCTTACTCTGTCCTTCACATACGTCTGACTTTGTTCACTCTTCATTTCATATTCAATCTATTCTTCTGTGGAATGCGCTTCCTCTTGATATCAGGATGGCCGCCAGTCGGTTTGCATTTAAGCGGAAATTGCAGAGTTATTTTCGCAACAGTTAGGGAAGAGTCGTTACAACACCTGTCTCCCAAATTTTTAGTTTTGTATGTATATATTATAAGTATAATATATTTTGGTAATAGTACCTATGTATGTTTATATAGCTTATTAAGTATTTTTTATATAGTGTTAAGAGTATGTTTTCATAATAATGTTTTCCTTTAAAGCACCTGCTACTAATCTCTTCAACACCTATGGTTGACTGGTAGAGAATGCCTAAGGCATTAAGTCGGCCATTGTACAATTTATGTGCGAAAGAATAAATAAATAATGCATAATTTTTAATTTTTTATATTATTCAAAAATCTACTTTTTTACTAATGTTTTGTAGTCATTGATTGGATAGATGAAAGGACTGTCTTTGTAAAACGACATCTAACTTTGTAAAATTCCACGGTAAATATTATTATTTGTTAGTTATAGCAACGCTACGAAATTAAAAGCTTTCGTCGTAGTTTTAATTAAATGGTAAAGATACATAAATGAACATCCTATGATTTCGCACAAATAAAAGCGCTTACTTTTATAACCTAAAACTATGACGATAAATAAAGGCATTGTCACACAGCCGCTAGATCGCATGCGCAACTTTCTCTATTATGTAAGTGGTGATTGACACGGTGCGCGCGCGCAACCTATACCAATCGACCAATTGTACAGAGCTTTTCCGTGTTAAAAGATCGCGAGATTGAGACGTCACGAGTGCGGCTTGTCACATTCTCACATTCAACTGTTACGTCGTTTAATAACTGATTTCGAAATTATACTCTCATAAGCAGTGGTGGTTTTGTGGAAACGTCCCTGACTTACGACTTGTACGTTGTGGAATATAAGTTATATTCCACATATATAACCCAGGCTGGCAGTTTATTTTGTGTGATCTATTTCATCAATGTTATAGGTTGCGAAGCATTAGTTATAATTTTAGTCTTTGTCGTGTTCATTGAAAGCCCTGCTTTCTTGCTTTGATCTGATAATTGTTATAGCATATGCTCTAAATTTTTTGGGCACTCCGAAAATAGAATTAGATCGCTTGCAAAACGTAGGTGGTTTAATTTTTCGCCGTTTATTTTGAGGACATTTTTATGCCCTTCCAGTTTTCTGAGTAACATCTCCAAAGTCTGTAAAGCACTAAAATGACAATGGGCAGGACATATGTCAAGAGAAGAAAATGGGAAATTGACCAAAATAATATCAGAATGGTACCCTAGGGATGGTAAAAGAAGTAAAGGACGACAAACTAAACGCTGGGAAGACGATATTAGGAGGGTGGCTGGTCCAGAGTGGATTAGGATAACCAGAGATAGAGAGAGATGGAAATCTTTAAAGGAGGCCTTTGGCTGTTTCAAATAATCATCATCATCATCATTTCAGCCGAAAGACGTCCACTGCTGGACATAGGCCTCCCCCAAGGTTCTCCACGACGACCGGTCCTGCGCCTCCCGCATCCAGCGGTTTCCCGCGACCTTCACCAGGTCGTCGGTCCACCTTGTCGGGGGCCTACCCACGCTACGTCTTCCGGTGCGTGGTCGCCACTCGAGAACCCGTCGGCCCCATCGGGCATCGGTCCTACGGGCAATGTGTCCAGCCCATTGCCACTTCAGTGTTGCAATTCGTCGGGCTATGTCGGTTACTCTCGTTCTTCTGCGGATCTCCTCATTCCTGGTTCGATCGCGCAGTGAAATCCCAAGCATAGCCCTCTCCATTGCCCTTTGAGCGACTTTGAGCCTTCTTATAAGGCCCATTGTTAGCGACCACGTCTCAACTCCATAAGTCATCACTGGCAACACACACTGGTCAAAGACTTTTGTCTTGAGACACTGCGGTATTTCGGACGAGAAGATTCTACGTAGCTTCCCGAAAGCAGCCCAGCCGAGTTGGATTCGACGATTGACCTCTTTGTCGAAGTTGGACCTTCCTAACTGGATAGTTTGTCCCAGGTACACGTAGCTGTCAACAACTTCGAGAACAGAGTCTCCAATCTTTATAGGAGTCGGTACAACATGGGCATTAGACATGACTTTCGTCTTGCCCATGTTCATTTTAAGACCGACTCGCTTGGAGGCCCTACTGACGTCTTCGAGCATTGTATTCAGGTCCTCCGCGGTCTCAGCCATGACTACGATATCATCAGCAAACCGAAGGTGTGTCATGTACTCGCCATTGATGTTGATGCCCAGTCCTTTCCAGTTCAGAACCTTGAAGACATCCTCCAGTGCAGCGGTGAACAGTTTCGGAGAGATAACATCTCCCTGTCTGACACCACGCTGCAGAGGTATTGGTTTCGAGGTCTGGTCCTGTATTCGGACTGACATGGTGGCGTTTTCGTACAAACCCTTCAGCGCTTCAATATATCGATAGTCTACTTGGCACCGCTGGAGAGACTCAAATAATACCGGTCCAAAAAGTTAAATTGTAAATAAATAAGAGATATAAATAATAATTAGTCATAAGATTATGATAAAGAAGATTAAAAGATATTAGTCATAAGATTCATTTTGTAAACTTTAAACAGCAATAAAGTCTTATTTTATTTTATTTATTTCATCACTGCTGCTCTCAAATATATTTAAAGATAAACATCATTAAGGAATCGGCATGTTGTACACTGAAAATTTAAAGATTTGCGACTTCTACTAACCCTCATTGGGCCTGTGTGGAGGGTTACGGCCCATGCTCTATCAGTCCACAGAAAAATAGCCTGTGTCCCAGCAGTGGGAAAGTTTTAGGCTAATTATGATATGGGAGAACCTACCTCAGATTCAGTATTTATCAAAGCGTTAATAAATTATTGCTAAGTAGTCGATTTGATTTACAAGGCTCTTTGTTGGGTAAGCTGAAGCTATAATTCGGATGATTAAGCGAATGTCATTTTAGTAATAAATTAAAAGAGTTTTACGTATTTTCTGATCATACTAATATACGTCGCATATTAACTGAGTTAAGACATAAAATGAAGCACATAAAAATAAAAAGTATTTGGATGACTAATTGAGAAACACGTAGACCAACTCTTCAATCAATTAATCAATCGGTCAATTGACAGAGTCGAGTCTATCTAAGTTGTTAATTTAGACGAGAGTGATGAACAACCGTGTCCAACCCTAAATGAATAAAAAAACCCGATCTAAATTAAGTTGTAAATTGTTCTGCCCTTGTATAAAGGGGACGATCATAAATCGACGGTGTAGTAGGGTCATAAGCGTCCTCTGCCGTTGTTGCCGGCCGGTCGGACATCTCGCTGGCATGTATATGATTATTAGCGGTCCAACTTATAAATTTCCTTTTAAAACTACTTCTGAGATCTTTATCTCAATGGATGCGAGCGATAAGGCCCTGACTCGGCGAGAAATCTCTCATATTATTGTCACCGCGCTCAATTTTATTGTCACCTATTTGCCATTTGGGACTGATTTAAAATAGCTTTTAGCATAAAATAAGGCTAGGCCATTCGATTATATCACCTTATTTAATCAATTCAATATTAATCGAGTTTTCGCGTTCGCTACAGGAACATGACAGTTAACCAGATCATAGATTGTTAGATTAATATCTCTCGGTATGACAAATTCGAATATCAAATGACTTTTTGGTAATGATCCGGTTTGTCTTTGGGTAACAATTTTATAATGTATTCCGATATATCCTGGGTATGTGGACATTTCACAAGTTAATAGGCTTTATGTGAATAATATTTACATAATATTTTGCAATATAAAATTATTTTCATATTTCTGAAGTAAATTTCAATTATTTCTATTTGTGGTAAACGCCCACAAACCGCCTAATAGAAGCTATAACTGTAAATGTAATCTCATTACCACATTGCAAAATTCTATTTCCATTACAGCATAACGAGAATTTATTTGTTCTCTATTTTCATAAGTTGCGTTTGAGAACTCGATACTGGTGCCTATTTGGCTTTTCGTGTCCTTGTTGGAGTAATTGTGAAGTATTCGCGCAAGTACTGATAAGGCACACTGGAAAAGTAGCAAGAAAATTACTTTTGAGTCAGTCTGACGATAAATAACGAGATGAGACTTATTATGTACTTAATAACTTGGTTGTGTATCCGGTGTATGTTTTGCATAATGGCGGAGAACACGCATGCGTATTTGTTGAGGACCTGCCGCGGGCGCACGAGTCGCGACTGACGCCGTGGTTGCAATGCCGCTTCTAGTGTTCATGGATTAACAGCCCCGGGTCATTAATATCGTGCAGGTTCTTTATTTAAACATGAAATCAAAGCATTAAATTTATTTTTTTGTGCTGATGATTGCGTGGGCATGCAAAGTTTCAAATTGACTAAATCATTTTTTGAGGGTTGATCGGTTACATAACACTAAACCTATTTGAATGATATTCTTCATCTTTAATGACACACATTAACTAACTCAAAATTATTCAGTCCAAATCAACCACGATGGCCAAACCAGCCATGGATGTTCATGGCTGATTTTCGTCAGTCAACCCTGGTACAGAAAGTTCACTTTTGGTTCGTCTACTAGCAATGTAGTTTTTAACTTGAGTTGTGCCACAAAGGAACTTTAAACATACAGTAAAATAAAAGAACGATACGATTAGAAACTATCAGTGAATAGGGACCAAGTTTCCCTTTATTATTGCTTCCAAAAAATTGTGTTATAAATGTACTTTGTTCTCATTTATTCTCTTAGCGTGGAAACGGTTTCCGGAAACCTGAAAGTTCTTAGAAATACCGCTTTGAATGGCGCATCAGTTTTAGTTTAAATTTAACCTTGATAGTGGATACACTTCGGCATAAAGATACATAGCAATGCTTTAAGGTCATTTTAGTCTTCGGTAGTTATGAGTTATCTCGTGTGTGCAACCACCGAATATTAATAACTGTAATATTTCTCTCACGTCGCCGAGCCGAGCCGACGACACGGAACTTGCTTTGACATTTGGATTAATAACTCCATGAATGTTTTAAAAGGTCCCTGGTTATTATTATAACACGGCAATTTTATAGATTATATACGATTATGGCTACATTTTCTTTAAAATTAAAATGTAGGTGCAGGTTGTCTGATTAAAACTTCTTTTTTTTTATATGTTGTGTTAAAGTTTAACTAAGAAATAATAATCTTTTTTTTTAAGTTATTTGAATCTATTTTTTATTTCACAATACTATATAAATATAAATAGTAATATGGATTTTCCATTATTTTTAATTCATTTGCTCAGGTCGCTAATATTACAATGAAATATACCAATTTAATTGAAAGTCGATTCAGTTGTCATTCGATAAAATGTTAATTAAAGATATGTAATATAGATGCAAGAGAAATGGAAATATGTATATGTAGTAAGTTGTAGTGGTGGTCCCATGTTTTCGCTTGCGACGGCACCTGCAGCGGCCGCTCGGGTGAGCACGCGCCTATGCGCCGTGTTCCTGCAGATAATGAATACCAGTTAATTAAGGAACATTAGCTCGAACATCGGCGCCTCCACACGATGAAAGATCCAGCCTGTGATTACCACTCGAACCAACATCGTTAAACAAATAATTGTGTTTCCAAATAATTGTGATGCAAAGTCTAAGTTTTTCTATAATATAGTAGAACCTCTATAAGTAGAACATCAACGGAGACGCCAAAAAATTCGAGATGTAGTGTTTTCGACTTATAGAGAATTTCCACATAGCGGATTTTGATTCGACATTGAGAGATTGAGAATCATCCTTATAAAAAAATTATAAGGAGTTGCAGAGGTATAATAAATAAGAATTCAAGTTGCAGAGGCGACATACATATTTTTGTGCAATGGTGTACTCAATGGAGAATTCTTCAAGTATCTCTATTGTTCGAATAATAATAAGTTACCGATTACCGACATAATGAGTCTCAAACAATCGAGTTGTGAAGGTTTGTAAAATAAAACATTGATATGTTCGAGATACACAGGTAAAATTTAATTTTTCGAGTTATGGAGGCAAAATGTGTACCAAAATGGTTCGGAGGAACTCCCTAAATATATTAACTAATAGAGGGTTGAGATTTCGAGTAATGGAGGTTTTAGTGTTTGAAGGGAAGGCAACCAACCATTTTTTCGAGATTTGTACGTTTTCGACTTATCGAGGTTCGACTTGACGAGGTTTTACTTACTGCATTTGAACTACATAAAATATATGTAGTTTATTTGACAAATATTGGGTGACGATAAACTTAACCGATCCACTTCACAAAAACGTGTTATACATAGTTGAAGTCAATAAGGATTCCCACTACATAGTTGATACAAATTTGCCTAGTAAATCTAGAGCTTTGATTTGAAAGCAAAATTTTACTTGGAAAACCTGCAAATTTTGCTGCACAAATTACAGCCTTATAATATTACATTCTTGAAGCAAAATCAAATGAAGAATTGAAAACAAACGATAAACCAAACTATAATATAACCGTGCCAGTATAAATATTATAAAGGCGATAGAGATGCCCATATCATGTACAGGGTTCCGTAAGTACGAAGCTTTGAGGGGAAATTCGCAGGCCATTCACATACAATTGCGAGAAGAGGCTTCGATAAGCTGTTGCGAATGCTAATGTTTTCTAAATAAAATTTTATCGTATGGCGTGTGCACTATCTGTTGGCAATGTCATGTATAGCTAGTTAGCAGAAATTATAAGCGTTTAGGGAAAATATTACTTTTTGTAACTGCAATGTGTTACTGGATTTTGTCAAAGTGGTTCGTATTTTTAAATGTCGATGTTTTGATTTTGAAAGTCACAAAAATATAGTGAGTTTTGTGTACTTAAAATAGACAGACGATGAGGAGTACATTTTTGGGCAGGATGTTTTATTTGGTCCATTTGCGGATTAAGGATAATGATTTAAGAAGTGTAAAAGATCGCTCTTAGCGATAAGACCATTGTGTCGCCCTTTGTGATATCTTCATATTTTTATTCTGTAATTTATATGGCGTCATAATAAAGAGTATTCTGTTCTAAGACTGTAGTAAAATTCATACATACATAACGTCGCGCCTTCTTTCTATGGGAGTAGGCTACATAAATACATCTTCACCTGCTATGACCCTTATGAACTCCTTTAGTTAAGTATGTCTTCAGAAATTTCCAGTGGACTTGAAACTAGGAACTCCATTGATGAATTCATTAACCCAGGCTTGGAGTTATAGTATTTGCGACAAACTGTAGTAAATGAACAAGGAGTAAATTACGAAATGCCGGGCCCATCTTTATGTGGGGTGTACAGGAGACGTGTTGTAGGTGTTAAATATTTAAACATATGCGTTACCTCTCAGTTAGTGATATTGTAATGATGTATTGTTTCAGGTAAGTGGGCGGGGAGCTGCTTGGCAAGCGGGAGATGCGGCGACTGATACACTTTCAAAACTCCATTGTGCAATAACTTGTCATCATCGTCACGTGGGAATGTGCTCAGTTGCCCTTTGAAACAATACTTATGTATTGTTTTGTACTTGCTAACTTTGTAAAGGTTAGTAAAATAGATTTTGAACGAACCGATAAAATTCCTTTTTATAGGCTGCTAAGATTGTCGAAGATTTTCGGAATCGCGTGTTTACACAGGCGCTAAATTTTCATCAGCAACAAGGGATCACTCGAGAGAATATCCTCCCTAGTTGAATTATGTAAGCTCGTGCTTTGATATGATAAGGAGAGGGAGCGATCGGAGCCAGTGCTCTCATTGTGTTGGCCATAATCTTGCGTATCGCGTAGGACTCGTGTCGGAATGCGAGTTTATTTTAATATTTAATAACTCCCGGGCGGGCGAAGATACCGTCTGCTCAGAGGCGATTCTCTGTTCGTTTTTCCTCTGTTATCGCAGTGCTTTTGTGTCACGCTTTCGCTCTTATTCGTTTTACTTAATCACGCTGCTGATCAGCTCGAGTGGCTGGTTGGGTTCGCAAATCAGATCGATACTACTTCTTTACTTTGTCTTAACTTTTAAATAAGTCTGAGTTAAATAATCCATCTACCATAAGCTTGAAATAAAATGTAAGAGTTTACGCATTATATTAACGCATTACAAACAAGGCAGTCATTGTTCGCTTACAAATAAATTGTAAACATAATTACAGGGCATCACGAGTGCGCGCCAAAGCCTAGGAGAGCGCCATCAGTTTCTTTGAGCTGTTAAATTTGACGCCTCCCTACATAAATTGTTGGAAAGAGCGCCGAGCGCACGTGACGCGCAAATAAAAATACTAATTCAAGTGGGAATTTATCGTCTAATTGTTTTGTATTTATGAGCTCGCCGGCACATTGTTGTGAGGCGATAGCTGCAACCGCTTGACGCCCGGCATAAAACAGAATAACGAACGCAGGTACTGTACAAGGCTTCGCTTAAAGTCGCGTCGTGACTCGCAATATTAGCCTGTTGAAAATATATTTAGGCTCGGATTACGTTTTACTTTTCAGCTTGTCACCGTAGAGCGTCGCGGGGACGTAACCTAAGGTGCGCATTAATTTATCAAGCCAGCTTTTATCGTAATGATGGTCGCGGCTGAAAGTAGGTCAGGCAACTCAAGTCATCTGAAATCAACGCAGTATTTTTTAATCCTGCACGGCTGCACGCATTCCTCCTGTTTCTTTGACCTGATTATTTATTCCGGGATATTTTCGTTTATGTTATTTACCTAGAACAGGGGAATGAGGGGGACTGATAGATGTAACAGATAAAAGGCGTGTCCACGGTACCAACTTCGACGGTTTCAGCGGTTTTTTGAATCTGCGCCAACGATTTATTTGTTGTTTCTTCTGGCGTCGACGATACGGAAGGAAACACTTCACTTTGATATTTTTTTACTACCGACCTCCGGAATTGATTAAACGTGAAGAATTTAATGTGGCGCAACGTCGATAGCCGATCCCGAAGTCGATTGCGAAACGGGCGTGGGAAAAGGCCTTTATTGAGTATTTAATGGAAGTAAAACATTTTGGGAATCTCATTTATTAGCCTCCTGTTCAATCGTTTGTTATTTTCGTATCTACTTAGTTTACAATATTTAATTAAATTTGATCACGTCATCGTAATAAAATCGTGGGTGTTTGTCTCTACAGAACAATTGTGACAAATTCACAAAAAAGGCTAACTTCAATTCCTACCCAACTAAGCTCAGTGTACGTTTTAACTTCAAACAATTTTATAACTGTTTCAATAGTCGCTCTGAAATTAACTTAATGATCATTGAAATAAAGTTGATATTTGTCTAGCTTGAAATAGGGTGAAAGTGAGCAGCACCAGCAGGATAATTGCGTAATACATTATCAATAGCGATGGTTTTCATTTTGACAGTTCAACAACGTTCATTGCATTATTTACGTTGCAGACGTATTTTTTCAACATATGAAGCAATGGATTAGCAATATGCCTCAAAATTATTCAAATTGATAATAATAGGGTGCTACGCAATTAGGGTGCTGGCCTCCTTTACTCGGCAGTTCTATAGATGTAAGTTCCCTCATGACGAGATAAGTGGATGCACTTACACTTAAAAGTCAGGTATGTTCAAATGTGATTAACTTGTACATTTGAGAAACCTGACTTTTTACGTATTAGACACAAATGATTCTATATATTAAGACTGTGATAGTGATAGACATGGTGGTTGCGTGTAGTAAAAACAGCACGGTTGTTAAGCACAGGGCTCGCGTACATAAAGATTATGAATTAGTGACAACCAAATTGTCTGTCAGTCAAATGGTTGCTGCAGGCATTGTCTGGACGCATGCAAGTGCTGTTATATAAATTAAGAACTACACGGTTACAACTCAATTTTCAAATTGTTATGCAGTTCATGTAAAATTATGATTTCCCAAAAAAACCCGTGAGAAATAGTGTGAAAAAAAAAACTTTTATCAAAAATGCAGTACAATTTTAACTAATATTTGTTACTTGTATCTTGAAGTTCATTAATTGATATATGGCATTTGTATGTTGTGCTTAGTGCTTTAGGAAAGCTTTATATCTAGCTGAAAAGGTGTTATATATAATCCCCCTTATTCATAAAAACTGCTTAAAGTTAACGAGTGATTAGCGATTATTTAACTATACATTTTTGACCTTTTAACGTCACTTAACTTAAATCATCCTTTACGAATAAACACCACAGTGTTTAAGGGGTTTATTCATAATCGATTTTTAAAGTAAAGTGACCTCAGACCTGCAAGCGTCTAAAATGTATGTTTAAAAAATCGCTAATCACTAGTTAACTTTAAGCAGCGTTTATGAATAAGAGGGTATGACGCTCCGTAGAGTTAAGTATTGATGACTCCCAATTGAAGTGCCGCCTCGTGTTTAGTAAAGTCAACGTCACAGTGAGTTTAACTGCAATTCAATTAACTTAGCAAGCAATTCAAGCGATCCGTAAACTTCACTTGTAGTAGGATTCTAGTATGTTGTTATCACTTTAGGCACGTTTCCTCAATATAAAGTATGTTAATCACATTTGTTATTAACTGTGTAAATTGCGTAAACCTATGAAAATATAATTGAATTGTAAAAAAAAAGTATGAAGTTTATGATTTTCTATCTTGATTATTAGAAGGGCCGGTAGTACTGAATAGTTGTAAATTATAAAACGTGACTATAAATCACAAATATTTATTTTTCTTTATCTAATTGACAATTAAATTAAATACGGTAGTCGTTTTTGCCAACTATTCAACAATTGGTCTAACTGCAATGCTTCGAAATCGCCTTCGGGTTGTGGAGCTCAGACGGCAGTCGCTTCACGGAAAGTATCGAAATTTAGCAAAAAAATCAGCACATAGACTGGTAAAGCGGACCTCAGACTCCAAAACTGAAAAGCTTTGGATGCGACTGGGATTAACGCAGCTATGATGATGATGATGATGATGATGACGGTAGTCGTTTTTTAACGCGTGGTCAAGTAGGTATTACAAGTATTTCAAGTATTGTTTGTGTAAGTATATTACATAGTTTCAAAAAACTCTTAAGCCAGCAATAGTCATTGGTCCAGATGGTTTCAAATAAAAATCAGTAGCCATATCTAAATGAAAGCAGTTGGTGCAAAATGTAAATGAATGTTTCTTCCTTCAAGGACAATACCATTAAAAGAAACGTTTCCTTTTCAATTTTCTCACGCACCGGTCGTCAGACGTCCGCGATCTTGGAGTCGCTCGATCATGAAAATATATAGCTTCATTCGAACGATCGGTATCGGAAAAGCTCCTTAATCGGTTTTCTTTTATATGAAAATGGACTTTCAGATTTATTACACCATTTTGGTTGCGAAAAACGTGATATACGTCTGCTCGGGTTCAGAATTGCATATTAAACAAAAATTCAACAACGTACCGCTACATATTTTAGAGAGAGTGGATCTTTGCAAAGTTGCTAAAAATATTGGCTATGGAAGGAAAATGCTTAGGGAAAGTGTGCTTGCGTTGAATTCTTATTTCGTATTCATTGTACGTTGAAATGAATCATACCCCTTTTTTGGTATGGATGGGAAATCATCAAATGACCTCTCCCGCTCTGGGCAAAGAGTAAGGGCGTGTCAGACTTTTATTGAATTAAACCCACCCTTGTTCCTTTACTTGCCAGTGCGCTAGGGCCACGGTTTCTCTTTCAACCAACCTGCATAGGTCTTCGAAGACGCCGTGACGACGTCACGACCGTGGCATGTTGCTTACCGTCCGCGCGCAAGCCCGCTCCTACGGTGGTCGGGAGTTCGACGTTGTCTCTCGACCAGGGCGTCTCCTGTGGCGGCTAGAGGCGTAAGGGCGCTGACATTCCCGCACCCTTAGGCCTGACGCGCTCCGCGTCTTCCTTTGCCAGTATCATTGCTCCGCAGAAGGAAGTGACATCCTGCCATGCACTCTCGCTCCGGACCATGACCTAGACCAGGGTCAGGTATGCTCCACCGTCTCCTCAGGGCGACCCCCACAATGGTGACACTATGGCGTTTCCCACCGCCTTATACGGAACAGGAACCTCCCGAAACAGCTGTGTCCGGTGAGGACCTGCGTCGGGCGGAAGGTGAGGGCGCCATGGCGCCTCTCTAGCCACTCCTCAAAGTGGGAACTGGCCGCTATTGTGGCGTGCCCAATGGATCATACCCTTGAGTCGAGATGTCGCTGCAGAAATGATGTAGTAATGGCGATCACATCTGCAATAATTTTAAATAAAAGTCGAGGCACTCTGTAATAGTTTTTACAGTGTATAAATTGCACCTCGAATATATTTCAGCATGTTGTGCATTCATATGGGAGTTAATTTGGGCGACTCAGTGCGGCGATAAGACGACACGCACGCGAGCCATCTCTTGTGTCGCAGTGCGTGTTCAATGCGCACGCGCATCGTAAATCTCTGCGAACGAACACCGAAGACTGATTTCAGGAGTGCAGACCGCTGTATGCGTCCTTTAGCTGTTGTCACTGTAGAGACGATTGCGGCTTCAATACGTCGAAAGCTTTCCTTATAGAGTATGTTTTTTCTTGTCCAGCTGTCAAAATATTTTTCCTGAAAGCTCTTAAAACGTTCTTTAGTTTGTACACATTTTTGGCTCTATAGTGTACACAATGTTCGAGTTTGATTTATAAAGTGAGATTTCAAATTGCTGAACGGTACAATAGTTTAACAACTTAATGTATTTAATGACTTACGACGTGTGAATATTGTAGCTTAAACAATTCATTTTATACTTATCACCACGTATGTTAATAGTACAGTCAATCTGCAATTTGAGCTCCGAAAAATGACAAACCGGAATTTGACTTGATGAATCGTTAGAGGGGCGAGTAATAAACTTAATGTTAGATTTCCGAAGTCCCTCCTCCTGCTGTTTTTGAGAAAATCCAAAAAATTTTGAAATTGATTTATCTCAGCAACTATAAGGGCTAGCGACCTTTTTTTTTTTTTAAACTGTTAAGGACACTTAGGACTACATTTTCTTTCATTGAAGTGACATCGTCCGACTTAAACTGCAAAAGCTAGATGGCGCTAAAGTTTGAAAAAATTGGTTTTTTGCCATTTTCATTATGAAATAACAATTTTTTTACAATAATGTAAATGAGAAAGTTGTTTGTCACAAAATTAGCTACAACTTTTGTTTAAAACATTTTTTCGTAAAACTTACCGTTTCCGAGCTATATAGGTGAAGAAGTGCAGTGAGCAGAACAACGGTTCTTTTGTCACTTTCACCGAATACGTGGGCATAGTTTGGACAATGGACCGGTTTCTAACATCTGCCAGATGCTCTAAGAAGCGTACAAAAAAAAAAAAAAAAAAAAAAAAAAAAAAAAAAAAAAAAAAAAAAAAAAAAAAAATTAAAAATTATTAAAAATGGAAAATTATGTAAACATTTCAATTCATTGATCTATCCATGAATTGTGTGACAAACACCCTACAGCAAGGCACATAATGTACGATTTGTACACTTCAACAAGCTTCAGCTCGGAAACGGTGAGTTTTACGAAAAAATGTTTTAAACAAAAGTTGTAGCTAATTTTGTGACAAACAACTTTCTCATTTACATTATTGTAAAAAAATTGTTATTTCATAATGAAAATGGTAAAAAACCAATTTTTTCAAACTTTAGCGCCATCTAGCTTTTGCAGTTTAAGTCGGACGATGTCACTTCAATGAAAGAAAATGTAGTCCTAAGTGTCCTTAACAGTTTAAAAAAAAAAAAGGTCGCTAGCCCTTATAGTTGCTGAGATAAATCAATTTCAAAATTTTTTGGATTTTCTCAAAAACAGCAGGAGGAGGGACTTCGGAAATCTAACATTAAGTTTATTACTCGCCCCTCTAACGATTCATCAAGTCAAATTCCGGTTTGTCATTTTTCGGAGCTCACGGCTTTTTTTTCGACATATTGACTGTACTATAATACAATTACGATAATAGTTTGACGTACCGAGGCGGCACCGAAGAGGTGCATCAATATTCGTACTCGCCCACGTATTACTGCGTGGGACGATCACTGGCACACACGTTTCTCAAAATTTTTACTCGCCACCTTTCGTGTAATCCTGGCCTTACACTCGCTTTATCTTTTTAAACACGTCTGTATTAAGTTTCGAGAATTCGTGTTTCACGAGTAGGTACCCACATTCATGTATCTATATAAACTCTTCTGTTATTTTATGCTAGGTATGTGAGAGTTCGCTAGCGGCTTAAATTATTAGGGTATTATGTAATCGGGCTTCAGTAATATTTTTAATTCGAAAATTACACTCGACATATTTTGGGGTATATTATAAATCCTTCTGCTTCGGGTTTTTGTTTATTTAATGTAATGGAGCGGACAGGCGGCGACCCCTGTTAAAAGGCCTAACTCGGCAGTTCATTCGTACACTGGGCTCATATATTTTTTTGCAAAATGTCTGGACTTTATTAAAGCAAATATTAACGTGTGCGACCCATCATTTAATGTGCGGAGTGTTAGCAACGTGTTGATATTTTATTTACTTTATCGCCGGCTGAGGCGAAGGCCATTGTGTTCATAATGAAACTCAACTCTTTCCGAGATTTTGTCGGGTCAGTAATTAAACACATCTGCTACACGTACAATTGTATCTCCCTGTACGTGTTTTCATATTTTCAGTTGAACATTTCAGAGGGATTTTTGTGATACTTATGTGACCTTTTACTTTGTTATGTTGGTAGTTTGTTTTAATGTTAACGCTTACGTCGCAACACGTGTCGATTATGTAAATAAGTTTCAGCGTACTTTTTTATTGCTGTGCAGCATGTTCCCCGAGATATACATAAGCCATAACACACTTTGGTCATAGAGCACACTATGACCAAAAAATAAACGACAAAAAATATTCTTATTAACATAATAATATGTTTTACTCTAAGCATTTTACGAACACGGTTTGTTAAGCTCAGACAGAAAGCCACACTGATGCTAAATATAGCTAATGAAAATTTATCTCGGCCCATGCATGGTCGATTAACAGTCATTGCCAGTCTTATTTCTATTGTACGAATAAATGTTCTCGTATTTAATGCGTGAATTTACTCGTTCTACTTTTAATACAAACAAGGGTATCGTATTGTAAAGGAAAGAGCATTTTGAATACAGGCTTCTTGGCTCTCCGGTTTGCAGTGTAGGCGCTATAATACATATTCCACGTCCATTGTGAATTGTCTCTGAACAATTCGTTTCCATTTCCAACCACTCTGAGGACCGTTTTAATAAAATGAAATTCGTTCCAACTTTATTTGCCCATCAAATTAATTGCAACCATAGGTAGTATAAATAAATATTATCATCGTGGTTAATTGGTCATGTAGTGCTTATATTTAGTAATACGTTTCCGTTGGAGGTTGTACTCGTATGTAGCTATAATAAAAATAACTGCGGAATGAGTTTTGTACTCGGTGGTCTCCGGATCGGTGACCATGGTCCTGCGGGCCTAGCTTCTCTAATAACTGTAATTAAGTACAAGCCATCCCGTTTGTCGCTGCTATTAGTTGCGAACGTGAATTGCAAAATATCGATATCGATTCTCGTGTATACCGGATAGCATATATAGTAAGCTCTTTCTATTCTGACAGGTATTTCTATTCAAATATGTAATAAATGAAAATATACTTATTATTATATTATATTGTTATTATTTCAATGTAAAACAATTTAAGAATCAAGAAAGTATATTGATTTTTTGGTTGATTTTCAGTATTATTTTGAGAACCTTGTTTATTTACTTTTAGTTGAACGTTAATACCGAAAATCATTGGGTTGTCAAAGGTTTCTTGTTATCTTGCAAAAGTTCATGTCGATAAGCAAGGGCAGACATCACTATAAATAAAGGGTGGATGCGATCTGTTAGTATCAACTTGTCGTTGCGGCGCGAACTAGCTGATCGCAATCTGCGCTTGTTAGCCACCATTATGAATGCTAATTTAATAATTATCTGCGTATTCTTCGGTCAGGTATATGAGTACATCTGCCTCGATCATCGCGTGACTCTCACTCGTCAGTAACTACGAGAAAATTGTTTGTTCGGCGTAAGAAACTCGACGTTTTTGACGACATTGAGTGTCATAATTATGAAAAGTAGTTAATTGAGTAAGCACTTTCGCAATGCTTTTTTTAACTGACTTAAAAAGGAGTTTCCACGCCTTTGTGCGTGTCACAAAGCGAAAGGTGATAAGGTAACGATTTAATGATGGAGTTCCTTTGTTTTTTTGGCTTCACAACATACTTTCTTTTTGACTAAAAAAAATATACAAAAATATTTATTGTATCTAGACATTATCTATACATAAATTGAGGCAGCTTCAGTAAGTTACAATATTACTTGTGTCGGAGCAGTCTCGTTCCTCCCTTATGTGCTATCTTAACAATGAGATCATAACAGAAGTGATGAAGTAAAGATGAGTGTGTGTTTGTGGTATGTATGAGTGTGTGATGTGACGTGTGTGTGGTTAGCGTATCCAGCATGTTATCTCACCCTGATCAGAAGGCTTTCTGTTTCTTCATATGTTAGGGATCTTAATCATTAACTGGCACTTATTATGTTAAATTATCCAAGGTAAGATTGGAATAATAACAAACATTTAATTATTTTTTTTTGCGCGGAACACTAGTTCGTTTTCTAAAACTTTTTAAACCGGAACTGACAGAGAGTTAAAAATTTAACATAAGAAATGATTTTTGATAGGATTTTATACATTTTCATATGCTTAAACTTGACATTACAAATAGACATCTTTATTTATTTATTCGTCTAGATTGTTCTGCCATTTTTGTATAACATTATGAACATAGTAATTTGCAATAGCTACCTACATATATCTCACCGCACAGTTAATACAAAGTAGCCGCGTGACGTTGCGGTTCGCTGCGGTTCGTTTACGGAATGTCATCGCAATACCGACTAGGCTCTAATAGAGCTTAATCAAGCTCCCGCCTTTCATCCAATCTCGTTAACGAACTAAATTGACTTTCTTATTGCGCGCAGTTTCTCTCACACTACACGATCTAAGTTTACAAACCTCTTAATCCGACGTTATAGTTGCAGGCAGCGGCACTAAAAGCCGTAACAACTGCATTTGGCTCTAAACAAACATCGTTTACTAAGTGTATTATCTGCCGTGCGCTACACATTGGAATGAGTCGAACTACTTAGCAAGTAGGCGATGTGCTTCTACTAAAGTGGGTTCGCGCCGCGGAGATGGCTCTCTGATGGCTTCCTACGAAGCTAGTTTGTCTTATATCCTTCATTAAATGGGTAATAGCTCCGGCTCAAATTGACTACGTAGCTTTATCCTTTAATGCTTTATAGTACACAATGTTCACGTTTAAATTAATTATAGAGCGGCAGTACCGATAAAATTAATGTTGTTTACTTCAGATACCGTGGAATTATGTAATAAAAATATTGGTTTAGGAATAGGGAAAAGGTATCCCGCAAGCTTTCAATATCCGCTTCCGCTGATGGTAATAGAGCAATATAAACTGTTAACTACGATGTGAATATTAGTATTTAATTAGCAACTTTATTAGAATGTTGTTGAGTAAATTGACTACTGAGTGTAATAGTTGTGAAATTTGCTTATCATTTAAGTGAATTTACAATGGAAATGCAAGGATTGGCTCTATATTACGATGTTACGTACATATATTAAACAGTGTTTATCTAGTGACCATTGCGTATGTCAGGACTCAATAGATTGCGACCGACAGTTTAGCTATACTTGTTATTTCAACCTAGAATCATGATATGTGAGGGTCTACATTTCATGAAGAATTATACATATGTAATATAACATCACGCCGGTTTCCCACGCAGGGTTATATAGGTATAGTTCACCTTCATTTTATCAGTCTCTTGTAATATGATGTGAGCCGATTGACATCAACCAGAGATAAATCCAGAATTTAGGCTGTTGCCGAGAAATTCCAAACTGGAACCAACACCAATAAAACTTCGCCCGACCAGATAATCTAACTCGGGTGTTAATTTCCAACAGTAGCGTTTGCGACCACTGGACTAATAACCAAATAGACAAGAAACATACCTTACCTTAAAGCTATTTCTAAATGAAAAGTTGACACTTGTGGATAGTTTTAATTGTCTAAAATAATGATGAACTTATAAAAATTATCTCATCCATTTCAAACTTTTACTACTTACAAATTTGGAGTTAATTGAATCGCCGTAACGACGATTACGAAAGTTTGGGATTTCACCAATTCAATTAGCACTATTCGTTAATGTTTAATATTTGTTTATATCGTTTTACGGTCATAAACACTTATATGGCATCTTTCCTAACAAGCTATGGTCGCAAATGGAAAACAACCACAAAGTCATATAATTCGTCGTCGCACTATCGCTTAAATGTTTTTCATTTTTGTAATAAAACCGTTTATCTTTATATATTTACTAATTGACTAGTTTTCTTTTCATAATCGTTGTGATCTGTTAAGGATTAATATTTCCTGCCACATCAAATGCCACAGATTATGTAGTAATAATTAGTGGTTGGATAGACATAGTTTGTTTTAGTGCTTCCTGTGACGGTATTGAATGTCGCATCAGATAAGCATTACTGGTTAGTATTCGCGCGAATCACTGAATTATGGGCATTGTACATAAGCCGGGACTCCCGCTGGGACCACCCGCGTCCATCGTCCATGGAAGCCACGGCAGTCGCTACGGACACGCTGCATGTTTGCTGCGCTCAAACACCAGTCTATTGTCAAGTTCTTTATGCTTAATTCACAACACAGTTTTTTATTTGGAACAACAAAAACGAAACATATTTATATTCTATCTGTATGTAGGCAGTGCTTGCTAATTACAATAAATCAACATTTACCTTGCATCATACTGCATATGCCATGGTCTGGTGGAGTCTTCTAACACAGTGTCAACATATCTCTGTCCATATATTCCATTATTTAGACTTTATGCACGCAGCACACCCCACATTATTGTTAATGTGGGGCGTGCTCCAGCTTGTATCAGCGTACGAGCTTTTACGTTATTATGCAAATTGATATTTGATACGCTCTCCGAGTTTGCGAGTTTGTTACCACTTGAGAAAGTGGATGCTGTAGGAAAATGGAGTAATGTGAGTTTAAATATACGCCTAATTTAGAGGAAACGAACATTAAACGATTTTGGGTCAAATAATGAACCGCTTCTTATCCCTTAATTTTTCAACAGGGATGCAGAAATGCATGATCGTCATCTACGGTTTCAAAAACTTGATTGGTAAATTCGAACTCTCAAATTAAGTCAAAAATCTCCCGCGCCGTAGTGAATTTTCCATGAGACCCGATCGTGTGGGACAGATTCGACATCATTGTTGATTTACATGGCAGTTTATACTGAAATATAAAGCGACGATTACAATTTGTCAGACACATCCCGCAGTACGTGAAAAAGCACGTGCGCTGGGGCGCATTTATCGCGTCACTGAAAAATGTCCGGCGCACACTGCGACAGGACAAACGAGAGTCCACCGATGCAACAACGCCGCCATTGACATATCCCCACCTAATGAGAACCACCGACTACGGTAATGAGAAAGAATATCCTCTATTCGCTTGTCGTAGCATAATTAACTAACTGGATTCCTTAGTCAGTCTAACTTAATAGACTTATGTGCCTGTGCGTTTACAATTCGGAATCAGTACTATTTGATTTTTAGTTCTTGGAATGTTTACCTTTTAGGTTCGCTCTGAATTAGAATGTTGATAAACGTTTAAAAGTCCAGAAAATGCTGATGTGCATGTAGGATATAGGAAAATGCTTATGTAGGTATAGGATTCGACAGTTGATGTCACGATGTGAAGTCAAGCTTGTAATTATTCTGAATCAACCCGCTACAGTTTTGGTGATTTAATTTAAAAAAAAAAACATTTCTTAACGCTCATGAGTAATATTATTATTCAAATGTAACAGCATTTTTTCGATTAGTATAAAAAAAAAACTGTAGAAAAAGCATGTCATGGTCAGGGTGCGGTCGTCGTAGCACCGTTAAATAAACTGCAAATACAAAAAAACCTATTTTTTCAAGAGGGTGAGCCTTTCCCAAAAAGGGTATTATCGATAAAAAGTGAAGTTTCTTATAAATAGAAACCGATATAATTTAATTTCCATTACAAAACCGAAAGCTCCATTCACACCGAAATAATAAGGCGTGGATGAAGGCATATGGCTTTTTCAATAGACTTGCGGATCGACATAATTATTTTTGAAGTGGAATTGAATTCACATAATGCCATGTCATGTGTACGATTTCACTGTCAAAATTTTGTTTCTTGGTAAACATAATGAGAGGGTGCCGTTTTAATGGTGTAACAATTCGTTGCATCTGTATTTTTTTCGTATCATCGAATCAACATGGTTATCAATAAAATTGGTTGTTTTATTTATCCATGTAAAGAGATTGATTCTTCAAGTAGTTTACTTCATTGGGACTTTCAAAGTTCTTTGACAAGGTCTAAGCAATACCACCTTTGTGTTAGGAGGCTGACTGAACGAAAATCAAGTAACGAATAAATTACTCGTGTCAATACACATTACGATGTCCATTAGCTTGAGATACCTAAAAATAACTAACTTGGCCTATATCCGTTACTTTTTTTTTGTTTCTGTGGGCACTTACTCCTCATTACTATTTCTTTACGCCCCATTATTACGTTTATTGTTCGTGTATTCTTCCTTATTTTGAGGGGTTCTGAGCGGCTGTAAAGTGCATTTTAAAACCACAATCTGAGTATAGTAAATTTGATGAGGTAACTTAAGTATTTATTTATGTTTTTTTTTTTTATCAAAACACATATGAATTTGTAAAATGGTTTATATTTTAACTTGTTGTTAAAAATACAACGGGGCTCATGACCCTGTGCGGCCGTTATTAACGGCCGTCCAGGTCGTAGGTTAACCTACGTTTGCCGCGGATTCTTTGAGAATGGGTTATCCTTGTTACATAACGAGATCCCTCCGTGCCTCGAAAAGCACGTTAAGCTGCCAGTCTTACCATGGAGTACCCAGTAACTGGGTTGTTGAGGTCAGATAGGCAGTTATACTTATGTATGACTGTCGCGTTCCCCAATAGTGGGAACAGTGGCCTCGTCTCGTTGAGAGGGACAAACAGTCAAACAGGATAGGCAGTTGCTTCATGTAAAATACTGGTATGGTAGCTGAATCCGGTTAGACTGGAAGCCGACCCCAACATAGTTGGAAAAGTCTACGGATATGATGATAATGATGTTGTTAAAAATAAAGAACATTTTAATAGTTAACAGGTTTCAGATATTGGGTAAATATTCTTGTGCTTTTATGAGTCTTGGAATTACCATCCACTAAATTCGCTTTGAGATTCTCATGAAATGTAGCCTCAGATAGTAGCTGTGTTTTAAAACGCACAAATGCTACATTATTTTACATCTTTTGCTTGAAAAGGTGACTCATACGAAATTTATTATGTTTGTTGAGTGAGTAAATTATTAGTCGGCCTTCACTAAAATGCACCACAATGCAACAATGTTGTGACGTTTTATGTCGTAAATTAGAGGCTGCTTTGGTTATTTCATCAGCATCATCGCATATTATTGGAGTTGGTCTGCGCAGTGATTGTAAATGGCCACGGCATCTGAGCTCGTTAGTGTTTTTGATAGATGACGGCCGGTCGTTTGTTGAATTTGTTGTAACACTCGTTGCCCGTGTAAAACACATGGTTCGACAACGAGATATAAATGGACACTCCCCTCGGCGATCTAAGTTAACGAGCCACCATATAAATAAGGAGATGTTAATATTTTATAATTCTGACGCATGCTACACTAGTTAGCGCCCGAGACCATTGAATATATTCAGCAAAAATTATTACTTATTACATGTCATGCTGGGAAGGACTATACCTTGAATTCATTAAACTTCAACTGTATCAGGGTCTCAGTTGCGCAAGAAATAAAAGTCAACATAATTATTTCATAACATGACAGTGTGGTGCGATAATAAATAATTGAATACGCGTTGACGCTGATAATTTGTAAAGTCATTATTCAATATTCGTGACGTGAAGCTTATAAATTTCTCTGCAGCGTTTTACACTTTAGCACTTGGGCTGATGTAAAACGCCGCCCAATAAGACAACGGCCGACTATTTTGACGAAGGCCGGTCACGTTTTGTCGATACTCACCATGAGAATATTTGTTTTTTATTGTGCGCCCGCCGTCGAGTAAAAATTGAAGTGTAATTTTACGTTTTAACCGGTGCCTGCCTCCTTTCATTCCGCTTGCCTTGAGTGATGGTTATCATAATTGGAGAGAGGGTAGGTGAACAGAGCGCGCCGCCTGGATGATGACGGTGGGCGGGCACGCGACGAATATCCTAACTACATACTTGTGCTTCCTTCCACCCTTCTCTTGAAGTAGGTCAACACTAACGAACTGTCCCGAAGGTAAATAAAAATACAAATTTAAATAAATCGAATAGTGACCGAGTACATTGAGTAAGTGAAGTAGGAGGTGTCAGTCAACTGTAATCGAAGTTATTGATTGCATTAAACAAGCGGGTTTACCATTAGTTTTATCAATGCGCATATGTTGTGAGATGTTGTTGGCTAATACAATGGTAAGATTAATAATGCGGACGTATCGGGCGGACCGTTATGCCGGCGACACGAGTGATCGTGGACCAACAAGGGCGGAAGAGATGGACCGGATAATAAAGCATCAGCTCGCTGTATCGTAACTCAATACCGTCGACATAGAAATTGTTGGTTGCATCGCTGCACTAAACTCTCCACTATACCTTATGGATGGTAATTGGCCAGTCTCTAATCGACGTGTTTCAACAATAATACACGTATGTTCGAGGTTTATGCCGACAGTCATATAGATTGAGTTCCTTTCAAATAATTTAACGTCTCTTTTAACATATCTGACGAGAGACTGCTATAACATTTATTTTTATTATCACATAATTTTGCGTCAGTGCATGTAATGCAATATTTAATTTTATAGCCAGTTTTAATTTGAAGCTGCCAGCTCTGCAGCTGTAAAACGTAAAACATATGAATTCAGTAAAATAACTTAAAGATGATTGTATCATAAATTGATGCATTTTCAATCTTTGTAATATTGGAATCGTAGGTTCAAAACTTTAAAAGTAAATATAGTGTGTCCCAATTTGCACCACAAATCCAATACTTGCTGTTGTTTTAGATTGTATTACTAATGTATATAGTGTCGACATAATAAAATACACGATGTAACAGGTCCGCCGTGACCGGTACGCACGAAGAATCGTTTTCGTGCCCTGGCGGAAGTAAATATACATTGACACATCTTTCAATAGGTTTTTCATGATCATAATTACCCTCTACTTCGGTACAGACGTTAGAAATGGTTATTGTATCATGAAGTGATTCGATGTCATGACTGTCATTCGATGTGAATTCACCACGACAAATACTTATCTGAGAGCACGGTAGTGCGCAGGCCAAGTTCCAGCAACAGGCCGCGCGCATGCCGTGCTCTATTTAGACGAATCTTTTCGACCCTCTTTTGACCCGCTCTGTAGCTCAATGCCTATTGCAAGTACGTAATCATATACTAGTACTATAGCAGTATGCCAAATTGCCAAAACCTTGTGAAAATAGCTAATTTTGCCACAGACTGACTCATTCACTGACCGGTAATCAAAACTTTTACCATTTGCTAGCATTATGAAATTTGGCACACAAGTCGTATGTTATATGTATGTAGATTAATAAAAAAATAAGAAATCGGTCAAGCGTGAGTCGCCTTATCCAATATCGAATTTTTAATAAAAATGTTTATGAACCGGTCATACAATGACAATACGATGAGGAGGGAGGAGGAGGAGAGAGGAGAGGGAGTATAAAATATTGTCAATTATACATAATGATTTGCCTAAAAAAAAGTTACACTTAATGCAAAATTTCTTCTAAGGTAAACAATGGCGCCACCATTGTGCTAGTAGTTGTGGCGTAGCACAAAAAGAAAAAAATAAATTTCTTGAAAAAAGTATTGAAATTCTATCAAAAACTTACCTGTTAAAAAGGGGAACAAGTTCCTATCTGCTAATTGTTCGCCTAAACAGTGTTGGAAGTCCAATCTAATGCCAAGTTTAAATGAAATTAAACTTTAATATGTAATTCTAAATTTGAACTTTGCAGGTTATTTTAGTTATGTAAATAATACATTTTTACAATTAAGTGTTTAAAAACCTGCCAAGTTGAAATTTAAAAGTATCTATTATAATTTTATCTCATCTAAACCTGGCATTGGATTGGATTTCAACACATTTTTTTTTCAAACTCAAACTTATTTATTTCGAAAATGGGTAATTCAGAGAACCGACTTGTTCATTTGTAAGGAATTATATTTTTAGGAAGAAACGTGCGAGTTACAACCCGTACGTCGCATTTAAAAAAGGTCTGCGGTCAGTTCTCAAAATTGTGGAAAGCTTGAAATAACTGGCATGTCCTAGAATCAAAAAAATTACCAACCCGTACTGGGTTCCCGCGGTGGTATACGGCCCACTCTTCTCCTAGATTAGGCCTGTGTCCTTGTAGAGAGATATCATATCTTTAATTCGCCACCGTGCACTTTAATTAAAATGGAATTCATGCCCCGCTAAGTTATCTATTTACATGTATACTATACTATACTATACTATACTAATCTGTAGAGACTTCCTAGTGTATTGTTTTATGCAATGTGTTTGCGACTTGTTTATAAACAATAGCAATTTGCCTTTTGGCGTTAGGTCACGCCTGCCCATTGATTCTCTGCTACGTAGTCGAAGGTTCTATTATATTATCTATTCAATATCACACAGATATGCACACTTGTAGTTGGTGATTCCTGTTATACGGTACTTGTCAAAATCTATAAGTATCTAGTATAAAACAAAGTTGTTGGTTGTGTTTTTTTGTGTGACCATGCAGCGGATTATCATGTGGTTTTCATAATTATTCAGTGATTTGATTTCAGCAGTTTTATGTCTATCAAAAATGTATAACCTACTGGTCCTACTAAATGTATAAGTTTGTGGGGATGTATGTATGGATAGATTGATGAATGGATAAATGTCTGTTAGTCTTTCACGCAAAAACTATTGAATTGATTTGGATGAAATTTGGCATACAGGTGCTTTATAACCAGTGATCGGGATAAGTAGATTGAATTAAGGTCGTTGATAGGAAACATATATATTAATATCTACATTCCTCCGGATTTACGGAATTGGTTGATTATAAAAAAAAAAATATGTATAAATTATATTAAGTCGTAAAACCGTTTGATTTGACCATACCCTTCATTAGAGGCTAAAAATAAAATATTGAAATGCTTCGATCGGAATTTGATTGTTTTTATTTTTCAACAAGTAAATAATAAATTAGTTTAGTTTTGTTACCTTCCTTTAAATGAATTGAGTAGTAATAATGTCACTACCAACATTAACAATATTTACTTGGATTCGGAATTATATTCCGGGTAAACGGCTTATCCACGTTCTTCTTTCTGTCAACATTTATGATACAAGTACCACAAATCACTCTACCATTCCAATCACTGTTTATAACCAAGATTAAAGTATAGGGTACTTTTATCCTGATATTTCCACGGGATCGAAACTTATGCGGCTGAAACAGGGACACAGTTGGTAAATACATTACATAAATATATATAGATATTATAGTAAGTTATTTTGCAGATTGTGTTGGAAATAACTTTACTGTTAAAAGTTTAATAATTTTGTGTATTGTACATTCCATTAGCCATAAAATGCTTTAAATTACGACCAATCAAATCAATTACAGACAAATTCAGTTTTTATAGAACCTTATAAATATTGATTAAAGAGCTAAGTACTCGAATGTAAATCTTGAATATATGTGTAATTGATCGAATACATGCAGTTATTGTGAGCGGGGTAACTGTTAACAGCTAGGAGGCGCGGCAATTAACTGTGCAGGTGGCGAATGCGACCCCCTGGCCTCTCCGCGCCGGGGACCGGGACCCACGGGAGGGACCCGTGTATCGCACGAGTATTTGCATGTTTATTGCCAATACGCTTTCGTAACTGAGACGAATTAGTTTTCGAGTGATGTACATTTTGTTTTATGAAGTTTTTGTTGAACGTGGCTCTTAAATACCTAGAATGTTTTTGATTGACATGTTTATTTTCCATATTTATGGAAAATAAATATAACATCTGTACAGTAACGCCGTCGTCGTCGCCAGTTGTTTCTGTGACGATAAAACATTTCTTTTTTTAAATATTACTGGAGTGAAAGTAATCAGCTTGATGACCTTTTTTGGGTTGTATACATTAAGAGAAGATCTCTTTGTTTCTTAGAAATTTAACTTAGTGTACCTAAGCTGACTAAAATGGCAGATGAGTGTTTCATAAATTTTTTACAACGCGACACGTGTCCTTTCCCGAGCATATTGAACGCGCACATACCGTTATTAGTTTTTTAATGAAAAAAAAAACTTTCTAGATTACCTTTTTTATACTACTCATAAGGACAAGGTGTGTACATATGGTGAACGAGTCGCGACATAAGCGTGTCGGTTTTTAATTATCAGCTGTCATTACTCGACAGGAGTGTGATCAAATATGGTAGCACCTGAGTGAAATCATTTGGTAAGTAAGTCTAAAATCGATTATGACCACTCATTAATCCAAGTTAAAATAGTTTGGTACTATGATCAATTATTACCTAATTGATCATAGTACCAAACTATTTTAATCACAATGAATTGAGTTACTTGAATAGGTTTGGCCGCTACAATACAAATATGAAAAAAAGAAAAAAAATACGTTTGTTTGCGGTAAACGTGACGCATAAGAAGAATACAAACATAAAAAAGAATAAGTTGGGGCATGCTTTATCAACGCAAAACGGCTATCAGTCAGTATAATGCTAAGACTATGAGACAGAGCCCCAGCCCTGGTTACTGGGTATGATACCTATTAAGTTTAAATGTTGTTTTTAATAAATAATTAAAATAATGGTAATGTTAGTTCTAAGTTTTTAAAGATAAATAAAAAATAACGAAAACTGTCCTTAGTTTTCTATTATTTAGCTTCTTCTGATAATCTCAGATCCGAGTAAATGTTTTTGTTGCGATAATACCAGCGCTTGCTATTCAGATAAAAAAGGTTTACATTTCCTGTTTTACTTCTCATTTCTTATACAAATATATACAAACAATTCCCAAGAAACTTTGTTTTGCGAAGTTCTCACATAGTCGCCGAGGAATCCTGAAACTGCGAGTGAGTAGGGAGGATGGCTTTGCTACTTACATTTACATAGGTCACTGCACTTAAATATATTATTGTATATAAACGATTTTATTGGTAAATGCTGTTTAAAGTTAACTAGTGACTAGTGACTGTCTAACCATACATCCATTAAGTATATATAGCCCACAGCACACTACGTATTTATATTGACGACACGATTGACGCAGTGGCTGCTGCGCTGCGTGTCGTGGGTTCGATTCCCGCGCGGAATAAATATTTGTATGGTTAACAATTAGTTGGTTTGTGTATGTGACTTTATATGTTTGTAAACCGTGTGTACCGTTTAAAGCGATCACACAAAGAACTTTCTGTTACGATGTTTTAGTACTTATTTTTTAGCAACACGTATTGCAGAACACGTATCGAATTCAGACAATTTAATTCAGAAGAAATAACCGGATAATGAATAATTAATTAACCGGACACATTTGAATTACCATCTAAACAAACCGTTTTCAGCACAGAATTTACACAAGTCTGTTCGATAATTATTTCTAGAAAAGGTGTACCTATGTACTATATGTACTTTTAGTTCAGTAGCCAATTTATTGTTCGGTTTATTGCAGAAATCGTAAGGATACCTTTATCTACTATTTGGTCTTTAAGCTAAGCAGACGTGTCTTATGTGCGGAATATAATGAAATATTTCAAATGATTGCGAATTAAATCATTGTGCCTAACTACAATTCAGCGGAATTGTAATATTGAGTAAAGTGTGTCGCGTGTGTGATCAGTGAGTCATCGTTATACCCGCTTACAGTGATGCTCTAAAAACTATTATAACATTTTACTGTTTCTGTGTTAGTATGTATGTGATCAGTGAGTCATCGTTATACCCGCTTACAGTGATGCTCTAAAAACTATTATAACATTTTACTGTTTCTGTGTTAGTATGTATGTGATCAGTGAGTCATCGTTATACCCGCTTACAGTGATGCTCTAAAAACTATTATAACATTTTACTGTTTCTGTGTTAGTATGTATGTGATCAGTGAGTCATCGTTATACCCGCTTACAGTGATGCTCTAAAAACTATTATAACATTTTACTGTTTCTGTGTTAGTATGTATGTGATCAGTGAGTCATCGTTATACCCGCTTACAGTGATGCTCTAAAAACTATTATAACATTTTACTGTTTCTGTGTTAGTATGTATGTGATCAGTGAGTCATCGTTATACCCGCTTACAGTGATGCTCTAAAAACTATTATAACATTTTACTGTTTCTGTGTTAGTATGTCTAACCCGGGATCAAGCCCTTTCGGGCGCAGCCAATTGATAAGACGTAGTCCACCCCCAACGCCCTTACCTCCAGAACAACATCAGCAAAGTGACCCTGAGCCTGCGCCCACGGGGGCAGAAGTAGAAATCGTTTCAACGCCGGATATTCAGCAATGGATGAGTACCATAGATACAATCCTAACGGAAGTTTGCTCTATTGTGGCCGAGGGAAAAATGATAAATGACCATAAGTTACGAGTTGCTAACCTCTGCCGTAAGGTCTCGCATGGGACATCCCAAATGGCCGTACTGTACCAGTCCCTAAAGGCAAAAGCCCTCCAAGCACATATAACCGTTCAGCATCTTGAAGAACAGCAGGACATTGCAGAATCGATAAAAGAAATGAAAAAGGCAGTTGAAACGAATCGAAATACGGGTAATATTTCCTATGCCAATGTGGTGAAAAAAGGAGAAGACCTTATACGCCCAGCCAATTTAAGATCTATAGCGATATACCCTACAGACAAGACAAAGTCCAGTGACGACACAAAGACCCTAGTACAAAAAATAATCTCGCCGGAAGAATTAAAACTGCGAGTCCGTGGTGTGAAAAAAATTAGGAATGGAGGCGTAATCATCAGTGCGGATGGCCAAGGCGATATTGAGAAACTAAAAGCTTCCGAAAAACTTGTTTCTTCAGGTCTTAAGGTCGAAGAGCCTTCCAAACGTCGTCCTAGAATAGCAGTCATTGGTGTCCCTGTTGCTCTTACGGAAAAAGAAGTATTGGACTGTATATACGAACAAAATCTTTCAGAAAAGCTGGCCAATACCTCTCGTGTATCCTTTTTGGAACAGATAAAACTCAGCCACAAATCAGGGAAGAAAGATCGTTCTACCTGTAATTATATCCTGGAGGTACCTGCTAGTATTAGGAAAATGCTGATAAATCAAGGCCGAATTTTTATAAATTGGACGTCATGTCCAGTTAGAGATTTCACCATTGTTACTAGATGTTTCAACTGCCAGCAGTTTGGACATGCAGCCAAGTTTTGCCGTGAAACCAGCCCAACATGCAACCACTGCGGGGTGATGGGTCACGCCTTTAAAGAATGTACCAAAAAAACGTCTCCTCCAAATTGTGCTACGTGCAAGCGCTTCAAGCGCAAATGTGATCATCCAACTGGTGACGTGAACTGCCCGGCACGCAAGTACGCTGAAGACAATTACATTAATTCAATAGATTATGAAGGCGCCTAAGAGCGCCATCTGCAATAGTAATTAAGTAGCCCATACACAGTAGGTTTTAGTTTTTTATTTTATTTTTTATATTTAATAGCCTCTAATATTATGACGGCTGAATTGATCAGCGACATTGATAATTTTTCCGTATCTGAAGTCATAGTTTGTAATGTTGATGAATGCAAGAAATTTTTTCTACCCGAAGGAAAAATGATAACCTTCCTAACCCAAAATATTCGCAGTATAAACCGTAATTTTACCGGTTTTCAATTGCTCCTACAGAACCTCGATTTATGCTGCGATATTATTGTACTAACAGAGTGTTGGTTATCAAAACAAGCAGACAATTTGCCAACACTAGACGGTTATACGTTATATAAAACAATCTTAAATACTAATCAAAACGATGGCATAGTTGTTTACATTAAAAATACCTTAGACGTAATAGTAGAGGAACCTTTGTTTCCAGGGTGTAATTGCTTATTAATTAAAATTAAATCCGATATAGTAGTTATGGCTATTTACAGGCCACCATCTCAAAACATGGATATATTTTTAGACTCGCTGAGTGCTACATTAAGTAAAATATCCTATCACAAAAATATCATACTCTTGGGCGACATTAATATTAATATAGCTTCCGGAAAAACGGAAACCCATGCACATAACTATCTGAATGTCTGCACATTTTATGGACTTTTACCGACTCATAACCAACCGACTCACCAGAGTGGATCCTGCTTAGATCATATCATTATTAAGACAAAATCACCTTCTAAAACATTTATTACTAATTCATCGCTTACGGATCATCAGGCTATATTATTAACCCTAGAAATATCTTCACCTAGAAAAAACTGCATGCGTTACCTTGAAAAATTGAATATGACGAGTCTTGAAAACGACATGCGTGACATCAATTTTGACCCCGTTTTCCTTTCCGGTGATCCGAATGTCTCGATAAAGTATTTTATTGATACGCTGCAAACACTCATCAGCAATAACACATCAAGCACATTAATACCTAGAAAGTACAGTAATATCAAACCATGGATAACGCCGGGTCTTGTCCGCTGTATACGTCATCGAGACAAACTTCATCAGAAACTGAAACTAACACCCAATAATGAGATACTTTCAGTTACTTACAAACGCTACAGAAACTTCTGCAATAATCTATTGAAAAACCTAAAAATAAGATACGACCGAGTACAACTCCAGAAAGCGGGTAAGAATAATAAGCTTATATGGAAATTTATCAAAAGCAATATTTTCAGACAGAAAAAGCTAGTCGCTCCGCTTGATCTTTTATCACCCTACTTGCACCCATCAGAAGCAACGAATAATGTAAACAACTACTTTGTTAACGTTGGCAAAAACTTAGCTGAGAAGACCTTTTCTAGAAATTCAATTACTCAATATACGCCGGTGACATATAACTCTCTGGGCTCTTTTGTACTATTAGAGACAGACGCCCGGGAAGTATTATGTCTAATAGATGGGCTTAAAGACGTTTGTGCTGTTGGGTGGGATAACATCCCCAATATCGTACTAAAACGATTCAAACACCTTATTGCACCGCCACTAACACACATCTTCAACTTATGCCTAAGTAAAGGATTATTTCCGAAACTGCTTAAAAAAGCTGTCGTAAGCCCAGTTTTTAAAGCTGGGGACAAAAACAATGTCACTAATTATAGACCCATTGCAGTATTAACAGGCCTTTCAAAGATTTTGGAAAAAATCATAAACACTAGATTGATTAATTATCTTGAAAAGAACAATTTACTCTCTGATCAACAATTTGGGTTTAGGCCAAAAAGGTCAACAAATCAAGCAGTTCATAAATTGACAAATCTCATTTGTTCTAATCTGGATAACGGCATGTTCACAATTGGGATCTTCTTAGACCTTGCCAAAGCATTTGACACCATTTCTTGTTCCATATTATTGCAAAAACTAGAAAAAATTGGAATAAGAGGAACACAATTAAAATTACTTTCTGACTATCTTAGTGATCGTCACCAGTGTGTGAAAATTGGTCAGCACAAAAGTTCTGACCTAAAAAATAGTGATTTCGGAATACCCCAGGGCAGTATTTTGGGCCCTACCCTTTTCTTAATCTATATAAATGAGTTAAGCAGCCTGTCACTTCAAAACGGTGTCATTATGTCTTATGCTGATGACACAGCTCTCGTGTTTTCAGGTAAATCTAAAGAGGAGGTCTATGCACTAGCACAAAATGGTTTCAACATAGTGTCTAATTGGCTTCATAATAATCAGCTGACATTAAATTCAGATAAAACCAATTACATGTTATTTACTATGAAAAATACTAACATATGTACTACTAACCTTAACATTTATGCTCACAATTGTTATATGAGTATGTCCGCTGACACAGCATGCACTTGCCCTACATTGCAAAAAACTGACCATATAAAATATCTAGGTGTCACAATTGATGATAATCTTAACTTCCGTAAACATGTTGACTTATTATGTACTAGAGTACGTAAATTAATATACGTTTTTAAAAATTTGCGCAACATAGCAAACTTTACTTTAATTCGGCAGGTATACATGGCTTTGTGTCAGTCCATTCTTACCTATTGTATAAGTTCCTGGGGTGGTGCCCCAAAAACTATACTTCTGCCCTTGGAACGAGCCCAAAGAGCAATCCTAAAGGTCGCCAGCTTTCGTCCTTTCAGATTCCCCACCCACCAGCTTTACAGTGAATGTAAAGTGCTAACAGTACGCCAGTTATTTATTTTGAATATAGTACTACTCCAGCACGCTGATATTGGTTTTAGCCCTGTACCTTTTGGCAAGAGAAGAAAGGATTTAGTTTGCACTAACACACGGACGAAACATGCTTTTACTAACAGATTTTATTTATTTCTCGGACCATATTTATATAACAAATGTAACAAACTACTACAGATATACAGTGAAAGCTCAAATAAATGTTGTGTAATGCTAACTGAATATCTACAAACCCTCAGTTACACAGATACGGAAAAAATTCTGGAGGTGTTAAAATAAAATGAGTAGTTTAGTAAGTTAAGTTATATACTAATAAATAAGTAGAGTTAATGTATTATTTAAGTTTTTAAGACAATTTTTCATTGCTTAGTCTTAAATACCTACTTTTGTCATATGTTTATTATTATTATACTATAGCCATCAAATATCCTTGCTGATGATAGCCTGAAACACAGGTTTAAATAAACCTAGTTCGGGTGGTCCCAACATTAGTTTTAGATCGTAATTTTAAAGATTTGTATTATGTACTAGACTACAGTAAGTTAGCTTTTACGATTGTTATTATTAAGATTTTTATTACTATACAAACAGATTTTTTGTACATTAATTGTTGTTGTTGATCTATGTTTTTTAATAAATTTCATTTCATTTCAATGTTTTTAATAAATTTCATTTCATTTCATTTCATTTCATCTTTTTAACAAAACCTGTCGAGATACTGGATTGACAGTTTTATAGTTCTTTTACTTGGAAAACAGAGTATTAATTGTAGGAAGAAGTAACAGTTGGTCCGAATTAAAGTATTCAAAGAAAGCTGAACTTTTGCTAGCCAGAAAAGTTGATAAATAAGGCGCACTATTGTCGACCGTTGAATAAAAGTAAATTTTCTTTTCAATGGGAATGTTGTTCTGTGTTCGTTGAACATTGTCGCCTTTCGTTGGCCGTCGTTGGGTGCCGGTACATGCCGAGACAGACCTATTCAAATGTCAATGTGAAAACCGCCCCCCTTTCCCGCGCTCACTCGCTCTCGCCTCTTCACAGATTCTGAAATGTCACTCGCCACACGAAGCAATCAATTTCGTATTTGTATGCTCTGCCTAGATAGTGGTAGCAGTAGATTTATCGGATCGATGAGCTTGTATTATCTTGTTATATTATGTACTTGTTTCGTATTGAATTTTTCTTTTTGTGCATGCGAAATTGTTTGCGGTTTCTTTATTTTAGACATGAAATTCATTGAAAATTTCGTGCTAATTCTAATGCTCTCTTAATAATCTCAATATACCTAGATAAATTTCCTAAACCGAATCTTTAGTCAATGCTTAATACACAGCAACATTTAATTCGATTCTAGTTATTGTAAGTCGGTACTAAATGTCGCACTAATTGCTTTGCGCAACTGAAAGACATTCACGACATAGAGCCGTCTGTTTGTTAAAGTTTATTAGCAGGAAATTAACTTAAGCGGCAAACGAAGTGTCTAGCTTCACCCATTTGTAATCTCTTCGCTTCATTAAACAATGAATCGATTGTTCAGTTCGATTCTGATGCACCTATTTTTGTTATTTAGGCTAACATTTACATTTTCAATTTAAATTCACTACACAGTTTCACAATTTCTTAACCTTGTTCGACGTTAGAAAGCGATTAATCAACGTCTAACAACATTCTTATTCCCGTCTACGTAGGAGCGCAAGAAATACAGCCTTTAAATGTCTTAAAGATAGCTTCACAGTTGCTGGCAAGCAATTGTCCCTTTTAACCGGTCGGTCTCATTAGCATGGTCTGATCGCTCTGGCCTATCAACCTTCTCAGATTGATACATTGACAGTAAAGGTCTTTTTAGTAGCTGCTGCAACTTCAATCGTAATTAGGACTGTTAGTTTGACTTATCCTTGTTACGTTTATGTTTGATCGTTTCTCTGTGCCTGAACTTAACTTTGTATAAAAAGTTTTATAACTATCTAGACATTATATGCGAATAGGCTGTCTTGTATACTTCACTGTGTACAGAATTCAATAGATAGGAGTATAAGGTAAGGAACTCGATGTGGACAATCGCGTACTCGCTATCGCAATTTAACGAGCCACGATTGTTTTTCTCAGTTCTGAATAATATTGAACTTGAACGTCCCTCGGTATCTGATGGCGATACTTTCGTTGGGCCGCGCTGTACTGTTAGCTGGTTAGCTTACAAATGAACGGTGTGATTATGGGCGCGCGGATCTAACTCCAAGATAATTTAAATGTTCCCGCAACCAGCACCACTACAGCCCGTGAGATGGCAACGATTACACCCGTGACTTCCTCTTATGGTTACAGTATATTTGCGAATTTTGGATATAGTTACGGCCACCGCTGTAGCTTGATAATTGTAATTTCGTGTTCATTGAAATTTTCAAACTTACTCGTTAGGAATAACAAAAGTTAAACTTGGCTTTATCGATGCAGTGTGTGGGACACTGTTCTCATAACTGAATAAGTAACAAAGTTAGCGACTTAAAAACCAACAGGTGTGTCAACAAGCAATAACTCTCAGCTATTTGTTATTCAACAAAATTTATTGAAATAAACTAAACCCGAGAAGGCTTTACTAGATCTCATAGAATGCATATGAAAATGATCCTTTCTACTAAGTTACACAATTAAGGTAGTAGGTAAATCGTAGTTCGTGTAGGTAATCCAAGTGGCCCGCCTGCCGCGAATTCGATGCGCGTCTCTCGAGCTTAAACTTCAGAATACGCGATATGGATCTCACGTTTACGGCTGACTAAATAGCGGATAAATTAGCTAACTGAATTAAATTAGTGTAGCCAGCCAGCTGGGCTTAGAGGGGTTTACTATTTTTAAAGTGAATAATTTTATAGATGTGGATAAAAAATGTAGACCAGTCTATAATATCTTTCTCACTGCTGACTGACAGCGTCACTTCCAAAACAAAGGCCAAGAGCTCAGGAAAGTCATGTATTGGGAGCATATAATACTTATACGTATTATTAACGGCTTTCCTTTCGCTTCTGTTAGCATTAGAGAAGAAGCACGTTGCTTGAAAAGCTTCAAGATAAAAAAGAAACTTGAGTGAATGTCGAAACAAAACAGAAGAAAACCTTCCGGTGTTAACGTTCCACGACTTTTCTATCGCACCTAAGTTTCGCTGCATAAGTGAATCAAAGATTCAGCGAATGCCGACCTGCGCTCCGTCCCGTAGGTATCGGCACTACGAGTAGAAGAGGAAGTTGTGCCTACTTAAAGCCACTTTACAATGCCACGTCTCGACGGCCTTTGTGCACTTGTCGTGTGTTGACTGGTTTGGAATAGGTGCCGCTCTTCGCGGAAGCGAGATCGAATTGGCCGATTCGTGCAGACATGCTGCCTGAGAGCTCAATCTCTAGTGAGATCGCTTATTGCTACTGTACCGCACCTGCACATAATTATTTTAGTCATTATCTTAGTGCTAGTAAGTGAATACCGTTTTACCTTGTTAATTTATTTTTAACGTAGATTATTTTATTTGAAATTTTTATCCAACTTGAAAAGTCTTAATCGATGAATAATATCTACATACGTAAAAGTCTTCCCCAACATTCGCTACTTATTGAATTAGAATAACATGGTTTTTTTCAATAAAAATTTATGATGGATCGTCGCAAAATCTATGATTGATTCGTGCTGTATTATTCGTTGCTTTCATAAGAGTGCCTTCACTAGGTGCTCGCGTCTGCGGCTTTCCGCGCCCCTTCAGTCGCGATGATTGATTGCTCGCCGGCAAACTTCATATGTTTGGGAGATAATTTTGTATTTCAGCCGTAAACAGATTACGTGTGAAAAGAATCATCACTTTCTTCCGAGTTTCCTCGTACAGTTTGTCCTTCATTGTGACGCCGCATTTTTCTTGCTCGATTACACATCCATGTCTTCTAAAGTAGGCTTTGGGACCGTTTCAGCTAAGTATTACGCTATACAACTGGCCTGTGTGTCAAAGCAGAATGTTTCGTTGTGTTGTTTACTTTAGATTTATGTCATATTCGAGCGTTACTTAATCACTCATTCTATCTGAAAACAATGTGAACTCTATGAGTTATAGTTATTTGAATATTATTAAAATATTTTCATATGGCCAAACCTCTGGTTTCTGAAATTGTGTAAGACAACGAATAAGGCGCTAGTGCCGACAGAACTGATTCTATTCACGCGAGAAATGAAAGTGACTGGCAGCTGTATCCCTATAAGTTATTTAGTTCTGCTTCTTGTTACTAACTTATCTCTATGACATTTTAAGATAATTGCATTGAAGAATTATGGCACCTAAAGGTAAAGGTACGTAGTTTTACCTAAAACGTAAGTGCGATAGAATATATGAAAAGCATGTGAAGTATCTGCTGATTTAATTCACACAGACTTTTTTTTATAATATGTTAATATTTTAAACAAGAAAAAAAGTCTTGTAATTCGGTAAACGGTTATAAAATCCTATCTTTCCGCCCGCGGCTTCGCCCGCGTGGTTTTCGGTTATATCGCGCTTTTTAGATTTTCCCGTGGGAATTTTTTCCGGTATAAAATGTACCCTATTATTTTATCCGGACTTCTAACTTTACGTCTGCAAAATTTCAAAGCAATGGGTTCAGTAGTTACGGCGTGAAAGCGGAACAAACAAACAAACCCACTTTCCGATTTATAATATTAGTAAGGATAACCGTCATCATTTTATTTTATCTGTTTGCGAAAGTCTTCAACTGTAGAGCAGTAGTAATTTTTAATGGTTAAAACTAGTAGACTTAATGTAGTGAGTCGATAGTAGATGGTCGGTAGTTCGTTGGAGATTGACTATCTCACGCTATCGAGATCGCGAGCAAATTGATTTGCGCACGCGCACCTCCAGGTATCCGTTGACAAAGCCGACGCTGATTGAATATCTAGATCGCACACTGAAACACTGAGTAATTCTACTAGTTCAGCTATTTAAATTGCTTGAACTGCAAATGATGATAAATTATAGTTTACTCTGACATTTGCTGTAGAAATACTGAATTCGATTTACTAAAACAATTTTATGATTGCTGTTTATAGCGACATCAAATTTAAGCTAAAGCCGACAATTTCGCGTCTTTGATTTCATATTCTGACTCATTCGATTTTCTTAGAATTAAATCCACGAAACATTATTTCAGATAACCTCAATGTGAGCGGCAGTAAATTACATCAAGCTTGTCGCATTGTGGAGGCGATATCTTAATTCAAAATAATTTGATGACATGGAGTACAATTACTGTCCGCAACCACTTCCCACGGCAATACTGACGTGTCCACAGAACTGGAGCATACTGTGACACATAGAGGGCTCTTGGGGAACGTAATGCCGGTAATATAACAATACTCTTACGGCACCATCTTAACATGACCTCTACTTCTTCTGCGACTAACGCCAAGAAAAGTAGAAAGAGTACAAATGTGTAGGTCTCGGAGTAATGGTGTTTGGGCATAGTGCTCCAACCTCGTAGCGGTTTCATAACGCTGGCATTTGCGTGAGAGCGCCGACGTCGCGCGCTGTCGTACAGCCTACGGGCTTGTTCAACACACGAATAATTGTACCATATTGTTGCCTAATTTATTCCATGTCTTCGTATAAAATAAATGCATGTTACGATGCGATACATTTCAATAACAGCTTGAAAGCGGGATATACCATGCTTGTACACGTCACACATTGTCTACTTCATGTTTATCATAAAATGATAAAATAATTTCTAGTTTCTTCATTATAAACAGTTAACAGTTGTAGGTTAGAATCCAACGAGGCGCTTTATTTGTGTATATTATTTTACCACCACTGCTGTAAAAATGGTGAAGGAAAACATCGTGAAGAAACTGGCATGTTTTCGAACCAAAAATTCTAAGACATGTGTCATCTACCAACCTCACTCGGCCCGCGAGATTGACAGTCTACTATCTCTCGAAGAGACAATGCCAGTGCCCCAGCTGTGGGATCAGTAAAGGATGTTAATAGTTAGTTACCATAATTTGCCTCCTTATATTTCACCCCTTTAAATTAATATAAAAAGGTAATTTTTAGCTATAAAAGTATACTCTATCTAAAAAGAAATAGGCCACTAGCGGCTAGTTTATACCACCGACAGTTGTCTAATTACAATTAACGTCAAGAGATAGTGAAATGTTTATAGCAGTAAGATGTAGTAATTCCTCAAGCTGCTAGCTACCCTCTTAATTAAATTAAATATTTAATTACTTACCGTCTTCTATAACTCCCTTGGGATGTGTCGGGGTAATCTTTGTTCAACAAACGTTCAATATTACAAATTGATCAAAGGTGTATTAAATACATTTCCTAATGCATAAACATCAAAGCAATTCAGAAAATAAACTTCGAGCTACCAGGATGTGAAGAAAATTTTCTTGAAAATGTAATTTAGTATTTGATTACTCGCAGTATACTGGGAAACGGTTTCGTGTAATTACGTGAGCTGTTTTGTTTAAACAACGCTTATGGTGATATTATACGGGTTCGTCATCGCCAAATCTCTTTATAATAGAGTTGTTCTTCTCAAAAACTTAGATTTGGCATCATTTACTACATAATTACGTGGTGTCATTGTCTGATGGACATAATTTTGCTCATTACTTGGTTCCACTGAGTCAGTCACAGTTAGACGTACTCAAGTTGTAATTTAGGTCGAACCGTGACTTGATTTGCATGTAGGGCGCTTTGCTAAGGTTCATAGTTAAGTATTTTATGTGTCTATTCATAGGTTTTACGTAAACTTTCTAACCGTTGTAAATGTAGTAATATCTCTAAGGATGCTCTTTACAAAGATTAGCTTTAAATGCATGTGTATTAATGAAGGAAAGTTTACTTACATAACTTTGAAAAAGATACCAGAAGTAATTGAAATTTGCAAAGGTGACGCCTAGATGACGCTTCTATTACTGGTGATGACTAAGCAAAGGTTACGCCACCAGAGACTGTTGCGGCTCTTAGATAGCAAGAAGTGATTCCACACGTCAAAACATGCGATTGACAGCGATACATTAGGAACTATCGAGCGATCGCATTGCTTACGCCGACCTGGGAGTCGTAATTTTTCACTGTCAGCGGTGAGACTAAACGTCCTCGTCATCGTTTCGACTAGTGACTGTCAAAAAATGCTAATGCAATTTTCGCTTGCACGCACGAGGGTGCCGTAAAATATTGCTGTTAGTAAAACCTTTCCGGTAACCAACTTCCGAAGGGTACCTTGTTTACTTCGACATTATTTGTGTGGCAACAGTTAGTCCTCTATCAGTCTTAGTCAGTATTTTGTTTATACAACTGTGGTAGGTTGTCATGATTTACAAGAATTATGATTACAATGGTGTGCAATAATACCAGTTGCAGGAACGTGCTTTGATAAGCAAATAGGTATCTTTCGTAATTGTCTGTAGTCCGGTTGAAAATGGTTGAAAAGGCGTTGTTTAGTCGTGCAGTTTGTTGATCTGTTTGGTTCTGCGTGTCGGTCATGGAGCAGGAATCTGTTCACGTGTATTGTTGGGACTGCCGCACGCCGGCGATCCTGCGATAAAGCTTGAATATAATCGGTTTAGGCACGCTGTCGCTCACTGGTCTATGTACTAATTGCAATGGTTATGTGTGTTACGTGGCCCGGTTAATGCCCGGTAAAATATCGCGTGCATTTGCGTAACACTTTAGGTAATTGCGTGATCAAGAGATTGACATAGAGATAATATGTCTGCTTTGTCGTTCACCTACCCTTTTAGTAAGTAGATAGTGGTGTTATGAAATGATGATTTCATATTCCCAGCTTTAGTTTACCTTATGATAAATGAACTAATATTTATCGTAGAGCTAGTTACTATACGAGAGAGCTTTTTAAGAACTTTGTTGTTCGTTATAATTAAAAAGTTTTAAGTGACAATATCAGTAAAACCATTGCAGGGTTCATTGTGACAGTTGAGCAGTTGTTGAGCAGACACATTTTCGAATATATGGAGCAACGGATAGGCAATATACTTAAAAATATTTCAAATTGGTGGGAATAGTATGTTACGTAATTTGGGTGCTGGTTTTTAATCTGTTAGCTGTACATCATCAACCTTTTTATCGTACCACTGCTGGGCACAGGTCTCCTCTCGTACAGAGGACTGAACGTAATCACCACGCTTCCTCAATGTGGATTGGTGATTTCAGACTTAAAGTCCAGGTTTCCTTAAGATGTTTTCCTTCACCTTGTACTCAGTCATTGGTGTCCTAACTGTGTGTAACTTAGAAAAGTTGTATTGGTACTTGCATGACCTGGAATCGAACTCGCACACTCACCCGAACACGCACTTCAAAGGCTGATGTTTTAACCACTAGGTCACCACGACTTACGCTATACGTAGCTCATTTATTCATAAAAGTATGGAATTAATCAAGTAGATATGACTCAACTTTATTAAGATATTACCTTAAAAGAGAATGTATAGGCAACGTGACAAGAATAAACTTTCATTATTATTGTATTTTTTAAGATGTCGTCTTTAGAAAATGATCTTCATAAGTTAGGCTCAAAACGTACTCAATATCTTTAAGTTAGATTTAACATCTAAGTCAGTGCCAAAGCTTGATCAAAACGCCTTGGAGCACTGTAAAATTTACATTTACATTACGTTTGCTCTAGATTCTGTTTAAGTTGCGACATCAGCTTATAGGTTTTATTGACAATTTATATCTCTATTCTACTTACATAGACACACTATGACTTATGTTGAGGTGGGAAGTTCTGTTAAAGCGAATACGGGAATCATTTGATATTTTTCTTAAACAGCAATGTTTTGCAGCTGCGATAAGTTCCAAGATATGAGTTGCAACAAGCACGATCATTGTAACTCACGCGCATAACCAATGTTTGAAAATGAAATTGGATTTTGTTCTGCATGACATTTTACTCATGTGCTTGAACCGCAACATCGATTTCCTTTGCTTCTTCTCATCTCATATCGCTAAAAGCAGCGGCACGTTGAAAAGAGACGTCGCGAATTTTGTGAATTTCCGTCGAGTGCCTCGGATCGGGTCACTCGTGCTATGTAAATTTGAGACCTTTTATTTTCTCGTGCGGTAGAATGTTATAATGGAATTGTGGGGCGATGTATGTGTTGCCAATGCTTCTGCCGCACGCGTGCATGCTTTGTAAATGCTATCGATACTGTGGCTTTAATATCGATTAATTTTCGAAACAATGTTTTCGATTTTAAAGTTCATTGGTGCACAAGTCACGAGGCACGAGCTTGGCATCTGCTGTTTACATTTTCAATAAGTGTGTTTCGCTACGTTAGCGCTTGTATTTGTGATTTATGAGCAATAGTAATACAATGCTGTTTATATGTTAGGTACTATAAAGGACTCTTTTGTAATGCGTGAGCGCAATATCCGAGATCCAATAACAATATTCGTTGGCTCAGTTGGCAAGAGTAATTTTATTTTCTTGAATAAAAAATAAACATTGAATCAGATACATTAATGCAGTCTCCATTAAACGATTAAATGTTGTTCGCTCATCTGCATGCATGCAATGCAGTAGCCGCCTTCAAAGCGCAGCCGCTCGAATAAATTCGGATTTGTAGTCGTACTGTAGATCAGTTTCCAAATACTCGTATTTGGAACAAAACAGCACGGAATGTTCTCATATAATAATATGCTGTATACACTTATGCCTATAATTGTCAACGAGAACATGACATTTGGTGAAAGTACACCCAAAAATTTTCAAAAAATAATTTACATTACATTATATATAATATGGTTATAATATTGTAGAGTGTGTAGATATTCTGGTTTCTAATTACTTTATTTAGTAAGTTTTGGACAATGACGTGATTAACATATATAATCATGGAATAAGTATTGTAGTTATTGAAAATTGTTGTACGATAAAAAATAAAGCTCTTTATTTATAAAGCGCTAATTAGTTTAGTAGCGATAAATTGGGTAGTTGCCTATAGTCGAAATAAATTATATTTACTCAATTATTAAAAGCGTTTACCAAAAATAAGCTGGTTAACTCCAGTTACATTTGATTTTAATCATTTGGTGAATTAATATTAATCTAAAATCAATAAAAAATAACGTTGAAATAGTGACGTCATAATTCGCGTTTTCGTACAATCTTCATACTAATTTATCGTTTTGACATTTCATAAAGAGTTGCTGATTTGACTAGTAGGCAACTAGCCTATTGTACTTGTAGCCAAAGTTACAAAAATAAACATTTTGTTACCTAACATTATGGAGGTTTTTTGTTTATTGAGTATAAAATGAAGAAACTGGCATGCGGTATGAAAACAGAGGGGCCGTTGGCAGAGGCTGCGAGTAGGCACACAACAGATTAAAGCTTACAATCAGGTCTGTAGTTCGGCAGGGCCTGCTCTTTGAATTTACGATGTGCCTGACCGACGCTTATCGCATGCGAATGATCTGCCCACGGCGCACGGACCGCTCCGCACACATATTTTATTTTATTCGCGCTACTGTGATGTAATGAGCTGATAAATGGAAGAAAACCACCAATTAGTGTCGATGAATTTATTGTTTCTACTTAAAACGTTGGAGGGCTACGTATTTAATCTTAAATTGCGTTTTAAAATTTGTTGCTTTTGAATTTAAATCATTATTTAGACTGTTACCAATTACATATAAATACGGTTATGAATTAATATTAAATTAATCTGATTTATTCAGTTCGTTATCGTTACTTGTCATGAACCGTACTTTAAAATTGGAGTAATAAATTGAAACGAAGAAATATATTTGATAAGTTAGTATCGCTCCAGCTCCACATTAGTAGCTCTAATTTATTAATGAAATTATGTTTGTAATGCACAGGTATTTGAAAACAATACTCTAACGTGACCTTGAATGTCTGATTCGATTGTTTTGTGTTGGCGAATAAAAAGCATGGCATCAGTTGTCCATTGCTACACGGAACTTTTGGCGCTCGAAAACGTTGACTCGCTGCTTGTTAAGCGTGTAACAATGTTGTTTTATGAAATTATGAAAAAAAAGATGGCAGCGTTAGTTCCGATTTTGTTCTCGCGTCAAATGATTCCTGTAGCGCTATAAGAGAGATTTCACTACATCTAGAGCATCAGCGCTCAGTGCTACAGTAGCGCGTCAGTTGTGGAGTTCTAAAAGTTGACTTACCTTATTTTATCGACCGTCTACTTTCTATATGTAAGCTGTAATAGACTAGATCAGGGATGGCGACCTCTGTACATTTTGGTTTAGTTATTACTCGAAAAAGAAAACTATACTCTCACATAATTTTTATTATCTCTTCCGTCCTGGACCTTTGCAAGGCGTAATATGACGAAGGACCGAAATCAGCTCGCAAAGACAACTCTAGGTTGGTTTCCAATTGATGTTAATATTAACATTTTTTTTTTTTTAATTAATGAATTCATTTGAATGTAATGACAAATTTAGCTTTTTGAAATGTTGCCGTGCTTAAATGATTAGATTACGTACCACTGTAGATACAGAATAGAGCGCGAGCTATTGATTCACCATCCCTGGACTAGACCAGTCTTGACTCTAGCCCGGATGATATTTATTCTCAGCTTTGATCTTTAGCCTAGCACGCACTCTTAGCTAGACAGTTTGAGTAGTGACGATGCGTTGTAAACACTAAATGGCTTAACATCACCGGCGGACTCTCAACCTTTTATCAAAGGTAAACTTTGCCAACTTATTGTTTAGTGTTTTCATAACCGTGTGAAAACGGACACCGGTAAGCTATCATATATTATATATATCAGTTTATTACTATCCTACATTACTCGTAGATCCTAAAAAAAGAGTTGAAAATTAAATCTTCCAATGCTACAGATTTTAAAAATCTCTAAGTGAGCTGTAATTCCACCTGATTTTGAGTATTACCAGCTCACTTTACTATAGTTTATTCAGCAAGACCTTACAGATTCAAACAGCAACACTACAACCAGAAGTAACCGACTCCTAAATTAAGTGTACACTGCAACAGAAAATGACTTAATCCAATTGTAACGAGTGCAAATGAAATGACAAACTGCACTAGTGAGGTCATGAGTCACGGGAGCCGGTGCGTGTGACGCCGTTGATTTATCTTGCTTCATTACACAAACCGCTCGAGCATTTAATCGGACCGCGGGAGGCGCCCGCGCATATGTGTTGACCGTGATCGTACTAGTATATGCTGAAGTGTTACGACGTAGGGAAAATTATAGTGTAGGACGAAGTAAACAACTATGAAAATTGTAGAGCGTATTGGTGAAATATGTGACAGAACCGGAGCTAAGTTGTTATTGCTAACAAAATAAGGAGTTTGACGTAAAAAAATATCTTTCATATTTTTTGTGATGTTAAGGTAACATGACATTGAAAAATAGTTCATAAATTTTAAATAGGAATAAGAAATGCATTTAGAAGTTGTGACCTTACTAGGGGCTCATAAATAATAATAATGTCTGGAACGAAAGCACTTTTGTACTCGATAATATTCAGAAGTTAACTTTTTTTTAAGATTGTCCCTTTTGTCCATGTCACGCAAGGAGGAGGCTGCGTTGATCGAAATCGACAATAATTAAATATCTCATGCGCCCTTTAATACACCAATTTATTCACTCTCTGTCTTTACTGCGTATTAATTAAGATTGATACGAAATGTTTCTTCTTTAACTGTCGAGTTATTTATTTAATTGCAAGTATAAAATATTGCCATTTTACGTGAGTGAACGACCGGCCATGTTAAAAAACACCGGCAAATTCGTTCCCAACAGTTAATTTTGACGCGTATACAAAAGACTTCAACGGGCGGCTTACGATTGTGCTGTCTGTTATTTTTATTATATATTTTTTCAAACAAAAATCTTGTAAGTTAGGTTTTAGTTGAAAAATGCAAAATGCAAATTAAAAAATATTAAAAGAAATCTTTTTGGTATTTTGGTGTTATTTTTCTCAACTCTAATTTGTAGTTATTTTAGCATTCATTCTCACTGGTTGTTGTTGATGTAGAATTTCTTGGGATTAAATAAGCTAACTTTAATAAAAACTAAAAAGATTTTTATTATTTATTGTAAAAGTTGCTTAATAATAGTATGTTTAAAATGGAAAAAGGTAAAAAAACTATGTCGACATATAAAAATAGGCGTACCAATTTTTTTATCACTTTTTATTTATTTAATTAAACGTGTTTTCTAATATAACTGGTTGCTAATGCAGTTATTTTTGTCATTACATGGTATCGCATCTGCATCAAGGTAAACGTTATACAGCATCAGTGACACATTTGCAATGCTTTGCCAATTATCCACGCCAACTTAGGACGAGAATCCAGCTTACGAGTATCATACACACCGTTGATCAGATAACTAAATTTTACACCTTAGAGTCTAAGAAATAGAGTTTATAATCATTTATTATTGGTTATGAAATCTAGTTGGGTCCACATGAAGTTTTAATAAGAGCGTGTCACACGTCCTCGACGAAGCTTTTTAAATTTATGATGCGCTTATTAATCCAATTGTAACGGTTGTTTTTTCATCTTTTGTGTCACGTGATTGAAGCCGTAATAGCATATCTAAAGTATACCTTATGCGAATCAAAGGAATGGATCCATGGGTAACGAAGTTTTTTTTATGTTAATAATCATATTTTAAAAATAATACTTTTTTTTTTTTTCAAAATGTGTGATTAAGTGGTCAGCGGTTTCCAGTTAGTTCAGTTAAATGATAAATAAATAAATACGAAAGAAAGTACACGTCCTTTTATTTGATAGCTGCAACTTGTGTAAATATTAAAGTGGCGACTTCCGTGGGTAGATAAAGGAATGTAATTGTAACGTCGGCGGCCATTTTGTTTGCGGGTGGGGTCAACGCGACCCCGCCTCACGTTTCCGCTACGGGATAATTAAATATTACCCCACCACAAGACTTCCTCTAAAGAAATGTGGTTCGCTATACATCTGTTTACCCGTTCCTTTTATTCTGTTTACACGCTCTTACATAGAGGGCTTAAAGGAATATTTTTTAAGAAACAATTACATATTTTATTCCAATAGCACTTTTCTTGGGGTTTCTTTTACTCTTAAACATGTTAATAAGTTAAACAGATATGTTTTATAAGAATTAAATTAATTTACAATGCTAATATAATAATAATCTATTCTAAAGCACATAATTACTTGAACTATTGATGTTTTGGGTACTCAGTGTCAAGTAATAAGTATGACAAACTAGAGTTATATCTAGTTAGTCATACACATTCACGTTGATTTCCAACGAGTGCCTATGTAAAAAAAAGAAAAGAAAAAAAAAAAGAAGTGTCCACGAGTTTTAAGCCTAAAATTATTCTGACCGATTAAAAAGTATCTTTCATGTTGTATTTTAAAACAATTCTTTAATTCTCATTTTCAACAACCGTAAAACTAGACCTGAAGTTTAAAACAAGTTTTATTTTCTACCTTTAACGAGCAGATATAGTTTCGACGACGCGGTTGGTGCAGTGGCTGAATGATCAGCCGCTGTGCTGCGTGTCGCGAGTTCGTTTCACGTACAGAACAGATATTTGTATGGACTACAAGTATTTGTTCTGGCTGTTTGTATATGTGAGTTAAAATGTTTGTAAACGCACCCACAATACAGGAAGTAGTTCGTAGTGTGGGGCAACATTTTTTTTTTATATAAAAAAAGATAAGAATTTATTTAACAATAGGCTATTTGACTTGATCTTAAATTACTTAGTTGCGGTTAAGAAGTTCACCGAACATATTTTTTTAAATTTTAAATACTTATTTTGTAAGCAACATGAAAATAATAATTCATAATTCAAATAAGCCGCTGAAACGCTTTATTCAGCAATATGGCGTCGCGCCTTGTAAATGACGTCACAAGCATGTAAACGATTTTCGGTTCCGCAGTGGTGTTTGTCTCTGTTATTTTTTATGTGTTATTTGTTGTTGTTTATTTAATAAAATGGTTTACAAGTGGTGTGCTGTACCGGACTGTACGAATACATTGATAAAACACCTGAGAACACATAGAACAACAACAAGTGCTGATGCGCGTATGACGTCATCGTGACATTAGCCAATCCGGATCGTTTCACAATATGTGGCGCGAGATACAAAAAGTCAAATATATTTTTGTGTTTTTGGATATATTAATTGTTATTATTTTTATTGAAACTCCTGTAAATGACATAAAGAACCCTCATTTTATGCATTTAAAGCAAATAATCACAAAAAAAATCATACTGTCAAATAGCCTATTGATAAATTAAAGTTCTGTCGAGTTTTCGACTGTCGAGTTGTCGAATTCAAAATTTAATCCAAACGATTTCTGATTTTCTTTGATTTCTAGATTCGCTTCAGCATGCAATACTTGATAGCCCTGAATCAGCCTGTACATTAATATTTGTAAAGATTCTCTCCTACCCATGTAACACAACGGTTTTACTTCTCATTGTTAGTGCAAGGTATATTCTGACTACAATTTGAACATTTTGTCTTTCCACTTTCTAATTTTAAGCGTCGTGCGGGGTAATAAACGCTTTTAGTGTCTATTTTACGTTTAAATCAACCATGAAGACTAGCAGCCAGTAAGTACGTGCTGCAGATGATGAATTCCTAAAAGATAAAAAAAATAATTGGTTTCATTGCAAAAATATCGCAGCCAGATCCGAAAATAAGATGAAAATTGTGTCGCTTAGGTACTTACTTAGATTCGAAAAAAAAAACAAAGAAAATATAATGATTTTTATTTCGGAACAGAGAATCCATAGTGTGTTAGTAACATCAAAAAGAAAAACAACTTATTACCTAGTGTAGATACCCACTACCCTCTGTATAAATTGTTTTATAATTGTAGAGCCAAAACTCTCCCATACAGTTCTTAGGATGCTGTTGGGAATGTCTCTCATTCTCCGCAGGAGTGACGCTGTTTTTTTGCTCATAATCGCGTGAAACCCGTCGGTACGAGCTAGCGCAAACATTCCCGACGTGCCGCAGCAGCGAGAAAGTCTCAAAAATATCCTGAAGCCATTGTTATATTGGACGCGAAGGACATCCAGTGACTTTTTAGTGTAATTGACCTGTAGACTACCCCTCTGTAGAGGGGTCTGCTGGCTCTTTTTAAGGTGGTTGTTGGTTATTTTAACTAGATCCGTACACTGAGCAAATCTACGGGAAACATATTATACCGGACAGCGGGTGCCCTGCATTCCCTTTCTATATCTACATGGTATACAAGGTCGACAGAAAGAAAGTGGCCTAGGTATTTACAAGTGGATACCCTTTTAATTAACGACCCGTTCAGAAGTAGTTCGGGCCCCTTTTTTTATTAATAATTATAAACTAGCGCTTGACCGCAATACCGCCTGATGGTAAACAGTGATGCGATCGTTGATGGTAAAGCGCGCTAGTTTATTAAGAGCCTATTCACTCAAAAAAAAACTGAGTGAATAGGAAGGAAGACGGCAGTTGAGCGAGGTGATGCAATTTTAAATCCAATAACACGACCAACGATGCTGCGCCAAAGGGAGATTGATCTAGAGACCCTCCACGACCAAACTCCCAACACAACAACATTAGGCGCATCGTACCCGGCACACATTGCAACACAACTGCTCAGATCCGACCTCCGTACGGCTTCACCAGACATCATACCAGAACACGACAAATCGCTTGGCGGCAAGGCTCTGTCTGGTGGGTGGTAACTTCTGCCATCGACTTCAAACACCATGTACTCACACTTCTTTACATTGTATATTAATCCATGTGCAGCAGCATAGGCTTCACAAGTCTTAAGCAACCCTCTGATTGCCCCCGCCGACGGACCCAGAAGCACCATGTCGTCAGCTTAGCTGATGTTGTTAGTCCTAACCCCATCAACACTACATCCGACACGCATACCGCTGAGTCCCTCTATAAGGTCATTGACATAGAGGTTGAAAAGCCTGGGTGACGGCAGCCCTCCCTGTCTCACACCGTACTCCAAATTATACGGTTCAGGGAGTATACCATCCCATTTCACATGATTGGTTCGGTTACTACCAATGCCAAAGGAGTCCACATATTTCCGCAGGTTTACCTCTACTTACCATCTTCTCCCAGAGCACATCATACGAGACAAGATCGAAGGCTCTAGAAAGATCAAGGAAACAGGCGTACACCGGCGTCCTACGATCTATATAGTATTGAACGGTATGCTTGAGTCCCAAAATAGCGTTTTGAGTTGAACGTCCAGGATGAAAACCGAACTACGCATCATGTAAATTAATATACTCATTTAAAGAAGCATTAAATAAACCTTCCAACACATTTCTAAAAAAATATTTAATACTATTTACTTATCGAAAAATATCTAAACTATTTGTAGTAATTCCACAAACAGTAATTCAATTAAATTTTTAAACACAATGCGCACAATCCTCTAATTGAAAAACAAAGCTAACCGCAATATGGGATTAATTAACCCCTAGGATAAATACTGTGTATCGTTCACGTTGTCATCTGATAGCGTTTATAATTATGCGTGCAAAATTACTAGTAATATAATTGCATGCTAGAGGAGCACCGTAGTCTTTGTACCGCGGTACGCCGCGCGTGTCTTTGATTTAGAGCAAATTGAACCGAGAGATTGGCTGCTGAGAACATCTCATTTGACGCTGCAATGCTTCCAATTGTCTCAAGACTTCGTCGATTCTATCTATTGTGTCTGCAGTTATCACCTCGGCGTTGTTAATGCCAATCAGCTTCCATATTGAAATTATTATTGTTTTCTGTGTCACATTGTTTACTGTTGTACTGTTTAATTAAAGTTATAGGTATAAACTAAACTAAATAGGCTCTTAATAAACTAGCGCGCTTTTCCACCAACGATTGCATCACTGCTTACCATCAGGCAAGATTGCGGTTAAGCACTAGTTTGTAAATATACATATACAGGTGGTTAAAAAGTCGTGGATCAAACGAAACAGGGAGATAAAGGAGGTAATTTCCAACAGAAAATCTTTCACCAGCATCGCCATAACTTCATTGCACGAAAGATTATGAATGATCATGTTTTTTGAATGAAACTATCGAGTTATTTTACAATTTCATCAGTAAAAGCGACTTTTTGGCACCCCTGTAAAATCAGCATCATCTCAGCGTTAATCCCAGTCGCATCCGAAGCTTTTTCAGTTTTGGAGTTTGGGGACCGCTTTACCAGTCTAACTGATGATTTTGGCTAAACTTCGATATTTTCCGTGAAGCGACTGCCGTCTGACCTCCTCAATCCGAAGGCGATATCAAAGAATTGCAGTTAGACCAATAGGAATGTTTCCTGGGTAAAAAAAAAACGATTCTATTTAGTCCGTCATTGAGATTATAAAAAATATTGGATACGTATATTTTGTTTTATCAAATCAATAAAAATTGACAAATACAAAAGGCATCAAAAATCAGGAGTGGTGGCTGGTGACGTCACGCCTCGCTAAAAAGTGTAGAGTTCAGTGACGTCATACGAGTTATCAACGCACTGTGTCGTCTTCATTTTTTGTTTATATAAAAAAAGAAAAAAACGTGTCTAGTATTTTCTGGAAATCTGACTGCTTAATTAGTTTTTTTAGTCAACTACCCTATTGCTAGACTTTTGAGGGCTCCAATAACCCTTAACGACTGCCACTAGATGTTTGTATGGCAACTGGGACCAACGGCTTAAGGTGCTTTCCGAGGCACGTCCAGACCAGTGCAAATAATCATTTTCATGCATATTTGCAATGTGCGGGGATCAAACCCGCACCTCCTTGCGCGGCGGCCGCGTTCGCCACTGCACCGCTAGGCCACAGAGGCTGTCAAAAATATACATATATTAAAAGTAATATTATAAAGGGCGTATCTGACATCGACGCACAAACGAGTACCATGGATCCAGTACCTGATTCTGAACCCCCCAGTGGTGGAGTTTTTCGTCGGCTTTTTATGATATAAAAAATATATATGTAGTTTTTTCACTTTTTAAAACACAATAAGATTTTAAAGTAAAAATTAATTAATTCGCTCATTACACAAAAAAGCAAAATGTAAACAGAACTCGAAAAACTATTTTATCAGCTGATTTAATAGAGTTCACATCAGGGATCCACGTCATACCTACAAACCCGCACGGTGGCACGCTTGCAACGTTCAAAGGCCGAGCCGACACTTTTTTAAACATTGCTATTTCTGTAACCGTTCATTAACGACATAAATTGTCGTTAATGAACGGTTACAACGGTTATTCTATCATCATTTTATTAGTGGCATACGGTCTAGCCTTTTCGCGAAGTTTGCGTTACCATGTCAAATACACCCTGTATACAATGTGTAAAGAAAATCCTGTCCGAGCCGTGAAGGTATTGTATAGGTATCGATAACTGATTCTACTAATGCCTACAAGGCCAAGCTAAACATAAAAAAAATCCCACTAAAAATAAATTTATTTCGCAAAACGAGTTAATTTAATACATGCGCGGGCGAAGGGGGAGCAGGGCACGCCGCACGCGACCCGCAGTTGCATCGCTCATCATGAACCTTTTTTTATCGTCCTACTGCTGGGCATAGGTCTCCTATCATACAGAGAAGGATTGAGCGTAATCACCACGCTTGCTCATGCTCAATGCGGGTTGGCGATTTCAGACTTATAAAGTCCAGGTTTCCTCAAGATGTTTTCCTTCACCTTCAGTCAATGGTGTCCATGATATAATTAGAAAATACATATAACTTTAGAAAACTTACATTGGTACTTGCCTGACCTGGAATCGAACCCGCACACTCATACTTGAGAGGCTGGTGTTTTAACCACTAGGCCACCACGACTTGGTTGCATCGCTATTCGCTCATAATAATAGCGTCAAAAATAATGTTGATACTTTTTTTTAAATTACCAATGGGGAAGTTGGATAAAATTGTGAAAAATAGATTATTTCAAAATTCATTAGTATTGTTACTACGATAATTATATAAAATGTCATTTTATTTGGTCATGTGTTTACCTAACCTTTATTATCCTTATGGGACGGACGGGATTCTCTTTACGTATTGTATGTATATAAAACCAACTACATAACGTTACAAAACATTACGCCTGTGTTCCTTGAAGTGTGAGGCTGTAAAATACCTATATTACACCGGCAGTTCGGGAGTTCTGTGTAATTTAAAACTAAAGAAAATTTGCAACTAACGCCTTACGCAGGTGAAAAAACTTTTATAAAATATTTTGTACGAGAGGTTTCCTAAATATATTCGTAAAATTGATACACAGTCACTGCAAGTGTGAGCTGTTAATTTAATAACTATTCGTTTAGAATATTGTTGATGATATTCCTAACTGAATGGAAATTCAAATAAAGCAATTAAAGGTTATTTTCAGAGCAACCCATTAATTTGGGCGTTGCTTGTTACCAGTTTTGTTTTATGGATGCGTAGAATAATATTTTGAAATTGGACGGCCATTGCGAGTGTTGACGTAGATTGTATCCTGCAGCCTTGTGTTCGACTGGTTTTTAATTGCGGTCCGAGCGTGCGTTCCCCACGCTGCTGATTTAGAGCAAATTGAATGCTTCGAGCCCTCGCGTCCAGTAACCGACATCTCATTCGTCCGCAGTCGCGGCACCTATCAATTAACTGGCACTCAAATTGATTAGTCATCTTATTGGTTTAAAAACTATGCGTCTGCTTCCGTACAGCTTGTTATTGTGCCGAAAATTTATTCATCAACTCATTTTATCTATATTAAATAAAAATAGGTTAGACAGTCGGGCAGTATTCTTACTTAGCGCGTCAATATACCACTCGCGTGGTATGTAAAATGTTAGCAATCGTATTAAGTGAAAATGACCATTATGTACCTGATCTAATGTATGAGCCTTGCGGTTGGAGTGTGAATTAAATTAATTGTGCTCGACGTCGAGGTTTGAGAAGATGGTATTGTCATAACGGCAGCTTTTCGCAAGTAATTGTATGTATGAGTTTTAAATGAATAGCAGATTATTTTGTGTACTGTCAGTTAATATGATGACAGCACAATGAGGAATATTCGGTTGCTTGGCGGCTGACATCTTCGGAGGCCCTCCGCATAAAAGCTGCTGTCAAAAGATTTACGATACATCTAGTAATAACAGATGGTCGTAACCTCAATAGTTAAGTAAATATTTTTAAAAGATATTATATTCAACACGCTACGATGCAGGTGCCTATAGACTATTGCTTTCACCATTTGTTACTAATATTTACCTTGTTATTTCAAGAGAGCTAGAAATTCAGATACTATTTGTTCCGAAAGTGTCTAATTAAAATGTAAACAATTGGAGCAGAAAATGGTCCTGCGAATGCCATTTCATAGTATGTACTACTTACAAAGTTAGTGTGTAGATTAAATTATTTTAATACTTAGGCTCGCTTGCATCAAGATGCAAGCGAGCCTAAGTATTAAAATGTTGAATATTGATTCGAAAAATCATCGTCTTGTTCTTCCAATCGTTTGAGAATGAAAGATATAATCACTAAATGTGATTATGTGAGAATTCTAAAACCAGATATTCTCATTTTATATATTAAGCTGAGGTGTTTTTATTTGATCATTGATGTAAATTTCAAAGCCTCAATTTTCGTCGACGATGTTTCAAATACAATTTATTAATGTTAGGTAGTCATGGTCAGACATCCCTTAAGATATGGTTTGGAAGGAAAAATGGGGAGGTTGTGCCCAGCTATATACGTAGGCTAGCAAAAAGTGTTTTTCGAACAAAATATGTAGTTGGAAAAATTAACGAGGTGTATATATTTTTTTTTAATAATTATAAACTAGCGCTTGACTGCAATCCCGCCTGATGGTAAGCAGTGATGCAATCGTTGATGGTAAAGTGCGCTAGTTTATTAAACCCATTCACTTAAAAAACTTAGTGAATAGGAAGAAAGATGGCAGTTGAGCGAGGTGATGCAAATTTATAAACCCAACAACATCCAATGATGCTACGCCAGAGGGAAATTGATCTGGATGGACCATGATCAAACTCCCGACACAACATTCATTTGGCGCATCGTACCCAGCAAGCTTCACAACACAACAGCTCAGACCCGTCCTCCGTACGGCTTCACCAGACTTCACGCCGGAGCACGACGAATCGCTTTGCGGCAAGACTTTGTCTGGTGGGTGGTAACTTCTGCCGGCAGCCGAAACAAATGTATATGTATATGGTTGGAGACTGCTCCAACCAATCATATGTATTGACATATGATGTACTACTAACTGACTTTCGTGAGCAATTTAGTTAGAATTCGACCCGAATAGCGATTGTTTATACATTCATAAACTAATTTTGGAAAAGACTAAAAGCCTGCAAGCCTTAATTGTTCACTGCTGCGTTGGAAGATGTCTTCAAGCTCCTGGACTGGAAAGGACTTGGCATCATCAACGGCGAGTACATCACTAATCTCCGTTTTGCAGATGATATCGTGGTCATGGCTGAGACCCTGGAAGACTTGGGCAAAATGTTCAACGACCTCAGCAGAGCTTCCCTACAAGTGGGTCTAAAGATGAACATGGATAAGACAAAGATCATGTCGAACTCTCATGTCGCACCCACTCCAATTTTAGTTGGTTGCTCTGCACTCGAAGTTGTTGACGAGTATATATACCTGGGACAAACAGTCCAACTAGGTAGGTCCAACTTCGAGAAAGAGGTGTCTCGTCGAATCCAGCTCGGCTGGGCAGCGTCCGGGAAGCTACGATACATCTTCTCGTCGTCCAAGATACTACAGTGTTTCAAGACTAAAGTCTTTGACCAGTGTGTGTTGCCAGTGATGACTTACGGAACTGAAACGTGATCGCTCACAATGGGCCTCATACAAAGGCTCAGAGTCACACAAAGGGCAATGGAAAGAGCTTGCTCGGAGTTTCTCTGCGTAATCAAATCAGGAATGAGGAGATCCGCAGAAGAACCAAAGTCACCGACATAGCTGTGCGAGTCGCTAAACTTAAGTGGCAGTGGGCAGGGCACATTGCTCGTAGAATGGCCGATGGGGCAGTAAGGTTCTGGAGTGGCGACCACGAACTGGAAGACGCAGCGTAGGGAGGCCCCCAACAAGGTGTACCGATGACCTGGTGAAGGTCGCGGGAAGTTGATGGATGCTGGCAGCACAAGACCGGTCATCGTAGAAAGCCTTGGGGGAGGCCTTTGTCCAGCAGTGGACATCCATAGGCTGAAGAAGAAGAAGAAGAAGCCTGTATTAGCAAAACGTACATGGAGTGTATGCTAGTTAAAGTTGTGTAGCTTTAGGTTCGACTTCTACATTAGTAAACGTAATAGATCGGCATATAATTTCTACATTTTATGGAGAGCTAAAAGGGTCGCACGAGGTTATTGACGTCTCAATAGACCATTCAGAATTTCATAGAAAAAATAAAAACTCACAGTAGTTAACAAGGATACGTATTATCGACATCTCGTCACGCTTGCTTTTTTATGCCTACAAATTGCAGTTGGCTCGTTAATTGGTCTGAATGGGACGGATGACTGGTGTTTTTGGTAGTGCAAAGTGCGCTCGCGACGCGGCGTAATGATAAGTTGCGCGGTAATGGCGGCTGCGCGGGAGTGCGGCCCTGCTGAGTCAGCGCAGTTGAACGGTGCCGGCGCCTTCAGGTACCAGCTCTTCCTGATTCTTCGCGCCTAATGTATAGTTTGGCGTTAAAATACTCACACGCCAGTAGCTACCGACTTTATTCTCTTTAATGGTCGTGTTTTTTATTATTTTTTTTTTACTGGAAATAAAATTGAGTTTACAGTGTTTTTTGCTGACTATATTTTAAGAAAGTAGGGAGTTTAGCACAGGAAAACTACCGTATAAAACTACAAATTGGTTGGAGCCATAGAGAATTTAGAAATCTCCAATTAAGGAACACTATGTAAATTTAACTTGCTAATGGCGATGTACAAAAATGGAGACAAACACATTTCCCGTACTCAGTCGCTGAATCGGGAACTTCTCTTTATCCATTTTAAATTCCTGGCACGTACGCCTCCTTGTTTGATTGTATTTCACTTAATCCGTCCGTTACGCTCATTCTCTATGGTAATTCATAGGCAGCATTGTTTTATTTTGTTACAGTCGCCAATAAAGTTCATATCAGCTGTTACATAAATATTCATGCTATTATAGTCTCTACTTGAAAGATGTACTGGCCACAATCGGATATATTATCATTTAGACGTGAACAACTAGTTCGGGTGCCGACCCTACGCATCCGGTCGGACCACTCTCGTTTGCACCTTGTCAGCGCTACTGATTCTATCTGTGGCCCTAATTGCTGATATTCCATTAAAGTAATAAATACGCTTCGCCTTCTCACCTTTTTATTAGAGTTGATTACTGCACTCGTCTGTTTCTATTATGTCAGGAGTTGTTAATGTTTGACGAGCGATTGTTCGGCTCTTTTCGTTGTATTAACAATATTCGTGAGATTCGATGTTTACTTTCACGGGTGTATAGGGTATCATCAAAATTGAATGAATAATTACGTAGACGGTTGTTAAAGTACATTTTATTCGAGCACTTAATGGTTGCCCATGTTTTATATGTGGCATGTTTCGAAGTGATAAAAGCATTGCGTTCAGAACTCTGCACTATGCTTGGCACGTTTTGTTTTGTGTTATAGTAAAATAGGTTTTTATTCAGAATAAGGAAGTTCACACCGTGGTAAGGAACACATATTTTGGTATGAGTACGCGTAAGTTCTCACACACACATCAGATTGTCGCACGAGTGGGCTGGCGGGAATGTACCAAAATGTGTGTAAGTTGTCAAACAAGAAGAGTTCGCGGCGAGCGGGTTGGAGACAGTCTAACAACTGACTGCCTTGTTTAAAACATTCTTGATGTTACCCATATTTCAAAGCTACATACACAGCTATGTTGTACAGATTTGAAAACGTGTTAAATATTCATTGGTTAGTATAATTAATTAACAATTCCAAATATAATGCCAGCGAATATAATCGAATAAAATCTTGAGTCGATGTAAACCTAAAGTAGGAAATATTTTTTTATAACGATTAGGATGTCATCTAGTACGGACTAGATGACATCAAATCGGCACAAAGACCGGATAATTAATATCTGCTATCAAAACAAGTTTAATATAAGTTGGCTAATACGACTTTTTATTATATTTACAACCTAACTAGGTTTATATTCAAACTATGTAGCTGACCTGGCGAACTTCTTATTGCCTCATACATATACATACAAAATGTATGACAAAATGGATTATCTTCATGATGATTGCTTTTCGTAAATTTTTGCCATGTTTTAATATTTATTCTGGTATTCGGGGCGTAGACAAATTCACTAAAACAAAGGTCATAAAAATCTGTTACGTCGTTCTTGAGTTAAAATGGTGTAACTCACCCTACATTCTTTCATTAGAAAGAAATTTTACTACGAGAATAATCATAGGTCACTAAAACCGCTGGAAGCTTTACTTTTAAAGCTCTATGAGTACGTTACAGCATCTCTGTCATCAATCGCACGGCCGTGGGTAGGGTACGTGTGTAATGACACGATCGCTTCATACTGATAACAATAGATAAACATTTAACTCATGCCTTGAATAATGCATCAGTTACTTAAGCTTCAACTTACTACCTACCTGTTTGCACATTCCTAACATCCGGTATTGACTGATTTAAGCCCAATTTACATAGTTTTGTCATTAAGAAATCTAAATGTTCACATTATAGTGGCAATCGCCTAACATTGGAGATAAGACTCGATTGTAAACCAAAATCTGTCAGAGAATTTAGATAAGGTTACGCAAAAAATTGGATTTGTAGCCTATAATTATATTTTATATTCCATTCTGTTCACGGACTCCATACTGTTAGAAGTAAGTAAAATATAATGGTATACCTATACGTGACTTAAATATGAAAATCTTATGTGTGAACTTATTCAGAGATATTCATAGATTTTTAAAGTAAATCGATATAAACTCTTTGAAGTCTTTTGATTACGTGATTTGAATACACATTTTCTGTTAATGTACCTCATGCATATTATATGTATATGCATGGCAACAAAATTTAAAATAGAATCTAATTTCTTCTCAGAGTGTAGGTAAATATTATTCTATGAGACTGCTGTTATTTTATGACTTCATAATCAGGTATTTTTTTTATTTATGTAAGAAGTGTGGCCGCGGCACCTGCACTGCAACCAATACGCAAAAGATCAGGTTTCCTAAATGGAACATTACTACGTAACGGTTTAGCACGATACTGATCATCATCATCATCATCGGAGCGTTAATCGCAGTCGCATCCGAAGCTTTTTCAGTTTTGGAGTCTGGCACCCGCTTTACCAGTCTAACTGCTGATATTGGCTAAATTTCGATATTTTCCGTCTGACTTCCACAACCCGAAGGCGATATCGAAGTATTGCAGTTAGACCAATTGTTGGTCTGCCACCACGATACTGATCATATTTTAATTTAATTGTGTAGGTAAGGTAGCTTTTATTTTAATAATTTACTGAACCAGAAGTTGTATAGGTTACGACTACAGGAGAATTGTAAGATTTTTTAAAATTATGAATGTAGACGACGCAGCGAACAGGAGATGTGCGGAATCTATTCCGGAGGCACTTAATGTGGGCCTCGTTTAAGTAAACAAGGTACACGTCTGCGAGTAGGCTCCATGTCTTGTTTTTATCCGTCTTAGTCCGCCGCTCCTCGCTTGTTATCTTGTTATCCTATCTTGACGAGATTGTGCCTTTTTGTGCTGCTCATGCACTCAATGTATGCACATATTTCTCTCCTTTTGAAACGGCGAACTCTACACGTTTTACGATAGTTGCAGTAAGATCAATTTAATCCTAATCGCTCTTATTTATAAAACATTCTTATTATAAGGAAAATTAATAGACTGGATTCAAACTGCTGCTACATTTGCTCTCCGGCTCAGTATTGTGAGTAACAATAAACAGTAAGCCGGCTAAAGAAAGTCACGTTTTTCCTGAACACCATTCGCGGTTACAATACTGTCAACGTATATGGCGTTAACGAAGTTAAAGGTCTCTTTGGTTGCGACCTCCTATGTACTTCTTATTATGTCTAAATTAAGATTAACATGAGCGTGTTATCTGCCAATTTCATCTACAGTCAGGGTAGAAAATGTGTACCTAAGGTGAGTACTCAAATAATTTGTTCATGTTTCCATATTTTAGCCCTTAAAGTAAAGGCCGTCATTATTTGTATAATTAATTTTACCCTTTAGTTTTATGTTAATTAGGGAGGGACGTTAACAATAATTTTCTTTGAGCCCGCAACCCTTGGTGGGTATAAAGTTGCATTAAAGCCGTTCCTATTCGGTGTTAAGCTTATAATAGAGAGGCAGGCGAGAGCGATGACGGCACGGTGCTGCAGACTTTGTGAGGGTACTCTGTGCGCGAACTATCGCGGCGACGACGTTCAACCTCGCGAATAACTTAAAAATATTTTTTCTTCGTCGCTCGCTCACGAAACGCTAGCCCCGACGTCCGTTTTCCGCTGAGTTAAATTCTCATTACTTTTCTTTGAAAAAGAAGTTAGCTTTTATAACCGCGCAGCGGTCGAGAAAGGAAACTCTATTACAACGATGGCTTTTGACGGAGGCGATCCGTATGCTGTGTCGAACTCTTTCAGGCGTTGACTATTATTCACAAACAATTCCAGAACATTATGAAATCGGAGCGCGAGCGAAGTATCGTGAACGTTTAATGATAAAGCGGGCGGCGGCGGTGGCTTTGGATCGCAAATCTCGCTTTAAGTCGACGTGCGAGCAATGGCTTCGATAATAAAATTAATTATGAAATTTATAGCACCGGCCTCTGCCGCGGCGGTCATTTCTGACGCGAGGGCTTTTGTCGTTCAAATGTGTACCGTCTTAATCGACAATTTACGAGGGCCGTTTAGCGAGACAGGAACGATTCTAATGTCCTATCCGGTCATAAAAGCTGGCTTGAATCAAATTATAATCGCAATATACATTATTATTTAAAGATTGCAAGTTTTAAGCCTTTTGTCGTCATTACTTTATGATACGTAAGCTTTTTGCTGCTGCTTTAGAGAGACCTCGATTTTACAGATCGATACTTATTTAATTCGTTAGCTTTGTTATGATGTTCACTGACTAATTCTTGAGACCCAACATACATATGTTATTTAACTCTATCTCAAAACTACCTTTAACTTTTGGTCTGACCAGTGTCTCTTAGTTGTACCTGCATACTGAGGATGTACTACATTCTCTGAGGGAGTTTACTACTCCCTCAGAGAAACTTAACCGCGTATTAGGTTTGTACTTTTGTTAGAACGAATGCTGCGGTCGTGAGCGTCGTCGGCCGCAGGGTCATCCATACGTCGCGAACCTACGATATTCGCATAATGAGCGCAACATTGTACTGACCCTCAACTATATGTTAGAGCTAACTAATAACAGAGGTTGCAAGCTTGTTACTGCGATGTACATCTGTACCAAGCGAAATTCTACATAAAAAGGCGCGTTATGCTGCCTGTTTGACGATACAAGTAAAGTTTCACTCTCTCTTCGTGATGTATTAGATGTTACCAATCCAATAAATTGTGTATAACTTTGTAAAAGAGTGCTTTGCGATATGCACTAAGTTCTGCAGGTATAGGGATTATCCCTGCCTTGCCTGGAAATCTTGGTTTAGTAACAGGACGCAGAGCCTAAACCATTCAACGGGTGAATAGGCTTTTTGGTATTTTCACAAAGACCAATTCCGATTCAAAATAAGAAGTCATTTCATTGGCACCATTGACTCATCTCCTCTCTCATCTTGCTTGAACTAATAATTTATATGTACATTGTATAATCTTGCCTTTGATTTATAGTGAAACCCCATTCTGAATCATGTTCAACGATAAACTCAATGAAATGGATAACTTTTACGCTTTCATAAAAATAAATCAAGGCAATTAGGTTTTAAATCGACTCCGTCAGTAGTCCCACTTGAAGCAATCATCGTATTAACATGAGTAGATGTCGAGAATTGACTGATTGCCTGTTCAGTATATCTGTTCGTATTTAATCACCCTCAAATTGCCACAATTAATAGCTCTTAAACGGTAGTGCTAGTATAATTATTTATGTGAATTGTTTCTCTACCTAAAGACAAACTGGTTAACGATAGTTTGAAGTGATGTTTCGTACTTAAAAGTTCTCAATTACAGAGTTGCAATTAAAATATCAACTTTTTACGGGGGGAGTAATAAACTTGATTGTGGTTTGAGCGCAGGCAAACGTTGGAGTAGAGTGCTCAAGTACCGTAGGACTCACAAACTTGAGGTGATGGTAGTGGCTTCTCAGCATTAGCATAACGCATTCGGTAACAAGACACGTTCGAGTACAATTGCGTTCGCGAAAGAACCCTACTCAAATAACCCATTTCTATTTTAAGTCGCAACCGCTTGTTTAATGTTCGGCCCGTACAACCGCCTCGACTAACACTTAACGCTTTTTGCATACGAAAGCGTCAGACGTTTACCGCCCAGTGTCTCTTGTTATTACGCTACACTTTATTCAGGTCGAGCTAAGTTGAAGGTCGTACTTCTGCTGGAGATAACCAACAACCAGTTTCTTTTATTCGTCTATATTCTGTTACAACTAACTTTACATAAAATATTGCATACTAACGGAAATCACATTGGTTTGAGATGACAAAGCTACTTATACTATTTGCCCGGGAAAACTCAATCAGTTAGTTTAAATCCAGAGGGTTTATGGAGGAACATGTCAATTTAGTGTGCTGTTGTCTTAACTGACCTGAGTAGCCCAAATAAAACGTTACCCGTCGCCACGAAATAGACCATAAAGGAGCAACTACGTAGGACGTAAATGCTTAGATAAACGACTGCACTTAATCCGGGAGTTAGAATGTTGACAAGGAATGAACGCAATCAAATATAAAAAAGACTGGGCATTTTATTCCATTAATCCCCGTCATGTTGAATGTATTTGTAACAAAGCTAGCACTTAATAACTCAAGTCGGTCCGCGATCGAGCCGCGCTTCTACTGAAACGTCTAATCATTATGTGGGTTGCCGTAATTGAAGTGGAGGATCGTCCCTTTGCTTTATCTTAATTTTATTCATTCCGAGCGCACTGATGGTTAATATTGCTGTGACCGCTTGTCACTTTCAATAACAAGGTGCTCGTTAATGAGATTGTGCACCTGTTAGTATATTATGATGACAAATTATGAACTGGATAGTTGATAGATAAGTAGTACAAATCTTGATTCGTCCAGTGTGATAAATTATTACATGTGGATTTTTACTGTAATTGACATGTTGTATAGTTGAAAATAATGAGGAGGTTGATGGTTGCGTGACTAGCTAGGGCCGTATGATGGATAGCGTGCCTAAGATACGATCGGTGGCTGCCGCCGAATTTCATGAGAATCTTATTTACAGCCGAAGGCGCCCGCGCTGTATTCAATGTTGTAAATTATCGAATTATACTGAACTCGCCAGAGCGTGCCTGTGCGTGTTTATTTAATTTAGGAAATGTTTTGTTCCTATTAACGTTGCGTTTTCTATTATCTAGTGAACTGCAGGAGAGTGTGGGAATATCGACGGTAGTTAATTCGTGTGTACATTTGAAATTGTTTGTGGTTACGAATTTAATTTGAAGGTGTCAAGTTGTTAATGCTCAAATTACCCGATTGTTTTATCTTATGCTCGCATCGTAAAAGTAAATTTACAAATTCATTGGCGTTGCTGTTAGATTAGATTTCAATAAAGATAATGTTTATTGATAACGGTCTTATTAACAATAAAATAACTTTTTTTATCTAGTTGTAAAATTAATTGACAAAAGGAACACAACAAGTTCTTTTTGACAATTACACACACAAATTATGTAGGTTGTATAGTACCACGTCTATATCTAAAAAATGCCAAATACGCGAACTCATGTTCGGATTAACAAACATCGTCTTTGGTGGGGATCGCGCCGTTTCAGCGGGGTTGCTCAATAGCTCCACGTAGCGTGACAGTTCCCCGAGACCAAAGTGCATCAGATTGCCAGGTACATTGCGAATTATGTATGGCTATAAACTGGATCGCTACTCGATCTTCGATGGCCGTACAAAATAGACGAGTTTGTATGCATGATGTCCAAGTCCAACTTAAGTGTGCATTTGGTACACAGACTGCAGATTCCAGTGCAACATTTGAACGTACCTATACCGGTTTCGTAACAAAGCTCGCGGATTACGCGACATCGGGATCGCTGTCTTGTTCCGTAGTCTGACATCACTTGTCGATCAGATCTACTTTTACTCACAACAGTGAGTTAATCATTCCGACTGCTATGACTATGTGAAATAATTGTCTGTAGTTTTGGCAATCGTGTGGTAAGTGAAAAATAAGCTGAACTCCTTTCATAAAGATTACGTTTTTGGCAGCACAAGCTATAATCTCTTTTGTTTATTTCTGTCCTAGAAAGAAATGGGAAGACAGTATAGGCATTAATGACTAAAAATAAAATATAAAAGTGAAAGATACCAAATAACTCTTGCTACTATATTTTAAGGTTATTGTTACATATAACCAAACACAATAGACAGAAACAATAGTGGCACAAGGCCCTTTATATGTCAAAGATGCCGAATTATATATTGACCTCAGGTTAGTCACGATTTCCACCATATCAGATAATTGCAACGATATTTTCTCTTAACAATAAATTCTCGTTGGCCTTGTCTCGTTAATGCAGTTTCAAATTTAAATGTCCTATGTTAGCCATCTACGATACTGACCGAAACCGATGGCAATAAGTTTTCGAAAAGCTTATACTTTCTCATTATTCTTTACCTTTTTAGTTGTAACAACAGATGTAGGTCAGAAGTATGACTTTAAAGTTTCTTTATAGGGGTGTTATCTCGTAGAACGATCGCCGCAAACCGTGAACAGTTTTTGCCGTTTGTACACAACACTAAATTATGGCACGTCATGTACATAGCGACTAGATAGGTCTCGAAAGAATTATTACAAGTCGTTGGATGCATCTCCCGTTTCGCACGCCCGCTTCACATTGTTATTAAGTTCAGAGGTCGCTTTGTTTATGAGTCAACGCTTTCGAAAGGTAACACGGCGGGCGCGCGAGTGAAAACATCGCTCCGAAGACGCCGATGACATACAATTGATAATGTAAATATTGCGCTTAACCTGTGCCCGTGAATACACATTTCAACAAGATTTAGGTCTCAAATAATGTGCTTCATAATTTGATTATCTTATATGAGTTGATTCACACGGGCAAAGAACAATTTTGATACTAATTTTGCTCGTTGTGAAGCTTGGTTGCTGCCTTAACTTCGTTTGCTTATTATGGCAGTTTTTAATGTCGAAGTCATTGATCGGAAATGCTAAGGTCATTTATGATTGTATTCTTAATGTCCGATTGCGCGAAGGTTTAGTCACGGAGCACATCTAGCAATGTTGGGCGACATGTTTGTTCGGGTACGACAATTCACTTTCGATAGCGGTCGTGCGCCTCTCGGCCTACGGACACAAATGCTTGCCATAGTTGGTGCAGTATCTGGATTATGATCAACGGCTACAACTGTGGGGCGGGTTACCTATTGCAAATCGAGCCAGCTGTTTGCTTATTGTCTTGCGTAACCCGGTGAAGCCAACTGGATGATAATTTGCTCGCTCGCCTCGGCTTTCATTATCGTTAGGGCTACTTCGTGCGTGTTTAATTTAATTTTCTTGCCAAAGCGACTCGTTATTAAGTAACTGAAATTACTAATTTACTAAAAAGTTGTTAAGTTTCTACAAAGGAAGGAATTCACTGACGTTTCATTTCAACCCCACAACCTTTTATAATAGCTGAAAAAAGTATGTATACATACGAGTACCTAAGAGGTTCTGTTTAAGAACAAAAACTTTCTAATACATACCTGAGGTTTAACACTTCGACAAGATCAAAAGTAATTTATTTAAACTAGGCATAATATAATATATCTATACTAATATATAAAGCTGAAGAGTTTGTTTGTTTGTTTGAACGCGCCAATTTCAGAAACAACTAGTCTCCAAAACATCTCCTTTTAATTAACGGGGCATTTTGTAGGACTGTATGTTACAGAGGTTTCTGCCATTGCATAAACATCTGAAACGAACCTTGTAGCAAGCTACTACCTGGAAACATTCCCACAAAACCACTCTTACCGAAATGAAGCTCATTCAACAGTAAGAGTGGTGCACGGGCGTATGATCCGTTGACTCAACGTTCTAATAAAGCTTCGTCCTGCCTCTTAGGAATGCCGAAGGAAGCCGATCCCGTAACTAAGTGAGGAGGAATCCCGCTCGGTCGTGGTCACGCGAACAACCTGACACTGACACTATTCTTTGCTATGTGTAGGTGCCTCTTGTACCACGATCGTGAATTATTCAGATTCCAGATTAATTCCATATTTGACATCTTTTATTGGGGTATTACGACTAGTTCCTCATTGTGATTGTAAGAGTTCTTATTTTCTTGAAGTGATACCATTCTGCTATAAGTTTTATCTGACAATTTAATATCAATTAATCAGACGGCATGCCAACATAATTAATTATATTTTAGAAGTAAAACTGATATCAAAGCTGATTTAATACCACTTTTCTAAAACATGGTTTCCACATTTTATGACGTAGACACTTATATTGTAAAAATAAGTTTTATTTTATGTATAAAAGATAATTAGATTTCCACTAGACAGAATTTACGCCTTTACACTTAAACCAAACTTATTTCGATTGCTGTGTACCTTGGATATTCTTACCGGGGCAGGATTAACGCGCGATATAAAATTGAGTGCTTACTGACAGCGATGGTTTTGTTGGCCTTAAGCGTTATTAGAAAGGGTTTGGTGTAAAACGTATTGCAACATATTTTGTCCTGTATTTTGAATCACATTAATAGGTCGAGGTTGTCCCCTATATAGCCGGTGATTATATCATACAATAGATAGGTAACTTAAAAAACATAATCAATGTAACAGCCGGGATTACTACGAATGCGTCTATCGTAGCCAAAACCCGCCACACATTTTCCCACCCACTGCAACTCCTGAAAGCCAGAATCAACAGTGGAGACCGCCAGAAAAACTCCGAGCAATGAAGCTCGACGAGTCCCGGAGAAATCATTTAACTGTCTTGGGTCCAGCAACGAAATTAATCAGAAAAGAATAGCGGAGGAGTAAGAAAAAAGATTTTTTTTTTTCACCAACCGTTTAACGTATTTATTTTATATTATTTATTTCAACGTATTAGGTCAATCGGCACAAAGGGACATTATTGCAACTGGGAGAAGCCCAGATTGCCAAGCACCACGGAATAAAATTTGATTAAGTTAATGGATCCTAAGTAGGTATGTGCTGTTACAATTGATTGTCTATCGTAGCCAGTCTACATACCACTTCATACAATGGTATAAACACAAAATAAATGCGCTGGACTGGTAGGAAACACTTGGCTACATGAGAACATGACCTGCACATTACACCGCATTTCGAATATAACCCAACCGCAATGGAAGCGGGGTGGCTGCTGTGGTACATGGAAATACCTTTAAGAATGTGGGACGGAAGCTTTGAAAGAAATGCTTTGTAATCAATAAGCGAGGAATAACGTCTCTCTAAAAGTGTTTTATATGCTGTTTGCAAAACGTTTTTCTGAAGTTCTTATGGTGTTAGCAGGAATTACTTAAATGTACGGATAGTAAAATTTTAATAGGTTAGTACTTTTTATTCACAACTGGGTTTGACTGTCTTCAATAAAAATAGTTAAAATTTATTTCAGAGTTTGTATTTAAGGCGTCAAGTCTAGATTACCAGTCGGATTTAAACAATTGATTTTGTATTTCATAACCTAATTCTTGAGGAATGTTATTTGGTATTTAACTATATGGTTGGACCCTTAGGAATTGGGCAAAAGAGAAAAGTCAGAAAGTACGCTAAGTATGAAGTAAGTAGTAGTATGCGGACGAGCGATGGGATGCGGCGCGATGGGTGGTTCAAATTTCGCTCGGGCATCAAAAGTCGCGGCCAGAAGCTAGTATAACTTCATATTGTGTAATCTAATTTAAAAGCCCTTGATCTTTCACTTGAAAAGTAATTATTTTATAACTTTAGTGCATCAATTTAACCGTAATATAAGTTACTGCTTTCAACCCACGAAGCGCAACGCACGGCGCTGATGTTCACAGGTACAATGGTTAACTGTAATTACCGCTTTTGTCTTTGCTGCCGAAAATGAGATGCGCTTTGTGCTCACCTCTCAACTACTGACACAGGCTTCATTATCAGCGCTCTTACGATATTACACATTGTATTTTCAACGTTATGCCGCGGTGACTATGATACGGGTCAAAGATTTCTCTTTGCGTTGTAATTATAATAAGTATAATAACATTGAAAGCTTTTGTGTCAATCGTGGCTGGATTTTTATATTTAACTTGTATGAGATATTTTTGTTATATGGCACTCCATGTAACAAAATTATCACATGATATAATATAACACATTACAACACACACGCATTACCCCTACCATTATTGGTGTCATTTGGAAGCCCACGAAACAATTTTTTTTTTTTTATTGGAACGGTGCCAAAACAAAAAACTTTACAAAACAATAAAATCCCTAATTAAGTCTTAATTAAAAAGCATGAATAACAAGAAAAAAAAAAATACATAAAAATTTCTTAAAATTATCCTAAAACCTAGTGTTTCCCCTCCGGATGATGGCTTCCATACTCTCCCTCATGGATTTTACCAGTTTTACAAGCTCTTTTTGAGGAAAACTATCTCATTCCTCAATAACGGCGCGGTCCTCGAGCTCCTGGAGAGTCGTGGGAGCGCGATCACGAGATCAAACCTTACGTTTGAAATGGTCCCAGAGGTGCTCTATCGGGTTCAGGTCTGGACTTCTCGCTGGCCACTGCATGACAGAGATCGCAATTTCCTGAAGGTAATCGGGTACAATTAATGCAGTGTGAGCGCGAGAGTTATCGCGCATTAATATGAACCCCTCGCCAACAAAACCGGAACAACATGCTCTTCGCGAATTTTTTGACGCCGAGTGTATTATGTGGCTGAGTTGGCAGCAACGTAATCGCAACCGGATCTCCCTAATGCAGTATCAATAAATTAAATTGATTATAGCTGGAGATCAAATTAAATCATTGTATTTTGCATAGAAATACTGGATCATCACTTTTAGCTTTTTTTGATATGGCTGGTGTCCACAATTGAACTGAATAGCCAATCAGATTATTTTTTCTGCTCTACACAGCGGATGCATTAATGTGATGCTGCTCGTTACATATGATTTTAAATCGATCCCCAGTTTAGATTGCGAACGCAGAATTGGAACGATAAAAAGAACAAAACCGAGTAAAGGCCAAGTAAAACTCAACGTGCTATTTATCTTAAACTTATCAGAATACTGCAGCGTGTTCGTTTTTCTCTACCGTCCCGTGTATACTTTGAAATGGGTGTCGTTTTATTCTCGTTTCAAAAACAATGATTACCGCGTTGTCTGGAGCGCGCGTCGTCGTGCGAAAGGGACGCTGTGATCGTTTTGCATGGAACGAGGTGAAACCACCAATTTCAGGGGCGCCAGAGGTAAACGCGTCGATCTCGATTATAAGAGGCGATACTGAACTCATTTGTGAGGCTGCCTTACTTTTGAACTTAGGAGTGCTGCACTCCCAGCAGGTACTCGTCGACAAATAAGCTCTAGTTGCGTTCGCGGTACTCCTGGCCCGACTGCGACAGTGCCGCTTCTGTTGACTAACAAACAAATTATCTATGTTAGAAACCCGCATACACAAGCAAACTAGAAATTATGTACATATTCTCTACGAAGTGAATAATAAAATGTTTCGGTTGTTCTGATAGGAACAATGGGGTTAAGTTGTAGTTATACGTGACATACATACGTCCACATACTCGTATACACCTTGCATGCGCTGAGCTCAGATGGCAGAGGCGGAAAGGATCGCTGAGGTGCGATTCACCCAGCGGGCGGTAAATGCAACAGCCCTGCTCCTTTTTTCCCAACAAGCTCGTGTTTTTGCATGAGAAGCGATCGAGCCAGTTTCGAATAAGGGGGCGTAGTGGCAAGAAAATTGCTATTTTTACAAACAAGCTCTTTATGGCGTAAAAAATGTGTGTAGCGGCGCCGCAACTCGATAATCGATTCAAACGAGCTTCATTGTTTCGAGAAAGAGGAAGAGCTTGAATATGTCGATATCGGGCGCAACCGCGTGCTGCTCCAACCACCGATGTGAGACTTTATCGGATCGAATGACTGTTACTAGCAGTTTATGTTCACCCGCAATGGGCATTCCTGTTTCTTCTAATGTTCAACTTATGTTCACTTCCTTGCTTGGACAGGCAGTTATATTGTAAAATTACAACACCAGTGATCTTTCCAAAGTAGGTTCTGCTAAGTACGACCTCATATCTAGGTGTTAAAATACCACATACCATAAAAATATATTGGAGCTCAATAAGTACACGGTTGAAACGACAATTTATAATAATTTGCAGGTAGGTATTTAACAGGTAGGTAGTCGCGCCACGGCAGGACGAGCATGACGGGCCGCCGCATCACCTCGTAATGAGCAACATCTGCGAATCAATGAGGTCGGTGCGCGTTTTATTAAGCGTCGTGATAAATTTGCATCGTCAAACAGCGACCGCGGCGGAGAGGCACGTTCGGCAAATAGAATAAATACGTAGCGGCTCCTCGTTTCCTCGCCAGCCTCCCGACATCCCCCGCCCCTACAAACACAATTTGAACCTATTTATGTGCTGCTATTGCCTCAGCGCCGGCGCCGCTTTCCAATTACCTTAAATAGAAGAATTGTGAGCGCGCGATATGGCGTACCTCAGAGAGGCACGCATATCGCGCACTCACAGTTACTCTACCTGTTTCAATTTTCACTTTACGCGTTTAGTTATCTCGTGCACAAACCGGTACAACCTCTACTCCCAGATTCATTAATCTTTCAACAGTGTTTTGATAATGATCTATAATAATGAAGTATCAACTGTTATCACAGTGATTTGCTACTTGTAGTGCGAAATGCAAACGACAAACTTGTTTTGTTTTTAATAAACTTCAACAGTAGCCTGAAGTTAGGTTGGTAATAACTTCTGGTTACTATTGAAGTATGTTAAAAAAACAAGTTGTCGTTTTCGTATATAGTGCAGCTATGTAAAGTTAATATAATGTCTTATATTGGCGTACTTATTAAGTTCTGTGATTCTTTTTCGCAGATAAAAATAAGCTCAGAGAAACTTACTCCTTGTTAACCTATGTTGAGGTTAGAAAAAAAGTGAAATCTCATTTGTTCTCGGCTCATCATAAAGTATAATGACATCGTTGGTTAGGTAATTTGCAGTAAAAAGAATTCCTGACATAGGCTTGACAGTGTTCGGCCGTCGGCAACATTCACAGGAGCTAGTCTCGATTACACGCGTCAATTATATGGAAATTGCGGACAGTTTCTTAAGCCAGAGTGTTACGCGCGGGTCAGTAGTCGTCGTAAAGTTTCACGACCACTCGCACCCGGTTGAAGCGCTGAAGGGAATCTAATGATAGCATGGATAAATGTACCAACACTCACAAAACGACAGCCTTGCCAGATGCTAGATTGTTCGACCAGGTCTCTCGTCTAATGGAAACATACAATTTCTCTATCTAGATAGTTTGATCTACAATATGAAACGAGCGAGATAAGAGACGATATTATCGAGCGGTCCATGTGTCGAAACATTATAGATAATAATACTAGCGCCGTAACGACTTACATTACGGCACTTGCATACGTGAATGTCCAGTGACCCGAAAGCTGTCAGATTTAGAAAAGATAACTGGTTCGGTAGTGTAGGCTGGGAGTAAGACGATCGATGAACTCGGAACGTGTTGGACTGATCCGAATCCGTTGAAGAGTTCAATAAGCCAGGCTTAGCATCGATCTTCGATCCAACGATTACGACTGACGGCGTTGACGGATGTCAGCTTAACTTGTCTGTCACCCGGCCGGCACGGACACCTCCCATATTAATCTCTATTCTCGCCGAGCAACACGTGGATTTACGCATCGACGAAAGTAATTTATATGCAAATCATTTCAACCTTGACGATTTCGTGACTCTAATACGGCTGTCATAGTCTAAAGCTACAAAGCCTCCGGATTTATCTAGCGGTACTTGTTAGATAAAAAGGTGTGAATTAATTATCAACTGATTTGTAAAAGGCGTTAATATAGTTTTTGTAGAAATCATTTCGTTGCTATTTCGAGTACATTTCGAAGTTTATCAAATACGGAGGACCGTATTTGAGAACTTATTGTAAACCGTGAACTCGAAAGTGTAACAGGTTGTTTCACAAGTAGACGCCTTTTATTCAAAGTTTCGATTAATATTTCACTAATACCAATGTCGCCTGTCATGAAACAAAAAGCTTGGCGTTGTTCCGGCGTTGCGTCGCATTCGTTGGCTCTTTGTGTGCGCCACAACAATATTACTGGCGTCTTGATAAATAGGAACAACTGTTGGCCCAACAATGCGGCTCGTAAGGCGATACGTGCGCTATCGACCACTCGATTAATGACCGTCTCGCCTAAAAGAATGGACCATAATATTTATTATCAGATAAGCGCCCGCTACTGGGTAATTCGTGTGTCTCCGAGTATTATACAACTCTCCGTGAATCGCCTATGCATTAGTCACGTTGCGTCTTACGATATCATTTTATGGATTTATGCCTTTATATTATAGATCGCGTCGGTTTTATGTTTCTCGGAACCATTCTTAGCTTATGGAGTGTGGTAGGTGTTCTTTATTTGTGATACTTAGCTACTTTTATTCAAGAAAACATAAAAAAGAACATGACCGTAACGTTGAGGAGCTCTGACACGCCTTACAAGATTTTTGTATAAATATCGATTATAGTTTAAAAAGCGTTAAACGTTCAAGGAACTAATCAGCTTGGACTGCTTTTATATTATAATAGTTAATGAAACGGTCCGCCCACGGCTTGAAAGTCAATTGATCTCCGGCGCGTTAATGGGCGCGTCGAAAGATGTGTGCATGCGCACCCAGACATGTGAAGAAAGTCCCAGCCGTCCACCATTATACATTTAAGTACGGATATTTATAGATTTTTATGATTGGATACACGTGATCAGTATTTGATATTCGTTGATGCTATGACGGTACTCGTTACAGTGATGAGAATATGTTTGCATAAATTAACACTTCATTAAACAATATTTAAAAGTACGTGGTTATAGTTTATATACGAAAATTCTGATTATTGGTAACCATCAATTTACTTACTAATGAAACTTTAAAATCGTGGGTGTGGAAAGCAGAAACCTGTGCTCTTATGACACCATGTGTTAATATATATATAGATATCTACCCAAAGTTTCTATAAAGGAAATCCTATTGAGACTCGTGTTATTTGAATTCGTAGGTTCGCTTAAACAATCCAAATTTTATTTTTGTTATTTTTCTATATATAGGTACAAATTCATTTACATTTTAAAATATTTATATAAAAATATACATAAAAACATTCAAAAAAGAAAAAAAAAATGGTATTCCACCTATGACGGGAGCAGGGTCCAAGCTACTGGTGGTTTGGACTCCAGAGACAGGAACCTCCTGTGCGGATGCACATGCGGGCCGAACTGGCTTTTGAATTTAGGCTCTTGGTCCAATTGCCTAACGAGAGCCTCTAGATATTTGCCGAGGCTCGTGGCTATGAAACCATTGTGCAACGACAGACGAGTTCCCATTCCACATGTCAACAACCTCGTGTGCCAAGTCGAGATATTTAATTTGTTTCTCTTTCTCAGCTTTCACGAGATTCTCGTCATGTGGAATGACAATCATTGCGAGGTGCGCTAATCGATCTATCACTACAATATCAGGCTTATTTGAAACAATAGTCCTGTCAATAATTATAGACCGATCCCAATATAACGTGACATAGTCATTTTCAAGAACTGGGTCGGGCATATACTTATAATACGCTACCTCAGAATCCACAAGTTTATATTTCAAAGCAAGTTGCTGGTGAATAATCCTAGCTACTTGGTTATGCCTGTGCAAATACTCGCCGTTAGCCAGACGAGAGCAACCAGAGATAAAACGTGTGATGCCCGACACAAGTCAATCGTCCCGTCTTTCATAATATAACTTCGTCCATAATTACACAGACGAAACCTTCAGTTTCTCCGACAAGGTCACCAAATCGTAGCCAGGATGCGGAAGCTAGTCTTCATCGGGGTAATGAAGAGCCCGATAAACTCGCGCGTGAAGTAACTTGCTTTGCCATACCTTCTTGCGGTAGATGGAGTAGTGAGTAAGGTACTTATTATGGCTTAAGCTAAGCTAAGCTACTATTAAGCTTGTGCCAGTTTTCTTTCACCATTGATGATGATGATTGATGTGAGCCCCTTGTCTACTACGACCGCATCACGGTGCATACCCTTGGTTTTTTTTTTATATATTTTCTGAGACCGCATACCTCTCGGTTGTGGTGGGTATTCACAAGCCTCGACCCTCGCACTTCGCGGGATATACAGTCTCAGCGGTGATCGTGGGTGATGCATCCGGTTTGCTGTCAGCAGTGTACTTACCATTCTATCTAGGGCGTCGAGTTCAGTCTGAGTTCACTTAAGTATGCCGAAAGAGTACATCAAAACCGGCATGACCTAGCCGTTGAAGACGCGCACCTTATTTCCGCCCGAAAGAAGACTATTTAATACCTTCTGCAGGCGACCAAAGAAGCGTTCCGTCAGCGATTGCTTCATGTCTGTATCGTTTATACCTAACGCTTCCGACATACCAAAAATATTTATAGCTTTCGAATGAAGAGAGGGATCTAAGGTGTACGTAATCCCAGAGTAATTCCCTCAAATTCCGTAATCTCCCCCAGTTTCCATGCATGCCTGCACATTTGTTCACACTAAATTCCATTCGGATGGCTCTATTAAAAGTTTCTGTTATTTTCAATAGTTACATCAGATGCAATTTGATGGGGGCAAAGAGTTTCAAATCATCCACGTAGAGGAGGTGAGATATGACCTGATCACCTCTCTTCGATCATTAACCCAGATCTATTTCATATTTATTATTATTGTATTACGTAAGGTAGAAGAAGACTTAGTAACGAAATGTTTGTTACTAACTCTTACATATTCGCTCTTTAAATATTTCTATACTAAAATTACATACCTACTAAGTAGGCATATACATATATTGCAGTTGTCTGGTTTTTCTTTCTATACTAAAGACTTTAAAGTTGTACATAAATCAAACAGAAAAATACTGTCGTGCATACTATTCATAAAGTTGAAATAGTATTGTGTTGCAACATAGTCTTCCGAAATAACCGCAAAGGCAAGTTGTAACAGTTTTAACGGAACTAAAAGCTCCAAGTTGTAAAATAATACATCCCATCTGCGCGTTGTTATGAAACACAATCATAAGAGAGGCCTCGACGGGTCTCAGTTACAAGGGAATATCTTTCCCTCTGAAATTTATATTCCAATGTTCAGATAAACGGCTCTTCACTCACACTAAATTAGTCAGAATAAATAGGTAACGCACATAAATTGTTTCACTTGCACGCCACTGGGATATTCAGATATGCGTTATGAAGACATTGATCAGTAACAACGGGTTATGAGACACGGGCATGTCAGTTTTTGTGTTGATAAAACATATGTTATGTGTTATTCTTGTCGTTGTTTCTTTTACCAGCCTCCTGTAATGAAGAGATTTGCATTTAACTTTATGACTGTGTGTAAAAAAAACTTTCATAAAATAAAATATAGCCTATATGCTCTTGAAACATATTTTTATGTCTAGTACTGTTGCCACGGTATATCTAGATTTTGTTTTGTTGTTAGGTTGTGTTTTTGTGCTACGTAACTCATCTGTTACGTGGGGTAAATTTCGACCCTAACGCTAGTCAAACTGCGAGAAAAGGCTAATTAAACAATAATACCAAGTACAAAATTAGTGTCATCTTTATAATAGATCAATTAGATAGACATTGCAAGTATTGTGCTTTTAAATTTGAAATAAGAGAATGTTTGTTTCGAGAGAGAATTTTTTAAAGTATTTTTGCCACTGGCTTTGTACGAACGCGGTTTGTATTGTTGCTCTGATATCGATCATTTTAATATGCAGCATTCATGATAAACAACATACGGCTGTGTTCAGTCTGACTCTGAGCCTTGTAAGTTTATGAATACCTGACTAGTTTTCAACGATCTTTATTTAGAAATGAACAATACAGTGCCTACTTATGTACAATACAATTAGGTACGCCAGACTGTGCTATTTCTATATAACAATAATTTTGATATAGGTATTTTCTATTTATATGCAAAGCTAACTTTCAATACATTCTTTTGTTTATAGATTATTATAGCTACTTTTAGTATTCGTAAATAACTTTATTTTTTGTTTGGGATGGGAATTCATCAAATAACCTCTCCCGCTCTGGGCGGAGCGGAAGGGCGTGTCAGACTTTTACTGACTAAACCCATCCGTGTTCCTTCACTTGCCTGTAGGCCAGGGCCACGGTTTCTTTTTTAACCAACCCGCAATCCTAACCCAGGAGGCATCGGCCTTCGTGGACCCTGTCACGATGTGCTGACATCTCTTTGAGGCACGCGTGAAACAACAATTTTATGTTTGTTATAAACTTAGGTTATTCTTAAATAACCTTAGTTTATAATAAACTTAAAATTTTTCATCCATAGCGCGATGTGGACGATCAATTTCGGTTGACAGTGTCAATAGAAGCAGTGTCAGTGGTTCGTTGGCATCGTTACAATTAGACCCGATTGGTCTCGGTGCGGGCCCGACGCGCACGGCCGCGCTTCCCATAGCCACCTGCGGCTCTTCGCACTGTCACCGTCAGCAGCTTTAATTAACTTTTTGTCTTCTCCACCTCGCACAATCGACAGACATTCCGGACTCCGGACGCTTCTACTCGTGAATCACCGTCAACTTGTTTAGACGGCGTTTTTCTCTTCATTCACTATAGTTTATGGGAAGTGAAGATCCACTCGACTGGAGCGGTCTCGAATTAAGGTGAGTTGGTTTAAATCGATTAGGCCTTAAGCGCTCAGTTCTATCGAACATCGCTTTTATGAATGAAACTTTCTTTACTATCAACTTGGAATTTACACATCACCTACGTGCCACGTTGTACCACGTTACCGCTTACTGGGTTAGTAAACTATTAAATAATAATAACAAATTAAAACTGTATAGAAGAAAGTACTTTAGCGGTTCACTGGTCATCGAATTATTTAATCTCGGTCCTGAGGCTCCACCCACATGTTATGCAGTAATTACAGGTTGCCGTGTCACTCTAGATTTGTGCGACGACGACGTTGAGGAAATCCTCTTTAAATTATGTCAATCGTTAATTGAAGCCTTTTCTGCTTTATCATTCTCATTTAGCTGTATAACTTTTAAGTACGAAACAGTTTATTTAATATAAAAGTCAAGCATTAACACATCAAACAGTTCATACGGAGATTTATATATCATAATAGAGAAGCCAGCAATGAATGGTGCCATTGCGCTTGACCGACCGCAAGTTCAAGTTCGCACGGACGTACAGCGCGCGTATGTTGCGCAAACGCGCCGGTTCTACTCCACACCACAGACGCATGACTTGCGTCATGACTCATCAACAGTGTCAGCGCGTCAATGCCTCGTTTATATAAATACATTGCATTCTTCAACATGTTTATTTATAGATGAGGGTTTCGATGAAAATCCTCGATCATTGATTAAGTATCTATTTATATTCTCTTGTCTACGGATAGGCTTTCAAACACAATTGATATTTTCGATATATTAACGATTTATATATATGTTTTTTTTACATGGTTTCCATATAGTTTTACTGTATGTAATATCAGCCTACCCAACAAATCAATACAGCAACAATATAAACATTCTTATGCAAATGTAAAAGATTAGAGTTGAACAAAAAGAACGATTAATCGAAGTCAAAAGTAAATCGAGCGTGCGGGTGCCTCAGCTCTCGGTTCGCGCTGTCTCTTTAATTGCTCTTTGATAACCAGTAATAGTAGTATAAATGCTCCCATTATAGTTTCTTCCATTTATATTGATCGCATTAATGCTGATCGCGTTTAAAATTTAAACGCCTTTGTGCGGCCATCGCATGGGCTCCGTTTCGATGAGCAATACGAATAAACTTTACTATGAACGGTTTCACACGAAACTCTTGCACTCAGTTAGACTTGTAATGCAAGCTATACGTGGGTTTCATATTTTAATCCCGGACGTATGTCGCGTCATTCCATTACGCTTTACGATACAATATACACTTTTCTTTTGATTTTATAATTGTATATGATGTTGTTTGATGAAAGAGACCTGACCATTGAGTTCAGGCCTCTTTCATTAATTTTCAACCTTTATGTAATTAATGTTCTGTGAAAGCTTTAAGAAAAATATTTTAAAGTTATTCTGTTTGAAAGCTTTTATCATTTTTAATTTTTGTATTATTTTTACTCTCTTCGAATTACTTGTAATACATCTGTGCATGTTCTGCATATCCATAGGAATAAGAGCCTATTTTTGTGTTGTTAAACAATATTTTTAGAACTTTTAAAGTACCTACTTATTCTGTTTAACAAAACGACTGCCTTTTGGAGCATTTAAGTCGATTGCTGGCGTCAATGTGTAAACAAATATTTTCCACAAAGTTTATATACTTATTTTATTGAAAACTAGCTGAGCCCGCGACATCGTTCGCGTGAAGTGTGTAAAGTGCTACATGTGTGCGGTGTAATTACAATAGAAAATCAATTGTGTCTTATTAGCGGCGATTAAGACGGTATATGATGTCTTTGCACGCTGCACTGCTCGCGTTCTGTAAGTTTTTTTGTAGTAGATTTCTACATGGTACCTTTTTAGCAGGATAACCGATAGCGAAGCTGACGTACATTGCAACGAAAGCTCATAAAGATAATGGTAATGAAAGATCCGTACGATATCAATTGAGAGCTTCTGCATACACGAGATTGCCAGTGAGCCCGTCCGGAATATGAACATAAACTACTCACACGCGAAAGAGCGACGTAAAGGTTACCATGTGAAAAACAACTCACGCTAAGATCGACGCCAGCAACGTCTGAGTCTGACCTTGTACCTTATTTACTGTCACAGCGTATCATAAAGCTACTGGAAACTGTACTTTCTTAAACTGAAATGGGAAATTGCGCGGAATCAAAGAAATTCTAGGAATCAAAAACTTTCCCCGACAACACAACCGGTTAAAATTTCTGGCTCAATTGTTATGGTTGTAGATTTATGATCTTTATTGAGTACCATTGCACATTTTAGGAGGACTTAAATTATGAAGAAGAATTTTAGGAATACCGATTGTGAACTTAATTGTATCCGAAGAAAGTTCAGGAACATTTATTGAACTCAAAAAATCTATCTGATAATTAGTGGGGTTTTTTTGACACAATATCGCTCGCCATACAAATTCGTCTCAAGATACGAAAATATGAAATATATTAAGATAAAATATAGTAATTTAGATGTGTGCAGCGCCCCTCGGCGAACTCCACTGCGGGTGACGTAACCTAAGACAAACTCATTATTTGCGGTTGGTATGCACAGTAATCGGGTCTAGTGATCGAACCGTAAAATTAAGTTTATTTTTATTGTATGTATTTTTCTGGAATAAAAAAGTACGTAGCGTGGTGCCCAGGATATTAAAGAAAAATTATACCAGTTTCATCGAAATCGAAATAGTAGTTTCCGCGTGATGCCTGAACAAACAGACAGACAACATTTTTTAAAATCACCTTTTTGGTTCGGTGTCTAGTAACACCCTGTCCAAATGGCATGTTTTTGATATTTTCAATGTACAGAAATTTTACTGCTACAGATTTGTTATAAATATAGATAAGTTATTTGCCCTCTAAAACAAAATATAAAATCATACTTTGTTGGGGGCGAGAGTAAATTTTATTGTAAAATATCTTATAAGTAATATTGTTGCGTTAGTAGTAATAATTTTGTTTCTCGGGTTTAATTTTACTTGACATGGCCTGGGCGTTTACGACGGCAACTTGTACGTCTCTACGTTTTATGGACCACTGTTAAATAATGCGTACTCTTTGCGTATTATCAGGGATAGGGAGCCGTGTCGTTTTGTACTCTTTTTATGAGTTGTAGGGACGTGTCTCATTTTATCCGATTGCCACGAAGGGTGAAGCTTTTATGATTTTGTTTAGTGTTAGTACTACACTCACCGGCATGGAAACTTGCGAACATGTAAATTTTACGATGTTTCGCTTTAAATGGATTTTTGATACTGATAAAGGTAGATGCAGACAGCGTTTCTTATGATTTTAGAACTTGTAATTGACAACGTCACTAGACCAGTAACTTTATTTATTAAAGGAGACGGGCGAAATTGGGCCTGAACGGTACACAAATAAATGAATTATTTGTCAATAATTTTCATTTATGTTTTTTGTTTTCAATCATTTATTACTAATTCCGTTTTCTACGGAATAAAAAAGATAATATTTAATGAAGTAATACTGACTTTCTTTACTTTCACTTTTCAACAATGTTACCAGATGAAATATGAATTGTTAATAAGTTATAATCGATAAATCAAATTATTAAAAAAAAAAAGAAAAGTAAAAATGAATCAGTATATTTCTACAGATTCGCTTTAGTAAATCTTTTAATAAAAGAACTTAAGTGTATTATTATCTACTATTTACTTATTTACAAAAACATCTTAAAACAAATTGATCAACGGATCGATTTGATAATCGATCAATTATACTTTTTTATTATAGGCAACAAAGTAAAACTCGTGGCAACGTACAAAACCATACCATTCACTTCCGGCTTTGAACTTGCCATGTTTTGTGTGCTTTTATATTATTTTGTCACTTTGGCTATGTATTTAGGATTCTGACTGTTATTATTTTGACGGATGACTCACGCATTTCTTACAACGGACTTTGATATCTTCCTTACTCGACTTATTTCGAAACAACATACAATGAGTGACCAATGTCTTCATTGCATAAAGGTAATCTTTCTATCGGGTTACGACAAATAGAAACGGAAAGCATTCTTTCAGTTACAGAGCAATGGGTTGCACCTCAAGTGGTAAGTATTTATTTAAAAAGTATGTATTTAATTAAAACTTCATGTTGTCATAGTTTTCGTGTTCAGTCCAACAAGGATACCTATACATAGGAAGTAAGCAAGTAAGTTTCAATAATATCACTATAATGCACTTGTTTTCTTTGAATTCCAAGTAAGATTTACAGTTTGATTATCAATTACGGAAGATAGTTCTTTTAAAATAGAATATAAATTAGTTCTTTCAACTTTAAGAATTCAACAATTCAATGAAAGAATAGTAAAATCGAATGACCTTATATCAAAGCATTAATATAATATAATCTTAGTATCACCATGATGTCAGTAAGAATTAATATATATGATGCAATTCTGAAAGATACAGTTGTCACTGTTTTTATTTTATTGAAAAAATATATACAATGTTCTACATCATAATTCTGTAATTATTATTTGTGTAAGCTGTAAATGACAATCTAATATTGTTGTAGGTCAAAAGATCTCATCACATTTGCTAAGGATTAGGAAAGAAGAATTCATGCAGTCAATTCTGAATGGATATTGCCTCGGACTGTAAGTTTTTATTAGGTTTAGTTGTTTTGTATTTTATTCTACCACAGTGTCATCTATGTATACATACTACTATGTTTTTTGTTTATTTTTTCACACTAATCTCTGAAATAGCAGTCAGTTTTAGAGGAATCATTTTTATATATTAGTGTTACATTCATGAGAAAAAAAAAAAATATATGGAAAAGGAACAAAGGTTACTGTCATATAGTTAGGCCAAAAGTTAGTGTAAAAAAACACAAATTATTATATTGCAGCCTGTATTTCCCGAAGGTGTAGATTAGAAGAGATTTGCGTTATTATTATTATTTATTTTCTTAACCTAGTGTACAATATATTGAGATAAAAGCACAAATCCGCAAAACCGTTTTCACGGTTTGTCTGTGGGAACTGAACAAACAGTGTATCAATAATAATTAATTATTACTAGCGCGGACATTTAAATTAGTATCTAACAAAGAAGTTACATTATTTACATTAATATAATATTAGGTCTTACAGAATTGCTTACAGACTACTGAGTCATGTATGTACTACTTTTTTTTAGAAAAAGACTCATGATATATATTTTTTCCAGATATCAAGATTTCGAGCTCTCATATGCCACAGTTGCCAGATGAGAACTGATAGAAATGCCCCTCATTTTCTGACTGGACCATCTAGATCTTCAGCAACAGTAGATGTAACAGTGAACATGATGAATCAACTTCACAGTCTAATATTGATGTAGCTAACAAACGAATATACAAAAACCAAAGGCACAAGGATCGTGAACATATGTATTCCTTTTTGCCACTGACTTCCGAAAGTAGTTATTTTTCACTTCGTAGTGCTTTTTTTTGTGATGTCGTTTATTTTTTTTTTGCTCTGATTTGCTAGACTTGTCTTACAATGCATTTAAAGCACAAATCAAATCCAAACTTTGTTTAGAGGCATGTTATTCCGTAAGTGACACCTTTCTCCAGAATTAGCTTACTGACACATTATATGAGTTCATTTAATTTTCTTTTTCACAATGCATAAATATGTGAGCTGTCACGGCCTTTATACCTGGGGCTTTTATTTAGGTAATAAGTTTTTACTTATTTACATTTTAATGATATTTTGTTTTTTGTTTTGGCTTTGCTGGTATTTTGGCGTACCTAGCTGGCATATGATAAATAATTTCAATGTTGTTGTGTTTTCTTGCCTTCATTATTATACCTACATAGTATTGTTGAGAATGTCTTTCCAATAGAAAAAGAATTATCAAAATGGGTTCATAAACGACGAAGTTATCCGCGAACAAACATAAAAAATAAACATACATATATACGTTCGAATTGAGTAAACTCCTCCTTTTTAAAGTCCGTTAAAAATTGAACCACAGTGCACTTAAACATACGGAATTACACTCTTGAACCAAGAGTAAACATTTTTGACCTCTCATCATGAGAAACAATCATTGGAAACACTTTTGCAAGATGAGCGCTTAGCCATGGTTCCGTGTCGTTAAGTGTTCAAAATACTCATGTATACATACGCTGTAATTTTCTTGTATGGGTTTAATGTGAACTTTGGTTTGATGAGACGGATGAGCTGCTTACTTGGCTTAGCAAAGTATTTTGTGTGTTTTGGGAATTGGAAATCGTTTTTGTTTTTTTAAATGGCATTAAAAATATATTTCATTTGTCTTGTCTGTTGTCAGAACTGCGTTGGTTTTCAGACGAGGAACCTGTCACATCGCTAGCACTCAGAAGACCTGATTAAGAACGTTTTGTGTTCAGAAGTGATTACACAAAAATGTAATTTTGGTGCCAAAATCAGACAGGTCCTTTTTAATATTTATTTTAAAGATGGCTAACAGAATAACAAAACAATGACTTAAAGAATATAAATAAATGACTAATAACAAGCCTTCACATGTTATAGTTAGGAAAAAAGTCGATAAAAAAGTTAAATTACAAACATTGAATAAATTAATTAACTATTCAAAAAAGAGGTTCTGCCAAAAGGCGTCTTAATTTCGATACAATGGTGTAAAATAAGTCGACATTAAGGTCGCTAGGAAGGCTATTGAAACTAAGTGCGCGTTTTATTGACAAACATTACGCCTAAAATTGATCATTGAGATAGGTGCAAACCCCCTCATACAGAGAAGGATTGAACGTAATCACCACGCTTGCTCAAAGCGGGTTGGCGATTTCAGACTTAAAGTTCAGGTATCCTGAAGATATTTTTCTTCACCTTGTATTCATTCATTGGCGTCCAAGATATACTTAGAAAGTACATATAACATAGAAAAGTTACATTATTACTTGCCTGACCTGGAATCGAACCCGTACACTCATACTTGAGAGGCTAGTGTTTTAACCACTAGAGGAGGAAGAGGTGGAAGAGGTATAATTAATATTATTCGACTTCATTCATAAATATATTGCATGCTCTATTGCTGTAGAGCCTATTTCATTTCAATATTTTTCTCGACAGCTCGATTCATAAATATATTGACACATTCCTGTTTGCTATCATACGCCTTCCAGTTCTTGCCCGTTTCTACTCGACGAGATACTGACTTAACTTGGGTTATGTTATGAGGATTAGGTATTCATCTGGAAGCACTTTACAATTTTTTACAGTTTTAAAGCTTTTCATATTTTATAATAAATTGGGTGCTCATTTCGTTGCTTGAACCAAGTGTGTGTTATTGCCCCACTATGAAATACCTAGGATTGGTGCTCGACAGCCGGTGGGAGTTCGGCCCCCACTTCCGGCGGCTGGCGCCCAAGTTGTTGGGGGCGGCTGGGGCACTTTCAATGTTGCTTCCCAACCTGGGGGGGCCGAGCGCCGCTTGTAGGCGGCTCTACATGGGAATCGTGCGATCGATGGCCCTGTATGGGGCTCCGGTGTGGGCCTCTGACCTGACGGCCGGCAGCATCGCTATATTGCGTAAACCGCAGAGAGTGATGGCCGTCAGAGTCATACATGGGTATCGCACGATCTCCTATGAGGCGGCCTGCCTACTGGCCGGATCCCCGCCATGGGACCTGGAGGCGAAGGTCCTCGCGTCACTACCGGTGGCGTGAGCAGGCGCGAGAACGGGGCGAACGGCCGATGCAGCGTCAGATTGAGCAGCGTCGGTCGCAGCTCAGCGAGGTCCTGGTGGCGGAATGGCGGGACAGGCTTTCGCGCCCTACCGCCGGCCTCACCACCATCGAGGCCATCCGGCCGGTACTGGCGGACTGGCTCGGGAGAAGGCATGGCTCCCTGACATTTCGGGTGACACAGGTGCTCTCAGGGCATGGTTGCTTCGGAAAGTACCTGTGTCGCATAAACAGGGAGCCGGACGCCCGGTGTCACCACTGCGTCGACTGCCGGGAGGACACGGCGCAGCATACGCTGGCAGAGTGTGCCGCTTGGGAGGAGCTGCGCTGTGCCCTCATCTTTGAAGTAGGCAGTGACTTATCGCTGCCGGTCGTAATCAGGTCTATGGTCGGCAGCGAAGAGTCCTGGGATGCGGTGGTTTCCTTCTGCGAAACAGTTGTCTCGCAGAAGGAGGCTGCGGAAAGGCAGAGGGAGATCTCGTCCTCTCACCCAGCCCGCAGCAGGCGTACCGGGCGTCGCCGGAGGGCGGATAACGCCCTCTTCCAGCAGTATTAGTTCTCGCAGCCCCCGGTGTAGGTGTGAGACGGAACACCCGGGTGGTTTTTAGTCAGTAGGAGTCTGACAGACCCCGTCGCCCACCCCAGGGCCGCGGACATCCATGAGGATTTTCCACCCGGAAGGGGAAAAAAAAAGGTGTGTGTTATTGCCAAGTTTAAGGTCGAGACAGCTTGCAGCAGAGCCTCGTCAACAGTCTGATGGTGTCTGTACCCTCAATCACCATATACTTTCTCATACCGATTCGGCTGTCTTTCTTCATGCGCGTTAAAACCCCTGTTTTAAACAATAGACCCTGTTTTAGATATGGGTACTTTGTTTTATGTATTGTGTATATATGAGGTTGAGGTGTGTGATAAATAACGTAAAGTTTTTTGTGTTGTAGGGTTTCTTAGTCTAGCAACAAATGACAAAATTAATCTATACATTTTATATATTTCAGGAATTAAGTGTTTGTGTGGAACATAGCCTTGATTTTTTCGTAACCTTTGTTCATCAATTATTAAGTGTCAAGTGAGTGTCTTTTTGCAGTCTATGCTACAGAGTACGGTAAGTATTTTGTTGGGGGAATTGATTAAGCGAGAAAATTGCTTTATTTATTGTCTTGTAGCAATATAATCGTAATAATCATAATGTAATTTTGAAAATAAAATAATATAATCATAATTATTTATTACCAAGCCTACCTCCTTCAACAGTCTAGTTTACCATAACTTAATCTGTTTGACAGTGCGAACTAGATAGAGAGTCATCAACACCATCATGTGCCATTGCTTCTACTCTATATTTATTCGTATTTTCATGTTAGGTCCTTACATATGAAATTGGCGTTTTGTCGTACTGGCCACTTTGATCTCAAATATCTCCATATTGGTTGAGAATTCCAAATTCAAATTTATACAGCTATTTACTCATCAGTTAGTGTCTCGAAAACCGTATTTCCTTTTTTTTTCTTTTGGTTATTTCTCTGCTTCATGGAGTTTACAAAATCGTCTCGAAGAATGAATGATGTGTATGGCACTGGTGTCACTAGAGAAAGCACACTGCGTTTTTGGTTCCAACGTTTTCGTTCTGGGAATTTCAACCTACAGAACAATCCCCAAGAGCTGGAGAACTAAGTCGACAATGAAGAATTGAAGGCTATTGTGGAAGCGGAACTTTTATTCCTCCCAAACAAAACGACAATTTCATATGTTAACACGAAGTGTTGAACTAGGCCCACCATCCTTGCATCACAACTCATAAATTGGTAAAGCTATCTACCCATTGTGTGGGACTTCTGCCAGACATACCAATCAGCTGGAACGCCTCGGAGGACGAACTATGACTGGGTAAACCGTTAACTAGATTCGCTACCGTATCCCAGTCGCACTTCATATTCGAGGCGGCGAGCGTCTTCCAACTGCAGCGAACTACGCCTTCCAGTTGCGAAATAAGGGCTCACGTTAATTGTGTCACCCACAGATTGTTGTGTGTCACAATTAATGTATGTTTACATTGTGTTCCGGGGTTAGAGTATCAGTACAAGGGGCACATACATACAGAGTGGTGCTGACAATACGACAATAAATGAAACACGAACAATGGGTCATAGGAATAATCTTAAACCTTAGAAAAAAAACCTAGCATCAAAAATAAAAAAATGAAAATGTCAAACAAACTAAATCCTTTAAAAACATTGGTTTACTGACCTCCGATCGGCGACAGTGCAATCCTGTATCGACTTGCTTTTTTCGCGCCATTATTATTAAAGTTTGGTACCGCAGGACGCGGCGGTCATTAACCTGTAAACGCTTCCTTATCAACATGTACATCATGTAGAAAATGTGAAAAATGAAAAATAATTTCCTGAGACTAAACTAATCGACATATTTGTATGATTTTTTTATGGGTAGACTGAGAATGTGTTGCGGTACTCGATGTTTAATTTATTGTCGTATTGTCAGCACCACTCTGTATAAAGTGTGATAGAAAACGATCGAAATTGTTTCAAAATCAAAGTTAATCAGTATATTATTTTCCCACCACTGGAACCTTCCTCCTCTCTTTGTAAATTTCACATGTCTTCGAGTTTTAGTTTCCTCACGATGTTTTTCTTCATCTTTTTGGAAGCAGTGGTAATGAACTTATTTACACAAATAAAATCAAGCATAGCATATGATGATTTTATTTGTGTGATTTAAAAAAAAATTAAAACTGGTAGATTGAATCGGATTTAGTTGCTATATACCGAGTGTACATATACAACTGCATTGTACCAGCAACTATTGACATATGGGATATCACTCAAGTTCGACGCAGTGCGGTATAATACCGATAAGATTTTTCCAACCAATTTGCCACCGAGCACTGTTCGCACACCTGGCCGGTTTTTTACGTTAAATCTGCTCTAAGTAAACAGTATGGCGCAAGCCCATATGATCTGTTTCTTTACAACACATGTTGCTCAGATAAGTTACAATTAGAAACACTCGGGGGTTCCTACCGCTACTGTGCCACTCAAGCTACCATTTTTGTGGGGTACGGGTATTTGAAGAATTTAGTGCGCGATTTAATATTATATTATGGGAGTCTCTCGCATATCTATATCAAATACGAGGATACATCCTGGCACATTGTAGCAATATTTCCTGAAATCGTGTGCCCGCCGAGTTTTGAACTCGGTTAAGCTTGGTGAAATAGCTGTTCTGAAATTTCAGCAACGCATATGCAAATGTCAGCTCTCGACACTGATTGTACGAGTGGCACGGGGAAAATTCATGCATTTACATTAAATTTCACCCAAATTGGATCCCGACTTCGTAGTTTATATACGAGTTAGTGTGACACGTGCGATCGCTCCCAATATTTACGATTTTCAATCGCATCTGTCACAAGAAACTTATGATTATTTAGCGAGCGGATCCTTATTCGTGCGCGTTTATTGTGATTCATATTTTTTGGACATGTATACTTTTGCATTTTATGTTGTGTATTAATAGGTTCTTATAACTGATATTACTTGAATAATTCTACTATAGCGTCTCGCCGGTTATCTAGAGGTGTACCTCTTACGGTCAGCAACAAAAGTCCATTTACACGATATGATTCGATTATGTACTTTTTGGCATTTTGTGATAGAAGGCTAAGTGTTAAAGAACGAGAGAGATAATCAAAATGCTGTTATTTTATGTTATTTTTGAGAGATAATCAGAGTGCTGTTACGTTGTAACAAACAACGCTTCGGCAACCCCCGATTGATCTAGGTGGGTCCTTTTGGGGGAGTGAAGTGTTTAACTCCCTCCGCGACGTCTAAGAGTCGTGCATGTGGACCACCCAGGGTCCTGACCTTTCTGAGGCGACAGATGTCCCTGAGTCTGTCGCCCCTGGGTTCATTTAGAGGCCTGGAAGAGGGCGTTATCTACTCTCCGGTGACGCCCGGTGCGCCTGCTTCGGGCCGGGTGGACGAGATCTCCCTTTCCGCATCCCAGAACTCTTCCGCTGCCGACCATCGACTCGATTACGACTGGCAGTGACAGGTCACTGCCTACTTTAGAGATGAAGGCACGGAGCCGCTCCTCCCAAGCGGGCAGAGTGTGCCGCTGGGAGGAGGCGCGCCGTGTCCTCCCAGCAGGCGATGGAGTTGTGACACCGGGCGTTCGGCTCGCTGTTTATGCGACACAGCTACTTTCCGAAGCAATCAAGCCCCTAGAGTACCTGTGTTACCCGAAACGTCAGGAAGCCGTGTCTTCTCCCGAGTCAGTCCGCCAGTACCAGTCTATTAACATGGTATAGAAAGTGCAAGGTGAAATAGTAACAAATATATTTAGATTTTGTTCTTTCCATACAAAGTTATGCTGATAATAATAGTGAAAGGAATTCACATATCAATTATAAATAGATATGTTGTTAATAGACCAATTACAGTCTTATTTAATCAATTCATCCAAGCATCCTCACCATAACTATCTATCAAATTTCAACTAGGTAATTGTGGCATGCTTATGAGCGATGTAATAGGTGTAATTAAATGTAAAACTATCACGCTGGTCAGTTTAAATACAATGCGGACATATTCACTTATATTAGAGCCAAACGCTCTAATCTATCATTCGCTTGTAACAAAACGTTGAACATTCGCCATTTAACATTTTATCGAAATGTGATTTCGAACTCGATGTTTTCTTACAACTTGTTTAAAAAAAAAAACAATGAGCGTGTTGGTGTAACATTGTTTAGAGTAAAAGCATGGGCGTTACCCGTAGGTCCCACATTTTAATAACGAAAGCAAGGTAGAAAGGAATCTTATAGATACCTATTGTAAATGCTCACTCCGACGGTGCATTACGTCGAATGCAGCGTCGAGCATTCGCAGAAATGCTACGTAAAATAGTTTTTCGAAAGTTTTTGTCTCTATTGTATCATTCGTAAGAACATCCTATTACATGAAAATGCTTGGTGTAGTGTATACTCACTAACGTTGTTTGCGTTGCTATTAAGTGACTCTTTCAATTGTTTCACTTCCAATTTCATTAAATTTTAACTAAAGCTAGGCTAGGCTATCGGTTCTACTATTAAAACGTTTATGTGTCGCTTACCGGAATAACTAATCGAATGATTGTTTACATTCGTTCGGTTTGCAAGCACAGCAGCTTGCGTATAATGAATGTTGGTTACATTAATTACTACTTTAGTACCAGGTTTATAGCCTTGCCGTTATCGGCTTGTGAGTTTACGTGTTCAACCTTACTACATTTCTCTTTTTATTTTCGATGACTCAATTCCACATTATTGTCGCTTCTTAACAGCTATAACCATTATTCCGTTTACTTCATTTAACAGTTTGATGAGGTTAGAATTGTGACGAGTAAATATAAATCATCACGATAAAGCACATTTTTCAAATGACAAGTATCACATGTTTCGGTAAAGCCTATTAAACGTTTTAGTCAAGTGATCAAAGAAAGCTCACATTAGTACCTATGTATAGTAACAAACTCATCCAATGAAATTTGCTCAAAGTGTTACGGAGAAAATATCTCGACTATCTCCCACAGTAAATTAATTGTATCACTTGTGGAACAAGTGGAACGACCATTCTCTCTAATTTGCGGGTAATGCCGTCTAGTGCATGAGCCTAGGAAAGGTAATAAAATTGGCGCAGGCGATCGATCGTGGCGCCCGCGCACAAATCAACTGGCACGTCAAAACAATGGCGGCTACGGCTGCGGGGGCGATCGTGCAACCACCCGCCGCTTATCGTCAAAACCAACTTATTTATACCACTATACCTCGGGACCTACATACGCTTGCTGGAAATCATTTAACTAATAGCTATAGGCCTGATCCCATCTTACGTTGCTTACAAGTTCTTGAATGGGAAATGCGCTTAATCAGATTGATAGTCAAATTGAAGACTACGCACACGACTGAGCTGTTATCTGCCGATAGTTTAGAAGGATTGTTAATACTTTATGGAAGTGGCGAATACATGAATCTCAATTCTAGAATATATAAAAAAATTGGTAAAATCTTGATAAATTAATTTGATAATTGGGTCTTTTTTTCGGTTATCGGATTTCATAAAATTTCAAACCTAATCCAGTGATTTTCGTATTGGGAATCGTAAAACTGTTCCTCGCGAGTGTGCTGGGAAAAAACCATGAATGAATGTTAGTAAGTTTTTGTTCACTTGTCACTGCGTTTCCGGCGGTCGGTGGGTCGCATGACGACGGCGCGCGCGCGTGGAGAATCGCCGTACGCGTCGGACCGTCGCGCACTTGATCGTCTTTAGAGTTTAGGGCCACCATCAGCCCCTTTCCTTGAGATTTATTCATCAAGGATCCAATATAGATTGTCGTTACATGCTCAAAAAACTATATATATAAAACTGTAAGCAGACCGTCTTAGTATTTATTAGCGCAAGGGAAAATTAAAAATAAGAAACAAAATCCAAAAAAATAATACTTTTATCATTTTTGTTTTATGACAGCCCTATCCTCATCACGCGGTAGACATGCTCCACCAGTTCTTAGTGATTGAAAAACAACCTAAAATAACCGATCATTGGACGGTACTGTAACGTGCCGGTGCCGTTGTCTGGTAGAATTTAACTGGTGACTTTTCTTTTTCCTTTTTTTTTTATCTCATTTCGTGGTTCTTCCTATCGACTCAAACCTGCAGGTTTCGTCAATTTGAGTATACACTGTTCTGTTAGAATGCAATTAAGGCCAGGAAACTGCGATCGGCGGCGGTTCGGTTTCAGCGTAGCCAGCCTGTCGGTGTTCTCTATAGGATGCAATTTGGAGAGTCTGCGCGGGAATTGCATGACTTAGTCCCGCCATCTCCATTCCATCATCGGACGACTAGTCGTATGGCGAGGATCCACCCTTACGTGGTTGATACCACTACGATCCTGAGGCGTTTCCCTTCTCTTTTATACCGCGTGCATTGAAGTGCCTGTGGCGGTCTTTCCGTCTGACTACAATTTAAGTGTCTTCAAGGCTAGAGTGAATAGGCTCTTAATAAACTAGCGCGCTTTATCATCATCGATTGCATCACTACTTCAGGCGGAATCGCGATCAAGGTCTAGCTTATAAAATTAAAAAAAAGAAGATCGGCGGCGATCGGAGGAGAAGGCGAAACGTGTGAGAGAGCTAGGGGAGGGGACGCCCTGGTCGGGAGACAGCGTCCAACTCCCGGCCACCGTAGGCACGGGCTTGCTGCAAGGACCAGGACGGGTAGCCGTCGCGTCGTGTTCCACGCGTTCCACAAAGAAATTTCAGCACATCGTGACGGAGTCCACGAAGACCAATGCCTGCCGGGGCCGCGGATTGTTCGAAAGACATACCGAATAACTTACGTAAGAGTTTGACACGCCGCTTTTCGCTTTGCCAGAGCGGTAGGGTTCATTTCATGAATTTCCAGCATGAAAAAAAATGAGACGAGGAAACTGCACGGTGTCAGACGATTCGTTGGAAGCATATGCTTTTGTGCTGTTACAATTGACTTTTGCTGAACACTCTTCCTTTTACAAAAGACAAATGTCAGATGAAGAATGAATTGACATATTTACTAACAAAATCTTTACAGTTTTAAATTATACTGTCGCAAAGTATACAAAATTCACAACATTCACAACTTCTTCTGGCATTCTTGAGACAGACATGGTGGAAAAAAGTGCAAAGACATCGAGAAAAATTACCTAGTGGTGTATTACGAAACTATTTACGTGGAGTGCTCATCTTTGAGTGTATTCGCTCGGGAACTGAAAAAAAAAAACAGCAAAGCGAAGCAACAGGTAGACGTCCAATTAGAGGGGGCCGCACTTGAGTGGCCGACGCGTCGCGCGACACGCGAGCTTTGACGGCCTCCACAAAAACTGTGCCCAGTTTCGCCTGCCGCCATTACACTAGCACTTTTTGTACCACAAACTTGTCGCGCTTCACTTTGACTTTCTCGACCTCCGTGTTTCATACATACATATGTACGCATTATTCAGCATCATTTAAGTAAAAAATAATGCGTTATTCCTTTACGCAATGCCGATTTAGAGCTTCGATGTTAGCCACAGAGTAATTTATTATAACTTTAATTTACACAGATAAGCGGTAATACTGAAAGATAATTATCATAATTTACGACGAATTCACTTGCCGAGTATCGATTTATCTGCCGCGAATTCTTATTTATATTTTCAATTTAACTGGAAATGTTACTTGGCGACCATAAATCAGGAGTCTCCACTGGCTTCTTGTGACAATTTCGGAAAGAGCTTTAATTCTTAATTATGGCCTTGGTCTCTCTGTCGTATTTATTTTGCTTTGTGAAATTATCTTTTTGGGCAACCCTGCTATTAATTTGCTCACGCGATCAATAATTAAAATTTTAATATGTATGTAGCCAAGTTCAACATTTTTGATCTCGTACAATCGTTTGATATTGCCGATTGTAACTGCTAACAAAACTTTGTTACACAATTTGACAAACGTACTTTGCTTACTTTCGACATTCCATTAGACACTATAAACTGGCTAGGATGACCTTTGGTGCAAATACATGGTTCAAAATTAGTGTTTCATTTGTTTATCTACAAACGAAAAGTATCACTGTTTTGAAACAAATGTGTGTTTAGAGTTAGAGTACATTTCACCTTTGTAAACTAAAATTTGAATCTTGAAAGTTTTTGTTCTCGTTTTGTTTGTTGCGGCTTCGGAACGTCTGACATTTTTTTCTTTTTTGTAAAACATGGACATGTCACCGGCAGAGGCCGTCCAAGTGTTGGCATTACTGGATTCTAGACTTAATCAGCGTGTTGTCGCTGAAATATTGAATCTAAGCCTGTCATCTGTTCATAGAGTCTACAAACGCTATCGGCAGACTGGTTTATTCACGCGCCGTTCAGGATCTGGCAGGAATCGTGTTACTTCGGAGAGAGATGATCGATTTTTTGTAACAACTTCTTTATAAAATCGACGCTTTAACGCTTTTCAACTCCAGCAGCAGCTTCATGTTGAACGTGGTGTGGCTGTAAGTGACTCTACAATTAGAAGAAGGTTGGAGGAACGTGGAATGGCACCGCACAAACCAACAAATGGGCTGAAATTAACTGCAGACCATAGGAGAGCATGGCTAAGCTTTGCACGTGAGCACGTAAATTGGTCATACGTCCAATGGAGTAAAGTCCTCTTTTCTGATGAGTATAAAATTATGCAATATGGCATCGACGGAAGGAACAAGGTCTATAGAAGAGATAGAGGACGCTTTGCACAAAGCTGTATTGAAGAAAAGGTCAGCTACGGTGGCGGTTTCTGGACGGTTTGGGGAGGAATCAGCGCCGAAAGTATGACAGAGCTAGTGTTCGTGTCTGGGCCACGTCGGCCTGCACTAAACTGTCATCGGTACGTCAAACAGTGTCTTGAGCCTCACGTGATGCTTTATGCACATTTTATTGGCAACTGCTTCATATTCATGCACGACAATGCTAGGGCGCACACCGCGGGCGTCGTACGAGATTATCTTGCCGAAGTCGGAGTCATTATGGAATGGCCAGCAAGAAGCCCGGACTTGAATCCCATCGAACATTTATGGGATGAGTTAAAGAGACGTGTTCGTGCTAGAAATCCGGCCTCGGAATCACTCAGCTAGCTGCAACATGCGATCCAAGAAGAATGGAATGAAATGCCTCAATATTTGATTGTCACTCTCATCTGATCCATGAAGAACCGCATGGAAGCACTCATAAGAGCTCAGGGAGGGAATACCAGTTACTAAATAAACTATTCCTAGCTTTTCTTTCATTTACGAGTACATGTATTGTTTAATTGATATCCTTCATACTCCATACAGGGAAAAAATTACCTACTTGTTACCAAATACGAATCCTATGAAAATTTAATTTGAATTTAGAACATTAACATTAGGATTTTAAAACCTCGTTTTACTCACTATTAAACAACATATGACATATATTTCTAAATATCGTCGCTTAAGTTCTAACACCGCGGAACTCAAAAAAATGGTAAAAATGTGTTATGCTTGTCATTTGATAAAGAATCGAAAGACGCGTCATTTGGCCAATCGCAAATAAGCGATTAAACCAATGATGGCGCGTTATTTCGAAAAAAAAAACAAAAAAAAAATTATTATTATTTACAAACTTTCAGTTTTTTTAGTCTCCTGAAAAGTTCATTATTTTGAGTTACGCGGTGTTAGAACTTAAGCGACGATATGTGTATATCTTTCTGATAATCCTTACATAACATAAACTCGTAAGCTGTTTCGATTTTTTTGATGAGAAGTGTATTACAAAATCTCTAAATACAGCTCTAGTACTTAGCGTAGTAGGTATTCAAACTAATTAAACAAACGTAAAAACAAAATATTTTTCAGTTGTAAAAAAAAATATAGGCTATTGGTTAAATACCCCCGACAGAATTTTAATTCACAATTTGTTTCCCATTTTTGGGTTTGCTCGGAACGCGCGTTATAATGGGAAGGCCTGCCATGCGGCAATCGCACGCTGTCTTCGAAAATGCTACCATAATATAACCTGGATTAAGTATGATCGACGATTTTGTGGAACGAAATTGAATTTTCTTCGAACTAAATATAAGATTGTCTAGTTGGTTGCGAATCTTCGAAGTCCAGTTAGGTGAGCGGACGAGCGTGTGATGCAGTTTTAATGATATAATCCAGTTACCACTGACTCGATTAACCCTCGCTACTGCCAGCTACGTTAAACACCTATCTTCATATGTTGCCTTTCAGATACAGAGTTTATCAAGTGCCGTATTAGTTATTATCTGCTAGATCGAAAACAACCAGAGCATCGCCGGCCTCAACTGACGTTTCATCGATTTACCGCGTTGCTTCGTTACTGATCATTTACTTTGATTACACGTACTTGCCTTACTTTAATATGTAACACCAAAGGCCATTTATGAAACGCTGCAATTGCAGCAATTATTTCTTAGTCAACGGCGATATCGATATTTAATTGGGCATTTGTAAATGTGTTTATTAGTGGATTAGTAAGTGTGAAGTAGCGCGGGCGGTGAGATCACAGTCACTCTCTTGAAGTAGAAGCTTATGATATGCACGCGTGACTTCACTCGGTAACGGCGAGCACGCAGCACGCAATAAACATTCACTGCTAAAGTTTTTATTACAAAGCAACTCACTGGTGATAATAAAAAGAACATGATGTTGTTGACTCTTGTTCCTTCTAAGATTTCACATCAATTTTTTTTTACAACTAAGAATGCATTTATTGTATAGAGCTTGATCTCATGTGGGCAGAGCAATGATACCAAAGTTATCGTATATGTCACACATGCGTTGTTTGATGTTTAAGTATCACTAAAATTAGTACATACCTTCTTCAGTAGCCGAATAAAGAAATAAAGTTTATTAAACGCGTAAGACACATTTATACCGATATATTTCAAGATTTTATTTTATATCTACTAGATTTACTGTCTCCGGTGGTTAATTTATTTGTATTTTTATTTCAAGGTTGCTATATTATATGGTCCGAATAAATGTAGCTGTAGTTAGAAAGAAGAAGTTGTATTAATTATGAACGTACCACATGACGGTTTTACGTTACCGGATATCTCTATTGATAAATAAATAAATTAATTTCTTATTTCTCAACTTTGTACATATTTTTTATTACATTTTGCTTAATCTATACTAATATATAAAGCTAAAGAGTTTGTTCGTTTGTACGCGCTAATCTCAGGAACTGCTGGTCCGATTAGAAAAAAATCTTTTTGCGTTGGATAGCCCATTAATTCAGGAAGGCTTTAGGCTATATAACATCACGCTGCGACCAAGAGGAGCGGAGCGTATAAAAAAAACATATCGAAACCTACGCGGGTGAAACCGCAGGGCGCATCTAGTTCTAAGCATGAAAATCTAGGACACAGCTGAAGTATACAGTGCTATTATTTATTAGTATCGCATTGCTTACATAGTATTATAAAGTAATTGAATATAATCATTCAAATAAATTTATTTCCATACTGTAAGTAGGTCTTCAGTCTGGTCATATGACAAACCTAAAGATATAGGATAGAGATAAGTTAAATTTTTCGGGTTATTTAAAACATCTTATTCAGGCACGGCTCTGTAAGTTCCTCTGAAATTAATTAAATTAATAAAATAAATAAATATATACGGACAAATCACACAAATTGAGCTAGCCCCAAAGTAAGTTCGAGACTTGTGTTATGGGATACTAACTCAACGATACTATATTTATAATAGATACATATATAGATAAACATCCAAGACCCAGGTCAATCAGGAAAAGATCGTTTTCCATCATGACCTGGCCGGGAATCGAACCCGGGGCCTCCACGTCTCAGGCAGGCGTGTTGACCGCTGCGCCACGGAGGACGACAACATTATTAAATTATTACTAAAAGGATCGTAAATGCTTCTACAGGAGGCCAAACTCAATGGAAACTAGCCTTCGGGACGGGGGATAGTATTATGCACACTTGCTGGATGCACACTTTCAGAATGGGATCCGACCACCATTTTCGACCACGAGACCAACTAGGGTATACAAAGAAAACCCAACCCAAGAAACATCCGGAAGTCTATAAAGATTTACATTTCAAAGTCTGTCATATTGCTTTCAAGTAATAGTAGGAGGCGGGCGATTACCATCGATATTATGCGGTATCTTACTGTACATTACAAGGTGGATTGAAATGAGCGTGTTAACGAGGCTGAAACTAGTGAGCATGCATGACCTCGGGATCAAGCGCGTGTCTCGCTCCAGCACTGACAAATGTAGGCGACAAATGCAAACTAGAGCAAGCTTCAGACGCCAACTGAGAACCGTAAGCTCAAAAAACCAACCGTCCGGTTACTTTTTGCATACGTAACGCTTTGTTCAAGAACACAAAGTTACCGCAATCACAACCGGTATACCTTAATATACAAATGGTTTTTGTAGGTGATTGGAAACGGGATCTGGCAACAAGCCGTCTAAAAAATTAAGCGTGATTTACCAACTATTTAAAAAGCCGCTAATAAGTGTACGGAGCAAATTGTAGTGTTAATGGTCTATGGATTTCACGGAGTACACGTAATGGCTGAGTCTGTTGCCTTACTTCTAATACTGCCCGTCGTAATTGCTCAGTTGAACGAATCGTTTATCATATTAGAAGATTGAAATTGCTTCGAGCTAGAATTTATAGCATTCTAATTTGAGCCTTGTTACGGGGATGTGTCATGCAGATTTGGTGTCTACATAAGTCTTTAAATTGGGTCATTGTAGAACTTCTTTATTTCCCTAAAAAGGTGATATTGGCTCCGATTCCCTTGTTTAGAAACTGAACTAAATCTGAATTTAGTGCATGTTATTCTATCTATTTCATTAAGAGAAGCCCAGAAGGTAAATGTTAGTTTAGTCCTGTCAAATTACTCAGCGCCTGACGTAAAATAAAATGCATACGTAAATTGACGTATTTTTGGTGCTAATATTTTATCTTCTATCCTTTTCATAATGAAATAGGAAGAAAAAGACACGGGAGAGGTCATTTGATGATTTCCCATCTCAAAGAAAAGTCTAGTCAAAAGTAAAATTACATATACAGTACATGGTTCAAAGTTCACAAAACGTAACGAGTTTTTTCGTAAATGAAAATATCCTAAATTCATTTTATTCATGAAAAATGTTTTTCGCGCACTAACGATTATATAAATGGGTTTTTATTGCTGTTATAAAAAGCTATTAGAAGAATTCACTTGTAATTAAGAATTAATTTATAAATCAACCGTCGCTTGTATAGAATAACTCAATAATGTTCTCAAATCAGGCGTCTATAAAAAGTTTATTCGGAGAGGCCATTATTGGATTTGCTTGTTATTTTTATGAACAACAATAATTCAACTTTGTATTTCCACTGTTACATAGTCAAGAAGACAAATGTTAAGAATTTCTTTTCATTAACTGGGCATTAAGTACATGTTGGTACGATGCTGGTGAGGTAAGGCGATGATGCTCGGCGCGGAGCACTATAAATCAACGCGGATAAGACTGTATTTCTTTCGTAATCAGCTCATATCGGTTCTCGCGGTTGTGGCCGCCTAATTATTGTCGACTTTTACGATCGACCTAACGAGTTTTCACTTGGAGCCAATCACGATTTTATGGCGCACATATTTTGAGTTTTAATTATGATAAAAATATCCCTTGCGAAGACATAAAATGGGCAGTTTGATCATTGCCCCACTTAAAGTGTTTATTTAAAGATTATAAATAAGTGGATTAATAAAAGTTGTCGCAGAAATAAAGGAAAAGTTGTTTAAAAGGTGGTATGTTAATCAAAATTTGGATCGCGACCGTAACAAGTAAGTACTTATGTATTTACAGAAATAAAATTACCAATACTCTTATTCAAATTCAATTCTATAGGATGCATTTTGGGGAGTGTGCGGGAGAATTGCGTGATTTCATTCACCCATCTCCGTTCCACCATTGTACAGTAGGCCTAGTATGAGTTTTCATTACGAAACTCGATCGTCGATATCGAGCGCGTTGGATTCAGCGATTGGCCCTTCAAGGTCGTAAGAACTCTCAACCAATGCGAGCACCTAACGCGCTCGATATCGACGATCGAGTTTCGTATTGAAAACTCATACTAGGCCTACAGACAACCCTTACGTTGTTAACACCTCTACGATCCGAACGAAGCGTTTCGGCTCCTCCTTTATACCGCGTACATCGAGGAACTGACACAATTTGCCAGCGGCGGTGTTTCCGGCGGACTACAATTTGAGTGTTTTCAAGGCTAGAGTGAATAGGATCTTAATAAACTAGTGCGCTTTATCATCACCGATTGCGTCACTGTTTACCATCAGGCAGGATTGCGGTCAAGCGCTAGTTTATAATTTATAAAAAAAAAAAATTGTTTATGATATATTGTAAATTTTGGAGAGTTGTATTCTGTAAAGTCATATCTGTTACGGTCAAAAATCTTATTCTGACCAACCTGCCAATTAAAAAACTTATGACTATTTGTATTTCGTGTGCTACTTTAGTGCCCTTTCACAATATATTCTTTCTAGGTAGTATGCGTCAGATACAGTTTTAAAACAAATATTGTGGGTACCCCATACCTATCTAAAGTCAGACAAATTTATGACTTATCCATTTTACTACCAACTTCAAATTATAACTATAAGTTTTTTTACACTTATATGAAATGACTATTATAAGACAAATTGACTTACTGCGTCAATTTGATAAACAATGAATTTCCTGTCTGTAAGAACTACCTATATTTATTTAACACTTAAAACTTTATTATGAATTATTACATAATTATTATCGACGTAACTTTTATAATAATAATCATAATCTGAAATCATAATCTCAAAATTCTTTATTAGTATTCATTTATGACTTCAACTTCTTTGATAGGTACCGGTTTTCGCACCTAATAAAAACAAGCGCATTATTTAATTATTTTCTATTTAAGTCATCGAAAACTAATAATACAAACATATTAACATATTGTTGAAATAACAAGAAAAACGCATCAGTTTGTCTCTACAACAGCGAGATGATTGCCTTATTTATGATCGTATCTCGCAAGAATGTGGGTTACCCTTGTTCCACGTCGGTGACTATATGTTTTATGTTTAGGAATCTGACTGCCTTATCTCAGATATTAACATATTGATTGTGCTCACCGTATTGATGTGCGATAGACGACTGCGAGCTGCTACGCTCGACACTGAACTAGTTTGTTCAAAATAGTGCTGCGCCTTAATGCGTTCAATAAAAATAAGTTACAACACCGTAAATACACCTTTACGATACCTCGTATCCATTAGACACAGCCTGTATATGGCAACATACTCGGTTCCTTGACTTTATTATAAATTATTAGATCATGAAACACCATGCCGTGTAATATACCCGTTTATGGCTCTCGAAAATTAATAAAGAATTTCGTTTAATGATGGTGAGTCAGTGTCACGTAATACAAATATAAAATAATAGCACTTTATCGCTAGTTAGTGGCAACACTAGCGGGCGGAGCGCGCCGGTCTCCGCATCATCTCGATCAAGTTATCTCGGAATCTAAACATAGTGTAGATGTAAGTGTTGATAAAGACCCCTGTCTTCTCAGAGGCTGAGGTGTCTGGATATTAGGAGCGTAAGCAATTTGTCAAGTTAGGTGTACGTTTTGTAACGGTACTTTATAAAATACATCTACATCTAACCAATACACTGATTTTTGTGAGCAAGATCCGGCGCGCTGTTCGTTACACATCTGATACAAATATTTTTGATATCAGTAAAGAGATTCCATAAATCTTTTATGTGTTAATATAATGGCGATTTGCTGGAACATAAGTTACCCAACTGATTGAACTACCTTTCTCTTTTTCTTTTTTTTCCGGGCTGGAAATCTTCAAAGAATGTCCGACGCCCTGGGGTGGGCGACGGGTCTGTCAGACTTTTACTGACTAAAACCACCCCGGTGTGCCTCCTGTCACGAGCGAGCGTGGGGCCGCGCGGCCCCACACCCGCGTGCTGGCCCGGTCTGGAGACCAGGCCCGGACGGCCTGGTCTCCTGCACGGGGTAGTGGAGTGTTAAACTACCCCGTGCATCGCCTCTGAGGCGCGCGCCGACACTCGCGCACACTGATTGTACAACCTGCTGTTTTGGATTTCACTACATTGCTTTTCTTTTGTTCTTTTTTTTGGGTGTTTATAAATTGTGTTAAAACACGGTATGATTTTTGAACCCTGACTTGTGATTATACACGACAAAATTATAAATAAACCAAAAGTAATGATTTGACTAACAGTAGGTACAGTCATATATATCGATTACTTGCGCGTATTATTAAACGTACGTACGTAACGTATTTAAAAAGGAACACTTATATTTATGTGCCAATTTGCCTCACGTTATTCATTATTCTAAACGAAAAAGATTGGCGCAACTCATTCGCACATGGCAACATTTTGAGAATTTATGAAGCAATCAGTGTTTCTTTTCCAGTGTTTATTTGGAGGGAATTATTTATTTTATCTCAAGATGGTGTTGGAAATTGTTTCGGTGGTTGCTTAATATTCATTGATCTCGTCTCACGATTTGTTTACGTCGATGCGCGTAGGCGCCGAGGTAGAGAGTGGTCAAATTAAAAGGTATCTTAAGCTGGCCTCGGTGGCGGGCCGACGAGCCGTCGAGCCGTCGAGCCGGCCAGCCGGTCAGCCGGTTTTACTCCCCGGGGCTTCATGAGGTGTGAATATGCGGACCAATGCACTTGTAACGATTCACGCACTGTGACAATTTTAACCGTGTGATATAGTAATTGCTGTTGCGTGAACCTGTTATGTAACCTGCTAATACGTAACGCTTATTTTGTCTGACTGAGACCAATGTGTGAATTAACATAGTAACTTCTGTTCATATGATTACCGCAATGGTTAAGCCACCATAACGTCATAGATACGTTTCATGATTACTTTTCCAGCTTTTGTGCTCATCGATAATTTTGAATTTAGACATGCATGATTCGATAAAGCTCAATAGTAGTAGCTGTCAAATATTGTCATGGATCTGTACCCGCAGGCTTCCGGCGTGAAATTTATAATTTTAAACTTATCAACTTGGTTTGGAGGTACACAAGCAATTTAAAATTATTTCTTTCTTTGGTGTGAACAAAAATGTTCATTGTAGCTCTGGCAGTTAATATAGAATAGAAAAATGTTTGGATGTTGTTTTTTTATGAATATCTCATTGTATTTGTATGAAAGCTCAATGATTATGTATATGGAACAAAATTGTACGATAATTTGTCTGTTATTAAATTGGAAATAAGCAGTAATGTGCCGTAGAAAGAATTCAAATTAATTTAAATTACTTTAGACAAGTAAATGCACAAAAGTATTGCTGGAAGAAGGAGAACTAATTAAAAGTTAGCTTCTGTACTAATAATTCGTTTGACTGTCAAAGTTTTGCGTCGTTAATTTTAATTAAAGAAACGCGGAACTGAGTTTGTAACAATATTAAGGCATTGAAATTGGTGATCCGCTAAACTTCGACATTCTGCTTGAGGATGACCGTCCATTCGTTTTAATTAACCCTTCTGTGGCTCTCATCTACTTCGCTATTAGAAAACTTTAAACTTTTTTGCGAACTGTGATGACCACGCGGTAATTCAATTTTGAGTTGGATAGACTGTGGCACTTGCTTGCAACCTACTGCTTTATAACAGAAGTACCAATTTACTCACTACCACATGCATCATAGTCAATATATTCATATAGTATAGTAATGCATTTCTCGTAGAACTTGCACAGCTATATTTTTTCTCATCTGCCTTGTTCATTTGTATGTCCGGCTTGTGTCTATCCAATTCCCAATTCTGCGCGTTCCTCTCCGCTGTCCACGTATTAATCCTGGTAGGTTTCTTCGCGTCTTTGATTAAGGCTCGGTGTGATGTATTTCTTGCGCGCTAACCTAATGGCAAGACATACATCAAGTGTCCACCTTATTGGCTAGCGGATTGGCTTAATGGTGCCAATGCCTGACTTACAGTAAATTTCGTCACTATCACATGGATATGGTCACGTATCTGAGATGCAATTGATAGAAGATGACTGTAAGATAACTGTTAAGATAATAATATTGGATTGTAAATTTTTTGTACAAGTTTAGAATTGACTGCGATACTTTTATTCAGTTCATTGTGAGCTTTATTTCAATGATGGTAGGCTATTTGCATGCGAATAAAATACATAACAACATCGGTATATCTGATAACTCCTCTTTCATATAAAGTTGAGGTCAAAAACTAGTGACAACCTGTGCAGTCGTTTCGTAATCCTTGAAATATTGATACTGGCTTAATGTTCCGGTTTTACATATTTGTAGAGCTACGCTTCGCTTCAGACTATGTTTTTCATGACAATCTAGATTTGAATTTATATTTTGCTATAAAAAACATTTTCTTCTTAATTTCGTCCCCGCCCAAATTAGATGGAGCCTCTAAATGTATATTTTTACACAAAAGAAGTATATATTCTATATCGGCGGTAGCAACCTACATACTTGTTATGGTATCAACTTTCCTCCTGCTTGTTAAGATAAAGATGGTCATCGAAGCGTGATTAATAGTCATATCGTTTTGTTAACTAGCTAACGGTCTAGAAGCCTTCTTTTCAGTCAATACATCAATGAAACGTCACTTTTTGTTCCGTCGACTGGTGCGAGACGAACTTGAACAGGCACTGATCGGTATGTCGTGCCTCTCGTGTCTTTACGAACCTAACATATGTCATAGTTCACTATTCTAATAACAATTTATCACATTTCTACATCGACTGTTAATTTTTTCTTGTCGGGCATATAATGTTACTGTAAAATCCCGTTAGAACTGTCAAATATCGTTCTCAATCTGCAGTAATATATTTTTGTGACGTGTACATTAAATCCTATAAGCATCTTAATTTGAGTATAAAATTATTTTAAGGTGATTTGGCACAACATTCATTGGTTAAATTTGACTGTATTTGAAACGGGTCGGATTATTAAATAACACAAGGATATTTAGCTCATAAGCATGATATTGTTGTGTCTTTTCAAAGTCCTTTGAAATGTTAATGTTCCTTAATCGGTATTTACGATATTACCACAAGATCGATAAAATCATCAGCCTTAATTTATTCTAAAAACTTAAAAATATGTCACTCATTTCTTCTTGATACTCGATTGGTCGGCGCCTGCTCATTTTGGTCGATTCTAAAATATACCTGTAATTAAATTTTATCTACGTATTTAACCGGTTGTTGAAGTTTTGAGAATGTTTAGTATCATATTGTTTGTTACGGGATCCCTTAGTTATGAGAGATGGCGTGCTGGAGTCGATTATGGCCATATCATAACTCTCGTTTGCGCCAGCTTTTATATGTGTCTGGTTTAAAATTAGTTTTTTTTATGATTTTTGGAATTCTGTGGTGTCAGTCAAATTCCTGAATCGAATGTTATCTTTGTTTATGCTTTCCACATATTTGGATTGCCGCATTGGGCACTCGTCTGTTAATTTGTTTCGGATCTTTTATCTTTTTGAAAAAAAATATCTTATTTGAGGCATAAGTATTAGGTTGTGTTTGATTCCTATTAACTTATTGTAATTTTATCACACGAAAATGTTATGTAACCATAGAAATATGTAACGGATTATTGACGCAAAAACATTTTAAATTCCGATTATCAATTTAATTTCTATACATACCTGTTCATTTCATATCTGTTCATAAAATCCATACTTTCTTTCTGCACATTTTTTCCATTCATGTATGTATCTATTTATATGAATGACTTAAGTGATTAATGTTTCGAGATAAACTTCATACAATACACAATATGCAAACCGACTGAACGCCGATCAGCCGTTTTGATATCTACACTAATTTGCATTGTTAGATATCTAGATGTGCTAATGCAGTATGCCGCGTGGGCAATCATAGGAACATTTATTAATAGGACATTTGTTATACACTTACCATACTTTTCTTTAGGGGACTGACTACAAGCTTTTCTCGTAGTAGTTAGAGGTAGACAGGGAGAGCTCATGATGTCTTCACCTGGCCAGAGTATGTTGAAAGTGTACGGTGTGGTTTTACTCAATAAGAGCCATTCAGATCTGCATCGTTAGCTCCAGGATGTAGGATATGCACGCGGACTTTGACGCGAGGAAAGAAGAGCTTAGGCCATGGCAGAGGTTTACTAAAATGTTAGTGTACAAGGTTAGTTTTAATTTTGGTATTCGAGAACTTGACCAATAATAAACAATTTCACACAATGATAGGCGTAAACACCGTAATAGTGAAAAGTACCCACGATGATAATGCTAACGCTCTGCAGATTAAGTCATTGCTTGTTAAATAATAACCAACCACATCGTGTTATTCTAAGTTATAACTTCTAACAAGTCTGGTTTAATAACAGTAGCTTTAACAACTTACGTTTCCTTTCATATTCCGTTCCGAATGTAAGCATGTCTTTTGAGCCTTATCTTCATAAATTGCAGTTCAATTGGCGCTGCTGTTATGCACGTATTATAACTAAAATAAATTTTTAGTTATAAAAAAAAAACTAAAAACCAACAACTAAAAATGTCTTTTAGTTATAATACGTGCCTTACAGCAGCGCCAACTGTTATTTAGTGAACACGTGAAATTGATAAGATTGAGAGGGTTTAGTTAGTTCCTCCAAGCTTCAGTTCATCAATGTATTTATTTTTCCTATACTTCTAATTATCCTACTTCTGTACGGCCTTTGCATGACAAGTTTTTTCTATGCCATATGTATTTTATGTTCTACTGTATCATCTTAATGTGTACAGCGATATTTTTACTTCCATTAATTTGACGATCATGTGTATGGACGCCGTTGTACAAAATTGGAAGCTTAAAGGGTATTGATAATACTCGTTCCCCATTGCGTTCACACAACGTCGGTGTTTCGGTAATTCTGTGTGGAAAAATGGTCGAATGCCCGAATGGCCGGTAGCGAGTGCGGCTCTCATTATATCGAATGAATCGGCGAAGAGCATAATGGTGGGCCGCGTGCATGGCAAATTATATGCCAGTCGATGTCATTGTGATAAATAATTCACTCGCTCGTATCCTCTCCTGAACCCGGTTCATTGCTGGTAACGCTGTTCGTCGAGACGTAATTATGGGATGTTGTCTATTCTATTAAATTAATTAGCGTCTTTTTCATTCATAACATTTATTCTTCAACTAATAACTCCTCAAACTGCACACAGTTGCTTGTTAGAATGATCATGGCAATTAATAAGTTCTAAATTTAGACATATTTGTATTTATTAATGTCGCATCTATGTATTTATTAATTGAAATTAATTTAATAACCACGTCATCGTCGCAAGTACGTATAGAATGAGTTCATACTTGTTATGCTACACTAGTAAAGAAATGGTTCAAAACATTGACTTTTAACAATATTTGTTGATAAATGGAAAGATAAGTGGGATATTTTACGCCAGCGATGCTACAAATTGATACCAGCGGTTCACCCGAGTATTTTATTGTTGATCTCGCCAATGTGTGCGTGTATTAAAACCTCTATCTAACACGTTTATATAGATGCAGTATCACGGCGCGCACCGATCGTAAATGTCATCTGAAAATTTATATTCATTACGATTAGATAGCAGTCTACAATGGTCAGCCCATTGTTGGCCCTGTGTACCACCTGATCGATGTATGATATTGCATTTTTATAGGTGACGCCCGGACTGGCTATCTCCTTTACATTTTTATAGATTTTCAGGCTAATGAACGAAGAGAAACTGGTCGCTATGTAGTTTCTCTATGACCCACAGATTTAAGTTTTTATGACTAGCTAATTTATACATTGCCCATCTACCTGCATCCTTTTTCATACCAAGTTAATACATGACAATCAAACAGGTATATATGCAATGTATACTACATTGAATTATTTAAATCATACGTAGTAGGTATATCAGGCTGCTAACGAAACAGCTTCATCCCCAATTTTCACCCTTCTACGATCAACCCTTATTTTTTAATAGCCATTTTAGTAATTTAATCTATTATTTATATGGCAAAACAACGTTTGCCGATCAGCTAGTCTAATATATAAAATTCTCGTGTCACGGTGTTCGGCTTTAAACTCCTCCGAAACGACTCGACCGATTTTGATGAATTTTTTTGTGCTTAACCGGTATCTATGAGAATCGGCCAACATCTATTTTTCATCCCCCTAAATGTTAGGGGTAGTCCACCCCTAAATTTCTTTTTTTATTTTTTAGACAAAATACTTAATTTCTATTTTTTTATGATACAACATACAAAAATACATATAATCCCCAATTTTCACCCTTCTACGATCAAACCTTATTTTTTAATAGCCATTTTAGTAATTTAATCTATTATTTATATGACAAAACAACGTTTGCCGGTCAGCTAGTATTAACATAAAAAGGTATTGACATACCTATAAATAATAATTTAATGATAATAGTAAGTTAAAGTGAATAAATTTATTTTAACACCAATTTCAACATTAACATCTTAACGTAAACAAATAACCATACCCGGAACAACTACCTGTAGGCCATACAAATATTTGTTCCATGCGGGAATCGAACATACAATACGGAGCGCAGCAGTCGATCGCTCAGCCACTGCGTCAACCGTGTCGTCCTCGAAATAATATTTATTTGATAAATAAAGGCGTTATAAATTATATCAGACTAGTAATAAACCCATTTTTTCACAAATGCAATTGCGACTTTTAATGTGAATCACAATCTTTAACAATATTATTTTTATTGTTACATTGAATCACAGTTTAAGAGGTTTCCTAAGAAAAGCGCATATATAAGTGCTGTGAACCACAGTCTGATCAAGAACCCGAATGCGCGGCCGCGTACGCACAGCAATTTGCGACTCGGCTCAATATCGCCGATTTACGAGGATCCATTTCCAATTTTACGAGCTGACTGACGCGTCCATTTATATGAGAACTCCAATCCTTGGCTGCAACACTCTACCTAGAATATTGTTGTGCGCAGAAACGGTAGGTCACGTTACATCGGCGGCACTCAGTCCACATGTTTAGTTCCTATTCGTTGTTACACCACTACTAAGCTGCTCTGACGTTCAGTTAAATTTATACGACTACGAGCAAGCCTCGGGCGCGAGGGTTCTTCTTACGCCAACACAACTTACGCACAACTTAAAATTAATTCCTGTCTCTCGTTTAAGAAAATTACTGCAACTATTAAGAAAATAATATTCCACTGTGGTTGGATTCGCTACGCGGACCGTGTGTGTTTTAACGCTGTGCAGTGTTTGTGGAACCGGTATTTAGAGCTTTATGTGGAACCACACGTGGGGGTACATTTCATGCCGCACTTAGTCTAACACATGCAACACGCTTTCGCGGAAAGCTAGCTGCGTTGTGGTTTTGCGATGAATAATCGCATACAAAACCGTCTCACAATGGCCAATGCGAGTGTTTAAATGCCCTATTAAATCTTACGGCCTGCGTAGGATTCTGTGGGATTCAATTACGCTTTGTGCGCGATGAAAGGCGCCGGAGTTGTTCGTGTAAAGTGAGCCGCGAGCCGCGGGAACACATCCCGACACCTCGCCTTCAATGAGCCCTGTCACAAAAGGTGCAAACGAAATACGAACACGGCACACAACACGTATCGCGCCGGGGGCAGATTGAATAAATGCTAAATTAAATAAGAGCAAATAAAACCATCCATTAATGAGTAAAAGCGTCTCGGATAATTCGAGTGGCGTGACATTCACGACAAAAGATTTGTTCGGTCGCCAACGCCACATCTCGCTCGCTCCCCCGGGTGAAATGCTGACGACATACATTTGAGCCGGATTATTTGATTGTGTAAGAAATGAGTTTGCTTTCTAATGTATTATTAGGGATTTACGCATAGTCGCAGCATGCGGAAACGTATAAAGAGCTTATCATTTTATTTGGGTTTTAATGTTTGTGTATTGTAATTATATTAAACCAGTGCCTCATGAAAAATCTAATGTTCTTTGCGTTTATAATAACGCACTTTGACTTGTAATTATTTCCACATTACTTTGTATGGTTCACGTTCCCATGAACTCGTATTAGCAATGTAGTTGACTTTTATTGCGACATATAACTGTCGTGCAATTATATACTTTATTATGCATCTGTTTTGTTACTGTGTAATGTGTTGACATTATGGCGCCATAAACAAATAAAAATATTAACATAATCTTATCACATAATTGCAGTCCGAGTGTACGGTATGGGCGTATTAAAATTATTATCGACACTTGCTCCCCGAACGTTCGGAGCAACATAAACAGAACGTTTTCTATTCGGGAACCAATTATCATTTACATATCATAGACGAGGCACCGACACTCGCGGCACGCAGCCGGGGTCAATACATTTACACTACCACCAGTTTATGATGAAACCTGACTCCGCTTGTTCCCCGTCAACAATTGGTCGGCTCAGGAGATATGTGTTCAAGAATTAGAGGTCCAATTTTACTGGACGCACCAAGTTAGATTGGTATATAGATGCATATGTGTGGTATGTGAGTACCAAAACAAGACCGCTAACCAAATCGCTTTTGTTAAGATTTTATCTCACCGTTAAATACTTCTAACCATTATAGTATATCGAGCGACTCGTTTAAACCTGCGGCAAGCAATTATGCTTGTTACCATTGGGATACTGTGATTTGGGAAGGTGTAGAAGTATCTCGGAATATTGGATCCGACTTGTTGTTTTATCGAAATAGCTTTTTGTTATATAGTAAGGGTTGAGGGTTTCAGATAAAAGTAATGTATAAACAAAATCATATAAATAAAATATTTGCTGCAAATGCGAAAAAGTTTGTCAATTCTCCTGTAGTTCGCAAATAATGCAAAACTTCTGAATTTTTTCCAGTGCTATTTTTACGTTTAATGTTCGTATAGCTCGTGGTGTGATGTAAATGTTTGTTCGTCGATAGCCGCTTTAAACACTTACCGACTCGAGTGGGTATCAATAAGTAATTAAAGTAACCACTCGGACCACTTAAGATCAAACAAAGCCATTCTATTGGTCGTTTTACGCCTCGTCCACTACATTTGTTTAGGCGAGAAATGTACGAGGTATTATAACAAGTCGTAACGAATTCGTTTATTAAAAATCGTTCATGTTTCAATTGAATGGGTCTTTACTAGGAATTATAAATATAAATGATTTTTGTGTGACACTGAAGCGATTCATCTTATTTGTGATATATGCATAGCGACTGTCACGATAAACGTATTTTTAAAATAATTATTTATTTATTGAACCATTTATGCACATACATATATGGTGCTATAATAATTGATCTTTTCTATAAAATTCTCGGTGGTAGGCCATAACATCGGCCGCCGGCAGAAGTTACCACCAACCAGACAAAGCCTTGCAGCCAAGCGATTTGTCGTGTTCCGGCATGATGTTTGGTGAAGCCGTTCGTAGGACGGGTCTGAGCAGTTGTGTTGCGATGTGTGCCGGGTACGATGCGCATAATGTTGTTGTGTTGGGCGTTTGGTCGTGGAGGGTCTTCAGATCAATCTCGGTTTGGCGTAGAATCGTTTGTCGTGTTGTTGGGTTTAACATTGCATCACCTCGCTCAACTGCCGTCTTCCTTCCTATTCACTCAGTTTTTCTGAGTGAATAGGCTCTTAATAAACTAGCGCGCTTTACCATCAACGATCGCAACACTGATTACCATCAGGCGGGAATGCGGTCAAGTGCTAGTTTATAATTATTAAAAAAAAAACAATAAAATAAAATTAATTAATTAAATTCTATAAAAATAAAATATTTACTAAAAAAATGCCCATTCAATGGAAATAATAAATATTTTCATAGAAATATAAAAATATGAAATAAGTTGTGCTGGTAAACAACATGTATTAAATTTAAGTTTAAGAATCTTACTTTTCTATTTCTTTAAGAAAAGGACAGAAGATAAATATTTTTTTAGTCCTATAAAATTGGTCAGCGCCTCTGACGTAAATTGACGTATTTACGGTAGCCACGTTTTTAATCAAAGAGAAAGAAAGAAAAGAACTAGGTACGTCTAAACTGTGTATTTAATATCTTAATTTGACAGGACTAAATTAATATATTATCTTTTGTCCTTTCCATAACAAAATTAAAAGAAAAAGATGTATTGAACTTAAAATTAGTTTAATTTGTTCACGAGGGATTCGGGGCCATTGAATCCTTACTTCACGACAGTTAAACATAAGTAAATATTGGAGGGGATTGTGCTTCCTTATGCTGAGGGGACATTGCCTGTAGCTTGAACATTTTAACATGATATCGACCCTAAACACACTGCTCTTTCATTGAAAAAGTTTCCTAGTGATCAACAAGTCACTATGTCAGATTGGCCTGCTAACAGCCCTGATCTTAATCGAATCGAAAATCCATGGGGAGAAGTAAAGTGTGGCTCCTAAAACATGCGAGTAGTGATTGGAATGAACTGTATAATGCTAATAACCGTCCAATCCTGAAGCTTTATTTCTCTTGAAATCTTTATATATTTCAGAAATTACTAGCGGCCGCCAAAAGAGTCGATACACTTTTAGATCATAACATACAGAATACTTTTAAAATTTTTGATTTGCTCCGCTCTTATTGGTCGCAGCGTGATGTGATGTTATGTTATATAGCCTAAAGCCATCCTGGATTAATGGGCTATCCAACGCAATAATATATTTTCAAATCGGAGCAGTAGTTCCTGAGATTCATCATAGAAAATATTAATGCATGCATTAAGTATTGTTAAATTAATTCAATAAATTCTGATAACGTTTAATAACATTCTTATTATCATAGTCGTCACTATACCTAGATGTTCTTAATTATTTGTCCTTAGCTAGGAAGTTATGAATGTGTAGTTCAAATGACTGGTGCATTAGTTTTTAGTTTTTCAGTTGTGTTATTGATATATGTCTAATTATTTTGCATACCTTAAAGTTGTTATATATCAGTAAATTGATACAGAACTGAAATCAACTTATTTATCGAAAAGTGACTTTGTGACGGGAGGGGAATTAAGGAGATTTTGAAAACGCGATCTGTAAAGCTGCAAAGACCCCATTTATTAGAAATTGAATTTAATCATCGCTGCAGGCATAAATTAGCAATGAGCACAAGTTTTCCAACATGTTCAGTTTATTTAGAATTACGGTCCAGTTACAACACAACACGTGATATGTCCGCAGTCATTTTCGTAATTATAGTAGCTTTTATGTTGGAAAGAGGTTAATGCAAAGTACATTCGTCTCACGACGTGACTAGATTATAATCCGTTAATTTTAAGATACGTAGATAAAACAAATAGCTTCGTTGAAATAATAACTGCCTGTGAACATAATTGAAATAAGAATTTGATAATCAAATTAATCTCATGCAGGCAACTTAATTATCGTTGTTGCTTATAACAGCGTATAATTTGCGTCAAAATTGTTTCGCGTCCAATGAAGATAGTTAGTTTGGTGAGTCACAACGGAACATATTATAAGCCAGCACGTGATATTGTTTGGTTTCGTAATAGCAGTACAAAATAACAGGTTCGCTCATAACGTTAACCAGAGAGATTAAACACTCGTATTTATAGTCATGCTTAACTGCCCCGTCAACATCGTCGGAGCTGATTTTGCGAACATCTTTCGTGCACCGTTATGTTTGAACAGTACCGCCTAAAGTAAATATCATAAAGTAAAAAAAAAGCTTAATTTTATGTCAAATTTGCTTAAGGAATGTGTCTGTTGGAGAGATTATTTTGATTGTTTTGACAATAATTGTTATGATAAAGATTTTCCTTTCATCGAAAAGAGTTTCAGTGCATTTTTTGAGAAAGTGCATTGAAACATTTTTTTCCGACGATACTTATTTTTGCGTAGGATTATTAAAATAAACAACAACGAATATTTATTTTTTTTTAATTACAATATTTAAAACAATAGTTTGGATAGTTTTATTTTACGTTTATTGGGAACATAATATTTAATATATGTAGATCAAACTCTACAAATACTATGGATACGGGCGCGGCGGCACCTCGTTGAACTCTTTCGTATGGCGGGCGCGGATCGCTCAGTGCCTGGTTTTTTCCCCTCGCGCCTCTAATGAGATTTAAGTCCAAACATCGAGAACGGTTATGGCGGAACATTACACGCTCTAGGATATTAAAATGAGACAAATTTATTGCCGCTCTCCGATTATACTTTCGATAAACGCACAGACCGGTGATTATGATATCTAGTGGTTTAATCATACGATCGATACAGAGTCGCGTTCCGTTCTACACTAAACCAGTACTAATAAAAAAGAAACTAGTTACGGGCGGTTCGTATCCGACAGTTTACGTTGGAAAATCAACAAGGTGCTATAGTGTGCCTATAAGTCGGAACCGCGGTGCGTTATCGACTCAATCGGGCTCAAACAATGCATCGAATGTTTCAATATAGCTCCGACAGCATTTTTAACGTTTCATCGGTGCTGTAACAATCGTAAAATAAATTCTCTACGCCTTCTCAGAGCTCTGATTAATGTTGTACACAGCGCGGCGTCTCGTTTTTTTTCTTTTTTCACTTGTGTGTTATTCTCTAGCTTAATTTATGAAGGCTGGTGACTGAGAGCGCGACTTGTGTTTGAAGCTGCGATTTTTCATTGTTTGTATACCTAGAAGTGGTTTTTTGACACCCGTAACAGACAGCTAAGTATATTGGACATGAAAAAATTGAAGTGTATAATTACATAGTTTGACAAGTAAGCAATTAATATTATGACATTGTGAATTTAAACATTACAGTCTTGTTGTACTGCTGACATATAAATTAATTTTCTGCTACACGTTTTAATATGCCTGAGTTTTAGAATTGTTTGCTGTACATCGTGTGTTATTAGTTTTGTTTCAAATGCGTTGGTCTTTGCTGACCGCAGCATGCGTTTGCTCGGGGTCTGCGGCCGCGCAGAGCGTTACCCTCGCCGGGACGGATGGATGCATCGAGCTAAGAAAATCTAGACTGCGGATCTTTTAATAAAAAATTAAATATTTATATAGAGATGAGCGAATATTTTGAAACGTATGACATGACATTTTATTTGCTTTGAAAACATTAATGGACTGAATATCTAAACATAAGTATACAGATTTTGATACATGTAAAAGTAATAATCTTACCGTAGGCTATCGCGTCAAATTTTTCTTTGCAACCAGCGAAAATCGATTTTGTAATCGATTTACTATGCTACTCGTGAGCGATCATTATTGAAAGCTGTTGCGAAACTCAAATAATCAATGAATACAATACATACCACCGTATACCGCTTCTATGAGGGCATTGATATTCCTCGAACTGCAGAAAATAGGTACTATGAGCTATGAACGCAAAAGTTTAGAGGAGTATACGTGTTATGACTCAATCGACAAAAAAAAAACGGAACTGAATGGGATAAATAATTCATTTATTTATTTGCATGTATACTATTAATTAAAAAACAACAGCTCGTATTTCGATACTCCTGATATGAAACAAAGAAAGTAGCTCTACTACTTACATTTTTTAATATTAATGCCAGACTTCATGATCAATGTTTAACGAAAGACAATTTAAGGTGGAATCTTGTCTTTATAGACGACACGCAAGTCTCAATTCTCGTGGATAGCCACCCTTTCCTAGTAGAGGTTAAATGGACACCTACTCATCCCAGAAAACTGTAGATTTTTACCGCAGATAGAACCACGGTCAAAGCTATTTCATTATCTAGTAAATAGAAATATGTATCACCTACCTCAACTTCACATATGCAGTGATATTCGCTGAAACATGTTCAATTAAGAATAAAAATGTAGCTGGCTTTATTAACAAGATTTTATTACTTCTCTATAGACACTGGTTACAGTTGTGGATGGAGTTTTCCGTCCTAGATGAACGGTTAAATGCAATGAAAACTAAAAATATAACACAACTATTCAGTTTATCTTGTGCCAGCAATAATATAATAATTTGCAAATTTCTACTGACTTTGGTTTTCCTAATATATCCCCGTGGAAACCTAGACTTGGAAAATTCCTAAATGACCAGCTATTAGAATTTTCCTGATGCTCTTATTACGCCCATAAAAAAACAAACATATTTATTATCAAAATACACCGGAAATATTTAATGCAATAAATACGATATATTCATATGAGTGTCATCAACCTTTGTGGTAATAAATCTAATATGAAAAACTAACCCACATCCTAGCCATCGTCACTAACTGTATCAGTTAGTACTTAATAACTTTATTAAAAGTATTTCAGCAGCTCCATCGATAATGATTCCCAACAATAAAAGCAAGACTCGTGGCTGTAAAACGCTTGTAAATCCAATCGGCGTACAAGGTGTAAACGCGCTATCCTTTTGTTTGGGCGAGGCTTGAAGCGTTGGGCATCCAGTTGCTTCGTTTGCGCCTGCTTAGGTGGTGAGCCGAGGGCTCATTACCTCAGATTGAAGGGCCGCGGTCGTCGGCCGGATCCCCACTGATCCTGTTGCAAAAAACTTCGCATGCCCACGCCTACCCACTTTGGTACTTATAGCTATCAGTTCTCATTTCTATGGAATAATGAATAGTGCGCTATATATGTACGTGTGATATTGATAGCAGAGTTATATGGTAAATAAGGTTGGTTGTAAATGGAAATGTGTTTGAAGAGTGATTTTCTAATAGATTAGATGCTAGTATGTATATTGTCATATAAAGTTAGAATGTATCCTGTTTTATTTTGAATCATAAACAACTGAATTACACCTTATTTTTATGAAAAACTACCAGGTCACTGAGAAAGTATTGCGACAAAAAGTTTTTATGTATGAGAAACTGGCCAGTTATAATTTATTTAAAAAACATGATTATTTGTAACCAATAATGGGTACGTTCCAAATTCAAAACTTCCCTCCACATTTTTTGCGAGCTAATTAAAATTATCGTGGAGTTTTGACGGGAAAGCTAAGACGAGTGTCACGCGTAGTTTTCATTGGACTTTTAAAATTATTTATAGTGTCGTTTACTAAATAAAAGCGCGTCATTTATGTACTAAAAAGCGCATTTAGTAAATAATTCACAAAGAACAAATATCGCAGCATAGTGGCCACATCATGACTTTGCCTCAAACCGGGATCATAGACGTTTCACGCGGCCGTCTTTTTCAACTGTCATAGGAAATATCCGCCATTATTGTGAAATAAAATTTTCAAAGAATTTCTATAATTTGTTACACGTGTTATTGGCGTGTTATTCCACAGAAGCCATTGATCAAAAGTTGAGGTTGAATCTCACCTTGAAAAAAGAAGAAGAAAATTATCGTGTTTCTTTGAAAAATGAATTTGCGTTGAGAGTATTTTCGCGCTATGAATTTTTACGATTTCACATGTCGCTAGAAACCAGACGATTCGTATGATAGACTTGATGGATGAAGGCCCTTGCAGCCGTATGTCGGTGGTATAATGAATTTAAGCGCGGTCGACTAACTTTGGGGGATGAAGAAAGAAATGGTCACCCTTTGACGGCTGTTACAGAACGAAAAAAAAAACGTGTTAGCAGTGAAAAGTTTGATCCAAGACAATGGATGAATTACATACCAAGAAATTCAGCATAAACTGCAGATTGGATCAGGAAGCCTTCACGAGATTCTGCACGTGTATCCTCGGTTGCGGGGGATAGTTTCACGCTGGGTGCCGCACAATCTCAGCGATGCTCAGAAGCAGGCACGGGTGGAATGGTGCCATGATATGATAGACAAATTTGAAGCAGGCTTGTATCGGCGTGTTTACGACATCGTTGCAGGCGATGAATCTTGGATTTATCAATACGAACCAAAAAATGAAGCGCCAGTCGATGGTTTGGGGGTTTCAAAACGAATCAACGCTTACTAAAGTGAAGCGATATTGAAGTGGAGGTAAGATTTTAATCGCGAGATTTTTGAGTTTGACTGACTACTTGGTGTCAATTCCTTTAAGAAACCAAAGAAGCATTAACGCGGAATAGTATACTAGTTACTACCAAATGCTTGACAGAAGTAAACCGATCAAACTCCTAGGTCACCCTCTTTACAGACCAGACCTAGCACCATGTGACTTTTTCTTATTCCCAAAAATTATTTCGTCGCCGGATGATACGATGTCAGCGTTCGAACAGGCTGTAAATGAGGTGTCTGCGGCGGACTGGAAAGTGTATCGAAAACTGGTTCAGACACAATAAACTTTGTTTAGAGGCTGATCAAGAGTACTTTGAAAAAGACTTAATAAAAATATATGTACCAATAGAACATTTTTCTTTATTATCGCAAAACTTTCTAAGTGTCTCACGTATGAAGCTGTGCCCCGCGGTTTCATCCCTTCTGTGTTATTTCTCTTATAAACTTTGTGTGCCAAATTTCATTCAAATCAGTTCAGCTGTTTTCCCGTGACATCCTTCCATCTATACAAACTTTCGCGTTTAAAATCGATTAATATGAAGATCAGCAAAGGTGGGAACAATAATTTATTCTTAATTGGGTATAGTTGTTGTAATTCTGATTCTAAGACAATTTAATTGCTTCACAGCGCCAACCACTTATTATTTATTACTGTAAAAAAAAAAGAAAATCACCCTTTCATACCTTTTAACTCATAAAATCATCACATCAAAACTGAACAAGCCATTATTACATTTTTTTTTGTTATATCATAGCTATTGTCATAGTTACAAAAAAGGGGGAATTTATGTGTAAAATATATGTAGATTTATATTAATGAGATATCACTTACAGAACATTTTGTTTCATGCGTAGGCTTCACTTGATTCAGCATATTTCGTGCTAATTGCTGAGATAGTTCTATGTTAATATCAACCTATTTTTACTGGCGTGTAATTAAGTCACCTAGTGTGAATAGAGTGCTGAAATGTATAGTAATACAGTAATGTACAGACGACAGCACGTCAAACTGCTACAATCTGTCAGATTTCTTTATTAGATCTTCAACTCCAGTCAGTCAGTCTCCGTGGCGCAGCGGTCAACACGCCTGCCTGTGACGTGGAGGCCCCGGGTTCGATCCCCGGCCAGGTCATGACGGGAAACGATATTTTCCTGATTGGCCTGGGTCTTGGATGTTTATCTATATATGTATCTATTATAAAATATAGTATCGTTGAGTTAGTATCCCATAACACAAGTCTCGAACTTACTTTGGGGCTAGCTCAATCTGTGTGATTTGTCCGTACATATTTATTTATTTATAACTTTATCCCTAAAGCATTAAGGCTCAAGGTTGATTGGGAATATTTGGCAGTTTGCGGTAGCTTGACCTGCTGTCGTCCGTACATGGAAAACTATTAAGATTCTTCTTTCACTTTTATTTGAATTTGCTGCATCTCTTTTGATGCTACATGTGTTCCAATAAGATACCACTGATTATTATTATTATTCAATAAAAGTTTCATTTGATTCCATTAACATTCACTTATTACTGACAACTACTGCTTTTAGTAAGATGCATATAAATACTTATAATAAGCATTTTCACAAAAACCCTCGACGTTTGCTGTTCTTAGCTGATGTTCAATTATTTATTGCAGCTTCTCTATATGGTCACATTGGACATTCTAATTAAAATATATCAATCTGGACTTCAAGAAGGAATCATATCCATTTATATGCAAATTTTAAGTACGTGTTGAGGCCGCATAACGTGCAAATGAAATGAGGCGGAACAATTACCTGTTCTCATCAACAATCTACACATGACTTTGTTTAAAAAAAATTCGCAAATTCCTTTCAACTAAAACCTAACCTACTTGAAATTAAGAAATGGTTTCAAGTATTTTAGTCAGGCAAATAGGCATTTGTATGTGTTTTCTATCATTAATCTCTAATATAATTCGGAAATAAAGTCGTAAATAGTACGATGTAAAACTTAGCAATTACAGATTTACTGTAATCGTATGATTATCGTCATTATTACTAATTAAATGATCTATAATATGAAGCAGTTGTTTCTAAACGGAATTAATCCTATAATGCTTTGTACTATCTTATTTTTGATTCCAAATTATTTAGAACAACTTTTGCTTTACAAGATATTCCGTCTTATTACAAAACAAAATGAAGTTTTAGCCTAAGCCTTTGAGCCAGTGTTCGTATTTTCATCTTTATTTTCAACTTAGGAAAAGGTCATAAGTACTGAAATTATATTATAATTGATCTAAGCTGAGAGTAATAAGAACTTTCACAGTCTGATCACTATCTCAATCTGTCAAAAAATACTTCTAATTTTCCTTCATTTTGAAAAAAAAAATACAGCTTACTAATGTCGACGAAATGAGATTGCGACTAGATTTTGAATGTTTTAAATAACGAGAATTGGCCAGTTAGATCACTGGCTCGGTGGTTTGAACTTGATCCAAAGAAAATCTTGTTTATATAAGGCGGAAATAGTTTGAATCGTAGTATTAAATGTTTCATGTCTTAATGATTCTTTGAATAATTATGATTAAAATTGCTTGTTGCTGCAAAATAGAATGTACCATGTACATGACTAATGTTTGAATGTGTATGTGTGTGTAACTATTATAAGGACGTGGGTGTTTTTTTTTTCTAATGAAAGTAAAAAGAAACTTGTACTGATTGAATTGTATTTTATTTTTCATTTATATTTTCTCCCAATTTTACGCTTTTTGATTATGTGTTTTCCACAATAAATATTCTTTTAGTTCAGACTAAAATACAAATATACATTAATGTGAATTAAAATGTACGCTAACTATATCTAATTTTATCACAGATTACGGCAGTATTGCCATTTTATTTAATAGTAGTTGGCAAGTTTTGCCCAACAAACACAGCCTAAATAGGCCTAACTCGTACAACTATTTATTTATACATCGATTTAGTTAAGCTCAGATCACATATAATATGACAGACATTGTGATTACAACAAAGTTGTTACAACAGACCTTTTAATACCTAACATTCTTAAAAGATTATTTTCTTGTAAGCTTATTCTTTAAACATCTACAAAATCAGGCGTATTTATTCTACTATGACTACAAGTATTTTTAATTATGTACAGTTCATAAACGCTAACCGACTAGCCATCACAAATTTAAAACAAAACGGTCACTTTGTCTTTGATCACTCCATTCACATAAACCAACTCGTTCATTCACTGAGAGTCACAATTGAACAGTTCACTTACACTTTACACATGGACGGACATTGTGCGAGGAGACGCACGCGGTGGCACCTGGTGAGAAGTATGGGAGGGGTGTGGGGGGAGCACGGGGTGCGCTCCGTGCACCGGCGGCTGCGGCAGCATGCCCAGGTGGTTCCGTGCGTGGTGGTGCCGGTGCATGGGCAGACCGCCGCTCACCACCGGGCTCGGCACTCCGCGACATCGTTGATTATTGCGCACATCAGGCAACGCAAACTTTAGCTTTTCCCAAAACAGCCGATCGTCTGCGTGCAGACACTTATTTGTTTTCAAATACAGTCTTATATCAGGATCTAATTCCTTCTGAGGCACTTGACCTAATAACACTACAATCAGTCTTTTTCGCCGGTCTCTTAGCACTTGATGGAGAGCCGATTTTAGTTCGTATCGCACCCACTCGCATCTTAGAAAGTTTTCACTGAGCACCATGATTGTACGACGCGAAGATTCTACAGCTTGTCTTATCTTCTCTGTCACGTGGGCGGATAAGTCGCGGTAATGTAAGCAAAGTTTGTAAGATGGGTCACCGCGCTCCAAAATGGATGCCAGTTCTTCAGTAACCCATACTTCATCTTTAGAACTGTAGCATAAAAATGCGTCGTACATCTTCTCAGAGTCTTCTCTATCACTGGCACGATAAAATAGTCTTACACCGAATTTAGAATGGAACCATACTCTCATTTCTTGCCTGAATATAAAAATAACCATGCTCACTAACGATACAAATAAGAAACATCCTAGAGTGGTAACCAGGAGTGGTATGTAGTCTTGCACTTCTTCGTTAGTAATTATTGTCCTTGTGGCTGTCAAATTACCATTGATACTATTGTTAATGCTTGGCAATCCAGTGCACATAGTTCCATTTTCACTTGTAATTTTAAATCCAGTGTCTGGGTCACTATACATGCTTTCGTTATAAACCGTTAGTTCAGTTGTATTCCCTTTTGAGTAGATACATTTGATGTCAGTCAAATCAGTTATGGAGGTCACTCTCTTCGTCCACTCGCGAAACATTTCAATGTATTCGCAATCACATGACCACGGATTAAATGAAAGTGTAATTTCCGTTATCGCGGGATTGATTTGCCACACTGTCAACGTAACAAGTCTATTATTATGCAGGTGTAACACTTTCAGACGGGCCATGTGACTGAACATTTCTTTCCCAATGCGCTTGATCTTGTTATTATTTATATGTAGCTCTTGTAAATTGTCCAACCCATCAAATTCTTGTCCCTCCAGGACTGAAATAATGTTATAATCTAAATGTAGTATTTCTAATTCTTTTAATCCATTAAATGTTCTATTGTGAACCGTTTCAATATTTGAGGCATTTAAAAACAGAATCTTTAACTTCTTACGGCCTATAAATGCGTGACTTGGTAAAACTTTGATGTCATTGCCGTCAAGGTATAATTCCGTGGCCTCCATTGGTATCTTTTCTGGCAGCATATTCACATACGCAGAGTTAGCACAATCAACAACATTAGCAGACCAAGACGGGTCATGGTAACAAGTGCAGTTGTTAGGGCAAGTCATTTCACAGTCGCAGGCATCAAAGTCACAGCAGTGGCACAGTGCGTGACAATGAGATTCATATTTACACAGAAACTGGTGAGGCGCTGCTTCAATCAAGGCCACTTGGGCGTTTCCACGACTATACAACAGTTTGCAGTTAATGCTGTCTAAATCCATCAACTTCGGTTGCGTTCTAGCTCTGTTCCCAGAGTTTATTTTTTGTAGCCAATCCATTGTACAATCACACTCCAACGGGTTACCGCCAATGAAAAATTCAGGCACGGTTTTATCCTGTGGCACGGCAGATATTCTCAAAGAATTTGGGTCCAAGCTTGTTATTTTATTCCCATACAAATCAACTCGTGTCAAGTTAGGTTTTTTGAAAAACGTATAAGATTGCACTTTTGATATTAGATTGTCATTCAAATACAACATTTCCACAGAATTTGGTATTGCGCTTCCAGTTATTTCTGTTAACTTATTAGAACTGGCGTCGAAAGTACTCAGCGATAGTTGCGATTCAATCTCAAAGTAATTTCCAAGTTCAGCTATCCTGTTAGCGTGAATATCCAGCCACTGCAATCCAGTTGGGATCATCGCATAGTCGAACCATTCTAATCGGTTATCAGAAATGTTCAACCATACCAAATTAGGCAATTTCGCGAAAAGTCCACCGATGTCTGTCAAGTAATTTCCATCCAGTCGTATTGCTTGCAAATTGACGTTTCCATCGAATGCACCGGCTTCTATTTTGTGAATTTTATTTCTTGATAAATTCAAAATTTTCAGGGAAGTCATTTTGTCAAACACTCCTTTGCTGATATTGCCAATATTATTTTCAGTTAATCGGAGACCGTACATTTGTTCCATTGTCATGAACGACGCATTTTCTATGCTTACAATAAGATTTTCTCCCAAATCAAGAGTTTTCAATTGGGGTATCTCTTTCAATGCGAGTGGAACTTCGTCGAGCCGGTTTCCATTGATGTGCAAGTCTTGCAAAGAGGAACAATTCCTTAATGCATGTGGATGTATTTTTGATATGCGATTACTATCTATAGATAAAACAGATAGTACTTGCAAGCCCATAAAAGCGTAGCTTTCTATATTGGTAAGTCTATTGTTTGATAATGTTAATGTGTGCAGATTGCTGAGCGAGCTGAATACATTTTCTGGAATGTGTTCAATAAAATTGTCCTGCATTTTTAATATTTGTAAGTTATGTAAATCTCTGAATAGTGCTATTTCCATCTTTGACACCCGATTGTGTGAGAAATCCAAGTATACCAATCTTTTCAGTCCTGAGAAAGTGGATGTATTGATCCAATCTGAAGTTAACTCGTTGAATGATAAATCTAACACTAAAAGTTGAGTTAGATCGCTAAATAATCCAGGAGCAAGTACTGTGATAGTGTTATTGTTTAGGTATATTTCTTTTAATTCTTTTGTGTCGCTGAATAGTTCAGGAGGCAAACTGGTTAGCTGATTGTCCGAGAATCTCACTGTAGTCAATGAGATAAGACCTTCTAAAGCTCTGTCAGCGATTGAATTCAGTCCATTCCCTTGAAAATATAATTTTTGCAGTCTTCTCAATCCTGATAGAAGATTAGGTGGCATGGTGTCGATTACATTCCGTGAAAGATCCAAAACTAGGAGGTTGTCTCCGCATTTCTCCGTCGGATGCCGATGTGCTGAAGAGAATTGAAAATGACTAATGTCCCTCATTCTGTTACCAGTCATATTCAAATATTCAAGGTTTCTCAATGTACAAAGTGCGCCCTCTGGGAACACTAACATGTTGTTCTCACTCAAATCCAACCGTTCCAAGTTTTGTACGTCTCTTGAAAACGCGCTGGGAGTTATTTCAAGTGACATTGTGGACCAATCTGTATTGTGCGTTCTTATGGTCAGATTTCTTAATTCGCGCAGACCTGTGAATGCGCTATCAGAAAGGTTTCCGATCTTGCAATACTCGATAGTAAGCTCGCGCAGTTCAATCAACTGGCGGAAACTACCGGGAGCGAGACTGCTTTGGAAGAAAAGCGCGTCGCTGCATTCGAGCCGTAGTCTTACGGTCGGATGCGGTTGAATTGCACTGAAGTTTGTGTTCTCCAACTCGCTGTTAATAGTTCTTAACCTACACTGTAACGCAACTCCTGAGCCATCGTAATCCGTCATCCAACCACATTCATCTGGAGCCTGGTAACGTGTTCCTGCCGATAAAGATGCACTCCTAACAGCTATAGCGGTGCTAAGCACCAATAAGGCGCACGTAAACCGTGAGAGGAACATTGTTTTGTTTTCACTTTGTATTACATAGTTTTATTTATCATCGTTTCGCACTATAATTCCACTTCAATATCGCATCATCAGCGCACTAGTTCATTTTATTTCGCCTCGCAGTCGAGTACTTCACTAGTCGAACCGGCCACTTAACTCGTTTCTCGCGAGAACACTAATTGGATGGGATCGTGCGTCCGCAACCTACTGAGTCGTGGTGCACGTTACGCGAGCGACCACGCAGAGGTCTGGGGTGGAACTGAGTCGCAGTCGAACCTGCGGTGCGCTCGCGCACAAGGCCGCGCCGGTTCACGCGTTCCAACAGGTAAATTCACGCCTAGAGCTAAAACGTATTAAGCGCCTTCAAGAATGTTTCGCGTTTGGCTCTATCGGTTGTACCACAAAACTTGTCAGAAAAATACTCTGAACACACACAGATACGTGTGGGACACACCACCATAGATCGAAACCGCTTTTTGTGGTGTGTGCAAGCTTTGATAGGCTGTGTGTGAGCAGGACAGAGGGATGGTAGCGGGGCAATGCGCGCATAGTTTGGTGGGGGCTCGAGGCAGCTGGGCACCCAGGTAGTGCGCGGGCGCACTGCCACAGTCGCTGCTTGTTAACACTCCCGTTGATAGAATTGTATTGCAGACATTTGATGACTGTTGACATTCTGTTTACTCACTATCGCTAATGAAATTAATGGTAGGTGTTAATTATAATGCTAACATCAGTCACTGTTGCTTTTTATAGATCTTTACAATGTTTCGTGTTAAAATAATTTGTTGATGGGAATTTTATAGGCAACTTTGACAATTGTATGGCTTTGTTAAAATTAAATTAAAATAAAACAATAAAAAAAAAAAACTTGTACCTTTGAAAGCTTTAACAACATGATCTTATTGGATTATTTAAAAATAAACATTTTCATTATTGAACTGCATTGTTTAGCACTAAATAGCAAAGGTTTAGTAAATAAAAATATTATATATTTAAAATTTTAAAATGTACACATTGATCATGATTAAGTATTTTCAAAGAATTTATTCTGTTCAGAAATTCTTCTTTGAACACTTGTGTTATATATTTTTCTTCCTATCTCGCCTTAGGGACTTGTAAAAAGCTTCTGAACTATGAAATTATACTAATTATATTGAAATGCACGTAAACGATAGGAAATGCCATTGATTTCATTTTGTATTAAATGTTTCCTGCGTTCGGCACGCAACAACTTTGATTCCTTTGCATGTTGGTTGTCGAGCGAAACTGCCCTTTCCAGGTAACCTCAACCTAATCACCCTTTAATTCAGTTAAACGATTTTGATATAATTTCCTCCGTTGAGCCCCAAACCTCTCATCAAATTAAACATCTGCACATTATGCATTTTGTGTAGCCGCCAATTTGATAAACGAAGTTTGATTTTTAAAAATGTGTTGGATCTAATATTAGATTATTTTCATAATTTGTACCAATAATCTAAACGTTTTTTATACCTTAGGTATTATTATGATTGTTCTTTCTTATTTTCTCTGTCTGTAACATTAAGTAACAATAAAATACCACTCGAAATTGTATGGTGTGGCCATATAAGTAGGCACGACGCATCTGTTTCTATTGTGTCCGCTTGGTTGCTAATTGCCGGGCACATTCACACCTGCCGTTATGCAAAAAATTTCAACCAATGTGCCCTGAATTTTCTATATGATGTATCAAGTAAATCACTGGAATAACAATATCGTATTATCTGGTGACCGATACCTTCCAAAGTTAACATTTTATTGCTTTCTCACATCCAAGATGGTTTTCAATTGAAAATGTCAACTGAAAATTGTATTCTTTAGAAATAAAAATGCATTCGTGTTCTAGTTCACGATAAATATTTTATTTAATCTCCTGTAATAAATGGCCATGATCATAATTTTATTTGGTGTCGGCATGATAGGTGGACGTGGCGCGTCCGTCGCTCGGTACTATTTATGCGAGGTGTTGTGGCCCGATCCCGAGGCGCCTGCTATATCTCAATTGCAATAAATTATTTCCTTTGACACACGAGAAGCGGAAAATTTGCAATCGCACCAGTCAGGACCATAGAATTCGCGTCTCACCTCCTGTATGTAAACAGCATAAATGGCTTTGTAATAGGAATCGCGTCCGTCCCACTATGACACCGCCTCGATAATTCACACCGAATCCCACGGGTAGTTTGTCCAGATCGCTCCTAGAGACATTCACAACAAAAGGCCAGCGGGAGATCTCTCCTTCGACTTTTTGTCATAAGTGGCGAGGCGTTTCTTGTCCTGTGTTTATAAAAGAACAGATTGGCGGTAAATCGTTGGTTATTGTGGTGCTATTTAATGTATATTTCTAGGGTCGCTAACGGCTGCTATATTGAAATTTCTGTATTCAATTTACCGTGCTACACGTCGACACGCAACTGCCCGGGTGTAGGATTGTTCGCGTGGGCATCAATGATTTTGATATGGGTTACTAGCTTATGATTCACCTGGTATAGGTACTCAAATCTAAATTCAATCTAGTAGGTAATTAATACAGTTATATTGAAACTGATTGATATCTTTTGAGTAAATAAAATATAACTACCATATTTTATAACAATACATCCGCTAGTTATTAGTAACCCTTTAAAAATATGCAACTGTAATACATAAAAGTGACTACCAAGAATAAGGTCGAACATCCTCCGTAACATGTACCGCGTCGTTGACTTTATTCGTTTTATCGGGCGAGTTCATCGGTGTGTGAAATCATTCCGTAGTCGATTTCCATTATGTTATTAATTTTTGTAATTTCGGTGCCTAATCTCCGGCGACAAGTCAGATACCGGCGCGACACTTATCTCGGTGTCGGCGGACACATATAATCCATTAAGTCGTCATTTCCACGCTGTTGATCATTCCTCAACCACGCGTCAAACCCGCCCCCAGACTAACGGCGACGCACAACGTATTGTTCGCTACCGCTTTATCTCACCTCCGATGCACCAAGGACCTTTTTGAATAAGCCCCTAGCAAATACATTATAAACCTTAAAACAATAGCAATAGCTTTTATAAACCTTTGGTTCTGAGTTCATCGAGACTGTATCCTTGTCGACTAATGGACTAGTTTGTTATCTAATCGGGTACACGGCGGACCTATTAATAATTTCCCACATAATTTTCTAATTAACGTCCTGCCTGGCGTACGGTCGGGTCTTCTGAATACACGAAAACGGAAATGACGTAGTATTAGGGTTAAAAACTCAAAGTATTTATCCAAGTAATTTATTTGTTTACAGTTTTGGGAGTTAGTATATTTCTATTAACATTAATGACTAATGACATTTGTTTTTGTTTCAGGTAAACTACATTAACGAATTCAAATTCTCAGTTGCGAGGTAAGCAAAAACAAATGTGTGTCTTATTAACTGCAGGTGAAATGATTTGAGGCTTTACTTAATCCTATTTACGAATAATGTATAAAATAAAACTTAATGCGCACATTAAACATTAGGAGTGTTCTGTTACCTGGTGTTAACCCCTGACGGGTTAAATTGTAGCGTGTAAATTGAAGAGATTTTACACGTGAACGGAACCCTTAGTAGTGCGTCAGATCGCGACACGGGCAATTTGGCGCGCGAGTGTATCAACGCGGGTTTATTTGTTCACTACGGCACCTGGCGATTCAGGACCCACGGGGTGCAGAACATAAGTGTCCGGGAGTCGCAACACATTTATTACACTAAATATTTTTCAAATCAGAACTCAGTATATCTAACCGATGTTTTATGTTTGCAATACTTTAGGTTCATCTTTGTTTCGTTGAATTTAACATTCCATTTATCATCATATTGGTATACCTCCTTGAAATTATTCCTATAAAAGTTTTGTTTAGATTAAAAAACATAGACAGTATTAACTAAAAATTACAAGATTTTGACGGGGATAAAATACTTCTTTGTTTATATAAACTTAATACAAACATTTTAATTTGTTTAACACATTCTGTTTCTCTTCCGTATATAGAAACCAATGCATCAGAAAAAAAAAATGAAGAATGCGCTCACGCCAGTTCACTCATCATCCTTACTGTGCTGCTCCAAAGACGCGCGACGTGCCCTCGAATGGGACCGGTTAGATTATGCATTGTCGTGGCACAATTAGAAACTGTTGCGGAACCATTGGCTCACTTTGTTATTTGCAAACAATCGTCGGCGACATCTGCGCCCCTCTCTATCGTCTCTCTATGCCGTGTCACCGCTGAGTAATGGTGAACGCCGAGCATCTGCTAATTGCGACCCATTCAATTAGGCCGGCTTCGAAGCAGATATATTATACATTAGAGAAATGTTGGTTACAATTAAGTGAAATCTATCTACAACACTTTTAAGATAATAAAATTTTTAAACTTGTTGATGCAGCCTGTATTTTCTAGGATGCACTTTTATTGGTTTTGGCAACTTATTATCAATAATCAACTAGCCTAACTATATAGTTAGTCATTGTTCGTACGTACGGGCAATGTCTGATTGTTAAATTATCGACTAAGACGGACGTTTCAAATCTTTGCATTCTTGTACACCATGATCGGTAACAAAGTTCTGATATGTTACCATTGTCTACAATGAAAGGTTAGCTGTAGACGCTGACTAATGATTGATGAATGACTCATTGATAAAATGACATTCAGCGGTTATCGACATGTGATACGGACTTCACCATTCTATTGTCTAAAAGAAAGCTTAGACAAAAGCGTTGAACATCGTTTTGTATCTTCTATCTTACGGTTATTATACTGTAATTTTTAGATATTTATTTACTTACTTTTGCTGAAAGTTGGTAAATGGTGAGTCACGTTCTTTGCCAATATCGCCCCGTTTTGGTGATACAATTAATAGGTGTGACAAACGTTTTTACGCCGCATTCGTAATAAAGACTGGGCCTGCGTGACATCTCCCGCTGAGTACTACGTGCTCCTACTAAGAAAAATGTTGGTAGGGTTCTAAGAAATATGCAATTGTAACATTTTCTGTGTTCGTACAACGTTTTCAATTTGCTCGGCTCGTGTGCTGCCATTGAACTTCACTAGATATCATCGGCATATCGGCCGTATGCTGCCGTATGTTAACCCATGTGATTAAATTCTTCACCTGGAACTGGATATACCGCGAGCTTGTTGTATACCTGAGTCTTTTTTAGCCAGACTAGCTAAAACATCTATTTATTATTTTAAATTTACGTTTTATTGAATTTCCCCTTTCTTATATCTTACTGTACATTTGTGTAATATTGAAATAACATTTTTTAAGCCAGATAATTATAGTACAGTTTAAGAGTAAATTATACGGAATTTATTAAAATGGAAGCAGTGAATAATAATCTGATTGTAAAAAGCTCATTTCAGTATTAATTTTATGTGCCATTTATTATAAAAACACGCAAATGACATTATTATTTAGATTAATGCAAACGAAGCAATGGTGTTTGATATTCTTATTTATGGCGTATAAACAGAACGGTGACAAATTCTGCAGCGTGCCAGGAAGGGACTGTCGCGCCTACTCCTTCCATAAACACAATAAATATCAACTGTACAAGGGACACAATGATGCAAACGCCGTAACTTGGGAGATTAATATAATATTTTTGCGCCCGTACACAAGTGGACCGTTGCTGTTGGCCTAATGAAATATGGCAACATGTTCCTTCATTCCTGATAAAACCTCTGGTGTCGGAGTTTTATTGCGACTCGAGTACGATAATTCAAGTTGGCCAGGCAGTGAAATAATTTACATGGTGGTCCCTTTACGTTTTTTAGGCTCGGCTACCGCATTTTTACCATACGCTTGCGAAATGAACTGAGCTTTCGGCATACCCACTGAATCCTTATCTTTGCACACATGCGATTTAGTTAGCGTCACAAAAATATCTTATCAATTTAAATAAACAGCTGTATGTATCGTTATTTTATATTCCACCTTTACATTTTTATCTTTTACGTTACAGTATTTTTATCTACGCTCTTAAAATATCATTGGATTTGTAATCAATCTCTACCTACATTGAACTAAGATCATACAGAAAGAGAACAAAACATTTAAAAATGTTTCAATTATGTGTAACTGTCATAAACTTTATATCAACTCTAAAGGATTTTAAAACTGTGTAAGCAGCAAGTTTAGTTAAAACGTTTTTATAAAAAGTGACAATAGCTTAATCACTTCTATTTACATGGGTGTTCGTCTAAAAAGTGCACAATTCGTTCGCCAAACGTAAAGCCATTGTGGTATTAACTCTCTATTAAATATTTTCCGCGTTGCTGCGGACTAATCTTTATCCCACAATGGGGTAATAAAAATACCTGAATAAAAAAGTCGGTGAAGCGTAATGTATCGTCGGCAGTGGGGTTCCGTCAATGTAGATTGATTTATTTATTGTCGCTGAATAGTGTCTACACTTATCACATGTGTTGGCAAAACATTGCATGCTAAATGATGCTAGGATAACCTTTACTGTGCTTTTCCTGTTTTACTTCTTTTATGTAGTTAACAGTTTTAACGTACATTCTTTATTCTAAAATATTCGGAGTTCTACTGAGCCTGAGTCAAGAAAATCTCCAATTTCGGTCAAATCTTGTTTTTTTTTTTATGTCAAGTTGGCTATGACGTCGCGTTCTCCGAGTCATACTTTAAACGATGTTTGACCACTTTAGGGCTGGCGTGGAATGCCCTTTCTTAGCTAAACTCAGCCGAGAGAAAAACTAATATCTGAGTTTTAAAAGGCATATCAGAATTTCAGCTGTCAATATTCAAACACTGGCGAATTATTAAAAGTTTATTTAAATATGTTTCTACGGAACCTTAAAAAGTCACCAAATTGAATGAGCTATTCAATACACGGTGCTCGGATCGCGTGTCAATCATTGCTTGCACAAGCCGCAATGGATCGTGTTATTCTATTTAAACGTTTTGTTATTCATTGCCTCTATCAAAACTCCCTGCTTTTGGGTGATTCACAATGGCCCCGGCCCCATATTGTACATGATCCCTACTAATAATTTAAATGCTTATTTATTAAGTACGCGCTTTGCATGGATTAAAAAAACTATTGAAAAATTAAAAGAAAGCATTTAAACGTTTTTTTTTTCGGATAATATTAGAGAGTGTTTTTTTAGTATCTAAGTTTGGATGATCAGCCTATGTTATTTTATCAAACCATCACACATTGTATGAATTAAGTGTGTTATTTTTGCAGTTACCATGATTAATGTGAATTGGCAGTGGATTGTTAATTTAAGATGATAAGCGATAGTAGAAACGGGAGATTTAATCCATAAAATTAATCAAATAGTATATGGAAAGGCGCTTAGAGACGCGAGCTTTAGCTAACTTAATGATGCAATACGAGAATTAAAGTTATATGTATATTTAATAATTTTCAGCAAAAATGATTCCGCACATACAAATAAACGCCTAACCCTTTCGCAAAAAGGGTAACCGGGTTGTTATACAAACGAGAACGGGGTAAGAAAAACTAATGTATTGTTACATCAATTTACTTGCATATAGAGGTTCCCTAGCTCCCGGCCCATACGCATTGGGCGCGTATTGTGTTACCCGTGGTACACGCATTCTTTGAAACCTGAGCTACGAGATGGGATTCTTTTGTTGTGACTCGATTTGAATATTACTTTAACATGATGGGTTCTAGCTGTTAATAATAACTAGGCAGGGAGATCGAGTAATGCGTGGTTATGGGGTGCGTTGCTACATATTATGCTTTATACGGTTAATAAGTGAATACATCAAAATAAAAGTTGATTTTGTTTTTCGTGATTTACAAAGTTTTTTGATGTTAGCCTAATAAGGCACAATTCATCAAGCGTGCACAGTGCGAATTGTTACATTAGATTTTTTAGTTTTAGGACACGCAGATTTTCACAACATGTTTTCTTTCACACAAACACGATGAAAGAATTAATTACTAATAATTTACGCAAAGTAAAGCGCTTGTCAGGTTTGATTCTACGACCTACAAGTCCGTAAATTGTAAATTTTTGCTCTGCTTGATTTACTTGTAGGTTACAACTATGAAATTGTAAAGGTGTTTAATGGTGGCCTGAAATCCATTCACTGTGATACCCAGTTCAGATTAAGTGTTTATGATCGGGAAAGGGCAGTGCTGTTATAAAATGCAACTGCATGCAACGAGGTAACACATAAACCCATTGTTTAAAAACGTTTATGCCCAGAAATGATATAATTGAACGTTGAAAACGTTGGCTCGTGGATAAAGAATTTTTAAAAAGCCTTAGAACTAGAGAAAAGCAGCAATCCTTTTGTTTAAGATAAGGAGTCGCCTGTTTACTTTTGTAATGCGGATTTTATAAACATCCGAGAAATAAGCAGCTGTGCAAACTGAGTGCCTGCCAATATTTCAGTATATTGTCAGTTCCGTGTAAATCCCTTGTAAGACGATTGTAAAACAATGCTTATAAAGTATCCCAGCTACGGGCCGCGACTGCAGGCTTGATACGAAAGCGTTAACAGAATTCATAAATTTTGGACAACAAAGAAATCGACAGACCGTTTAAGGTCCATACGCAGATTCGACCGCATTATATTAGTGATATGGTAATGTGATTGTTCGCGATAAATTAAACTGGCGAGTCCTGAGGCCGGGTCGTTCACAGCAGGACTTCGCGACGTCCGCGCATCGTTTTCGTATATTCGCCAATTCGAGGTGAAGAACCTCAAAATTTTTGACAATAATGCTCACACTTATATCGAGGAACAATGCTAAATGCCCCGGTTGAGACTCAAAAGCTTTAAGATTGCTTTTCGACTAACCAAATTTTGTATCTATGTGTAAAATTAACTTAATTCTTAATGCATGCTAGGATATGGGTACCAAGAACTCCCAGTGTAAGTTAACCTACAAAATTCTGTGTTGCAAAACAAACTAGAACCTACTTATTTTCTACTATCGATCTTGAAAATAGACTAAACAAATAAATTCAAACGTAACGTGGCCTTCCTCGTGAATATCCGAGCGCCATCAAGCGGTTAACTGAAAATACATTGAAAAATTAAAAGGGTATAATATACCTTAAACATATGTTGGTTCTAATGAAACAGCTATTATTGTTAATGCTGTACCAAGAAACTTATAAAACGTACCTATGCCATTTATCGTGTAACATAGCTCATAAAATTACACCTATATGGAAGATACGAAAGAGTACAGAAAAAAAATGTTATAAAAAGCGCAATAAAAATATTTACGCCAGGCAAAACCCAACATTTTCTGGCGTGGGATGATGACATTTCTGCTTACAATCGAGAATACCGGAACCTTGCTAGTATGTTTTGAAATATAATTGAAAATTATAGCGTTCATGAAATAAACTGTCAACTTCGGCGAACTGTCGACACGAAGTTCGTGTCCTGTCGCCTCCTTTAATTGGCCACGTTCATTGTTCTAACCTATCCCTTTTCGAGACCGAGTGATTGTCGCCATTCCCAGAATTCCTTATTTTGGGACTAGTTGCTCATTTTGTAATAATTCTGTAGCTAGTGTGTCCATCAAATTACTTTAGATCGCCAGTGTGTTAGGTGATGCCGGCAAACTTTTTATAAGACAGTTCGCTATGTGGACCTTTACTGCTCCCGAACTCTTCTAAATTGGGTGAGAAATGCACGGTTTGACAGTCGCTTTGCATATCTTAGCGATAAATTTCTAGGAGCTGCACTTACGCGATCCGGACATCGCGCTGGTTTGGTTACACGAGCATTTTACATAGTTAGCCACTTTATTAGCTAAATAATACCGTCTTCTGTCAACTTGGGAATTTATTTTGCCCCTCATTTCATTACTTGGCTCGTTTTTATAAGCACTTGTATCCTTCTAAAAGATCTCCTATCACAAATTTTGTTGCCCGAATTGCGACTGAGCCCATTTATATAAATTACGGGTTAATTAACTGCTTTGTTGTTGGTCGAGCGCGTGAATTCGTTGAAACGACGCCGTTTGAGGGAATAAAGTCAGATGTTAACAATAAAATATTATCCTCTTTTATTTGGAACTGTTACTTATGTCGTATTCAATTTATATCTCCTTGTTCACAGAGGGTGTATCTTTCACTAGATTGTAGTAATACTTTGTAAGAAATACTGCTAGTTTTATATGCTCATGTCGCTGTCTGTAATAGAAAATACCTCATGTCCTCCTAAAGAATTCAATGTAAGCAGGGATCGAGTGCAAGTTCGTTTAAACCTAAGCGAAGAATTTCATCTCGCGCTAGGGCACTTAACTTTATTGTTTTATGACGCGATAATAATATTGGCGTGGCAAAGCCCTACTCAGGATGGCGCGTGTCCGATTGTTTTCTTACACATATCGATATAAAGTTACCTATCGATAGAAAGTTTTCAGATTAGGTAATAGGTAATACGGGCTGTTGTCCGCATCTCCACAACATTATGCGTAAATTATCGTTCTTATGTATTTCCAAAAGTTCAACCACATCTATACTCCACTAGATCATTATCACCATTTCCACCGAAAGACATCCACTGCTAATCATAGGGTTCTCCCGAGAACCTCCTCCTTGACCGACTCCGTGCTTCTCGCATTCAACTGTTTCTAGTTTTTGGGAGGCCTGTCAACGTTACGTCTTAAGGTACGCGGTCGCCACTCCAGAACCTCTTTAACAGGTCACTGTTCGGAGCAATCTGCGCTGCCAACTGCCACTTAAGATTGCAATTCTTCGGGCTATGTCAATCATTAGTTCTGCAGTTCTTTTCATTTCTACTACATTAAATAACGTCGATAAAACACCTTTAGACATTTCAAAAGTCTTATTTGGAAAGAAAAGGAAAACAAAATTTTTATGACATACTCACTTTGGTTATCGCCAATTTGTGTCAACTGAAGCGTTCGTTTAATATTAATAAAACTGCTAGCCTCTCAACCCTCGGCGAGCTTTTACGGTCGGCTTGATGGCGACTTATTTGAATATATATTTTCGAGTGTAGCTGAATCGGAGAGTTCTTTAAATTTATTTATTTTGTAACTTGTTCAATAGAATGCTACGCAGTATAAACAGGATAGTGTGGCTGACGCTGTTGTGTGACACGACACCCCGCCACGAGGTACATTACTAATATGGATGACGCGACACTATTACAACCCATCCTTTATCTAACACAATATGTCCTTTATTATAAAACTAAAATTAAATGTCCGACCTCTTTCGAAGTTATTTGATCGCCGCGGGAGTCCATCACATTTGTTATGTGCAACAGCAAGTAAGTGTTTATTGGTTTATGGATTCTTTTTTGCTTTCTCTGTAGGTTTGAAAAGGATTGATTTGTTGTTTATGGAAATGTGGTATTAGGTACTCGATTGCGAAGAATATTTTAATAATTTGATTCTCAAGCCAATTTGTGATTTATTATTATTACGTCCATAAATATGTGTGAATACTTTGTCATACTTGGTTACGAGAATGTGGTTTTTGAATTACTTCTTACTTCCAAGCAGACATCGATCTCTGATCACCTTAATACAGGTCATTCGTGATTAACATTAAATGGCTCTGTTAAACTAATAGATGGAATTTAAATGTCAGAGTGGCTTGTAGTCGGGGTCGTTAAGACGATGTTCATCGAAGCCCAATTCGTAATTACACACGGTCTGACCGACACCCGTGTCAGCGCACGGAAGTTAATCGGAGCCGACGGCCGGCAAATGATGCGTGCCAGCACCGCGAGCCTACTTATGTCACTCGCGATTATCGCACATCCAACACAATGACGGATCGCTTAACATCGCGTTTAATTCCAATGATAACAAAGAGCATCTACGATTAAATCGACGTCATACATCATACGCCACTAAAATGGGTCATTATGTCAGGTCTGTCATTCTATCAGATAAACTTGCACCAATGATTCTACAAATATTAGCCGGTAACATACATAATTTGACGACTACAAAATTTGAAATTAAAGTAATATTGTTTGGTTATGGAAGTTAGCGAAGAAAGTATTGTGACCTTGCGAGACGAGTTACATGGCCAGTTCATTTGACCGAAATACATATTCAGAGCGTGATTTCGCGTCGTGCTTAAATTAAACATGTCTGAAGTAAAAAACATACGTTACATTAATATGGTCTGTAGGCTGACCATAGTAATGTAATTTATGTTTTCATTTAAAGAAGCTAAGAGAACAATGCATCTTTATAATTTCGAGCACATGTATGTTATTTTTGTATTCGTTTTCGTGTATTACACGATCGAATTCATATTCCACGCGAACTAAAAGAGTCGTCATACGGTAAATCGTTTATGGTAATACAGGCTGGTCGTACACGTATTTCGATCATGGTGTTCGATCGTGAGGCTGAGTTCGTGAGCAGTGGACTCGAGTAAGTCCTGCGGTCCGCGGATTTGAACTACATGCTTGATGTGACGTTTTTGTACAGCGGTGTACCTCACGCATTGTGACACGTCTCAATGGAACTATCCCTCCTAATTTTATTAAGAATAAATAATGCCTTGATTTTTGGCTTCAGGGGGTTCAAAAATTAACATTGCCAACCGTAATACAATACTTGAAAATTACACAAAGCTTTGTGCTAGTACTAGACTCGTAAAATAGAAAGGTAGGTTTGAATTTCCATTACAATGATAACTTATTATAGAAGCTGTAATAGAATATGATCGCTTCGGGGTTGATTTTGATTTAGCTGTTCATAGAAATCCCAGAACAGATTGAAAAGGGGTAATAATAGACTCGACCAGATTTATCTCGCGTATCCCATCTCTTGTTTGATAAATAGATTTTTTCTCAATGGTTTCGAATCAAGCGCCCTACAGAAGACGGTCTGTTTCTTTTGTGATATAAAATAGCTCTTATTTATTTGTGAAACATGACAGATAATTCAGGACGGCTACCGATAGAGATGTCTTTGTTGGGAAGAATGCTTGTTTGGTTTTGTGAAACACAAATACAGTTGCTCATTGTTATACCGTGTTTTGATTATGAAAGTTATTATTGTGACAAATTGTTCGGTCGACGTTAAGCCTTTCGTTTACGTATAGCATCTGCCAAGCTTAAGATATCCTCGACGTCATAATTCTTTGAATGCAATATGTATAATTTTGATGAATTTGCAGCTAAGCAGAAGTTACTTGTCGCAGGTATTTATTCATCATTGTTCTGTTTACGACCTTTCGACAATTCAAAAGTGCCTGTAACTGGTTTATTTGAAATAAATGATTTGATTTGATTTATTATTTACTTGTTAATATTTGAAGTTAAGTTATTTAGTGATATTTGCGTCCACATTAATGGTTCTGATAGCAATCTTTGAATTGTGATAACTTTGTGTTTTGATTTGTCAAATGTCTAGTACCTACTTAGACAGAAGTTATGATTTCTTAAGTTACTTTTCTAACGATAATTAAGTTAAAGTTAAGTAAGTTTTAAATACGGGCTGTTCCAAAAGTTGCTATAAAACTGTAAACAAATGGATTAGAATAAGTACCTGCCAATTGGTTGTGTACAGAAGGAGTTATGACTTGTGTGTACTGCTTGTCATACTTTTAGATTTTTTTTATGATAATTCACTTGTTTTAGATAATTGTGGTTAACTTTGATGTCTAATTTTAGTGATGATTTTTAATCACCACTTAAATTTGTTGGTAAAAGCGGTGAGAAAGTAAATTGAGCTACATGGCTTTAAATCATCCACATTTAGCTATTAATTCGATTTTTCAATTATATTCCTTGTGTTACTTATTACTTTTAGTGAGTGATTGCGAATTTGATTGAATTTGACCTGAAAGCGGTTGTTTATACTTTTATTAGATATGTTTGGAACTCAGATTAGGTATGTAGAGAAATAAAGAATTAAGTTTATCAAGTAAACCATGATTCTAAGCCAATACTCAGTACAAATACGTTTGCTTATAGCGGCGATAATCCCTCAATAATAAGTACCTAATGTATGAAACTTGGATAAAATACCTACTGTTCAAACACTGGGAGGATAAAATTGTAGAACAGCTTATTCTCTTTTAAATTCTATAAAAAAGTCAGTTCCCTTATTTTTCTTGAACTACATTTAAAATCCAACACCATACACGTACTTTATTCTAGGTATGTATATTAGAAGCATATAAATCGCGACTGGGTACATAAACGCTATGAAAGTTTCATTGATCTCAAGCGCTTTTCCTTATTTGAAAATATACTTTGAAATTCGCAATAGAATGTCAGTCGCAGGGGACCGACGCCGCGGCCGAGTAAAGAGCATTTTATAAATGTGTTTTGAGAATAGCGAGCGAGATGTAGTCGGGCCGCGCAACGCACAGCGATGCACCAAGTTTAATGGAAAAGAATTGAAAAGTAGCGCGTCTATATGGTAATAGAAATTGCCCGGAAGAAAGGAACATAGACGACAGAGTGCAGAGCTCTAAGTTATGGTTGTTTTCTTGAAAATTGAGCGTTATTGCGTATGTTTTCCCCGGAGTATTGGCGCGTTCGGCGTCCGGATTCGCGTAGCGTGCCCTCTCTGTGCAGCTGAGCGTTATTGGGACCGGAAAATTTACAAATGTAAACTCATGTCATTTAAGTTACTATCGTCTATATATTTACCGTGTTTGCGTTGAAATGTCTATTTGCGCAAATAATCCATACTAATATTATAAATGTGAAAGTGTGTTTGTTTGTTTGTTTGTCCTTCCTTCACGCTGTAGCTAAGCAATCAATCGACCTGATTTTTGGCATACAGTTAGTTGAAAAGATGGAGAGTAACATAGGCTACTTTTGGTCCTAAAAAAACATCAAGTTCCCAAGGGAGATTACTGGAATATTTGTATGTGTACACCAAATATCCTAATATTATAAATCGGAAAGTGAGTTTGTTTGCTTGTTTGTTCCGCTTTCACGCCGTAACTACTGAGCCGATTGTTTTGAAATTTTGCAGACGTAAAGTTAGAAGTCCGGATTAAATAATAGGGTACTTTTTATATCCCGGAAAAAAATTACATTCATGAGGGAAATCTAAAAGCGCGATATAACCGATCTCCACGCGAGCGGAAAGCTAGTGGAAGTATAACTATACTTTCATTCCGTAACTCAGGGACATGCACAAAATGTCAGGTCATTATATCGTATCTACATACAGTCTGTCTATAGTTTTTCTTTTTTTTTTTTTGGGATGAGTATTCATTAAATGATTACTACTGCTCCTGGCGGAGCGGAAGGGCGTGTCAGACTTTTACTGACTAAAATCCACCCGTGTTTCTTCACCTGCCTGTGCGACGGCCAGGGCTACGGTTTTAACCAACTCACAACCCTGACCCAGGAGGCATCGGTCTTCGTGGACCCCGTCACGATGTGCTGACATCTCTTTGAGGCGCGCCTGAAACAAAGAGCTGCCCACTGCTCACCGCCTGCAAGCCCGTGCCTATGGTGGCCGGGAGCTGTCCCCCGACCAGGGCATCTCCTGCGGCGGCTAGAAGCGTGAGGGCGCTGAAATTCCTGCTCCCTCACACGCTCCGCCTCCTTCTTTGCCAGCATCACTACTTCGCAGAAGGCTGTGACGGCCTGCCATGTACTTTCGCTCCGGACTATGGCCTGGACCCAGGGTCGGACGCGAGAGATCGCCGCCGATCGCCGCCACGAGGACTCGACGGTGCTCTACCCAAGCCGGGCAGACCTCCATCGTATGCTCCGCTGTGTCCTCAGGGCGATCCACATAGTGGTGACACCCTGGCGTTTCCTCCCGCCTTCGGAACAGGAACCTCTAGAAACAGCCGTGTCCGGTAAGGACCTGCGTCAGATGGAAGGTGAGGGCGCCGTGACGCTTCTCAACCCACTCCTCAAAGAGGGGACTTACCGCCGCTATTGTGGCGTACGCAGCACTGGGTTGCGACAATCGCACTCTCCATATCGCCATGAGATCCCGCCGGAGCGTAGATTCCTCGCGGCAGAGAAGTTATGTCCCGGCGTTTTGCCTCCTCTCGCCATTTCCACATGTGGGCGCGGGTTTTGGCCTCCAGATCCCATGGCGGCAATCTGGCAAGGACCTTCCTGGATTAATGGCCTATCCAACGCAAAAAGAATTGTTCAAATCGGATCAGTAGTTCCTGAGATTAGCGCGTTCAAACAAACTGACAACTCTTGAGCTTTATATATATTAATTAATTAATAATTTAATAATTAATAATAAGGTCAGGTTTCCACAAGAGCGGTTTTCCTTTCGAGCTTCATTAGTTTCCATAAACGATCAGATAGGACAAATCTATGGTCTCTAGCGTTCAAATAAAATGAATAAAACAAAAAAATGTTCATACGTACTATTTATTATTATATGTTTTAATGTTTTTTTTACTAATGAAAACTATTCCAAAACATAATAACATACTTTCATCATCTGGTTTCAAATATTCTTCGTTAAATAGTATTTTCATTGTCAGCGGCGTCACTAACAACGTTTTCGCTACTGCTGTCATCAGCTTGCTATCTTCGCTTAGGCGAATAACCAAGTCATCTATATCAATATCTTGATATAGGGTTGTCTCTCACATTTCCCTGAAAGATTAAAATAGTAATATGTAATTTCTATCAGAAGATGGATAACACTAGTTTTAATTCCGAACATAGGTAAATTTAATCACCTAAAGTATCAAAAGTACTGGTTGCACTACAATATGGTCTACTGACTTATTTATTTTATTATTTATGTATACACAATATAATACATAAGAATGTGTCAAAATTAAGATCTAAGTACATAGGTGCTGCTTATTTCTTAAGAAATTTCTTATGAAGAAATTTGTCCTGCTTGGTGTGCTAACAAACATCATTTTTAAAGCGTTTCTGATGATACGCTGACGACCCATCGCACAGCGAGTTTAAACCCTTACGTCGTTAACACCATTACGATTTGGACGAAGCGTTTTGCCTCCTCTTTCATACCGCGTACATCGAGAGACTGGAACAATTTGCCAGCGGCGGTGTTTCCATCGAACTACAATTTGAGTGTCTTCAAGGCTAGAGTGAATAGGCTCATAATAAACTAGTGCGCTTTACCATCATCGATTGCGTCACTGCTTACCATCAGGCGGGATTGCGGTCAAGCGCTAGTTTATAATTTATAAAAAAAAAGAAAAAAAAATCCGGTCTCCACTTCGCTCATATTTAACATATTTCTTCGATGTTTTGTGCTATTAGAATTGAACATTAATAAAAATTGCACTAAATAACAAGTCACTAAACAAATCAATGACAGCCGATGACATTCGATGTACGGAGACAGCAGGTCAAGCTACCCGAAACTGTCACATATTCCCAATCAACCTTGAGCCTTACTGCTTCGAAGATAAGGTTGAAAATCGGACAAAGAAATCTGACAGATTGTAGGAGCTTGATGTGCTCTCGTCTGTACTATGATTTAGTGTTGCCCTACTTTTGCGTAATGTTAGTTCCTCAAATATTAATTTTATGACAGAGAGAGTATGTGTAGATATACCGTTTCATTTTGAATTATTTATGTTAACTCGTGTCCGTGAACTTAAAAGTTTAAGTAAACTTCAATAAGTACCCTACAGGTTTATACTACACATATTTAACATGTTTGTTTGCAGTTTCTGCGGAAACTTTTCTTCAATGAAATAAGTATTTGTCACGTTGGCTTTGATGTGGGTGTTATAGTATGGCGTCCGGCGGCTCGTTCCCATTGATTATTTGTAAACAAAGCTCTCTGTCCCCTATTTTGTACAAATATTTGTAAGGAGAGCATAAGCTGGCACTTAGCGGGACGTCATAGTTATGTTAGTTTGCCAAGCGGCAAAAAATTAAACTACGTATCAAAATATAATTACCATCGCCATTTATATAATTTGTTTTTATGAACCAGACTTGTATTTTACTTACTGTACTAAATATTTGAAGTTTCTCCAACACATATCCATTTCAACTATTTTTTACTTTGACGTCTTACAGAAACAGCTTGTTGATTAAAAATCCAATCGGAATAATTATGAATTCTGGCACCATCACTCCATGCCACTTACAGCAATAATGTGGGTTTAATCATTTAAATATGCAGACAATTATTAGTGACCCTTTGACAGCTTATATCCTACGTTACTCAGAATTATACAACAATTTCTTATTACTATCATAAGAAATTGTTGAGGAAACTTTGATCATCAACCCATCATTTTCTTTTGAATGTATGTAGTTATAGAGTGACAATACACACAGTCTTGGTATTAAATTTATTCAGTTAATTATTAATCTGTAAGGAAAAATGATTTCAAAAGACATATTCCTAAAGTTCACAGTAAAATGTCTTTGTTCAAGATATATGGCGAGGCTCTGATTAACTCGAGGCTATCGGCTGCTATGTTCGCACCACAACCTTTAGGAGATCTAGATTTCTATAGCTTAATACTATCAATGTCTAATTGGATACTGTTGCTCCACAGATAAGATCATTAAGCCATTTCGTCGACATTTAAGACAGTGGATTTTCAACAAAATGATTATATCACCGTCCCAATTTATTGGCATTGTATGTTGAGCTGTTTGATTGGTTTTCGGCAGGTTTGTTGAATTCTACCTGTGTGATTCCTTCTATTTTTCACATCGGATTTTCAAATTTTTCTATTTGTTTATATCTGATATACAAGTGTGTCGCTTTTAGTCGGTGTTAAATGAACATACTTTTTCTTCACATTCTATTCTACAAAAATTGATCGGATTTTAAATGTCACATCAACTGCTAGCGTAACTTTCACAATTCTAATCTGAAATTAGTAAATTAATCAGGTTTATTACGTTAAACTATCTTTGATGAAACGTAATGTAGTTGTTTTTATATGTTTTATCTGTGTGTACCGTTACTATCGATGGCTAATTGTGAGCTGTTTATAAATGTTGTCACTACGATCAATATTCATGTCCAGATTATACTCTTCTAATTGCCACTTATAAATTTGAACGCGTCGATGACATCTTAATTGCCAAAGTAAAAAATCACCGATCATTTATGAAAATATTTGGCAGCATGGAACATACACCTGTTCGTCTGGCTGAACGAATTTCGATAAAATTTCGAAAATACCTTCACGACACTCAAGTTTGTCAATATTATCTTGACCTTGTGAAATTTAATTAGTTATGACTTTATCATATATTTTATGATACATTTTGGGGAGTGTGCGAGGGAATTCATGATTTTATGCCCCCATCTCCGTTCCACCATCGGACGACCCGTCGTACGGCGAGTTTCCATCCTTATGTTGTTAACACTACTCGATCCGGACGAAGCGTTTCGCCTCCTCCTTTATACCGTGTACATCGAGGGACTGGAACAATTTGCCAGCGGCGGTGTTTCTGTCGGACTACAATTTGAGTGTCTTCAAGGCTAGAGTGAATAGGCTCTTAATAAACTAGTGCGCTTTACCATCAACGATTGCGTCACTGCTTACCATCAGGCGGAACTGCGGTCAAGCGCCAGTTTATAAATTAATAAAAAAAAAAAAACATGTACTCTGGAGTGAAATAGGTTACACTAGATGTTTAAAAAAGTGAATCTAATTGTATATGTATAGAAGATAAATGATTGTACGAAGAACTCATCATTTAATAATTTATGGTGTGACATGAGAATCCAAATGTACGTTTTTGAAAAAATAAAAAAAAATCTTGTTTCGGTACAAACCCTCCAAACGAGGGAAATACCTAATTATATTTTCGGTATTTGCAAATACTTTGATAAATTAAGAAGTGTATCTACACACATGATCATTATACGTTAGGAAAGAGTTTTATATATTTTTTCTTCACATAGCATATATTTTGGTTATTATATTACCGTAACGTAACTCGGCTGGACTGCTTTCGAGAAGCTACGTAGAATCTTCTCGTCTGAAATACCGCACTGTCTAAAGACAAAAGTCTTCGACCAGTGTGTGTTGCCAGTAATGATTTATGGAATTGAGACGTCGTCGCTAACAATGGGCCTTATAAAAAGGCTCAAAGTCACTCAAAGGGCAATGGAGAGGGCTGTGCTTGGGGTTTCACTGCGCGATCGAATTCTGATTCAATAACCCCAAGCATAGCCCTCTCCATTCCTGAATGAGGAGGTCCGCAGAAGAACGAGAGTAACCGACATAACCCGAAGAACTGCAACACTAAAGTGGCAGTGGACTGGGCACATTGCCCGTAGAACTAATGCCCGATGGGGCCGACGGGTTCTCGAGTGGCGACCACGTACCGGAAGACGTAGCGTGGGTAGGCCCCCGACAAGGTGGACCGACGACCTGGTGAAGGTCGCGGGAAACCACTGGATGCAGGAGGCGCAGGACCGGTCGTCGTGGAGAACCTTGGGGGAGGCCTATGTCCGGCAGGGGACGTCTTTAGGCTGAAATGATGATTACCGTAATGTGGTGACATTTCTTATTTCACATTCATCTATTTACCATGTAATTATTTGAACTGAAAGCTCCGTGAAATTATCAAAATATGATTTTGAACTAACTTAGTTCTATGATCAATATAAAACCGTCAAATTGTTAACGCACCATATTTTATATAATAAGTAGTGACCCCCCACAACTTTGTCTTCTCCTTCTTATGATTCCTATGATAATGTGGTTACTGTGAATTGTGTATTAGTATAATTTTCAAGCCGTGTTTGCTTGTTTATCTTTAAGACACGTTTCTTATTTAAACTACTTTCTTCCTGCAGCTTTGTCCGCCTGGATGTGAGAAATTTCATAAACTGTTCTGCGCAGACGGTTAAATGTATATATTTTTAAATAAAAGAACCCGTAAGTTTCTTCTTGCACTTGTAACTATAAAAATCTGTCAGTGGAAGTCTTGCCAAAATCGTTCCAGGTGTTTCTGAGATTAGCCACAACAATCAAACAGACCAATATTTTTTTTAAAATTGTTTAATTTGTATATGTATATAGTAAAAAACTGTTATTTTAACATTATGAACTAGGGACTTCAATTTAATTTATTCGAAGGTATACAGAAGAGTGCTTTGTATATTTAATAAACATTCCTTCGTGTCATAGGTAGATTTCTATTTTCTATTCTCTGTTATTCAACATACGGAACCCAAAGCACATGTTTGACGTAATATGCATAAAATGTTACTGCTACATTTGGTTCTCCGAATTTCCAGTGGGATTTTCTCAACATGCGCTTTTAGTTAATTAATGTGGTTGCATTTGTTTACGTCGTACAGTTAATATTTCGTGGTTCATAACAAATTGAGTTACCTTATTATTATCTAGCGACAGCACCAGTAATTGGCACACGAGAGGTTCCGTCATGTTTTACAAATGGATCTGTTCCCATATAAACTAGTAGAGTTAGTAAATTTATTTCTTTTTTTGCCATAAAAACAGTTCACAGAAAAATGCGTTACTCTGGCTTCAGAGCTAAGTTACAGTCAAGCAAGTAGATTTTTTTTTTTTTTGTGTAAGCTGCTACATAAATTTTTGACTCTACTTAATGGATATTTCTAGTACTTATCTATCATTTGAGGCGCTGAAAAAAGAAACAAAGGCTTTTGCTAAGTTCGGATGTCTCTCGTCTCGAACAAGAAATTATAGCTTAATATATATTTTGTGTAACATTGTAAACAATTATTAAATAAACATTATTTTCATATTTTTATTATCCTTATTTGTTAAATTGACGAGTATCTCTAGCTTATGAAGCTATGAGTGATTATATTTAGCATAATCAGCGAATAATGTTCGTAGTATCAATATCGTAGTAGTTCGTAGTATATAAATCAGCGAATAAAGTCGTGGTGGCCTAGTGGTTAAAACATCAGCCTCTCAAGTATAAGTGCGCGGGTTCGATTCCAGGTCAGGCAAGTACCAATGTAATTTTTCTAAAGTTATATGTACTTTCTAAGTATATCTTGGACACCAATGACTGAAGGTGAAGGAAAACATCTTGAGGAAACCTGGACTTTAAGTCCGAAATCGCCAACCCGCATTGAGCAAGCGTGTTGATTACGCTCAATCCTTCTCTGTATGAGAGGAGACCTGTACCCAGCAGTGGGACAGTAAAAAGGTTGATAATGAAAATAATGATGAATGTTCGTACCTACTGCTGGGACACAGGTTTCTCTCTTGGTGAGGAGGAGTGGGCCACATATCGGTATCCACTAGACGTTTCTTTTCACCGTTTTGAAAGTTGTGATGATTAAATAATTGACACAAAGTAAAGCATCTGTCGGAGTTGAAATCAATAACCTGAGACTCGTAGTTCGCGGCCAGTACCAATTTAAAGTTATTAAAATAATCTAGTAGGCCCATAGGCAGCTGCTGTGAGAACTCATAATTCTATCGCTTCTAAATCATTATTTAACTAACCCACTTAATAACAAGTGGCGTCGAAATAAAACCAATATAGTTTCAAACACGATTTAGCCATTTCCTGTCATAGACAGTGTTTAAGTAATCACTGATATTGTTTACGCCATGAGCTACTAAAGTATGGTCTGTTCTCAGCCCGCCATCGTTCATTAGCAGCTATAAATCTGAGACTGTTTGTTGTGGACGCTAGTAATTATGAATAATTATGTTATTCCATGGTTGTCGGCAACCATATGGTATCTCAACATTTAAACATTGAGACAGTAGACATAAATGTAGCGATTTTTGGGCAAACTTTGTGTGTAGGATTTGCTATTTTGTCGTCCTCCGTGGCGCAGCGGTCAACACGCCTGCCTGCGACGTGGAGGCCCCGGGTTCGATCCCCGGCCAGGTCATGATGGAAAACGATCATTTCCTGATTGGCCTGGGTCTTGGATGTTTATCTATATATGTATCTATTATAAATATAGTATCGTTGAGTTACTATCCCATAACACAAGTTTCGAACTTACTTTGGGGCTAGCTCAATCTGTGTGATTTGTCCGTATATATTTATTTATTTATTGGGTATGAGTTTGAATAAAGTTACACTAGACCGTTAGACAAGAACTAGGTTTTTGGTAATGTATATTTTCTATTCATATAAGTTAATAGAAATAGGAATAAGATCAGCCAGTTTCGCGGCCTGATTTTTTTTTTCAATTTTATTCTAATCTATAGGTATCATCGCACAGTTAGCAATAAGGTGTCAAAGTTTTATCGCAGTCAGATTATAGGCACGACAGTGCATACAATACGAATAAACAAACCTTGATTTTTAAATAGTTATTTATTTAATTAAGGTTCACCATCGGTTGTTACAGATATTTTATAAATACACTAGCTGACCAGCAAACGTTGTTTTGCCATATAAATAATAGATTAAATTACTAAAATGGCTATTAAAAAATAAGGGTTGATCGTAGAAGGGTGAAAATTGGGGATTGTATGTATTTTTGTATGTTGTATCATAAAAAAATAGAAATTAAAAATTTTGTCTAAAAAATAAAAATAAAAAATTTAGGGGTGGACTACCCCTAACATTTAGGGGGATGAAAAATAGATGTTGGCCGATTCTCATAGATACCGGATAAGCACAAAAAATTTCATGAAAATCGATCTAGCCATTTCGGAGGAGTTTAATGTCGAACACCGTGACACGAGAATTTTATATATTAGATAAAAAAAATTGTGTCTTAAATGAACTGCACAAACAGTTACAGGCAAACACCACATGGAAAGTGCTCTTTGTAAATTAATCAAGATTCAAATTGTATTCTGACTAGACTGGATTCGAAATAGAAATAATGACGTTTGACAAATGTGGATATTGAGTCTGCGTGGACGTCCAAAGAGGGCTAATTCTACTAATTTTAAGAACTTTCACAGTTTCAGATCTCAGTCTCAATCTGTCAAAAAATACATCTAAGTTCCCTATATTTTTACAAATTTTTGACATTTGTTTTGTAGCCGAGATGAGATTGCGACTAGATTTTAAATTTTTTAAATTACGAGACGCAGAGGGACGCGCTGGACCGGTCGTCGTGGAGATCCTTAGGGGAAGCCTATGTCCAGCAGTGGACGTCTTTCGGCTGAAATGATGATGATGATAATGATGAAATTACGAGTATTGGCCCTCAGGTCACTGCGTTCGTTTATTGGTCTGCACATCCGTGGTACTAGAGGAATTATTAGAAGATTTACTGCATAAAATTCAAAATTCTGCATCAAAACAATAAAAGTATTACCGTGTATGCATACAAAGGGTAGATATATTTGCTAAGTCCCTGAATATTATGAGATTATATTAAAAAAATATCCAGTGATTTATATACTTACTATAGACTTGAGAAGTGACCTTTCCTGTCTAACTAACTTTGTTTACACTTGAACCTTTATTTAAACTAACTATACAATTAGTGTTGTCTGGAATTCCCTATGGATCAATTGTATCTGTTGAATTCGATAACGTTAATCTAAAGGCGACAACGTCGGTCCCATATTTTGCGCCCCTTATGCAAATCCGGATTTAAGTAATGTATATTTATTCGTGCACTTTATTCCATATACTTATATCGAAACTCTCAGCCTTATCACATTGTACACAAAGATACATACTTTGTAGGATTTACAGATAGAGGTTTGCAATGACTTCTAGTATTCAATGCTAATTTTAGATAAATGACTTTCATGGTTAGATATCCATTGCTATGAACATAACTTATAAAAAATCGTTTTTAACTATACTGCATTCCTCAACGAAATGGTTGTCTCTCGTTAGAAGTCAACGTTAACTCAAAACTCTCACTGAAGGCTAAGTAACATGTTTTATTAATCTATACAATCTTTGTTATATCTAGCAAGTTTCACCTTTTCGATTTTTATTTTCACATCGTCGTTATAGATCATTTACGAGTTTACACGACCAAGAGGCGGGTAGCCGTGTGGGGGCTCACTCGCCTTCATTATATTATGTTTACGACTCATTATATCTTTAGACATTCGACTACGTTTATGGTGTTAAAATAACGCCTGATATGAACCGAGGCGACCCTACGGGTTATAAAAATTGTATGTCAATTGATTTTATCTAGCAGAGAAGGTAAAGTATCACTTTTGAACGGGCTTCATCGAGATGCGTATAACTTCACATTTTGTTATATCAATTCAAAAGATTTCTGACAGGCAAGTGTCGATCTGATAAGTTTTGCACAGTTAACTTAACCAGAGATCGCAGAAGTCAGGGAGGCTTGGAAGGAAAAAGAAAAAGTTTTTCCTAGCTGTGGGACACATAGACAAAAAAAAAGTTTGTTCCATCCCTCAAAATATGTTGGTTGTTAGCCATTTTCTTCTATATTTAACCAGCAGATATCCTCAAAATATAATGAATTGACAGCCTGATTGGCATGAAAACATTAAAATGTATTCAAAGCCTCTTAACGTTTATTTGGGACAAATCAAAAGTTCCCACAGCAATTACTCAGTATGCTCCAATCACATGAATAAATGTTTCACAAACAACTAATTTTCCGTGAATATTTGTTTCTTTCTATTCAACACAATTTCGAATTTGGTGTATTTCATTCTCGTTTATCTTAATTTATTTAATGTCAATGTTTGTAATATCTTCATGGCTACAAATCATTGACTAAACCAAACTAACCATTCCATATTGATTTTGATTATAATATCTGTTATATATTTCTCGGGATGTCATGGTAGTGATTATGTAAATTTATGAAAGAAAGGTCGATAGCCTGTTATGTCCACAACGGTATTGGACTTTTCCAAGTGTTGAGTTTGACCGTTAACGAAATGATTCATTACTGGTACTAGAATAAACTAAGGAGATGTTTGTTCAAATATTCTCACGCGTGGCTGACGCAACGTGTCAATTGGCCGGCCTGGTCGGACCTGGCCCACATTCTGACACCTCTCAGAGGTCAACACAGATAGTTTTGCGCGCTCCACCAATATTTGTCCAATACCATTTTCAACCTTCACTATGATTGCACTCGAGTTGAACGGTATTGTTCCGCTTGTCACAAAATACTTTTTTATTTGCGTTGCTCTTTGTAAATAACAGTTATAGTACGTTTAGATAACGTAGCAAAAAGTACTTTAACCTGTCATCTTGAAATAGGATATTGTGTCTCCTTAATATATGAAATGGTATCATGAAAAACACAATCAATCTTACTAGGTATTTGTTGTACTACATTGTAAACTGCTTCTCTAAAACGATAATGAAATAACCCTTTTGATTTGTATTTTGGTAAGAATCTCACATTGGGATCCGGCCCATCACATTAAAAGGCGTCTTTTTATTTTACAGTCACCTGCTACCTTATCGCTACCATAAAGGTGACCCGATCTAAGGCTTGATATTATAATTGTAATCCAATACATCACTATCAGTTCTATCTGTCTCTGCCGGTTGATTAACAAAAAATAGGTTAAAAGATCCCAGAAAAAGAAAAGGTTAAATGTCACCTTTTGATTCTAGTATTCAATTTAAGTTGGTACACAAATATACACCATTTATACAAGATATACGAAAATTAATACAGTAACCTACACAAGTTCACAATAACGTATTGTTCAACCTACACTTGATGGTTGAGATTGGCCTACGCCCACATTTCAATAGCATTGTTGTCACGTTGAGTGAAAATTTTCTACAATGAGGAAGTTATCAGTCGTTAAAAGTGATGAATCTGCTTGAACCTACTCGGACATCTCCTCGGGCGCTGGTTTTGACGCGTAAATCGATTAAGTTTGACAGTTGACTCTTTGATTGTGGCGCGTAAGGTTCACGCTAGTAATTACCTATAGCGTCTGCGGATATTGAGTCGATGCGAACAATTCCACATGACACACTGCTAATGAATCCTGTCCATGTTGACACGACACAAACACATGAGGAATTAGCGTTATTTTAATTACCCTTGTATGTCTACCAGCACTAATTCGCCTGTCCGACAGTAATACGGACGCTTTCAATTTTCATAATTAATGAATTTTATAATAAATCTTTCGGAACGATAAGTTATTTTTGAATTCCATAAGAACAAAATATGCTAAAAAAGAGCAATAACAGTTTTTTTTATTGCTTGCGAAATAGCGTATTTCTTTTCTTTAATACGAATATATCGGTATAACTTGCAACGCTTAATTTCATGTGCCATGTTATAGAATTGTTATGTGGGATACTGATTGCGATGTGCAATTACAGTAGGGTAGGTAGTGAGCTAGTTTTAAGTTAACGACTGCTGCGTCAGTCCAATATATGAGCCTGTACGTATCGGTTTGTTATTTATCCGTCCACTTCCCCTCAGTTATAACAAGAATCAGCATATTAAAAGCTATTAGTAAGAATATTTAGGAGTTCATTTAGGAGTCACAAACTAAAGAAAATATATTTAGATTTTTATGATTGAAATTTGAGAACGAATTAAAACGGAACGACATTTAATATGGTATACAAATGAAGTGGTGACGGCACTGTTTAAGTGTATTTACGTGTCAACTCATCCACACAACGGCCTGCGAAAGGTAAAGATCATTCATTGTAAATTTTATTACTGTAAGTCCCATTTTGTCGGAAGCGTGGCATATTATTTCCACTTACACGAGGAAATTAATAAAAATGGGATGACGTTTTCCAACACCGACACCTTTCGTTTGAAGTACAAGTCAAACTTCAGTAATTTCTTTTCTTATTACGTAAACCGTCCTGCATGTATCGATTATTCATTGGTGCTCATTAACTATAACAATTATTTTAACAAGCTGAATCGCAAGGTGTTTTGTATCTTAATCGACGAGTGGTCGTTCCAATCTAGGCCCTATGGCGTATTATCGATTGTCACACAGCGGGGCGTACGACAAAAGAATTTCATTTTAAATAAATCGCGCGAGACCGCGTCGCGCCGAGAAATTAGGCGCGATATCCCCTGCCGCGAAAACTCATCATAAATAAGTGTCGCGGCTGGCTCAGAACAGCGCTTCGTTGCGTCGACGCTTAAAAACACATTCTTGTTATACACTCGTTTAAGGATTTAATTATTTGCATCGGTGATGGGACCTCATCGGAGCGTCCCCCGTCGACCGCAACTACCTCGCACGTGATCGTAAATCCTCACTTCGTTAATGATCCGAACGTTGTTCCGCGATGAATTACCGCTTAGTCTTGTTGACTTTTTGCGCGAAATATTTTTTCCGATTTTAGTGAGCGTGGGTTTCGTATAATGGACTGTAACTCTTTAAGTGGTTTTTCAAGTTCATCACAATTTATGTTTCAATAAGTATGCAAGATTGTATTTATATCGCTCTTTTATCTTCTTGCACATCATATAAAATGCAGCGGTATAGTCGCTATCAAAGCTTGGACGATAAGTATTTTCCATGAGTGTAAGAAGTAAAACAAAACATTTTAAATATATTTCCTTTGTCAATTTTCCCAATTTGCAATTATGTAATTTAAAGATAAATATCACCATTAATACGGTTCAAAGGTGCCGATTGGGGGTTGCTATCTCTGATGTAGTTAATCATATGGGCGGCTCTTGCCACACCTTTGCACCTTTACTTCTGACACTTTTGCTTGGTAAGTTCTTTACGATATAAAGTATATCCTCACCCGCCTATCACCTACTTGAATTATATTGTGTTCGACGTGGTTGCTTTCTTTATTCCTTAAAGGTATCAGTGTCGTCGTTTTCAATTTATTTTGGCGTGGTGTTGAATGTCGCGAACAAGTGAGCATCCGGCTTCAATTGCCTTCAACTAGGAGTCTTCTCCTTTCGCCGGCTGGTTCTCGGTCACAATGCAAGCGGTATGCCATTTGTAAACGCGATACTTCCTCAGTCGCAAAACCTCTTCGCATGTGATTGCGGCCCCTTTACTTTAATCAAATGGCTGCCACAAAGGATTGAAAGGAACGCTCCTCGATTCCGTACAAGCGATCGGTATTGGTTGAGAAATTCCTTTTACGGATTGCCGGCATTTTTTACCGATGCCTCGGCGAAATAGGATTTTTTTAAATATCGTCAAGTTTTCATACTTGTTATTCAAGGGTTCTTGACAATCAGAGTTCCCATGAACTGTTAAAATGTGAAGTTTGCTTTGAGTTCAAATATGTTCAACTTCTACTTGCTTAAAATGGACAAAGATTTATATGAAGTAAGTAACATGTTTATTTTGTATAAGTACTTAACAAGTGTGTCAATCTCTCAGTTTGAGTAGTAACAAAGTCAGCTTAACCTTACTAAACAATTATGGGAAACAAAACAAAATCACTTACCAAAAATGCTCTGAATCCAAGTGTCTGTAATTGTTCTTATTCTTTAATTTGAACCAATCTTCTCCTGCGTATCCTTCGGGCAAATTATGTCGTTCAAAATGTTTGTATTTCTCTCATGGCCTTTTATGATTAACATTAAATTTGATTTTGATTACATAATAAGGTCTTACGAATATTACGATATTGTTTCATTGCCTTAAATAGTTAATAGTTCCCTTTATCTGTAGCATATGTTTGGAATGACAGATATTATTTATATTAACATGGGCACCTTTAGGCTAAAATATAATCTATATAAATAAAAATGAATTGTTGTTCGTTAGTCTGGTTAAAACTCGAGAACGATTGGGCCGATTGAGCTGATTTTGGTTTTAAAATGTCTGTCGTAGTCCAGGGTAGGTCTAAACGGTGAGCAAATAAGGAAAAATGATTTAATAATAATGATAAATGAGCTTCATTGTTTCGACTTCTGCTCTACACTTTGCATATTACAGGGATGAAGTTTTATTTTGCCTACTTTGAGGAGGTGCAAGGTACCAGGGTCGCACAAAAGTGTAGGAGAAGTCGAAACAATGAAGTTCATTCATTCACACAGGAACGGGATAAAAAGGATATCCTATGTCCTTCTCCCAGTTCTTAGCTACCTCCCTACCAATTTTCAGCCAAATCGGTTCAGCCGTTCTTGAATATAGATTATCCTAATTTAAAAAGTAGAATAAGACCATGTCATATTGCCTTTAAGGCGGAACATAGTTCGCCGGGTCAGCTAGTGATTTCTATAATAACACGATAATACGATTACTCCCATTGGCTTTTCCTTGCAATGCTCTCGCGGGCGTTCAAGTATTTACTAATGTAATAAACAAAATGCCTCCTATTAAAGTTTAATGTACGAGGGGTTCAAATATAGACGTCGTTCCTATTGATATTTAAACTTTCAAGACAATCAGTGTCACTAGTGATAATCTAATCTGATTTACTTTGATAACCTGCTATTTGATATTAAATTATGTTTAAATATAATCTGTACCTGTTAATACGTAACTAGATAGCGATAATGATATCGATTATGATGAGTATGTAAGTATCGTACTCAGTAACAAAACAATCGGTAAGCTTATATCACTTGTGTTGAAATTGACGTTAAGGAAAATGAGTTTCATAAATAAAGTAGTAATAGTGACAGGTGCAGGCTCTGGTATCGGGGAAGCTATAAGTTATCATTTTGCCAAATATGCAGCAAGATTGTCACTAGTTGACAAAGATAAAGACAATTTGACAAAATCAGCTGAGGAGTGTGAAAGATTGAGTAGAGCTAAAGTACTTACTACTGTTGCTGATTTACGTAACGATCAACACGTCCTTGAAGTTATAAAAAACACTAAGAATGAATTTGGTAGAATCGACATTGTTATCAACTGTGCTGGAATTTACAAACCTGCAAGTATATTGGATTCTAATCTAATTGAAGTATTTGATGAAGTGATGACAACTAATTTAAGATCTATGGTTTACCTCATTAACTGTGTATCCCACGAACTAGCAGAAACTCAAGGAAATATCATTAATATTTCAAGTGCAGCGTGTTCTTTGGGTGCTACTAAAAGTGTTCCATATCAGACGTCAATTGGGGCCTTGGATCATTTTACTACTTCTGCAGCTTTGGACTTGGCTCCTAAAGGAATTCGTGTTAACTCGATATCACCCGGTGTAGTTAAAACAAATATATTGAGTAATGCCGGCATCGGTCAAGAAATAAGTGAAGCGTTCTGGAATCAGGCCACTTCCACTCCACTTAGTAGGCTGGTGAAAAGTGAAGATGTAGCTGAGTTTGTTGTCTTTTTGGCCAGTGACAAAGCAAGGGCTATGACTGGTTGCAATTATTTTATAGATGCTGGATCAACTATATCAGTAGCGCGATCAAGATAAATATTATATAACCTTGAAATTTATAATTTGAAGTGTAGTTTTTAATGAGTCTACGTCATTTTAATCACAATCAGCTACCTGCTACAAGATAAGCACAACTAACACTTCAGATAAATTATTATACAGGGTTTTTCATTAAGAGCGCTCGAACATTGAAATGAAATAAAACAATCTGTTTAAGTGATATTACCACAATTTTTATTACATTTCATGTATCGGAATATCAAAGAGTATTCAATGACATTATGCGTGGAAAATAATATCAGCCCAATTTTGAAGGACGTCTTCGCAAAAATGGGGCTCAATTTCACGAAGAACGCGAGTTATGTTGGTCTTTAGGGCAGCAATTGACTGGTTTATCTGCATACACTAGAGATTTCACGTAGCCCCACAGAAAATAATCGAGCGGTGTTAAGTCACACTATCTCGGGGTCCAGTTGAGGTCGCCACCACGCGAGATGACGAAGCCCTCAAACTTCTCTTTCAATAAATTTAATGTTTCCCCTGCTGTATGGCAAGTGGAAGTATTAATTGAACTTTATATGGATGAAAACCCAAATCTCAGCGCAAAATTCGCCATGTTGATGTCACAGAAAGACCCAGATCTTGCGCACGACGCGGAATGGATTGTCTGGGGTTTTCTCGCACACTGTCTCGAACGGCAACAATATTCTAAAACGATCTTGCATTTCTTTGACGTACAGGAACTGCTTCATCGATCACCGACCCGGTTGTCTCAAATTATTTTATCAAACGACTAATTGTGGTCTCTGCAGGACGGCCACGAACGCCATAAATTGGACGCAACGCACGGAACGTTAGGCGAATAGAGCACTGATTTTGATAATAAATTTTAATAATTTCTACGCGTTGTTGAAGCGTGTAGTGTTCCATGGTGAAATGTCACGACCAAATATGTATTCATGGAAAATTTTACAGCTATCGCATTACCAAGATGGCCGCTATGTGCTGTCAAAGTTCGAGCGTCCCTATTGAAAAACCCTTTACAGGACAGTTTAAAAAATACATTAGAAAAAGAAATTAAAATGTTAACACTTATAGCATACAGCTTCACTCAATTTGAGAACAACAATGGTATAAGTAACACGAGACCTCCATTTAAATGCTGCGGTTATTGAATAAAAACACAATCTAAAAACGAATCGCTGCTTGGGCTCAACTTTGCTGGTTATGAAATTTTTTATGTAGCATGAAATGTAGGTATAGAAATTATGGAATTTAAATACATATACAGTTTTAAACGCTTGTGTTTTACTTATTCATTCCTTATTTTATACGCATGTACTTTATACTTTAGCCTTATACTAAACGCATGCTATTACAATTACAATTTATTATGCGTTTAGTACAAACAATTTTTCATACACCGGTCTGATTGTTAGATTTTATTTGCACCTATAAGAACAAAAATTAATACATTTATTTCCACAGCATCGTTCTATTATATCTACGTCGCTATCTTTCCGATAAACTGGCTCCTGTATAACAAATGTAATATGTCGTCTTCAAATAATATGACTTGCTAAAACTTTGTGCCATAAACTAATGTATGCAGAATGGACGCCGCCCGGTTCTGCACAGACAATTTCACGCGCGCTTAGCTAATGTTTGCCGAGCGATTTGCCGGCGGCATCACGATGGACGGTCGTTTTTTCCCTGCCGACGGCCCGTCCAAGCATGTTAGAGAGATGTTCTCAATCTAGGCGCCGTTATATGCACGAGGAATTGATACATGAACACAGCTACCCCGTTGGTATATAGTTTTCTTGAATTAATTAGATTTTTACCCCATTGTTATATAAAGTATTTCAAGTAGTCATATAATACTTTATCAATAATAGAATTATTGTTATTTAGTGGTTTTTTAAGGTTTCGTACAAAAAGAGTAATAACAGGACCCTATTACTAGTAAGACTCCAGTGTCTGACTGTCTGTCACCAATCTGTATCATGAACCGTGATGGCTCGACAGTTGAAACTTTGACAGCTGATGTATTTATATTTTACTAAAAACAGTTTTTTAAGTATAGTAAGTACGGAGCCCTTCGTGCGTAAGTCAGAGTCGCACTGCCGGTTTTCTTTTATTTGGATGGTGTATTATGTGACTAAATCCTAAGAATTAATGAAATATTTCGATATCTGTGAGCTCGTCACAGATTTCGAAAGATATCAAATATAAAAGGCATCAAAGATCAGGAGTGGTGGCTGGTGACGTCACTGCTCGCTAAAAAGTGTAGCGTGCAATGTCACACTGTGATAACGCACTTTTTGTTTATATGAAAAAAGAAAAAAATACGTGTCTAGTATTTTTTGGAATGGAATGGAATTAGAGTAAAACGAACGAATTTATAAATATTTAAAATAAAACATATGTTTCGCTAAATAATATTAAATAGGTTACATTCTTGTTTTAGGCTTATTGCCGTGGCCGGCTTTGCCATGTTACTCTTCTCTACTCTAGTTGAAATAGGTTCTTATGTAACTAATATCCTTTCTATTTGTTTCTGTGCTTTAATCTATTTGTCCTTACGTCGTTAAATGATAGTTACCTTCTTAATATTAATTTAGTTTATTTCATACATGTAATAAGTTGTAAAATGATAGTACATTTTCCGTAAAATTTCAACTATATGCACTAATAAAACAATGTAACTGTACAAATATGATACTATGTGTGTTTAATTAAGATAACATCAGTAACAAGTTCCGATTGTTTACATTCTGACAATCTTGTAACAATTATAAGCGCTAACCTATTTCATGTCTAATTTAAATAGGAAATAGATTAATCAAACGATACTAACTTTCCCAGCCGACAGTAAAATATTTAACAATAGCCTCATCCTGTGTTTTACAACGCTGTCCTCTTTTTGGGTTGGGCGCTTGAAATTAAACTAGTTTGTATTGCACTAGCGTTGGGACCTTATCAGGCGATCGATTTCTCAACCCTTTAATGCATGCGTCACCGGGCCCAGTTTAACGAATATTTCTATGTAAAGAGCGATGTATAGAAGTAGTAAAGTTGAACACAACATTGCGACCAACAAAAGCGAAGTTCGTATTTCCAGAGCGCTGAAGCAATAAAGTAAGTAGTTTTACAAGTGAGTGCTCCCAGAACGAATGAGCGGGTTAGCATACGCCCGATATTCTTATTTTATGAGTGAAAAATCTTACGAAGAATATTTTTCGAGACAGCGGTGGAAGCAGCTTCTCTTACCTTAACAAAACTGTCTTGTAACCTTTTCAATCTCTCATTCCGTTGCTCTCGTAAGAATACATTGTGGTCGAGGTGCATTGATTTTGTCAGGACTGGTTGTCAAAAGTTCCCATCGTCATTAGCTCAGTTGATTCGTGTATTCAGTCCGGCAAGACGAAGAATGCACGCTCGGCAACAAAGCGTCCACATTATGTTGTCGCACGGCGCGGCGCGTTCCAATTAAGAGAGATTTATTCATCCCCTTGCCGTCATACGACTTCTCCAAAGACATTATCAGAGACTTAACTCGGCAGGACGATTGTGCCCCAATTGTCTAAACACCTCGACAATGCTGTCGTAATTTGTTCCATCCTCTTGGCTGTTTGATTGTTTGCTCTGGGATAATACGAAGCGTCATCGCGCAACTTCAGGGTTGCTGCTTTGTACTTGAAGCTGTTCGCATTCGATATTCATTTGCTCGAACCTTTGTAATCATTCGTAATTTAAACACTTCGAGGGAATTTAAACGATGTTGTCATTATTTTGTTAATGTTTACCTAAATCGTGATGGTGAGTGTTTCATTAGGATGGAAATAATGGTTCCCCATTTCCCAACACAAACTTACCTTGTTTCCATTCGGAGGGTAAACATTACTATTATTTGATTTTGCGTTCCAAAGGTACACACACGATACGATTTATGTTAACAATAGACAAAGTTTCTCAATACTGGATACTAATTTACACGAATTTCTGTTCATATAGTTTCCAAGCCTCATTCATTAATAACTGGTTAGTTAATTGGGCTACCGAGGACCCCGTCTTTTGTTATACATGAACCACGCCCCGGGTTTATCTAAGCAGTAGCTTATTTAAAATGATAAACGAGCTCCCAATCGATTTGAATAACAAGCAGGCAGATGCTCTTAATCCTTTTGATTTCATTAAATGCATGCGCCCCTCGGCCCTTGTCGGAAATATCACTCTAGTGTGGGCCTCTTGCTTCGGATTGTTCATAATAAGATTCGTCGGATCATATAACCTTAATTGTTAAAAAAAAGCAAATATGAGATAAGTGTTCCGTGTGATGGTTAATAGTTAATTGTGTAAAATACAAAACATAATTAAATAAGTACCGACTATAGGTAGTAGTAGTGTGGCTATTGAGAACTTTACAGAATTTTTAGCATTTATATGGAAAACGCTCTTTCCTAGTACATGTACACAAACCTTTAAAAAGTTTTATTAAAATTTTATTTTGCCAAAGAACCCTAAAGGAATTTAAACTTTGGAATTTACAATGTTTTAAAAAATAGCAATTCATTTTGGCTTATTACGTGACTAAACAATATATTACCGGATTTGTCATTATTTCCTACAATCCTATTATTTTTATCCCTTTTATCAAAGAACAACATATATCAAATATTTCTATCATGATGACATTCTGTTTATCAGTTCACAAAGAAATCAACTTATCCTCTTTCGTTCCATAGAAAATTCTAATGAACTTAAACGTCTATGGGGAATAGGATACGTAATTTTGAGTATACCGGTCGAAGATCCATTTGTTTGATCATTTCGTTAAGCAGAGGCCTAGTGAAAAATCCATCAACATTAATCACGTCGATGCTGAAATATAATTTCAAACGGTCGAAAAAATTTACATAAATAATTTATACTCAAGGGACGGTACCAACGTTCGAAGCTTTCTAATCCATCGTCTTGTAGCGAGGACGGCTTGCTTCCGATCTTATGATACGGTCCTCGGAGGCTTGCTTTGTTTTATTGATAAGATGTGCTAGTATTTTGTTATTGATAAAGTTCTGGACATATTTATATCTTCGATTTTCTTTACAGCATCTATAAAAATGGACTGTTAGATGTTCACTGTTTTGCCTGTCATTTAATACTACTATATTATGTACATACTATTATTTTTAAACTTTTTAAATTATACAAATAAATAAATACATAAATAAAAAAACAACAAAATCTTTTTATTTATTGTTTTATTTAAAGCAAACGCGTAAAGTAGTCTTCTCGATATACGGGTTTTATATAATTTATTTTAAAATTACTACAAGCGATGTCTCAAACTTAATAAAAAAGGCTTTAAAGCAAATGAAATTACTTTTCATAAGTACCTACACGTCACATAAGTATTTTACAATCGCGAACGAATTAAATATTTGATTATGTATCGGCAGTTAGGTCGCACTCTGCGGGGTGCCGCAAGGGTGTTGGTTGGCGGTCCTCTCATCTCCATAAGAAGTGGTTGTGCCCTGACGGGGCATACTGCGCACCGCTTGATGGAGCATTATTTTAGGTATGTGACTGTGATCGATTCGATCGAATCTTTCTTCAGACAGCGCGAGTTTTTACCAATGTCTGACACCACGCTCGAAAATACACAAATAAAGATGATGTAGTGTCCGCGGTTTACAAGTGTTGTTATGATGAATGGTCAACGATGTGACCTCCGTTGTAGTTAGTTTTAGTGTAATTTATTGTATGTTACTCATATAGGTTGTGTGAATATTCGTGATTAATTTTATGTGAATCCGCTATGAAGGCGGATAGCGGTGGTTATTATCAATTAATCATTTTGTTTTTATCATACAGAAGCACGAATTAAAAAAGTTGTTTTAAATAAGTATGCACAAAAAAAAAAAAAATATTAGTGAAGGATTTCAATAGGTATGGTATCATACTTTGAATATGAACTTATATAAAAAGTACATATGCAATAAAGCTTAAGATAGGGTTGCTTTATATTCAGCACAAAGCAAAGATCTTTCTAAGACATAATAATATTTCTAATTTTATCAAACGCAATGTGTGCCTCCGGCCTTAAAATAAAATAAAAAGTATGATACTACAATTCCCCACTCTTTCGTCACAGGTAATTGTTATAATAATAATATATAATTTAATAATACAATATTAATTTTTCCAGCGGTGTCGTTAGTAGCATCGGCTTGAACAATTAACCTTCGTTAGCCGCCAATAAATAGTGAGCTCGCTAAACAGCTTTACGACTAGATAATAATTAACTGGCCCTTGGTCCGTTACGGTAGCAAGTGCTTCATCCAGGCTATACGCCATTTAGTACGCTCGACACCCGATAAATCATTACCAAGATGATCTTATAAGGCCAAGGGAAATGTAAATAGAGCCACTTTATCGCTGCAAAAATGCTATATTATGTGGTATAGTCATTTGATTTTATTCTAATAAATGAAGAATATACGGGGGCTTCATTTATAGTGTAAGTAAGTTTATTCGTTGTTTTACTTTTCATATTATGTGTGGAATTTGTACATGCAAGTGATGTAGATTAGAGACAATAAGGTGCTAACAAGAGGATATATGTAAATGTTCATAAATATAATTATCCTGTTTGTTATATTTTATGTTACTGATATTTTTATCTGTATAGGCGAGGGTTATATTTACCCACGTAGGTTTACTTATTTCAGAACAAATAGATTTAGAGAATTACAAAAATGTCTGAGATCTGAGATATTAAGTTCTTTTTTGTTGGTGGGTAGATAGTTAATATATTGTTCTTTATTTGTACAGTTGAGGTTTACTAGTATCTATGTATTTTTATAAAGTACCATACTTAGGAAATTACAGAAAACTCCCGGTATATGTAATATTAGAATATAGTAAGAAGATATAACATGAAGATTTAGTTAAAAATTATTATCAATCACCATAGCCCTGTAAATAGACATCTGCCAAGATTTCTGCTACTGTGAATGCTTAGAAAAGTCAATTGGCTAAGAGTTCTACAATGAATTCAGTGTAACTTATCAGACAGTAAGATTATTGACCAATAAAAAAAAAAGCTTCAAAGTACGAACAGATGAATCAACAATCTAGAAAACGGGTTATAAATTTTTTGAAGAAGCAAACCTATTATTCAAGCTTTTACTGTAACAAACATTACACACACTTCTAAACAACTGATTAAATCATATTTCAATCGAATGAAAATCCGAACTGTATAATTGCAATGACACACAAATCTATTGTCGACACCAAACGGCCAATGTCCTTCGGCATCGAATTTAATAACTCCACATGAATTAATAAGCTCTGGCCACGCCCCGTAGGCGTCAACACTATGATTAATATAGCCATTGCAAACGACTCGACTACCGGATCGTGAAGAGCCGCTTCTTTCGCCCCACTCAGTGTGCTCCACCTTACTTAGAGCACAGCTAAATTCACACGTCTGTATTATTTATATCGATTACGTTAACCGATAAACTATATATCAATCCGAGTGTTAATATTTAAATAATAATGTCAGATTATAAATCTTTACAGCAATTTCTTATACTAGACACTTTAATGCTCGTTTATAACGCATGAGCTTAGTAATTTCGATATTATTTCTACGATACGTCTGGTCGTTCAACTTCTGTGCTTTGGATTGGATTAAAGGTGATTGTGTTTGAGATGTCGGTTTTGAATGGTATCCATTTCGATTCAACTCCTAGGATTTTACATGCCCTATTAGAATAACCATGATACTCGCAATGAAGGTCTAACAAGGAGAGCAGAAAATTAAACACGTCACGGCCACGCTCAGTGTAGGGTTCTGTAGTTTCCCGTCTGTCACAATAAGTGTTTCCCTTGAGAATTAAATAAGAGTTTTAAAAATGGGTTATTTATTAAATTGAGTTGACACACTGACTACTGAATCCTAAAAACAGTTCCACAAAGGATGGTGATAATTACAGGAAAAGTTATAGATTCTAACTATTCTGTAGATCATGCCCGTCCTGTAGGCCTAGTATGAGTTTTCATTACGAAATTCGATCTCTCTATCGATCGATCTCGAGAGATCTCGATATCGAACGCGTTTGACACGTCAATTGGCTCGCTTCAAGGTTGTAAGAACTCTCAACCAATGAGAGCGCCAAACGCACTCGATATTGACGATCGAGTCTCATAATGAATACTCTTACTAGGCATACAGATCCGATCAACTCAGGATAAATCTTAACAGCACAAACTTGCACAACAGCGGAAAATTGTGTTACTAATTTAAACAAACTAGACAGGTTATGTATGTTGGATTTTTGGTGGTCAGTTTGATGGACATGAACCGATTTTAATAATTATTTTTGAAAGTAGATAAGTTCAGTATATTTAAACATGTAGACTAAGAAAAATGCTGGCATATACAGTTACAAACTTACAACTTATTTTGTACAATTTTTCAAAAACTGTTTAATTTATCAAGTTCAAAATAAATTTCCTAGAATGTCTATACTGGATGTATATGACATCGTAACGCAAACTTCGTGATAAGGCTACACCTCATGCCACTAATAAAATTATGATAGTTATTTATATCGTTAATGAGCGGTTACAGAAATAACAGTGTTTAAAAAATGTGTCGGGTCGGCCTTTGAACGTTGCAAGCGTGCCGCCGCGCGTGTTTTTGGGTATGACGTTGACCCCTGATGTGAACTCTATTATATCAGCTGATAGGATAGTTTTTCGAGTTTTGTTCACATTGCGCTTTTTTGTAATTAGCTAATTAATAACTTTTTACTTTAAAATCTTATTGGGTTATAAAAGTATAACAATTATGAACGGTTTAAAGTGAAACAAAATTGCATGTTATTTTTTTTAATCAGGAAAAATACCAACGAAAAATTCCACCTGTGGGGGCGTTCAGAATCATGTACTGGATCCATGGTAATCGTTTGTGCGTCGATGTCAGACACACCCTTTATGAAGTTCTACTTTGAATATTATTTTCATTTTCACGTTAGGGTGGAAATGAAAAATAAATCACTTCACGTGCTTACTCTAATAAAACATTTTTTTTTTTCACTTTGTCGGCGTGATTGATATACAATATATATTGCCAACGTTGACTTGGCGAAACTATAAAGTTTCCTAGTCGACTACGGAACCCTAAAATTATATTGACAGGCTAATAAAAATTTACTTACAAGCTTTTTTACCCCACTACTCTCCATTGCTGCACATTTTGCTTTCGGGAAGCTACGTAGAATCTTCTCGTCCGAAATACCGTAGTGTCTCAAGACAAAAGTCTTCGACCAGTGTGTGTTGCCAGTGATGACTTATGGAATTGAGACGTAGTCGCTAACAATGGGCCTTATAAGAAGGCTCAAAGTCATTCAAAGGGCAATGGAGAGGGCTGTGTTTGGGATTTCACTGCGCGATCGAATCAGGAATGAGGAGATCCGCAGAACAACGAGAGTAACCGACATAGCCCGAAGAATTGCAACACTAAAGTGGCAGTGGGCTTGACACATTGCCGACCGATGCCCGATGAGGCTGACGGTTTCTCGAGTGGCGACCACGCACCGGAAGACGTGGCGTGGGTAGGCCCCCGACAAGGTGGGCCGACGACCTGGTGAAGATCGCGGGAAACCGCTGGATGCGGGAGGCGCAGGACCGGTCGTCGTGGAGAACCTTGGGGGAGGCCTATGTCCAGCAGTGGACGTCTTTCGGCTGAAATGATGATGATGATGATGATGATTCTCCATTGTAGGTACCTTAGTACCTACTAACCTTTATTAGTCATTAAAAACCGCACACCCGTTATTTGTTAAAAATTATCAGGAAAATAACGTTTATGTCCACAATTAGTATCTTTGCATCTACTACAAGACGCCGCAAGAATCCGTAAATGCACAAGGTAAGTAATTATATCTCATTGTCCTTTTCCCTGTTATTATCTCGCAGCAATTAAAAAGAACAGCACCATTCTTACGTCTTACAAATTATGTTGGTAGCGTAATTTTTTATTCGCAAAGTATAGGATTAAACATCGACATAGTTTTGCAAAAAAATGTTTGTTAACTGTTTACAATAGCAATAATTTTGCTATTGTAAACAGTTAACAAACATCTTTAGTATGTTCAAAAAAAAAAAAATATCTAATCATACTTTTGTCTTAATCTGTTACAAAATTTTAGTTTGTAATATTATAGAATTGTATTAACATAGATTTCCTGTTTCGTACGCTCTATGGTTTCGTTAGTAAATTTTTATTTTATTTTTTATTTTTAATTATTATAAACTAGCGCTTGACCACAATCCCGCCTGGTGGTAAGCAGTGATGCGATCGTTGATGGTAAAGCGCGCTAGTTTATTAAGAACCTATTCACTCAGATTGAGCGAATAGGAAGGAAGACGGCAGTTGAGCGAGGTGATGCAATGTTAAACCCAACAACACGACCAACGATGCTGCGCCAAAGGGAGATTGATCTGAAGACCCTCCACGACCAAACTCCCAACACAACAACATTTGGCGCATCGTACCCGGCACACATCGCAACACAACTACTCAGACCAGTCCTCCGTACGGCTTAACCAGACATCATGCCGGAACACGACAAATCGCTTGGCGGCAAGGCTTTGTCTGGTGGGTGGTAACTTCTGCCGGCGGCCGGTGTTATGGCCTACCACCGAGAAAGTAAGTAAATCTTGCAGTAAGAAGGTACTATCACTGACAGAATTCCACTTTCATCTTAAAGACCACTGTCGCCTGCGTTACCAGCCGCGGCACACTAACGCATTATTTTATATCTATGTGTGTCATATTCCAACCAATCAACCGCATGTTGTGTAGTATCGCTACGAAGAATTAAAGATGTATTCTATGCTAGATAAGGAAAACAATATTAGTGATTCGTTTTCTTATCGCCATCTTTGTCTTTCTTTAAAGTAATGCGAAATGTTCAAATGCTTCTCTCGACGCTTTAAGCTACCTTCGTTCTCTAACCAACGGCTTACAGTATATCTCTGAAACAATAACAATTTAGCTTCAAAACTAATATTAGCCTGCATATTGATTAAAACAGTAAAACTAATAACACAAACTCGTAACTATATGCTTACCAACTAACAGCTATTTAATATTATTTGAATAGGTAGTGGAATGTTTTATTTGAACTAGTGATTCATTTTGTTTCAAATCTACCCTAATCTTTTTATAATGACTCTAATATAGAAAAAAAATCCTAAAAGAAAGTAAGTATCATCGTTAAGTTGCGGATCGGTATTTTAACACATTTTTGTTGTCAACATTCATAACTGACCAATAAACATTAAAAAAACGATTTGTAACTTATTAAATTTGAACTCGAACCACCTTAAATTCTGATCACGACGTAAATCGCTTAGCCATAGAGACACTTACTGTGATTGTTGAAGTCAGTAGTACCTAACAATCATAATCGAGCAGCAAGTTGTCAAAGTGTATGTTTTTATCAAAGTTTGTATCAAACTTTATTATAGAAGAAGGTCCTAACTACAACTACTACAACTTGGGTATAGTTTTTTGAGATTATAACTCGACTTTTGGTCGTGATAGTACCTTTATTTGGTAATCACGAAAATCTCCATTACCGTCCATTTTGTGATAAAAAATTCAGGATCAGAAGTTCGGTCCGTGCGTCTAGCCTTAGTGGCCAAAATGCCAAGCGGCGCAGTGGATGCTAAATTATTCCGCAAACATCAATAATGAAAGTAGTTTGAAGAGAATTTCCATCGGTAACTAGGCTGGTTTTGTGGCTGATAGTTCGGCAGGTTAGCTCCAAAAATGTTGTGTCATTAAGTCGCGACCGCACGTGACTGAGGGCACCTGCCATCGGCCCGTCGCCGTCGTGCCGACATGCCTCAACAAGCAGACGCTTCTATCTCACAGTCCTTCGTTACGGTAAATACTTCGTGAATTTACAATTAGTGCTATTTTGGTAGCCTTTGATAAAGATTTTTGTGGCTTTCACCCTTTGTCCAATTTAAGTTAATAGTTAATTTTTCTTTATGTAATTGAATGATTGCTGGAACATTATGGTTTGTACTTTGTATCATAGTATAATTTCCATTGCATTATTTTAGTGGCACGTCATTACTTAATTATTCAGTTACATAAACTAACTTTAACTACATAAACTAACAAGTGACTTAAATATAGCCATCTTCGTCAACCCCTTTCTCTAAGCTGTTTTCGACATATTCTGGCTTGTTATAGCCTATTGAAGAGGTTTATGTATACTGAATTACTTGGAACTTAAGGATGCATGTAACAACGGCACAAACGTTTTGTTTTGCCCTTTTAACACCAAATTGCGTGGTGCAAAATTGCAATGTTTATTTGCCAATCGCGCCCGTCGATATTGCCTTGCCTTAACGTTGATATTTTATTTGACGTCAAAATAAAAACGAGAACGAATGGGTTTGGTTTTTGAACAGGGTTTTGTAGAGCAATCTAAAAGTGAATTCCGATATTAGAGCCCCTAAAAACCTAAAAGTGTGGATTACTTGGTACAGTTCTGGCCCTTTGGGGAGAAAAACTTTCGCTGGTTATTTAACCAAACATTTTATTTAATCTGTTTGCATTAACCCTTCAGTATATTTTCATTAAGTAATTATTCCTCATCCCGTTGCATTTGAATCATTTCGTCCTCGTCGGGCGGTTGAGAGAACCGCGTCAGGAATCCCGTCATTCGGGAATATGAAATAGAATAAATCAAAGTTTATTGAAAAGTATTCCACTTGTATATTGTTGCGGCATCATCATCGCTGTGTGGGCGACCACTACATGTCGTGGGACGAACCGATATGGTTCCTTATTATTGTTAACAAATTTGAATCTCAACAATCCACATTTTTTGAATATGGATTGTTGAAAAATGTATTTATATTTAATATAAAAAAATGTTTAATTCAGTTTACTGATTTTATAAAGTTTAAATGATCACATTGATCACATATAGGGATACGGTAACTTTTATGTTTTATATTTTTTTTTATCATATTTCATGAGACGTGATGTGTTTCTTGTATGATGCTAAAAAAACTGCTATTATATTCGTTACAGCTGATCAATACCTTCCTACATCAACGTACTAAAACATCGATCATAGTAATACCCAAAATGATTCGAGCCTCCTTCAAAGTAGTCCTAAGTAAACTTCGCCATTGCATAATGCATTATTCGCAAAGAAATATGATCTTTGACGTAGAACTTTTCTAAATATTGACTTAATAATGATAGCTTTAAGGTTTTAACACCTGAGCTAACAGTGGATCGAATGATTCCAAAGGTGTCCATTGCAAAATATTATTGATATAGGAAATGGGGAAATGTCTGTCTATATAATAACCGCTGTGAGTATATTGCTCGTAAACCTTAATTTTCCATTTGGTTCTGCACATAACTGACAACTTGCAACTCAGAATGTGTGGTCTATGAGACTTCAAAGAACTACCGATTATTATGTAGTTAAAGCAGCCGAAATCATACGCAGAATTCTGCAATAAACTCCATTCCTCGCTCCTAAAGCAAAGAATAGATCATGTTTGTTAAAGCCCGAATGACATCCTCGATCGTACTTATTGAGTGTTTTCATAGCTCGTCACTACTTTCTCGAAACTTGGCTGCGCGGTCACTGTTTATCTTTGTAAGACTTACCATTATGCTCCCGGGGACGATAATCATATTTTTTTATGTGTTTTTCGTAGTATTATCGTAGCTGATGATATTTTAAATGTTTGTGTTTCTGCTCATTGTGATGGTCAGTGACGTGTAGGGTCGGACCCTTTTGTGCCTGAAATCGTTCGGTCCGCAAAGGCCGTTTGCTTCTTCAGTATATCTCCGCTATGCCTATTGTGTGTCTACTGTACAATTTATTACTTACTATCGATTTTGATACTTTTGACATTTATTTTTCATGTTTTGATGCTTTGACTAATTTTCTAATTATTATGACATGAAGATTTTCACCGAGCTTGAAATGCGATAATTGATTATTATCTAACGTTTTAAATTTATGACTGAAGTTTAAATTCTAGTTATAGTATTATTATTATTATTCACAAAGACTTAATCAGACGATGAAATAAATTATTTCTCTGATTATCATATTAAATTAAAGTATTTTGTTAACATGTTTATCAAGACAAATTATTAATAAAAATTCATAATATTTTTTCTTAGGTTGGGCGTATGTTAACCGAATAACATAATCATCCTATAATGCTCCCACTACAGGGACAGACAGACCTCTTGGTGTGATTGAGTAAGCCGTAATCTAGCACGCGGAATCAGTGCATTAGGTGTCACATGTCCTTGAAGTTTTGCCTCTAGCACATGCCGGTTTCCTCACGATGTTTTCCTTCACTGTTTGGAGAGCAGTGGTGATGAAATAATTTACACAAAATAATGCGCCTTCGAACCTACGACCTACAACTTGTAAATCGCAGCCGATACCATTAGACCACCGCTGCTCTCAATCATCATTTAAGGATCATTTAATATTCCGGGTATTTAATGTGTAGAATATTTAGGTAGTTTATACGTTTTAATTTAGGTAGGTTTTAATAAACTTTGATGTTCTTTCATAAAAAAGCAATTTTTATAATATTGTAATTGTTTACATAGATCGATCCGCAAATAAGCATATAAATTATATTATTATAGCAACGTTCCATGCTAAAATTTAACCATTTGATAATTATATGTTATCATTTGAATAGGTTTGTCTAATCAACGAAGCATAATTCTTTATTATAAATTGTTTGAATGCCTTACAGATAGCGAGATAATTAATGTTGATTATATTGAATATAGCATAACAAAATTACTAATTAGTCTGCTAATACAATATTTAAATATATGTATGATTTGATTTAAAACCAATCAGTGGTATATTATTGCAATTAGAAAGTTTTTGGTAAAAATAAAATGTAGTGACATGCACATTATAATTAAAAGTATCAAAATACTTTAGTTTTGTATCAAATCTTTCGTAGCTCCTACACACATTGTTCAAAGGTAAACATGTAAGAAATTCGTTCTTTTTGTTTGTTACCAACAATTGAGCTTACATCTCTGTGATGCTGAGACGTGCATACACCGTACTACAACTAATACAACCATGATTTTTTGGTACAAATACTCTTTGTATTGTCGGCCATCTATTGTGATGCGTTTAATATCTATAGGAAGTGAGGGCATTCAAAAGAGAGGCAGACAACACTGCCTTGATGTTGTCAGTTTTTCAAAAGAGGCGGTCTGCTTACAATTAAATAATCCAAAATTATGAAAGACTCTGTTGAGGCGAGATATTCTGTTAGGAACGAATATTAATTTGATCCAGACTTTTATATGTGATAACATTATTTACATCAGCCTTCAAGTCATCTTGGCTCATTAACGCTTTAATGCCCCATACGTAACCGCTGTTCAGGCGTTTAAACACTGATTACAGGACGTATAAAATCCACTATAAATTCTTTATTTATGTGACAAAAAAGGAAACAGTGGGGACGCTCTTAGAATTAAATATATGCTTGCGATCATAAAATAAAGAATTTATAGGCGTCCTGTGGAATTACCGTGGCTCGGTTTTATGACTTCACGGGGCGTTTATTCAGCGTTGCGTTGCGTGGTCGGATCACAGGCATCCGTGATAGTCTCGCTCCCGTTGTTATTGTACTGAACAATTGCGTCTTCACATATTGCTTGTTATATGTTCCATGTTACGCCGTGACTTTTACGAATCTCAGACAAATGTTATTGCTTAGCGCAAGTGATTGTCGTTTATATGGGGCTAGTAAATAATTCCGCTGGGCTTTTTCTTTTTGTTAAGATTGTTGCACAAAAATAACAAACGTAACGTATACTTAATTTCATATAACGGGTGCTTATATGAGAGTAACATGGTCCGTTTATTGACATACAAAATTAATTTAGCTACAGTTGACCTGCCTTGCTATGAATTATCCAGTAATTACCTAAGTTTCCCTCTGAATACTCTCGATCTTCAAGCGATTGTAATAATCATTCAGTCAGGTACCGTCAACTTCCTTGATTCCGGAAACCACAAACCATTACAATTTTATGTTCGCAAAATAATACGCAATAATTTTTCCCATAACAATATTAATATTTTATTGCCAAGCGTACACCTTTCCTTTAACGGTTTCATCAGTAAGCAAATCTCTTGAATGCCTCCGTGGCGTAGTGGTAGTGAAAGCGGCCGCTGTGCACGGAGGCGCGGGTTCGATTCCCATGCAGTATAAACATTTGTATGCATGAATATGAATATTTGCACGAGTCTGGTCGTGACTCGGAAAGCACGCTAAGCTGTTGGTCCCGGTTGCCATACGAACATCTGATGGCAGTCGTTATACGGGTTGTTGGAGCCCACAAAAGTCTAACAATTGGTCTAACTGCAATGCTTCGATATCGCCTTCGGGTTGTGAAGGTCAGACGGAAGTCGCTTCACGGAAAATATCGAAGTTTAGCTAAAACAGCAGTTAGACTCGTAAAGCGGACCCCAGAATCCAAAGCTAAAAAGAGCTTCGGACGCGATTGGGATTAACGCTGAGATGACGGTGATGAGCAGTAAGCAAATCTCTCATTTCGATACAAATAACAATAACAACTTTCCTTACAAACGTAAGGAAATTGAAAAGTGAAGTTTAGTAAAGGATAGGTATCAGGAAAATATCTCTGCCCCAACAGAATTTCTGGATGGTACAGTTATAAGATATTTGGATGAAAATGATGATGGATGGTGTTAACAATTAGTTCTTGCATATTTATTTCTTTATTAATCTTAACCACAAAACCTAACCTAAATGTACCAAAATTTTTTCGGACGTAGCATTTAAATCGTAAAAATCTCGCTATATGGCGTTATTTTGTAACCTCACTAGTAATATTACAAAAATCTAATAAAGAAATACTTATTGGTTGAATAAAATAAACGTAAAATAATGTACAAAACTGATAAACAGAGTAGAATAAGTCAAGTAGAGGTATGTAAAATGGAACGTAATAAAAAAAGGCAGTTGAAATACGTTCAAAACATGATAACATAATATTATCCTAAGAAACATACTTAACATATTATCATAACTAACCCTTGACGTAGAATACACTAATCAAGAAAGTAAAATATTATTTTTTTAGCCTTTTCTTAAAAACTGTGATAGCGTAATTGATACTACATTAATTAATTAGCTGAATTTTAAGATTTTTTTCAGTTTTATACATCGTTAGGAGAAAAATGGTCATACTTTTTTTTATTTCCTTTTTCGTTCGTTTTCGTTTTTTTGTCGACCTCCATGGCGCAGCGTCAGCACGCCTGCCTGCGACGTGGAGGCCCCGGGTTCGATCCCCCGCCAGGTCGTGATGGAAAACGATCTTTTCCTGATTAGCCTGGGTACCTGAATGTTTATCTATATATCTATCTATTATAAATATAGTATCGTTTAGTTAGTATCCCATAACACAAGTCTCGAACTTAATTTGGGGCTGGCTCAATCTATTTGATTTGTCCGTATCATCATCTTCATCAACATCATCATCACCAGCCTTACTGCTGGACATAGGCCTCTTCCATGGCACGCCAACAAGCTCGATCCTGAGCAGTTCTCCGCCAGCCACTACCAGCCACCTATTTGATGTCGTCGCTCCATCTCGCCCAAGGGCGTCCCACGCTATTTGTCCGTATATATTTATTTAATTAATCTACTGCGCACACGTTATTAAAAATCCAAATATATGGAAAAAAAGAGTTGATAAAGTATATGTGTGAAACTTATACCTATGTTAAAACACTTAAACGGGTATCAAATGTACACAAAAACAGGCGTGACCAACAGCTTAACATGTTTGTACTGTCTATAAGTACGCGTGAAATTGTGATTATGGCCACAAACGAGTCTTTCAATCCACCCATAGTATAGGCACAGGTGAGGAATAAAACTTTTGAAGTGAAAACTTGATTTAACGAAGCTGTGCACGTTTATTGGAATGCGTAATCATTGTTGAACTCGCGTCAAGACACTTGTCCTGATCGAAAATTCGTAAAGCGGAGAGAGAGAACACCGCCAGCAAGGCGTGGGAGAATATCACCCTCTTTTTCTACTGCCCGGCGAAAATGTATGCCTACTCCTAGTGTTTCGTTTAAGCGGCGCAGGTCGTTTGCGCGAGTGTGCGTAAACGTTTAGATATTATATAATACGGTATTTGACTAAAAAAAAAACTAATTAGTCCGTCAGTCAGATTTCCATGTATTAATAAATAAATCGATTCGTGCGATATTATTTTCTAACCATTCCAAAGTATTCGAAAATGCACTACGTAAATGTTTCAAGTTTTCTCTTCTGCCGGGACTTCCGGAATGCAACCCGTTGTTCCTTGTTTTCGTTGTGCGTACGATGGCTATTGTGTAAGTTTTCATTAATAAATGTTATGGTCGCACCAAAGGTTAACCACGCAGGCGGGACTAACACTTAGATAAACTGTTGATATAATATACCGGATAACTGGTTCTTGGTGCTCAAAATTCATAATACTTGGTTATTTTATGTCAACAGTTTCATCTTTATGCTAATTGCCATCTCATTAACCAATCACGTTTATTAAATCAATGCACACATTTAGTTCTCTTATTTGCTGATACATAACGAGCATATTTATTGGTCCATTAAATGCATGAAAATAATAGTTTGGGGGCGTTACTTTTAAACTTTATTATCGACTAGCTTCTAGTGGATTTGACATGATGTATCTTTTTTTTTAGCGCAGAACCCTAAAAATTATTCCAAAATAAAATTAGCCTAAGTTATTCCTTGACACATTTGTGTCTGCATTGATAGTCCCTTCAAAATTAATCTTGCCATTTCAGAAATTAGCCGGCACAAACAGACAGACAACAGTTAATTTTTGTTTTTAGTACCGTATAAACATTCATATTATGCGTTTATTTTATGGCTGTTATTTTGACATTATAAATAAACATTAAGTTCAACTAGTTCATTAGTGTGTATACTTAATTAGATATAAAAAAAATCGAACACTTGTGCCAAAATGGTCGTTTTAAACTAAATTAACTTCTCAAAATCAACACCTATACTGAACCAGAGCACGAGTTTGATTGATAGGTCAATGTGTCTGACTGTATTCCAAATAAAGACTTATTAAAAATTTTATAGTATCTACCTGTCTATTGTAGCACAAAACCGTTTATTGACCGAAACTAATATTGCTAAAGGTTCGGTTAGTCGAACGTCGATATGCGCATCGCAGGCGAACCGGTGACGTGAGTCTACATTGTGACCGATTCTATACGGTTTTTGTGCGCCGGCGCACAAACCGTTGCCATGTCATTATGACGCTGCTCCGCGGGTTAGGTTAGGTCATGTTAGCAAACGGACTATGTTAAAGTGGCAGTGGGCAGGGCACATTACTCGTAGAACCGATGGCCGATGGGGCAGTAAGGTTCTGGAGTGGCAGCCACGTACCGGAAGCGTAGGGAGGCCCCAACAAGGTGGACCGATGATCTAGTGAAGTTCGCGGGAAGCCGATAGATGCGGGCAGCACAAGACCGGCCATCATGGAAAGCCTTGGGGGAGGCCTTTAAAATAAATAAATATATACGGACAAATCACACAGATTGAGCTAGCCCCAAAGTAAGTTCGAGACTTGTGTTATGAGATACTAACTCAACGATACTATATTTATGATAGATACATATATAGATAAACATCCAAGACCCAGGCTAATCAGGAAAAGATCGTTTTTCATCATGACCTGGCTGGGGAACGAACCCGGGACCTCCACGTCGCAGGCAGGCGTGTTGACCGCTGCGCCACGGAGGACGCCAGCAGTAGAGTTCTATAGGCTGAAGAAGAATAATCTTATTATGATAGACTAGGTATAATGTCTATGGGGCATTAACCTGTTACGAAGAAACTGTTTGTGTAATATTGACACAGTCATACTCAGTATACTGTTACATTGCAACCAGCATTCAGAGCTAACACCCCAGCCACACTTCCAACCAAATGGGATCCATGGACATGACTTACATAGATACTTACCCCCCATATGTTGTGGTGTCCGTCGAACGCGAGTCGCGGCCTTATTATAATCACAGATCAGACGATTGTTGTCCACATAAAATGTATAATTTATAAAAGCAGAACGAAGAATAATCCAAGAGACGCATGTTTGCTTTTTTTCTGCTGCGAGTTAGTAACGTGTTACACTTTAGTTTTTACACGGAATCAAAACGAATCGATTCAATGTAACGGGCGATAGACACTTTTTGTGCTATACAAACGTCATTTGAAACATGACGAATGGTAACATCGGCTGGGTAATAAATTTTTATATTATTTTAATTAAATCGATATCATAGGTAGTATGACATTCCGTAGCAATTATAATTATCAGATAGTAAAAATGATTTTTTTCCGTGTTTGAAGATAGTTTTGCCAATTTCCGTAAATTATTTTAAAACTTTAGTTTCATAATTATTTTTTAACGGTTGTCGTAAATAAAATGAAGCGGGCGAGATGGTTAACCTTGATTGTCAGTATAGCCATAGACGAATATCTCTCGTGTGACGGTGAGACATTGCTTGTTGTGATTTTATGACTCCATAAACCGGCCATTACTATTCACACTGATCTAATACGATTTTTATATCCAGTGTCTATTAATTGTGGTAGTTGTTCAACTAGGTAGTAAAATTGAAAGGTTTATCACTAATAAATTAGATATACCTAGTTCTGCATTTACAACGAGTAAAATTAGCATACGTAGCTCGTTTTGTTTCCAATTATGTGTGTCGATTTTGTTATAAATTTTGTATATCCTTTTTGATTTCAACAAAACTGTAAATAATATTTATCTGCTTTCCCAGTTTTACCTTGAATTGAATACAAGCCCTAACGCAACGCGGAAAAACGGATCAGAGCTCTATATTCCGTAATAAAAAAAAGCTTACCTGTGCATGCCATGCCCTTTCTTTGATATGAGAAATTCGAGTTGCAATTTAGCGTCTATTGTGTTGGAACAAAGCGTGCGATGCGTTAATAACAGGTGCATCGTTTTCAAAGTTTAGTGGTCGGCCGCGGGATCCTAATGCTACGTGACCAGTTTTATTTTATGCTACTCTCGCCATGATAGCATCCATTCTGTGTAATTTGCCGTTAAACTCGAAAACTATTTTTCAGTGTTTGGCCCTTTTTGTGCCATTGTCCCGGGGATGTTAGATTAGTCGTCCGTCCGCCCACGTTTCATTAATGCGAATCTAATTTGTGTTGCGGCCCGGCTGTTGGCCGTTCGTGTTTTTAGCGTAGCTTTTGTTGGCGAACAGTTGAATTATCAGCGAATATTTTCCGCAGATGTCGGTTTAATTAGGCAGTTACATTTGTGTGTGATAGAATCAGTTTTACAAGATTTGCGAGGGTCTGATGCATTATTTGAATTCAGCGTTATGCCCGTCAATTTAGTGATTCTATTTAGCAATGTCGTTCGCCCATTACTGATCGCAGTTGACAGATGAAAGGCTTTAAATTAAAGTAACTGTGTAGGATGTTGAACTATAACGTAATTATAGGTATTTCAGTAAGTATGGTACCTAGTTGGTCATAGTATAAGCATAGCATGACCTTAATAAATCCTGAACTTTTATATTTATTGACCTATAAATTCTGTAATTATTTCATGTGTACATTGTAAATTTAAAATTACTGTCAAGCGTTCTTTGATCGCATCTGTATATTAAATGTCAAATGTATTGAATACCTGACATTTACATTGTTTTCACAACGTCCAATTACTGCTGTGTACACGATGATTAATAGCGAGAGAATTTCTTAGCAATCACTAAACAGACTAGGCCCCAAGGCTGCAAAGTATACAAGATCCGTTACTGAGCCCAATAGAGATGTAGATACCATATCTTGCTCTCCGTTGAAGCGGAGAGTTTGGTCCAAAGATAAGGAACTTCACAAAAACATCGACCATTACAGATCGTGTGCTCAAAAGATAAACTAAAATGTTTTTGTTCCAGATTTTGGAATTCCAGAAAAAACCTCTTGCGTTTCTATATCGCAAGTTTTTCTGATAATTTATGACTGTTATAATAAAGTAACGTTACTCAAACGTTTTTTGTTTGACAGACACTATAATAAAATCATTATACTATTAAAGCTGATCCAATTACAGGTGTTTCAACTTAATAAACGTTCAGCTTGCGTACTTAAAGAAATTAGAGATAGCATAATAATTCTAAAAAATGTTGCGTAAATTCTACACGATTTTTTTTCAGAATCAGTACTTTGTAAAATTAACTAACACAGCACACACTAAATAGATCCATGTTATAATATATCACGTTTGTTTTATGAGAAATCTTAATTTTTTAATCTTAAGTTTATTACTGCGTCATCATCGTCATCGCCATTTCAGCCGAAAGACGTCCACTGCTGGACATAGGCCTTCCCCAAGGATTTCCACGGTGACCGGTTCTGCGTCTCTATTATTATTATTACTGCAATTCAAATAAATTCATAATAGTGACAATTTAATTATGTTATACATTTTCAGTGCTCATAGCATTGTAGATCAAAACTTTTTATTACGTTAGATCAATAAAAGTGGCCGGGGTGTAAGTTAGCATTCTAGCGGTAAAGAGAGACGTGTAACGCAAACAAAAGTAGTGTGAAACTAAGGGTAATAAAGAGAGGCTAGGGAGAGCCATCCCCGGGCACGTACGGCAATTCGTTCTAATAGTCGCAGCAGCCGACAATGGCGCGCTATTCTATTCTAACATTGTTTTGTTAGGACGCAACGTTGGCCAATGCAATACCCGCCACTGAATGTAAAGGCGCCTACCGTTTTTTATTTCCCTTCACGTGGGGGGCGAAGTGAAGTGGTCCCAGTTCAGTAATTAATGACGGATTGACGTGGGCGGTTGTTTTGTGTCACACTGTTTTGGTAACAAATTGTAATGAATCGCCCAGCGGGACCCCACACTTGGAATGTCATCTGAATTACGTCATCATCTTAGATTTTAGTCGCAAAAATGTTTATGTAAGATTTTGTAAGTAGGTATCTAAATAATAAATCGTCACAAAACATGTAAAGTATAATTGTTTTGAAACGTGTCCTGCTTATTTGAGTATTTAAATTTTGAACAACTTGAATTTAACTTTGCCGTTAGCGACACGTCTTGGCTTGGTGAGAACAATCTAAGTACACCAATTCGGTGATTGTATCATTTCACTTCGTCACAGAAAAAAAGATACTCAAATTAGACCACAAACTTTCACATTTAAATTCGTAGTTCAAGTGAAAATTTCATTTTCAAATTATGACATAACCATCAACACGTTCAGTGCCTAGACGTTAAATAGAAAACAACCACAAACAAATAATTTTTAGAACCACATATCAAAAAAGAATCTCAGCTAGTTCTGAACACATTAATTTAAATTTTGATAATAAGCAGGTGAAGTATGAAGACATTTCCTGCCCAAATGTAGTATCTATTAAACTAAAAGTACCAACGAACACTGACCCACGAAACAATTTGTTACTATCACTTTTTAATGGAGCCATTAAAATAGTTTTGCGGTTGAGACCGAGTCATAACATTTTGGCGCCTGTTACTGTCTCGGATAACAAATATCTTGCGGTTGATAGGATTGAGCGCTCCCTTTAGAACGTCGGATTGAGAAATCGTGTTTCATTATTTTCTATCACTCAGTGTCGCTTTTATTGAATCACGAAGTTGAATTTTCATAAGTAAGTGACTAAACCAGCATTACGAATTCGTCCCAACGGGCGACATTCCTAAAAACAAGCGTTACGTCACCTTTCATTTGAATCAAAACGACGTTATTTGCCTATGTTCAGGCGACATCGGAAATTTCTTAAAGTATCATTTTTCTATTGTCTTCTTAAAAGCTTGCGTCCTTTCACTCTCTGCCGCTTTTGTTTGTCTTTTCTGTTTTTGTCTCCAAAACTGTGTCGTGTACAACATTGTATGTACGATCTTTTTTTTTTTAATTTTTGTTTGAACTAAAAGGGCGTAATTGGGCCAATAGAGTGTTTATGACAGTAGTTTATTGGATCATCCATAAAGTGAATTTACTGTATGCACTGTAATAAATGTGAATATTTGAAGAATATCTCTTATTTGCTTTTTATTGTCGCTTAAAAGCTTTGCTATGATATTAGTATCATATTCCAGAGTCACGTCTTTTTTTGGCAAATGGGACGAGTGTGCCATCTGTCTTAATTGTTTAACAGCTTATTGTTTACACACAAAAGTTTTGTTCCAAAGATATAATTTATAGCCTCATTTATTTTTTTCTGTTTTACTCTAATAAATATGTTGGTTAGTAAGTGACAGCTTACTGCACGTGCAATTTGTCTTTTGTTATGTGTTCCAGAAATTGACATTGGTATTTGGGGCGCACTATTGTCTTTGTCATTTTTATCTTCTATATAAAATATCTTTTGTATTACTATGACTCACAACTGAACATTTTGTAATTTGTGTTCGACATATTAATAATGTAAATATCATTGATTTTAATTACTTGTTCCGTTTTAGTTACAATGAACATGAACTACCTAAGGCATGTTTATTATGGACTGCGCTAATTATTCATTAACATTACTATTGCTCTGTAGAAATAGCAATGTTAATAAAGATTTAGCACAGTCCTTACCGATAGAACATTAGATTCGTCTATATCAATAAGGTCATTATTAATGGTTTGGTATTCTAGCTGACACGACTTGGCCCTAATTTTGATATTGATTGGCAATCCTTCATTAAACTTTATTTTAATACTTAGGTAGGTACTTGAAAATTTCTAAAGTTAATAGATATTTAGATATTTATTTTTAAACATTTACCTATTTATATATGTTTTATCTTCTTCATTTTTTCCCAACACAATAGACACAGCACAGACAAGTACAACACAGTAGAAAGTGAAACCACTGCTTAGCTCATTTGTGCGGTTTGGACATACCAGTCTGGGCTGGGTATTATTTAAAATTTTTCATTTATTTTATTAATACCCTTATGCCATTGTCTAGTCTCCTTTTAAAATGTTTTTTTTTTAGCACCCGTAAACCCTTTTCGTTTGGGTGTTCGCTCGTTTATTGTTTCTTTATTGCAGACCCTTGCCGACAACCGGTTTGCATAACATTTACCTAATACGATTTAATGCTGGTTCCTAAAGTACATTTCATTTTGTTTGTAAAGGGTTATCTGTTTCTGTTTTGTGCGAGCATTTATTTGACGTATTGAAGAGGCATCACTGTCCGCGTGTTTACACAGTATTCTCGTCAATTATTTCTCAACGTCGAACTAAAAAAGCAAGTATTGGTTTTTTCCCATGTCGTTATGGCAGCTAGGGTATGTAGCCCTTAGGCCACGTTTGTTCTAATAACAGGTTTCCAGAAACAATTAGTCGGGTCTCTTTGTAAAATAAAGAATTTTATCGCCTAGATTTATTATATTTGTAGAGAATTTTATCGCTGCTTTGATTGCTCGTATCGGATCGTTCTATAGAATATTGGCTCACGGACCAGGTAGAGCCGAACATTTATCAGCCGTTTTAGTTTTTTGTTGTTACTTTTGTTATTATTCGAATCCCCCCGATGTATTAATCTCGCGTGGGTCCGTCTGAACCGGTCATTACCTAAAACTTGGGGGCGTATTGCGTCCGGGTGCCTAGTTATTACGGGTTCTCTAATAAAATAACCCTGTATCATTTACGAAATTAGATACATCGCTAAATATTTTTTAATGACGGATTGGAAATGAGTTGGGTTGGAATCGTTTATATGTGAATGTTTCTGGAGTAAGCCGCGTACGACGGGTTCGGGAATATAATGACACTATTTTAAAAAATTTCTTTTAAGTAGGAGGATCTGTTTTATTCGCTTTGTCAGTCACCTGTTACTGAGATGTCATACCTGTTATTATCACGTTAACAGAAGACCACACTTATAGTTTGCGATGTGTTTCCCTTCCAACTCTATATTGGTAGTATGCTAACTATGTATATTATTGAAAATATCTGACTCCTATTTTATAAACAGATAAAAACATATGCGTTTTCTGTAAAGACAGATAATTTATTAATATTGCTATTGTTTTTTTACAATTGGGTTCCCTACTGATAACTAATTACTTTATATTTACCTGTAAAGACAGAAAACAACATTAAAAGCTTTTATTTCAGGTTGTGAAATCTTCTTTAGGTGTTTTCAAGATACTTTTATAATATTTTCGCTGTCAAAAGTCACAGTTGATAGCTATGTGCTAAATTGTCTTATAAAAATAAAACCAAAAAGGTTAAAGAAACCATATTTTCTTTATATAAATATGTTTTAAGAATTGTGCAAAGGAAGGAAAGTTAAACGGCCTTTTTTCCTTAAGTAATTGGAATTCACGCTAAGGCAAATATTTTCAAATATGAAAAAAAAAGGCGAATGGCGAATTCGTCGTTCTGACCACATATTATGTTCCCGACATATTGTCAAAACATCCCATTTCATTTTGCTTTGGAGAGTTGTCGCGAATGCCCTCAGCGTGTAAAGTTTCGTTTAGAGACGGAAATGAGGAGGATTTTCCCAAAGAGACCTTCTCTAACAGAATAAGAATATTTTGTGAGCAGAGGTCCTACAATAGACACGGCCGGCCGCCACGCCTCCGGAAAGAATCAATTATACGAACCCCCTGTTCGAAGACATGTTGCCGAATGGGCGAATTGTTTGTTTAATAACATTTCGGCACTTCTATAAACGTCACGGTAAAATATTTGTCGCTTTTGTCCAGTAACGCTTTGTACGTAAATTAAGCGATAGACAGTTTTTCCAACATAACATTCCGTCGTGTCATGTCTCTATTCAAAACGGATGCGCTCCTAGTTTTTGTTTGGGAATGCTTCCTGTCTCTGTTAGCTTGGTTTTTTAATAGTTTAAAAAAATGCCATAAGTTTAGATTATAAGTAATAAAATACGTGAGAATCGTGAACTTTGTAAGATATATGGAATATTGTAATATTTCTACGTTTTATCAATTTCATTCAAACGTTAATGTATTGGTAGTTAACTATAACCGGAAGTTATAAATTCTTCCATTATTATATATAATCTTACTTAACAGTTAACGCGGAAGCTTGTAAGGGTGGATGGATGTTTGTTAATCTTTCATGCAGAAACTAAAAACGACCGAATGGATTTTACTAAACAATCATTTATTTTTGACTCTAATAGTCAACATTAGCTAGTCAAAAATAAATGATTGTTTAGTATCCTTACTCGGTTCATAAATTTTTTCACATGTGTAATATGAAATAATTGAAACAAGTTTATTCATTACTAGCGGCCGCCCGCGACCTCGTTCGCGTGGAGTTACGTCATTTGAACATTTTATATTAACTCCAAAAGAGTTATTTTAAAATTGTAGTATCTTATAGGATGTTAATCGAAATTAAGTGATGTCAAGGAGAATTTATGGGCCGTTCAACGCAAAAATATTTTTTTAAATCGGACCAGTAGTTCGTGAGATTCTTCTTCAGCCTACTATATGTCCACTGCTGGACAAAGGTCTCCCCCAAGGCTTTCCACGATGACCGGTCTTGTGCTGCCCGCATCCATCGGCTTTCCGCGACCTTCACTAGGTCATCGGTCCACCTTGTTGGGGGCCTCCCTACGCTGCGTCTTCCAGTACGTGGCCGCCACTCCAGAACACTTTACTGCCCCATCGGCCATCGGTTCTACGAGCAATGTGCCCTGCCCACTGCCACTTAAGTTTAGCGACTCGCAGAGCTATGTCGGTGACTTTGATTCTTCTGCGGATCTCCTCATTTCTGATTCGATCACGCAGAGAAACTCCGAGCACAGCTGTTTCCATTGCCATTTGTGTGACTCTGAGCCTTCGTATGAGGCCCATTGTGAGCGACCACGTTTCAGTTCCCTAAGTCATCACTGGCAACACACACTGGTCAAAGACTTTAGTCTTGAGACACTGTGGTACCTTGGACGTCGAGAAGATGTATCGTAGTTCGTGAGATTAGCGTGTTCAAACAAACTCTTCAGCCTTATATATTAGTATAGATGAAACCACTTATATACCAAAATGAACTTAATAAATCAGATTCTTAAGATAATAAAGTTTATTCAAAATGACCTCCGCGATTTTGAATATAGACCTGCAATCTATGCGGCCATTCGAAGTACGAACAAGGTCTATGTTAATCTAAGATGCTTTGAGTGACTCCCCAGGATGAGGCTTTGAATAGGCCTTTTCCTCCAAGTGTTACCTCCAGTCCAGATTTGAATCCTTTGGATCATCAACCAGTCAGAGTCCAGCCAGAGGACCAGTCCTTGTGCCGGATTAAGTCGATTTCACGCGCCGCCAACTAGTCTTGTGTGTTCATCGCTCTATGAGCTGGCGCCGAATCTTGCTGTAATACTCAGTGCCTGTTATTGAACATGGTATGAGAAACAGGTTCCACAAGGTTCGCCAGGTAGGTACTGTATTTTGATAGATACACAACTGCATTCGTTTTTACACCTTTCTCACAAAAATGTACCTCAGTTAAGCCTTAATAAAAAACTCCCAACCATACCACGAGCGAGGATGGAAAAGGACCTCCGAAAAAGAATTTCCTGATATTTTTTCAGCTGCGGGCCTAACGGAGCGAGGGCGACCACTTCTTTTCCTGTCATCTACACTAGAGGTTTCATTATGTCGTTTAATTTTTGATTGGATTGTAATCTTTTGATTATATTTGAATTTTACAGTATGTCAAATTTTAACATACAGTGAAATTTTAATATAATCAAAGAAGCCAAAATTGTCGCGTAACCGCAACGATGCAACGCAATAACTACAACACTTCTTTAAGCGTTCACTCCATAATTAAAATAAGTAAAATTCTAAAAACACACATTTTTATTTGTTTTTCGATTAGATTAGATTTAATTCGAAATTCGATTTCCGTATACCTTTTTTTTTGGTCTGCATTGTAAAAAAAAAACAAAAAAAAACAACGTTTCTGTGCGACAGTATTTACGACCTGACTAAGTAAATTATTTATTTTATTTCGTTATGATATAAAAACACGTGCACAATGATGATCTATTTAAATTGGTCATTTAAAATGCCGTGAAGAGATAAAAGTGTGTGTAAACCTTTGTGTAGTGGCACACGTGACAGTTTTCAATAATCCTGTCGTACGGTAGCAACTTTCAACGTGCTTACATTATTTTAATGCAGCCCCCACGACTTAATGCCATTTGCATGTTTTCAAAACACTCTTATAATTTACTTTCAGGGCACGTTGTGGAAAACATACAGTTGTTAATAACTTATGTACTTAATTGAAAACCTATACAAATCTACATTGAATAGTGAATCATACATATGTTGGGATGCTTGCAATTAAATATGCACTTGATTAAATTAATGATCGTAACAATAATAAATCATCATCTGTCTGGCCTTTTCAGTTCACAAGTTCCAGTCTAACCGGCTGCAGCCGAAAACCGTTTTTGTTTTAAAAATAATTTGTATGGTGAAAACCGTTGAGCACTTACATACAAACGGCTTCTAGTAGGCGATTGTTTCTGGCGATTTTTTCTGACTTTCTCTAAGTCAATGATGAAAACTTTAGCTTATAGAATAAAAACCCTCAAACCTGGTTCTCGTTATGAGTTTCACACGTGTATAAGCGTATTGGTATAAGATTTATTTATGTAATAGCAGGCACGAGTCGTTTCGCTAAATTACGTGCTTACTCAATTACCTTCTTATAGTCTCCATTGGTGGTCTGCTGATCAGCAATACGTAATAAATATATCCAATTCCTTCAACCTTGTTTTAGATACAGTACCTACTAGTACTAAGTATATAGCACGTATTAGTAATACTCTACAAAAATAAATGGACGACTAAAAAAGAAATTTCGAACATATTCGCTATTACCCTAAATATCATCAAAATTCCGATTACCTTTAAATTCATTAAAAACTGAGATATCTTTTGTCCTCATATATCTAGCCGTTTCCTATCTTTACGGTCGGCTTCCAGTCTCACCACGTGCCTCAGAATACCAGTAGGTACTTTAAATGGAGCGACTGCCTATCTGACCTCTATAACCCAGTTTGGTAAAGTGAGAAATCTTTAATAACTTTACACAAATATGTATATTTTATAATATATTGCAGGAAAGTTGTAAATATTTCAGTAGGTCATATTTTATTATGCACCGCCCACGTGCTGATTTTCTGGGAAAGCGAGCAGTTTGTCGAAAACAGTCGTTGTGGCCGGGACCACACATATGTAGCTCGTAGCCGGGTGTTGCTTATCTTGTCATTTGTTTTAAGCTTGTTGAGTAACTGTTAGTGTCGCGACATATCTGCGGAACGTACGGCGCCGAAAGTTCAGCTAAATACGCTCGCAGTGTATTTCAAGTACTTTATGACACATCAGCCGCAATTACGCCGCGTTCGGCGTAGGACCTAACCTTCCTTCGGACGGAGCGATGCGTTGCGCGACCAAAAATTCGGCGGTCGTAGCTGAACGTTCGGCGTGTGTGGTGCATCTGGCACGTGGCGGAAGTGAAGAGCGGCAATGTCTTCTAAGCCCTCTATAATAGCTAATATTCTAATATCATATAGTGTCGATACAGATACTGACGACGACGCCACGTAACTTTACGTCGCGTAGCGCGCCGAACTAGACGCCGCGTTTTGAACGTTTGGTTTGTCATAACAACTGAGTATTGTGACTGACACTTCAGCTGCTTAGTCCAGTCCAACTTTAGGCAAAAAAGGGGTCAATCTCGGAATTTGAGATAATAAGCTGGAAACTCGTATACAGCTTCATTTTGGCGTTCTAAAAGTTGTCTGAAAAGTCTCATATTATCTCGTGTCTGTGTCGTAAGTTATTCGAGGTCAAAGGTTTTGAAAAACGGTTTTTTGCAATTATCACCGTTTCTATTGCTCCAATGATGTTAGCACCTATTATCAAAATTATAGAGTCTAAAATTTGCGACAAATTTTGTTCTAAAAATTTTTTTATAAAGTCAACCGTTTGCGAGATAGAGAGCGGAGAGCACCCAGCACTCAGGCATACATACTGTAATACAAGGTCAACCGTGAATCTCGGTGAATAATACTATGTATATAGTTACTAAATCATTACAATAAAAATATTAATTATTTGCTAATTAATTAGACGCACTCAGTCATCAAGATACAAGGTCAACCGTGAATCTCGGTGAATAATACTATGTATATAGTTACTAAATCATTACAATAAAAATATTAATTATTTGCTAATTAATTAGACGCACTCAGTCATCAAGAAGATTTTTTTTTTAAAACCTTGAATTGGCAATGTCACAAGTCTATTCTTCAAAAAGTTTTGACAAATATCCTCTTTTTAAGAAACATATTCTATTTCCACATGCATTTAGTGGTTTGATACAACTTCTGCGCTGTTTAATAAAGAGAAAAAAACTTTTATAAAATTACTCCATAAACTTGCTAATTTCAACGAACTGGCTCAAGTTTTTCTACAAGAAAACTGCCCCGTAGGTACAGCAATTATACGAAAACGATTACGCATCTTACTAGCAATATTATAATGTTCCGAAATCTGAAAATAATATTGATCATCACAGATACAGTCAATTCATTAAATCTACTAAACTTCATAAACCTGTCCAGTTATCTAATCTTCCACCAACAAGTGCAGCAGCTCATCAGCACTTAAATCGTGTTTATTGCCAAAATTAGAACCAGACGAATGGGGCTGGGTACTCCAAAATGAGTTTCTGCAGACAATAACTACACTATTACCACCAGCTCCAGATGAATTACTCACTACAATATTTTGTAACTGTAAGAATGGTTGTGGTTTACGCTGTGGATGCAGGAAATCGGACTTGCAATGCACTTTAGCTTGTGGACAATGCAATGGGCAAGCTTGTTTCAATGCTGTTGTATTGCAAGAAGATCCCGAGGAAGAAACTGCATTTGATCCAGAAATTTTGAAGGTGAAGACAATCATGCAGGTAAACGAAAATGATGAAGATGAAATTGAAATTTCCAGTTTCCCAGAAGATAAAAACGAAGAAGAAAATTGATATTTTTAAAGAACAGATTTTTGAAGAATTTAAATGTACATTTAATTTTAATTGTAACAAAAGTACAGCTACTAAATAAAAAATATTTATTGTTGATACTGTTGTAATGATTTAATAACTATATACAAGGTATTATTCACCGAGATTGTTCACATGTTGTTTTTTTTTTTTTGTTTATTTAAGCACTGAAAATCACGATTTTTAGCGCATTTTGTTATCCTTATTTCGCCTTCGTTCGAAAAAAGACGTAATCGTACTTTATGGGTTTTGTAAGTTATAAGTATAACTTTTATAGCAATCTGGCTTGTTTATAGGCAAATAGACACTGGTTAAAGCCTTTCCATGGTGCTTTCAAATTGCCCATAACCCGAAAATAAATTTAAAAATATTACCCGTTTAATATAAAATTTATTACTCACGCCAGTTAATTTGCAACTTTTATTGGGTGGTATAACAGGCCTTACACCAAATAAATTTAGGAGGTAATAACGTGAAGCCACTCGATAATCGTAACGTCTTCTAACGACGCACTAACTTTGAACGAGTTACCGGAATCTATATAATAATAACCGATGGAAGTTAATGAAGTAATATGCAACTAATTACTATGCCTCCGGTGTATTGCGCTCCTTCTAGTTACACCGATGAATGAGCCCACAATAAAACCCTACTTTATTACTGTTTCCTCTCTCGCTTCGTTGGCATTCATCCCGAGAACTACCAAATCATTAAAGCTTGTGTTTGTTGATTTTTTCCTACCTCTTTGTTTGCTTTATGATAATAGGTGTTCGTTTCGTCGCGCTTGGAGCGCGGGAGCGATGTGGTGTGAAACTTAACGCCTTCATTCACCTTCCTTTTTATAGAGGCACTTGATTTAGCGAACCAATGTCGTTTTTAATAGACTCCCTTGAATTTCGCTTTTTACAACCACGTAACTTTGTCTGCTCATTAATATTCGTTCTAGAGTATCAAGTTAATAAGTACAAGATATTTGCTGGTTTCAGGCGTCAAATATTTAGAATCCTTTTATATTTCTATACTACGAGACTACGACCGTCAAATTTGAGCAACTGTAGTTACATCTAGCAGTCAAATCAAATCATTTATTTCAAATAAACCAGTTACCAGGCACTTTTGAATTGTCAGAAGGTCGGTCAGTCAGTAAGGTGAAGCTAGTGGCCCATTCCAAAGAGTAGGTACCTATGGAGAAGAACGGGCAAGAAACTCCATGGACACTCTTTTCAATTATCAAGCTATTGATACAAATATTTGATTACATCATACATGTTGAAATCAACCGTATGAGAACGATGCAGAAATATATTGTACACTAAGAGTGTCCATTATGGAAAACACACACAAAAAATAATAATAATAAAACAACAATTCAGAAATTGGAATACTCCGTGGCAGCTAAGAGATGACCAGTCCTCTCTGACGGTGTCCATTCACGAACATGACGTATGGATCAGCATCATTCAGCTCAACCATATTGAAGGGAACCTAATGACCCAACACACATGCCACCACCAGCGAGACATTTGAGTGAGCATGACATACTCTCAACAGCCAGAGCACAATCAAGTCAATAAAAAAGATTAACCCAACAAATAGATGCTTTACAGCAAGTACATTGTGCTCCCACGTGTGCCATGCAATTATACAATACTAAGAAATTGAATCTACACAATGCAAAGATAGTTTTGCCCAAGGTTCAGCAGCTCCAACAGTGTTCCCGAATACTAAGTTTAGCTCCTGTGTAGTTGTAACAGTGCCGAACACCCCTGTCAGCGATGCAATTCCGTATACAATATGCTTAGCTATATAGTGTGTAATAATGGCTTTGAGTAAAAATAAACATAAATAATTACAAATTAAAACTACAAGAGGAAAAATCAAAGAACAATCAGTGTATAGAAATCGGACGCAGCTCAATCCCAAGCCTTTTTGTCCTCAATATAATCCTTAACACTATGAAATACCTTCTGACACAACTTACGTTAAATGAAGGACGTGAATTTATTCAGGCTCAGATCTTGAACCACCTTTGGAAGTCTATTGTAGAAATGTATACATTGGCATCTAAAAGAGCCACCTATGTTTTTTTTTTTTTTAGTCGAATAAATTATGTTTGTTTTATGAGAGAAGAGTTCGTGAAATTGTTATTGTCAGTAATTATCTACTCCGTGTCAGTAATCAAAGTGTTGTGGTTTATTTTAAGTTTCACACCATCGTCCGGTCACAAGTATCACTCGACGCCTGCTCATTTTACACCAACTATAACAGAGCCTTCTTTGAAAACGAACTAACTGCACTCATTAAAAGTTATACGCGACCGCGAAAACCCTCGAAACTCAGCCGAGTACTGTGGAATTTATCAGCTAACTCAAAAGTGCTTGAAGGGAAGTCTGTTCAGGCCATTATTCGCCATTGTCCCTTACAATAAGATTAAACTAGCGCCCGCCAACTATATAGATAACGCTCTGACCAATTCGCGAGCGAACTGCTCACGTAATAGTTTTGTTGTTATCGGCCGTAACCACTCTTCAGTTGCTTCTGGGGCGATATTAAAAAGATTTTGGCAACGAGCCACTCTGATATTGATCTTTATGCTTGGCCAGACAGCTATAGGAGTTCTGTAAGTGCCACGCCAGTTGCTTTAATGACTTCCCATGTTTGTAAGTTTTGGTTAATATTTTACGTATTTGGCTGTATCTGGTGACATTTACTACTCTGCTCTGTTTGTCGTGTGAACAAGTTGTCTGCTTTATGATCGCGTAATGTTAACGTAAATGTCAAGTAATTTTATCCTGTCTGCTTTATTACTTGCAGCAGCGCTTAAATGTGAAAATCTCTCTGGTTGTTAGAAAGTTTTTATCTTTCCATTAAAAGGAATGCCGGTGGTCCTAAATATGATATTATCAAACTTTAGCTAATACCCCGCAGCTGCATGCTTATCGCTTGCGCGAATTGGAATATATTGTTAAAAATGTGTGTAATTAAGTTGGTATGTGTGAAGGGTAACACCTGCGTCTCCTATCAGAGATCGGACCGTTACGGTTTATGGGGTTCTTACCAAAAACAATGGAAATGGCAAAAAGTCGACATGCGGGCCAGGTACCAGGGGTGCAGGGAAGGGTAGGCGTGCGGGTCGCGACGGGGCACCACAATTTATGATTGCGCCGTGTCAGAGTGCTAATGAACGCACTCTGTTGCTCTTTATTGAGATAACGCTCGCAATCGATGGCCGCGCCAGTATCGAGTCATTACTTATTGCGTCGCCCGATCTCGCGTGTCCCTTTATAGATATTTTTTTGCTCACCACATTCGTGCAAAGAAACTATTATTAACCATCCTCTCCATAGGTATGAGATAAGCTAATCCATAAACTCGTACCTCTGTCGTGTAATGAGAATATTCTCATAGTTAACACACTGTTAAAATAACACACTGTTATAAATATAAATTTCATTATTCTCATTGCGTGTTATTAACTTTGTCACTCGCCTTTGAATATTAATGACTTTCGGACATTGGGATTGCATTACACGCTTAATTGTCTAGTTAGAATTGATTAGCAATAATTTCTTTAATTAGTGCCGCGGTGGATGCTGCAACTTTGAAATTTTAGTTCATTAGTACATTAATATTGTTTCTAATTTACATAAATGCTGTTCTCTAAAAAATTCTGATTTTCATCAATTTGAGCATGCATTATCAATTCATAATCTCTAATCCACAAAATTGACACATGACATATTGAATACATTTTTATATGAACGGTGTATTAAGATCTCTTGTCGTCCGCATCCCGAAGACTGGTACGTATCGACGATCGAATCGCGCGATACGGGGAGTGAGAATGATATCATCATTGGAGCCTGCGTGTGCGCGGCCACTAGCCACTGTGTACACAGTGGGTGCTAGTTGTCGGCATTGTGAGTTTACTTTATCGTACGCGACGCCACGTGAGAAGTTACGAGACAGTCTCATTTTAGCCAGATATACACGCACCAACTGCAGGTACTAGTAAACCAGTACAGTAGAAGTAGATAGTCAGTACAGACAGTAGTAGTAGTATAAAATACTGCCTCAAATGCGAGCTTTTTAATATATGTTTGTATAAATGCAAATGTTGTCTCTAGCACCTAAGGCATATCGTTAGCAGAAAATTCTATATCACACAAAGTACATAAAAGTGTTTCACTCGAGTTTTCTGCTACAGGTATGATTAATTAAAATATCTGACATATTTATTGGTTGCATACAAATTTTCTGATTATTTCTCAAGACTGTTACATACATTTTATTCTAACGACACTAGGTGCTTCTAATACTCTATAAATAGCAGTCTGGACGATGTAATAAAACGACCTATTTTGATCTCATATTCGCAATTCTTTCGTGTTCCCAAATCTCAGTAATGAGATAATGCTAATTTCGAAACTTTTACACATGTGATCAACCTAGGGTAAGCTTGGAAGCCAATCGTGCCAAAGAATTTGCAAACGCATACAAAAATCTTTTTATCAATGATCTGTTATTACTCTTTCCGGCCATTTTATGACAGTGGTCGGTTACCGGCAGCTTCCATACAGAACGCGCCGCGTGCGCAGCGCACTCCCTCGATCCTATCGATCGATAGCCATTGTTCACAGCCCGCCATTTAACTGTTGTTAAACTTAACGTACACAGTGATGAATAGCGCGCCGATCCCGGGATATGTTTATCTGCGGACTGTCTTATAAGATATGTCATTTACAACTGGTTATCTTATTTGATATCTATTTGTTGCTTGTCGAGTTATTAGTAGTAAGGTCGATTTCATCACTTTCTGATTAGTTTGTGATAAGTGGAATATTTGTTGAATGTTGCTGCGGTGCTGTGGTTTTTTTACTTGTTTTAAGCACAGGATGTCTTAGGGTATGCTGCATTTGATTGGTAGCATGATTTGTTTATACCATAGCAGTAGTTATCATAACTATGCATTTGTTGTACAAACAAATCAAGCTGATTTCACACTTGTTGCTTAAGAAAATTAAATGCAGTAAGCTTTAAAACATTATCATATTCAAATGCTTATTTTAGTACCACTAAGCAATTTATTTTAGGCTTAAAAAAGTTTAAACTTTTTTTTTCTTTGTTACAGGTAATTTAACATACTAAAGTGAAGTACAAGATCTACTTAACAAACAAGTATCGGTCACAAGAAACAAATGGTAAAATAATTTGATAAACATTCAAGTAACCACTTATTTATTACTAGAATCTCCTTAACACCTATAAGACATTCTCAGATGGAAACTTATTAGATCAAGTTATCTGTCCTCGAGAATAATATTCAAATAAGATATCTCCATGATAATTCGCCGCAACGAAAGGGCCCACAAAGCATCTTTGAGCGAGGTGTATCGGACTCACATAATATAAGGATGGTCATCCAGGCTGCGGACAGCGCTGCACTTTGAATGCAAATATCCCACGAGTTATTAGTTGGGAATGTGATCATGACACCTGGTTCTACAGCTGGTTAATCATCTTCTTTCTAATTCATGTTGACAGAAACTTTTGATCTCTAAAGATGATGTTGATGAATAATGATGATGTAAATGGGACGCCACAGATTACCTTTAGTATTGCATATAATCCATTCGATATCTGGTCACCCCGTGTAAAGGGTCTACAGGTATATCTGTAGTTTTTATGGTGTACATAATAAAGAATATTCTATCTATAAAGAGGATGGCTAGAAATAAATATTATTACCTGTAACTCTCTTGGCTTTTGGCTACCTAATTTTGAGCTTGCATTGATGTATTCTACCATACTGTTTACCGATCACTGTCAGATTTTTTCTGAAGCTTCGTGCATCGTGATCACCAGGTGTCGCGCCGTAGTAATCTATATAGTTGAGTAGACGAATATTGTAACAACGAATTGAAAATGCAGGAAAGTCAATCTATGACATACTCTGTGGGGTTTGGTTAGTAGCTAGCCTCCGTATAATGTTGACCTGAGAAAGGATAAAGAGTCGTGGATTTATATGTATATAAGAGCACTGCATGGCTGAATATTCAACCATTACAATCTTTACATTTAATGGGGTATCACGTTACAAATAATAGCCATGCTCGATTGCTTTATCTCAAATTGGTGCTCGTTGCTCCATATTAGAAAATGAGTAAGATACGGTATGTTTTATGTTCAAGTATTCTATGGAAGGTGGTCCTTAGATGCGCGCGCATTAAGGTCTCATAAATCGGACAGGAGACAGGACCAAATGAGACGTCCCGACTGTGTATGGATGCCGACAAACAGCTTGGAGACTTGGATCAGAGATTAGAGACTTGTATTCGCACGAGTTTTTAACTTCTCTTGATTTAAAATTGTGTCAATTTATCTATGGCATTGAACTTTTGAAGTGATGCCATTAACTAAATGAAATAGTTATTTTTTTGTCCAGGCAATACATTAAACAGGTTCACAGTAGAACAGTAAGTTGAAGCGACATGAGTTACCTGTTACCTTAAAATATTACAGCTAGGTTAAAAGAATGTACGTAGGTATGTAAGTACCAGCGAGCTTCACCAACTACCAAACTACACAGTTAGTCTGTATCTTATAAAGCTTGATATCAAAATATCTCTGGATTAAAATCAGGCATGCGGCTATTCCAAATGAAACCAATTTAATTTATGTATAAGTAATTTATGTTGTATAACATGTAGTTGATTTGAATGTCTTTGTTCTTTTTGCAACTGGCAAAAAGAACAAAGACATTCAAATCAACTATGTATTTACTTTATGGCCGTCGTCATCGCAATACAATTTACCTATCAAAAGATAGAAGTTTACAAAATCACAATTTTCCAAATTCCATTGAAGAGAAGCCGCGGGCGGTCGCCAAGTTCTTACATAAAATAACAGTCTCTATAGGACGCCGATACGAACTAACGAGTAAATTACATGGCTCGGAAGTGTTTGCGGACCGCCCATCGCCCCGTCTGGCCCGATTTGAAATTCTGCACTGAGAAAATAGAGTAACTATTTTCGTAGTCAAACATACAAACATCGTACTTCGAAGGTTGTAGGAAAGTTAAATTTATCACAAGCTATTCGTGCGGAACTTGTTTTCTGTCAATAATTTCCTGCTAGTTGTTAATGATAATAAACTCGGTCATAATCGCAATCTATTTATAGACTCTCAACCCAGTGTCTATGTCATTGTACAAATAGTTAGTGATAATAGAACTACTATTTCGCTTATTCATCGTAAGCCCGGCTAGCTCAGTCGGTAGAGCATGAGACTCTTAATCTCAGGGTCGTGGGTTCGAGCCCCACGTTGGGCGCAACTTTTTGTATTATTTTTTGATTTAGTATGAGTTTTTGAAATGTTTTCCATTTCTTAGCATTTTTATTCAAAAATTGTTGCATTTCACTTTTAAATACATTTTTACATTCAAGCTATGCAATCAGTCGGTCGCGTAGTACCGTTAAAGGGTCAACGGATGGACAGACAACGCTATATAAATGTTTCCCACGTTCCGTAGTCACATGTATACACACGATGTTGATTGTGGTGACGTTTAATGTCGTTGAATTTATTTTGACTGGTAACTGTTCACTACTTATTAGCTGTCACCGTTCAAATCTATGTATAATACATTTATTTATTGTCTACATACTCGTAACTATTTTAAGTATATTTATAAACAAGCTGGAGATTTCTCTTATAGACATTTCAATTTTTCTTATTAGTTACGAAACTTTTCACACTCACAAGTGAAGAAACGTGCGTCAATGGTTAGGAAAAAGTTAAACATGCAACGTTCTCACGAGAAATCCTACTAGTACCTATAAATGCGAATTATGAAAAAGAATAAGCATGATTGTGTATCTAACATTTTACCTATCCATTGTATCATGTGATCAGCGAAACACAGTCAGTCTTAGACCCCTGACTTCATCAACAGTACACAATTTATTTGATCGTGAAAGGTTAGTCTACTTATTCATCGGCACTACATTCTTACTTTTCCTCATTTTAGTGTGGCTTCGTTATTATATGCTCTAGCGATCTATCAATGTGTTCGTAGTTTGCATTTCTTATAACAAAGATGGACATGTATTAAATTTCTTGCAACAGTAATCTCTTTGCTTAATATCCGTGGTTTACTAGAAAAATAAATGGATCGAGCTTAACTGTAATAGCAATAAGTAGATTATTAAGAAAGATTAAAAAAATATACGAGTCTTACATTTTGGCTTTAATAGTGTTTACTGAGAAAAGGCAAAGTACCTACCTTAATTAAGAAGTAGGTAGGTACTTATGCAAACAGTTTAATGTGACATTTCTTGAGCTTGTAGCTTATTATGCAGAAATGTTTGGACCATTTTTAATTATTGTTTATTCTTGATTCAATAAATTGTATTTCAGAATCATCCACTTAAGTAGTTCAGTTTACATCGCATTTGCATATTGATTATCCAAAATTAATTCTACTTATTTCACTTAATTTTAGCTTTCAGCAGTAAATACGAAACGGTCAACTTGTTTTTTTCCATGGGTGGGTAGAAAAGGAATTGTCAAATTAAGGAGTTAACGAGGTGGATCAAAATCCATAATTACCGTATTATTATATCCTTCATTACTGTTAATTGTAGTGGTTGATCAGATAGCCCATATTCAGTAGTAAACCTCTGTGTCCGACATTTATCTACTGTATAATAATGTGCCAACTATCCTTGCAGTCCTTATAAGGTAACGAGTCAGATCATGATATTTTCGCACATAGTTCATGAAATATTTTATTACAAATTTTTCGCACATAATCTTATCTAGAAATACGAGTACAATCTTGTGCATATTACCAATTCGTATTTAATGTTATACATATTTTAATATAGATCCAAGGAGTTCTGAGACTTGTATGCAAAATTTTACTAAATAAGTTTCACTATTCAATCAGGCTAAAATTAGCCACGCTATTAAGTATATACTTACTGAACACATTAAAATGTTAATGATTCTTGTATGTTCACTCCAAAAACTTTATCTTGATCCTTAATGACATTATGGTCTTTAAATTTACTCACTATGGCACACAGATTTAAGGTTTTGACCCTAAAGTGGATGCAGACTTTATGATTGTATACATTTTTTTCTTATGACGCAGTCATATACTCGTACAATCTTTTTGGGGTACTGCGAAAAGATTTTTTAGATTGCCTAGAACAGTAGTGGTCCAGAAATAATGGCTACGACTGAGACAGCACCTGTTTGAAATCACACAGGTGCTTTACTTCATGTGGTTTATATCATCACAACTGCTCTTAAAATTGTGAAGGAGCTTCGTGAAATGCATGGAATGAATAATCAAAAATTTGAAAACATGTGAAATCTATCAACCTACATTGGGCCCGCGTGGCGTATTACAGCCAAAACCATCTCACTGAGGGGAGGTCTGTGTCCCAGCAGTAAGAACATAACAGTCTTATTGTTTATGTGTTGTCTATGAACATCAGGTATGGCCGATCAGTGTTTTTTTTAATCATTATAAACTAGTGCTTGACTGCAATCCCACCTGATGGTAAGCAGTAATGCAATCGTTGATGGCAAAGCGCGCTAGTTTATTAAGCACTTTAAAAAACTTAGTGAATAGGAAGGAAGACGGCAGTTGATCCCTCAACTGCCGTCTTCCTTCCTATTCACTAAGTTTTTGTGGTGGTGCAATTTTAAACCCAACAGCACGACCAACGATGCTGCGCCAGAGGGAGATTGATCTGGAGACCCTCCACGACCAACCTCCCGACACAATAACATTTGGTGCATTGTACCCGGCACAAATCGCAACACAATTGCTCAGACCCGTCCACCGATTTTAATTGATTGACTGTTTGAGACCTTCTCATTTTCTATTCATTAGCTTCATATTGCTCGTTAAAGTTAATTGTTAACAGTATCCAACTTTATTTGTTTTTCTATAATAACAAATAAAAAAGTATTTTCGATTAGCCCTTGATCGCAGCCTGATTGCTCATAGCTAGACAAAAAAAAAAACACAGAAAGTGATTAAGTATTGAAAAGAAAACTGGGTGTCATTTAAAAGCGATACTAAGCACGCAAGAATAAATGTATCCGATTCACACCAGCGCCAAGCGATTTGTCGTGTTCCGGCATGATGTCTGGTGAAGCCGTACGGAGGACGGGTCTGAGCAGTTGTGTTGCGATGTGTGCCGGGTGTGATGCGCCTAATGTTGTTGTGTTGGGCTTTTGGTCGTGGAGGATCTTCAGATCAATCTCCCTTTGGCGCAGCATCGTTGGTCGTGTTGTTGGGTTTTAACATTGCATCACCTCGCTCAACTGCCGTCTTCCTTACTATTCGCTCAGTTTTTCAAAGTGAATAGGCTCTTAATAAACTAGCGCGCTTTACCATCAACGATCGCATCACTGCTTACCATCAGGCGGGATTGCGGTCAAGCGCTAGTTTATAATCATTAAAAAAAAAAGTAGCAACCTTGCGTACATAAGTGTGTATTTACTTTTAAATTGTAATAAAGATATTCGCACTGGAAATGATCTTATACGAAAATTATACAAAAGCTTTGTCCCTTGGTAAGTATGTTACATTCTCAGTTAAATGCACAGTCGTTGGTTGTCTCAGTAGGTAGCACGAACATTCCCCAAGTCACCCACGCGTTGTATTGTATTGTGTATTATAATGTACCCTATTTGTGTCAACTTATTGTCTTTGAATGTCAATATATCATTGTTAAGGATGTTGGACTATTGTGCTGTTGTTCTAGGATACGTAGTAGGTATGTCTTCTGAGATAAATATATCGAGAATATGAATAATTCTATTTCGGTTTGAGTAACAACCTGATTTGTTGTTTGATAAATGCCTTCATTGGGTGCCTTATTGTTTGACCAAATTCTTGTTACATTCATCTTGATTTACAATGACTCACTGTTAAAATATCATAAACACAAGTAGTGTAAGAAATGTTTTCAAGGCAGGTTCTTATTTAAGGTCAGCCTTCTCAAGATTTAGCACACGATAGTATCTTTTAATATCAGGTGGGCTGTTCATACCATTTACTTTTTATAAAATTGAATTTTATAATTTGAACTTTCCTTTGGTAAATAAAAAGGTTCATATAATTATGAATTTATAAGCGTTTAGTCAAGTCCACGTAATTATCTATATATTTAATGCTATGTGTAAAGCGATTCATGAGTTGGACATAATTTATTACGATAGATAATCAGTTAAGTAAGGTTGAGTGGATGTAAATGTTTAGCACCGTCGTAGGTCAGAGTGCTGGTTTCTTCATTACATTTCAATCTCAACAACCATGATTGCTTTAAGTTTAAACCGTTATGCAGAAACGTTCGCACTGCGCTACTTGAAAACGTTTGAGACTGGCTCTGGTTATACATAATTACTTTCAGTGTTCAACGTAGTACTTTGTTAATGAAAAATTAGAAATATTATAATGTCTTAATACTTTCCTTTTATTATACCGGGTGGTAGGGATTTCGACGCGCAACCTGTTACCATGGATTAAGTATCTACAGGGTTCTGGACAAAATTTCGGCTGTTTCCTACTAAATTGTGAAATGTATGTGGTTCAGAATCATGTACTTACTGAATCCATTCACTGGCAACAGAATATGAAGATTGAGACTGAGATCAGACGACCCAACTAGCAAAACAGTCCCAGAACTGGCACCTTTTAAGAGCGGTATAGGCTTAAAGCGCTCTTATATGTGTTTTAGAACATACCATCGATCCTATATTACTCTTAGACAAGCCAGTAGGCCTCAAGAACGCTCAGTCTTATAACCAATTCTCTTATACTATGTATATAAGAGCATTTAATAAGACTAGTTGCACGTAAGAAAATCTTACTCTTATATTGATATTTTCTAAGCTCATTTGAATTTATATTAGACTTGCTAAATGCTATTGTAAGAGATCAGACTAATATCAGCATAGCGTAAGAGTACTGTGGGTACTTGCATTTCTGATCTTATTTGAAATTAATATAAGATCAATAGCACTGGATAAGTGTGATATTAGAGTGATTTTGGATCAACATATTTACAGTAGGTACAAAAGACAAGACCCATATAAGAGCGTTTGATCTTAGATCGATTTTGGTAATAACTGTTTTTTTTAAGAGAAATTTTGCTGGCCATATTTTCTTTAAAAATTTTAAATTTAATAGTTATAACGGATTACAAAAACTGGAAAAGATTCATGAATACTGGTGGCTACACGAGGAAAGTTGTTAAGAAGTTCAACGAAATTTTAAAAAGAAAAACATATATATCGCTGCCTTTTTTCTCTTTCTCGATTTAAGGTTTTATGTAACAATGCGAGGAACCCTAATTTATTCTAATATGTAGTTATCCTTAGTATACCGAATGCTAAAATAAGAGTAAACATCTTATATTACTTAAAAGTGCGCTTGTAAAATGCAGCTATACTAATGGCGACACTATCGATACAAATTAAAAAATAATTTTTTTACGAGCTCATGAAACACCATTTTTAATAAGCCGCATTAATTTTGAAGTGGAAAATCAGGTCTAGTTAACAGTAAATAATAAATTCCAACACGTTTACTTATCTTACAACTACTTATATAAACAACGTAGCATAAATATTATAAGTTTACGCAAATTATTTTCATTTCAAACCAAATAAACACTTACGAACTTTGGATCTGACGTAAAATTCTCAAAATATTCTAACCTTAGACCAATATAAGCCTATGCAGGCTTAGAAGATACTTCGTAAAAGTAATATTAGCGTAAATTGGCTTAAATTAGTTTTGGCTACATTTCAGTAAGTGCAAACAGCATTCATATAGACTGATATTAGAACGATATAAAACTAAATATGCTATAATGCCCAAAGGCAGGCCTATATCATTATATAGGAGTGATTTAAGAGCAAAAAGCAGTAGTTTTGAGATTGATGTCAGAGCAATTTTTGCTAGTTGGGTATGAACGTTCAGTAACCTCCGTGGCGTAGCGGTAGCGTACGCGGCCGCTGCGCAGGGAGGCGCGGGTTCGATCCCCGCGCAGCAAATATTTGTATGTGTGCATGTGGCATGAGGAACAGGGAGTAAAGCTCACTCATCCTCCATAGAAAAGGGAGGATCCTCCAACCAGACGGGTGTTATGTCTGGCGGGCACTTGCCCGATGGTTGAAATTGGCAAGTTGTATGTATGCTAATTGCACGGTAAACTCTGATTGCGAGATGTAGAATTCGTGTGACGTCAGTATGACGCGTCGTTCATTTTGTGGCGTTTGTAGGTACCGCTACATCACTCTCCTCCGGAGACCGGAGGTCGATAGTGGGCTGAGTCTTGTATCTTGTGATTCTTGCTAGGCCAGCTGAGGTTCCAGTGAGTCGGAACCGGTTGCCGCGTAGTTCACGGTGAGTCGGAACTGTCTTTGAAGATTCCCCAGTGAGTCGGGGTGGTGGGGCGCTGCGTTGTACTCCAGTGCGTCGGATGTCGTACAGCGCCGGGTTGAGGCTGCGTCGAGGTTGCTGATGAGGTTGAGGGTGATGACCAGGTATGCGCGGTCGTTGCATGCTTGTGGTCAGGATACCCGAAGAAGTGGGTGCTGGCTGGGTGGGTGATTTGCCGATGAAGCTTGCGGGAGTGATGATGATGGTTCACGCTCAAGTTGTTGCACGAAGGCTGCGCTAAGTTCATGCTCGGGGTCACCAGTGTGAGGGGATGAGGAACAGGGAGTAAAGCTCACTCATCCTCCATAGAAAAGGGAGGATCCTCCAACCAGACGGGTGTTATGTCTTGGTGGGCCACTTGCCCCGTTGGTTGAAATTGGCAAGTTGTATGTATGCTAATTGCACGGTAAACTCTGATTGCGAGATGTAGAATTCGTGTGAAGTCAGTATGACGCGTCGTTCATTTTGTGGCGTTTGTAGGTACCGCTACATCATCACTCATCCTCCATAGAAAAGGGAGGATCCTCCAACCAGACGGGTGTTATGTCTGGCGGGCACTTGCCCGATGGTTGAAATTGGCAAGTTGTATGTATGCTAATTGCACGGTAAACTCTGATTGCGAGATGTAGAATTCGTGTGACGTCAGTATGACGCGTCGTTCATTTTGTGGCGTTTGTAGGTACCGCTACATCACTCCAGTGTGGGGGCATGAGGAACAGGGAGTAAAGCTCACTCATCCTCCATAGAAAAGGGAGGATCCTCCAACCAGACGGGTGTTATGTCTGGCGGGCACTTGCCCGATGGTTGAAATTGACAAGTTGTATGTATGCTAATTGCACGGTAAACTCTGATTGCGAGATGTAGAATTCGTGTGACGTCAGTATGACGCGTCGTTCATTTTGTGGCGTTTGTAGGTACCGCTACATATGCATGAATATGAATATTTGCACTGGTCTGGTCGTGCCTCGGAAAGCACGTTAAGCCGTTGGTCCCGTTTGCCATACGAACATCTAGTGCCAGTCATTACGGGTTGTTGGAGCCCTAAAAGTCCAACAATTGGTCTAACTGCAATGCTTCGATGTCGCCTTCGGGTTAAAGAGGTCAGACGGCAGTCGCTTTACGGAAAATATCGAAGTTAGCCGAAATCAGCAGTTACAGGTAAAGCGGTCCCCACACTCCAAAGCTGAAAAGGCTTCGGATGCGACTGGGATTAACGCTGAGATGATGATGATGATGGGTATGAACGTTCATTGTCTCCCAGGTTGCGTATAAGAGCAGCATACATCGGTATGCAGCTCCTGTAAATTTTTCTACTAAAAACCTTAAATAAAATTAATTTTATAAATTAGAAAGTTTGTGAGGATGTGTGGATGGATGTTCGTTTGTTATTCTTTCGCGCAAAAACCACTAATTAGATTTTGCTGAAATTTGGCACACAGATAGTTTATAACCAAGAATAACTTATAGGCTAGTTGTTATACAGATATTATTACGAGATTGGGGTATTTATAAAAAATAAACGTTTGATTTGATATAAAAACCGCGGGGCGAAGCTAGTATTACTATACATTATATAGGTATATAGTGTTACTAGCAAACTAGAAAGTACTAGGTAGATACCATACTACTAATAAACTTAAATAAGAAAATCGTTCAGTCATTGTTATAAACGTGAATGCTGAAACATTTTACTACAGAGAACACTATGTTTAACAATGTGTGTTTAAAATAATGTCACTATAATGATATTGTTTTTACAAAGAGAGCTTTTGTACAGTTTTTATCTTATACCTTCTTGTGCTCGGAAAAATATCTCGAAAAACACACCAATTCATAACGCGTTAACAAAAACAGTATTGTAAGACATCGCAAAACTGTATCAAAGTTGTATCTTCATTTAAATATAAATAAGAAACGATGACGGGAAAAAGGTAAAAGAATGGAATCTCTGACAACGTAAAAACATCAAGCGGTTCAATCACTCTCCACAAGTGAAATGAGCGACTCATAACAAGCGAAAGATTGAAATGAGATGATAAGGGCGGAATCAGAAATCTTGCCGAAAATACGTACCTACCCATTATGAGGCGGCGGTAATTTTATAAGGGATTCCTTGGTTTGATATGGGGCCAATCATTAACCAGAGCCAAGCGTGCTCTCGGTACATCGCCGCGGCTTTTTGCAAGATCTACGAGAGATATCCATGAGCTTAAATATGCGGAGAGTTCTGTAAGCGGATCAATGTGCGCACAGGCATTTTGAAATCCAATCCCCTAGCACTTTGATCGAATCTCTTGTCTTATTATAAAATTCTTAGGATTTAATTCTGTCTTCATATATCACTTTGAAATCTCTTCAATGTTTGCCAAATTGAATGTTGTTTATCCTCATGTGTTTTATATTCACGAGTCTTCAGTAAAATCGTACTTTATTGTTCCGTGCGTCTCGCGTCGTCGGGGCGGCTCGTTAACGCGACCTTTCGGATATTTATTGTATCCTCTCGAGAAAATACAATTTCCAAGTCGAATACCAATAAATTTGAACTGTACACACTCATTTACATCTGTGAAAATTAGATCTTATTTTTTAGAATTTCTGTAAATCAACAAACATTTATGGAATTCATGTTTAAGGCATAAGTTCCATAAACTTTTTGAGGATTATTCGAGAATATAATCTAATTTTTATCTGTCAACGTTCGCTTGCTGGTTTTAATGTGATCTCACAAAACTTCACGCGCATGATTCACTCGTGAGTCAAGTATAAACATAACGAGTCGCGATTGTTACGGAAAGAACAATCCAACTGATACAAGATAAGAGCGCATGCGTGAAATAAATTTATTTACAACTGGTAACCGAATGATATTTCATTGCAGCGTCATCACAAAGATGTTAATGCTTTGTGGACATTATAATGTGAGCATGAAAACAAGCGCCCTAATTTTTAGTGTGCTTTGATCTACAGTTGGATTTTTTTCTGCAAATCATGGGCGTTGAAAAAGTACAGTGGACACGATTTATGGTGTCCATACTCCAGAAAAAATACACATGCAAGCGATAAATCGCTCACTTGTAAGTTAGAAATAAAAAGGTAGCAGAGCTCGCTCTGCGCTCAACAAATAGGCATCCACGAGATTCGTGTCTGCTAGTCGATCATTTTGTACCGTTCCTTTACATATTGTTTCGTCCATAAGCGTTGAGTATGAGATGTGTAAACGTAGGATTGAATTTCCACCGTTACTTTGGTGCCTGTAGCAAAATACCATAAAGTGATAAAGTATTTTATGAAAATGTTTGTCGTGTGTGACATGCTTAACATCTCAAGGCTCGTTAGTGTTGATTGACTATACGGTCAGCCCTTGTATCCCACATACGCTTGAAAGTGAAAGGTTTACTTACCCTTTGGGCGAGAATAAGCTTACGATTGGAAATAATTTTTAACTATGCAACTGTACAGTAAAATTTCGCATTGAATTGAAAAATTACTGGATACGCTGGTGAGAATTTTAATACCAGAATTGAAACATGTAGGATGACATCAACTATGGGTATCTTTATAATAGCTAGCAGTATACCAATAACTCGAGCACCCATGTTGGTAAGATCTCTTGGTCATCTAGTATGAACGTCTATTGTCAACACGCATATATTAAGCTTAACTACTCCTACAGTTTATTACCTTTATCAAGACGCGAGTGTAGGTCTCGTAAACGAATAGGGTACTTTTACTTGAATAGGATTACCGTTGCCTCTGTTATATTTCTTTTTCAATATCGACATTGCCTTTAAGTTGTCTACGACTAGGTAGGGGCATCGCGTGTGGTGAGCCGCTAACACTTGATATACGATCGTCTTAATCACCACCTCGTTTGTATGAGATTTATGTCACACCTGTTGCGCCAATTATTTACATTCGGAAGTCATTCTGTTCGGATTGGGTGCGTTTCTTTGGTGAGTTGAGGTTTAAACGTCTTGATAAGATGCGCAAGTGTGGAGGACTCGGTATAATATAACCATAAGACATTTTATATATATATAACGAATATTTTAGCTTTGCTTTAGTTACCAAAAACATATAAATAGTATGATTTCTAAATGCTTTGGTTATGTTGAATCATATCATAAACTGTACGTTGAACACGATGTTGGCATTATGAGGCTAGAATTGCTTTCTTGGCATTTACAAGATGCACAAATTATCTAGAAGCCTCATGAATATGACATCAATAATCGGCTTATCCTCATAATTCGAATTAGAGCTGTTGAAAGAAAATGTAAATGAACTATGTCATATCATATTATGTGATAAAATATTGCACCTACAAATATTTTCTTGACCGTTCATAAATTACACATATGTATATTCTAGATGATTTAATACTGGTTTTGCCACGATGTATTTACACTACTTTTGCAAGCTCAATAATAAATGGCGTGGGTATTTTTTAAATCGAGCGTAAAGCTCGAATCCCTTCATTAAGTCGAGTATCAAGTTGCCAATGACGATAATTTGATAATTGAGAGTGTCATAGTCTCTCGCGCCGATGCTGATACCTGCTGTATTGAAATATTTTATTTTTACTTGACTTGGTGCTTCGCGAGCAATTTCAGTAATTTTTCACAGCTTTATCTTTGATATATAAAAGTGTCAGAATATATTTCATAGATACACTAGGCATTTTCCTTTAAAGTTTTACTATCAAGATCTAACGATAATTGAAAACGTAGTCTACGGCACTTTGGTATTACCTAGCGATTTATTTCTCAACAAAATTCCGTGTAGATATCGCGCCATGATGCGAAATTAATGTTGAAAATAATCGCTTGTTGGGTTTGTAGCTGTTTTTATGTAGATGTCGGTTGAGTGATAATTGGTACGTGTTGAAAATGACTCGATACCACAAGTTTAACACCTTCTCCACTCGTGTTTACCTAACATGTTTGCAATAACGCCGTTTTGTTAAAGTGCAAATGTTGAGTTTATTTTACAAAGACAGGTGCATGAAAAACCCATTAGTGGTTCCTCTTTGTTTGATGTCAAATTAAGACTTAATCTTACTATTTATTTAAACGACTAAACACATGGACGGCCAATAGATAGTAGTTAGTGAACATTACGTATTATTGACTAGTCAGTTGAGACAACTTTGCTATCAGAATTAAATATGGAACGTCAAGTTCATAATAATACATAATGTGTGAATAATAAATGTTACATGCTACAAATTAAACCACACGATACCAACTAAAATAAACTAAATAATAATTGTTGCCAACAGCTAAATCAACATGTATTTAGTACTATTGAATATGTAGATGGTAACATCACATTTCTCATTCGTAACACTTACACTATTACACACAGACGGTCCGACCGCCAGTCCCGCCGTGATTTATCTGCCTGCATCTCCGACCTGCGAACAGCTCGTTTATTGCCCGCTTGTTATTTATAATTTATTTTTAACGGTCACCGATTTGTATCCGTATGTATACTATAAACAGGAATTCGTGGCCCCCACGGCTCGAAAGTACCATATAGTCAATCCGTATTACGTGTTAATAATTATGGATCAAAATTGTTTAATTTTCCTGCGTATAAGGTGCAATTGAGAACAAGTTCCAAGTGGTTAATTATGCTATAATTCGTTCATAACGGACTGGCCTCCTTTACTAAAACTAATATATCAATAACTCAAAGCATGACTGCCTATTTTATTTTAATTTGATCCACGTTTTTCTTAAAAATGTGTTTCAGTAATTCGTAACTGGTTATTTTCACACCTTATCTTATTCAAAACTGACGAATATTTTTTTATGAAGGCTGACAACATTAATTAACTCCCCATGCAAACATTTCACAGAAAACAGTTAGTTATTGAAATACTTCACAATGTTCATCGAGTCTCTGACATTGTTAAACAAGTACCTATTATCAGATATTTCTAGACTGTTCTCCACTCATCAACTTACGATACACTTTGGCTAGTGATTTGACCATCAATACTCGCGGCAGATTTACAATACGGACAGATAATTTATAGCGTTGTTCGATCTAGATGTAATTTAATGTCGTCGGTATACATAAATCACGGTCATCTACCGCCTGGAGATCAGGCACAGGTCTGCTTCACCTAATAATGTGAGGCGTATTATCTTTTGGATCGTTGACCTTCGTAATTAGGCTAATGTGTGGATAAATGGTATGTCTTTATCAGGTTGTATGTCACGATAAGCTATTTTAATACTTCCCTATATCTTTATCTATTTTGGTGTTATTTTTGTAGGACCTAGTTATAACTCATCAATATCATGTAAATTGGGGTAACATGCGTAAATTACTTTTATGAAATATATTTATTTTCAATTATCATCATCAGCCTAAAGTAGCCCACTTCTGGACATAGGTATCTCCTATTGCACGCCCCTCAATTCGATTTTCGGCAAGTTTCATGCAGCTGCTACCAGTCATTCTGCGGAGATCGTCGCTCCAACTAGCCTGAGGCGTCATACCTTACGTTTATCAATTCACGGTCTTTACACACGTCTACCCCAAGGTCATCGGTTCTACGACCCATTTTTACTTATAGTTTAATATACTGATTTACCTGTATTCCTTTGTTTTCACACTCATCCCAAACATCGTTGAAGTTTCTTCACACGGTCCAACGGTGATTACAGGTAAGGTCCGCCAGCCTACCCATCTCATTACATTGGACTTCTTAGGTTGGGTTATTTAAATGCCGCTTTTTTATTTAGGTGTTTCGAATAGTTTTAGTAAGAATAGTATTTACTGTACGGTAAGTACTCGGGCAATTATTTTTCCAAGTACAGGCCTCTAGTGCATTCAGGTTCTGAATGGTTGACTTGGACATCGAACTGGAGGAAATAGCGTCAATAAACAGGATTTATAAAATAAGTAGATGCGGCACGGTGTCCATTTAAATGTAGTAACGCGTGTTTCTTATTCTTTAAGTGTAAATTAGATTTACCTGCAGGAAAATAGAGAGAGTATATTTCGACGTAGGTGCTGGATGTATCATTGAAAATGTTCGATTTCTATTGTTGCTACAACTTGTCAGCAGCCGATACTGCAGGCCAAAACTAGGCGCACCAAATTGCAGTAATTGCAACTTATGTTGTAAAATTGCCAAGCCAAAAATTTACAAGTAATCACTGGGTACATACAAACTGATTATAATCAGACTTAATGATTATTCTTTTCTATTTAATTTGGCCTACTTGTTATATTTTTTTTGTGATTTCAGCAATACCTAGAGGTTTGTTAGGAACTGGAAATCGTTTGGCAAAGTAATATGAGGTGAATTGCATAAAAATTTCAGAGGAAATGAAGTATATCTGGGTTTCATTTAAAATATATTAATGAAGTATCAAAAGATACCTTATTTATGGGATGTAAGGCCTCTCATTATTATCAGTTCGGTGGCAGCTAAGCGACTAATCGAGCGGTAGCGTGTCGCAGAGCTAAGAATTGTCGAGCGGACACTTTTTGCCCTCTCATTCCATTCGTTAGCAGGCACACTGCACCGCCAACTCGGAGAGAATTGTTGCCATATTTGCCTAGAAAGAATAGACAATGAATGATGCATTTTATTTTGATTTATTCATTTGATAGGTAGGTAGTCTAAGACAATTTATTTGTCGTAGCCAACTTTGGCGATTTGCATTAATTAAATAAACAGCTGCAAATAGGACGACTTCGTCTTAAATTAAGAAGTATTTGTTATGGACTCAGAGGGTTATTTAATTTCAAATGTATTGCTTATAAAAATATAAAGATACAAATGATCATTAATAATAACCCTTCGAATACATATTGTCCCTACTCATTATTTAGCGTTCGTAATGGCACTGCCGACAAACGCTACGTTTGGCTCTTTTCATGAACAAGGTTTACATAATTTGTATTTTTTTAAATAATCTCCCATTACTACTTCATTATCCAAACAATAATAAATATGAGTAAAACAGACAGGCCATTTATGTGCCAATAACGGTGTTTATTAATGAAGCAGATGTCTAGCACAAAAAGTTCTAGTGCATATAAGAGGCATGGTGACAGCTACTTGCTTGCATACTCCACGCCCTATATGGAAGGTAAATAATTTGTTTGCGCCCCAACAATTTCTTTCAAGAGTACAACCAAGTGGGCAGACTCAATTCATATAGAGATAAACAGGTTGTACACGTACAATACAGATTAAGCGTTTCTTCCTAAAGAGAAATTATTATTGAGTGCGCCTCGAAGAATATTATTTTTCTCCGAAAAAGATAGATCGCTTAAGCGATTTTACGGGAAATTAATTTTGGCAGTGAGCGACAGGATTCGCAGGGCGCTCCGCTGCATGCGTCGTCGCGATGGCATGTTACACTTCCCGATAATGACGCATACCATTTACTCAAAGGCGAGAGCTAAGGTTGTAATTCAAGTGCCTTATCGATACTTCCCAGTAAACATCGCAGCCCATGTGGTAACTAAAATTTAATTCGAAAAATCAAAGGAAATCCCTCCACTGTAATTCTTAGGACCAAATCGTACAAGATTGTGTATGCGCGGGCGCAGGTACCGTCCCAGTTGTTGCCACAGTCGGCTTAGCCGCAATTAATCCACTGTAATGCTATACGAGCCTCCTGTCGTCGGCGACGTAATACATCGTGATTTACGCGCAACGAACAAGCTGTTAATCTTATTACCACTTTCAATAACTTTATTATCGAGTGTTCGATACAAATGCCCTACGAACCAATATATACCTTGAACGCACCACGCAGAGAGATCATTTGCATTTACAAAAGCTTAGTTGGTAGGAGTTAGGAAGCTTCCCACGAAATTTATTTTAGTAGACTTAACGATTGTGTCCGCTTTACCAAAAATGGAGAGTTAATGCGCCCGTTGCTTAACTTCGATTAAACGGTTATAAAGGTAGGCTTAACAATTTGATCCTGGTTAAGGTCTCCAATTTCAAACTTAACATTTCGGCTTCGTGTTACGTTCATATGCATTGATATAAAACTAAGAATGTTTTTTTGGTAACCTTTGCGTTTTGAATAATAATAGAATCACCTTCAAAGACCAGCAGCATGTTCGTGTGAAAACACTTCTTATTCAACCCACAGAGGCTCGAGGCGGTGGTAAACACGATTCAAATTCGACATGTTATCCCCTAAAACATACCACTAATAAGATGCAAATGATGAGTCCGGCGGCACGGAAAACAAAAAACCGCTACTCTGAAAAAGGGATATTTCCAGTGAGCTGGTAATTTGCATATATTTTCGTAATAACAACTTCCGTTTGGTGTGTAAGCGGACGTGTCACGAATTCGAGCACGTAACTACGGTAGCATCCGATCAAGGTTTATTATTTCGCCCCCAGCTCTTTGACACTTCCATATTGTTTTAATGATCTTCCGTTGCGAGACACGCCAATAATACAAGTTTTTAAGCTATTGCATAGCTTCTATCGCGGGCCTTGAGCGCGGGGACCGAATCCAGAAATTCCGTAACGAAAAAACCTCACGCTCCCCATCGTCTAACGTCGTTTCAGTTCGGCAGTCTTCGGCACGGTATGTTTGTGTGCGTGCGACTACATCTTTTGAAAACAATTTATAGATTTTCAAAAAGAGCATGCATATTGCAGGGCGCGAACTCAGTTCTACTCACTTGCCATGTCACTGCTAGTCGCGATGTGCTAAACTTGCGATTAATTTTCTCTCTGAAATAGGTCTTCTATAGAGATATGTCATAGACGTCATCGACGTTGTCATGGCTACCTTAAAAACTTTTCATATAATTAATTATTAAGTACTTTTATTCAAATTAATTTAGTAGTGTTTTAATAAAATAGCGTTTTTTTAACGGAAAAGCTAAGATGAACGTCACGCTAATTTTTCATTGGACTTTTAAATTATTTATAGTGTTGTTTACTAAATAAAAGCGCGTGATTTTATAGAGTAAAAAGTGCTCATGCGGCCGTTTTTTCAATTGTTGCAAGAATTCAAAAGACTGTCTTTAAATAGTGTTCAGACGATTGCTCAAAGTGTATTAGATTTCATTAGTAATAGAAATGGCATTTCAATAATGACTTTCAACTGCCAAAGTCTAAATAGTCATAAATACGATTTACAAGATTCAGTTACGAGACAAACAAATGTGTTACTTCTTACCGAAACTTGCATGACGCATGATAATCCAATTAAAATACCTAATTTTAATTGTATTGTTCAGTTCAAACCAGATACTGTTTCAAAAGGTGGGGTAGCTATTTACCAAAATAAAAATGATATTACTAATATTATGACTCCGAATATTGAAATAAATATTGCACACGTTAGCGATGTTAATGTTAGGCGCTCAGTTGTTGGAGATATTTGTGCGTGCTTATGCAAACTTAGAAATGGCCTACAAATAGTTATGGTAGCAATTTACATTTCTCCGAATTCAAAATTGGACGAGGTAGAGCATTTTATTCATCGCACTTTACTGGAGTACACTGAAGAAGGCTCGAAAATACTTGGTACAAATGGTAATAAATTTCCACTTATCTTGGCTGGCGATTTCAACATTAACTTCGCTGATAAAAAATCAAAGCGGTTGACAACTTTTCTATCAAAAACATTGAATTTGAAAATGAATAATGATCCACAAGAGTCCACAACAAAATATGGGACCACCATTGACGCGGTATTTTCTAGGTATTTAGAGGATATTAAGTCGCAAACTTATGTTTCTTATTTCAGTTATCATAAACCTATAGTTTCAATGATAAATATTCCTGAATAACCAACAGCTACTGTAAGGTAATAAAACCCAAATGTATTGTAAAATAATAAAAATATTTTAAATAATATTAACTTTTTATTTATTTAATAAAAGAAAAATTTGTTTTCTTATCGGTCACCACGCTCAAAAAGTGTAACTTGAATTAATATCAAAGAAAAAGAAATACTGCATAAATAAAATAAACAAATAATTATAATTGCATAAATTGATACAAAATGCTATGCAATAGCTTTACCGCGGCAGTCCCCGAGTGCCACACGTCTTTTTTTTTATAATTTCAAACTAGTCCTTGTCCGCAATACCGCCTAATGGTAAGCACTAATTTATAATGATTAAAAAAAAACACTGATGGGCCATACCTGATGTTCATAGACAACACATAAACAAGAAGACTATTATGTTCTTACTGTTGGGACACATACAGACGGATGGTAAGCAGTGATGCAATCGTTGATGGTAAAGCGTGCTAGTTTGTTCAGAGCCTATTCACTTTAAAAAAACTGAGTGAATAGGAAAGAAGACGGCGGTTCAGCGAGGTTACACAACTAACGATGCTGCGCCAGAGGGCGATTGATTTGGAGATCCTCCACGAACAAAGTCCCGGCACATCATCATTTGTGACATCGTTCCCGGCACGCATCGCAACACAACTGCTCAGGCCCGTCTTCCGTACGGCTTCACCAGACGTCATGCCCGAACACGACGAATCGCTTTGAGGCAAGACTTTGTCTGATGGGCGGTAACTTCTGCCAGCGTGGCGGCCGATGTTATGGCCAACCACCGAGTAAAAGTTGGAAAGACATGTCGTTTGAGTCTTGTTCTGAGCGCATCTTTAATATTCAGCGATAACGGGATGTTACTTGCTCGTTTCCATAATGCGTTGTAATTTGCCAACGAATTTAGCTTCATCCCTATTAATATTATAAATGCGAAAGTAACTCAGTCTGTCTGTTACGCTTTCACGTCTAAACCACTGAACAGATTTTATTGAAATTTGGTACAAGATAGAGTTGACCTTGAGAATTAACATAGTATAGTTTTGATTCCGGACTTTTTAAGAGTTCTCTTGGAAACGCGATATAACCGAACTCCACGTGGGCGAAGCCGCGGACGGAAAGCTAGTCGATTAATAAAATTAATAGTTAATGAAATCAAAATACACTGTAAAGGATACGTGAAAATATCTTATCTATACGTTCGTGGTCATCACAGTTATAAAAGCATTTTAAACGATCAAGCTGAGAAACTGTTTAAGCTAAGTTACTCAAAAACGTTCAATAGTTACAATCACAACCTTGTTTCACAATATTTTTATTATAATATTCACACGAGGGCTATATGTATATTATTTATTATGTATATTCTGCAGGATTGGTGGCGCCACGCTGTCCCACGACAGTTTCACGTCGAATCACGTGTATCAAATACATTTGTATTCAGTCTTTGTGTCTCCCAGTGCCCTACTCATTGAATAAAAATAATACAAGCTGTGTAGGTTATGAATTATTTATTTCATTTTTAATTGAGTGTTAAGAGTCATTGGTGTGGTCTGTCATGTGTAATTGCTTATTCATTGCTGCGTTTTGAAGTGTCTCACTGTGAATGCTATGAATAGCAAGTCTTGTAATGTCACTATTTTCTGTGATGGCAATGCGAAATAGTTAATGTTGACTTTTTCTTTTACGTCTCACCACAATTTTGAAACAAATTAAACTTGTAGGTGGCATGGCGGTTACATTGGCCTCGCTGCTTCCACAAAATTTCACACTTCCTGATGAAAGTTTTAACACAATTACCCGGTCCACGACCATTTCCCCCGGCCCTCGACGACTGGACAGGAAAAAACTTGGCAAAGAACAAACTAACCAACAGTCCAATTTAGCGACATCCGTATAAAGTTTAATGTACCCAATCTGAAATGTTGCCGTATTTTCGCATTTTAACTAGGCACACGGGGAGCGTATTTTGTTATTCTTTGTTTTTATTATGTTATTTGAAGCCGGTGGGTTTATACCCCAAGCAGTATCAAAACACATACACAGTGGAGATACACAAATTTATCTGCACCAAAATACTTGACAATCCTGGCTGTTTACAAAGTTCGACGCTGATGCCAATTGTCTAGAGAGAGAAGATAAATATTGATTGGTAGATTCAGACAGGTCGTTGGCAAACGTCCGAATTAGCTCAAAGTTGCTCCTTTGATCGTAGTTCCGGTGTTAGTCGGTCGGTGTCAGTTGTCCTGACCAATTCGAAAACGTTATTGTGTTCCAGTTGCAATTGGTGATGTTTCCGATCTATTTATTCATGAAAGTGAATCTTTGGACTTGTATATTATTAGTTCTACACAAATAGCTTAATATTTTACTATTGCTTGTTGAGAGTTAAGTATAAACAGTGTCGTGTTATGAATTTTTAATTACATTAAAATTTCCGTCAACAAGAGTTTCACTTCAACGCCGTTCCTAGAGGCAGGCGAGAAAATCGTCTTTTATTCCCGTCGCGTACGACCCTCTAGATCTAATCAAAATTTAGCAAATTTGTTTACATACATCATGCGGCGGAGCGTGGTGTATCACGATATTCCCCACACGTAAACAGTGCCGCGCCAGCGATGACACCTCCTTTTGATGTCCCTATACTCCACATATACGAACCCCGAGCTAATAAAATGTCACCGGCTATGTACGAGACATGTTTGTCATATAAACGAAATTTGATTTTGGCACGATTCCGTATTCCAAACCAAATTTGGTCTCATTTTTGTTTGTAACACATCTGAAACTATTTCCTTCATCCCTCCGAGAGTTTGGGTTGAATGAATGTGGGTTTTCTCATGATGGCTTTTTGTGCCGCCTAAGCGACGTTCATGAGGTTTTTGTAGTTAATTGAGTATTTTAAGTGCCTAGGTACAAATTATAAAATGATTGCTAAATTCACCTTCATAGGCTCTTGATTTAAGTAGCTACTGGGCTATTTAATCGTTCAACGATAAGATAAGATAAGATAAGATAAGATATTTTATTTGCTTAAAACATGGTATACAAGGTGATATAAAAAAAAAAAAAAAATTCGATCGAACATGTTTTGCTTAGTACCTAAAGCATGCAAAATTATTACATTTGTTAACATTGAAATAATAATAATAAGTCACATTGGAATTCCATTTAAAAAATCATTGATATAATAAAAGTTATTATTATTGAGCCATTTATATAATTTAATTTTAAATAATTTGCAATTTAACGTTTTAAACATACTTGGTAATTTATTATACAATCGCACACACATAGCCAGTGCATTTTTATTATATTTCGCTGATCTAGGCAGCTCATCCAGCACAAGTCTGTATTGATCACGCCGACTTCGAGAGCTTATTTCCTGAGCAGTTTTAAATAATTCTTTATGTTTTTGAACAAACATGCATACTTCATAAATATATAATGAAGGTAGTGGTAGCAAACCAAGCTCCTTGAATACAGGTTGACATGAAACGTCAGATGGAATTTCGTATAGGGCACGTATACATTTTTTTTGGGCTACAAATGCTCTATTGTAGTCCGTACTATTTCCCCACATAAGCAATCCATACCGTAGGGTGGACTCAACGTATGCGCGGTATAACATTACAGCCGTTTTTATATTGGTGACTTTCTTTATTTGTCTCAAAGCATAGACAAATTTATGTATCTTACAGCAAACAGCATCAACCTGAGCTTTCCAGTCTAAATGTTCGTCAATAATAATTCCTAAAAACCTAGTTTGTGTCATATGCGCAATTTTCGGTATGTCCAGTTTAAAATTAAATAAGTTATTATATGATTGATTAAATTGTATATATACTGATTTATTAAGGTTGATACACAAATTATTATCATTCAACCAGTCAATTAAATTATCTATTGTGTTATTAATGTCCGCTTCATGATCCAAAATTGATTTAAACTTTTTATTGGTTGCAACGATAATAGAAATATCATCGGCAAAGAGGAAGCATTTATGATTGGTTACATTAACTATGTCATTTATGTATAGCAGGAATAAGATAGGACCCATTATACTACCCTGGGGGACGCCGCATTTTAAATGTATATATTCAGATGAATATTCCGTCATGTTCCCGCTTTCGTCAAGTTTAGAAACAGTGACTCTCTGTTGTCTGTTAGCTAAATACGACGATATCCACTGAAGCGGCACTCCTCTAATACCGATACTCTCAAGTTTAAGTAATAATAGTTCATGTGAAACTAGGTCAAATGCTTTTTTTAAATCAAAAAATGATGACGATGATAACAACTTCACACGGATGACCCTTGCTGCAAGTTGCAGAGATTATGTTAATTTGCCGAGTCTCTGTTATTCATGAATATGTGAATGACTGTGCTCACAGGCAGCCAAATGCCAGCTGCATTTGGCCGCCTCTAGCACTAAGGTTGAAGACAGTCGGATCGTGCGAAATTCGGATATTGAGCAACGCCTGTGAAGGAGAGGATCCTACATCACAAACAAAGAATAATAGTAATAATAGAATAATAGTAGTAGTAGAGAAACAAGAATACTACATCAATTCTATTGGAAAATAAATAGAACATTATGTCGTAAGCTTTATTTTAAAGTGGGTCTAGGCAAGTCCGAGTTGGACAAGATGCCGCTATCGGTATAAATTAGCCTCGGTGTCGTATCGCCGCGGAACAATACCGCTGTCACGGTGGCCGCCGTATCGACTATCCTGCTGTCCCTGGCCGTCCACTTTTCACACGAATAGGGTTGTTTAGGGGCTTTCGATCCTAAGTTCAAAGAATTTTGAAGTCTCTGTACCCGACGTTCTAAATAAAAAAACATGGTGAATGCCTGACGTAACTTTCAACTGAAGAAAATTTTGATCTCATCATAAAATAATAAATAAAATTCTAAAGCTTCTTATAAAAAACGTAGCTAAAATTCAAACTAATCGATATCCAAGTCATTAATTCAAAAGTTTGTACCAAATTCTATTTCAGTAACATGACAACCTTATAATCGACATCTCTCTCAGATATTATTTTAAACATTGTACAGATGCAGTATGGTTCAAATTCGGTTGTATTATTTGGTATTGTTTACGGGATAGGCTTAGTGTTGCGGTTGGCAGGTGACACGAGGCTCTATAAATCTATGCCGCACGGCCTATGTCGTAAACACAGCGAGAGCACAATCCTTCGATCTGAACTGCGACTGTTTCAATAACGTTCGTTATTATTTCAATAATTGAGAAGGTACACTATTTAACTTGCACTTGTACAATGGAGCTTGAATGTGGGAATGGCACTAGGCTGTTACACCGCTGTTTCCGGGTTCAAAATCCCCGTTTTGTTTTGAATATAGAACGAAAACTATAAAGTGTCTGCAGTTGGGCATGTTTCGTAATCGGAAAATTATAAATTATATTATCACTTAAAAAGCACAATGTAACAAAGTTGTTTGTTGTTGCTCCGAATAAAACCTCTACGAAACAAGAAAATATTAACCAATTGTGTATAACCTGCTTTAATTGCTATCAGATATTTATCGACTCGAGTTTTTCTTAAAGAAACAAACTCTCTGAACCACAAACGAGCGATTAGTGTACAACAAGTTCCTTACACGTTATACGGCGAGTATAATAACTTTCACCTATAGAGAATTTATTGGATACTGTCTCTAGTTGCTAAGTAGCTTCGCACCACGATGTACTCGGAGGCAGGTCCGTGCCTCGGGCTGTTCAGATTTACGAGGTGGCGCGCTCGTGCTGTGCCCCACCCCGCTCTCAGCATCCAGCCTCTCCCCCCGCTCTCGCCTGCATAGAATGCGGCTCCCTCGGTCACTCATTGTAACGGCTCTCAGTTAGTTATGAACTAGAAGCAAGTGCCGGACCTCTTACCGTTTCAATTGTAGAAACCTTTGAAGATAGCTGTTAATTGTTTAAGTTTGCAATAAATTCCAAAGCTTTCGCGTTTACGCCTTCTGGATTATCTTAAAGTATATCTGGAATTTGAAAGCTAGGAAAATAAACTCTAACGCCGGTTTCTAAAAAGGGGATAATTTTACTTAGATTTAGTAAAAGTTATAATCTCCGAATTTATTTTCCGACTTGCAACTGTACTTTGAATAGGTTAAGAGGATAGCTGAATCTTGTAACTTACTGGAATTCTTGTTTTGTTATCTATATCTGCTGTGAATCTTTGCTTCTGCTACCACTGTGAAGATTACAACTAGACAGAATTATATGTAGTCAAGGCATTTTTGCACTGGGGAGGTTTTATGGTCTGTTTTTTGCAAGTGCTTAGCTTAAAAAAATAGTTATTTTCTTAATTAGATAAGTGAAACAGCATTCCACTGCCACAAATGACTACCATTTTTTTCACAATAATCTGGTGCAGCTCGGTTTTTGCTGACCTTTAGCCTCCCTCAACTATTATTAGTATTAAATACTCACATTGTTTAAAGATTAATTCATGCTTAACCATTAAACTTTACAGCTAGAGCTCTAGTTGTAATTAACAACACTTTTATTTAATCAGGAATATACTCGTTCCCCGTGTTGTTATAAGAAACACGAGTTTGCATTGTACATACATATGTATGCAACAAACTCTTACATGTGCTTCAAGCAAGCTTGCGCTAAAAAGTGGAAAGACTAGTCTGTCCATCTGGACTGGTCCTTGTGTGATGTCACACGTCATACATACCGACCAACTTGTCACATGATAACTACAGTTCAATATTTAACGAGCTACAAATTGTTTTGAGACTTTGAAGCATCTGCGTTTTTTTTTTCGTTAATAGGTTAGAATCTTTTTGTTTATTAATTTTTGAGTTAATATCATAATCAACGGCCACTTTTATGGATCTTCTAGATACTTACTGGACAAATGGACGGTCGTGAAAGAATTCTGACAAAAGGTTTTCCCTTGTTTGCATGACGGATTTATCGTGAGCACTATTGCCTGTAAACCTTTGTAAAACGTTTTTACAGTTTATAGCATCATTATTAATAAAGGACAAAACTGAAAGCAAATTTACTGTAAAATTGCTGGATGACAATGATAATATTGTATTCCTTGTGCCTTGAACAGAAGTTAGATAAAGAAAATCGTGTTTTAGCAAGCTTCTTAATAAAAGAAAATTCTCAAAGTAATTGATAATTATCCGCGAAATAGGATTAGAGAATGTTATACTTACAGCACGAGCAGCTAAGAAAAATTACATAAAAAATACCCGTGTTTCTTCACTTGCTTGTGCGCCAGGGCCACGGTTTCTTTTTTGAAGCACCGGTCTTAATGGACCCCGGCACGATGTGCTGACATCTCTTTGAGGCGCGCGTGAAACAAAACCCGCCGTCGACCCAGGCTAGCCCCCTAATTGCGTAACACACTATTACTAAAAATTGGAATCATTCTGAAGCATATTATTGCTTACCCATTGCACCATACGCTCGAACAATATTTCTACTCGCCAATGTAAACACTTACCGATTTTAAGACATCGGTCTTCGTGGACCCCGGAACGAAGTGCTAACATCTCTTTGAGGCGCGCGTGAAACAAAACCCGCCGTCGACCCAGGCTAGCCCCCTAATTGCGTAACACACTATTACTAGCAATTGGAATCATTCTGAATCATATTATTGCTTACCCATTACACCATATTCTCGAAAGATATTTCTACTCGCCAATGTAAACACGTCATACCTACCGATTTGGATTTTTAAATAACGTAATGAATGTTATTAAACTGTCAAAATTAAACTCATTGCTACTGATAGTGTGTTACACAATTATCCTGCTGGTCCTTACCTGGCGGCGAGTTGCCCACTGCTCATCGCAAAATAGGCACCGTTAACAATGTTTTCGTATTTAGCTGGCAAATTTTTGGGGCGGCGAAAAGTTGCTCCTTAAAATAATTTTATATCTCGTAAAATACTGTATGCAGGTAATAATTACAGCATTAAATTACCAGGACACATTTAATATATAGGTACTAAACGCACTACAACATTATTCGGTCTTTTGAACCTTATAATACATTTAAATTTCATAAATCGAGCCATGTTAAATGGATTTTAGGTACTTAATGTCCTACCCATATTGCTAAGTGTAATCTTGTCAGTCCTGATTCCTTGAAGATTTAAGTAGTAATTAAAATGCGACTATAAGATTTACGGCTATAGAATCTAAGTACTTTGTTAAGTTCTTAGAATGTATGTATGGCCATATGTAGTTAGCAAATTGCACATTGTAACTGGCTGGTAAATGATTTGAAATACACAAGGGTCTAAAATTATCGCTTACACCTAACTTGTCTTACACAAGTATATTTTACGACTTTTTGCAAGATGTTGGATACCGTTAATTGAATAACTGGAAGTGATAAGATTAAAGTGCTATTATAAGGCTATAAACTATTAAATATATCCAAATTGTTAGAAAATATAATAGATTTTATGACCAAACATTTATTAAACATTCTATATAAGGCTATAAATATTAAATGTTATGACAGAAATTGTTTCTACGAAAAAGAAACTTGCAACAACATTGACATTTTTTTTAGGAACCATATCCAGCTTCGTTTACGAGATCGATAAAATTGCCATATTCGATATTTTTAACAAGGAATTATCACATATAAGGGATAAAGATTAAAATAGTCATGGTCCTTGTACCTTGTCCCTAATAATAAAACGTTTGCTAGACTACTGACAATAGAAGACTAATATATAAATATATATAAATAAATATATACGGACAAATCACACAGATTGAGCTAGCCCCAAAGTAAGTTCGAGACTTGTGTTATGGGATACTAACTCAACGATACTATATTTTTATAATAGATACATATATAGATAAACATCCAAGACCCAGGCCAATCAGGAAAAGATCGTTTCCCATCATGACCTGGCCGGGGATCGAACCCGGGGCCTCCACGTCGCAGTCAGGCGTGTTGACCGCTGCGCCACGGAGACCGACAAATAATGTCAGTTAAGTAAATTCAAATAATATTACCGTTTTTAAACTTACCTACGAGATAAAATGAAAAACACTGGAAGTGTAAAAAAGCCCACGGGCTGTATACAATAATTGTGTACCTGCATTAAAATTAAATTGTAAGTCGATTACCAAACATCACCTTATCATCGCGGGGTATGTGAGATAATTATCCTTCACAGGGGGTAGTCTTCGCACTAAACTCTTGTTTTATGGTTAAGACTTAAAATTTTCGCATAAAATTGTCGCGCATAAAATGAGAACGTCCCATTTAATTAGGTACGACCGCGACACCATCAGATGCTTCAATAATATCACTTCCTCCCACTTCTCCACCTGTCTCCTTCTCACTCGTTTGTTTCGAAACTACCCGCAAAGGATTTTAACGAGATTACTTTCAGCACATTTTATAGGTCATCTCACGAGATTTATTTAACTGTGATTTGTAAGGCATTTCTCATCTGCGCAGATTAAAAGAAATTCTGTCATTAAAAGTAATGGTCGGTTTATATTCCAAGAGATTTATATCAGTTTATCAAGTGTAAATGCTTAGCTTGACTTTAGCAGAACAATTAAATTTTATTTACTGAGTTCTCCCTAAAAGCTGTGAAATAAAAGTTATTTTAGTCAACAATAATACCTAATTTAGAGAGTTCTGTGTACACAGCTTTGTACAACTCGCGCGAGTTAACTCTGCACCTCGCTCTGTGACGTCATTCGAACGGTACTGTTTGTAAAAAATGGGAATTATGTTAAAATATATATATATTTTTTATCTAAATAGAAGGTCGTTTTGATGATAAAGTGTCGTAATACTGGATCATTTTACTCGTGACGTTTTGCAATTAAACTGATACATATGAACTGAAATATACAATATGTAACAAAAACCCTGTTGTTCCTTCAACCTACGTTTTAAGAATCGGCATACGGACGTAATAAAGCAAGTAATTTATAAAAATTTTTGAACAAAAATAATTAAAATAAATGTTTAATTATTAATATTTATAATCTGTAACTGATTTCTTAGCTCTGCAATTCTGCATGAAGAAACTAGATATACCTAAGTAGAACGTTCCCGACAATTTATTTAACTTATAAAATCAGATATTCCAAAAAAAGAAATCGAATTTGTCGGTTTTAATAGGTATTTGATTGTGACCCCTCGACTAGACAATGATTACTGTTTTCTAATTATGACTTCATTAATGATATGCTTGTAGGTAAAATTATATGTCCCTGAAAGGAACAACAGGGTTTTAGTTACATAGTGTATAATATCGACGGCCTCCGTGGTATAGCGGTGGCGAAGCGGCCGCTGCGCAGGCAGGCGCGGGTTCGATCCCCGCACAGTGCAAATATTTGTATGCCTGAATATGAATATTTGCACTGGTCTGGTCGTGCCTCGGAAAGCACGTTAAGCCGTTGGTCCCGGTTGCTATACGAACATCTAGTGGCAGTCGTTACGGGTTGTTGGAGCCCTCAAAAGTCCAAACAATTGTTCTAACTGCAATGCTTAGATATCGCCTTCGGTTTGTGAAAATATGGAAGTTTAGCCAAAATCAAAAGTTAGACTGGTAAAGCGGACCCCAGACTCGCCAAGCTGAAAAGCTACGGATGCGACTGGGATTAACGCTGAGATGATGATGATGATGATATGGACTGAAATATAATGCACCAACATTATATTTCAGTCCTTATGTATCAATAATAACGCATCGAAAATGTCAAAAAAAAAAACAAAATTAATAAAAAAAAATAAAAATTAACAAAGCAAAACCCACAGAAACAGTAATAACAACAAGGGATTTAAACTGTATTTAGACATTTGTAACAAAGATGCTAACGCTACTCATCGTTTAAGGAGAATGCTGGGCGTCGCACGGGGAAGCGGGCGAGGGGTCAAATTCCAGCGAGGTGCACATTTAACTTGCGCGAGTTATAGTTTTAGTTCTGAGCCACCCCACGAACTAATTTACAACAGAATTATATCCGAAATATTATTTTTATATACATTTTGACATTGATGAATTGTATATACACCGTTAAATTTTGATCGTTTTAATCCCTTGGACCGGTGGGTTAACTAACAAAATACTATTCATTACAGGCTTTTTTATTTTCCTTCATATTTTTACGGTCATAACTGCTTTGTGTCTAAGACATACTTAATAAAATAATTATCATAAATGCGGTAGGTGTATATGTAAAAAAAAAGTCTCTACAAGCCCTGCTGCCAAGCTACAAGCTCCTAGAGCTAGTTACTGCGTATTTAAAAATGTGGAATAAAAATTATGTACAATGATTCAAAAAGAACTATGGACCTATGGTTAAACCGTTAACTATAGTAACATAGTTCGTTTGATGGTGATTAGATTTCACGATATCGTAATAATTGCTTAAAATGTAAACCGTTTCTTTCGATACACAATCTTGCACGTTTAATAAGATTGTCTTTTAATTTTACTAATGTATACTTGTCACTTTTAATCACATTGACGACGTCCACTCTCGCACTCTGCATTTATTCACGAGTTTGATGCTCGTTTTTGAACACTAAATGTTTCACTTCAGTCCACAAATAAAAATCCAGTGGGGTAAGGTCTAAGATTTGGATTCCATGCTGGCCAAGCAACTGAACTACCCTGTTCAATCCAATTATCTCCAAACACGGGATCAAGGTGATTACGTACATTACGCTCGTATTGTGCTGGACAATCGTCATGTTTGTAGGATAAACTCAGGAGTGTAGGCAGGTTGGCGACCGCGGCCCTGAACGTTTGAAGGAGTGCGGAATTGTCCGTGATCCAACAAACGTTGCATAGCCACTACAATCGTTTGCCTAGAAGGAATTTGCGGATTGGGTATACCACGCAGTCGCAATGATTGCACATGGTTTGGTTCACTGTATAGGCTTTGGAGCCGTTTGCGTATCAAAACCCGCGATTGCATACAAATGCATCATGGCATCGAACTCCAGGTTTGAACACGCGTAATTTCGTCATTTCAACACAGTTAACTCCGATGACGACTTAGAGAAACTGAATCGTGATGTGTCACTGTCGCTGCGGTTAGCGCACGAGCAGAGCGAAGCGCGCGCCTTTTTGCATTGCCAATCTAGTAGGGTTTGGGGGCGAGGTTTAGACCAAACCAAATCAATTGGCTATTTTTTTGTGAGTTCACTTGATAAGCGAACGCGTCATTCTTATTATTGATAAGAATGGTGTCTACTGATTGTACTGATTCGAGTTTTTTTTAAAGAGTACTTTATTTTTTAATTTTATCTTTAAAAATCGATAGTGTTTCATAGTCTGGTTCGACTCTCCGCGGGATTAAAACTGTCATAATTTAACCTTGTATAGGTACAATGCTTACTTAGCAAATTATGTATTTTAATTATTGTGAATGTGAAGATTATTGTGGATCATTTTATTTATGTTTATTTTCTCTGTTCTGTTAGTTTCTGTCATGGTTTGACAATTTGAGTAATGTATGTGGCCTACCGAAATGTTCTTTGTTTAGTATAGTTCATCTAATCGTTAAGCTGCTTATGTTTTGAATTTAAAAAATAATGATTTCTAATGCTAAAAATTAAAATGCGTGCACTGACTGGACAGGTTCTCTCAATAAATGTGGTTCTTACCTTAAAATACCATCTCAGACGATCATCGATTCTACGTGGTCTTCATATAATCTGATATAGACTGTGACTCTGCCGAGCGCCATAAGATGGCGCTGGCGTTCAGAATTGTCAAACCAATGACTCCAACATACGAGTATATCCACTCCTGAGATACAAGCCTTCTCTCGGTGAGAGGAAGTGGGCCGTAATCCCCACCTGGGCTCAGTACGGGTTGGTAGATGTCACATGTGTTCGAAATTTTGCCTCTAGGACATGCCGGTTTCCTCTCGATTTTTTCCTTCATCGTTTTGAGAGCAATGGTGATGAAATAATTTACACATAGTAAGCCCTCGACGGGGTTCGAAACTTATAACTTGTAAGTAGTGGCCGATACCAATAGGCCACCGCTGCCCGCTATAGAACCTACAGACATAATCTTTGGACATTTTCTACCAATCCGTCTATAATTTGGAGAACAGTTCTCGGGTTTACTGTTGACAATAGGTTGACCTTTGCTCAATCCTTTGAAAGTTACAGGCGTGATGTAATGTGAAAATTTCATTCCCGCAACTTTTTCGCGCCTCTGACCATTTGTGCAAGTGTTTTTTGCGTGAAAGAAAGTTTTTATAGCTAAGAACAGTGTCATTGTTTTTTTTATTGCGCGTTCCTTCTATTGTTCTGGAATTTCGTGGTATATTTTTCAACGCTAAGTCTACTTCCTCAGATACTTAGGTAGTCGCTCTCCGTAAAATACTACCATTCAACTGAATCCGATTAGAATGGAAACCGTCACCACTAAAGTTGTACCGCTTAAAGAAACATTTCAGTTCCATTCTGACAAGTGCAGGACCATTACACAATTAACGTTCAATAAAGGTGTGATAGCTACAATACTTAGAAATAATAATACCATATCCAAAAAGACATTTCCATGCGTGCGCCGTTAAGCATACGTTACGACCGTGCGCACTTCCCTCGATGTTGTTATTGCTCGCCCCTCGGGAGCCACTACACGCTAAGAGCGCGAAACCGAACATCAAAGACCATATAAAACGCACTTCATTCCATAAAGTTCCATAACAGAGGCGTTGGCAGTGAACCGACCAACGCAGCGAGAACCCTTGACACCCTTTCATATTCCTCGACCTACCTACTTGATGCTCCATGTACTACAGAATAGGGAGTTCAAACGAAGGTGGTAGTTCACATGACCGCCGCAGCCGCACGCGGTATCGACGCGCTTCCCATCTAAATGGAGAGCGCCTCACGAACTACCCGCAGCTATTGTAAACAAGCAGCGTTCTCTATTCAAACTATCGTTACGCCTTCTATTCGTCGTTTCGTACCGTATTGACGATCCGGAAAAAGGTCTTACCGTTTGCCTGCTCTTTGCGAGGAAACTTTTATCGGTAGGCACAGATTTTCATACCACTTGAAAGCCTTAAGTTTTTATGACTATCCGGATTCTTTTTTCACACACCATGCCTTACTCGTTTCAAGGCCACAGGAAATTCAATTGAAATACTAATAAATACTGTATGCTCAATTTACATTTGCCATCTCTAGTGTGATCTAAGATACTTGAATGTATAACAATAAAAATGAAAACAACTTGGTATAAATGTTTGCCACAATGAATTGTGACAGAGTAAAAGCTTTGTTTGTTGTGAAAATTAAATTCTAGTAAAACCAGTATCCGGTATCTGGTAGAAACAGTTAACAATGCTGGCTTTCATAAAACTATATTTACCGAAATGCAATGTGTTGTGGTACATTTGAGTGCCTGAATGTATACAGAATAATTTTTATTTTGAAATGTTGCGAAAAGAGCGAAGTTGTGTCTGATAGAACTTACCCCTTTCTGTGACAATAATGAGACAGGCAACAAGAAACAACGAGGCACTCCGTCCGCTTTGCTTTTTAGACTAGAGAGAATGCATTACTGAAATGTCATTGTGATATACTGATCTTGCTCCTTAGAAAACTAAAACATAGTGTTCTCCTCTTCGCCGGCGTAATTTTATTTAAATTAAGGCGTGAAGGTAGACCTGGATATTCTTTTTGAAATTTGCAGTTTGGGGTCTTCAGATTTATATGCTGTAACGCTGCGCTCACGAAGTGGCTATCGACGCGTGGATCCACGTGCGACCGAGGCGTGCCCTCGCGGTAAGAATTCGCGCATTTTTACGGCATAATAAAAATCGTAAATAATGCCAAGTGAGGCAGACGAAGTCGGGTCACGATGTGCCCCGGGCCCCGGGCCGTCATCGCGACTTGTGAATTTACGAGTGGTTCGCGAGTATCGCCCCATCCCACCACGCGAACGCTCATTTGAAATTAGTGTTCGTTTGTTTAAAACCTTCAAAAATAAACATCACAATTGCGTCAACATTGCTCAAAGGGATCTCGATGGCTGTATCATTATAAGGAAAGGTCAACAGTTAAAGCTCCAATTTTACAAGACTGTAATTTCGTCGAAATCTGACACACGTCCGACCAATTTGAGAGAGGGTCCTGAATATTATTATCACCGTCTCGCGGCCTCGTTGCCTCTTTGAGAGGTGCGGAAGCGGCGAGGAAAAATCACCTCTAAATTACTGTTACAAGACACGACGACGCGACCGCCCGGCTCATAGTCGTGAGTCAAAATGCCTTTCACACGGAAGGCAATAGTTACTCTTGTACAAACTGAAAATTGTAGCCTTCTTATTATACTTATTTCTAGTTAAAATTATAATATTAGGGGTTAATTAAAGTATGAAATTGCCGTATTGTAATAGGGTCTTTGAGTTGACATAGGATCTTCATGGTTTGAGGTTTTCGAATGAAACTTTTTTCAAACATTTGAACTCACTTTCAATTGTTTTTGTTATTTAAGTGATGTGAATACGAGTTCCAACACGAAAGTAACGTGACCAATGCTGCCTCGACAAACGCAACATTGATATTACGAGCTGCCCCCTAATCGGCGAACACATTTTTGTCACATGATTGCGACTAGTTGACATCAGTTGGGATCGTTCGGAACGCCTATTGGTCCGTACGGTCCAAACGATCCCAACTAGTCGCAATCATTTGACAAAAATGTGTTCGCCGATTAGGGGGCAGGTCTACTAATGAACGCACCGTGCGATTTTGGTTTAAACGCCTTCGTGATGGAAACTTCAAAGGTCAATAACGATGAATTAAGAGAGATTGTGGAAGCCGATCACAAAATTGACTTATTTGCGTCAAATCAATAAAATAAAAAATACGAAAAATGGGTGCCTCATGATTTGACTGAACTGCAGAAGAAAGAGACGCGTGTTGAAACTTTTGTAGCCTTGTTTAATCGGTACAGAAATGAAGGAATATTCGATAGAATTGTGACATGTGATGAAAAGTGAATTCTTTATGATAACCTTAAAAGAAAAATGCAACGGTTGACCTCAGGTCAAACGCCAAAGCAAAACTTACCAATAAACAGGTAATGGTAACTGTTTGTTAGTCTCAGTGAGGTGGTATTCACTATAGTTTTCTCCGATCTGGTCAAGCAATAACGGCAGATGTCTATTGTACCGAACTCTGAACAATGTTGGCAAAACGAGTAGTAGAATAGCCCCGACTAATGAACCGATCTTCACCATTATCGCTCCATCACAACGCGAGACCTCATGCAGCACGAGAAACCATTTTGCCCCTTCAGGAACTGCAGTTAGAGACCATTCGTCATCCTTCGTATTCTCCAGACCTTGCGCTAACGGACTACCATTTTTTTCGTGACTTGGACAATTATTATCTACGTGACAAGAAGATATTTTCCCAGGAGGTAGTACAAAATGCTTTCACAGAGTTTGTGCATTCCGAATTTAGATTTTCAATACAAATCGGCAATTTCATACTTTAACCCCTATTATTATAATTACTTTATTTTCACGACAAGGCCTCGTAAACGTTAACGCTGTTTTGTAGGTTACGGTGAACTTATGTTTGTGTATCAACCTACATAATAAGAGCCAAACAAACCACTCCCGAGAAAGCCACGTACCGGAGGACCCAGCGTAGGGAGGCCCGCAACAAAGTGTACCGATGACCTGGTGAAGGTCGCGGGAAGCCGATGGATGCGGGCAGCACAAGATCGGTCATCGTGGAAAGCTTTGGGGGAGGGGGGGGGGGAGGCCTTTGTCCAGCTGTGGATCTCTATAGGCTGAAGCAGGAGAAGATACCTTGGTTTAAGTTACAGAAACATTTCAAATTTTTGGATGATCATGCAAAATAGAAATGCAATAAAACAAATTATGAATGGTGCCACAGCCCTTCTGTTGTGGTCCCAAACATAAAACTATTACATATTTCACATCCGGTGAAGTGAATAAAGCTCATTCAACATAGATCGCTCAAAAAGTTCAAAGGTAAAACTTCGAACGTCTGTTGTAATAAGTATAGTTTCAGTAGAGCCGTGGTTTAATTTAAAGGCAATAGAGCGAGCCAACTTAATTTTCAGGCTCACCGCAGTTTCCTTTGTATGTAACGTCGACGGATTAACGAACTTCTGGTTCAGTTAAACTGAAGAGGCCATATACGAGATGAACACGTTAATAATATTCATGTTTGGTTATCACCACGAGTCTTACATAAAGAGTAACTGCGCGTGAAATGGACAGCTTGCGACTACGATATATTTTATATACCTGCTAGTGAGAAAAGGTGGAATATTGAATGAGAAAATTTAAAAGAAAGTCTACTTGAAATAACTATTGCTCCAATTTGATTGACTTTTCAGTAATACGAATATTTAAAAAAATATCATTCTTTCTTATAAATATTTTTTTTTTCTTTCATTTATAATCATTCGATACTGACATTCCATCATGCAAATATATCTACAGTTGCATTATTTTACGAAGCATTTAATAAATATTGGCATCAATATTCTATGCATCGAATGATGTAAAATTATGCAAGAGGTTGGTCTCTCGCCTACGCTTGTGACAGATATTTTCAACAAAGTTTAGATACTCCTTTTTTTCTCTTGGAACAACTCTTGGACCATTGAATTTGGATTCGGTTTCATGTTGTCGATTAAGATTAGAGAAACTGCATCGTGGTTTTATCTTCTTGGTAGAAGATATTCTGCTGAATTGTTGCGCTATCTATATACGTATATTAAGATATCGGTGAACGGCGAAGCCACCGATCGGCGTCCAAACGTCTCGGCGCCACGGCATTGTACGGAAACGGTCGTGACCCCTTTAAGCCTGATTAATGGGGGAGGCGTCAACCGTTGATCCCTGTGTATTTTTTCCCTAAACGACAATCCCGGTTTTTGAATTTTTGAAAACACGATAGGCCACTTAGCGCACCATGTCGCGCTCGATCGTAACTTAGCACCGTTCGATACGGCTGCCATATTGGCTCGTTCTTTTTCGGTGCAATTTACTGCGCGGCGCCGCCGGGGGCCTACCGACATCGTCCGACTGAAAAGATGCGCACCGATTTATTTACCGTCGATTGCATTCGGGAGCGTGCCCACTGTGTCCGATATTTATGTTACGCACCGCATGCCTGCGCGAATTGCCAACAATGCGAAAATACATTTAAAGTAACGCCTACAATACCGCGGATGACTCGTATTTTTTGCAAAGTTCCATTTTAATCCGACAGTCTGTATTCTTTGTGCTCGGTGTGTCAGATTTATTTTTGGCATTTACTGACTCCTCTGCGCTGTATGGTTAGTTTATTTAAATGATTACCACAAGGAAGTTCAACAAGGTTAAAGCGGTTCAACATCCCTCGGGTACAAGTGACCGCCCATACCCATTAACATATCTTAATTTGTCACCTTGCGGCCGACCGTAACTTGCCGTTAAGTACCACCTCCTAATAAATAGCGGTCGAATGATCTCCTGTTATAATTTAAATTAATTTAAAAGAAATAGCTGATAACCCGTAAATTCTATTCAATTTAATGTCTTGCCGGCCGGTGTATTCTTCGGTTGAAGGCATTACGGTGTATGCTTAAATTATTTAAAGTAATTGAGTAGATAAGGGCCATATCTCGTAACGATAATGTATAATAAATCGTATTTTAGAACGTTTCAGTCATTTGTTACGTTAATTTAAAAATCTTGTCTTGCAATGTACCTGAGTAAATTTAAACTGTGGAACGAGAGTCTCCCTTCGATTTGGAAATGCTCACCATTTGGAACTTTTGTTGCAGGTTTCCTGTTCGCGATATAAAACTTTCGTGGATAATTGCCATCTTATCTCTATCCCAATGTTTTCATAAGCTTTTATTTTGACTGGCTATCTTGAATGAAACCAAAATTAGATTTGCATTGGCCGTTCGAGTTGGCAGAAAAATAACAGTTGGGGTCGTATTGCAACGTCTGTTTTTATCGTTGATCTTGTGTCCTGTTTCAATTTGGAGGGACCTTTGTGTCCAGGCTTTTGTAGCGTCACACGTACACTAAAGCGAATAGATTGAAAGGGCTGTAAGCAGTTTGTTTTACAGTTTAACATTGTTTCCTTTTCGATCAGCAGCTAGAGACGAACATCTGCTTTGGGTCACGCTCTCTCAGGCCGCTCAAGTTATTCGCCTTTGTGTAAAGACGAAAATCTGGATAAACTTAAAAGAAGCCTGCAGGTTTTTCACAATATTAAATTGTACGCTGCCCTTTATTCACTGGTGACTTTTAGACTTTCATACCAACGAGGATTCGTTTGGACACGAGTAGCATTGAACATCATTCTTTCCTTCTTTCCATCATCATTCAACTCCTAGTTAATATATACTAAATCTAAGTTCTGGAGTGATAATCCGTATATAAAATCACGTGGGCTAAATATAAATAGTAACTGCCGACAGAAGTCCTTCCTGGCGCTTTCCCTTCCATGTACTTCGCTGGCTCCCGTATAGTCTCAGTTCCAATTACTCTTTGGAATCGGTGTCCACTGTAATTGGATTGGGCTGGCAACCGGACTTGTTGGCATTTTAATTGTGCTATTGTGACGCCGGACACCGGCCGCCGCCCGCTACGATAGTCTGCACTAGACAAATCGCTTTTTGTATCACATTCGCTCATCAGGATTTGCTAATACGTCAATAAATGATAGTCTACGATTAATTCGTGAGATTGTTATCTATGTATAACAAGCGACAAAATCAAAATAGTAACAGAAAAATTCACCCGTTTTTGTTCCCACGATTACATCCAAATAAGAATAAAAAACTAAACATGTGAGAAAACATCTTTGTCGTTGAAGCGTCAAATATTTCTTCTAAGGTCGCGAGTTGTGTTGTTTTAGGAAATCGAGACATTAATGGAATGACTGACACGTATTGTCGATCGCGGTTCGAGGAAACTTTGATGTGTTTTAAAATGTAAGGAATTAAGGATTAATTCGGTTCCGAGTAGAATATTGGATTTCTGGCTATGTGTTGTATTTGGCGCTTCAGGAGAGTTCCATTATAGGGAGGTGGTATTTTGATTTCATCTTATAAATGTAGTGTGTTTTATTTTTAAAACGATATTTGTTTATCATGTCATAGCTTTATTAACATGAAGTTAATATTAGTTTTTATGGCTTTTATAAATTCAATATTTTACGCCCAATAAACTACACGGATCGTAATTGTGTCACAATATTCGCTTGTCTGTTATTACTTATTAGTTCTGGTTTGAATTGAAATTCAAATATCATTTTTTTTGGGGCCATTTCATGTTGTTTATTCTGTGTTTGTATTATTATTCGCCACAGAAACCATTGTCGGCGACGCTGCCATTTCGGAATATTTTATACAAATTTTAGAAACAAGAACAAGGCCCGAGTGACAGGTACACTTATTCGTGTTGCTTATTTTTCCTTAGTGAAGTTTTATCGGATACCAATCGTGGAGGCGCGGCATGTTGTAGAGATGAATAAAATATACATTTCTGCGTTGAGCGCGCTTGCTCGCGCCCAAATGGGAAGTTTGGATGCCGGATTAATGGAGTTCTGAAGTTTGGCATTCGTTTCTATTATGGCCACGGAATTGTTTGTTGTCGTTGATTTAAATTTCACGCTCCAGTTAGTGAGTATCAAATCTTATTTGTCAATTATCTGCATTTTGAATGAAGACCGTGCTTGTCTTTATGGACCATCGCCTTTGTTTTTGCCCGATGGTTATCACTGTAATTGGCTTTGTTGCTTTGAACTCGTCTCGTTCTTCTGTTTGATTGTATTTTAACTATTTTGCCTATAGAACATAAATTGATCTTATTCTCACGAGTCTTCTTCAAATAACGTGGTTAAAATAGCATTTCTCGTCGGTCATCTTTTGTGTTTATACTATTTAATTTATTTTGTTGAATTTTTCGCGACCCAAAGTCACTTTTGAATTTAAATTCTTTCCTCGTCTTCTACGAAAAGGTATCGAATACTTCGCCTTTGTATCACTTTTTGTCCTATCTCATACTGTGTTGCGATTCCAACATTATTTATGATCCGCGGACTTTCTTACATATAAACAATCATGGTAGATAACTAATACAATATAAGGATACTGTTTTCGTTTGACACGTTTATTTTATTGTATAATATAGTAAATAGATGGGCATGACTTTAGAGCTAACTTAAATATCACTTCATATAAACCTTTATGCACATTCACATCTATTTAAGATAATGTTTTCTTATAAAAAACTAACTGAAACAAATCATATCCATAGGACAGAAATATAATTACGGTAAAACGTCGTAAGAAAAGTTGAGTTTTGAATCTTGAAATATTACAGGCGCTCTTTCTTACTTTACACTGTCACTTTTCATTAGGTAGCTATAATGTGAAAATTATCTTCCTAAATCTATCTGCCTAAATTAAGTAAAATCCAATGTTAGTTATCGTTTTCTCAGTTACCTACAATATCACTATATTTCGAAGCGTCCATTAGCTTTTGAATCATTTCAAATTATTAAAAGTAATCTGTCTGTAACTAAAAGTGACATAATTCTATGTTTACTTATGACTTAATTTAATTTGAGAGCTTCAGAGAAACATTTTCATGATTTTGAAGTACATAACTTCAGTATAAAGGAAATGGTTTCGCGAAGGTCTCAAATAAAGCTATGTAGGTATCAAATTAGATATGTGGAACTTAATTAAATTAAAATGTACGTACTTGAATTATTATAAATTACAGGAAGTTATCATAGTATGGTAGTCATTTACGTATTAATTAAAATATAAAAAATGCCCAATCTAAATTAGTTTTATTTTTTTATTCAATTAAACTAAGGAAAACACAAAATTCGCTTTGCATGAAAAGCACCATCTGAAGTCTCCGTTTAATTAACTCGTAACATAATAATCTCTTGAAACCAATTTATACTATTTATTGGCATATGAAGATTGCAGATTTCTAAATAATGGTAGTAGAAAACATAAATCAGTCTTTGCTTCCGCTGTTAGGCAGTGTCCAGACGTCCAGGCCCGTTGATCAGGCAGGCTAGGTTCCCATATAGATATCTAGTGAACACGAAACGCTGAACAATTCTCATTCAGGTTTTATTACCAATTCGACATGTATCATCGAATTACATTATTCACAATTTAAACATCTCTTGTTAACGCTCCTAATCAAGATATACTTGATGCCGGATCCGAGTTTTCACTCACGTACGTACCTAATTTAATTTATCGAATATGCTTTCGTGTTTATTGATCCGTGAAATGGCTTTTTCAAGCAAAAAAAAAGTATCCATTGGCACGGAAAAGTTTCTAAATTGCACCGTCGGGAGATAATAGGTACCGTTATCGTTATTGTTTATGCTGCGGTGTAAATTTTCTTACAAAAACAAACAAAAAATAAAAACAATCGCACTTATGCCCTGATAGTTTTAGAAAGTGAACACTGTATTAACTCTGAAGATTACTCTCACGGCCACTTTTTGTGGTTAGCTAATTTAAGTACGCGGCGAAATTATCCAGCATTATTACATACGTCGGATCAAATTATAGCACGCAATGTATTTCGTATACATTATGTGCTGCAATTGTAGCGACACTAATCGCCTCATTTCCTAATACATAACTCATACGACCATTCATTTATGGTTGACAGTTTGTGAGTTCATGTTTATGGCAAGAAAGGTTTTATTAGAAAGAAAGGTATTCTTAAAAAAAAAAGTGAATTTGGCACATGATTTTAAGTGCAATACTTATATATGCGGTCACAATGTATGGAAAAGCTTTTTTTTAAATAAAAAATACTTATTCCATACTTTGTCGTAATTTCAAAATCTATTTTTATTTTTAATTATTATAAACTAGCACTTGACCGCAATCCCGCCTGATGGTAAGCAGTGATGCGATCGTTGATGGTAAAGCGCACTAGTTTATTAAGAAAGGGAGATTGATCTGAAGACCCTCCACGACCAAACTCCCAACACAACATTTGGCGCATCGTGCCCGGCATACATCGCAACACAACTGCTCAGACCCGTCCTCCGTACGGCTTCACCAGACATCATGTCGGAACACGACAAATCGCTTGGCGGCAAGTCTTTGTCTGGTGGGTGGTAACTTCTGCCGGCGGCCGGTGTTATGGTTATAGGTTGTGTGTGTGACTAAACTAAAGTTTTATAATTGACTTTGTGTTGTAGTCCGTAGACTGTTCTAGTAATAAATTATATGTATTTCTGAATTTGCTCGACAGACTCCCATTATAGTACCTACCTACTTGATTTAACCTTAACATAATCCTAACGAGTCGCAGTGATCAGATAGAGGTGTAATGAAATTGACAGTCTCGCCTCGATATTTATTGGATATGAACGTAGCTAAAAAGGGCAAGAACCCCAAGCCGACAAAGCGAGTAACTACGGTATTCCATAAAAGTACATCGGTTTGTATCGTTCAATTAATTTAATCAAGCGTATTGATTAAATGTCAGGTACCCAATTAAATTATCGACAGCAGATCGGGGATGCAACACGAGTGCATTCTCAAGTCGTAGCAAGTGTGCCCGCGGGCGAAAGGTACTACAATTCGCGCTTTGCTTTCGCATCTCGTTCCAATTCGATTGCTGTTCCAACATTTGATGCTGCTATATATGGTGGTAAATATTGCCACAGATTACAACGCCCGACTACACTTGGTTGGTACTCTTTATAACAACTTGTAATTCCGAACAACTTACCCTTAAATAGAAAACAGTGGTATTTTAAAGTAGTTTCGTATAAATGAAATTCTATAAGGAATTGGTGCAATTTAATGATACTAGTGGGAACATTTCCAAGAATCCTATTTATAATTAATTTCTTGGACTGTTCGCACATGGAACACTGTTTGCAGTCAGCAGCCATCTCCAATTTCGATTAGACCAGATTCCAACTCAATCGTTCTTTTTGTAAAGTTAATAAGCATATAAATAGACATTGCCTTTTATTGTTCCCTGTTATTATCTTTATTATACCTGGCATTTTCTACAGCACCATATACAGACCATCAATGAGGCACTCCACCTTTTTACAACTGTTTCTTATTGACTGCAAAAGTCAACAGTGTTTCGTTTTTAATGAAAGCTATAATTTTCACGTCTTTATAGAATGGAACTTATTTTCAATTGTTAAAAAATTATGGGTTAGCGTAGGTATCAGGGAAGGAAATAAGTGCATTGTGACTTGCGGCAGGATGAATCACTCACGCGCAACGTAGTGTTTGTTTACGTTTGACAGTGAAATTGCGCCTCTGATAGCGTAGACCACACCTTCACCTAACCCTTCTATGATTGCTTGGGTAAACAAGTAATAACCATAAAAGACTCCGCTGATTATTCCAAGTTAAAAAAATATATTATACCTACAACTATATTTATAATTTATTTCTTCACCTCTGCTCTCAAAACTCTAGAACCAAAAATTCTAAGGCATGTGACATCTATCAACCCGCTCTAGGAACGCGTGGTGGACTACGGCCCTCTTCCTCACAGCGAGGTCGCTTGTGTTCAGGCGCGTGCGCTCCTTACAAGCAGAAAAGCTCTGCATACCCTAATAGTCTTCTAAAATTATAATATACTGTAAAATAATTTATATACTACAAAGTTAAAACTAAAAGACTTTGTTAATCAGTTATTGATAACACTGCCATCTATTGGGCCTAGTGGCTAGTGCTAACGAGACACATTAGTTGCCTTAGGCGCGACACCCACGCCTCTTACGGCGTAAGCATAAACAAAATGTGCCTCTTCCGTATCTGTCTGTGTATAAAATTATTTGCTTGTGTGCCTAAACTGTTGTGTACGTGTGCGTGAAATTTCTTTGGGTTTAAAGCCCATGATAAGCACAGCTTCTAATAATGCGACGAATTTAAGAAGTTCAGAAATATAGCATGATTGTTGTTCGTTCAAATACCTTTTTATTTTAGCAGCTTATGTTGTTTCATTATTGGTGTTTTTGGGTTAAATATGTATTGATTGTTTTAAGCGGAATTGAATATTCATTTATTTTAGAGTTTTTGGTTTAACACAAAAGAAAGGTTGTCTTTATAAAAAGTATTATGATAATTATATGTGGTTAGCAGGTTGTGTAGTGTGTACAAATAAATTGTTTTGTTTCTCGTATAGGTATATTATTTTAAAACACGGCTTTGACAGTTCGACGTTATAAAAACTTAAAAGACCTTAAGTTTTTCAACCTACTTGCTTTTGAATTTCAATACTATACTTTATGTTGTAATAATTTTCCTGAAGTTTACAAATTAGCAAAATTTAATAGTTATGATTCCAATGAGTAGTGCATTACGCATATTTATGAAAAGCCAAAGCAGACTCATAGATTTGTCTATCTGTCCATTTTAAAAGAACTATTAGCGATTTCAAAACGATCTTATATATATTTGATTTTTACAGAGTTATTTAAAAATAGATAGGCGCGTTGATTTAATTTATAGATAGTGAAATATTTTTTTTTAGTTTTTTGAGAAATAAATTATTACTTATTTACAGTTGAGTTAGTAATACCATTTCATTGTATTTTGACAGCCTACATGGCGTAGCGGTAGCGAACGCGGCCGTTGCGTAAGGAGGCGCGGGTTCGATCCTCGCGCAGTGTAAGTATTTGTATGCATGAATATGAATATTTGCACTGGTCTGGTCGTATCTCGGAAAGCACGTTAAGCCGTTGGTTTCGGTTGCCATGCGAACATCTAGTGGCAGTCGTTACGGGTTGTTGGAGCCCACAAAAGTCCAACAATTGGTCTAACTTCAATGCTTCGATATTGCCTTCGCGTTGTGGAGGTCAGACGGCAGTCGCTTCACGGAAATTGTCGAAATTTCGCCAAAATCAGCAATTAGACTGGAAAAGCGGACCCCAGATTCCAAAGCTTTGGATGCGACTAGTATTAACCCTGAGATGATGATGATTTCATTGTATTCATTTGGGCAAATAAAAAATACCTAATACCCCACGTATATCATTTATTTGACTTGTTCTTATCATCAATCACATACTTAGATGTTCATTGTAGCCACGCACAAACATCAATTCAACGTTGACATGCGAAAAAGTAGGTACGCGACTATGTTAAATTGAAACTACGTCTAAGTTACGTTTTTTAAGTTTTACCATATATAAGCACAGAGATTTGGATAGTAGGTATATTTATGCATACCCCCAATAAAATCTTTGTGCACGCCCCTGCTTGTGTTGTGGGGAATCCGCCACATACATATTATCCATTAGGGGTGGCAACATTAAAGACTGATTATATGTGACACTGTTGTTTTATTTAATTAAAAGATGAATTTTAGCAATGAGAGATTTTTATTATTGGTACCATAGAGTGCAAAATAAAATCTTGTGTAATAGTGATGCGTCTTACATCGCACAGTGTTTTGCCAATCTGCAAAGAAGGGCTCAATTAAATTATTACAACAGACACAACTAAATATTTCCTGTCTGAAAATACATGATTACACAAAATACGCAACAAAAACTTTATTTCTCTGAAAACTACGACACGAATTGAACGAACTTGAAACCGTTTTTTTTATGACAAAATAATGAATCATTTGATAGTTTTAAATAATCACGTCACTGACCGAAAAGCAATTTAGTAATTTTAGAAGCAGTGGATTATGCTATTGATCAACTTTATTTATAATGCTATAAACGTAGCCACAATAAAATATTTACTACTTTTTCATTATTATATCTTTGTTATAACTATAAGCATTAAGTCACTATCAAATCGCTACAATAATTTATTGAAAACTGATTTTGGGAATTGGATTTCGACTTTGGGAATAAAGTTTTCAAAAATCTAATGTTTCTGTTTTAGTTTTTATCGAATTAAAATCCGATAGGCATCTCATATTTTGAGTATTTTCCGCTACTTCTTATATTAAAAGTTGATGCGTATTTGGTATTTGTGTTTTTAATCTGTCCATCTACTTTTTATTTGGAAAATTCCCCACCCTTATATGTAAATGTATTTTAAATTTATATTAATAATTAATTGTTAATTTTATATTTGTAACTATCACATTTACAGTGTAAACAAATTGGGCATAAATACGTTCCTATTTTTAAAACTCCTGACCCTTATCATCAAATTCATCAAATCTTGAAATTGTATCATTCAAATCTTTCTCAAAGTTAATTGTAGCCAATCTTTTGGTAAAAATAAATTAATAAGTTTTGATATAGTGAGATTTAATATGGACGCAAAGTCCGCCTTAGGCTTTGTCTAAAAAGTATGTATGTATTTATTTCATTTATCATAACAACCTTTTTATCGTCCCACTGCTGGGCACAGGTCTCCTCTCATACAGAGAAGGATTGAGCGTAATCACCACGCTTGCTCAATGCAGGTTGGCGATTATTTCATTGCTTGGAAGTATTCTGTTTCAATGATGTTTAACTTTCTCCGTAAATCAACCGCTTCAGATTGATATCACTGGGTGTCGTCTACTAAGACGTAAGTATTAAGTTACTAATTACGGTTACAGTAAAAAAATATTACCAGGCAATTGAAACGATCAGGGAACTTGCAATAAAAATGCACTACTAGAATTAAGACGGTATTTTTTTACAGAAGAGAGAAAGTTTTCACCGCCATAAAATGATCTGTATGGAGCTGCCCGCTACAGCTTTCAATTTTAAACACTCGAGGTGGAATATTTTTGTACCTTTGCGTCCGCTCCGCGCCCGCAGATTGCTTTTGAGCGAACCTTCATCCCGAATGCTTTCGAAAAGCATCTCGTTACCTCAATTTAACTGTCTTGACACATACAAATTTTATTTGCCTTTTTGTGTTGTAGCTTTTGTGAGCAAATTTTATTTTCACGAAATTAGTCGACGGGGCTTATTGTGAGCGAAATCCAATTACGTCTGAGCGCTCTTAAGATTTGTGTTCGGCGACGGACTGCTTACAATGTGTGTCAAGTAAAGTTACTTCAGACTCATTTAGGAATCATATTAGGGAATTTACTTTCCTATTTTTATTTCACCTTATTATTCAAATTACATACCTACCATCATAATATAGCATGTTAAATAAATAAAAGATAAACAAAACGAAAGAGCTAAGTACTCCTTCATTTTGTTTACCTTTTAATACCCACATAATGGTGATGTGATTAGCACATCGCAAATTAGTCGGGTTATCTCAGATGTGCAAGTGACGCATCGAGCATACAATTACTGGATTAAACATCACTTGTCTTGGAACCGGCTCCACTCGCCGAGATAAAGTGGTAGTAGATGTGCCATTACGTATTAAGATGGTTGTGCAAAGGGAATAATTCAAATGAGGTCGTTTATATTTTCTGCTACCAACTTTACCATTTGTAAAAACGGACTTTGATATTGCTTAAGTAGCAATATCAAAGTCCGTCTTTTTTTTGTATTCAAGTTATCATAGTGGCTCCGGGATTGTGTCATATTTTCTGTTGTTAAATTATATTTAATATTCATTTAAATTCTGATGTGATTTAGTATTATATTCTCAGGTACATACAATTTATTTATCCTGTAATAATTTACTCACGTCATATTTACGCATAACTAGTTTTACTTTCTTATTTTTCCATTTATTATAATTAAAAAGTTTTTAATAACCGACGCGTTTTCTTATTAAAATATTGATTATATCCACAGTTGCCAGTCGCTTGTATGTGTAAGCTCTGTAAAAGGCGTTTGTAAAGGACTTGTTTTTCACACCACGAGGCGTGAAGGTTCTTATTCTGTTCTTGTCAATCAATTGTAACCGTCGTTAAGGTCTAGAACTTCGTTATCTGGCTCCATATTGATTTTGCGATAAATTTTTATTTTCTGATAAAACTTTAGCTTGTCGAGAGTAGCGTTCTCATTTAGACATACGTTGTGTTTAGGCAATACTATATGCAATATGCATTTAAATAAATTAAATATTCGGAAACAATGTGCAGTTTTTGGTGCATTAAACTCAAGGGAATAACTACTCGTACTTTTACTAGTCATCACCTATTTTTTTAGTTACAAGACAAACAAGTAAATAAACTTCACAAAATTGCTACCGAAAGATCGGCTAGCGGAGCGGCCTTCCATTGGGTAGATAATTACATTCATAATTGTAAATATATGTGTAAGCAGTCAGCAAGATATGAAGCGCGTCCGCAGCAGTTCGTAGAGCAATTTTCACGTCAGTGTGCACTTTGTCATTATGCATCAGGATCGTGACGCCCCGAGACAACTCGCAATTATTATGTATGTAAAAGAAATTCTTTCTGGCATCGAACAGCGAATGACGTGCAGTCGTTGCTCTGTACTTTAAGTTGTTATTTGTTTTTTATGTGTGTATTATTTTTTACTGATTTTGGCCAAAATGATTTAGTGTACTGAAAACGAATTGATATTGTTACGACAATGCATAATTTGCTACGTATTTGTTGGCGCGATTATGTAGATTTATTAACTTAATTTAATTTAATACCACGGTTTTATTAGGGTGTCCCCCAAAAATGTTAAATATTTTATCGACTCTACTCCTAAGAAGTCGCAATTCCCGAAGTTCACATTATTATAACGAGGTAGCGGCACTAGCGGCTCGGCGGCGAGTGCAAAGCAAACTGTGCTCACGGCCGGCCGAATAACCGATACTTTGGCGTAATAGCCACGATCGAGGCATGCGATAACAAGCCGCCGATAGCTGAACCCGTATTTTATTTATATATCAGCTCGCCTCTTTTTCAATAACGCCTTTTCCTTCTCGCAGCGGAAATTTTGCTCTTTTATGGCATGGGGGCTATGCTCGTTATTTACTAAGGTAATTATCCGGCTATAATACTGAATATTCAAGGGACAAATTGCCAATCTAAGTGATAGTTCCCACCGGTAGGCTCAATGGCGACTTTACCTGGCAAGCGCCTCGCTATTATCGCATTATGATCATTTTCAGCACAACTTGTATGTGTTAATTTAAAAGTAATTTTGGCTTATCGCATCTGCTTGATTATTTGAACAAAATACTGTTATTCTTGAGAGTTGAGGATGTTCTTCAGAAATCATGACGAACGCTTCCAAACATCCAAAATCGTTCAACTTTTGTAATCTGGACAGCAACTATTCAAAATTTTTGGTAGGATATTTCTCACTCACCTTCTGAGGTGTAAAGTTTGCTGTTACAAGTAGACCAACAAGTTCTCCGCTATTTCAAAGGACTTAGACCAAACATACATATGTATACATCTTTGAGAGGACTGGGTGATGAGCACAGGTAATTTGATGGTGTTTTGTAGAGACGTCTGACGATGCGATACAGCGCTGTCGCGACAGCGACGCCAGCGGCGCGAGTTCATTAAGGAGCCAGTCGCGATGCCATTGTTAACGTTTTTAATTCACGTGTCCAGTGCACGCGCCGCCTTCCCCCCTGTCCAGAGACTGCTGGGAAATCTCGCTGGAAAATTAACGCCACAATTTTTATACCTTTTTCTCGTTTGCGAGGCGCTTCCATTTTATTTATTTCACGCTTCGATCGCGCCGCGGCGTTTAGTTAGCGCTTTTATTTTTATTTTGTTAGAAACTTTTGCAATTTCCGTTCATCGTTTTAACGCAAATTTCGTGTATTTTGAATTATCTCTAATAATAAATTTCTTTCCTTTCAATCACTGTATTTTGTTCGCTAAAAGAAGATTCACTGATCCCCAAATCTCACGACTAGGTCATCGAACGGGTAAAAACTCAAGTTACATCCGTTTTGTTTAGAGAGAGGTGAACATGGCAAAAAGTTAATTGTTTTGATTGCCAATACACAAACACGTCCGGCCGTCTGTCTGTTGCAAGTTATCGCCTTAGAAAAGCGCCCGATCTTAATTAGTTTTCACGTCTTTGAAGGCGCCTAGCATGATACAATCTCTCCCTTGCTACAATTTGTTTTCCTTTGGCACTGTGTTCATGACACAAAAACACATACCTTTTTGTTTCACTGAGTTTTATTTGGATGTTTCCCGGTGATGTATGGTGATTGGCTCCCTTGTCCCAGCGCTCGTGTATCTTATTTATCATCGTGATAATTCCCCCGGCGTTGGCTCGAGAAACAATATTTGAATGGCCGACGCATTTTCGTGCTTGACGTTTTGAATGTTTATTGATTAGATTTGTTTTAAAACAAATTAAAACAGTACGCCGGCGGCGAATTTAATTAAAGCTGTCAGCACCTACATCGACCCGTAGTACGAGGCGCGATATCTATGCATTATCTATTTTTTGTCGTACTTCACACAATGCAATGAAAAATATTCTATTGTTGAAACATTAAGATAACACGTCCTTACCTTGTAAGTTTAACAGAGTTACGATGAGTCGCCATTTCGTCCGTGGGTTCGTTCAGTTATGACTGTAAGTCGGCATACCGTCGGGTTTTTGTTGCAAGCGAGATCCTTTCATCCAATTTAATATTTACTGCTTGTCAAATATTATTCAGTCCGCTACGCCTTCTTCAGACGATACTTGTAATTTTTATTTACATACCACTTGTCGAAATTCATTTTTTACAACTGCAATTTGCCAATGGCCGACTCGTTGTAGCAATTATAGAATAATGGCTGCCCGGGCGTTGGTTAATCATTATTTATTCCAGTTATTCGGCGTTTTATTAATAATTACAGCGTTGCCTCTTAACTTTCTTTGCAAATTGTTTTTTTATGTTAGTTTTCCGGCTCTCACCTTTCTCACAAGACTGAGTAACGAAAGATAATATGTTTGTCTGTAACCAGCCTTAATCAACACCGGATAAAAGTTATAAACGAATTTTGCAATTTGGAGTCTATGTTAGGTACTTTTTTTAAACGTTGCTCCTCACTATTAATAACTTCTGCATCGTCGTATTAAGCAATGAAATCAGAAACACTACTCCTTTTTTTTGTTCTGGGTGGGAAATCATCAAAAGACCTCTCACGCTCTGGGCGGAGCGGAAAGGCGTATCAGACTTTAACTGACTAAAAACCCAATCGTGTTCCTTCACTTGCCTGTGCGCTAGGGCCACGGTTTCTTTTTTATGCAACCCGCAGCCCTGAATCAGGGGGCATCGGCCTTCGTGGACCCCGTTACGATATGCTGACATCTCTATGAGGCGCGTGTGAAACACAACGCGCCGTCGACCCGGGTCTGGTCCTTACCGGCCGGCGAGCTGTCCACTGCTCACTACCCGCAAGCCCGCGCCTCTGGTCGCCGGGAGATCGCCGTTGTCTCCCGGCCAGGGTGTCTCCTGCGGCGCCTAGGGCCGTGAGGGGGCTGGGAAAGCGTAACAAATTACGCTGACGCCGACAGGGGGAGGTCGGCATGCAGCACCCAGTCGTACCCGATGTTCTACAGATGCGGCTCCAGGACCGATCGTTGTGGAATACGCACGCCGGTTCCACACTCCTTGGTGACCGCGGGGTAGATGACGGCCCTGTTCGTCAGATAGGCCACGACCACTCGACAGAGATAGGTCGACATCCGATACCGGATTGCCTCCCTGATGCCATCGATGGTAGGGTGTTGAAGGCGTTGGCGATGTATAGAGACACCGAGAAACACTATTCCTTAAGTTAGAATTAACCGCAAATGTCATGATTTCATAAAATGAGCATTCATTGTGTAACTGACAGAGTTGTATTAATAATTTTAAGTATGTATTATATTTTATGAACAATGCGATTCATAAAACAATACAATAAAAATATAACTTCATACTGAAAAGAAAATTTGGCGGCCTTCCCTGATTTTTTCGCCTTAACTATCATATTAGGGACTAACGGCCGCTCGCAACTGAGTAGTTATTATTCTATGCTCCTATTGGTCGCCGCGTGATGTTATATAGCCTAAAGACTTTCTGTGTTAATGGGCTATCAAACGCAAAAAGATTCATGTCGGAGATTAGCGCGTTCAAACAAACAAACAAACCCTTCAGCTTTATGTATTAGTATAGATTAAACACCTTATATCGCATAATGTCAGTATGGATTAGTATTTGTTTTAAAAAAGGTATATTCTGCAGGTGTCTGACTGTCTCACAATCTCGGGCATTGTGTCAAAAGTCCGTGGGCCATCGATAAACAGAGGCGGCGGTCGCGGTAAATTGAAACTCGACCGAGTGTGAAATGACCGGGGTCCGACTTCCTGCCGGTATACCGACATGTCTCATACTTCTCTACTTTAGATTTTGACCGACTATTAGTATGTGACAATGCCAATTTAAAATCAAAGCATTTATTTCAAATATACATATACAGGCACTTTTGAATTATCAAAGGTTCAGTCAGTCAGTTAGTAAGATGACACTAGTTGCCCATTCCAATGCACAGGTAGGTAGGTATCTACGAAGAAGAAAGAACTCTCTTATAAATCATAAAATTCTTACCAAATATTTGAGGATGTACATCATTCATGTTGAATGATGTGCATAAAATTAAAATAAGCCGTGGCAACTAAGAGATAATCAGTCCCCACTGAAGGCGCTCGTTCACTAATATGACGCGTGTATCAGCACCATTCGCTCAACTACTTTGAAGGGAACTTAATGATCCAGCACAGACGCGATCACCAGCGAGACATCAAGAGTGAGCTTGACACACTCAGCAGCCACAGCAAATTCAATTCAGTGAAAGACTTACGCAGAAAATATTAATAGCTTTACAGCAAGTACGTAGTGCTTCCACGTATTCTATGCAATTATACAATACTAAGATATTGAATTGCCCCGTGTGGTACCGGGCTTAGAATAGTACCATCCCATATCTTGGTGGGTGTCGTAAGAGGCGACTAAGGGAACTCTCACCAGGGAAGCGAGCAGCAGCGCTTTTCCTGTGGAATATCAAACTACTGCGATCTCCAACCCTTCTGCCAAGCGTGAGGATTATGGCAAACCCTCTCAATGCAATGAAAGCCTTGAGTGGGAGGCCTTTGTACAGTAGTGGACCACAATAGCCTGAAGAAGAAGATATTGAAACTATACAATGCAAAGATAATTTTTAACAATGTTCAGCAGCACCAACAATGTTGCTGAATGCTAAGTTTACCCCTGTGAAACGGGACGAGCCAAACATATCTGTCAGTGATGTGATCTCGTAACTTAAAAGATTCTTCGCCAAAGGTGTGAGTTTAAAAAAAGCATTAATACTACAAAATTATTGGAAGCAGTTCAATTCCAAGCATTTTTGTCCTCGATATAATTTTTACCGGTATAAAAGGCTTTCTGGCACAACTAACGTTTAATGAATAATTTGTTTTTAACTGCCTCACCCTATGAATTACCCTTGTATCATGGGTGAGTTTATAAACATTTAAACACACTTACACAAACAGCCAGGCCCAGAACCTGTATGCCATACAAATATATATTCTGAGCGGGAATCAAACCCGCGGTACACAGCTCAGCAGTCTACTATCATTCAGCCAGTGCACCAACCGTGTCGATTTTTTGGGTCTTGTTGTAGGTACGGACGAGAGCAGTTCAAGCTACCCAAAACTGTCAGATATTCCCATTCAACCTTGACCCTTAATGCTTTTAAGATAAAGTTGAAAATCAGATAAAGAAATCTGACAAATTGTAGTAGCTTGATGTGCTGTCGTCTCTACATACAATAAATTTGTGTTTATTCCTAGTACATATTTATATTATGCATATGACTGTATTCATTAAACAATTTTATATAGGTATAGAAGATATCGCAAACTATTGTGATATCTCTCACTTTTGGTCCAATTTACTTTTCAGCATAAAAAGAAAGAAAATACGGTAGTTTTCGGTAAACATGACAGAGACAAATAACCCAAACACAAAAAATAACACATTGGGGAAAAAACGCGTCACAGTCACGCAAAAAGGACATCGCTCAGCATAATGCAACAACTTTATGCGAATCAGAGCATCAGCGTTGGTTTTCAGCTACAGCCGGTGACGTGATGATGTCAACCGATGCAGTATGCAATGAGATACGAGTATAAATAACATAAACACATAGTGTACACACATAACATACAGTATGTTAAGAAAACCCCGTCCAACCCATAAGGATAATAAAGGTTAGGTAAAGACATGACCAAATATAATATAAAATTTTACGGAATCATCATGGTACCAATACAAATGAATTTTGAAATAATCTTTTTTTCCCTCGAATTAATTCCAACTTCCCCGAAATTTGGTAATTTTTAAAAAAGTGTCAACACCGGTATTATTATGAGCGAATAGCGATGCGACCACGTGCCGCGTGCCCTGCCGCCCGTCGCCCGCGGAAGGGTGCTTATCGCACATTTATTAAGTTACCTATTTTTGCGAAATAATATTTATTTTTTTAGGGGGATTTTTTTTTTAAGTTTAGCCCGGTTTTGTATCCATTAGTAGAATCAGTTATCGATACCTAACAACACCTTCACGGGTCGGACAGGGTTTTCTTAACATACTGTATAGTGTTTCTAAAATTCAAGAGTATTAAGCATTTTCTCGGTTTATATCCCATTTGTTTTCTGAATATATAAATTATGATGACGCACCGTGTTAAAGTAAGAAATGTATGAGTCTCATGATCGAATCAACCACTAATCGTACGCCTTGAGACACTATTTCTTGCCTGAAAAGCTTCCATACTAGAATCATGAATCATGGGTAGGTATTGTAGATAAGGTATCCAAGTAATAATTGCGAATAATCCTGAGTATTTCCGAGCCACTGCGAACAAATGAAGCTCTAATCACAACCATCAAAATTGAATGAACTGTGAAATCATAGTGAACTTTCCGAATGTCGTAATGAGAGTAGCAATTTGTTTTTCCTTACAAATGGGAGCTGTTTTCACCTGACTGGCGCAACAGATGAAGTTTGGTCGAAGTTACAAGCGAAAAAGTTGTGTTACAAATAAAGTTACAAGCCAGGCGAGTGTTTTCTTGCTTCTAAGAACAGGAAAGTGGAGTAGTGATTTAACCAAACATTATTTAAATTAAGATTCATTCTGTTACTCACTGTTTCGTTAGGATATCTGACATTTAGTGAGCATCAGCGTGGCTCTTTTCATTTACACCACACTACAGATCCTTATTCAGAAGCGGGACTTACCAGTAGGGTTCTCCAACTCAACGATCATTGTCGCCGCGCTGAGGTGCAGCCCCACGCAGCATTGGGCCCCACCACTTAATTATCTCAACGACTGACGCTTACTGTCACGTTCACTCTACAGACATTCACTTACCTCTTCTCTTCATTGTCGACATCAAACGCTCATTTTACAACGCTTGTCAACCATGAAGGGTTCCTATCCTAATTGTTTCCATAAAAAAAATATTGCCGTCATTTAGATAAAGATGCAGGCCATTTGATATAATAGTACCTCGTCTTAATTTCGGTCTTTTGATGGATCACATTTTCCATTAGCGCTGGGAATGTCTTAATTTCGTCGTAGTTGTTGGCTAAGTGGTAGGCAGGTTTATTCTATCAATCAACGACGAGCGGCGGTCGGCGACAAGGCGAGTTATCACTACAAAGTGGCATCGATTGATCGCGTCACGACCGCCACCTCTTATCGCACTAATTACTGTATATTAAGGAACTATTTTGTGGGAAACATAATAAAAATGTCAATTTAAAGACTATATTGTAGGTCATTTTTAACTTTACTTTGTCGCAACGCCGATATTACTACATTATCTATTTTGATTTGACGTGGAATTATTCAAAAGAATTTGTCTTTCGATTCCAGTAACGGACTTAAAGGTAGCAATAAAACGAAAGTTAATCAACAACTTTTTAAAATGTACCCGCATGTAGTTAAAAATGTAATTAAACTTACTTAAAGCCACTTCAATCGACTACGTCAGTAATGTTACTTTGTTTACATCTTGTCATAAAACGTTATTACTCTCGAATAAACTCCAAAGTATTCAATGTGATGTCTACCTTAATCACACATATTTATGAATAATTTTTATGATATACTTTAATGAAAGTATCCTTCCATTTTTTATTTGACCTCTGAATAAACTTTATACGAAGTGCTTCACATTAAAATCGTCATAAAGTATCTGAAACGGCAGGCAAAGTTTATTATCCTAAGAATATTATAATACGTTAATTTTATCCGTTCCGGTTTCGGTTATTCAGCGAATATGAAAAATATCGCACTTAAAAGTCAGCCTTCAATAAATTTTATTTCAATTTTAAGAACTTATTTATCTTGGTCGATTAATCGCTTAAACATTTTACTTTGATTTCGGCATTTCTAATTTAAACCGAAGGAGACGGAATACTGAGGCGTAAAATTGTAGGGCAAGACAGGATGATTTTCGCGTCATCCAGACATAAAGGGCGTAATTGTTGCGCATCGACTGGAACTAATACGGGAGAAATGGAACGAGATAGGAGCTAAGAAGGATCGTAGAAAATAATTTATCCGCGACGGTAGAACAAAGGGCGGGCCACAATAGAACAAAGAAGCGCCGGAACGGCCCGGTTTGTTTTCTGACGGAAGCCTAATATAGGGAATCGATTGGTCGTAGAACCAACCAAGGGTGCGCTCATTTCCGTTATACAATGAAAAAACTGAGATGATCTGTATGAAATTGGGTCTTAATTGTTTTTTTTTTTTGAGGTTCGTCGCCTACATTATTGCGTGTGTTGTGGTTTTGATGCTAGTTTCGTGTTAAGCCTTAAAGGTTCTATTGTTTCCATCACAAATACATGTGTGATGGGATGGTCCAGTGTTTCTGACTCCGACTTACGAGTTGTAAAATCTAGGCAGCCTTTAGTTTGTGTAATTTCAATACCACTGCTGTCAAAATGGTTAAGTAAAACATGAAAAAAACCGATATATCGTAGAAAAAAAAACAACAATTTGAAGACATGCGACCAAAACACATCACACATACAGATATGTACCAACCCGTGCTGATCCCGCGTGGTAGATTGTAGCCCACTCGCTCTCTAAGAGAGGCCCATATCCCAGTAATGGGAAAATTAAATATAGGCTTATTATGCAGGCTTGTATCCAATGCCTTGTTTTGTTATTGATATCAGCCTCATCTCTCCATTTTGGGGAAGGTGGAAAGTTAAGTCGAATTCAAAAGAAACCTAGCTCAGTATATTGCATATATGTTACGGCTGGTCTACCACCACTTAACCTTATCCAGTTTTATATCGTAGTTGGGAACAAACTATTCCATTCAACTGGTATATTTTATATGTAAAATTCTTGACCCCTGAACAAATCGATTATCGTTTCTAAACAATTCTATATGGAGTCGCTGACATACGAAACTAAACTTAACTTTTTATCATGATTCGTTACTTTAGTTACTGTACAGCGTGGCGACCCAATGGTGACAGTAAATTAACACACGAGTAGCGCTAGTGCCCACTAATCATATTACTTTTGATATTTTAAGATACTTAACTACAAAATTTTTTTTTTTTTTCAAACAAAATAAATAATATAAAAGTAACCAAAATTGGGATCACCCTTGCAAAAATTCATTCATGCAATTACTTACCTCGGAGGTGCTCGGAGCTGGAAAGCGTCGTTTCGCGTACCGAACTTGTTAGCGGGCAAACACACAAGCGTAAATCCTACAGACGACAGCACATCAAGCTAAGTCTACAATCTGTCAGATTTCTTTATCCGATTTTCAACTTTATCACTAAAGAATTAAGGCTCAAGATTGATTGGAAATATCTGACAGTTTCGGGTAGATTGACTTGCTGTCGTCCGTCCCTACGTATTCGTAATCGGTATAATTCTTTGACAGCTTTTATCAATGAATCTGGCGGCGTGTGCGCTCTTTGCACTAATGGTACCTACAGCGGACTTTTTCAAACGCGTTACACAAGTTTATACAAGCATTAATAAATAAAATTAGATGACTCAAATAACGTTTGTAACACAAGATAAGTAAAACCACCAGACTAAAATAAAACAAAGCGTCTTTATCGCGGTACCATAATCTAATTACTATTCTAATTACACAAAAAATAATTAATAAAACAATAGGTAAGCGTCTTTTCCACAAAAATATTCACAAAAATTGTATTCGACGAAGTTATGCACAGCCGGTAATATTAGTGTCAAGGACACGATTTCGGCTGGCGCATTAACGAACAAAAAATAAATATTTAATAATTTGCGTAAGCGCGTGGTGTACTGGGAGGGGGGAGGGGCCGAGGGGAGGTGGTGTCGCTTGCGCCGATCGCCGACAAAGAGAATATCTACGTATCTATCTCTTTTCTTTCATCATCATCATCATCATCAACCTTTTTATCTTCCCACTGCTGAGCACAGGTTTCCTCTCATACAGAGAAGGATTGAGCATAATCATCACGCTTGCTCAATGCGGGTTGACGATTTCAGACTTAAAGTCCAGGTTTCCTCAAGATGTTTTCCTGCACCTTCAGTCATTGGTGTCCAAGATATACTTAGAAAGTACATATAACTTTAGAAAAGTTACATTTGTACTTGCCTGACCTGGAATCGAACCCGCGCACTCATACTTGAGAGGCTGGTGTTTTAACCACTAGGCTACCACGACTGATTACTGATTCTTTTTTTACTTTCATGTATTCATTTTAATTTCATTGATGAAATGTTATGATCCATGACTCCGGCAAAATGACCGCTGCCGACAATTCTCTAAATACAGGTTGCTCTAAATGGTAATTATATGGTAGTTTCTAAAAATTTAAGTAACTTCGTTAATAATACCATTTTATGAAAATAAAATCTCATCATGAAGCCAAAATGTTACAAAGAATATGTGTTTTCAGTAAATGTCGCCATTATCGCGGCACGTTGTATACTCGATATAAACAATCGAGTGATTATTTTAATCTATCTAAGTAAGTGCTTTTTCATTTTTTTTTTTTCTGATATTTACGTTTTTGGTGAAAATAATTCAGAAAACTTGTTGGTAAAATCTTGTAAAAAGTAAGTAGCATGTAGAACGTAGCAACACGTTTGCAAGGTCCTCGAACACATTTCAAAAGCAGCACCGGTAGCTGATTATCCTTAGTGAGATAAAGTTTCCTCTCTAAAGTGTCGAGGTCTCCTTCGACGGTGTTAGACGTCAATTTTCAGTAAATCGTAGGATATGTGACAGCGGAAAGCGACGTGCACGCCTTTATGCCCCTTCCAAGGAGTGGTGGCTCCGCGCCCCTTCAATTTTTACATTCAGACGCTGATTTTACGTTTTCGAATTTTAAACTTAGAAACGTGATGCGAGTGCAAAGTTTGTATCGTGCGGACACTTCGTCTAATATTAAAATTGAATGTAAGCAGTGTTTTTGCTCAGACTCGTACGTGTGGAAAACTTTAAATGGGTGCAGATACTACTTTCATGAATAAAAATCTGCTCTTGATTCTTACGGCAATATTCAGCATAAACAAAAAAATATTGTGCTGCATAAATTTGATGCATATAAAACAATAAAGTACGTATTCTAAATTGGTAGTCCATTCAACCTCTATCATTTGAGCCCTGTCGTAACACGAAAATTTATGCCCCAGTTGATAGTCCATAATTTTAGCAAGGGATTATTATTTAGAAATAAGAGCATTATTGCAGCTACACTAAACTGAATTGTTACTTAATTGCATCGTAAAAGACCTAGGTTATTATTGAGAAAATGATATACAACCGGTATCAATTAAAAATAACATATACGTTTTAATTAATTGAGTTTGTAACCTCCAGCTGATTGGTCGACACTGCTAAGAATTTACTGGATCAATTTTAATATTATTAGTAAATCATCCATCGTGTTTCCATTTCTTTGTGTACTTATAAAATTTCTTCTATGGTGTGGGCTTGAATTTGATTTCTTCCTAGTTTAGCCAAGTTGTTTCTCCTCGATACCCTAGGGAACCATCGGGTTTCGCGATAAAGTCGGGCGGACGGCGCGTGACGCCGCGGCCGAATTATGTCCCGCGATAAAACTCCTCGTGCCTCCAGTTACGGGCAAGTTTCAACTGGGCCACGATGCCCGTACTATTTTCTATTCATTATTATCGGATTACAGGCGTACCGATACGCCGGGCCGTCGTGGCGTGCACGAACTCCCGATACGCGAGCAAACCATTCGGACCAGCACAGACCTCTATCTATCAAGATTATCCTCCAAGACATATACTCTCAGGATACTAAAATCTTCTCAGATTCAGGTGGTTGCATGACTAAAAATTATCTGTCTGATGTTTCACTGTCACAAGTTGTAGAAATATATTTTGTATTTCTTCGCTGTGAATTTTATATGGCATAATAAAATTACTGTCTATTTGAATATGGATGTTTTTCACTTCTGAGAATTTATATCAATTATTCATTTATGCCATTAAGTTTTTTAATTTTTATCCATATTCGGGCTTATTTTCTTATCGCTATTTCATTGAAAAGATTGAGATAAAAATAAAAGGTATTCGAGTGGCGCTATTTTGTGAATAGTTTTATCTTGTAGGCTCTCCAGACTTTCCTTCTTCTCTAGATCACCATAGGAAAATTACCCATTTATCACCTTTATTTACTTTTGATTTTAATTATAAAAGTCGCAGTACCATAAGGCACTGTGGATACTGTATCTTGCCAATCTGGTTGTCGTAAATAACGCATCGGGGCGCACGATGTCGTCCGGACGTCTCCTTTCTGTTCATAAATCTTGTTAATGAGCGACGCTGATCGTATACAGGATTAGATCGCGGATTAAGACGATAGTGGTTCCTGTTTTCCGAAGTTCACGCGGGAAATAGAAATGTTCCCCTTGTTTTTCGGAAGAATTAGGAAACTACACTAATGTCTTTTACCACGTTGGCAGTTTATTAGCTGCGGTTGTTAGTGCTAATTTTGTTGTTAACTTTTGTTCTTCTTTACCTTTTCACATAAACACAATAATGGATAAATTGGTAGCTAACATTATACATTTCAGTTATAAAAATCTCGTTTGCACTGGAAAATAGCTCTTTAGAATGAGTCAAATTGAATTGAACTCGATTATTTCGCGAAATTTGCGCCCGCGGCTAGGTTTGTTAAAAATATATCGCTTTTTAAAATAACGAACACATCTGTTCTCGTTACACGGGAAAGCGTTCACTTTAATATTAAATGAATGTAGTACTTTTTATGGAATCGCAATAATTCAATTAATGCAGTAGTAAAAATGTAAATTATGAAATGCATTTTCATAATTTTCCCGAGAGTACGAGATTTATTTAGTGATGTGGATGATATAATTCACTTATAACGACATCAGTCCTCATGAAATAATTAGGTCACATTTGATATGTTATACTTATTTATAAAAAGGTTTCAAGAAACTTTTAAATATTGTTTGGCAGTTAACATTTTTCGTAAACTGTAATATGAATCTAAAGACAAAAGAAATATGTGTGAGAAACGTAACGGACTGCGTTCTGTAGGCCTAGTACGAAACGAAAGGCATTTCGAAACTCGATCGGCGATATCGAGCGCGTTTGACTCAGCGATTGGCCCGCTTCAAGGTCGTAAGAACTCTCAACTAATGACAGCGCCAAACGCGTTCGATATCGACAATCGAGTTTCGTATTGAAAACTCATACTAGGCCTACTGTAGTGCATTCTTCGTGGGAAAAAGGCATGAGATGTATATTTTATATCTTCTTTTTTTTTTTTTTTTGTAATGTGCGTTTACTGAATAAACAATGTTTCTTTCTTTTCTTAACTTATGTATTCTTACCAAAATTAAGGAATATCCATTGAAGGTCTAAACATTAGCAATTCGATCTTCAATTATATTAGGTGTACCAGACCCACCCACGACAGCTCAACTAAGCTTTCGGGTGGGTGGATGTATAAATCTAACTAACATGCCGTGAATATCAGGGACAAAGACGATGTCAGCCGAACTGAAGGAGCTTAATACAAGGAAATAGGTAGGCCAGGTAATCCAGCTTAAGGGAGAGGGATTACATGTAAAAGCCTAATGCTCTGTACACCGCGAACACCACAGTTATTTGATCCTTTCGCGTCTTAGTAGAGGTTCGGTTGCAAATTATTGTTCACGCCACAATAGGCGACGTGGTACAACGCAACAATGCGTAGTCGGCTCTCGTGCCTTAAAAGACGAAGTGCCATTATTAATGGGCGAGCCGATAAGAACATTGGCATGCGGCAACGTTAACTACCAAACGAAGATATTTTGTTTCTCAATGTGGGAATCACTATCTATTTACCATCTTAGATGGGTTCCGTGTGTTAAATTAGAAAATTATCAACAACGTTTCATTTAGGGTTTCTCACCTTTAGTTGTGTACTGTGGGCAAATAAATAGACGGTAGATATGAGAGGTTTATAGTTGAGATCGTACCCACTTAAGACTATTAATAGCTAGCAATAGGAGGCACTCTACGGACGTTAACCAAGTACGGAATTTATTATAGCCTCTAGAAGTATTTTTCTGAACATCGATTCTTATCTTGACATTAATGTTTTGGTTAACTTTAACATCCAAGAAAAAAAGAAAAGGTTATAAGAATAAATATTAAATCGCATTTTATATCTTCTTCATAGCCTATAGAGGTCCACTGCTGGAGAAAGGCCTCCCCTAAGGCTTTCCACAATAACCGGTCTTGTGCTGCCTCATCCATCGGTTTCCCGCCACCTTCAGGACCTATGACCTGGCATCGGTCATTATTTTAACTGAAATTCCCCAACCCGCCTGCCAAGCGTGGGGATTATGGCAACCTACATAAAACATAAATAAATTACGTAATCTGCTGCCAATACAAAATATCTTTTAAATAACCATAGACAGATTAAAATATTTCTTTTATTAGCCTATACTGTCACACTGCTGGCCTACGTTCTCCCCCAAATCGCCCTCGTGGCTTAAAACATTAAAGCTCTTAAAATGGAGAACAAGGTTTATTTTCATACATTCCTCACGCATACCTACTCGTATGCTAAATCGGTTTGTGTTAATTTAAAAAAACAGTAGATTATGCAAATCCTAACATGTATTGTCTGAATGTAAGCCGTACATGTAAAACATGCTTGAGAAAAATGTTCTGATAGGTATTAACTTATAAGTATGAAGTTCTAATAAATGTTAAAAACCACAAACTATAGTCCTCAACCCATGTCTGAAATACAAAATACAGGACACGAAGGACATTAATTTCAAAATTCATCGTTGCAACAGCTCTTAGAATGATGACAATTCTAAATACTAATGGCACAAAAGACACCATAAAAGCAATTATCGTAATTTTAAGAACATTCACACTCCTCAGTCTGTCAAAATACCTTCGGATACCTCTTTTTGACAAGTTTTTTTACCATTTTTTTATCGCAGAAATAAGACTGCGACTAGACTTTGAACGTTTTAAATTACGAAAATTGGTCTCCATGGTTGCATAAATATTAAAAAGCTATGTTAAATAACTTGCCATGCGGTACAAGTGTTTAATTTGATGCCGATGTCTTCGGCACCTTAGATGTGGTTGGACAGGGACACGGCGGCTAACACGCCATTGTTTGCAAATAATAACAACAAACGTGCACTTATCCCGTTGCTACCAGCGACAGAGATGGCATATACTAAAACAGACAAGAGTAAAAAAGCAAGAAAATGAATTTTACTTTGCATCACGAAAACTCCATATCCGTGTAAATAGCACAGAAAGATAGATGACAAATTTTGTCACTGGATTACACGGAAACTGGTGTTGGCGTCACTTTTTCTCGTGTTGCCATGCTTATTGGGACTGCCGAAAAAGTGGACTTTAGCTGAATATAAAGAGGTTCAATGCGAGAGGCGGACGCGTGAGTTGTTATAGTTTTTGCTATGAAACTCGCCGCGAGCGGTGCGAGCGAAACGTGTCGGTGTTTTGTGCTCGTTTGCGAGAAAGACATGCTTCCTAATATTCCTAAATGAATATAACACAAAAAAGATTGTACGAAATAGTTCCAAAATATCGAAATACAAAACATTTCTGTAGTTAGTTTGTCAGCATCTCTGATCTTTTTTAACTTGTACACAAACGCTAAACATTTTCCATTTGAAAATAAGAAATGGTTTTATTCTAAAGCTGTCAATATATCGTGCAGAATAAACGCACAGAGCTCTACCGTACATTGTCCCAGGAAATCAGCGCCGACAATCTGCCCGGCATCGGGATCTTATCCCGGAGTCCCGGATCGGATCCTGTCGCGCTGCCGTCCCCGGATGTCCCGCTTCTTCTGCCAGGATTATCAACACGTACCACTACGTTATATACGTTTTTTTTCTTTGTTATTAAGCTGCGTCTGAAAACAAACGGTACTTTGTAGTTTTTTGTTTCCACTTTGAAACTATACGGTCTTAATAAGAAATGAAGAAGTTTGCGAACAAATAAGAGATTCCTCGGTTATCCTTTGTACCTATACTGTGCAACTTTTAATTTTGTTTCGTGAATGGGTACACAAGTCTGTTAAATAAAAAGCAGCATCTAGTCCTTTGTTGGCATTGCAGTTTAAACTTCTCTATTTTGTAGCAAAACATTACTTAGACATCATATTATTTTCTGTTTTGTATTCGCAATCGCGACTGCTATGCATGGGCCTTGGGTACGATTCCCATATCGAGGACAGTGGGGGAAGTTGGGTTTTTCCATTAGGAATTTCTCAGTAGATGCTCTCTGTTGGTGGTGTGAAGCTCCGGTGCCTCAGAAAGTATGTAAAGCTATGATCCTTTCCTGATCTCTCCCCTGCCGTTTCTCAACTATGTTGGGGTCGGATTCCAGTCTAACCGAATTCTAAACACCAGCATTTTACATGGAGTGACTCCCTTTTTTTGTTCTGGATGGGAAATCATCACTCTGGGTGGAGCGGAAGGGCGTGTCAGACTAGACACCTTACCGGGCGGCGAGCTGCCCACTGTTTACCGCCTGCAAGCCCGCGCCTACGGTAGTCCTTAGTTCGATATTGTTCCCCGACCAGAGCGTCTCCTGCGGCGGCTAGAGGCATGAGGGTGCGCTCCGCCTACTCCTTTGCTAGCATCACTGCTTCGCAGAAGGAGGTGACGGCCTGCCATGCACTCTCGCTCCGGACCAGGGCCTGGCCCAAAGCCGGACGCGAGAGATCGCCGCCACGAGGACACAGCGGTGCTCTACCCTGCCCAAGCCGGGCAGACCTCCACCGTATACTCCACCGTGTCCTCAGGGCGATCCACACAGTGACACTCTAGCGTTTCCTCCCGCCTTGCATGGAACAGGAGGCTCGCGAAACAGCCGTGTCCGGTGAGGACCTGCATCAGGCGGAAGGTGAGGGCGCCGTGGCGCCTCTCTAGTCACTCCACAAAGAGGGGAATTACCGCCACTATTGTAGAGTGCCCAATGAAGTGACTCCCTATCTAAATTAATAGTAGTAATAGTATTTCTTATTAGTAGTCTATTGGTAAGACAGACCCCAGAATTCTAATTGTATGCCTTATTTAAAGAAGTTATAATGTTTTAAATTAAATAAATAAATAAACTGACCTCCACCACCCAGTTACTAGGTAATACGAGACCCCTTGGTAAGACTGGTGGTCAGACATTCGGACTTCTGGCGACCCATTACGACTATCAAAGATTTACAAAAGACAACCGGAACCAACGGTTTAACGTGCTTTCCGAGGCACGAAGGGGTCTCAGTATGTAAAAATCACCCATCCATAGATAAACCGCGCCAAGCGTAGCTTAAACTGTTTCTATCGACCTGAGCGGCTTTAGTCACTAGCCCCATCGACCCTTGAAGGCCAATTCTCGTCACAGTCACATTTCGGTGACAAATGTCAAAAACTTGTCAAAATGAAGGGAAATTATTTAGGCATTTTTTGCCAGATTGAGATCAGATTGTGTTTGTTCTTAAAATTAAGAAAATTACCTCTCAGGCTAATCTCAGTTGAGATTGGTTACCGTGACCGAAATCCGTCAGAGGATTGTTTTTTGCTGTTTTCTATGATTTTTAAGGCAGCTATGAATGTGTAAACACAAGGAATCTTGTTATTTCCTTCTCTACCGTAGTTTATCAAAGTAAGTAAAATCGACACATAAAAAGTTTACATAAAAAAATATGACTGTCAATAGTCATTTTTTTATGGAAGCTGATTTGGAACCCTTCGTTCACGGTAATCTGTTAATTAGAACGCGATTAGTACTAAAAGCCTCTTTACTTAAGTTTAACTTAAATGTTTCTGATCAATTTTTGTTAAATTTTAAATTTAAAAAAGTATTAAGTTCATAGAAAAGTAGAGAATAATAAATTTTAACATCTCGAATGACAATGTTAATAACGATGATAAAATAAAAACAAAATAAAAACGCATACGAAACATAGCAACAACAACAAAAATAACAAAAAAAAAACCAATTAAGATAGCATTCTTATGTATTAACAAGTGAATGACAATTAAATACCGTTACCTATTTTGCTTTTTATTTGGCTGCTACCACAATGAACGGATTAGGAAACTTTTCAGATTTGGTAAAATAAAAAAATGCAAATAATTTATTTACTTAAAAGCCTCATAAATTTCGAAAGTATATATAAATAAATGAGTTAAGGATAAAATTCGGTAAACGAGTTAATTATAATGAATTACAAAGTGTACCCTAAAAACAAACTTTTTTTACTTCTGTCTAATGTTATCGCGAATGGAGTATAATTAGTTAAGTATTTAAAAGAGTTATTGTTTATTTCATAATTCTATTTTGTTTAGATAGAATAAGACATTTTCTTTCCGAGACTTACATCATAATAATCATCAAATTGGGAAGAATTGTAAAGTTGTATCTATATCAGCTCCTGAATCCCAAGTTAACCGTTGTGGGAGAGCAATGGGTATTGGGTATGTCTTCTTTTCGAGGATGTGTTTTTTTTAAGTAATAAGGAATCAAAGAAGGATATAACGTTGCCACGCTTACCTGTATGTGGAAATCCATCACAGAATTGCAAGAAAAAGGATGGAAACGAATAGGTAGTTATGATTATGACTCTAGTCTAGTATGATATAAGGCGCTAAATCAGCTATCTACGAAGTGTAACGAGTCTTTTGATATATTATAGTGAGCAATTAATAATCGCAATTCCCATGAGCGTATAGTATATTAAAAAGAAGTATTTAATAAAAACATTGAACGTGTCCACTTTAAAAGCAATCAAACGAGGCAATACGAGCTTTTTACTAGCATGCAGTTTAAGTAATTAAGTTTAGGTACGGGCGTTGAAGTATAACTCTTACGGGGTCTTCTTATTGAAGAGCTAGACTGTTCATAAATAATCGGCAAACGACCTTGCAACAATGATGACAAACAGACTGAGAATTCTATCCAATGATAACTAAAAAGTAAAACATAAGTCTAAAGTAATAAAAAAAAAACTGCTTGAAAACAAGCTTTCATTTTAATGCACACTTGTGGTATATTATAGACTTTAAACATGAAAGAATTTTCAATATAAATATCAGTCTTGACCACCGAAAACTATTTTCGACTACTTTTAGAGTTTCGTAGTCAACTATGTAGGAACCCTTAAAGTTTCGCCTAATCTGATTTTTTGTCTGAAATGCGATTTAAAAAAAAAACTTGTATAGATCACAGAGCACAGTTGCAGTGGCGGTGTGGCCGTGCCTATTGAATTGTAGGTCTTAGGCTCGACTAAAGGTGCTTTATTTTGTGTAAATTACATATTTAGGTAATCACTTCTGTTCTCATTGTCCTAGAACCAAGAATTCGAAGACGTGTGACATCTACTAACCCGCACTGGTAGATTACGGCCCACTCCCTCTCATCGAGAGTAGACCTATGTCGCAACAGTCGGATCATTAGAGGCTGATTATGATGATATTAATCTGATTGTCGCTGGATGCGAACAACACGAGATCGACCAATGTAGCGATACCTATTTCCAGTTGTAGAAATTTCGTCTGAAATAATAATATTAAAAAGAAAATATTTGGGTTACTGGATCACCAATAGTTTGACTGATAATTTAGACATTGAAAGGGGACGCGGGTCGCTGGCTGTCCGATGTAACATGCTGGCCCGCAGGTTTGCAAGGTGTACAGATTCAGTAAAAATTACGTTTTTTAAAGCATTTTGTCAATCTTTTTACACCTGCAGTCTGTGGGTCAGTTATTTGCAGCGGGTATACAGCGACCTGCGTGTCCAACATAATAATGCATTCAGGGTACGGTTGGTACTGCCATGACGTTGCAGTGCGTCAGGAATGTTTGCTGAGGCTTGGTTGGATAGATTTGCCGCTATTAATAGAAAAAGATGCGCCTCCCTACTTGCTCGCGTTCGTGGCAGTTCCAACACTATACTGGGTGTTTTTACTTATTGGCGGGAGCCCCCCATGCTGCAAAGGTGCGGTTTCATGTATATATTTATTTTTTTATTTTTGCTAATACTAACACTAGTTTTTAAGTTCATTATTACTAACCTGTTATGGATATGGTCTGAGAATAAATATTTATTATTCTTATTAATACGATTTGAATTCATTTATTTCTAAAGATCAAAAATCATTTCTATGACGATGACAATGGATTTCAAAATCAACAACAGTTTAGTAACATTTATACAGGGTTTGTATTGAGTAGAGCAGTGTTGTATTGAGACCAGTGGGATCATTATGTGGTGCTAATTGCAATTGCTGGCATACCACAATACTTTGCAACGAAACCATTTGAGTTACTACAAGTAATTTTAGTTTCGCAGATGTTTAGTTTGCATGATATAAGCAGGAAGTTACAGCAAATTAGGAACATGCTATTTCTTTTCGAAGCTCTTATATAACGATGCTCTAATCCGTTGCAGGCATAATAGTTGTTTCCCTCGTTAATTATAACTTGTTATACAGTATGTTACGAAAACCCTGTCCGACCCATAAGGATAATAGAGGTTAGGTAAACACATGACCAAATATAATATAAAATTTTACGTATTCATCATAGTACCAATACAAATGAATTTTGAAATAATCTTTTTTTCCAACGAATTAATTCCAATTTCCCCGAAATTTGGTAATTTTTAAAAAGTGACAACACCGGTATTATTATGAGCGAATAGCGATGCGGCCACGTGCCGCGTGTCCTGCCGCCCGCCCCCCGCGGTCGGTAGGCGAAGGGTGGTCAACGCACATTTAATAAGTTACCTCCTTTTGCGAAATAATATTTATTTTTTTTAGGGGGATTTTTTTTTTAAGTAAAGCCCGGTTTTGTATGCATTAGTAGAATCAGTTATCGATACCTAACAACACCTTCACGGGTCGGACAGGGTTTTCGTAACATACTGTATAGCTTTATAGTATAATTGCTAAATTGCGTTTTCATTGCTATGCCTAGGAAGCTAAGGTACTATAAATAATTCAAGTATACCGTATGCCGTTAGGTAATTAGCTTATAACCCTAAAGATTTGTATTTCTTGATTCACATGACAACCCTTTATATTTACAACTTGTTAAAATAATGAGAAAAAGAAAGTCTTTTTAGTAGTCAACATGATCTAGAGAAGAGAACGCGAATACAAAAAAAGAATGTCAATATTTCTTTATTATTAAAAAAAAGCAATTTCATTGTATTATTTAGATTAATCTTCCACAATAAATTATTTAAATGATAGCAAAAACTTCATCAACATTCATGTAGCTTAGAAGAATAACGCGGATACATAGACAGACACAAAGAGCGACATTAATTTCATAATACTGATCTGCCCACATTTGTTTGTACGCGTGAAATGTTTTCTACTCCCGACTAGGCCATCGCATCGCATTGCTTATTTTGACTTATTTGTTTTTGTACCAATATCTATTATTAGCCTATAGGCTTGCTGCATAATTGGGATTACATTAAATCTGACGGGCAGTTTCAAATTCAAGCCCGTTCAAACTAACAAACTTTGCAGCCTTGTTAGTATGAGTAGATATAGGTATTTAAAAATCGTTCATGTGTTGTATACAAGTTTTTTTTTTAAATGTTGTATACTAGTCTTTAGGATTTGCGACACATAAGATCAGTGATGCAATCGTTGACGGTAAAGCGCACGAGTTCAATCTAGCTTTGGACACACTTAAATAGTAATTAGACGACAAGACCGCCACAGGTAAATTGTTCCAGTTCTTCGATGTACGCGGTATAGAAAACGGGAGGAAACGCTTCGTCTGGATCGTAGCGACATCAACAGCATAGGTATGGATACTCGACGTAAGACAGGTCGTCCAATGATGGAACGGTGATGGTAGAATGAAGTCCTGTGATTTCCGCGCACACTCTACGTTTATGCTCCAGGCTTTGGAGACCGTTTTTAATCAAATGTGGTCCGCCAATTAGCCTCATCGTATGCCTCTCCGCCGAATCTAAAGTTGTCAGGTGGCATTTTGCTGCACCAGCCCAAGGCTGGCTACACTAAAGAAAGCGTGGCCTTGGCGCATAGGCAAGTGAAAGAACACGGGTGGGTTTTAGTCGGTAAAAGTATGACACGCCTTTCCGCCAAGAGCGGGACAGTTCATTTGATGATTTCCCATCTCAAACAAAAAAAAAAAGGCTGGCTACGCTACGCATGTGAACAGCCAGAAATACGGATAATTTGCTTGGGGTCAATTCTACAGAGAGTAGGTAGACGTGTGTAAGTGATCCTTACCAAGCGGGTCAAATGGTAATTCGTCCTAAATACACGATGAAACTTTAATACGGGTATCAGATTTTGATTTATCATACAAACTGTTTCACGATCAGTGTTTCAGGATACTATAATAATAACTGATCTATGTCGAGTCGACTGTTGGAATAATAATGATGTGTTGTATTTACGTAATTTATATGCTAGCAATCTAAGAATAACGTTTTTGACAGTACATATAGAAGGAATATGATTCATCATCATCATAGTCATCTCAGCGTTAATTCCAGTCGCATCCGAAGCTTTTTAAGCTTTGGAGTCTGGGGTCCGCTTTACCAGTCTAACTGCTGATTTTGGTCGATATTTTCCGTAAAGCGACTGCCGTCCACAACCCGAAGGCGATATCAAAGAATTGTAGTTAGAGCAATTGTTACACTTTTGAGGGCTCCAACAACCCGTAACGTAACGACTTAACGTGCTTTCCGAGGCACGACCAGACAAATGCAAATATTCATATTCATGCATACAAATATTTGCACTGTGCGCGGATCGAACCCGCGCCTCCTTGCACATCGGCGGCGTTCTCTACCGCTAGGCCACGGAGGCAGTCTAGAAGGAATATAATTATATGGCATTATAAACCTACACAACCTGTGTTATCCTTCCTAAATGCATGAGCGTTTTTGTTACGCGGGCTCTAGGGCCGTACTGTGTCGATCAATCACACCTAAGATCCATCCTTAAGTCTCATCCTCATAAAACGAGTTACTGTTCCTGTTCCTTCTCTGTCCATGGTATAAAATGTGGAACTCTTCGCCTAATATTCTTTTTTTTTTTATAATTATAAACTAGGACTTGACCGCAATCCCTCCTGATGGTAAACAGTGATGCGATCGTTGATGGTAAAGCGCACTAGTTTATTAAGAACCTATTCACTCAGATTGAGCGAATAGGAAGAAAGACGGCAGTTGAGCGAGGTGATGCAATGTTAAACCCAACAACACGACCAACGATGCTGCGCCAAAGGGAGATTGATCTGAAGACCCTCCACGACCATAAACTCCCAACACAACATTTGGCGCATCGTACCCGGCACACATCGCAACACAATTGCTCAGACCCGTCCTCCGTACGGCTTCACCGTCTTCGTTCGGCTTTAAAAGAGCATTATCTTTCTTCTATACTGTGAGAATTTGTTTATTATGTTATATGTGGGGGAGGTTAGGAAGCGCGGCCGAAGTTCTGGATAGTTGAGCTGGAGGGCAAAAAATAGAGTAATTTACGAACTGATCGACCAGGCCGACTAGGCGCTTGACAATGTCTCGAAAAACTAGTATATGTCCAGGTTGCCAAAATGAGTTTTCCGTTAGAAATTTCTCAATAGAAAAAAATTCAAAAATATCAGAATTCTCAATCCCAGAGTCTGGATTTGCGACTACTGCCTCGCCCCCTATTACACGGGACTTGAACAAGACTAGCGAATTGTGGTGGGAAATGCTCTAGTCAGGTACCTCTGCCTTACATCCCGAGGATTACAAGTGTGTGAAGTATAAACTATAATGTTACTACCACGAAATAGTTTTTATCAGTTCTTTAGGTACATATAAAAGGTGAACACCTTTTATATGTACCTAAAGGACTTTAAGGTAACAGTGACGAAACATGGTGAACATTTATTTATGTTTATGCTGTAAGAACCTTAGTTGTGGTTACTGGTTATTTACTATGTACGAAGGTTCTTATTAATTCTGTTTGTAGGGAAAGGATTTTATGACGTAACGCGCAGAAACATTAGGTTAGATATTTATTCTCATGTATCACAAATTTTATTCAATTATTTTTGAAGTGAAAACTTCTTTAGCGGAACTGTGCACATTTTATTTTTTGGGATGGGTGGAAATTATTAAACTCGACACGTGATCTGGTTAAAAGTTCTTTCAAGTAGACCGCCGGCGCAGCTTAGAAGACAAAGTAATAACCCCCCCTCTCTTTCTACCGTACGGTGAAAATGTATACATACTCGTGCTGTTTCGTTTAGTGGTGCAGGACACTCGCGTGAGTGTGCGTGTGTGTTTGTACTGCAACCATTTTTTTATCCAAACCTTCTTGTCTTGTGATAATTATATCAAAATGCATAACACAGTCATGATGTTTTAAGTGAAAAGTTATATAAATATGCTCGTTTTGAATGAAAGTCGAAGTAGCTGCAGCCTTCCTGTCTTTCTTTCTTATTTATTACAACAGTCAGTCAATCAGAACATATAGGACCGATGTAACTCTTAAGATTTTTATTACTAATAAAATGGTCTGAGGGAAGCGTACATCTGGTAGTTGCGCCATTAAATCCACATTTATCTACCCCATTTTAATTAACCTCACTTATTTACCTTTAATGTATTACGGAATGACTTCCGTCATTCGATTGCCATCATCCAATTACTTTACTCATAAACTTTAACACTTTTAAAAAGTAATGTGTTTACATGAAAACTACTGTAAGTTTGTGAAGTTAATGCGCTTGAATGCGTAAAATAACAGACATATGTCTACTGTTGTCCCGCATGTTATCCTTAATTGATTTGACATGTCCAGGGCCGTGGGGGCCAAGGTCCGAGCCAACAAAAACAAGGCTTTCGTTCAGACTCGTTGTCTCAATGGTATTCCGTATGATTGCTACTGATCCATTGTTTGTTCTGCTAAGTACCGTCGCCGTTGATACGGTTTGTACGTGCTTTTACCGCGGTACCTTTGTCACTTAGTGGAGCGGGCTCGAGTACTGCGTTTGTTTTTGTAGTACTGTACATAGATGAGCAACGGATGTCGAGAGTCAAACATTTGTTGGAGTGTTTTCTTAAATTAATCTTTTAGAAGAAATAGGACTTTCGTCTATAGGATCGTAGATCAAAATACTTTCAACTTGTAAGTCTCGCTGGAGTATGATAACGTTCTTGACGTTTTGAGCTTCTTTATGCCCATAAAGCAAGAATTTCTTTTGCAGTCTTTTTTGCTCAACCCTCTTTTCTGTCCACTTAATTAATTCAAATATCTTGACAGGTGTGCACACTAATGAAATTGATTCAATATGTCCGAAGCCTGATTTATCAAACAAAGACACTTAACTTGAAAAATGCAATAAGGCCTAATCTAATAAACTGTAATTAAATAGGTACCTATTACGCTATCATAAATCTCAATAAGATTTAGGTTTCATCAACTTTATCGCAATCATAAATTCCTTTCTATGCAAACGTCCGATAAAAACGCAAACAGACGCTAACCACTCACAATGAGCTAGATGAAGTGGCATTTACATTGGTAATTTTAATTAACCGAATGATAAGTACAGCGATACGGCTTATATTATTCGTTATCTTATGAACTACTTATACTTAACGCGGGCTATAAATAAATCATCCTGACTGGGTAATCGCGGCTGGACTTCAGAACTTGTTGGATGGTTGTGGAGTGGTTGGCGCAAATTAGCGAGTGCGCGTTGCGATAGCGCTGTTTGTAAACAGGCTCGGTCCAAGTGACGAGGCGATAGCGGCGACAGGCTTGATAAGACAGAAGGCGCATGGAAGCTAGGTAAACGCACTATCGGCGTATTTATGTAGCCTTAAAAATAGATACTGGTAAAATATCGAGATAAAATGCAATTACTTAAATACTTTTTTTCTTATTTCAGGTAACGCGTCCTTTTTGTGTGCTGTCGAATTTATTGTTCAAGTAAGTAATACGAAATACATACTCGTATATATTACTAGGCCTGCATCATGTTTTTGTCCAATAGATTATCGAATAGATGTTATAAACTATACGTGTTCTCAATTTCATACAGATCATCTTAATCATTTTTGGGTGAAAGAGTACCAGTAAACAATTTCATGTTTGCAATATTAAGTATTAGAGAATGAAATTCGGAATTGATAATATCACAACCTGGTACGTAAGACGACCTGTCATCTTTTTAATTAGGAATCATTGATTGTTTTTGGCGCAGACCGGTCGTCGCGGAGATCCTTGGAGGTGGCCTATGTCCAGCACTAGACGTCATTCGGCTGAAATGATGATGATGATGATGAATTGTTATTATGAGATATTTTGCATGCCATGATTTAGTTCATGAGGATCAAAACATTAATCTTGATAATAGGATATTTGACTAAATAAAACTAAATAGTCCGTCATTCAGATTATAGAAAAATATTGAATACCTATATTTTGTTTTATCAAATCAATAAAGATTGACAAATATAAAAGGCATCAAATATCAGGAGTAGTGGCTGGTGACGTCACTGCTCGCTAAAAAGTGTAGCGTCCAGTGACTTCAAAAGAGTTTTCAACGCACAGGTGTCGTCTTCATTTTTTGTTTATATGAAAAAGAAAAAATACGCGTCTAGTATTTTTTGGAAATCTGACTGATGGACTAATTAGTTTTTTTTTAGTCAAATACCCTATTACTTATGATATCGCACATACATCCCTAACTTATTGATACTGAAAGGGCTGACAGTTGTATCCCAAAAGGTTTCAAATAGCAAGCATAAACTTGCTCAGACATGATTACATTGAACGACTATAGGTACTATGCTTCTTAACCTATAATATTAGCCTCCACATAGTTGATATTTTCTTCTCTCAAAATGATTGTATGAAAGTTCTCGTAGTTTAAACCGCTGATTACGGTTCGAGTCGCGTGGCTGCGCATCTTTCGTTCTAATTATCAGCGCCCGCCCCATAAAGCCCGAGGATGTAATATAAACTCTAGTCGTGCAGCTTAAGACTAAAGAGAGAGACAACCCTATACAAATCCACCTTCCTCCTTCTCCCTCACTTCGATGCGCGCCACCCGCTGCAATGTTTGATAGTAATTATCCACCCCGAATAGCTGTAATTGCCCTTTCAACCCTTCTTTGTACATTTAATATTCAAGGTAACAACTTCAAATTGCTTACAAAATTTTGATTCAGATTATTCGCGTTTAAGATAAATTACATGCGGTTATGAATTTTAACTGTAAAACACGCGGCAAAGGGGTAAGGGTAAGACGTGACTGATAAGAGCATGGAACGAGGTACAATACAATACTCGGTGGTAATCAAGTGTTGGTACAAAGTGTACCAGTTCTACCCATAGCGTTTCTCGAGCGCTATCACTTCCTACCATTATCAGGTCGGTACGCAGCGAAACCTGGCCCCTTAACTAATGTCTCCTTTTGTGACCGCAGGGCCGGTTTAATCAGTTGTTTATATTATTGCCAGCAACTGCGCGATTTAATCGTTCATTTACCGTTTCTCATTGTATCTCGTTGAATGGTAGCGGCTTTTCCACGGCCCTGCGCCATGCGGCAGATAGAAAATTTATAGGGGAAATGTACAACCAACCGGCGATATTTGTTTAGGATTAAGAGATTCAGCTGTGCGTCGAGTTAAACGATAAACAAAAGCTGTGTCACCGCAAACTGCTGTTTGCTTAATTGTACATGCATGATAACGCGTTGACGGGCCCCCGACTTCGGGGTTTTAGAGTTTCACGAGAAGGCTTAAAATATTGTGCCAGTTTACGCGTACACCGCAAGAAAGTTACGTGTAAGCCCAAAGGATTTCAACCTAAACAACAATTAGGGCAGCCTTTAAATTTAATTATTTGTGGCTTAGTTCGTGGGTGTAACTTTCTTTCTTTTTGGTGGGAAGGGTGTGTCAGGCTTTTAGTGACTGAAACCAATGTGTCTACCATGATTTTCCATTACGAGACTCGATCGTACGCATCGACCTCGTTTGGCGCTCTGTAGGCCTAGTATGAGTTTAGATTGCGAAACTCGTACGTCGATATCGAGCGCGTTTGACTCAGCGATTGGCCCGCTTCAAGGTCGTAAGAACTCTCAACCAATGAGAGCGCCAAACGCGCTCGATATCGACGAACGAGTTTCGTAATGAAAATTCATACTAGGCCCACTGATGGGTTGAGAGTTCTTACAACCTTGAAGCGAGCCAATCAATGAGTCAAACGCGGTCAACTCGCCGTAGCCACACATGGGCCACAGTATCTCTTTACGGCAACCCACGACCTTGGAAGGCATTGGTTCTAGTGGACCCCAACACATTGTACTGACGTATTACTGTGGCACGCGTGGAACATCATGCGCCATGACCTGGTGCTTATCAAGCCATGAGTTATCCATTGCTTACCGCCCGCAAGCCCGCGCCTATAATGGCCTGGAGTCCGCAATTGACTCCCGACGTAGTGGTGGTACCTTAGGGTTTAATACGTAAATTTTGTTTTCTGTAGGTCTTAGTTGCAGATAGCATTCTTACAAAGACTAACAAAATACACCTCACTAAAGATCTTTAGCGCTCGTTAAAAACATAGTCTTTTTCCCCGGTGAAATACAGTTTAATGAGTTCCCGCTAATTATTAAGAGTAATACAATAACCGATACAAACAGTAATAGGAACGTCAATTGAAACACAAAGCGTTCGTTTTCCAGCTACGACTGTTTCAAAATTGCCTGGGCTTTATTGGGTACAATACTGAACGCGTTGCAAACACAATGTTTTGTGTACGTGCCAGGGGAAATAGTGACCGTCGCGTCGATGTCCGGTGTGTGCACGGGGAGGATCGTCCGCGGCGTCCACATTAAGATAATCGAATGTCCGTCCATTCGTTATTTAATTAAACACGATACGCCCGTCGTCGCGATACGTCCGATTAATGACCTCAATTAAGCTAATCAACTCTTCGCAGATTTACGTTCGTTCACGAATAACGATACGACAACTGTGTCATTTGCGAGGGAGCTCACCGGATGAAAGACGATTACGGGGCTATTAATAGCCTCTGATAGGTGATAATTTGGACGGCACTACACTAATTGTTGAATTAACAAAATTACAAACACCTGATAAACGACTAACGTTAGTCGTTTATCACCGCCATAGTACTTGACCAGCAAACGTCTTATATGTTAATCATTAGATTGATGGGTTACTATTACACGCAAAATATGCATATCTATATCATATTTTGGCCGTACGGTTAGCGCGATTCCCACACGGAACAAATATTTGTATCACCTACAAGTAGTTGTTCCGGGTTTGGCTGTTTGTGTATGTGAATTTATATGTTTGTAAACGCACTCACGACACAGGAGAAATATTGGGGGTAACTTAAAAAAAAAAACTATTATCTCTATATCCAGTATGCATATCCATCATCATCATCATCAAACTTTTTTATCGTCCTACTGCTGGGCGCAGGCCTCCTCTCATACAGAGAAGGATTGAGCGTAATCACCACTCTTGTTCAATGCGGGTTGGTGATTTCAGACTTACAAGTCCACGTTTCCTCAAGATGTTTTCCTTTACCTTGTAATCAGTCAAAGGTGTCTTGCAAAAGGATGCATATCCATATTCTAACAATATTCTTATTGAAGACTGCACTTATTTTACATATCGGACAGTGACATACAAACAGCAAAATAAACGTGTTACATATAAATTAATTATCTGAATCTTTGCTCTTACTGATTATATGCGTTATAAATGTAAGGGCTTATCAACATAATAAATTGGTTTCCGACCTCTGATTCAAGCTTTTATTTATTAAAAATAAAGTATAGAAAACATACCTACTTATTCGACTTCGTCATTACTCGACATAAAGGGGAAAATTTCGCCCACAGGAACAGCGGCAGCGTATTTTATAACCGCCAAGTGCTTCCAAGATCTAGAAAACCAGAAAACCCCATGTCACATAATGTTAACAGTTTATTGTGGTAGTTCTCACAACGAGTCCCCACACGTTCTCTAATTCCGTCCATTGAATTCAAATTGACGAGTAAAATGTCCGGACTTTGGACTGGCTGCCATGTATTGGGATCGGGCGTTTTAGCTAATAACTTAATTCCTCTGGGATTGCGCATGTGTGTCGGGCGATGTGACCTGTGTTTTGAGCGGTGAAAAACATTATCCTATTATACACGCCATATTTTGTACGGCCACATACACATACATTGATTTTGGTGTGGATAACCTTTTGCTTATTTATGTTACGGTTTTCATAAGGGTTGGCAGTGAGTGTATTTTGCTGACAGCAAATAGCCTATATGGGGATTATAAAGTATTTATACTCGTATATTTAATAATTTAACGTTACTAATGTACGGAGGCGGACTTTTAATGCCATAGGCATTGTTTACTAAAACTTTAGTGTGGTGCAGACACAAACAGTGATAGGTGCAATAGTTAGCTATTGATTGAATTAAGAAGTAAATTTGTACTAATATATAAAGATGAAGAGTTTTTTTCTTTGTTTGAACGCGCTAATCTCAGGAACTACGGCTCTGATTTAAAAAAAATCTTTCTCAATTAATGGGCATTAATCCAGGAAGGTTTTAGGCTATAACTCATCACGCTCCGACCAATAGGAGAGGAGCATAACAAAATTTTAAAATGTGTGCTGTATATTTTGGGGTTAAAATAAAATGTTCAAAATAGCTAACTCCACGCGAACGAAATCGCGGACGGCCGCTAGTATTTATCTAAAATAGTAACGAAATCAAAAATTGTATATTGAATATTTCAGAGAAAAGTAGTTGCTATGGTTGTGGGAACGAGCCTGATGCCGAAAATACAGTTTTTAGAAGTTTTGTTCGTTCGTTTGCTTATCTAGAAAAAGGTTACGTATTGAATTTTAAAAAAGGAACGGATTTTTAATGAAAATTGGCGCACATATAGATTATAACCTGGGACATTTTCCGATGTCAACGCAGGCAAAGCCCTTAGCTTTAGCTTGTTTAAAGATATACTTGACTTCAGTATTGATTTCTTCTGGACTTTATTTATAGGTATTACAGGTTATGCAAAATCTGTTTAATTTATACCAGGTAGTGCATTATAAAGCCGATACAATATCGTCGCATGTTTTATAATACAAGATTGTTTCACAGTATATTAAGATCATGGCAGTCTTAGTACTAAATATAAACAAAATAATAAACACTTCACTCATGCTGCAAAGAACCACGAACTACCCCTGTTAAGTTGGTGAAGTAAATCTTATAAGCACTTGTATGGATATATTTTACGCATACTTGTCGATTCATACCTACTTGCAGCCACTGGCGACCCCGACGTCAGTCCGGTGTTACAGAAAATCCCAGCATTTATTATGAGACAAGGTACAACATGTTAAAGGTTCGTTGGCTGTTAAAGCCAAAGAAAGTAGGTGTAAAATTTAGCACACAATTAATAAATCTAGGTAACATTAATAGGAAACAGTATTTTACGTTCCAGTTTTATTACGCTGCAAAATATTAACGACCCTCAAAATGTTTCTCGAACATACAAAGTTTCTACTTAGCTGAAATTGGCCTCAAGTTGCACGTTATTGAATTGGCCTGGCTACTCCATTTACCAGTCGAGTCATGAATATTCCTCATGTGCAACATACTCGTACGTGGACGCTCGTGAGTTTCGTTTTACGCCATTTAGCTGTTTAGAGCAACGGCAATTCTCTGCGAGTTGAAACGCGGTAATGACCATTGTAGGCGCCTAGCGTAAGCGCTCTTATTTGCATCGAAACGTGTTCTAGTGCATTGCTTTCCTCGTCCCGTATTGCAAGTGCTAGGAATGCGGCCAGTTACCTACCTAGTTGATTGCTTATGTTATAGTTGGAAAGGAAATCGGGTTTAATATGTAAAAAGCAATTTAAAGCTTCGACGAATCCCATTAGAATCCGTTGCGAATTGTAGTTCAAAGCCAAATTGCTCCTTTATCTCCGCAATTGCCAATTAGACTATTAAACGCTCGGCATTTCACATTTGAATGATTAGTGGCTACGTAATAAGGTTTATAGTTTCCGTCACGCCTTTCCGATTAAATCTTTTTGGCAGAGCTCATCTCCATCAATATTATGTTGCGACTTTTGCTCCATATATTGCTAGCCTTATCTTAACACGTTTGAGTGCACTCATAATTTCTGCTAACAGGGTGTAACGGTTGAATCATCTCCGCGTTCCATGCTCAAAGGGATCCATCACGTTCTTTAGCCAGCGTACATCGACCTGTCTTTTCCCTCCCGCGTTCCACTTAAAAGGAAGCTAATGATGGTTGTATCTAAAGTGTCGGAGTTCCCGTTCCATTGGTTCCTTATATCGAGCAGTCGGAGCCCATCGCAGTCGACAGAGATTAATCGACCGCCGCCTCAAAAGGTCGTATTAGCTATAACGGCATCCGGAAAATTGCTCGATTTTTCCACTCACGCCCCTTGTTGCCGCTCCTGCGTCTACATACTACATACTACGACAATGAATCGCGATCGATACAATAAAAACCTCAACAGTTAATTCACAGCTGTATGATTGCTGATTTTTTTTTTTCTTATTAATGTATAACTCGCGCGAGTTAACTGTGCACCTCGCTCTGTGACGTCATTCGGTTGGTACCATTTGTAAAAATGTGAATTATGTTAAAAATATATATATATATATTACAATTTATTTGTTATGTTAATAAAAGGTTGTTTTGATGATAAAGCGTCATTATACTAGATCATTCTACTTGCGACGTTTTGCAATCAAATTGATACACTTGACTGAAATATAATGTTGGTGCAACCAAAGCCTTCGCTAATGCGTCGAAAATGTAAAAAACAAAAACAAACTTAACTCCACAGAAAAGTAGAAACAACATGGGATTTAAACTGTATTTAGACTATTGTAACAAAGATGAAGAATGCGGGGCGCCGCGCGGGGAAGCGGGAAACGGGTCGCATTCCAGCGAGGTGCACAGTTATCTTGCGCGAGTAGTAGTTCCAGGAATATGAATTATTGATTGGTGAATTTATGTAGGCGATTCATGAATAGTGACGTACATATTCGACAATACCTGATGGATTATGTCAATTATATTTTAATGTCGAGCCCTAATACCCTAATATTATCATCATTAATCTAGATTTGGGATAAATAGGCAACGAACCATAAAATATTTGGTGTTCTGTCATTAAGAAGTAACTGAACTAAATTGTTCACATACAGCAATTCTTACATTAATTATTATGATCATCGCCCAAGTTCAATCCATGCAGCTTTTTGTTTTAAGTATGATCAGTGTGAATCCAACTAGTATCAACACTGCTTTAAAGCTATAAAAGGCGTAAAGGTAAATAAAATATTATGACCGTAATTTGCCGCGGTCGTTTATATTTCGTTTATCACCATATTTGCGGTTTGTAAAAATCCACTCCCGTCACTTTCTTAAATTTTCATCGAATGACAGTAATTTCTTCTTGAGTTTTTGCCACGTCAACTTTTAAACATCTTTTATTGCTTGGGTACTTACTGTGGGGTAAATTGTAAAATATGGACGATTAAACGCGTGCTTTACTCTGACCATTTGGTTGAACTATGTGGATTCAACTAGGAAATTACCCTATACCGAGAAATGATACTGAATGGCTCCTGCGTTTATTATAATTCGCCGCGTAGTGTCGGACATGTTTTATAAGATGTTTATGATATGCTGTAACCGCGAGTTATACCGGCACTTAAGTAAGATAGTTTGAATTGGATTTTTAATGTGAGTTACTATTTGAATTGGATTTTATTGTGAGTTACCACTGGTCGTAAAATAATGCGATATGAAACCAAAATAATAAGCAATATTTTTTTATGAAATCAAGAAACTGAAACATTTCGTTGACCTGGTTCTGCTATTTCTTGTTTAAATACCATTGTTTTTTTATCGTCTAGAAGTAGAATCATCAGGGTAAGTTTCGCTATTTTGATACGATACAAAAAAAATCTAGCGATAAATAATAGAAAGACGCCAATGTGAATTCATTTTATGCAGTTATTTGAAACTCTTAGCTGTAATCGTAGCTTCAAAGCGAATATCTTTAGACGATACATTTACGGCAGATCATTTCACTTCTCGAATACCAGCTCCAGCTCCTAAACAGGCGGATGCTTGGAGCGATCTGTGTCTTTGACACTGTGGTTTGTGATGATTCTTGATATCCATATAATACGCTGTTGAAAAGTAAAACATAACATGATTATTAGACAGGAAAACTGCACCGCCAAATATGTCACAAAGGCTAACTTTGTGCAATGATCGTATCTATAATGTATTGGAAATTATTTTATTTTTCTTCAATCGGATCATTTTTGACGACTAATTTGAAAACCTTGTCCTAGGTGGCGCTGTATTAAAAACGGGTACTATAAGTACTTTCTCTCTGTGTCTCTTTATTATGTAAGTCTGCATGCGTGCAAACATCGCGTAAGGAATATCGTTCCGGACGAGTTTCCCACAAAGGTTTATTTGATTGATTGACTTATTGATATAATCATTATATCTTACTTTATGTTCTACTAATCCTTAATGGATCACCAGGAATATTTCGCTGTTCTCGAGGCCCAAGTCTTATTATTCAGTGAACGTTTCTTCTTTTGTGTCCGGAGCGATATCAATCTGCGATCGTCGGCGCGTAGTGACGCCTAGGGCTTCGTCTTCACATATCTACGTGTAATTGCCGTGCCCTATAGGGCGAGACTGGTTTTACTGCTGCACATACCTAATGCCCATACGTAGACGTGTAAGTCAGACTGTCTGCCAATTAATTGCCAACCACAGTGACCAGTACAAACACCGAAACTATAAATTTTGTCTCAGGATGACCGTGCGATATATCTTTATTGAGTAGAACATGTTATCAACATCTTTACTCCTTTTTCAACGTAGGTACTGGACGTTTTTATTAAAGTTGTACAATACGCATTGGATCCGCAAACGTGTTTAACAGGCCAATAAGTCTTGCATTTTAACAACGGTCGTTGTTCACGTAAATTTTTATCTATTACACTCAGATCTAAAACGTTCAATTCAGCTTTAAAATAAATTAGAATTGACGATTTTAATCTTTGTCTCCCACGAGATAAATCTAACCACAATTTTATTTAATCCAAATTTATTTCCTTAAATCGTGTTCTGGAGATCTTTTAATGGCACTGTAAAACTAAGAATTCTCCTTGTTTTATGGTTCAACTTGTATAACAGCGCTTTATGCATTCACTAGTCGTCAGCACAAAGCGTGAATTGCAAAAGACTATCACGTTTTCCGTATACATATATTTGTGTGCAAGCCTGATGATTTTGAGGAGCAGTTCTAGCGAAAAATCCCGCGAGTCTGCCGTGTGACGTCTGCATTTACATACAAAACCGCGGCCATGTGACCGGTTCAAAGATACTGTGGCATATCTAATCTGAGGACGGCTGTCAATCAATCGCTTGACAAGCCTTCGCGAAAGTAACATGTTCTGGATCACTGGACACTCGATCCCGATTAATGTTTAGCTGTAATTTAGGTAACGGTTACCCATTGCATGCTGGATGGAGTGTTAGACTATTTGACTGCTTTAGGCTACTGAAATTTTACCTGTTCGTTGATTGATTAATCTTTGATACATCACAGTTTATCAGATTCAGTTTTGAATGAGATATGTTAGATAGATTGACTTTAATGATTACTTACTGTTCAAAGACATCATACATGTCTTTGATCGGAAATTATCAATAATATTATTTTAGAAAGTCTATAAAAAACTTCACCAATTTCAAGGTAGTTTAAGTTTACATAATCATCCTATAATATTCCTATTGCTGAGACACATGCCTAATCTCTCCGATAGGAAATGAGCTCTAATCTACCACGCGAGCATCGTAGAAGATGTCAAATGCCTTCGAAATAATTGTCGTACGGTCAAACCCTTACTATGTTTTCCATCACTATTTTGACAGTAGTGGTAATGAAATTATTTACACAAATTAGTGCGCCGGTCCAGGTTCTAAAAAAGACGTACAAATCGTAAGTCGTAGCCGTTACCGCTGGGCCTAATCACTAAGTTTCACCCTGTCATTAAGTTTACAAACTAAAAATTTACAAGTTGATGTCTGAGACACGCCGCTGACTGTTGGACATAACTCACACAATCTGGACATTGTTTGACTAATAACGAACCGTAAACTACGATTTTATGATACATCATAGATAGGTGTATACAGAAGGCTGACTCTAGACAACGAACGATAGACACGGCAGTGAATGCTCTCTACAAACGCGAGGAAAACTCTGATAGCCGTTGAAATCGGATAGTTGACATTTCACTTAACAATGCTTCCAATAGGTTGCGCTGAGTGATTGAAAATGATGGCCACAACAGAACTCCAGCGCGTTCGTCTGTATGTATAGTGCGTTCGTATTGTAATTTTTGATATATTTTAAGCGCAAGTGAGACTGGCACTCGTTTAAAGTGCTTAATTAACATTCCTGTAAAACATCCCAACGGCAACCTTATTGTAATGAAAATAAGGATCACTTTAATTTGAACCAGGCTGGAAAGTCAGATAAAATAATTCGTTGTCATATTTTTCGCTTATCCTTTAGAGCCGACCTTCTGAATTTATCTTTTTCGTGGTATGAATCTGTGAGTCCACTTTCCCATATTGAAGTTTTGATGGGCCCCAGGCTCAATTGTTTGATTTGAGATATGCTATGGGTAATAAAGGAGTATTGAGAAAGTTGGTTTATCGTACAATCGTAACGTGTTTACATCGCCCGCATTTTATCTTGGATCGAACAAATTACTATATCGTTTGATGGGAATTTATTTTTGAAGTTTAAGTTCAAGTTAGATAGTTACTAAGTCATCTTAGCATGTGCATTGGTGTTTTTGTTCAAGAAGATGTAGATAATTGCTTGGTCTGGGTTTAATATAGCAATACCATAGAGGATGATTTTGTAGCTTTCACTCTTTCAGGCACATTTTTCTATATATTAAAGGGAAAGTATTGAAAAGTTAAAGCAAAGCTCTCTTGGACATGAACTGGAGACTCCTTTTTACTGCAATTACTTAAACATATGCTTTGGTTAAACTACAAAACGCAAAATACTGGACCTACAAATTCACTACGGTCAGACAATTTGTCGTGCTGACGTTACCGGAACATAACTCTCTGGGGGCATTTTGCAAGCCGTTAAAATGGTGCATAAATGTACGTTTGCTAAATTATGACTTGTTCCGATCGCTAAGAAGTATTTTTCCCAGACACATATTGTTAAAGCCCAAAACGATATCCACAGCGGCAAAATATGCAATGCTGAATATATTTTGATATTTGTTACTATTAGCAATTGATCAATGACATGCTGACTTAATAGAAAACAGGCTTAGGCAAGCAGCACAATGGAATACATGCGATAATCTATCGACGCTTCACAAATAAGCGCTCGTTGTCCATGTCGCGGACAGCGCCACAGCACTAGGACGGCCGCTAGTACAGTCGCGTAAAACGATAAGCTCTGTGATTTATGACTTATAAACGTAACACTTCCGCAGGCTTAGCACGCTAGATTTACACAACAATGCTGGACTATTCTGTAGTACACTACAAAAGGTCGCGCAGAAACTAGTCGTTCTCCGTTCGGCGGGACTATTAGTTCATTCGCTAATTCTATTTATGAATGTCATAAAGCCCGGTCCAGCACTACCGAACAATCTGTGGCCAATACAGACGTGCACCTTGACATGTTTATGTATAATTGTGGTACATAATAGTCGTATCGAGATTTATTGCATCTTCTAAAGGTGATCTACTGTTATGGTATCTCTGAATGTACATAAAACATTTAATGAATGTAAACAGGCGTATGACAAACAACGCCGGGAGGTTTGCTTACACGTTAATTAACTTATACGTGAGCTAACAATAAATCTACAGAATAAATAGCTTATCATAATAAAACAAATAAACCTATTGTGTTATGCGTCTAGAGAAATAATGAGCGAAACGGTACTTTATTGTTTGTTTAGACAGTTTATGATTAAAATAGTTATGATGGACTTAAACGTGGATCATCACAAGTTTTATATCATGGAATACAATGACTAAATCGTGTGTAATGTTGACTTTTAAGTTCCTAGGAAGCAGACGTAGTAGAAAAATAAAATTAAAGCGATTTTACATTAGAAACATTGATATAATATTAAACTAAGGCTTAGAAAGATTTTTCAATTTCTGCGCAGATCCACTTTGACATAGCCAGGTACTTCATATTGTTGATGGTGTAAAGAAACATTCATAATACATATAATAGCAGATAGGTTGTAGGCTTTGTCCCAGCGTTTCATTAATCTGCATGTGAGAGAGGTAGGTTGATGGAGAGAAATTCTGTTGTGCTTTACTTTGCTTTATTTTCTTTTCGTATGATAGTATTTCAATATATTTTTTGAAGTGAACATTTCTTTAGCATCGTTGTGATTTGAAAGTCGACGAAACAATAAAGCGACAGTAAAAGAGACAGAAACATAAATTCTTAAGATTTAACGAAGGAGAAAATGAGATAGGAAGCATTATACTGTGTTTCTTATGTTCGTGATTCTCTTTGTGCTCTGTTTACCACTCGTGTTTACCATGACACAGTGGGAATTTGCTTGGGCCTCAGCGTTGTACGTGGGTTGTTTACGTATCAACCCCTACGTATGTGGAAACTAAATTTTTTTTAAGGTTTTACTCCTACCACTATGAATTGCACATATGCTTTTTTGTTACGAAAAGTATGGGCCCTTTTTATATAATAAAATAATATTATTTTTGTTGTTAAAAATTATGTTGCTACTGTTCCTTCCACAAAACAGTCTACATTATAAACAAACAGGCAAAAACGGCTCAGCGATAATACAACAAATAACACCAGCCCTTTGTTGTCCCACTGTAGGGCAAAGGCCTTTTCTCATACAGAGAATTCATGTGCATTAATCACCACGGTTGTTCAAGGCGAATTGGTGCAAAATCAACTATAAGTCCCGGTTTCCGCATCTAGTTCATTCAGCGATTTTACTGATGTCCGAGAGAAACTACGAAAGTACTGTAAAGTACTTTAGAAAATAAAATAAATCAAAATGTAAATAAAATTGTGGCTTATGATTGTTTCGTTAACAACATGCTAACCACCGCCGGTGATAGCGTCAGTGGTTTCAATAAATTTCCCTTATAAATTAATCCGTAGACTTCCGCCTGCGTGGTGGTTAGCCGCAAATTCGAAACAAACCTAGGTAAACTTTATTGAAACTGCGAGTGCTGCCAGGTGGGTTCTATTTGAAATAAGTTGAGATGATTACCTTCCACCTGGAGAGCATTGTCTACTATAATGTAAGGGAAATAGCGTCATAGTGGAGTGATCTATGTTAGCAGCTGTTTAGTAAAAAACCGGCCAAGTGCGTGTCGGCCTCACGCACAAAGGGTTCAGTACCACTGATTTATGAAATTAAAGGTAATAGTGTAGGTAGTAATGTACATCATATGTTTTTTTTTAGATTTTTCATTTTCTTATTTTAGAAGTTAGAGGGGGGGGGGGGGACCAACTTTTTTCCACTTTGGTAGCGTCTGTCACGCAAACTCCGAATAGTTTGCGTGACAGACGCTTCCAAAGTGGAAGAAAAAAAATATTTTAGTAACCTCGATATCATTTCTGAAGACCTATCTATAGATACCCCACACGTATGTGTTTGAAGAAAAATAAAAAATTGAGTTTGAGTTCTAAGTATGGGGAGTATGATAGAGTATGGTATTTTTATTTTTGCATTAATAATCTTAATGCGGTTCACAGAATACATCTACCTACCAAGTTTCAACAGTATAGCTCTTATAGTTCCGGAAAAAAAAATCTGTGACATACGGACGGACAGACGGACAGACAGACATGACGAATCTATAAGGGTTCCGTTTTTTGCCATATGGCTACGGAACCCTAAAAAGGTATACCTTAAAGGTACACCTTTATTTTGGTGCCTATCCAATTATTGAATGCCATATTATAGTCTTCGATATTTCATCTTGTAGGTTACGAGTTGAATGAATGAGCAGTATTTCTGACTCAGGCCATGCTAATGTTTCTCAACCAAGTTTTTTTCTTCCATCAACATTGTCTTACCCTCTACTTTACTTATAATTTTGAGTTAAAATAAGTTACCTCTCGTACCGAAAACGTTTCCAAAGTTAAAAATCGTTATTTCTGAGAAAGTCAACGTGAAGATCAACTGCAACTCATCCACTACTGGACGATTCCTAAGACCCCCCACGGATTTCCACGACGTGTGTGCTGGATATTGGCTTTGTATGAAAACTTTTCTTAATATCTATAGATTAGAGTCCACTTTACTCGCTGTAGTCGTAACACCTTATTAGCCGGTTATTATCCCTGTTGACTAAAACAACAAGATCTTATCTAACAAAGATAGCCTTAAACCTACATAAGCAGTAGTGAAGTTTAAGATTAGACTAAGTTACATCGTTATTAACATAATTTTCTAAGAGTTTTAAAACTGCATTAAGCAGTAGTCAATTCGAAGATTAGTTTAAATAAATCATCGTTTGTATCCAGCCATTTAAATTAGATCGAGGTTTAGTATTTTTTGTTGGTCGTATGTTGAAACCCGCTTTACTTTGCGAAGATTGCCGTTAAAGCAGCGATCTGGCATGGAGACGTGGATCAAGAGGCTTCATGGTGCCCCCAGCTTCTGGCAGACGCAGGTACTCCGAGCACGGCTTTTTTGGGAAGCACTTGTATTTTATAAGTCGGGGACAAACACGTGTATCACCATTGTGCGGATTACCAGAAAGATAAGGCGCAGCACAAATCAGAGAATAGCCGTTCTTTGGCAGGGCTGCGCCGTGACCTTATTGTAGCAATAGGCGTGAGTGATCTCGCTCCCAAGTCCCAGCTGTCGTCTTTCAATAGATGTGACTGTGATTGGGAGTGTGCGAGTGGGAGCGCATGGTACGGGGTTGCCTCCTTTTGAGAGAATGTCGTGTCTGCAAAGGAGGCGGCCGAGCGGGAACAAGAAGCTGCTTTTCTCCCCTCCTGCAGGAGATGCACAGGGTGCCCAAGAAGGGTGTAAAACTCTCAAAACCTCAAAAGCTCTCAAAAGGGAATTGCATGATTTAATTCCCCCATCTCCGTTCCATCATCGGACGACCCGTCGTACGGCGAGTTTCCACCCTTACGTTGTTGACACCACTGCGATCCGGACGAAGCGTTTTGCTTCCTCCTTTATACCGCGTACATCGAGGGACTGGAACAATTTGCCAGCGTCGGTGTTTCCGTCACATTACAATTTGAGTGTCTTCAAGGCTAGAGTGAATAGGCTCTTAATAAACTAGCGCGCTTTACCATCAACGATCGCATCACTGCTTACCATCAGGCGGGATTGCGGTCAAGCGCTGATTTATAATTTATATAAAAAAAAAAAACGTCCATCCTTCACTACTTCCTTTTACGATATCATTTTCTAAATGCACCCGAAGAAATCTCTGCTACATGAAAGTATTTGTAATCTATGTTTATAACGCTTTTGTAACCTAAACATTGGATTTTCTTGACTAGGCCTAGAAAACCTGCTTAGTAAGATTGGCTAGTTACCTAATGTAATTGAAAACACTTCTTAAGACGCCGCCAGCATTATATCTTAAAAGTAATATAAGTACAAGTACTAAAGCTATTTAGATCGCCTAGATTCCCCTAAAGACTAAAGACCTAGAAGGTACAGTTATCGGAAAACATTTTGCTTTTATTTTTGTTCGAAGAAGTTAACTTAGTTTGTATTTATTGGAGTGAAACCTTTTTGTCTGAAATCTGTGTTTCTAATGCCTATTCATTCATTATTTAAGACTAGAGCAGGCCAATTGAAACAAAGCAGGTCTTAACGTTTTTTTTTTCAATCAGTGGCAGAACGATAATAATAAATGCCTTCTCTGTATGAGAACCTGTGCCCAGCAGTGGGACGATAAAAAGGTTGATGATGATGATGATATTTAGAATAAGAGTTTGCGTTTCAGTGGATGTACCTAAATTTCTCCCAAAAAGCGAAAATTTGGTAGATATCTTATTCTCACAAAGGAACTTAATTATCACCCAATACAGGGCCTCTCTTCTACGCCTTTTCTGTGAATACAGGATCCATAATGATCTATTCTAAATTATATAGTTACCACCTAAGTACACATTATGGTAAAGAAATAAAGATATTGAGCATTATTATAATATACTTAGAAGAATTACAACACTAAAGTGGCAGTGGGCTGGACACATTGCCCGTTGGACCGATGCCCGATGGGGCCGACGGGTTCTCGAGTGGCGACCACGCACCGGAAGACGTAGCGTGGGTAGGCCCCCGACAAGGTGGACCGACGACCTGGTGAAGGTCGCGGGAAACTGCTGGATGCGGGAGGCGCAGGACCGGTCGTCGTGGAGAGCCTTGGGGGAGGCCTATGTCCAGCAGTGGACGTCTTTCGGTTGAAATGATGATGATGTTGATGATAATATACTTAAAGTTATGTAATGATTTCTTGTAGTTTAATCCTACTGAAACGCGCGATAAAGCATTTCGTTTAAAAATGCTGCTATTTACATTTTTACTTTTAAATCTGTAACTATAATTATCTAGTTTCTGTCCCCATAAAGAATATTGAAAATATATTATACAGTTCAATCTTGCTTAAATAATTAACTGCTCCTGAGTCTGATACAATGTTTACTTCGCTTAATAACACTGAAATCTCTTATCCCCTTTACAACGTGTCTCGATGCAAGATATTATATTTGTTCTCAAAGTATTCAAGTAATAATCGTGTCTTCCATGTTCGCTTTTGTTCGTTTGCGTCCCTTCTACCCTCGGTACGGCAAATATTTGCCGAGCTACTGTAGATTGAGATGCGTTGCATGCTATGTTTAATAACGTAGGAGTTTCCCTAATCAAACACGCTACATATTAATTTACGTATTAATGCCCTACCGTATTGTTTAATTAGTAGTTCGCTGAGACAACTACTGCTATAATATGTTAATAACATGGACAATGTTTATGAAATAAATAAACTATTTTATAGAGATTGCGATTTTTAAGAATGCTTTAAATTTTTCTAAATCCAGTATCTAGGAGTCGCTCAAAGTTGTAAAACTACTGTGCACTAATGTGCGTATTTCTGCCTCCCTCTTAAACTATCTTACATAAACATACAATGTAAACAATATTCGAAACATAAAATAGGACATTACAAACACCAGTGATACTTCATACAGACTTGAGCAGCCCCTTTATCGCCACAACTTTATTGGTGTAGTCGTGAGATCTTCGATTTGCGTGCGAGCCGCGGTCCGGTCTTCAGACATCCGACTGACGCGCTGATTTACAAGGCAAAAAACCTTTTTTGTCTTTCATGACATACGTCACACGATGGAGACGTTCGAACCGATGCGACCATCTGATTTCGGCATCTTTTTAAACCCTTCGTCCGTCCTTTCGCACGTCATGAATCCGCACGTAAGCGGCAGGACATAAGAATAGTAGCTATGTCGAAATAGAATCTATTTTAATAAATCATTTCGATTCTAATATAGCCTTACTGTCTATACTATCAAGGTTGAAAGTACTACGTTTCGCACCAGATTTCTTACCTTGATTGTTTGAAATAGAAGTTAAACTTCACTACAAATCAACTAATACAAGTTCACAAATCTACTTAGTACTATTGTTCAAGTGGAGTGAGATTGAACAATAGGCTGTTTAAATCGCTAGAACATCTAGTAAAGTGCTTTTCACTTAATACGATTTTTCGCGTAATGGTCGTGAAATATAATATTGCAGTAGATCGCTTGAGCTAGAATTCTAGAACATTAATATTTACCCAAGTTACCGTCCTCTACGTCTGTTGTTTCGAAGTGCCTCTTGGAATTTGCACTAGTAGTTAATTAATTTATAGTCAAGTGGGGGATGAACTGCTTAAGTAAACAATGTCGACGATGCAGTGTTAATTGTGTAGGGTTCGATTATCGGATTGAGATACAATGGTAATTGCCTAGTTGGTACCCATTTACCTACGCGAATGTCCATTTGTGCCTTTAATTAGGTACTGTTTTAATTTTTCTTTTGTTTTATAGTATTATGTTTAGATATTTGAGTTGATTTCTAATTTGATATCGCATTGGAAGGTCCTTAGCATGATTGACAAATATTTAAAAGCATGGAAAGTTAAAATAATCGAAATAACAAGTTTTTATATAGTTATATCTCTTATGACTTTCCTGCTTTTCCCAAAAAATCAAATTAATAAACTGTACCTACCTATACAAAACTTTTTTAATTAACAGACAATAAATATTTCATAATAAAGTTGTTCGACAAATGAACACCCGGTTTATATAGCACAAAGTGTAATTTAAAAAGTTCACAGAATATTCTAAGTGTACTACGGTTAGTAAATGATACTGTCAACAAGAAAAAAATATTTTCTTACTCGGTAAACCAATTAAATAGGAACGTTGCCAGGTTGCGGTCACTTTGTACCGAATGGCATCGAGATGTGTGTCCGCGGTACGTTTATTATCTGATATCTCTTAAGTAGTGTCACGTTGAATAAAATCATTGGCGTGTAGCCGCCGCGGGTTGCGGATGAGTGATCTACTTATAAATGGCCACTTATGGCGACCACAAACAAATTACTAAAAGAACAAGCGTTGGCTCCTACTTGATGTTCAACTAACTAGGGGCCGTGTTCAGACATTTAAAGGATGTTACACAATGGTTCCAACTTTCTGCTGGCAAATTCCGATGTGTGAATGTAGAAGATTTTTCTATTTTCAAATGATTTAAATTTATCCGCGTTCATTTTTGTTTTAAATGAATGAATAGAACGTTATTTGCATTGTGCATAGGAATTCGTCAGGCATTTTTTTTACAACTGGCTTTATTTCGCATTATTCTTGCTTTTTCGTTTGAATTTTTCCTCATTTGGGCTCTGTACGGACTTTTTAATTAGGTTAATAAAACGTTTCGTTACAGAAAGTAATTTTCGTTTATTGATGGTCGTTTTCCTGTTCCTTTCGAGTAAATGGGGTTCAGCAAGTAAACAGTAAAAGTTTTTGAAATAATTCTGAAGTATGAATTTCCGGTTGTATTGTCTAAAAACATATTATGATCAACAATTCCAAAAGAATACATAGATAAATCCAATTATTATATTAATCAGTAGTTTCGTAAGACGTCTATCTGTTAATACGTGCGTGGAAATACCAGTATACTAACTCTAGAAAGATTTTTGCGGACATTGTTGAACGGTGCAAAGGGCCAACGGAGTGGAATCCCAGTCAAGTTTTTGCCTGGTAGCGATTACGGTACGCCGCTCTGGTCTTAGAAGTGGGTTGGGTGACGACTAGCTTTATTGGCATTCGTCCGTCCACCATCCAAGGCGTCTTTGAAAACACCACTTACAATTGAGATAAGGGGAAAGTTAAATACATGTCCTTAAAATAAAAAAATGGGAGGCATATACAACTAACAATAATTGGTTTGATATAGGTATATTTATCTACCAACTTGATTGATTAAAGACTAATGCAGTAATTATTAACACAAAATTACATTATTAAAAGGTTATTGATTTATCGATCAAACTGATTAACGAATTGAGTCCTTATATCCTTGAGAACTTGTCTTTTATCTGAACATCACATGCAATCGCAATAAAGCTGTCAAATGGAATATTGTTGATATGACAGATACGATATCTCCATTAGCTCGCATACCGTCGTCACGACACAAAAATACGTATCACGAATTTGAAATAAGTACCTACTACGAGATTCATATACTGGTATATTGCAGGCTGTTACATCGGGAGCTCGGCGGACACGATCATAAATTAAAAGCCATCATATTTGTTTTTCGAACGAGCAAGTAAATAAAATTCCGATCGACGGAGCGTAACTTTGCGCAGTACGTAATCAACAGTTTTATTCGTCGATTCCGCTGCCTTGATTTCGGCTTCATCCTTGTCGTGGATCGAGCCCGTTCTTCATTTGAATATCTTTCGCTTCGGATTCACTGTTGATACTGATTAAAACCAACACGTTCAAGATATTTCGTTGGAGCTTTTATTGATTTTATTTCGAACCTTTTCTTTTTATCTCTTATTTCGTCTGGATTGTCAATCGTCACTCACAGACAGACTAGTTAAATGTTAAAGTAGAGGTCAGTAATTAACAGATGAGATCAACAAGCCGCTCAATGCTAATAGGGCCTTTCCACGTCAAAGGGCTTAAAGGCGTTGGAGCGCGTCTGTCCGAATAATGACCCAAGCTGTAGTCCCTCTCTGCCCGGCTGCCGGAGTGCACGCCGCGACCTCGTCCGACCCTCGTCAAACGCTCGATTAGCTCAACGTATATATACTAATTATATTTTTTTTTACGATTTATTCGTTTCTCAATCTCCAGTCGTTTACATTGACGACACGCGTATCTCTGTCATCTCGCCCACGCGCATCACTATCCAAATTGAATTTCCATACGTTGCGTGTCAACTTATTTATTGTATGCGACAAAAAGGGATGGTCGTTAATTTTATGGACTTTGGGTGTTTGAGTATCCGTGGCGTCGTTTCGGGTCATGGAGACTTTGTCTCGGGGGACCGTCGATAATCTTTGGCACGGGCCTAACTCACACCGAATATGACAGAAGAACATGACATTTGGGTCCCTAAGTGTTATGAAATGCTAATTAATACATTATTATATGAATGATAGGGGAATCGCTGCCGAATCGAGTTGTTCAGAGGTAATGAAGTGCGTTAATATGAAAACTGACAGTTCACTTTATTCTAATAATCTTTTAGGGTCTCATTTTATTACAAAGGTCCAAATCATTATCAAAACCTTTTATGGATTCCATTTTCAGGTTTTAATGCGGTGCCATCATTAATCTCAGTTTTATTCAAATTTACTTACGTTTATTGCGAAAGGGATAATGCAGCCGCGGCGCACTACGATTGCTATGGTATAGCGAACGAACGAGTTACGATAATACTAATAGTTGAGTATATTAGTGTACATTAACTGTAAAAGACATGGTTAAACCTACAATAGGAAAATATAACGACATAAATATAAAATGAACAATAGCACCCTGTGCTATTAAAAATCCAACTGTTGTATAAGCAAGAATTTACGATGTCTCCCGGTTGGTATTTCGATGTAATCCCATTTGATAAAGTTGACTATAAAGTCTAATAATAAAATTTTAGACTTAATTCGTGAAAACAAAATTTATTACGGACGATATACGAAAAGCTCGTAAAATAGACCGCCTGTTATTAAGTGACAAATCGTTGGATTTTGTCGCAGTCAACAGTCATAAAGTCACAATAATGGAAAAATTATACGCTGAAAATTTTTTTTATTCTACATTGTGTACCTATTAAGCTGTTGGCTCTATTACTTACGAGTAGTGTTTGTGCGTACTGCGTTTCATTTTTTTTAAAAGGCAGTGTTTGGTTACACACTTTAAGTACATATACTCACGTTAAGTACAATAACGCTGGGAATCTCTTGAACTGTTTTTAAATTGATCTGTTCTTATCAAGAGTTAAACGGTTTAAAACGTAATATCTCGCCTGAAATCCCTGAAGGCTTGGGCAATTGTACTTGGAGTACACCCTCATTTTGACCACTAGCCAATTGAAGTAATAAAAGCCAATTGAAGTAAGAATAGTGAGTTACGGGATTATTTCGAAGCATATTGCTAATCTGTTGTTCTATACAATATGTAAAAAAAAACCTGTCCGACCCATAGGTAAGGATAATAAAGGTTACGTAAACACAGGACCAAATATAATATAAAATTTTACGTAATCATCATAGTAACAATATTAATGAATTTTGAAATAATCTTTTTTCCCCCGCGAATTAATTCCAATTTCTCCGAAATTTGGTAATTTTTAATAAGTGACAACACCATTTTGACGGTATTATTATAAGAACGATGCGACCACGTGACGAGTGCCCTGCCCCCCGTCACCCTCGGAGGGGTTGCCTACCGCACTTGTATTAAGTTACCTCTTTTTGTGAAATAATATTTATTTTTTTAGGGGGATTTTTTTTAAGTTTAGCCCGGCTTTGTATCCATTAGTAGAATCAGTTACCGATACCTAACAATATCTTCACGGTTCGGACAGGGTTTACTTTACATATTGTATATTCAAAAAGTTTTTCTGCTCAATAACGTACATATATAACGTAATGAAGATTGTTGAACTGTCAAAATGAAACTCGTACGCAGTTATCCTGCAGTTTTGTTTAAATCCTGTGAACTTAATTAGGCCGATTGCCATCAGGTAGGCACAAATCGACTAAGGTTTCCATATAATACTTTGCCTGACCTGGAAATCTATTACGCTTGTGACCATTCGACCTATTTTATTTTAATACGGAATTTTTGTATTTTATCTTTTGAGATCAACTTGTTAATGGTTTAGATTAAAATGAACTAAGTTTTACTACCTACCCTAGTCTATAAACAGTAAATACTCAACTAGTATTTCCTGTGTGTTAGGAGGCATTATACACAGTTAGGAGTCATATAAATCATACGCATAACAGTCATTGGTTGAACAAATATCTGTATAGCCATACAAACGTTTGTCTCTATGCGGTATTCCAACCCACGACCCGACGCACAAGCAACAACCTGCGCCGCGTTTATAATAATAATTATATTTTTATTTATTATTTAATTTGTTAATTTATATTGTACACATAGAAGATAAAATGTATTTTGTGTACTTAGATAAAATGCAGAAACAGCAAATTTTTATTTCAAAATAGATGATTTAAAAATGGTTGTTGTTCCTGGTATTCTCATTACACAATTCAAAATACTATTTTCTCTATTTTCTTGACTATATGTACGGACGACAGTAGGTAAAGCTACCCGAATCTGTCAGATATTCTCAATCAACCTTGAGCCTTAATGCTTTAGAGATAAAGTGGAAAATCGGATAAAGAAATCTGACAGATTGTAGTAGCTTGATGTGCTGTCGTCTGTACTTTGAATAAAATGGATTTCAAAGTTATGATGATGTAAAAAAAATATATAAATCTATTCTATTATTAGAAAATCCGAGCGTTGGGCGTTCATTATGAAAATTCTAAACACGATCGTTAGTTAATTAAAACCACATCGAGTCCAATTCTAAAATCCCTTTCTTGTAAACGTTACGATGTAAAAACTCAAAAAGATCACAAACTGATCATACACGAATAGTTACGCACGAGAAATAGTACCCAAAAAATGAATGATTAAAATTTAAATATTTAAGTAGTGAATTTACTCCCTGTTTGAATAATTAGCAATCGAATGGACGACGGAAAATTCAATTGTTTTGTTTGACGATTCAATTGTTAATTTATCATTCGAATGTCATGTCATCAATTGTTTTCAGTTTGCCTGTTTAAAGTTCGAACAATTTCCATTAACTTTGATTACATATTTATTTCATGTGTTTTAAGATTTACTACGCACATTTGACATGACATAAATTATCTTTTGAAAATATATTATGATTGCAACTCTCTTCTTGAAATTTATAGATACCATTACTCCTTTTTGCCATAGCATGTCTGGGTATATATGTAAATACAGCTTGTTAACATTGATCGTGCTCACTAAGTGGTTCAAGCGTCCTTTGTTTTCAGTTTGGCACAATTCGCGATATATACCTACTTGTTCTTTAATTACAGCTATTTGGGTTCACCGCCACGTAAAATTATTCAAATTACGCTTAATTTAATATTCTTTAAGCAACGAATTGCTGCGTATTTTTTCCCGGCGTCGCGTTAATGGGCCGATTCCCGAATTAAAATCGACAATCGTAAATTTTGCAGTACACAATGTTACATAAACAAAACTTATCTTCAACGGTTACGGCCTGCGTTGAATTATAATTTCATTTTGCGCAAATACCACGTCACACATTTATTTCTTATCTCCCTTGGCTTGAATTTCAGCCGTAAAACGAAGTATTTGCCTATCTTTACGATGGCTTCAACAATGCACGATTTTGTTTCATTGTACAGAATACTTTTTCCTAAATACTGCAATCTATTCAAAATCCAAAAACATATACTAAAAGCTTAGACCATAAAGCAAAAAATCCACACAAGACCACAAAGCCAAATTGCTAAAGCGATTCTAAAACTGTCTACAATGAGAAGTTCCATAGGGGTGCATGTCTGTACATACTAACATAACATGCATAACGTGGTGCCACGCGCAGATCCATTCCCATCTCTCTCACTGGATGAGCTTTGTATTGCAGCAATATTTTCATAGTAAGGACAGTGTTTTTTTAATAATTATATACTAGTGCTTGACCGCAATCCCGCCTGATGGTAAGCCGTGATGCAATCGTTGATGGTAAAACCGCTGCCTCGAATCTTGCGTCCGTTCTCGAAACTAGCGGGCAGATCACGCGTTACTATAGCCGCTTAGTATGTGTTCACGATTGTGTCGAGGAGATATTTGTTTTGTGTGCCAATGTCTGAACAATGGCGGCAACATCTTTTTGATGCAAATTCATTCCTAACGCTCGATCACCGCTCGCTGCCCGCCCGCTGCCCGCAAGATTCGAGCGCGAGAAGTACACCGCTCGCTGCCGGCCACCGCCCCGCTGCCACGCCGCTGTTTTCGAGAACCGGTCCGTTTGATTTTCATTAAATTGGAAAAGTATCCAAGAAAAATAGAATATTTCTATAAATAAATTAGGTTGTTAATTTTGCTACGTAATTGCGCATTCATATACGCAACGTATATTAGCGTCAACATTTAAAATCCCATAGACAGTTTAAAAATACCTTTTCATAATGCGAAAATTCAAAATGAGCGTTGATAAAACAAACCACATAATAATTGCAGTACACGCAAGTCACATCCAGAGGGGCTGCGGCACGTAGGTACCCACAGCGGTCGCCAGTCGGTTTTGCCCGAGGCCACCGTTTTTCAGAGTATTTTCCATGTGGTAGGGACGCTCTGTCGCATCGCTATCGCCAATTTTAATTCTACACCCACCCCGATAGCCGGCGGTATCCTAGATTCCTATACACAATTTTCCATAGGCAATGAGCTGCAAAGCTGAACTTTTGCCATTTAACTGGGATACTGTACGCTTTTGATATTTTACAAAAGTTACTCAATGCCTAATGCGAACTCGCGAACTTGTGTGGGATGTATTTAGAATGTTTCAATCGTAACTTCTTCGTTTTGTGTGTGTAACCGAAGCAAATACCTCAATCCAAATGCTTGCGATCGACAGTTAAAATTCGACATATAATTTGAAGATGCTGTGAACATTCGTATCTACTTTCTAAGGTAGCTTGCATTGTACACATCATATCATGTATCATATTATCATATGAACTGAACATTTTGAAATACTTGCTTAACAATATAAATGAAATTAAAAAAAAAAAAGCTTTGTTATATTAAATACGACAGGAAGTAACTTTTCTTTTTAGAAGGCTTCAAGACGATATTTGAATTATTTCCTTGTTCATGAGAACCGTCTTAAAAGAAATATGGCTGTCTATTTCTCCAGACTTTCTGCCTAGGGGGTAAGCTTTATGTTTGATGGATCGTTCACTCAGTACATTACTCGCTATACTCTTCATTACCTTGATAAATAACCTCTTTGTATCGTGTGAATTCTCCTCAACGTATACAAAATCTTGATCAAAATATTTAGCGAGTTTGTCTATATTTCTGCCGTCAAACGCTATCGTAACATTGTTTAGAGGTGGATTCTCGTTGCCTTCCCTGTTGAACTAACAAATCACGTTGACTGCCAACGTTCCGTGATCGAGATTCACGCTGTTGACATATATCAACTTGATGTGACAAATACTAGCATGGTACTGCCGAGATTGCCTCTATGGATATTTATGAGAGGGGAAAATAATATAATGAACACTAACCTAATAGAGCTGGATGGTTTATTGAAAACTAAGGTTTTTTTTTTGTAAAATGAGGGCTAAATATGTTTAGCCCTCATTTTACAAAAAATACCTTATAGCTATAGCCAGAGGTGATGATTGTGAGACAGAACATTGTCCAAATGGCAGAAAACAAATGTTACCTACCTTAGTCTTCTGCCACTTGGACAATATTATTTCAAATTGTGTTCAACTGGAGGAACGTCTTCGGGAAAGAACTTTTTGCGCGTTACTCGTACACACACACTCGTATATATTAGAAAAAGACTTCATCTGAGGAAGTGTAAATTTACTCCCAAAACTTTAGACTTTAGTACCCTCAAAAACCATAAAAACCGTAGGTACCTTTGTAAAATATGTAAAGAAAAGCCCGTCCGACCCATAAGGGTAATAAAGATTAGGTAAACACATGATCAAATCAAATATGAAATTTTACATAATCATCATTGTAACAATACTAATGAATTTTGAAATAATCTTTTTTCTGCGAATTAATTCCAACTTCCCCGAAATTTGGTATTTTTTAAAAAAGTGACAACACTATTTTTATGGCCAGGCGGTATTATTATGAGCGATGCGACCACGTGCCGCGTGTCCTGCCCCCTTCGCCCGCGCATGTATTGCCTACCGCACAGTAATTAAGTTACCTCCTTTTGCGAAATAATATTGATTTTTAGGGAGTTTTTTTATGTTTAGCTCTACTTTGTAGGCATTCGTAGAATCAGTTATCGCTACCTAACAATACCTTCACGGATCGGACAGGGTTTTCTTTAAATATTGTATACATTGAAATATTTTTAAGTTTTTGCAACTGCCATCTTGGATTTTCATTTTGATCCTCAATATCGGCTTTAACATCATCCTGAAACTACATATGTCTCTTTCTATCTTAAAAAAGATAGTCGTATAAGGAGTATGAGTTACGTGACGATTTCTATCAGTTTACTCTTACGGCCCTTACTCTTAAACGCAGCTTGCGTTTAATATATTCTTTCTACAAAAAGTAGGTACATAATATCCAAAGCCAAAAGCAGTTATTGCTAAATCTCTTATTTATCTTTTTATGAACGATTAATGTAATTAGACATACATACCTTATTGGTTCTAAAACATAGGGACATTTCCTAATACCGCCATGTACAGTGTTATTCTCCGCGCGGGCCGTGTGGTATCACATGATTCATGCGCGTATCAAACCGTGGTAACGACATTAAACGTTACAATGTCAGGGATGCACTCCAGGTGGACGGTAAATTGGGAGCTCTTTTGACCCAACCGACTGTGATCTCCCTGTTAATTTCATTTAAAAGCCGATTTTAGGGTTCAGACTTGAAGAAAACTGTATCATCTGTATTTAGGAAAGGTATTTGTTTATGACGCTGCGGCGTAGGAAAAGTAATAGGTAGCGTATTAAGATAACATAAATAAACAATTGTTTGGTGTATAAAATAGTTGCTAAGATGTAAATCATGAAGATCGCGGATAATTTGAAATAGACCTGGTAGGATCTCCTCATTTCTCAATAGTCTCTATTATAATACTTTTAATTTCTGTACGTTTGACATATGGTTGTCGTTGACACTGCTGGGCTAGATTTTGGATGTTTTAAATTAATAGAATTGGCTTTCTGTACGTTACTCGTGAAGCGTTTGACCGTGATTAAAATCCAACTCGCGTGACATAGAATGAAATATAGTCCGAAATCAGTCATTCTGTGCTAGGTTAGCTATTAATTGGGTATTCTATAGTGCTAAACTAAAAATTAGACAACTTAAGCTTAATTGATTATATTCCTATTGATTTAGATTTGACAGAACCCAGAGATGGTCTTCAACGCAAAAGCCATCTTTTTTGAGAACTCATTTAGTAAATTGCCGACATTTTGGCCTGGTGGTTAGTCCAGTTAGCGACTTACAATGTTATTGAAACATTTTTTGTTCGTTTGAAACCAACAGCTTTAGATCTTTTTAACCGACATTAACACATAATAAAATCGGTAATAAGCTCGGAAACTCAGTCAGTGTTCTGTTGAGGTTAAAAAGCTCGTTACAATTATTTTATTTTTAAGAAGACGACGTGGTCTATAATTATCGTGGCTTATTCGTAACTGGTTGTACTGTAAAACTAATGGTTTTGAAGAGTGTGTGCGTGAAATTATTCTATGTTTTGTTTTTCTTTTTGTGTTTCTTTATTATTTATGTTAACTATACTTTTACACCCACCTGTCTTTCGTGAATTTTTGCCAGTCCCTAGTGGCCGTCAGAAGCCCAAAAGTCTGACAATCAATCTTAGCAGGGGTGTCGTATTATCTAACTATATAACTGGATATATAACAAAGTCGTGGTGGCTTAGTGGTTAAAACACCAGCCTCTTAAGTATGAGTGCTCGGGCTCGATTCCAGGTCAGGCAAGTACCAATGTAACTTTTCTAAAGTTATATGTACTTTCTAAGTATATCTTGGACACCAATGACTGAAAGTGAAGGAAAACATCTTGAGGAAACCTGGACTTGTAAGTTTGAAATCGCCAACTCGCACTGAGCAAGCGTGGTAATTACGCTCAATCCTTCTCTGTATGAGAGGAGACCTGTGCCCAGCAGTGGGACGACAAAAATGTTGATAATGATGATGATATAACTGGATTGCGGACGTAAGATAGGCTGTCACTACATGTAAAATATTAGTATCCAGCTGAGTTCATAGACTAAAATCCTATCTTATTTTTACCTCGATGAGGAAAATCCTCATGGATGTCCGCCGCCCTAGGATGGGCAGCAGGGTCTGTCAGACTCTTACTGACTAAAAAGCACCCTAATGTTCCATCTCACAACTATGCCTGGGTTTGCGAGAACGAAACGATGCTTCCGCAACCCCCGATAGGTCCGGCGGCAGGCTGGCCCGCCACTGCGGTCCTCCTCCGAGGGAGTGAGGTGTTTCGATCAGCATAAGGTCTTGTATCTTATGCTACGATCGGATACGTTCCAAACACCTCACTCATGGAAAAAGGCTAGAAAGATGATGGGTCACTTTTTTAAAAAAATAGTTTTAGTTTGAAATTACTCATTGAAATCTCTTTATTTATAATTCCTTTATTTCAATTAACAGTTGGTCCATATTTTGGTAGGAATGATTAATTAAAAATATTACAAACATAATTAAAATTAAGAAAAGACAACACACAATTTCATTATTACAGAAGAGGCGTGGTTTGCTGCATAATTATTTAGCAAAAGTGTTTAATCGTGACAATAATATTAGAATAATCAATGAACATTAAATGGAATTAGATTTCAATATTTAGTAGATAAGATAACTCTAGCAACTGATGTCAATAATTTTGACACTGAGTTAAAGAAATTAAACAGTACACTATCGACCGTAATGGCATTTACGAATAAACATTTAATTTAAACTACATTTAACATCTATTCCCAGCAATGACAATATTCTTGGTATTGTTGGCTCTGTCTGCACACATTTCGCGGTCTCCTTTTATGGTACTTTAGTTTCGGGCAGTTTATTCGTGCTACACGGCTGGCTGTGACAACGAACTAGGCTAATATCGTTAAATGGTACAATGTTGCAAGTGTACGATGAAAGTAGCCTCCAGTGCATAGAATAGTACCTTTGTTGAAATGGACATCTCTTAAACCTTGACTTATCCATGTCTAGCTTGCAATGTTTGGGGTTTGGAATTTGAGTTTTGAATATACGGGATATTTTATGATGTGCATAAAATTTTCTTGGGATGCAATTCCGTCTCTTCCTATATCTAACCAAAAACCAAACCATGTCGTAAAAAGCAGAATATAACTTTGTCTTTTTCAATATTTATGCTTATCTAGAAGCCTGGCAAGTGTGTTTTGGTAGTTTATAAGTTTTTCGAAATAAAGCTGTGTCTTATTTTCAATCGAAATAAAAATCTTGAAATTAAATCGATCAAGTAATTATGTTCAAAACACAATGGTAACATTGGCTTAGAAAGCAGCGAAAAAAATACACATGCAAAACTGAGTAAAACATTTTGCGCAAATTAAAACCTTTATTTGCTATTTCACTCTATGTAACTACCTAACATAATACAGGAAAAAATCCACTTAAAGTTATTAAAACACAATAGTGTGCCGTACTATCAAGTTAATTGAAAACTGCATTGTGAGATCATCGTGTGTGCCCGTTTATCGGCTAGATACAACTAAACCTCGAGACAAAGCGAATAGAGCTCCTCCAAAGACTGTACAAAGTAAACTTCTTTGAAATACGTTTTAAGACAAATTAAATTGATTAAAAGTGATTTAGCTTGATTAGTACTTACTGCACTGAACAAACGGAAAATACAATGTAATTTTAATTAGCCTAGATCGGATTCGAGAAATCGGCTTCTAAGGAATGACGCCCATTCAAAAAAGGTAGAAAGAACGATATGCGAAAACAAAATAAAAGTGCGGGCAGGCGATACGTTGTGATGGGGTGGGTCGGGGAACAAGACATTTCACGTGCAAAGTTCGTGGGCAGTCTTGAATATTGATCAACATGCGTTTAACACTTTGACCTCGGCTTCTTCACTAGACGGTGTTTATATTCCGTCCACTTATTTATTTAGTTAAACTTTTTACACAAAGGTACAAAGGCAGACATAATGCGTAATGTCTATGTGTATTATTGTATCGGATAAACAAGTTGCAATGGTAAAAAAATTACAAACTAATAAGACGCTGGTATCATATAGCCTAAAGCCTTCCTGGGTTAGTGTGCTATCCAACGCAAAAACAATTTTTCAAACCGGATCAGTAGTTTCTGAGATTAGCGCGTTCAAACAAACTCTTCAGCTTTATATATTAGTATATTATATATAGATTAAGTAGGAAAGTAGGATATTGAATTAATACTCATCAAACTACTTGGTTCTAAACTAACTGATTTTACAGGACCTGTCAACGAAGATGAAGCAATTTTCGAATCCATTTAAATTTTTTGATTTGTTTCAGTTCGTAATGGCTACTCGTGTGTGCCAGTGGCTCTGGCTGATGGCCTGGACATCAGGTTGGGTACAGCTGTTACGGATATCCAGTATGGAGGACCTGGCGTGACTGTAAAGGCTGTCAGTACTAGAAATCCAAGTCAGCCGCTAACATTCAAAGGTATGAGAATAAAGTTAATACATACAATAAGAACCTTTTTTTTTTTGATAAGCGATGTGAATTTCTATGTAACAGGTATGTAAATTTTATCTTAGTTAGTGGTAAGTACTTTTATTAAAAGTTCCTGTATTGCACACGTATTGCAAAATTTGCAGAATCATGTGCCGTAACGAAGGAACAATGGAAAAAAAGCATTCGCTAGCGATTGTAGCCGGCGGCACACACCCATATTGCGTTAGCGTCCGCATTTTCTGTTCCAAATAGAAAAATCAAATTCATGTGGCCTTAATATAAAGGAAGTGCCGTTTGTGAAAAAAAAAAAAACAAAGTGCGGTAATGGGCGTTATGAGAAAAATCCACAACGCCGTCGGTCTGGCTCCTTGTCATTTCTTTGTCGTGGAATGATTTGCAATTCTAACGCGTTAATTTTACTTTGACGAGGCGCAAAAATACGGTCGGGCCTGTGTTGACCCGGCGGTCTGTGTTCCCTCTCTCCCCTCCTCTCTTCACCACAAACACCCCCCTTCCCCCGATTACCCAGCCGGAGGCTCTTCCGCCACATTTGCATACAGGCGGAGTCTATCGTAGACGAGGCAGTTAGATGTTTAAGAGGCGGTGCTAGGCTGTATCTAGCAATTTCTGGCTCCGTATTATGCTTCGAAAATTTCTGATGTATATAACAATACAATTAATTACACAGAAGATATTAACACTTACGTCATAGTCGATTTCTCACACCAATGTAATAAATGACGCTTGTAGAAATATATCGCTAAAACCATCAACCATTTGCTGATAGCCATCTATATATTTTTTAGACAAAGCATAAATATATTCGCGATTATACAATTTCTATCAAATATGAACAAATACTCCTTTGAAAAGAAAGACAGATGTTGTGGAAAAAAAACCCAAATTGGAAGCTAAAAGTCATGAAATATATTTTTTCGATAATTTCACATTTGACCGACTTTGGTCTCATTATCCTTTTCCGGTCATGGCCGTCCCTTAAGCTCAAACAGATTACGCAGAAATCAAACACTGATGATATATTTTCCCTTATCCTTTGGTCTATCGTTTACAGACTATTGTGAGTGAGATGTTCGTCAGTCTCTTTGTTAGTCTCTGAGGCCTCGGTACCGCACTTGCTCTTAAAAGCTTTAGCGCTGAGTACAAATATTGAGGAAAACTATAAGGTTTGATGTTAACGTTACTACATAATATAAAACAAAGCCCTTTGTCGCGTTCGTCTTTGTTATCTCGACCTTTCCAAAAAAATTGTTCTTTTCCGGTCGGCATTATTTTTACTTATTTATTATTTATGATTTTAATCCCGACACATTACATACTTGACAAAAGCTTCACATTTCCCTTACTCTTCTAAATATTGAGATATAACGGATCACTCTGTCTGTAAGAGTTGAGTTTTTCATGCGTCTGGCTGCGATATTAAATTCTCAAAAAGTATTGGAAAATTCGCCTCCGAAAATTAAATTAATGTATAAGGATTTTTCTTTCTTTCTGTTTAATATACTGAGACTGTAGTTTTTCATATTGTGACATTCATATCAAAGTTTTACACGAAAAACTCACGTCACGACTAATACGATAAATAAGGAAGTTCGGTTGTATGTTTGTTTATTGCAGGAAACTAAACTTTGTACAGAGGATGTTTATGTCTTAGACAAGGACATTGGCTACTGTTATCTTGTTCTGCTAAACTTTATCGGTATTTTCTTAGCTGAAACGTGACTGTAACAAACATATGCCTTTTGAACTCTCGTATATTTCTAAGATTGTTGTTTCATAGCCTATGAAGTCGCAATAAGAAATGAGAATGTAAAGTTTCCTGGTAAAACTTTTTAAATTATTTTTCGCATCATATGTCTCGCGTTTTCCCAACTATGTTGGGGTCGGTGGCATCTAGTTTTAAACGGATGAATGGTATTTTACATCGACTGACTACATACTTGTCTTCCTTAATACAGCTCTTTATTGGATAACACGATACTCCTAGGCGAGATTGGTTGTGGATGGATTGGTTGTTGACGTCAGTTAAAAGGACGTAATTTTTAGATAATTCACAGACTTTACATCTTTGAAAGATATAAAAGTGATGTAATTTTAGAACCATAAGGCGCTATATTTAACATCGCTGATATTATTGAGCCCCTCTTAAAAGAAAACGCATACCATTGTCCCAATAGTTGAAATAAAAGTATCGAACATTTAATTCTTAAAATCGCAACAGAAAACGGAACAGGTTTGTTTTAAACTTCCATCGATTTGCAATCTGATGCTCAACACAATCCTTTTACCAGAAGATTCAATTGAAGATACCTTTCGTAGACAGGTCAAATGGATACTTTGTGTGTTCGATATAAGGAAATCTTTATTTAGCATTTTACAGGCGTTGTTGGGGTTAAACCTTACCTTTCACAGTGATTGGTTCCACCCTACAATCCTTTCATTTGACTGGAATGTAATATGGGATACTCTAGAAAATTCCTGGTATTATGTATTTGTACTTATATGTGTGTTTGATCAGGGATTTGTGACTAAGGCATAAAAGCCATAAGGGTCGGTTGATCAGATTAATAGGGGTGACCATGTTTACTCTTCCGTGCTTCGGAATGCACGTTTAGCCATTGGTTTCGGCTGCCGTTCAAAGACCTTTGGCAGTCCTTACGACTCATCAGAAGCCTTAAAGTTTGAAAATCAATCCTTACTTAGGGGTTATATATCAGCTTTGTAGCTATTTTCTTTAAATTTTTAGAAAAAAAAACCTTATTAATATATTATATTTAATTTATTATTAATAGCAAAAGAAATTGAAATAAAAATTTGCCTACCATAGGTAATGGTGTAGTTTTTAATTGCTGCTGTCGCTTTATGTACATTTTTATGTTCAAGATGAACGTTCAACTTGTATTTACGTGTTGTTAAAATAAAAGGATAACATAGCAATGATATTCATCCGACGATGGGTATTATGACGACAATTATAAAATAAAACAAATTGGCAAGCTCGTAAATTATATGACCCAGCTGCCTTCCTATATTGTAGGTACGGGAAATTGGTGCTTGCACCAGTAGTCACAGATAGAGTAAACCAGCCATACTCAAAGTGTGCTTGTGTACTGAAAGTGTGTCCTACAGCACCTATTAACACTAATCCCTACTAATATTATAAATGCGAAAGTAACTCTGTCTGTCTGTCTGTCTGTTACGCTTTCACGTCTAAACAACTAACTGATTTTATTGAAATTTGGTACAAAAATAGAGTTGACCTTGAGAAATAACAACTTTGGAATCTACATTGAAACCATAGAGCCCTAGAGCTCTGTGGTAGCGCCGCGAAAATATTGGCCATAGTAAAAAGGTTGCAGATAGAACACAATGTATCTAAATATTGCAATATAAAGTGTAGCTTAGACAAAGTTCAATACTGGCACAGATTCCTTTGTTCACAACCTAAGCAAAATTTTATTTCGGTGCTTCTTTTTCTATCTAGTTCACAAAGAAACTAAAGAAGATAAATATTTGTTTAGTCCTTTCAAATTAGTTAGTGCTTGATCTAAATTAAGGTTTTTTGTTAAAAAAAACCTGTCTTCGTGACTCTGAAATTATGAACAGCGTACGATTTAAATATTTCCCCAATCCACTTTTGACATTGGCAGAATAGTCGATATCGGCTTCACTTGCCATAATTAAAAATAGAATAAAATAGAACATATTTTTAGTCGCCATGTTTTTATGCGCGTCTAAACTGCCTGTGGAGTACCTATCTTAATTTGACAGGACTTCAGTTAATATTTAACTTTCTTCTTTTCTTATAGGTTGAATTAATTAAGTATCACCATTTAACACGTACAGCGGACGAAAGGGGGCAGTGGAACAAAGTGGAAATTTCTATGATCACGGATTGGTTATGTCAAAGTTGAACAATCCATAAAACCAGTTTTTTATTATCTTAGAACTCTGTCAAACATTTCGTTTCCAAAAGGATTCTGTCATCGCCGTCGCCGAAAAAGTTAGAGAACCGCTGGAGTAAACTAATTGTAAATATTTGCCTTAATAAAACCTTCACACAGCTTACTTCATTACTAGACAAACTATGTCTATAAATACGTTTACAAACATCCGTATACCAGAGCGTTTGCACTGAACCGTGTGAATACAAGTGGAAAACCTGTATCTACAATATTAGATTGACGTTGTATGCTTTAAAGTATACAGAAACCATAAAAGGATAGCCAGATAATTGCGTAACAAAACCATACTATTAATATTATAAATGCGAAAGTATCTCTGTCTGTCTGTCTGTCCGGCTTTCACGCCAAAACTACTGAATCGATTGTAATTAAATTTGGTACACGGATAGTCTAGAGCCTGAGAAAGGACATAGGCTATATAACATCCCGCTATGACCAATAGAAGCAGAGCAGTAACAAAAAATGTTGCAAAAACGGGAGCGAACGCAATTATTTTAACAAGCGCTTATTCTATATCAACTGAGCACTATTTAATGTTTTTCGGAATGGACTACGACTTTGGCAAAAACATCTGAATGGATTTTGAGGAAACCTTGCAGTAATGTAGGCATTTATCTTGGCATTCCCACGGAAGCGGGAACCACCGCGCGCTGTAAACTAAAGTCCACGCGGACGGAGTCGCGGGCAACAGCTAGTTATCAATAACAATGGGTTTCAATTTGACAGTTCAACAACACTCACCGCGCTATTTAGGTTGTTCAGCAAACACATTTTTCGAATCTAAGGAGCAATGGATTAGCAATATTCATCATAATGAAACCCAATATTGATAATGTCGTACGCAATCAGAATGCTGATTATATTTATATCGTTAATAATATAAAAAAGTAATGATGAATTTTTGTCCGTTTGTTTGAATGGGTGTTCTGAACTAGCGCAAAAACCGCTTTAGTTGAGACTTGGCACATAGATAACTTACTTCGAATTTAAACTTCATCATCAATCTTTTTTTCGTCCCACTGCTGGGCACATGTCTCCTCTCATACAGGGAAGGACTGAACGTTCAGACTTAAAGTCCAGGTTTTTACTCGGTGGTAGGCCACATCAGCTGCCGGCAGAAGTTACCACCCACCAGACAAAGTCTTGCCGCCAAGCGATTCGTCGTGTTCTGGCATGATGTCTGGTGAAGCCGTACGGAGGACGGGTCTGAGCAGTTGTGTTGCGATGTGTGCCGGGTAGGATGCGCCAAGTGTTGTTGTGTCGGAAGTTTGGTCGTGGAGGGTCTCCACATCAACCTCCCTCTGGCGCAGCAGTCGTTGGTCGTGCTGTTGGGTTAAACATTGCACCACCTTTTTTTTTTTTTTCCGGGGTGGAAATCCTCATAGGATGCCCGCCGCCCTGGGGTGGGCGACGGGGTATGTCAGACTTTTACTGACTAAAATCACCCCGGTGTGTTTTCTATCACGAGCGCGCGTGGGGCCGCGTCAGTCTTGATTCTTCCACGGCCCCACCCTCTGCTGGCCCGGTCTGTCCGGGCCTCGTCTCCTGCACGGGGTAGCGGGGTGTTAAACTACCCCGTGCATCGCCTCAAAGGCGCGCGCCGACACTCGCGCGCGCCTCCGCCTCGGGGTCCATCGATAGGGGGGGCGGGGACTTCCCCATGTCCTTCGCCCCTGGACCCATTCATGGGGGGCTAACATTGCACCACCTCGCTCAACTGCCGTCTGCCTTCCTATTCACTATTTTTTTTTTAAGTGAATGGGTTTAATAAACTAACGCGCTTTACCACCAACGATTGCATCACTGCTTACCATCAGGCGGGATTGCAGTTAAGCGCTAGTTTATAATTAATAAAAAAAAAACTATTTATTTCAGGCAACATACCCATATGTTGTTAGTGTACAACTTAAAAACAATGTTAGTATTAAATAAAAAAGAATTAATTAAGGTATTTGCTTCCCTCTGGGGCGCCAGGCACACGCACTTGTGCTTGAACCCAGTGCCGCAGAAGGGGGCTGTCCAGCTTGTGGCTAAGTACGTTCAGAATGATGTTGGCGCTCCCACGCGTGCGAAACATCAGCGATGCGATGCGACGCCGCAGCACAGTATGAAAGCCGTCTGTATGCGCGTGCGCATATATTGCAGACACACTACAGTAACGTGGGAGCCCAACCAGCACCCTGAACGCATTATTATACTGTACTCGGAGAGCGTTGATGGCCCGCTGCGTGTAGGCGACCCACAGATTGCAGGTGTAGAGAGATTGGCAGAATGCTTTAAACAAAGTAATTTTTACCTCAAGACTACACCTTGCAAATCTGCGTGCCAACATGTTACAGAGGACCGCCATCGCTCTCCTTTCCCTTTCTATATCCCCGTCATCTGTCAGTTCCTCGTTAACAACATGGCCGAGGTATTTAAATTCGTTAACTCTTCTAAGCGCGACACCATTAAGCAGCAGAGGTGCCACACCCTCCAGTTTTCGACCCCTGTCTCGAAAAACCAGGAGCTCGCTTTTCTGGGCATTGTACAGGAGACCGTGTACCCTCGCGTACTCCTCACACACATCTATCAGCCTTCTGAGCACGGCTATTGTTGGGCTGAGCAACACCATATCGTCTGCATAACTGACACTATTGATACAATGCCCATCAATTGAGCATCCGACTCCAGTGTCACTCAGCTCACCAATCAGCCCGTTTACATACAAGCCAAAGAGCGAAGGAGATGTCAACCCCCCTGCCTCACTCCGCATTCCAGCCCGTACTCATCAAAAAGTTCTCCAAGCCATTTGATCTGGTTAGTCTGATGGCCATACCAATATTTAAAAATATTGATGACTTCTCCTGGCACACCTGTGCCCTTCAATTTATGCCAGAGAATATCATACCTAATTAGGTCAAAAGCCTTGGAGACATCAAAGAAGGCTGCATAAACAGGCGTGCTCCTGTCAGTGTAATACCTGACAGTTTGCTTGAGAGACATAACCGCACATTCTGTCGAAAGTCCAAGTCTAAAACCGAACTGTGCGTCATTTAAGTTTAGGTGTTCTTTAAGTTGCCTCTCAAGCAGACCATCAAGCACCTTAGCTGCGGTTGTAGCTAATGATATCGGGCGGTAGTTGCACTTATCGGAACTATCTCCGGCTTGTTTTTAATTATAGGCACTACCACCGTCTTCATCAGCTCATTTGGTAGGTACTAATGCCTAATACACAAAGAAAATAACAGTCCCAGGAGCCTTAGGAGGGGTGGCACCGCATGCTGAAAATGTTCGATGCTCAGGCCGTCGTGCCCGGGGGACTTCCCTCGTGTCATGCCTTTTATTATTAGCGCAACTTGCTTTGCTGTGAGACGTTTAGGTACCCCTGACACTACAACCTCCACATCCCTGATCTGCTCACCTTTCAGTGGAGACTGCACTTGAAAGTGACATTTAAATAAGTACAAGTACTTGCCTGACCTGGAATCTAACTCGCACACTGATACTTGAGTGGCTGGTGTTTTAACTACTAGGGCACCAAACTTGCGGACATAATTATATGTCCATTCCATATTCCATTTTCTTTACTACACCATAATATATTTGCAGGTGACGTGGTACTTTGTACATTGCCTCTGGGCGTACTGAAGGTGGCTGTGGCGAATACCGGACAAAGCCAACAGAACTTCGTTAAGTTCGACCCGCCGCTACCAGATTGGAAGGTATGGCATTCTCCTTTTATTAATTCCTACAATACATTCCTATTTCAATATATTATGTATTAAACGTATTGAAACCATAGTGTTCCCAAGGGTTTGTTGGAAAATTGCGGTCAACGCTAGATTAAATCTTTCTATGTTAATAAATAAACGTAACGGGGAATTTGACGTAACGGGGAATTTGTTTGTCTATCTGATACTATTGGTCGTATACGAACTATCTTTTGCATTTAAATCCCAATTTATGAGGAAGACTTTCCTTAACATCACGCTAGGATCCTTTTTTTGTGGGATGGGAAATCATCAAATGACTTCTCCCGCTCTGGACGGAGCGGAAGGGCGTGTCAGGCTTTTACTGACTAAAATCCACCCGTGTTTCTTCACTTGCCCATACGTCATCAGACACATGTCAGGGCCACGGTTTCTTTTTTAACCAACCCGCAACCCTTAGGAGCCTAATACAAAATTTAAAAAAAAAAAACTGTTAAAAAACTAGAGAACGTTAAGAGAGAACGTAGTAATAGAGCGGACAGGCGATACGATGTCACGGCGTGGCATCGGGAGATCAAGTAATTTCACGCGGGCGAAGTCGTGGACAGAAGCTAGAATTTTATAACTTAAGACTTCTGGTATTGTACCAAAGCGGTAGCGATACCCAAAATGGACTTAGTCATTTGAAACAAAGGGAAAGTGACCCAACTTCTATGCATGAGTGCCAACACAGGATTAGAAAAGCATCCTCCTGTTTGCTAGTAACAAACTGGCACCCCAAATCCATATACCGAACGCCCACGCTTGCCAAACGGACCTCGCACAAATAGGTCACAGGTCATAGTAGAAACATGCCTTATCCAGATCATTGACAATAAACATATCAATAGATTTGTTTGGTGTGCACCTACAGTCTTACACACATTCGATTTGACGTAATATGATTTATATAAAAAATTAAATGTAAGAACATTTAACTTTTTATGGTAAGCGCATTCCTTCATAAGACCGATTTGACCGATTTCTGTTTTGGAATGTTCGTAATAATGCGAACCAAGAAATACCTACTAAAGAAAATTTAAACGTTCGTATTGAAAACTGTTACCGCTTTTTCTAAGGAAATTATGATTAGAATCAGTTTGTCGGGTCAACTGCTATGTATACAGTATATATTATGTATCATAATGTAACGCAATAATATTTCCTAAGGATATCCCTCTTCATGTGTATATTTTGTTACAGGTAGCAGCTATCAAACGGCTGGGTTACGGAAACCTAAACAAAGTAGTTCTATGTTTTGAACGAACATTCTGGGACCCGAGCGCAAACCTCTTCGGCCATGTCGGAACTACCACCGCAAGCAGAGGTTTGATATTAACAAGTTAATTCAAGTGTACCACATGATATGAATTGAATAATTTCCTGAGGACTTGTTCACTGACGTTTCTGTTGTATTGTCGCTAATAATGCAGAAATTCTTCTGAATTTACATTGTCGTCGTGACGCCACGGCTATGCAAGAAGAGTTTTTGGTGATAGACTGATAGACTAAACAGTTACAAACCCCCTTATTCATAAACGTTGCTTAAAGTTAACTAGTGATTAGCGATTCTTTAACTATACAGCTTAGACATTTGTCCGACACTCAACTTATACATCGTTCATGAATGATTAAAGTTAAGTGACGTTAAAAGGTCAAAAATGTAACTTTAAACAACGTTTATGAATAAAGGGAAAAATACTTACCTATCCTATATGTAGGTACCTAATAATCTCTATAGTAATGATATTAATAATTTGACAATTCAGAACTTTACACAATGACGCGCAAATTCAGTCAAAAACGTTGGAAGTGCCAACACGGGCGCCAGGAGCCTTGAAGATACACCACTTTACTCTCTGACTGCACACTCACTATCACTCTAAACAGATTAGTTTGTAGAACAGCTAATTCAATATAGTATCACGGCTACTACTATCGTCATGTCTTAGTTGCGATAGTCCATTCCATCGAGCAATCGATGCAGCATCGGAATGAATTGGTCTGAAAGGGCTTTAAGTCCATGCAGTAAAAGCGAATTTAGACAAAAAATCAACAGAATGGTAACCAAGAGAAAGGAAAAGAAATCAGGACATATTTTTAGAAGAGTAGGAGATAAGGGAATTTAAGCTAGCCAGGTAAGCAGCACGATACAGAAAAGATTGTAGGTATATGCGCAGACCTATGCCTAATTGAATTTTATTTTGATAAAAAAAAATTATGTGTTATTTTCATATAATAGTCTGACGACTGTGGAGATACGTCGTATGTCGTCTGAACCAAGACCGACTTATTTTTTGGATATAAAGTTCGCTCTGACCAAACCGATTGCGCGTGAAGTTACTTCATTAAGCACCGCCTCGATGCAACGGACTATCGTAACTCGATAAGCGTGGTCACTTCCTTAGTTAGTGTGCGGTTTACAGACGTAATACATCATGATAGAGTTCGATTTAGATGAATATGCAACGTTGGCTCATATTTCAGGGCCGCTGCAAGTTTATTCCATCAATATTAATACACGGTCGCTCTGAATCACCGCCAATCAATTGGCTGATGCTTGCGTTCGTGGGGGCTTATAAAGTTATGTACATTTTATACATGATCTTAAGTGCCCTTCTGTTTTGCTCTAATGTAATTAGGAGAATGATTTGTTATCTGTAATTAGATATAAAAACATGTATCTGTTCTATGTACCTACTAAACCATCAACTACTGAGATTTTCTGGTTTTTAAACATTAGGAAACATAGGAAACCTTTTTTATTGGAAACCATTTTCTTTTAACTTTCAGGGTTTCTGAAATACTGTTTTATTACATCAAATTTTGTATTCCACAATCTCTTATCTCTTTGGTAATAATACAGTATGTATCCAAGATCCGCTTCACAGCAGAATCTAATCTTTTCATATTAATTATGTCCCTACTTTAGCTTTTTCCTTTATAACATTTTTAATGTTCGCTCAAATTATTACAACTCCCACCACATCGCTATAATATATAATAGGAAAATCTTTTTTTACTCAGAACGCGGTAACGAAATCATGAATTATATTCAGGTGTAAATAGTGTAGACTGTAGTAACGTCGGTGGCGGCGATAACGAATTAAAAGCTGAATAATTTAACGCTACTGAGGAACCCTGAGGGCGCCGCTTGCAATAAATCACAGCAACGAGCCAAGACACGCTTTTTTACGTTATGCTTTAGTTCACCTCCTTAGCTCTTTGTTGTATACTCTACTAACTTCATTAGACCCCTACGTTTGCTCTGGGAATGCCGGAACAATGTATAGCGAGTGATTTTTTTTAATCGTGGCCAATTTAACGTTTTCGGCCCGTGTAGCGTTTAAGGATAGCTATCTGATGTGCTTGTATCTTTAAGACGTGTAAAGAGTTATGTGAGAATCCTCACCCACTGTATTTTTTCTTATGTATCAGACGATCTGAATTCATTCCAATAGTTCGGAGTGCTTTAGATTAAGATCTACCTTGTTTATATAAATGTAAAACACACATTGGGAATAATAAATGTATGAATTATACTGGAATCAATTCATTGCATATTCTCTTTTTTTTTAATATCGAGACTTTCCCATAATATTGTGGGCTGGCGGACACTCACAAGAATATTTTGTTCACAGTAATTATGAACTATGCTGAAGGCTTTGAACCTCAAATGAAACTCCCATTATTTATTAATTAGTCCTCAAGGCTACAACTTAAGAATGTTTATTTTAAAATCTATACCAAATGTGATTAGTCCGTAACGTAAAATAAAGAACCAACAGAATTAATTTATCGGTTAGAACAAAATGGACAACTCGCTACCGGTTGTATGAATAATAATTCATTCTGATTCCGGATTCTTTTTTTGCTGTAGGTGAGCTGTTCCTTTTCTGGAACCTTTATAGCGCTCCAGTGCTTTTGGCCTTAGTGGCAGGGGAAGCAGCTGCTGTTATGGAAAATGTCACAGATGACGTCATTGTGGGCAGGTGCATTGCTGTGCTGAAGAGCATTTTTGGCCATGCCGCTGTGCCTCAACCCAAGGAATGCGTGGTGACCAGGTAAGGAATATAAAGGTGCAAGCACTAATTTTAGACAGGATCTGTAATACGATAAACTGGCCAAACTGGCCGAGGGTCTGATTCAATCTCCTGATGTATGGAGACCTCGACCCAATTTAGCCACAGATGGACACACCGATTTGCTGGAAACCTATCAGATTGGGTGTGTAGGTTGATTTATATGTGCTTCTGTATTAATAATGAACTTTCGTCACACCTTGCTTTGTAATATATTGAGCAAGACTTGGTCAGTTCGGAAATCAAGATGATTTTCCCAGCAATGATGTTTTATGCTAAATTATAATTTTCCGTATGTTTGAATTGATACGGACTTTTAGTGTTGTGTTTTTGTGCCCTTTCTGAAACAACAACAATATCTTTTTTTAAACCATAATTTTAATTTATGTAATAGATGGCGCGCAGACCCATTCGCCCGTGGGTCATACAGCTTCGTTGCTGTTGGTTCTTCTGGAACTGACTACGATCTGCTGGCTGCTCCCGTTCCTGGCGCCCCAGGAGAGAATAGACTGTTCTTCGCTGGTAAGGACTTATGCACAACTTATTCTGTAAAAGATTGATCCTTTATCTCAATCTATCGCTGAAATTCAGTAACGCTAGATCGATTTTCACCTGTGTCAATCAACTTAACAGCCTTATTGCTGCGTATGCTGTCTTCGTTTGAGGTATACGCCCATAAGAAGACAGGCGTATCAAATATCAATTTTATGGTAGTGCTAATTAAGTTGATAATGTTATAAAAACATGAAATTATGGATCAAACTGCACTTTGTGTACGTGTAGGTATTACAGTTGTGAAACTTGTTTTTGTTTCCATGGTTGGCAACTAAATCACTGTTCCTGTAGACATCTAAGACTTGATCCTTTCTTAGCCATGTATCTTGTCCGAGGTTTATGGTTTGCCATTTCGTTGTTTTGGTCTTAATGGCTAATTACCTCGCTTCAAACGCCATTGGAGCAGTTATTTACGCTGACACTTACGACCTAACTGTCTATGTGCCAAAACAATTTAAAACGAAGAAAAAACAAGAGTTTAGATACCTAATAACGCAGTACATTGCAGTGTGCTTCTAAGCCAATTAGATTGACATATTGGAAGTCTGGATATTGCTCGCTGCCCCTTGACACATCCATAAATCCTAAATCCTCTTGTTTCTACCTTTCCCTTGCATCCTGGCAAAATACGGGACAAAAAGAATAGAGTCGACCCCTCTCACATGGGACCTCATAACGACTTCGATGGAACGTTACACCTATAACCCTTCGGTAGTCACAAGCGTGACGGTTATGTACATTTTATGTAATGTGAAACACCTCACATATGTAGTTTTATGTGATTCCCGTGTGTTGGGAATATAAAACAAGTGTGAATCTCGAAGTCGTGTTTATGGCATTTCGAAAAGGTATCACAAGTCAACCGACTCTTTGGGATCGTTTTTTGTGTTATTGCTTTTTGATGTTTCTACTTAATTGGACTATTTCTTTCTCTTGAATACGTTTAGTAGGACAAAATAAAGGCTTTCTTTTTCGGTAAAGAATAACTTTTTTCCTAAAATGTGCATAAATTGGGACAAATCGTGATACATAAATGTATAAATACAATTATGTAGTTATTTGACAGTCTCCGTGGCGTAGCGGTAGCGAACGCGGCCGCTGCGCAAGGAGGCGCGTGTTCGATTCCCGCGCAGTGCAAATATTTGTATGCATGAATATGAATATTTGCACTGGTCTGGTAGTGCCTCGGAAAGCACGCTAAGCCGTTGGTCCCGGTTGCCATACGAACATCTAATGGCAGTCGTTACGGGTTGTTGGAGCCCTCAAAAGTCCTACAATTGGTCTAACTGCAATGCTTCGATACCGCCTTCGGGTTGTGGAGGTCAGACGGTCGCCAAAATGAGCAATTAGACTGGTAAAGCGAACCCTAGACTCCAAAGCTAGGATTAACGCTGAGATGAAGAAGACAATTATGTAGTTATTACACAGTTGTTATTTTCTTTTAAGAGACAGTACCCTAATTGTGTAAAGAACGCTTTATATGTTCGAAAAATTTGTCTGTTGAACGTCATTTATTTTGACAGTTTAACAATGTTGTTGAACTGTCAAAATGCAAGCCATTGCTACTGTTAGTTTTTACATTAGTACCTCGCTGATTTGTAACTTTTTTATTAACCCTTTTTTTGTTTGTCTCGATAGGTGAACACACAATGCGGAACTATCCAGCCACGGTTCACGGCGCGTTCCTATCGGGTCTTCGTGAAGCTGGCCGATTAGCAGATATCCTGATGCCGCAGCCACCAATCACGAACGCCAGCGTTGCTGCAGCCACTGCAGCAGCAAACGCGGCAGCCAATCAGGCTTCTTAGCCTAAGCCTAATTTTTTGTTCACTTCGGCGAAGATGCTGATTGAAAATTTTGTTCCTTAATCAGATAGTTGACTTATAAAATATTCTTTTTTTTATTTTATCAAAATTATGGCATTGAGGCAGGACCCTAGAGGATATGGCGAAATGTGTTTGATACCTACTGACAGGATTAGTTCACACTAGCTCAAGACAGAAAGGAGTAGAAAAAAAGAGGGTTTTCGCCCTACATAAAACAGAAAGTTGATAGGTATAGTTTTGGTACTAAAATGTAATGTATGTCCCAAGATAATGTCGAGGAAACAATATAATTTATATCTTAGATGAGCTGGTCTCCTTTGATAAATATGAGTCCTTGGCAGCTCTGAACACAGAGAGAGGAAGGAAGGTAGGCAGGTCTCTGCCCATTAGTTGGGATATTTATGGCTAATTAAAAAAATGCACATTGCAGCAGAAAAGGATCGCAACGCAACCCATCATCAACAAAAAATATCATAAAGTTAACTATTTAGTTAAGGAATGTTAAATTTAATTTAGATTGCAATAATAATAAGGGTTAAAGTATGAAATTGCCGATATGCACTGAAATCGATTTTTTTAAATTTTTAACTAATTTATTTAATCAAAATAGTTACCATTATTATCTATACATTTCTGCTATCTAATAGGAAAGTCATTTATGTCTTTGTGATAGAACTCTGAGGATCTAGACTTCACGAACTATGTGAAAGCATTTTGTACTGCCTCCTGGGAAGAAAACTTCTTATCACGTAGATCGTCCAAATCACGAAAAAAATGGTAGGAGCAAAGTCTGGCGAATACGGAGGATGACGAATGATTTCCAACTGCAGTTCCTGAAAGGTCAAAATGGTTTCTCGTGCTGTATAAGATCTCGTGTTGTCATGGAGCAATAATGGTGAAGTTCGTTCATGAGTTGGGGCCGTTTGACCTGGGGTCAGCCATTACATTTTTTCTTTTACAGTTATCCTAAAGAATCCAGTTTTTATCACATGTCACAATTCAATTCAATATCCCTTCATTTCTGTACCGATTCTACAAGGCAACAAAAGTTTCAAGACGCGTTTTTTCTGCAGATCAGTCAAATCTGAGGCACCCATTTTTCGTATTTTTATTTTATTGATTTAACGCAAATGAGACGCACGAATTCCTGGGTAGTTTGACTAGGATCAGCTTCCACCTTCTCTCTTAATTCATCGTTATTGTTTGTGGGAGGTCTGCCTCGTGGCTCGTTCTTCAAGTCGAAGTTTCCATCACGAAAGCGTTTAAACCAAAATCGCACGGTGCGTTCATTAGTAGATCCCTCTCCAAACGCAACATTGGTAATGCGGATGTTCTGCCGCGTTACGAAGTTTCGCGATATCCTTCTTTCTAAACAACTGAAAGTCGATATTCAAATGTTTCACATTTTTTAAAAGAAGAACATCATAGGAACTACGTGAAAAAAGTTTCATTCGAAAACCTCAAACCATGAAGATTCTATGTCAATTCAAAGAACCTATTGCAACAAAACGACAATTTCATACTTAAACCCCTAATATTTTGCCATTTTTCATCGTTGTAAGAATATATTAAATACAGATTCGGTAGGGTCACGTTATTTGAGTTCTGACTATTGTAGCTGCATGCTTCGAAGGATAAATTTATTTCTTTAGTAGATATTAGAGTAAGGCGTACATATCAAAGTAAACTATCGACCTACAACGATTGTCGAATTGACGAATTTGTAGCATCATGTACAATGTACATACACCAACATGCGAGTAATGCACCACACTGACATCCCACACAAAATCGTAAAACATAACGGTTGTGTCCTGTGTAGAAAAATAAGCAATAAATTATAATAAACGATAGTTTCCAAAACCCACGAATATCAAGGACATTACCACCTTTACATACTAGTTTCTACAACGTTATTTTTTGTTTATGCAAAACCTGAATATAGTTTGTTCAGAATTTTACACCATGTTATATTTTTTCCCAAATACATTTAGAAATATTGTAGCAGTGTGGTTACCAAGCGCACCACGCAGCTTTCGGTAGATCATAGTACTATGAACGACCGCGCTACAGCTAACGCCAGAGGTCAACGTACCGCTCGCTCGCCCGCTCCGCGCGTAGACCATATTTTTATTGGGACAACCAAGTAGGATAACAAGCTCATAACTTTAAGTTCTGTCATGACAATTATCTTTTTAAATTTTGTACATAGATTCTTTACTTCAAAATACTGGACACATGTTTAGGGGTTCGCAAAAACAAAAACTAATATTGTAGAGAATGTAGATGATGAATGTTGTAACGTTGAAGAAAAATCAATCAATATTGTTAGAATTTTATTTTAAAGGTTTACTGGAGAAATATTGTTGTACTACGTACTTCATCTCTGCCGAACCCTTCGGGACATAAGGCGTGAAGTTACGTTATGTTCTGCTACTTCTAGTGTAATTAATTTATTAATGTTTCAATTTTACACATCATGTGGAAACTTGCATTTCCTAGAACCTAAAATTCTGCGATATGTGACATCTAGCGACCCGCACAGAGCCCACGTGGTGAGCAAACGCCCAATTGAAGAGAGGATCACAGCCTGTGTCCCAACACCGGGAACATTATGGGCTGAGTATTCTTATACTGTTTTCTCGAAGAAAGTCTTAAGTATAAAAAGGTAGTTTAGCTTGATATCTGCGCCATTTAGGATCGTATTACAGGACCTTACTCAAGATTTAAACATTAAGACTGATTTACACGGTGCAAATTAATTGCCTATAGCATACAATAAAATTAAAGCAACAGACGACTTGAATCGTCTAAATAGTGTTTAGACAATGCAACTTTTATTGATACTTCAACTTAATTGAAGCCATAGGCAATTAAATTGCACCGTGTAAATCAGTCTTTACTTAAAACTATTTCCAACCAATCAAATATCTTCAAACGAGATTTAAGTAAAGCTTCAATTTTGAGTGAGGTTCTGTAATTCGAAAATTATTCTTAAGTTTAGTATTAGAGAATGACGTCTAGATACAATAACAGACTTTGTGTCTTCAACATGTAACAAAAGCCAATGTATGTATTTAAATTCCTTAGAATTAATTAAATAGACTGAAAATATACTTGCATTAACATTATCAATTTATAAATAATTCCCGTTGGATTTATGGAACTGTAGAAGCCGTTACAAAAATTAAAGCTGATAGGTGTACACTTTTGAGCACATTATATAGCAAAATACCACCGGCTTTAAATTGAATTTGTGCAAAGTGAAATTCTATTATTCTACCTTTTTGATTCACTATTTTTGAAACGGAATGAATTTTATGTCACAAATTATTTGATGGCGCATTCAAAAAGGTGAATACTTTAATTTCACCCCTTTAATATTCATGAGAATATATTAACTCCAGTGTCTTATTTTAATAACGTTTGGATAGTTTTGTAAGAATAAAACGTTTGAAAAGTTTTTGCTGTCATTTCGATCCCCGTTTAATAGCCCTTTGATTGCTCAAATTATATAACAAAAAGTTACACAATATACCCCGAAATTATCGGGATCGATACAAGAGCTCTTCTTTATAAAGGTATTAATTGGACAATTTGATACTTTAAAGTTTAAACAAATACACCTGCCTCCATAAAAAAACGGGAGGCACCTGTTTGACTTTGTTCCTAGTAAAGATACTCATCTCTTTCACACCTCTACTATAGAAAGAGATAGGGTGCAGCCGTGAGAGAAAATTTTGATTGCTGTTGCGATATTTTATAATCCTCATTCGCGAAGTGACTACACTATTACACCGAACGTGTTTTGCGAAACAATTAATGCTTTGTTGCATTATCGCGTAGGCACTTCGTGATGTAGATATAATTTACCTAGATAAATAAATTATATATTTATAACAAGTGTAAATAATTATATATGGCACATAAACGGTTTGTTTTATGTTAAACATTATTCTGTTACAAAAGCATATAAAACACACTATATTAAACGAATGAAATGGTTTTTTTTTGAAATATGAAACCAAAGGAAAATTTCGTCATGAAGTCTAGTTGAAATAAGGTTCAAATATTAATACAAAATGGCCAAAACGGAACATAATTTCCTCCTAGCTAACCACAATACTGTTGCGAAATAAAATTAATAATATTTAGACTTACAAAACGAAATGCTTTACAATTCGTGCGTACGCAGTTCAGATAATAGTAAGAAACTATTTAGCAAGATATGAGATCAGATAGTAAAACCTACTTTGAGGAGACTGTTCCAATGACATGTGATTGTACAATAGACAGAGTAAGGAGGTCCGGGTGCTACTAAAGGTGGTGTTATTTACCTATACTTTCCACACAAGCTAAGCGTGTCATCGTTTACTTGCACTTTAACAAAAAATACGTATAGAATCCAACAGATTTAAGGGCAGTCTAAGACAAAAGTCGTGCCTTCAAAGCACTATCGGCGATACGAATATTGTTAATACTGCCAAGTGTTACACTGCCTGGGGGGCAAACGCGCTAAATAAAACAGTAGAAGTTAAACTCTTGTTTGTACTCGTATCTAATCCACTTCAATTTGTGGTTTAGTTTCGATCCCATTTCGTATTGCGCTAAAGTTTTAGTTTCGATTGAATTAAAATCAGTGTATCAGTGATACATTTCGCCGGATATAAAAAAGAAAACTAAATAAATTATAAATAAATCCAATCGTTTAGACGTAAGTTTGACAAATGGCACAGAAAAAGTTAGCTTTGTTTCAACTTTTTCATTTGGCAGCGGTTACGTTCCAATTGTGATTCAGTTATGGTTAAACTATCTGTCAAAAGGTTAGCGCTGTACGAAATATAACTAGTCTTGGTTTGGTTGCGATGCAGTTATGTATTGGCTGAATTATTTTAGCGCGATTGCCCCCCAGTATGGCGATTCTACCGTCTGTGGTACGCACGATCACATACTAACATACATTTCCAGTATAAGCTGAATTCTCGATTATACAAAAAGTCTAAACAATGCGAGGTTAGCTAAAGATGGAAATATATATTGGTATATTGTAGTGTGTGCCATAATTGCTATTGAAAACCGGGCTTGTTGTTTCCTAATAAAAGATCAACTTTATCAGATAAGAAACAAAAAAGATCACGTGCCTACAAATTAGTTACGTTTTCCTATCAAACTATTCTATTTTAAAAGTCACTTTCATTGACTTTTTAGACAATTTGACTTCTACACTAAAGTACACCAACTTTCTATCAAAAATATTACATTTAATTTGTTGCAATGTGTCAGAATTGCGTGCTTTAAGTTTATATGTACCAGACACGGCACAGACATATAATATAAATTGGATGAAAGTGAAACATGTTGACTAAAAACACAACTACATGTCAATCTTCATTTGACGCAACCGTTAGTCAACTGCGGCTGTAGAAATTTGCTGGATGAACTGGAAATACTTGCTAAGCACAATCAGAATCATAAAAAAGCTGTACAGACCATATTTTCTCGATGCTTACATACATACATACATACATAATCAGCCTGTTTCCCGCTCCTGGGTCACAGGCCTCCTGTCGATAAGAGGGAGTGGGCTGTAATCTAGCACGCGGACTCAGTGCGGGTTGGTGAGATGTTTCGATGCTTACATCGATTAAATTTATAGAATCGATTGCTGACATAAAAGTGTATATTGTATTTATAATGCTTGCAAATTAGTTCCAGAATTCCCTTTAGGTATTCTTGATCTTTGTCTCGTGATGGACAGGTCAATGACCTCTTGAAACATGAGGAAAATGTACAAGTCGTCATCAGCATCATTCTTCTGTTCTTTTACTAAGTCGTTATCAGCATCATTCTTCTGTTCTTTTTTCATTTGTTTGGTGTCGGCGCAAATTGAGGTTTTTTTTTTTCGTCATCTTACTCTTTCTAGCCATATTATCTCATCGCAGCGTTCGGCCATATAGGTATTACTTTCTTTCGTTCAACAGGTAATAGAAACATACTTACATAAACTTAATTAAATGAAAACATAATTTTCACTTTTCGACGTAATTTGTACTAAAAATCGAGCGACGTAAAAAGACATATCGTACGGTCGACAGCAGACCAAGCTACCCGAAACTGCCAAATATTCCCAATCAACCTTGAGCCTTAGTGCTTTAGAGTTAAGATTGAAAATTTAATCTGTACTATGTTAGCGATCTCTGTGAAAATTTCATGTGATACAACATTACAACCCGCCGACAAACATACATATGGAGGTACTGACGGATGGCAAGCGGAAGCTTTGTGTAATAAAGTCCCGTTGGCACCCTTTTGTTACGGAATCCTCAAAACATAATCAACACTTTTGGCATTATTTCTTTGGAAACAACAAGCGACATAAAAAGTCATCACAGGAAACCTATTTTCATTCTCATCATTTCAGCCGAAAGACGTCCGCTGCTGGACATAGGCCTCCCTCAAGGATCTGCACGACGACCGGTCCAGCGCATCGCGCATCCAGTGGTTGGTCGGTCAAACCCACTTTACACCAAAGAAAATCATATCACAAATTGATACCACAAATAACTACTGAACTTCTTAATAATATCTGTTAACTGTTAGAACTTACATATAGTGATTTCTTATCGAGGGCTCGCCGGCAGATTCCATTAGACATTCAATCCGGTGTGATTGGGTGTCACTATAACAAAACCATTAAAATCCAGGAGCGTCGATATACGATTACACTAAAACAACATAACGACGCATTCGTTTATAGTTTGGTTTTAATTTGACTTTGTTTACACGCCAGGCGGGGCGGCTGACGGATTTATGGTGAATTTTAATTGCATTTTTAATTATTTTTCAACAACTACGCTGCCGGCAAATTGAATACGAACTCACTTATGTTCCGATCTTATCTCCGTGCCTAGATAAAACTAAAAAACAATTCCAAACTGTTTTACGGGTGTAATGTTAATTATTTATGAGACAATTAAAATGAATCATTATTAACTACTGTTACATGCTACGGCTCGTTTATCTAGCGAATATCCTGCCGTTTTTAAAAATTTTATAAGCTTCCATATATAATTTCTTACGCAGAAACGAAAGCAATAATATGGATATCATAATAATGGTCAGATTACTCAGAATCATCAAATTCTACTGATTACCATCAATAAAACGACCGTAAAACATATTATAATAGTTTTTAGTATTTTACGGTCGTACAGGCAGTCAAGTAGATTTTGAATGTGCTTTAAATCAGCTGGACTTCAAATAAATTTTAGACAGGGCTATCAAAATTTTATTGCCTGCCTATTGAAGGTTGCTCGTGCTAATATTAAATAGGCAATAATTCTTTATACATACGTAGGTACTATATTGTGGTATTCAGTAGCCACACATCATTTGGATGGAACTCTTAAGGCGCTGCCTGAAAGTTAAGAGGGGACTCTAATGGCGCTTTTCCTCTACAAACGTATTCCGTTGTTTTGTTCGTGGATAACGCATTTAGAGCAGTTTTTTTTTACAATTTTACACCTTGATTATACGTGCCCCTATTATTTGATTTTTTTAAAACTTAATTATTAAAAGAAATATGATATTTCAAAATCCCGATAAATAATCCATATTTACCGCGATGTTCAGACGACTATTAGACAAACCTGGTAAGTTTTTGACAAAAAACAATAGAAGCATAGGTATACTTTTCCTCTAAATTTTGATATAAATATTAATACTAAAACCTGTCATGTGTTAAATAAGAAAACAGCGGAATACGAAACGTCTTTTAGTCATTGTTTTTGTAGGTAAAATCAGCTTGAGCTGCAACTGTCCCTTTCGCACTTTACGAGGTTGGAAGCGGCGCGACAGCAATAGTTTGTTCAAATACCTATTTTACAAATTTCTCGGCACTAGAGTCGCCTCTTAATAACGTTCAGCTTTACAGTGCCCTACGTTTGGGCACTCTGCATTTTTTCTGGCATTAGGTCAGAAAAATGGATACTGTCACAAACGGTTAAAGTGCTTAATGAAAATAGTCGATTTCATTAATCATAGTATAGTATCATGATAAATGAGCTTTTGAATACATTTTTTGTCGCGTGAATCTTATAGGGGTTGAATGTAAACTATTATTTTGTAAGTAATGATAAGGAAGGGTCACACCAATAAAATCACCCATATCTTATAATCACCTAAATAAACACCTAAAAACATTCCACAGTGAATTTTTTTTTACTTTATTTTACACTGTAAAATTACTTTAATCCTGGTGGTCATTTAATACTTAAAACTATTCCACAGTGCGTTAATTTTTTACTTTATTCAGAACTGCAAAATTACTGTTATTTTGGTGGGTATTCAATTTGATTAAAATCAAAAGCATCGCTATTTTTTAAACTTGTTACCCTAATATGCTATTGTCACTTACCTAATAGTTTGTTTCATACCTCGCCTTAATCCAATGACTTAATTTCAAATAAATAGTGTTAGGATGTTCCAATAAATCTACTGTCGTTATTATAAAACTCCACTTTGCTTAGACTGCTGTTTTTCTTTTAACAATCGAAGTGGTCCACCTTCCTTGTTACGCAAAAATATGCTCTGAGGTCTTTATAGTTAGGTGCAGTTTTTGACCGTGTCTCTACGATATATAGCATTTTTCAATCCCACTATCAGATTTTACTAGCTCACGCCCATTGATTAACACAGTAGATAAAAGTTAGTTTAATGAAGTATTTTTATACTTAGCATTTTTTCACATTGTTAGCTGACAGCCAGTTTTTGGAACAGAATTTTGTAGAGCAGAGCTTACGAATGAAAATAAAACATGTGGTAATTTTAAAAAGACGATTTTGTTGTTAAATTTTTGTTCTATTAAAAAATATATTTCGATACTAAATCAAAATTCTAAGTTGATAAAAAATGTTTTAATCTTTCTGTTCTAAGCATTTCGGTCATTCGATATGCGCATTTATCGAATAAAATAACCAATTTAATTAAGTCTTATTTCAGTTAAGCAATTTGCAGATTGAAAAATCGTACCCGTCTCAAGTACAAATTGGAAAAAAATAAAGAATCCTCCAAATGCTTTCTTCAAATTTCTTACTGCACCGTCGCGCCGCTCCAAATATTTCACTGTCCGAATACCGCTTCGTTACAATTAACCCTACGGTGGCTTTAAAAAAATAACCGCGTAGTGACTCCGACAAACGAGGAATTAATATCGTAGTCCACGGCCATTTATTTTGAGTTCCCACTTACCACTTTGTACTTATACCGGGCCTTTATCTTTCTGTAATTATGCATCAGCACTGTATTGTTAGCTTAAGATTTGTTCGGGTGATGAATAATTACTTTGCTTTGAACAGACTACCGCGCTTGCTTTATTACTTTGTATGTAGCGTAATGCGGTTGCAAGCACTTGCAAGTAGAAGGAATTCTTTGTTTTGTTACATGATCTGATTGTTCTGAAATTTCTTATCTTGCTCCTCTTTGCTAGATTTTGCAGAACAAAGTTTCTTGGTTTATTGTAACTTGAATAAGCAGCTACTTTCAATCTTTATTTTGTTCTTTAGGAATTTAGGTAAATCAAGCTAAAGATTTCAGCAGTTGAATTTTTTTTTTATAAATTATAGACTAGCGCTTGATCGCAATCCCGCCTGATGGTAAGCAGTGACGCAATCGTTGATGGTAAAGCGCACTAGTTTATTAAGAGCATATTCACTCTAGCCTTGAAGATACTCAAATTGTAGCCCGACGGAAACACCGCTGCTGGCAAATTGTTCCAGTCCCACGATGTACACGGTATATAAGTGGAGGCGTAATTCTTCATCCGGGTCGTAGTGGTGTTAACCACGTAAGGGTGGAAACTCTACGTACGACGGACCGTCTGATGGTGGAACTCATGCAATTCCCTCGCACACTCACCAAAATGCATTCTATAGAACACCGCAAGGCTGGCTACTCTACGCCTGTGCTCTAGGCTTTGGAGACCGTTTTGAAAAATTATATCCAACTAAAAGACGACCCAACTCTGAATATACCTATCATTGTAGCTGACTACTAGTAGGTATTTTACATAAAGCCTGTCTGACCTGCACGATCCAGTTACTGGGTATTCTATTCTATTTCTATTTATGGCAAGTGAAGCCGATGTCGACTATTCTGCCAATGTCAAAAGTGGATTGGAGAAGCAAGTGTGTAAATAAAAAGTTACTGGATAATACGATACTCTTGATGGGACCGGGTATCAGACTCTTGTCCGATGAAGGCCAGCCCGCAGCTGAGCCAGTAAATATATATTCCCAAGTATGACCTCTGAGTCTGATTCGGACGTTTCTTCTCAGAGCTAGTATTAGGAAACGCCGCGGTCATCAAACCGAATTAAAATAAAACTTCGATCCAGCCGTCCCATGCTTGTTCTCTCCAGCGACGCCCTAAGCCGAGGTTCGTACCCCACAGGGAGAGCCCTTAGCGAGTAGTCGCTTAGTTTTTAGTTGCCCTGGCTGGAGGCTTTAAATTCATTTAAGGCAGCCACAGGATAGTCCGGTTAAGTAATCACGACCTCACAAGGTCTGTAGGTCATCTACGAGAAGACATATCAAAAAAAATATCAGACTTTCGTGCTAATGATGCCCCGTCGCAACGACTGTCAAAATTTTACTTATAACTGCCAGGTCCACTCAACGTACTTTCCTAGGCACGGAGAGGTCTCGATATGTAAAGATGGTGACCCATCCATGGATCAACCGTGGCAAGTTTAGCTTAACTGGCTCGATCGATCCGTGCCGCTGTTACTGACTACCTAATAAACATGTATTTGAAAACATAGCATTTTGACATATCTGGTATTTGATAATGGGAATGGCAATACAACTTATTACAAAACCGTCCATCTATCCAACCTACGAGTCAAAACAATCAAACTCCAAACGGTTTTTTTTACTATGGCATCTCATAGTTGACCTTGAGAGGTGACTACTTAAAATTTTAAGCCAGTAGCCAGGACCACAGCAACGGACGACTAGATCGAATTACGAATGGTGAGTCTAACCGTCATTTTATAGTTCCCATAAGTAGCGCCATCTCTATAAATTAAAGGAAAGTTTTGAAAGCAATGAGTTCAAAAGCTTCTAAATACATGCCACTGCGTGAGCGCACCAATAAAACGCCATCTATAAGCTTAATGCGTAAGCTCTAAGTCCTGTCCAAGTTGGGCTTTCAACTTGTCCGACGGGGGAGCCTGTTGGATAACATTGCGTAAAGGTTCCAAGTTTGAACAATTGATGGCGCTGTTCACAACTTTTAATGTTGCGTACACGCGGTGTTTATGCCTGCCCTCTGTTAATTCAAAGTTGAACGTTCATGTTGGGATCCCTTTTCATTCATGAGGGGATGCACGCTGAGTATTTTGTAGTTATCGAGTTTGGGCGAATGCAGTTGAGGAGTGATTAAAATTTTCTTGGACTAAATTTTATAGGGATGGTTTGCAATTTACACTGAATAAGAAATGTAGCCTCGCACCTATATTTTATTTAAAAAATAATACTTTTACTAGCAGGTATGTGCTAAAATGTAAAATATATTAGGTAAGTAAATCCATTTGGAATAAGATTAGACATTTATAAAAAATCTTTTTTGACTTCTGTTGCTTAGCGTAGCTGCAGTAGATAAATAGTATAATCATTTGGCATTTGTATAATCATTTTTTTCTTATAAAGCTATCCTTATGCCTATTAAAAAAATAAGTCAAAATCGATAAGACGGACTGTAAAAAACATAATTGTTAAATGTCTAATTTTATTCCAAATGAAGTATAGCTTCATATAAATATCAGGTAATGTACCGAAATTATTGTACTAAATTAGCTTTACTTTCTTTGTTCCACCCGACATCCTACAAATTAACCTTTGCTACATTTTCCATAACAATGTGAAATGGCATATGATCAGCTAGGTCATATGTCAAGGTAAAGTATTCGAACCCAAGTGTGTGTGACACATTATTTAACGTAGCAGACCTTAAACCAGCCATATATAAAAAGTATCATGGAATAGGTGTTCCATTACAACTTTCGAACCGAAACAAAGTTAATGTCTTTGAAAAAGATTAATTGTAAAACAGTGACTGTGACAATGTCGCTCCTATCACTCGCATTTTTTATAATAATATTAATGTTTACTACAGTTAAAGCTGATTTACAAAATGATAATCCAACCACGTCCTCAGTTCAGAACTTCAAAGTATTTGTAGCGAATATGATAAAGGAACAAAGTTCTAAAATTCAGACGTTGCTGAAGAAAATACAGACAAATGCTCAATCTGTTTTGGAGAAAATAAACAATATGAAACAAGACACCAAACTAAACAAAGGAAAACTTGGCATCAAAATCAATGGCGGGAAAGAAGAACATCAAATAGAATCACCAGTGCTGAAAAATAATGAAGTGATCGACACATCGGTAGACGCGATTGCAGAATCGAGAACTTACAACAATCACTACTCGTCTTCGGGATATGGAGTAAGTGGCAATGCAAACTATGGGGCCCCAACGTATCATCACCATTCGATTGGATTTGATCCAATAAACATAGTGGTGTCGATGTCTTTACTTTCGTTCTTGCTACAAGCATTGCAAGGTTTACTGGGAAGAACAAGATTACCAACACCGGTTGTAGAAGCAAGGGCTTTAAATCCTATTCAAGAGTGGACCAAGAAATATAAAGATAACCTGGCAAATAAAGAGAAAGGCCAATATTATTTGAAAAAGAAGTACTTTAAAAAGTATTTTCGTAAGTAGTATCTTGGTATCTAAATCCTTAATATCCCAGCTTGTATAGCGTCAAATTTAGGTGAAATAAGTATTTGCACTATTTATTTCGCACTATATGTATGTAGCAGTTTTACAATATAAATGCTGATTTATTAAGAGTTCACCTAATGTACTCCAAACATTAAGCTTTATAAATGAGAAAATATGTAAATCAACTAAATGTTTTGTGAATAAAAATTACATTCATAATTCTGTGCTCCAATTCTTCTCACTTAACCTAATTGCAGTTCACATAGCGCGACATAATTTCCATTTCATTTAGTATTTTTAACGACTCATAAAACCGAATTAAAACAGAAGTAAATTGCTATTAAATTGTGTGTAGGAGCCGCTACTTTGTCTAGTTTAAAGAGACTTTCCTTCAGCAACTGTGGATATTTTTAAAGCATTTCTGAATCGGCCAGTCATGATCCTGTATTCGAGTTACGAGGTTTGATAGACAATACAAAAGAGTCAACTGGCATAATTAAACTTGGTTTAGTGCCTCTCTAATAAATGTCGCTCCTTAAAATTAAAGTATCATTTTAAATTGTGTCTTAATATTTGTTATACTATAGATTATGTTGCTCTGTTAAAATTTGGTTTTCCATGTTGTTGTACTTTTCACTGAGCGAAATTAAAACTTTCTTTTGTTTTGCAAGTTGCAGGTCAGAGTATTATAGGTATATTTATTAGCAATACAGTGTAATAAATATGAGTTTATGAATAAATATGACTATTAATACTAGTAATTGTAATAAGCAAGATCCTTTTTTTTGTTGGAATGGGAAATCATCAAATGACTTCTGCCGCTCTGGGCGGAGCGGTAGGGCGTGTCAGACTTTTACTAACTAAATCCACCCGTGTTTACTTGCCTGTGCGACGGCCATGGCCACGGTTTCTTGTTTAACCAACCGGCAACCCTGACCCAGGAGGCATCGGTCTTCGTGGACCCCGTTACGATGTGCTGACCTCTCTTGGCCTGGTCCTTACTGGGCGGCGAGCTACCTACTGCTCACCGTTCGCAGGCCCGCGCCTACGGTGGCTGGGAGTTCGGTGTCGTCTCCCGACCAGTGCGTCTTCTGCGGCGGCAAGCGGCGTGAGGGCGCTAAGATTCCCGCTGCCTCACGCGCTCCGGCTCCTCCTTTGCCAGCATCACTGCTTCGCAGAAAGAGGTGACGGCCTGCCATGCACTCTCGCTCCGGACCATGGCCTGGACCAGGGTCGGACCCGAGAGATCGCCACCGATCGCCGCTACGAGGACACGGCAGTGCTCTACCCAAGCCGGGCGGACCTCAGGGCGATCCACACAATGGTGACACTCTGGCGTTTGCTCCCGCCTTATACGGAATAAGAACCTCCCGAAACAACCGTGTCCGGTGAGGATCTGCGTCAGGCGGCTGCCGTGTCGCCTCTCTAGCCACCGCTCAAAGAGGGGACTTACCGCCGCTATTATGGCATGCCCAAGGATAAACTTCAGATTGGATCAGGAAGCCTTGACGAGGTTCTACACGGGAATCATCGGTTGCGGTGCCTGGCAGGCATGGATGGAATGGTGCCATGGTATGATAGACAAATTTGAAACAGGCTTGTCTCGATGTGTTGACGACATAGTTACAGGTGGTGAATATTGCCCCGGCGTTTTGCCTCCTCTCGCTACTCCCACATGTGGGCGAGGGATTAGCAAGATCCTCAATAGGTACAGCCCTTTGAATAACTAATTCACATAATAATCCTATCGAATGACTCTTTCTATACCGGTCAATATGATTACCTTTATGAATTTAAAAAAAAATTGCGATTTGTCATAGCGTTTACCTCTTAAATAACTAGTTTCACAGGAGAAAATAATAGGGTTTATTCAGTGTGTGTTTAACTGAACCACTCGTGTCTGTGCCTACATTAAGCTCAATTAAATACATTGTGCTCTCCGTGAGGCACGAAATTAAATTTATTAATGCAAACATGGTCTTCCTCGCTGCAATTTTTTTTAAACGTTTATTAGCATCACTTAAACATCATGCTTAGCGGTGTCGATTTAAATAACAAGAAGGCTTTTAAGCGGTCTAAATAATTGAAGCTCTTCAATAAAGCTTTTATAAGTGATGATACTTTACTTTGAAGTTATATATCTAAACGGTAGGTAGGTAAGTTAGGGTAAGGACCGTTCTAAAATTTGTATGTAATTCATATTGCTTTATAGCTACCTGACCAGCGGGGAATTGTATAACTCACTAACAGTATCTAGTAATGGCTATCATTTTGACAGTTCAATAAGATCTATTACGTTACTTACGTTGTCAAGCAGGCAGCTAATCCATTACTTCATAGATTTGTCTGCCTAAAATCAATCAAGACGAAAGTGTGTTAGGCAATCATGGGGCGGGGTTACTATCATAGGACTATTCTTGTATGGATCTTACTTTATTAGATACCTGTATAAGCATTGCGGTACATGCCTATTGGCAGTGATGTTTATTCACCCTGAAAGTAAAAGGCTATCCTGTGTTCATCCCATGTAGGTATTTTGATAGAAAAAGTATTAAAGGTACCTACGGCCACAGCAGGTCAAGCTACCCTAAACTGTCAGATATTCCCAATCAAACTTGAGCCTTAATGTTTTAGAGATAAAGATGAAAATCGACTAAGCGAAATCTGACAGATTTTAGTAGCTTGATGTGCTGTCATCTGTACTATTACGTCCAGCAGTACAGCAGCGTCTTTTTTGTGCTGAGCGTGGTGTACTGGTGAGTATGGCCTACCAAGAAGACGATACGGTTATTGTTAAAATATGAAAGTTTGCTCTCTCCTATGATTTTCCAAAAAGATGGAGGAATAGTAAGTATCTATACAGTATGTTAAGAAAACCCTATCCGACCCGTGAAGGTGTTGTTAGGTATCGATAACTGATTCTACTAATGCATACAAAACCGGGCTAAACTTAAAAAAATATCCCCCTAAAAAAATAAATATTATTTCGCAAAAAGACGTAACTTAATAAATGTGCGTTACCACCCTTCCGCGGGCGGCGGGCGGCAGGGCACGCGGCACGTGATCGCATCGCTATTCGCTCATAATAATATCGGTGTTGTCAAAAAATTACCAAATTTCGGGGAAGTTGGAATTAACTCGCGGGAAAAAGATTATTTCAATATTCATTTGTATTGATACTATGATGATTACGTAAAATTTTATACTATATTTGGTCATGTGTTTACCTAACCTTTATTATCCTTATGGGCCGGACAGGGTTTTTTTAACATACTGTATAGGATTTACGCCAGTATTAAAAGGACTATATCACACCTTTTTGTAATTTCGGCCCAACGCATAAAAATCATTCGTGAAAGTTGGAATTGATTTTGGACTTCAAAGTGAATGCATTACAAGCTCGCACCTTGTGTGCGACGTTCCACAGTAATTTGAGGATGGGGATGGATACTGCGTATTATTACGTGTTCGTAGTATAATTCGTATGAAAACGAACACAAAGACCGGCTTAAGTAAGTATCCCTTAGCTTTAACCTATCAGGGTTCACCGGACTGACCTTATGGTGTACATTCTCACGATATCGAGTGGCGACTCTGAGTGGGTATCGTTTACCAGCTACTCAATCTGTTTGAGCTACACAAGATTATTTTATCGGTGATTTTATGATAAAACAAAATTGATTGCTCGTTGCTTTTTAATCATGTATTATGTTAGGTTTATAATATTAATAAGAGTATTCGGCTCCACGTAATTAATTTGTATAAGTACACGATTTTCTATGGCATAATTTTTGATTATTGAATCCAGGATCTTATACTCAGCAGTAGCATTTGCGACCGCTATCAACGCGGCAGTCAGTCACAACCTTCCGCTAAAATTCTATAGTGACGTGTAAAAAAATGCTATATAGATATACTAAACAATGATTTGTTTCTGATTTTTTTCCCGAATCATCTTGTGCTGTCTTTGGTTATTAGAGTTATACAACACTTGCACAAATGTTAGCAAAGTACCTACTTACTCTCAAAGATTATATAATAACACGAAACTAACACTTATGTTAGTTTCGTGTTATTGTAGATACTTAAATCTACAATTACCTACACTAGCTTTAATACTTACAAGTATCTAAAACGGAGTTTAATTTTCAAAACACAACTTTTTAATTTCAATTTAAAATTTAAGCATTTTAGTGTTGGCTTAGGTTGGTTTCAGTAAAAATCCCATATTATCCTCTGTCGGATGGTAGACAAGCGCCACGCTGTACGGTGACCAAATAAATCTGCTGTGAGGAATATTATCCTATATTATGAACGTTCTAAGTACATAAGCAGGTGGTCTTTGAGAGATGTTTTCAAGTTTTATTATCCTGCTTCCTACTTTCCTACTAATATTATATATGTCAAAGTTGTTTATATGTTTCTTTTAAATTATAAACTAGTGCTTGAGCGCAATCCCGCAAGATGGTATATAGTGATGTAATCGTTGATGGTAAAGCGCACTAGTTAATTAAGAGCCTATTTACTCTAGACTTAAAGACACTCAAATTGTAGACCAACGGAAAGACCATCGCTGGCAAATTGTTTCAGTCCCTCAATGTACCGGGAACGACTAAACGAATTTAATAATAATAATAATAAAGCCTCCTACTAATATACAGTATGTTACGAAAACCCTGTCCGACCCGTGAAGGTGTTGTTAGGTATCGATAACTGATTCTACTAATGCATACAAAACCGGGCTTTACTTAAAAAAAAAAATCCCCCTAAAAAAAAACGAGTGTGCTTATGACCACACGACTGAAGTGAAACTTCTTTTGCACCATCTGTATGTATATATATATATATATATGTGTGTACAATATATACATGTATACACATATACATATATTAATTTTCTATAAATATTTAAATTTATTTCATGCTTTCATTTATAAATTAATATTTTTGCATAGACCTCCAATTTAAAAAAAAAAAAAAAGTGGATTCCCTCGGGGCCAAAAGGTCGGGCTCTTCCTCCTGAATCAGGGGACCCCAAACTCGGGTAGTCCACGACCTCTGGTTCCCGAGATAATCCACGGGGGGGTGAGGTAACTAAAGGGGGTCGGGGAGGAGGATAGGTTTCGTGGGGTTGCGGGGGGGTGGGGGAGGGGAGAGGAGGGAAGGGGAGAGGGTGGAGTGGATTCCCTCGGGGGCAAAAGGTTGGGCTCCTCCTCCTGATTCAGGGGACCCCAAACTCGGGTAGTCCACGACCTCTGGTTCCCGAGATAATCCACGGGGGGGTGAGGTAACTAAAGGGGGGGGGGGGGGGTAGATTTCGTGGGGTTGCGGGGGGTAGGGGGGAGGGAGAGAGGGGGGAGTGGATTCCCTCGGGGCCAAAAGGTCGGGCTCCTCCTCCTGATTCAGGGGACCCCAAACTCGGGTAGTCCACGACCTCTGGTTCCCGAGATAATCCACGGGGGGGTGAGGTAATCAATGAGGGGGGTTGGGGGGTGTTCGCAGCGTCATGTTCTCGAAGAAATTCATAGTTCTTAATCAATCAAGGTACTTAGCTTAATAATTGAGCTTATGAGGCTCGAAAGCAATTTGTACTTTGTGTCCAATTATCGTATTGTGACGATATCTTAAAGCTTCTATACTTTCAATTATATCAGAAATGTTCAGCAAAAATATATAAAACAATATAAAGGCCAGAACAGAACGAAATTTATAAATTTATTTGTGCACTTAGGTAATCAATTGTTAACAAATCTTAAAAAGATCCAAAAAATATATATTGCCTTCGGCGAGATGCGAACTCACAACTTCATACTCGACTCAATTGTTAACAAATCTTAAAAAGATCCAAAAAATATACATTGCCTTCGGCGAGATGCGAACTCACAACTTCATACTCGACAGGTCATGCAATATTTACATGAGCCAACTCCTTGTTTGTATTACAGACGAAATAGGACTATACTCTGCTTCCGTTCGCCTTCATCATTTTTTTTCCTATCATTTTTCGTAACGCTTTCGCTAGTTTACTCCCCAAGTCAAGCGTGCCTAAAGAAGTTTCACTTCAAAAATAAATATTATTTCGCAAAAGGAGGTAACTTATTAAATGTGCGTTGACCACCCTTCGCCTGCCGACCACGGGGGGCGGGCGGCAGGACACGCGGCACGTGGTCGCATCGCTATTCGCTCATAATAATACCGGTGTTGTCACTTTTTAAAAATTACCAAATTTCGGGGAAATTGGAATTAATTCGTTGGAAAAAAAGATTATTTCAAAATTCATTTGTATTGGTACTATGATGAATACGTAAAACTTTATATTATATTTGGTCATGTGTTTACCTAACCTCTATTATCCTTATGGGTCGGACAGGGTTTTCGTAACGTACTGTATATATATATATATTTAATGAACAAATGATGGTTATTTTAAAATAGATAATTTATAGTATTGAGTATGATGTAACATTTGTAGCGAATCGATTAACAAAATATTAAATGTACATAATTATGTAAGTTTGAAAAAAAATAGAATAAAATAAAATTTATAGTTATGTAGTAACACGAAAAAACGAATTAAGTATACATTATAAAGATAATCAATAATCTCATTCACTCAGATCACATCATCATCGTCATCATCATCATCATCATTCAAAATTCCTTTAATTTTCCCGATACAAGTCGAAGCCATGGCTCCTCTCTCCGTGTTCGACTAAGCTGTGTGACGTAGGTTAATGCATCATGCCGCACTCGCTCGGGTTTCAGATCCTGCATAAACTATTCAAAGATGAGGGTCACAACAGTGTAATAGCAATTTTGGCTTTTATTTAATTTATTTTCAAACGAATCTTGGATAACATTTAAATAACAGATTCTAAATGAAGAATGAGTTTTCTAATTAAGGCTGAGCCGGCGGGCTGGAAAACTGGAGGTCACTAGTTCGTATTAAATAATGTATTAAAATTTAATTCTAAGAAACTTCGACTATAAAGCTAATGTTCAAATGAACCTTTTTGGCGTAGCCGTGAGGCACACACTAATTGTAGTTAAAACATTGATTATTTTGGTTTACAGAAAACATCTTTCAATTATTAATATGTACAGTGTAATAAGTTTCTGAGTAAAATTAATGTCTCGTTTTTGGACGAATGAATAGACTCAGATAGACGGATAGACTGACAGACGTTCATCACAAATTATAAGGTTACTATTTGTTATTTGACTACAAAACCTAAAACTGGTAGTAAAAAAACGAGTGTGCTTATGACCACACGACTGAAGTGAAACTTCTTTTGCACCATCTGTATGTATATATATATATATATATGTGTGTACAATATATACATGTATACACATATACATATATTAATTTTCTATAAATATTTAAATTTATTTCATGCTTTCATTTATAAATTAATATTTTTGCATAGACCTCCAATTTAAAAAAAAAAAAAAAGTGGATTCCCTCGGGGCCAAAAGGTCGGGCTCTTCCTCCTGAATCAGGGGACCCCAAACTCGGGTAGTCCACGACCTCTGGTTCCCGAGATAATCCACGGGGGGGTGAGGTAACTAAAGGGGGTCGGGGAGGAGGATAGGTTTCGTGGGGTTGCGGGGGGGTGGGGGAGGGGAGAGGAGGGAAGGGGAGAGGGTGGAGTGGATTCCCTCGGGGGCAAAAGGTTGGGCTCCTCCTCCTGATTCAGGGGACCCCAAACTCGGGTAGTCCACGACCTCTGGTTCCCGAGATAATCCACGGGGGGGTGAGGTAACTAAAGGGGGGGGGGGGGTAGATTTCGTGGGGTTGCGGGGGGTAGGGGGGAGGGAGAGAGGGGGGAGTGGATTCCCTCGGGGCCAAAAGGTCGGGCTCCTCCTCCTGATTCAGGGGACCCCAAACTCGGGTAGTCCACGACCTCTGGTTCCCGAGATAATCCACGGGGGGGTGAGGTAATCAATGAGGGGGGTTGGGGGGTGTTCGCAGCGTCATGTTCTCGAAGAAATTCATAGTTCTTAATCAATCAAGGTACTTAGCTTAATAATTGAGCTTATGAGGCTCGAAAGCAATTTGTACTTTGTGTCCAATTATCGTATTGTGACGATATCTTAAAGCTTCTATACTTTCAATTATATCAGAAATGTTCAGCAAAAATATATAAAACAATATAAAGGCCAGAACAGAACGAAATTTATAAATTTATTTGTGCACTTAGGTAATCAATTGTTAACAAATCTTAAAAAGATCCAAAAAATATATATTGCCTTCGGCGAGATGCGAACTCACAACTTCATACTCGACTCAATTGTTAACAAATCTTAAAAAGATCCAAAAAATATACATTGCCTTCGGCGAGATGCGAACTCACAACTTCATACTCGACAGGTCATGCAATATTTACATGAGCCAACTCCTTGTTTGTATTACAGACGAAATAGGACTATACTCTGCTTCCGTTCGCCTTCATCATTTTTTTTCCTATCATTTTTCGTAACGCTTTCGCTAGTTTACTCCCCAAGTCAAGCGTGCCTAAAGAAGTTTCACTTCAAAAACATATTTTAAACCTACGATTTAGCCGTCATTATCGTCAACCTATAGCAGTCGACAACTGGACATATGCGTCTCCTATTGCACGCCTGTTTACTGGACTTTCGGCAAATCTAATTCAGCAGCTACCAAAAAAAAAGTCGCCCTACACTAGGATTTACTTCTGTATCGTAGGTTTGTTTACAAACATTAAGTCATATACGTTAACAGGCAGACCTGTAACAATTACCTGCAGGTAATGCATATACTATTTGCATTCACGCAGCGTAGCAGTCGATCGTCAAGTCAGCCTTCTGCCACTACGTCAACCATGTCGTCAGTGTCTCTGTCTTTGTATAATCTTCAATAATATATATGATATTATATAAAAAGAGTAGTGTATTCTATTCGATTGTTCCTAATCGAAGAATGAGGCTTTGTTTCTGGGAATAACTGGAATCTGTAGTGAACTACGTCTTACTACAATGCTAGCATATACATAGCGTCTTATTTTAGTATTATGATCCAGCTACCCTTTACACGATTATGCATAGGTACTTGCTTAGAAAGATAAATAATGAACCTACTTACTTTGAAAATTCTTGTTTATTTTTAGGTAATTTAATCGGCCTACCCAAATGTCTTTTTTGGTATTTTTGTCAAATCGTTGAGCTCATGAAGTTCTGTGTTGAGCTTCATCCACAATCTGTAAGGTTCGTTCCTCAAAATACCATTTCAGATACTAATTAATATGGTCATAACATGAATTTACAAAGCCTCGTTTTATAAAGAGACTTTAAAAGGGACCTACTCAAGACAAAACTATGTAATCTGCATTCTTGATTTATTAGCCCGAATTGTAAACTGAGTTTATGGAAAAAATTAATTGCCCAAATTGTAAACAAAATGAGTTTATGGAGAAATTGCTTTAAATCTTATCTCCATAATAAAGTTTAGTTTAACTTACAAAAAAATATAACCTTTTTCATTCAACTTTTTTGATTCAACTTAATTGCAATTATAACAAAGTTGATATTTCTATAAATTAAAATAATATCAATTTCACTCGTCCCAATACTCGATGGAGTATTGGGACTTTCTTAATCGATGGATAAAGACGTTCTTTCTTTCCTAACTACATAATTTGATTAAAGCTGAAAGTGTTTTATACTCTCAACAATTCATATTGTAATTAATATGTTGGTGTGATGAGTTAAAGCAAATGGTTGTTATTTATGGTATTTTGAACTAAAAACTTATTTCTAACACTTCTTGAAACTTTTGAATTGGATGCTCTTTTAGATTTATTAATCTCGTGTTTGGATGACTACTGGAGGCTCTATTGTAACATTTATATATATATTTACATTGTTTTTGTTATAAACATGTTAATTTAATTATTTATTTACACTTTATGCAAGCACTCACTTTTGTACAAAAGTACAAAGTCGGACTTAATGCCTCAGGCATATAAATATGTTTAGTGTTTTTGGGACCAAGCTTTTCCTATGTTTCAGTAGGTATCTAAATTAATTGTATGCTATGTTTTGTAGCTGTACGGTGGAAAAAATGTTATGGAACAATGGTTATAGAACTTATAGACAATAAAATGGTTCCTTGTCTGTGTATTCATCCTCTTGGGGCTAACTGTACCTTATCTAGGTAGGGTACACATTTTTCTCATTAACTAAAGGATCAGTCGGGAAAAATCTTGGTAAAAAAACTGAAATTCAGTTTATTCCAATTATATTTCCGTCTTTACTCAGATCTTAGATAAGGCTGAGCTAATCCGGGTAAACCTGGGTTGACTTACTCTTTTAACATTATTCCCATAGCATAGGTATACATACTTATTTTCTTCGTAAATGAGATGGCTCTGTGAGAGTTTTCCTTGTTCCTTACATAACAAAATTACTTACATTTTCTTCAAGCTTACATTTCTAGTTTAAAAAACCGTATATTATGTTGAGAGGTAATCATACTGGTCTTTTATTTTGACACTTAAATTAAATTTCTTAGATTGTTGTTTGAAAGCTTAGTCGGGATGTAGAAAATAAAATTAAAAGAATTCATAATACCTAATATATCATTTGTAAGTAGCCCTTTCATCTTTGAATATTTCAACGTGATACTAAGTATTCTATCGGTAATAAGTTAAGGGCACAGAAATGACTACTAGTACGTAAGCGCCTGCCCGTTTCTAATAGCTATCAGATGCTGTTGCGTCATCGCGAACTAAATTTAGAGTAGGCGTTCCCACAAGTTAATTTTTAATGACTAGGTACAAATTTACTGATGTGCTCGCTGTCTAGTTCTTAAAGAACAGAGATGGCCTAGTGGGTACGTTACTTAGGAATAGTAAGGGTCGTAGGTTTGAACATTGACAGGCATCTTACTTTATGTAAATTCTTTCATTACTATGCTCTCAAAACGGCGAAGGAATACAAAGTGAAGAAGAAAACGGCATGTCTGAGAATGAAAAATGAGAAAATGTTTTTTTTTTATAAATTGTAAGCTAGCGCTTGACCGCTATCCCGTCTGATGGTAAGCAGTGATGCGATCGTTGATGGTAAAGCGCGCTATTTTATTAAGAGCCTATTCACTCTAGCCTTGAAGACACTCAAATTGTAGTTTGACAGAACACTGTCGCTGGCAAATTGTTCCAGTCCCTTGATACACGTGGTATAAAAGCGGAAGCGAAATTTTTGAAATCTGCCAAGCCGCATTGGGCTTGTGTGATAGGGCCTTCTCTCTGTCACCAGAGAGGAAGTCTGTGTCCCAGTTTTGGGAACATTATAGGTTGAATGTTCTTATAACATTTATTTAACAAATATTTATTAAATTCTCAGTTCATGGTATTTGTAGAAATAACTAAACCCTTTTCTCTTTCACGGCTATTGTATGGACCGTTACAATACCATAACTGACAGCAGTGGCCCTTTGTCACCGTATCCATCTAAACTGTCACACACAAAAATCAGTTCACTTTAAATTTTAAATTCACATTTTATATTCTTACAATGCCTGCCAAAAAAATCAACATCAGCAAAATGGAACCCTTCGTCGCAACACCTCGACGATACTTCTTAATTTAATAATTCAGCTGCGCTTTCTTTGAGCAAAGCGGTTTTGTACTAATTTGACGTTTCGTTGACAGATGCAGAAAAAGTTACTGTGGTCTCTATTGTTGACTTAATCCCGTTTCTGTGTAAGTGAATCACCGAAAATGGATTAAAGGGTTATGCGACAGGTAAAAGAGACTCCCAACGAAGTTAGCAGGAAATCAGTATTCGGGAAGCTAAGAGTAACTTATCCTTTTTTTGCTAATAACATGATGCGAATGTAATTATCACAATTTTTGTTTAATAATGTTTGTAATGCATAGAAGAAATGGGTAGCAGAAGATAAGTCTTCTGCTACGTATTTTTTTCCTTCCAAAAGGTCCAAAGGTCTTCCAAAAGGTGGTCCGATGTCTTTCTCTTCCTGGTGCAGGAAGCTCAGAAACTTACGGCTGAAATGAAAATAGTGATAATAAAAAAACCTAACAAAATAATAAAATAACCTAAAATGGCTCCAATATTTTAACTCTTTGATCTTGCACATACAATGGTTCGAACAAGTTTTAATATTTGTAAGTAAGTACCTTTAGATACATTTGATTACTAGTTTACTCATCAAAGAACTTTGAATATCACTCTCAAAGTAAATAAAGGAGTTAAGCGGTCAAAGTCCCATTATTTGGACACATGTCACCAGTATCAAAGCCCTTGCATTGAATCCATTCAATTTAAATTCAAATACGTCATATGAATGTATGGTCCAATCTAAACATTCATTAAGGGAGTTTTAAAAATTTCTGCTCTGAGGCCCCTCGTTAAACCGCTTAAGCTAATTATATAAAACATTGCTAGGGGTACAAAGCTTATATTTCGACGTTATTACATCCCCTCTATATGCACATAATAAGAGCTCATTCTGGGATGTTCCCCTTTGTGTGGAATATTTGTTTGATCTTTCAAGCTTGTCCGGGCAGGTTGTGCAACGGTGGTAGAATGTATTTTTATTGACTATTAGCTTTCTCTTGGGTTTGTTTGCGTTCAAAACAAATACTGTCTACACGAAGTGGAATAAAATAATGTGGAGGTAAACTGAACTTGTGGGTTTTTTATGCTTGTAACATATTGATTTGTTTTTGGTTGAAGACGTATTATGCATTTGTAGGGTAGATCTCGAATCTGCCAAGACAACAGGACAGAGCGACTCGATTTCCATGAAGTTTTCATAGAATCTGTTTTACTATAGTAGGGTTGCACTGCCACCTTTATTTGTTTAAAGGAAACAAAGACCTTAATAATAAAGGTAACAATACTCTACTTACAATGTTAACGACATATTACTAAACGGATCAACTATACTTCGTTCATGTTAGCTTTAGATAAAAAGATGTTCAAAAAAGCAGAGATGTGCATACAATGACTGCGATTCCCTTGTTTATAAACTAAATTAAATTTAAGTTCAATGCATTTTTTTCTTTCCAATTCATTAAGAAAAGGACAAAAGATAAAATGTCAGTTTAGACCTGTCAAATTAGTCCGCTCCTGGCGTAAATTGGTGTATTTATGGTCACCATGATTATGATCGCGTCTAAACTATCTATGGAGTATCTTAATTTGACAAGATTAGACTAAAATATTATCTTCTATCCTATTCATAATAAAATAGAAAGAAAAAGATGCACTTCACTTAAAATTAGTTTAGTTTGTGAACAAGAGATTCGGCGCTATTATTTCCAAAAAATAAAAAAAACACTCCAAAGATTTTTAATAAATCCATACTAATAATATAAATGTGAGTTTGTTCGTTCTGCTTTTACGTCGTAACTACTGAACTGATTGCTTTGAAATTTTGCAAACGTAAAGTTGGAAGTCCTTTTTTATCCCGGAAAAATTTTATATTCCCGAGGGAAATCTAAAAAGTGCGACATTCCTTACTAATATTATAAATCGGAAAGCGAGTTTGTTTCTTTGTTTGCTCCTCTTTCACGCCGTAACTACTGAACCGATTGCTTTGAAAATTTGCAGACGTAAATTTAGAAGTCCGGATTAAATAATAGGACACTTTTTATCCCGGAAAAATTTGATATTCCCGAGGGAAATCTAAAAAGCACGATGTAACCGAATTCCACGCGGGCGAAGACGAGAGCGGAAAGCTAGTATGAAAATAAAAACAAATAAGAACTGAATAACGAAAATCTGCAAAAAATAAGTAAGATAGGATTCACAAGTACCGACAAGTGATTGATAGCTATAGTCAAACAAAGTTAGGGTGGAAGCCGTTATAACTCGGCAAAATAAAAAAAATACTTTGCTGCCACAACGTATGAGCTTATTAGGAAATAGTTCAGATTTGGTAAACTTATGTAAAATATAAAACGTTCCAAGTACTGTCCACCTCCGATTCTTTCATGTTTTTAAGTTTGACACTAGTTAGTACATAAAAACTAAATAAAATTCAGAAGATAGATAGTTCAAATGAGTTGATTTAAGTGTAACTGTTGGTATATAACTTGATTATAATAATTCAGCATTGATTTTAACTGTAACAAAAAAAAAACAACCTTTTTCAACTTCTGTATAATGTTATCGGGAATGGAGAATAGTTGTTATTTACTGTGTTATCCCTATCTACATTTAGTTTGTATTTACAATTAGCTAGAAGCTTTGGAGGATAATAAAATAAGAAAGTTATCGAGGTAAGTATTCAAAATATTTAGACTACTTATCCAGTACACAAAGAAAAAATAAACAATCTAAAAACCAGAGAAAGAAAAACCTGTCTCTTAGATAAACATTTTAAAACACGCAAAACGTGTTCTTTTTACAAAAAACGACTAAAAACGTTCCACAAACAGACAAAAAACATTTAAAATGTAAATAATAAAACCTTGCATCTTTGATAGCTATTCGCGAATACGAGTCTTCAAATAAACATGAAGAGAACTACCCCACTCTTAGTTTTAAGTATTCTACTAGATACAAAGTAGTTGCTTAAACATTCATCGGAGGGTAGTTTCATAGTTATAGAGGCACAAGGCTAATAGTAGTTAAGTTAATTAACTTTATCTAAGTGAAACGAGTCATGACATAAAAGTATAACAATTTCAAGTTACATTACTTATTTGCAACTTAAAATCACTGTTTTTTACTAGTCAGATTTTATATTCGTGCAAGGAAAAACAATGTTTCTTTTTTCAAATTAATTACTTATCTTCATGAAAGAATAATTGCGCAGAGGCCTTCTAAAAATTTGTTGGTTTTAGCGTATGAAAAATGTATGAACTGAATATTTTTGGTTGTTTATTTTTTTTTTATTCATACGCAGAGTGAAATAGCTCCAAGAAATACAAACATAATTTAATTATGTAGCTGCCTACCTTTTATTTACGCTTTGAAACCTAAATGTAATGAAGTCTTAATTACAAAAATCATTTAGAGGAACTATGTATGTAGTTACAGCAAATTGTCTAGCTAAGTCAAGCTGTAATATCGGTCTATAATTTTGTTGTCCTAACGCATCATGACCTCTTCTTGTGTCAAGAAGCAATGAGCAAAAGTCACAACACTTACTCTTCAGTCAATTTACTTGACCTTTCCGCAACTATGTAAGTCAGAGTCGGCTTCTAGTATTTAGCTGAATACCAAATTTATATGGTACGTCGCGTCGATTCTCTGACTACAACACAATAGGGATGTATCCAAACACAATCCAAGCACGCACACACACACACGCACGCACACACACACACACACGCACGCACACACACACACACATATACTTGCATGTTAATTATATGTACATAAGGTTTCGAAAAACTTGTATACTGCTGTGGAAGAGCGGAGTCTCCTAACACAGGCATTATTTGCTTACCAGGAGGCTCCAATCAACAACTAATGTCAAATAATTTGAAGCTCTAATAAATTTGATTTTTTTGATTTTGATTTTTTTTTTGATCCAAGGTAAGAAAATGAAAAAAATAATTAGTCCGTCTTGTCTACACTAATCTACACTAATATTAAAAAGAAGAAAGATTTGTATTTTTGTACGTATCGAATAAACTCAAAAAGTACTGGACCGATTTTAATAAGTCTTTTTTCATAAGAAAGCTACATTATCACTGAGTAGCATAGGCTATATTTAGTACTAGATTACTATAGAAATCTTTAGAAATTCTTATTAAAACTAACCGAAGGTGTAAAAAAATCGGCCATAAAATGTCTTTCATCGCATACGCTGCGAATAGTATTAATGACAGGACAAAAAAATGTTCGACAATATTATAGAATATATCAATATCTACAAAAAACTTCGCGAGACTATATGTCTAACTATTGTAGTTACGTCACTATAACTACTTTTTTAACATTTAACAAATTGATAGAAATGCCGATCAAAATCAGACCGTGTTATCCATAGGTACCATTTATAAATGTCTATCCAAATAAATAATTTAATATTCAAGACTGTCTCAATACCTGATGATTACTTTTTGAATTATTCAAATCGGACATTCCATTCAAAAGATATCATGAAATTAAAATAAAAATACATGCCGGCGGCGGCCGCCACGCAGCGCATCGAGTAAGTAACTACAGTTCTTCAAATATAAGAAGTGCAATTTGACATTTCATACTTTTCATGACGACTTTGTAACTGCGTAACTCAAAAATTTACATTTATTTCTTCCGTAAAATCACGTAATTTTAAAGTTATTTTTATTTTATCACAAACTGCACAATTCTTAATCACTTAATTTACATTAAAATTTTTCAAACAAAGCAATATAACCAATGTAGACAATAAATAGTATTTTTTCTCGACGTCGTGTCAAAGTCGTGTAGTAAGGTACTATACCGTAGTGTTGTGACTCTTCAAATTCACTTTTATACCAATAATTCGCGGCGGTTTTTTATACAACGTTCACAGTGTTTCTGAAGTGTATTTAGTATCAGCATTGCACCCGTGCGAAGCCGGGGCGGGTCGCTAGTAGATAATAAAAAAAAAAAATTAAAACCGGTATTTTTATTTTGTCAAAATTACCAAAAACTACTAAGATATAGCGTATTAAAGTTACGGAGTTGGGGCTAATTACGTCACGCCGTGTACCACGTTTGTACCACGGCGTGACGTCATGCGACATTTCAAATCAATATATCTTCCTAAGTATTTGAATGCAAGAAAAAATACGTGTTCAATATTTTTTATACATCTTGGATGATAGACATTAAACTATTTTTTTAGGACACAACCCAATTACTGGGTAACTAGATCCCCTTGTTAAGACTAGTTGTCAGACTTTTAGGGTATAAGGCTATACGTATGGACTGTCAAAGATCTACGAATTAGAATTATAAGGACAGGTCAACAACTTAACTTGTCATCCATGGCACGTTATCGATGAGTCCACCATCCTCAAAGCACCCTCGGGGTGTTGCTGTGTACCTACCTTTAGCCTAATTATAGTTTTGGTTGAGACACATCTGAAATACAGTCCTGCCAGCGACACGAAGAGGACGATGTGTAACTAATAAATTCTTAATAAAATTAAGCCATCAAAGCTAAAAGTCAATAGAACACTTACATAGTAACATAGTTAAGCAAATCTGCATTAGAAGAATTTAATATTTCAAGAGCAAAGACAGTCAAAGGCTAACGAAAGATCTGAAGGTCTTCTCAAAAGAGCACGTGCAAATATAAAATTCATTACTGCCAGCTCTTCTGCTAATTCGTCCCCCTCGCATAAGGGGATAAGGGGGACCTAATATCCTTTAAACCGTGAAGACGTCAAAGGCGATACTTGAGACTCCACTTGTCTATTTGTAATTGAATATGAAAATCTTTAGCGCCGTGCGCGGGATTTTTCGGTCGTTGATATAAAGTTTACTAACGTTTTTGAAGTAAATTTTTCGGTTTCTATGATAATGTCATATTTTATGTCGATGTTAAAGCTTTTGGTGATATATGTTCTTTTAGAACCACTGAAACTTAAGCTCAACAAAAATAAAATAATGACCAAAAAAATTTTTTACACAAACGCATATAGATGTTTATAAAATTTAGAGCAGTATTATAAAATGGACTTACTAAAGCTGCTCTAGAACTTATTTAGGTTTCACATAATTCAGTTCAACCTCGATTTTCGATTCACGATTTTCGTTAGTTTGCTGTTTAAAGTGCGATTTACTTTTGCTTAGAAAATCGTGGAATTTTAATAACGCATCTAGTACTATTTTATGCCCATAAACTCTTACGTTAGAGGTAAAACCCGCAGTGAGCATCGGCTCTCGTTCATGTCTCGAGAGCCCGAGCTACGGTGAATAAAATTTTAGATGCCTTTTAAAAGAAATATTTTTCATAGGGATTTTATTAAGAAGAATTTCAAGTCAAAAAATTCTGTCCGGTTGGTTATTTTAACCAACCGGCGGAGCGGGGAACTGCTCAGGATCGAGCTTGTTGGCGTGCCATGGAAGAGGCTTATGTTCAACAGTGGACGAGTAGAGGCTGATCATGATGGTTATTTTATTGTGTAGCAAATGTACTATGCAATGGTCAAATAAGAAATAGAGGTCTACTTAGCACGAAATCCGCAGTAATGAGATAGAAAGGTTAAAGTTACAGGAGGTTTTATGTCATGTGGACATATGATTATTTTGGAGCCTAAATTGATGATAACATGATTCTCAATACGATTTAACCGTGCTTCCAACACCTTTTTTTGTTTCTGTGTGGATGGGAAATCTTCAAATTACCTCTCCCGTTCTGAGCGGATTGGAAGGACGTGCCAGACTTTTAATGACTAAAATCCACCCATGTTCCTTCCCTTGCCTGTGCGCCAGGGCTATGGTTTCGTTTTTAACCAATCCGCAATCCTGACCCAAGGTAGGCGACCTCCCTTGCGCCAGGACCAGCGTAATACCTAAGCTGACGCCGATAGGGATAGGGTCGGCGCGCAGCACCCAGTCGTACCCGATGTTTTACAGATGCGGCCCCAGGACCTGATCCCTGTGAGACACCGCACGACATCGCTCGCTGGTTCCACACTTCTTGGTGACCGGGGTAGATGACGGCCCTGTCCGTCAGATAAGCCTCGACCACTCGACAGGATAGGTCGGCATCCAGTGATACCGGAATGTCTCCCAGATTCAACTCCAGGGTTGCTTCCTACGCCTATGTTCCGATGCCTATGTATTTGCCCGATCAGAATTAATAATGTTGCTTTTGTGTTGACGGACCAACTACCGTAACCTTTTACGATCACTAATATATAATAATAAGATTTAAGAAAACAATATTAGTCTTGGAAAAAAAGGTCAACCAAAATATTTAGACTGTATCTTTGTTGACGGATTTAGAGAGTATTTCCACTGTATTTAACTTAATTTTCTGTTGGCTCTGTAGCTACAATGTGCCGATGATGCTTCGAGTATCTTCATTAAAAGTTTCTTTTTCCTACCAAAATTAACTTGATTCAATTATGCCCTTTTTACTTTCCAAGGCCTTGCTCTCAGCTCTGCTTACATCGCACCTTTGATGTTTTGCCTTAGCTTTATACGATTTTCGACTTGACTTGCTCAACGTCCATGTTTTCATTAAGGGCAGAAAAAAGAAAATTGGATTTAAACATGAAAGATCGAAGGTCTTCGTACTGATAGCGTACTTTGAGCCCAATTGAATTATACAAAAACTTGGGGAAATTTATGTGAAGTGATTTTTTTAGTCTAAGGAAGTGTATAAGATTGATGACTCAAGTAATTTCATTAATTGGATCTATTTTATTTAAGTAGACTGTACTAATAAGAGATTTATCATAAAAACCCGTGTAAAACTTTGTCATAAGTCGGCTCTGTACTTTATAGAGCTTCTGTAATGATTTCAAAGTCACTGACAAGATTGTTTAAAAAAAGATAAGTTGTGTTTAAGTTTATGTTTCTTTTCCTTTATATTATTTGTTGACAGATTAAGTCTGAGGGTACACTGTGAATGTTCTTAAAATTGCTAGAATTGCCCCTCATTTTTTCATAAAACATAAACACGTAAAAGCAGTACCTGTGGCACAAGAATTTATTGTAAAATTGCATTTTTTATTGGAAATTCTTGGTGACTCAATGATATTTGATATCAAAAAATAAAAACGGTATCATTTAGAATTTTTTTTTCCGCACATAAGGTATTTCTTAACATTTATAATACATAATTTATATGTGAGAAGTGTAAAAATATACTCTTTGTTATTTATGTACATGGTTTTAAGATACCAAGTGGATTTATTTATTTATATTATTATTATACACAATAAAATACATAAGGATATGACACAATTAAGATCTGAGTACAAAGGTGGTGCTTATTTATTATGAAATTTCTTCCAGCAGACCTGCGAAAGGAGACGTAACACAGAAATGTAGACAATAGTGTGTAAGAACAAAGGAAAAAAATCTAATAAGTATAAAAGTAATAATGTTACATATACCTAAACATATAAAGCAAAAAATTATTACACAAGTATATTAAATAAATATATAAATATTTATATAATAACAAATTCCCATAGTATAGAAGAAAGGTAAAGCTCTTAGTTTTGAGCATTCATGCCATGAGTTTTTGGTACAAATTTACCAAAAAATATATAATATATTAATAAAAAATAAGTAGTGATCTAGTAAGTTCGAGACTTGTGTTATGGGATACTAACTCAACGATACTATATTTTGTAATAGATACATATATAGATAAATATCCACGACCCAGGTTAATCAGGAAAAGATCGTTTCCATCATGACCTGGCCGGGGATCGAATACGGAGCCCCCACGTCGCAGGCAGGCATGTTGACCGCTGCGCCATGAAGGACCACTGCAGACCAAATACCTACTTTATTCCACTTCTATTGAAAGCTGCTTAAGGCTTATTCTTATTGAAGAATTCCAGCTAATTCCACCTTCGTCAACCGAACCTAAAAATAGCGTGACTTAAAAGGTACATAAAGGGACATTTCATACAATGAACATAACCGCCAGGAGAGCCCTCTCCCGATTTCCTTACAAAATAATATTCGTTTCCACAACTCTGTCCCTCTTCACTCCAACGTAATCCAATACAGTTAACGCATTTGAATAAAAATACTGTAAGGATTTACTTTTACTGCCGTTCGTTTTGTTACCAAATATCAACATTTTATTTCTGTAACCGTTTATTTGTCGATTTGTAACCGTGACATAAAGTATCAATAATTGTTATCTCACCGATCCACCCGTCCACAAAGGTCCCATGGACTTTATTTACTCTCAACCAATTCCCAGGTTTATATCTATTCCGGAGCTTCGTATAAATGCGGTACAATAACAATAAAGTAGGATTTTGCTACAGATTGCTGACATTTTCCTCAAGACGTAGGTACGGCATAAAACGGGTATATTATATTATTAAAAACCTCTGCATACAACGGTCAGGACGGATAAGGGAATAACAAAAGATAAATGAATACGGGCGATGGTAAACACGGAAATATGGTTTCTTCTTTGGTAAATTTAATGCTAGTATCATTGGAAACGTAAACTAACGAAACTCTGGAATTTGCTAAAGTAGGTACATAGTTTAAGATTCAACATAAGTCTAGCTACAAATTGCTTAATAGTTACTTACGTAGAAGTCTGGGTTAGACTCTAGTCTGTTAGTTTACTGAATTATCTATATATACATAGTACCTTTAGAAAAGCAATTTGACTGACAAATAGGCTATAGGGGCCTTGGTATTAAGATGATCATCACATTGCCATCATTTCACCTGAAAAGTTCACTGTTGGACATTAGCCTCCCCTAAGACTACCGCTTCGACCGATTCTGTGCTTCTCGTATCCAGCGGATTCTTAAGCTCCTACACCAGATCATCAGTCCAACTTGTGGGAAATCTTCCAACGAATAAAATTGAAAATAAAAACGTTTAGTAACATAACGAAGGCGCTTTGAAACTTTATTATGGTTTTTCAACCGTTAGCATTTCCCTGACGGACATGAATGAAACGGAAGTGCTAATAGTAATCGTCCCGACGCGACGCTGCGTTTTACAAATTCGCCCATTTCTCGAATTCTTTGGATTATGTTTCTATTGAAAACATTTTATGGTCCTACAGTAACTTAGCAGTACTTTCGAATGTAGTTTTAAAGTCTTCTAAAGAAGAGAGTTGGAAGTAGCTAAAACTTTTCCGAAATAACGTAGACGGAAAACGAATGTGCACTTTAAGCCTTGAAAGGGGAAATTCAATTGATATTGACGTAAAATAGTCACAATACGTTCACCAATAACGCATCAACTTTTTAAGAAAGTTCCCACGTTTTCCTTGATTTATGTTTTTCTTTTATATTCTTTTCCTATAATAAAAACACAATTTAAACTTTATTTCTTTTTTATTCCTTGAGCTATTCAGGGGGAATTTTATGTAATATACATATATTATTTTGGATATTTTACTTTGGGACTAAAATCTATTGAAATATTCACGTTTCATATGACGAGATTTTCTAGTCATTTTTTCCTGTTATAATGTATATCAATATTTTTTTTATTAAGGTGTTATATTCTCGGTAGACATGTAGATCTTCTGATGATCTGATATTAATATTATATTTTAGGAACCCCTAATTGGTTTTTAGAATGGCGACACGAAATAAGGATTAGGACAATAATGTTACTTGGAACCTTAATGGAAATTTCACGAAATAATTTCTAAAAACATTTTTATAAGTTAATTCATTCTTCAAGCATATAATCCGTGTTGAGGAGATCTTAAAATGCTTTAGGCATTTTCTACCATTTGACTTTTGTGGAGACAAAAGAATGGTGTCCCCATGTTCGTTATCCATATGCGACACCTAAAAGTATTCAATATGTAAAGAAAACCCTGTCCGATCCGTGAAGGTATTGTTAGGTATCGATAACTGATTCTATTCATGCCTATAAAACTGGACTAAACTTAAAAAAAAATGTATTTCGCAAAAAGAGGTAACTTAATGCATGTGCGGTAGACAATCAATACACCGGCGACGGAGGCAGGGCACGCGTCCCGTGATCAAATCGCTTATAATAATACCGTCAGAATGGTGTTGTCACTTTTTTTAAAATTACCAATTTTCGCTGAAGTTGGAATTAATTCGCGGGTAAAATGATTATTTCAAAATTCATTAGTATTGTTACTGTGATGATTACATAAAATTTTAAATTATATTTGGTCATGTGTTTACCTAACCTTTATTACCCTTATGGGTCGGACAGGGTTTTCTTTACATATTGTATATATATCAATCTGCTTTGTCTTATTTCAACTGTGTTGCGATTCACAATCCAGGTAGTGTGTAACATAATATCAGTTGGTAAAATTAGTTATTACACTTTTGGAGTTCTAACTCTCCGTAACAACTCTCAATGAACGACTACTGATAGCCAACGGATCAACTGCTGAACGCATTTTCAGAGGCACATTGCCAACTAAATATGTCAATTGTGTCACTTGGTTCGTGTTCAAAAGTGACAGTATTAATGATGAGCAGTTAGATGCTAGTCTACGTTCAGTCACTGTTCACACGCACAAAAACGTTCGAAACAGGAAGGCGCGTATAAAATTCAAATAGTCCTTAGGAAAATCAAGTTTTATGAACAAACTACTAAATAAATCGATTCGATACAGACTTACTTTTGGAGATTTTGCACTTCTTTTATTATATGCTTTCATCTCAAGTTACGTTAAAATAACTTTTTAATGGAGTTTTATTTTACGAATCATTCGTTCACACCAAGCTCCGCTATTTTCAACGTTACAGCTTTAACAATAAGGCTCAAGGTTGATTGCAAATATGTGACAGTTTCAGGTAGCTTAGCCTTCTGTCTTCTGTACAATGTGAAACAGTGGCCTAAATGATAAATAGTAATAATACGGAATAAGTACGGAGTCGTGGTGGTGTGTTAGTGACACCAGCCTGTCAAGTATGAGTGTGCGGGTTAGACTCCAGGTCAGGCAAGTACCAATGTAACTTTTCAAAGTTATATGTACTTTCTAATTATATCTTAGACACCAATGACTAATTACAAGATGAAGCAAAACATCTTGAGGAAACCTGGACTTTAAGTCTGACATCGCCAACCCGCATTGAGCAAGCGTGGATTACGCTCAACCCTTCTCTTTAAAAGAGGAGACCTGTACCCAGCAGTGGGACGATAAAAAAGGTTGATGATGGTGGTGGTGGAATAAATACGGAAAAAAACCAGCCAAGTGCGTGTCGGACTCACGTACAAAGGGTTCCGTACCATTGATTTATGAAATTAAAGGATTTATGTTATTTGTATGAAAGATTACGCGGTAATAGGCGGTTTACAATTTACAAAGTATTAAAAAAAACTACTTAGAAGATCTCGTTCAAAACAATTTTCATTGGTAGTTTTTATAGTAATGTACATCATATGTTTTATTTTAGATTTTTCAATATCTTATTCTAGAAGTTAGAGGGGGCGGGGACCTTTTCCACTTTGAAAACGTCTGTCACGCAAACTATTCGGTTTAGAAAAAAAATATTTTAGAAACTTCGATATCATTTTTGAAGGCCTATCCATATATATCCCACACGTATGTGTTTGATGAATACAAAAAAAAAAATAGTTTCAATTCTAAGTATGGGGAGACCCTATATTTATTATTATTTTTTTATTTTTGCATCAAAATCTTAGTGCGGCTCACAGAATACATCTACCTACCAAGTTTCAACAGTATAGCTCTTGTAGTTTCGGAAAAAAATGGCTGTGGCATACGGACGAACAGACGGACAGACAGATATGACGAATCTATAAGAGTTTCGTTTTTTGCCATTTGGCTATGGAACCCTAAAAATCGACTGGCTTAATCTGTAGTTAACTGTGTAACTTCTGACATAAGTAGGCATATCCTTCACTGTTCAAGCCAGTTATGTTGTTAGTTCGCGAACTTCCCAGACGCCCGGAATTACAAGTTATCTTATTGTTGTACTGTCGAATGTTATAAGCATTTTATATAAGCATCAATCTTCAACTTTGAACACGGTATAACCATTTACTTGCCTATTGCCGTTTTCCTTTCAGAAAATATTTGAGAAGTTCCCAGAATATTCCTCTGTATTCGTTACCGTGGCTTAAAGGATTACCTTACTTTAATAATTAAAGACATTCCGCCTTATTCATAAACGCTGCTAAAAGTTAACTAGTGATTGCCGATTCTTTCACCATACATTTTTGACCTTTTAACGTCACTTAACTTAAATCATCTTTTATGAATAAACACCATAGTATTTAAGGGATTTATTATATGGTTAACTTTAAGCAGCTTTTATGAATAAGGGGGATGATTTACAAGTCTGTCTCGTTGGTGTGCAATTGCAAATGCTAAGTACGATGTCCTGGCGGTCCTGGGTTCAGCTCCTAGGTCAGGCAAAACTTTACTGAGCTTTTTTCTATCTGGATTTTCTCGAATGTGCCAATTATATAATACACATTTCTATAGTATTCTAGAAGTCGATTCGTCCACATAATAACTACAATTAACATGTTTCGGACGAGTATATTCACGTGAATCTACTAATATCTGCACGCAATAATAGCGCAGTGGTTAAGCTGTTGACTGCTGCGCTGCGTGTCGTGGATTCGATTCCCGCACGGGGCAAATGTTTGTATGACCTACAAGTAGTTGTTCCGCGTTTGGCTGTTTGTGTACATATATGAGTATATATGTTTTTAAACGTACCCATGATACAGGAGAAATTCCTAGTGTGGGGCAACGTTTAATATGCCTTTTTTTATTAATTTATAAACCAGCGCTTGACCGCAATCCCGCCTGATGGTAAGCAGTGACGCAATCGTTGATGGTAAAGCGCACTAGTTTATTAAGAGCCTATTCACTCTAGCCTTGAAGACACTCAAATTGTAGTCCGACGGAAACACCGCCGCCGGCAGATTGTTCCAGTCCCTCGATGTACGCGGTATAAAGGAGGAGGCGAAACGCTTCGTCCGGATCGTAGAGGTGTTAACAACTTAAGGGTGGAAACTCGCCGTACGACGGGTCGTCCGATGGTGAAACGGAGATGGGGGAATTAAATCGTGCAATTCCCTCGCACACTCCCCAAAATGTATCCTATAGAATACCGAAAGGCTGGCTACTCTACGCCTGTGCTCTAGGCTTTGGAGACCAACTCGAGTTAAATCAGAGTCACCAATCAGCCTCTTCGCCTTTCTACTAGTTTATAATAATGTAAGGCAAAGTATCCAAGATGGTCATGAAAACGACTGCCGAGGCAGCACCAGACAGAATCAATTACTCATGAGTCTTGATGGAGGCTCACGAGTTTGACGTTCGAAGAGTGCTGATTCTCAGCCTAATTTGAATAAATGACTTTTGATTTAGCATTTTAGCCCTTTTAATGCTTTTAAAACTGTACCATGTGTTAGGTAGGTATTTAGCAGTTTAGTCTGTCAGCAACCCATTAATATTCTATTATAATGACTGCGTCTAGTGGTTATAGCGCTACTACTATACCTAAGATCCTAGGTTCGATTCTTTGATTAAGATAATTGAAGTGAGTTTAGAGTGATCTCTCAACGGTGTCAATCTTTAGTGTTAGTTAAAATAACAATAACTTGTTTTACCTAACTTTTCACGATAAGCCATGTTGTTGGATTTTTCCTCTAGTAATTTCATAGCAGTCTTGATTTATGGCCCACTGATAAGCTAGCTTTAATTGTATGGGGTTTGAACCCGACTGGTAGAATAGTACTCTAGCTACCTCTACCTAACCCTTTATTTTTGTTTTTTGTGGATAGAAAATCATCAAATTATCTCTCCCGCTCTTGGCGGCGCGGAAGGGGGTGTCAGACTTTTACTGACTAAGAACCCACCTGTGTGCCCCCACCCGCCTGTGCACAGGGGCATGAGATCTCTTTCATGGCCATGGCAGGGCCTCTATCTCTCTCTCCTTAGCCTACCTAACCCTTCGAAGATTACAGGCGATATGTATTTTTTTTTTATGAATTATAAACTAGTCATCATCATCAACCTTTTAATCGTCCCACTGCTGGGCACAGGTCTCCTCTCATACAGAAAAGGTTTGAGCGTAATCACCACGCTTGCTCAATGCGGGTTGGCAAATTCAGACTTAAAGTCCAGGTTTCCTCAAGATGTATTCCTTCACCTTCAGTCATTTGTGTCCAAGATATACTGAGAAAGTACATATAACTTTAGAAAAGTTACATTGGTACTTGCCTGACCTGGAATCGAACCCGCGCACTCATACTTGAGAGGCTAAACTAGTGCTTGACCGCAATCCCGCCAGATGGTAAGCAGTGATGCAATCGTTGATGGCCCTGAAGACACTCAAATTGTAGTCCGATGGAAACACCGCCGCTAGCAAATTGTTTCAGTCCCTCGATGTACGCGGTATAAAAGACAAGGCGAAACGCTTCGTCCATATTGTAGTGGTGTTAACAACATAAGGGTGAAAACTCGCCGTACGACGGGTCTTCCGATGATGGAACGGAGATAGGGGAATTAAATCATGCAATTCCCTCGCACACTCTCCAAAATGCAATGTGATGAATCTATATAAGTCATTCACTTACCGTCAAAATTAAATGGAATTCATAAAAAGGTTATTATAACGCCAGTTCAATGTTAGTTATAGCTGTGAACTCAATAAAAACTTGCTAATCACGTGTCGAAGTATGCATCCCTCGCTAATGGATGGGTTTTTATACTGTTTTGCTTAGAACGGTTGCGGTACAACAAGTTAAAAGCACATTATTATTGACTATTTCGCGAATTATACCCACAGGCAACCAAGTTGTGTTGATTTAGTCTATGATCTTTAAAAAGAAGGTTGTGTGGGTTCAATTTAAATATATAATCTGCGTGTATTACTGTTCAAAAAAGAAACTGGCTAAGCGGGATTAATATTTTTAGTTATCATCATCATCAAACATTTTTACCGTCCCACTGCTGGGCACAGGTCTCCTTTCATACAGAGAAGGATTGAGCGTAATCACCACGCTTGCTCAATGCGGCTTGGCGATTTTTGACTTAAAGTCCAGGTTTCCTCAAGATGTTTTCCTTTACCTTTTAATCAGTCATTGGTGTCCAAGATGTACTTAGAAAGAACATATGACTTAGAAAAGTTATATTGGTACTTGCTTGACCGGGAATCGAATCCACACACTCATACTTGAGTGGCTGGTGTTTTAACCACTAACACACCACTACGACTATAATACTTTTAGTACTAGTTGTTGTATTTGTAACAGAAATACATCTTCTGAGAATATATCAACTGTGTAACAATATACAACCTGGTGACAGACATACTTTGGAGTCTTAGTCATACGGTTCTGTTTTTATTCTCTGGGTACAGAACCTTTAAAAAGAACTTAAATTATAAGTAAATGTTCAAAAAGGAGGAGGTTACTCAATTAGACCGTATATATGCTTTTTTTTGTTGTTCGCGGATAACTTCGTCGTTTATGCACCGATTTTGATAATTCTTTTTTTTGTTAGAAAGAGGATATTTCCAAGGTGATGTCATGATAAGAACATCAGGATCTGATGATGGAAGACCAGAGAAATCAAGGGGAACTTTCATAACTTTTACAATTATCAAAAAAAAAAAAAACTTACTGGCGACTAGTGCATTTCTTAGTATTTTAAAGCACTATACTTTAATAAAGGTCTGGAATAGATCTGATGATGGAGCCGGGAGACAGTTGAAGGAACTCCTCAACAATCACACAGCAGCTACCTTGTGTTTGGGCTCTGTAATTTATATGCCAGTTCCAACTGCAGTACAAAAAAATATCTCAACTACCACTATTTCTTTTGTCCATAACCCTTCCAAGCTGTTTAGCTTGGAAATGTTTTGCTTGGAAGACTGTGGGTTTTATTTTTGTTTAAAAATAGACAGGAATAAAACACACAATCTTCCATGTTTCGTGTGAAGCATGTTTACAAAATAATGTACAAATGATTGACAGGAGGCGTTATTAAATAACAGTAATTAAATGTCCGCTAACGATCGGTCAGCGCGCCGTCACGAACGGTCGACGTTTTAAGTAAGTGACGATTAAAGCCGGCCTCACACTGCAGAATGTGCTATAGTGTCGGATGATACAGTAAGACAAGCTATACTGATGATGTCATCAACAATAGTGCGGTATATTTTAATTTGCCACGTATTTATAATTTTTTTTGTTACTTACGGCACGGTTGACGCAGTGGTTAAGTGAATGGAGCAAATATTTGTATGGCCTACAAGTAGTTGTTTCGGATTTGGCTGTTTGTGTATGTAAGGTTATACGTTTATAAACGCACCCACGATACAGGAGATATTCCTAGTGTTGATCTATTTAAAAAAAAAAAAAAAAAAACTTATACAAATTGCCTTATAATAGAACTTTTTATTATTTCGGTTTTGATTATCTACGTAGGTTAGGTACCTATTTAGACTGCAGAATAGCGCTGCTGTATTCTGCTTTGTCTTTAAGGAGTCTCCCTAAAATGGATAATTAATTCTATTTTAGTTTGCAAATGAATTCTAAGTTGGTTAGTAGTCGACAAGATTGCGTCCTCTATAATTATGTAGCATCCTACATTGTATAGCACATTACTTCAGTGTAGAGCCGTCATTACTTGACTGCACGTCACGTTACTCAAACATTTACTTTGTGACCTAAATTCTTGGGCGATTTTTAATGCTTTAATTACTCTTCTGCTTAGGAGAACTTGATGTTTTGACGAGCCATTACGGGTAGTGTTAAAAGCCTGTTATTAGATGGGTCTCGCGCCATTTTAAGAACGTAAAGTGTCTAGAGCAATTATCTTGGACGTATGACCACTGAACAGTGCCCAAAGCAATAACAGTATTATAATAATGGCTCAATTATTTAATAGAGCACTTAATTTTGATCTACTGCTGGCTACGAACAAAAAATTCGAAGATATTTGACATCTACCATCCTGCACTGGGCCCGTATGGTATATAACGGGCCATTTCCTTTCATCGTAAGGAGGTCCGTGTCCAGCCAGTGGGAACATTATAAATATTCTTTGAAAATATTTAACATACTCTAGAACAGCCACTTTTAATCATTATTTAGATATTCTCTCCTGAAGTCAAAACTTGTTACTTTGTATCTAGTTATCGGCAGAATGGACCCACACTGGCGATAGGCAAGCGAATCTGGCTTTTGTGATGATAAAGTAAGGATTGTGGTGGGGTGCACCTCAAACCCCTACATTTAAATGCTTCCCACTTCCTGCATTCTCAACTACATGCTGGTCGTACCGGTTACTGGAGAGTGGATTTGCATCAGCGTAACTGCTAATATCTCGCGCGAATGCCGCACTGCCCGCGGATACGGAGAAAAAGAATGATTATACACTACAGTCATTATTGAAATGCCACTTATCCAGTTTAATAACGCAAAAAAAGTCTAATAATACTGAAGTCCTCTGTGGCGCTGCAGTCAACACGCCTGCCCGCGACGTGGAAGCCCCGGGTTCGATCTCCAGCCAGGTCATGATGGAAAACGATCTTTTCCTGATTGGCCTGGGTCTTGGATGTTTATCTATATATGTATCTATTATAAATATAGTATCGTTGAGTTAGTATCCCATAATAAAAGTCTCGAACTTACTTTGGGGCTAGCTCAATCTGTGTGATTTGTGCGGATATATTTATTTATTTAATTTATCATTCTCTTCATTTCAATCGAAAGATGTCCTCTGCTGGACATAGGGCTCAGCCCCACTTGACCGGTTTTGTGCTTCTCGCATTCAACGTATAATCGGGGGCCTTCACAAGATCTTGGGTAATATCCTGTTACTTTCCAATGCATCGTCTTCCGGCACGCGGTCGTGACTCCAGAACCCTTTGCCCCCATCGGTGATCGCTTCTGTGAGCAATGTGTTCTACTCACTGCCACTTAAATCCGGCAATTCTTCAGGCTATGTCGGTTTGTTTGGTCCTCCTCTAGGTTTCTTCATTTTTGATTCAATCACGCAGGAAAACTCCAAGCATAGCATTCTCCGTAGCTTTTAATAAGGTTCTTTGTAATTAATTATTCCGAATTACCACCTTTATCACCTTTTGTAGTCCTCCTACACTTCCTTTTCACATCCAATATTCTTCATAGAAAATTATAGAATCCTGTGTGTCTGGAATTGTTAGGTGATTTAAGATCGATACAACTCATAGATAAGCTCCGTCCAAACGTCGTGTTCTTTACCCTTTACGGATTCAGGATGTCTGGTATGTTTTTGTGTGTCAATATGACAATAAAGACGTTTTTGCAGGTTGTCGTGTCTCGACATGACATGACAAGGACGTCATTCGTACAAAGTTAAGGGAGCTTTAAATGCATTATCTCAACTTGTTGAACAAAAAATGGCAGATGTTTAATGCTTTTTACGAGCATTGTATTAACCAAACGGTTCCATTATCCGTGAGTTTTTGAAAACTATGAATTATTAAAAAAAGTTTTTCATTATTACAATCTCTTTAATATTTTATTTTTATTTTATTTTTACAACTTTCATGATCTATTCACAAAAAATATTGAGATGAAATACCTAATGTTCAATGCAAAAAACAATTACGTAATATATTTAGGTACATGTTTTGATATGTACGTTTATAATGCAACTTTTTTTATACTGAAATAAATATTTCTTATAAATCTAACTATAAATCTTTTATTACCAATAAAAAAAAAAACATCCTCATCATCCATCAACATCCGCACACAAACTAAAGCACTTTTTCATCGTCGCTCGATCCCATATTAAAATGCTCCATGTTAATTTGTTAATTACAAGTCGACGGTCGGGAGTTACGGCTTACCCGCGTGCGGTACATAAAACTGTAGTTAGTATAAATCAATACGTATTCACATACATATTTCTGGTAGATATCCATAATTCAGGAGCGATGAAACCCTTTACATAAGTACGAATCGTGTATGGAATCAGCGAAAAAGTCCGCATCTCCTCGGCGCGTATCAAAATTATTTATTCAGTTTTTTCTGTCCCTGGAGTGAGATTTTGCGGTACATTCGAAGTTTGACGATGTGTGCCAACAGACAAATAATGTTTAAAAACGTATAAAACAGCCATGTTTTGTGTGCTCTTCGTGATATTTTTCTTTATTAGTAATTTAGGACATGAAATCGACAGTGAATTTGTAGTGGCTTTTTGTTTTGATTTAAAGAAGTCATAGTTAACAAAAACTTTTTGACTGTATAAAGTGTGGACGTACAAAAGGAAGCGAGGAAAATTGCGTTAAATTCGTAAAAGAACTAACAGTAAATACTGTTAGTTAGTTAGAGTTAATTGGTAAATATTTGCTTTTGTATGTACACACTTTGTCCGATGAAGAATTTCTTGTCTTTAACTTTTATTTTATTGAATTGAATTAAGTACTGCAATTAAACAACTGTTAAGTCTCAAACCAGGTAATAAAACACTCTGTAGGTAATTAAATGAAACCTTAACTTTTTATTCCTAACAAAGGACTAAAATAAATAGTTCTTTTACACGAAACAACTGACCGTTAAATAGTTACTTAAGTCAATGAAATTAATTACCGCAATCAGAAATTAACGCAAACTCATTCCACATGCCTGGCAGTTAGTAACATTCGCTCATCACTTAAGCACTAGGGAGCTTCACAATCCTACGTTCTCCTTACAGTGAGCAGACGAAAGGAACATGGACACTTTATCACCTGCGACCGCGCACGTATAAATCAATGTAAAATCGCGTATCTACATTGCAATTAAGAACGGGCGAATCCTCCTAGTGTAGGCAATAAGTTCTATACTGGAATAATAACATTTTATCTGGGATCTGAGAACATTTATAATAATTACATCATTGTATTGACAGGCCCATTAATATCTGGTCCATACAGCGTTGAGTGTGGACAGAGAGTCTGTGGAGATGTTTACTTGTAATTAATTTGACTTTTAGTAATTGAATTTGGTACTTATTTTTGGGTAGAATCTTTGTATACATAAATGGTTAACCTTGAGAGGTTAATTATTATGACCACAATTAATAAAGTGTTTTTCGTATAAATATTGTGAGATAGGTTTTGGAGAAGAGGTGCCGATCCCGAATTCATGATATTGTAGGTTTAAAGCTAGACATGCGTCTCTGTGTGTCTAGATTCGACCTGCTGTCAAAAAACGGGAATTGAAAATATCGCATTCGCAACCGGCACGACCAAAAACTCGTATATTCGTGACATCTCGTGATTACCAGTCCCTTTTACAAAGAGGAAGCTAGCATTGGGATTGTTATAGATTGATTATAGTGAGCTAGGTTGTATCATCTAAAAACAATTTAGTTACAGTTTTTTCTATAAGATAGAAAAAAATACAACATTTTATTATTAAAAGGATTCCTACAATGATGTAAATGAATGTGACAAGTCTACAATGCTTAATATAACTTAAAACAATTTTGTAATTCCTATTTTACGCACTTTTTGGCAATTATAAAATCTTGTATACTTGTAATTAAAGTTGTGGCCTGATAGTATTAGTTAATAATTAAAATGTAGGCTACAAGCAAACTTCTAAAACATTAACTCAGACACTTTGTTTAGTTTTGTTTGTACGTGATATTGGTAGTTTCTTTGTACAGATTCATGACAAATGATACAAAATAAACAATGTACCAGTGAACCCGCTTTCGACTGAATTCATTAACTTTGACAATAAGAATAATAGGTAAACGTTTTGACTGTAACTAAATATTTCACAATATTTTTTGTACTTATATCTGATATTAGTTTATATATGTATTGACATTCCTATATTTGATTGACTCTATATGTCTTTTTAAATTCTAACTCAATATTTTTCTTTTTTTATTCGAATGTGGCGAATCTATTTAAATTTTCAATTTTATATGTAAAATTCAACACAATGATAACTGTTACGAATAAATAAACGATGATGATGATTTTTTTTTTGATTGTCTTGTTTTGTGACTTGTATCTTGTATCTTTTTCATCTACCTTATAATGTTACACAAAGCACAGCTCTGTTCGTGTGTGGGGTACTGTAGCCACATTTGGGCTGGTGCTGCAAAATGCCGACTGGCAACTTTGGGTTCGGTGGAAAGACGTGGGAAGAGGTTAATTATAATAATAATAATAATTTATTAGTACACTTTAAAAACACACAAGTACACAGGATCAAAAACGTCTGTACAGGGAGTCACTTTAAAAGGCGAAGTGATGCCTCCTAAACTAGGAGAAAAGCCTATGTTTTAGGAGCCAGGGTTTTTTTTTTATTTTTTTTTATTTATTTAGATTGATACTTAAGAGACAATAGTAATAAGATTCTCGGTTTCGTCGTACGTTAACTTCTGCAACCAATCTGTAAGTTTCAGTTTAACTTCCCGTTTAGTCAGGGATTAGATGGGTATACATTTTTGAATTTTATTATACAATCGAGAACTAGTCGCTGTATACTGTCGGCTAGCAAACATATAACGACATTGAACTATTTCGCATACAGGAGTGCTTTTTCGCCTTTTAAATTGGAATTGGAACCCAGATCAAAACGGTCTCCAAAGCCTGGAGCATAGGCGAAGAGTAGCCAGTCTGTCGGTGTTCCATAAGATGCATTTTGGAGACTGTGCGAGGGAATAGCATGACCCAATTCTCCCATCTCCGTTCCATCATCGGACGACCCGTCGTACGGCGAGTATCCGTTCTTACATTGTTGAGAACACTAGGTACGATCCGGATGAAGCGTTTCCCTTGGTTTTTTTACCGCGTACATCGAGGGGTCGGAACAATTTGCAACAACGAATACAATTTAAGTGTCTTTAATTCAAGAGTGAATAGGCTTTTAATAAGCTAGCCCGCTTTACCATCAATGATTACATCACTGCTTACCATCAGGCGGGATTGCGGTCAAGCACTTGTTTATATATTTTTTTAAATATTAGAATGTAAAATTTTAGTGCTAAATCTGTTTAAGTTCGAACCAATGAACTGCAACTCTTAAGTCATGTCTGTTACCACTGAGCCGCCACCGGTCTATAACGCTGGTCAAACGCGTATAACTATTGTACATGCATTTGTATTCACATACTTAATATAAATGTATTTGGTAAGTACATGGACGACAGGGTTAGTGTAGTGGCTGAGCGTTCGACTGTTGCGCTGCATGTCGGGGGTTCGATTCCCACACGGAACAAATATTTTGTTGTCCAGGTCTGGCTGTTTGTGCATATGAGTTTAAACGTTTGTAAACCCACGATACATGAGAAATTCATAGTATGGGGGAACGTTTTTTAAAAAAACAAAACCAAATGTATTTCTTAATTACTATTGCTATATGAAATTTAAAGTTTAGCTGAAATAAAATGAAAGTGAAGCTGAGACAAAGAATCTTCGCAATAAAAACTGCTCACATTTTTGGTTTAGGACCAACAATCACTGCAGCAGTTCCTGTTCTCTGATTGTAACTAATATAGCAGTAATCGCGATGCTCTTTTAATTAAAGCTTAAGAAGTTTCTTTGCGGCTTTGCGCTCTTCGTACAGTACCTCACTTTGCCTCTTGTTACTAACTTTGTCCAGTGAAAACGAACCTTACACACAGGTGTTAGATTTTCTAATTAGTCTATGTTAATTTGAGTTTTTTTAGAACACCTATTTTTGTGCATTCCTTTAATTAACATCGCCTAATTTGATGCCTTTGAATCGTTGCTACGAATCTGATATCGTATTTTTTGGTGTTTAAAAACTGAAAATACGGTGGGACCTTTGTTTTTCGCGTCCATTAAATAAAACTTAGGTTAAGCAACAGTTATAATGTGTTTATTACCTAATTAAAAGAATACTTTGGGTTCTTTTTAATTTAAATTACATTTTTTTAATTTATCAAATCCTTCTGAATCTGAGGCTTACGTCTAAGACAGATTTTTATAGCCAAAAAGACTATCAAAACCTACGTAAATGAGATTATTCTTATAGAAGTTATAATCAAAATAAATTTTCCCAAGAAATTTGATCTCGCAGAGCGCCATTTGTTGATCCTATATTTATGACTGTAAAACGAATACTTGGGGCATATTAAAGGATGTTAAGCGCTTATAATCGGTATAGTTTCGCGTAACAGAACACCGATTTGCAATAAAAAGTAAAAGCCTATGGTCGTGTTAGGTTTTATCTCGTTCACATAAATAGCGCGGGAGCTTGGCTTGTGGTAAACAATTTAGCTTTGTTAACATTGCCGGGACATTATTAAACAACGATAATAAGTAGTTAATTATCGACTGTCACACACTTGCGTTCGATGCGCTTCGATGCGTTGTGCTCAGAGGTTGACAACATTTTTGGGGTTGTTTTTTGTTTTGTTTTTAAACCATGTTGTTTGAGATACAATAATGTTGTTGTCATTGAGTTCTTGGAGATGTTAGCTCCAATTTATAGTACCGATACTAATGCAGAAAGGCCGCAAAGTAAATTAAATTTAGTTCAATGATTTTTTTTTTCTATATCATTAAGACAGAACAGGACAGAAGATAAAATATCATTGTACCTGTCAAATTAGTCTGCTCCTGATGTAAATTGACATATTTTGGTCGCCATGTTTATAATCGCGTCCAAACTGTCTATGGAGTATCTCAATTTGACAGGATTAAAGTAAAATGTTATTTTCTATCCTTTTCTTAATGTAATAGAAAGAAGAAAGAAGATACACCTAACTTAAAATTAGTTTAGTTTGTGAACCAGAGATTCGGCGCCACTATCATCATTATTTGCCTATAGCAGCTACAGATAGGTACCTCCTATTGCACGCCATTCAAGTCGATTTTCAGCAACTCTCATCCAGCTGCTACCAGTCATACTTTATTTTCTTTCTCTTCTCTCTTTTCTCTTCTCTTTCTCTCCTCGACTGTTCTTCCTTACAGAGATACGTCAGTTACGTGTTACAACACAACTTTGTTATCTGTCTTCCTTCAAATCAAATCAAATCAAATCGTTTATTGCAATCCATAATGTACAGTTACAGGTGGTAAATATTTTATTATAATATTGGAAACAATTATGGACCCTGTTGGGCACAGCAAGTTTTAAATAAGTAGAGAGAGGAAGAGCGCTTCATGTTTCCATTTATCTATTTATTTAGTTTTATGTAATTCCTATTCATATATTTTTATTATTTGTATTGTTATTGAGTATTTATTCTCTTGCTATCTCTTTATATTATACATATTATATTAATTATAAAATATTCATTTATTAACAATTTCTTTAATTATATTGAAATTATTTTTATTTGGTACTCGATTAAAATTTGTTAATTATTATAAATGTATTATATATAATTAAGTTTATTATTGTATTATTACTACCTACACTGCTTGTTTAAACATTCGATAATATTACGCCTGTAATTTGCGAAGGATTACATAGAGGTGTACTTTGAGTTACACTAATGCAGAATATAAGGATAATAAAGGCGTCCAAAGAAATAAGGTTATCGACTAGTTATTGAGATAGATTATACAGTATTTAATTAACATTATATAATAATTTACAAGGGGACTATAACTGGAAGTAAATATAATAAATAAAATTATAAGACATCTGAGAGGGATTTTAAAACCGTTAGGTGCTTATAAACTTGGGAGTATTAAAGTTTTATGAAGATCTAGTGTAATGTATACATTACGAACTAAAAGTTCTGAACTATCGGAAACCTATTTTATGATCGTCTCCTTGTCTTCTTTATTATGCTAATCATAATAGGTATTTCACATAAGATATTATTTTATAACTTTAATTTATAGTGATAAATTTGAGATAGCTGTAAAAGGTGCTTTAAGGAAAGCTAACAGAGTTTACTTACCTAAAAACTTATAATATTAAAAGGTTATGACCCGGATTTGCGTAATATGCAATAATCTGAATAGCCTATAAACATGAATGGCTATTCAATGATATTACCTACATGATTATTTATAGTTAATGACTCACAAACATAGGTTCTATATTGCTGAAGTTTGTACTGAGAGCTAAACACATTGATATTTTCACGAGGGGATTCTCGTGATACGAAAAAGCTGGATTCGACGAGACACCTCTTTCTCGAAGTTGGACCTACCTAGTTGGACTGTTTGTCCCAGGTACTCGTCAAAAACTTCGAGTGCAGAGCAACCAACTAGAATTGGAGTGGGTGCGACATGAGAGTTCGACATGATCTTCGTCTTATCCATGTTCATCTTTAAACCCACTTGAACTGACTTGTTGGGAAGATCTGCTGAGGTCATTGAGCATATAAAAGATGACTTGAGCAAAATGCTCAATGACCTCAGCAGAGCTTCTCAACAATCTCTTCCATGGTCTCTGCCATGACTACGATATCATCTACAAAACGGAGATTAGTGATGTACTCGCCATTGATATTGATGCCAAGTCCTTTCCAGTCCAGGAGCTTGAATACATCTTTCAACGCAGCAGTGAACAATTTGGGAGATTGACATCTCCTTGTCTCACTCCACGCTGCAGTTGGATCGGCTTCCAGTCTTTCCATGAAATCCATTAGCATCTGACCTCGGGGATTCCGATTTCCAACTCCAAATTGCCCCACTTTCGTCTCGTCCGCCTCTCGCATGCCCAGTTATGGGTTAAAGTCTCCCATGACAATAGTTTAGTGGGTTTTGGAGGTATGTATGGCTCTACTGACGTCCTCATAAATAGCCTCTACCTCATCGCCGGAATGTTTAGACGTCGGAGCGTAGACCTGTATAAACTTTAACGAATAGGGTTATTCTGAGTACAAGGTAATCCCCACGCGAGTCGAAAACTCCCGACTTTAACAACGTTGTTCACGAGGGACTTATGGACAATAAACCAGACTCCACCCTGGGACAGCTGGTCGCCTTTCCGTAAATAGAGCAGGTTGCCGGAACTCAGGATTATCCAGCCCTCTCCCTCTCTTCGGACTTCAGATAACCCCACAATGTCCCAGCGCCACCGGCTCAGTTCTTCCTCCAGTTCGACAATTTTCGCATCGGTCCGTAGTGTGCGCGTGTTATATGTTGCCAGGGCCAAAGGTCGCCGTCGGTGATGGTAGCTGGATCTCTTCCAGAGATTCTTCGCACCCCCTGCTCGGCCGTTACCGAGTTCGCTACCGTAGACTGGAATAGCGGAGCTGCTGGGCACTAGGGGCCTGGGCTGTGTGGTCTGCATCATTGGAGGGTTTGCCATAATCCCCACGGTTGACAGGCGGGTTGGGATCACAGTGATTTGATATTCCACTGGAGAACCGCTGCTGTCCGCTTCCCTGGTGAGAGTTCTCTTTGTCGCCTCTTACGACACCCACGGGAGGATATGGGATGATACTATTCTAAGCCCGACACCACACGGGTCATAACCTACTAAACGGGACAAAAACCTATTAAATACAACTTTAAAAAAAAAGAATAGCAAAAATAACAACTGTAGGTATCTTACTATAGCAAAAATGTTTGCGATTCCCTCCAAGATTTGTGCGTAAGTATGAGCGTACACTGCGCGTGAAATATATGGCTGCGGGCGTACCGCGGCGTCGTTGCACTAACTCCCCTTGATTGGAATCTACCGCAGGGCACACCGATAAATGAGTGCTGGTCTAGAGCTCTGAAGTAAGGCATAGAAATGCTAGAAGAATTTCGAGTTGGCTTTTGTCTTTATGTCGATTATTTGGTGGAAAAGCAGAAGTAGATTAGGTGAGTATTATGTTGCGACTCTTACAGGGCCATGTTTGTGACTGTTGTTTATATGTTGCTAAAAAAGATAGTCCATTTTGAAATAGAACTTTCAAGTCAGAGTTTTTGAGCTAATATTCATTTTCTTCCCATCCGTCACTATCCGTTGTGCATATAGACTAGGTATAAAATTAAATATCGTAGATACTAATATTGTATTCTTGATTATGACACTGGGGAATTAGAGATATTAATGTTGGTACAAATAAAACCCTTAGGCTCACAGTTTTACCGATTTGAAGTACGTCGTTTGGTGCACCATCCAGCTTGTAAAAAATCCTTGTAGAAACTAGAGGCCACGATTAAAGCCGTAGCCAACAAGGGCTAGATGTCGTCGCCTATACGCGTAGTCGCGAAACTTCGCAATATGTGATTATTCACTTGCGTAAATTACGACTATCTCCGGCACCGTCTTTTAAGTTAATCTCTATAATTTTAGACTAGAATTCTCCCCGCAGCTTTACGTTGAATTTACATAGCAAAAGGAAAAATACTTTGATGTTTCGTTTTTGTTTTGTTCTGAGTTTATCTAAGAATGCTCGTTTGTGGGATAGGAGTAGGATATGAAAGACTTGTTAGAAATCGTTTTTTGAGGTGCTTGATGTTAGGAAAAAGTGCTAAATAGGAACAAAAAGACACATGTGTAACAAATTGGTTTTTTTTCTTGACCGATTGACAGATAAAAAGCCTTTGTAGTTCCTTGTGTGGTGAGCTAAGGAACCAACAAGCCTTCATTTAAAAATTGTCCAGAAGAGGGAAATATAGTGTAATATATATACCTATAAAGGTTTATAAAAAAATACATAACATAAATACTATTATATTAGCTTAAACATAATCTAAAAACATCTCTCATTATACGTTTATAATATTGTTTCCTTAGGTATTGTATGATTCTCAGGAGGACCCAAGTTGTTTAAACAAACTGGTTGTGTGGTCACTATCAACCGCATGACCAGTTCCCGCATCCTTGTGAGCTTCTGGTTTTATTGAATACTCGCAGTGCCCCGCGGTTTCATCCGCATTAATTCCGAACTCGTGAGAAAATCGGGATAAAAAGTAATCTATGTGGTAATATTAGTAATAAACTATGTAGGTATGCGACTTCTTCCATGTATGGAAGAATTGTGTTTTTTTTTGGGAACTGAAGGGAATAGGTTTACAATTCTTCAATAATGTATTAACATCATTGCATCCATCCATTTTCACAAACATTCACATCTATTAGTAGGCTTAATAGGGTCGTCCGGTACTAAGGTCTACCTTCGGGGTTAATTTGAGAAACGGGGATCTTCAGAACATCTTCTAACATTCTAAGCGTTCATTATCACCAAAATATGTATATATTTAACTGTGTAGGTGTAAATACATTTCAAATATTCACAGTATCGGTAAATACCCTAAATTATCTTTGTGATAAATTGTGTTAGAAAGAGAATGATCCTACGATAACGAAGGAGGTCTTCAGTCACCTAAAGAGATAGCTAGAGAAAAGACAGAAAGGCTTACTAATAGCTACCTATCTAATTGCACCTCATATAATTAAATTTCGCTATCCTAATAATGAATGTGCTTCTTTTATATGCTCAATGACCTCAGCAGATCTTCCCAACAAGTCAGTTCAAGTGGGTTTAAAGATGAATATGGATAAAACGAAGATCATGTCGAATCTCATGTCGCACCCACTCCAGTTCTAGTTGGTTGCTGTGCACTCGAAGTTGTTGACGAGTACATGGGACAAATAGTCCAACTAGGTAGGTCCAACTACGAGAAACAGGTGTCTCATCGTATGCAGCTCGGATGGGCAGCGTTTGGGAAGCTACGCTACATCATCTCGTCGTCCAGGATACCACAGTGTCTCAAGATTAAAGTCTTTGACTAGTGTGTTGCCAGTGACATACGGAACTGAAATGTGGTTGCTCACAATGTGCCTCATACGAAGGCTCAAGGTCACATAAAGGGCGATGGAAAGAGCTGTGCTCGAGTTTCTCTGCGCGATCGAATCAGAAATGAGGGGATCCGCAGAAGAACCAAAGTCACCGACATAGCTATTCGAGTCGCTAAAATTAAGTGGCAGTGGGTGGGGCACGTTGCTCGTAGAACCGACGGTCGATGGGGTAGTAAGGTTTTGGAGTGGCGGCCACGTACCGGAAGACGTAGGGTAGGGAGGCTCCCAATAATGTGACCGATGATCTGGTGGATGCTGCTGGTTGATATTCCTTGTTTTAGGGTTCTAAAATACTAAAAGCCAAGTATGTGCCGCTATCTGGGTTCTGAACGCTACCGCGGCACTGCTCGATTCGCTAGCTCGGCTTGCGTTCGGTTGGTCACAGTTTTATTGTGTTATTGTATGTATTTTTGTGTTATTTATTTATAAAAAATGTTTGCAATTCACACGTAGTAGAATTTAAACGGTTGTACAAGAAACACTGTATACTGCTTATTATCTCATTTTTTCTTTTTTTTTTTTCTTATTATAAGCTAGTGCTTGACCGCAATCCCGCCAGATGGTAAGCAGTGATGCAATCGTTGATGGTAAAGCGCGCTAGCTATTCAGAGACTATTCAATAAAAAAAAATTGAGTGAATAGGAAGGAAGATGGCAGTTGAGCGAGGTGATGGAATGTTAAACCCAACAATATGACCAACGATGCTGCGCGATTGCTCTGCAGACCCTCCACGACCAAACTCACTACACATTTACACAACAACATTTGGCGCATCGTACCCGGCACACAACGCAACACAACTGTTCAGACCCGAGGCTTCTCCAGACATCATGCCGGAACACGACGAATCACTTGGCGGCAAGACTTTGTCTGGTGGGTGGTAACTTCTGCCGGCAGCCGATGTTATGGCCTACCACCGAGAAAAGGTTATTAGAAGTTCAAAATGTTTTTTGAGGATCAGTTAAATATTTCTCGTCAGTGTAACAATTAACTAACCACATTGCATTGGTAGAACAGAACACCTTGTACAATTTGCGACACTTGTCCTAAGAGCGTTTGATTGATGTGAAAAATTGTAATTAAAAGATTATCTTTGAGAGTTTCCCTCGCTCCAGGTTGTTTAATGGCAAATAAAGACGTGGAATGTTTTTGTTAAACCAATAATTTTTTTTTCTTTTCTAACTGCTAAATGCAGTCAGTCAATTTAATACACAATAGGGATGTTTAAATGGGTAAAAAAAAAATTGATTTCTATTTAGTCCGTCATTCAGATTATAGAAAAATATTGGATACGTATATTTTGTTTTATCAAATCAGTAAATATTGACAAATATAAAAGGCATCAAAGATCAGGAGTGGTGGCTGATTAGTTTTCAACGCAATGTGTCTTCTTCATTTATTGTTTATATAAAAAAAGAAAAAATACGCGTCAACTACCCTATTCTGTGTAAATCGAGGCTAACAATGTTTTTAGTGTCGTTACCTTCAAGACGAAAGTGTTCAATTGCTTAATTTCCTCATCATTATCATCATATTCATTGGTGAACATGATGTTGAGGAGCCGGCTGATCATCTACTACCGCGTACCTAGGCAGTCCCTATTGTGCCCTTTTAACGTTCCGTACTCAAAGGGTGCCAACGAAACCCTATTTCTTAGCTTTCACAGGCCGTCCGACCGTTTATCTGTCTGACAGCATCTCATGAACCGTAAAAGGTAGACGGTTAACTTTACACAGAGTGTGTATTGCTGCTATAACAACAAATATAAAATACAACCTATTTGTTTTTTATATTATAAAATCTTTAGTATTAGATATTACACGGTAATATAAAACGTATTTTTTTCTTTATACGGAACCTGAATATATATTTTGTTCTGAATAAGCAACTGAATCGATGCCAACATTTTTTATTTTGATTCCAACGTTTTTCCCAAATATATTTAAAAAGTGTTGTAGTGTGATTACCGACTGCACAACAGATCACAGCGAATCATAGTGTCCTAGGGCCCCCGCCGTGCCGTGGCAGTGCAGGCGCGGACGGGCGAGCGCCGTATTGACAATAATTTTGTTGGGACAAGCAGGTAACATAATAAGCTCATAACTTTGTGATATATCATATTAGCTTTTTGAAATTTTGTACATAAATTCGTAACATAAAAATATTTAACACGTGTTTCGGGTATCACATACACAAAAAATAACGTTTTATAACTCGGGATAGAGTGAGGCTCGCATTTAGCCCATTTTTGTTGACTTTGCTACTCAACAATTTTCAATATCAGCAGCGATATTCTTATTAGGGAAGTGAAATAAGAACGGTTCATCGCTTCTTATAGTTATGACAATTAACGTTTATCCATTTCCGTACATTGACCATAGTAAGAAATAGTTAACTTAGCGTGTTGAACTTTAGTTAAACTGTTTGTTTATATTTCGAGTCTGGTGATTTGTAAAATCGTTTCCCGGTAACGTATCGTGACCACCCATGGCTTTAAAAAAATTACTTGTTTTAACTTGTTATTTCTTGCGTGTTTTGAATTTCTATTCAAACTATACATGTAACCGATTTATTTTATGGAAATAAAGTATTATTATAAATATAAATTTATTTAAAAATTCTTGGATACTTTAAACGTGTCTAATTTGTATGCATCTTGCATGTGCAAGTGCATGTAACGTTTTTGTATAGAAACGAATTTATTAGAATCACTCATTATCGTTCTCCTGCCTTAATCCCAATTAATGTGGTGTCAGCACTACATAATATATGTATTTTTCATCATCTCGGGAGTCACCAGATTTCACAGGCCACGCCTCAATGCCTTAGACTTAGTATTCAGTCAATACAGATATATGGTCAGTTTCAAGTAATATACGTCATCAATCTTTTCTTGTGCAGAAAAGTTAGTAATATTAGTGATATGAGTTGCCTTGGGTAACTTAGAAGTCTTTGAACAGAGTCCCAAATGTTTGCGTATCCTGTCAGCTGCATGTTATTGAAACTAATGGATGCTAGTGATGGCGTCAAACATGTAACGGCCGAACTGTGGGCCGAATCCTTTCTGATTTCCATCTACACGCTAAAAAAAAAAAGAAGTAATTAGATAAAATAATTTCAAAGATTTTTTTCTGTATCGTGAATCATTTGGATTCACAATTTGGAAAAACAATGATTCGGTATTTTTATGACATTTATGATAAAAAAACGAAAAATCAAAAATCCTAGGTACTAAGGCAGAACAACATTTAAAGTCAAGCACCAGCCGATCGGTTCTATAATTTTTGCCGTAAAAATTCGAGGAAGTGAGCTTCATCATCATCATCATCATTTCAGACGAAATACGTCCACTGCTGGACATAGGCCTCAACCAAGGATCTTCTCGACGACCGGTCCTGCACCTCCCGCATTCAGCGGTTTCCCGTAACCTTCACTAGTTCGTCGGTCCACCTTGTCGGGGGCTTACCCATGCGGCGTCTTCCGGCGCGTGGTCGGCACTCGAGAACCCGTCGGCCCCATCGGGCATCGGTCCTACGGGCAATGTGCCCGGCCCACTGCCACTTTAGTGTAGCAATTTTTTGGGCTATATCGGTTACTCTCGTTCTCGAGTCCTCATCTCAATTCAATCTATAGTGTCAATCTCTTAGCATGAGTTGTAATAACAGCTCACTCCACATAAGTTTTCATGGTGGCTACAGGATCGCACTGCAGAACTATAATGCCTCACAACAATTTTATGTTTTACAATCATGACTTTCTTTGCCCCTTTAAAATTTCAACTCTCTGTAGTAGAACTAACAGCCGGGAGAAAAAGAAAAATGAACGTAGGGGCTGTAAGAAATCCCACATGTTACTCTTTGCCGCTAAATACTTTAGTTCTACTCGAGCGGTAAATATTTTATGTTCCCACCTGACTTACTGCCGTAGTTAAAGCGTTTATTTTCAACAAAACAAGATTTATATCTTCTTAGGGCTGCGTCGATTTTCTTCGTAAATTATTGTTACGACAATTTATGGATTTTCTAAACATTTATGGGAGCACTCAATGACGTGATTTATACCAGGGAAATATAGTTGATTAGTAATAATGTACAACTACATAATTAGGTACATGCTATACAACGGAAAGCAGATTCAAATGCCTTTGACAAATCTATACGCAGTTAAATTTTTTGTTGCACGAAAAAGAATACAAGTACGTTTTACTGTTCCCTACTCTTTGATAAAAGAACTTCTGAACGCTGCCTGACGCTAATTAAACGACAAAGTTGATTAATAAGTCGCTCTTAACTATTTAACAAGCGAGGACCATTGTCTTCTCATAAAAAGAGCCCTCGCAAAAAAAGGACAATAAGTAGCGAAGAATTGCCGGATTAAAAGTACCGAGTCATTCATTCTAAGGTTTAATTATCCTCTGTTTAAACAAATCGCAATAAAGAGCCAGTGTCAGAGCTTCCAAGGATCTTGGAAAAAGACATCGTAAAAAATACCGGAAGCACGATGGTAACGTCAAACAAATTCCTGGAATAGTCCACCGCTTTCTGCTTGTGTTTAGTTGGTGAATCCTATTCACGGATGTCCGTTAAAACGTTTTAGGTCCGACTCTGTTCAGTCGATTTTAGACTTTGTATGTACAGTTTTTAAATTGAATTTTGGGTAGTGTTCTGCGAGATATAAAAACGTTTAGACCTGTATAAAGAAGTCCATCGTACGTGTGTGTTAGATAGTGTACGGATGTTTGGGTGACCATTTGCAAAGACGCGAACGATGCGACGATATAACCGGTACCACTTCCGGATGGAAATGCGTTTTCAATGGACTAGTAGCGTCGTACGATTTAAAGTTACATTTACGTTCAGAGCACTTTTCGGCGTCTTTATGTTTTTCGACTTTACTTTAAGTTTGCTTTCAAGGTACTTTAAAATTAGGAGTTGAGATAATTGTAGGAAAACTGCAGTTTGCTTTTGTTTATTATTGATTTTAAATTTAAGTAACACGAAGGAAACATATGTGGAATAAATAAAATATGCAACTTCTTACAGTACAAAAAGTATTAAAGCTTAAACATTAAATTTAAGTTTATTTCTGATTCAATTAAAACAAATTGAATAGTAAATAAACTTAAATTACTGCAACAAACTGGCAATGCAGGCACTTATTTAACCACAGGCAAATTACGACACATTTAAAACGTCTGCCAATAATAGGCTCACGTCTGACCTAATGAAGGGCAAGTATCCTTAAAAGTAATGCCGCAAGCAAAAACAAGCAAGCAAGTACGTTGAGTTGCCAAGACCGGGTATCAAGTAGTTTCTAGACTAATAATTGCTCATCGATTAACCACAACAGATGTAGAAGAACTAGAACGTTGAATACATATACAAAACTATACAATTTCAAAAAGCAGTATTTGGAAAATTAGTAGTAAATTAAGTATTGACAACGATGGCAATATAAAAAAACACTGTCAAAAAATTTTCGCATAAGTTTTAAAGATATTTACAATATACAGGTACAAAGAATGGTGCTAATTTTAGAAGACGCGGATTGCATTCACCGCATTGTTGCTTTGAAGTTGTGCCTGTTTCGCACGGTCCAATTTTGTTCATTTCACTGTGTACACGTGTCTCGGTCTCTGCATTTTCAAAGGCGAAGAAGTGGCAAGAGAGGAATTTAAAGAAAAATTGTTGGCAACTTAGAGTACCAAACAGCCCAATATAAATAACTTCCTTGGAAAATTATTGCGTTTTTGGATGTGTGAAGATTGGAAGAGTTAGGCTTCCGTAAAAAGGTGCGATGCGCCGGTGTGACGTGATTCTGGTTAAATAATTTGCTTGAAGTTTTCTTAGAAATAATTAATTGACGTGACAACGTCTTAAATTAGGTTGCGGCTGGGAGTCACTTATGAAAAAGTGTAACGCTCGGTAACGTTACGATGAGTCACCGATGTTTTAGTAAACAAAATATATTTCTGTAGTTAAAATTTGTGCAATTCTTATTTTCATTCAATTCCTTGTTCCTATTGTGCAATTTAATTATATTCATATCAATAAATATTCTACCGAGAAAAAGACGTTGTCACGTAAAATCTTCGCCCGTAAAACCGACTTTACAGGCAACCATTTTTTTTAATAATTAATAATTAATTACATAATTTACGTTTAATTTCCGTAATTTACACATTGAGATGACGACGAAGATTTCATTGTCAGACTAACTTATTTTCTCAACGAAAACTACTGACATTTTGCAGTTGAGATACCATCGTCTGTTTCTTTAGTTCCCTGTAATGATAGAGGAAATGCGTTAATTGTTTGCAGCCAACTGTACGATTATTAGCAGCGAGGTGTATTGGCATGTTAGTTACTCGAAGCTTCTCTTTGTGTTCGCCGCTCATTCAACAGCGTGTCGTTTAATGCCTATTCATTAGATGCTTCAGTAATTGTCTCTTGTTTATGTATCCAATGTTTATCTTAGAAGCTCCCATCTTTTTGTACTAAGTTACGTGCCTTGCGTTGAAATTGTTATGCTAATAACTATTGTAAGGATATTTAAATGGGTACTGTTGAGAATTAAGTTTGTTTTTGTTACAGTTGTTGTAACATAGAAGATTATCTCCTGTAATGAAGATAATCTAATATTTATTACTAGGTGATTCATTGTCTAGTGTAATCAGAGTTTTAATTAATTAACAACTGTAGTCTAATGGTGATAGACATAGAATGAACAGTCACAAATCACATTTTCAGAACAAATGTTAAAGTAAACATTACAGTATTACAATATATTATGTAGGCCAACTTCATACTTTCTGCAACTCCATTTTACGAAACATAAACGACATGTCCATTAATAATTTTCCAGAAAAAGAGATTCTTTTTTGCAAATCTGTTTGCATATTCCTTTCAGCGTTGGAAGACAAGTGACGTGGATCGTCCACCGCGACCCCTCCTCTTGGGAAATCTTCACAAAAAGGTTCCACTGACAAACAATGAAGACGACCAGTCTGTTTGAATTTAAGAGTACCATCAGATAGACGCAAAAGTATTGCGGTTCACATGCATGTTTGATTTTAATCTCATTAATGCTGAGGTTTGGAATTGATTTGCTAAATATATTAAGTTAGGGTTATATGTAGCCGTTTTATTTGTAATCTCTCGTCATTTTAGCTGTTCACTGTCAGTTAAGTTTGGCAATTCCCGTTATGCTGTTTATTTCTCCTACGGATGTCATAGCTATTGAATAAGTTAATCTGCGAAGAACAAAAGCAAAGAATTTGAAAAAACGAATGTTCGTGTTTCTCATTACCAACGTGATTTTTTTTTTTATGAAAAAAGGTGGTTAGTTAAGTAATCGTCAGTGGAAGCTTTTGTCTGATATGTTCTCAGTTCCTGTCAATGCGGTACGCATTTTCGAAAGAAGTGTATAGTTTTTTTGTACTTTATATTATTGTTGAGTAGATTTTATTCAATTAACTTTCGAAATGCATATGAAATGCGTGTAACATTCCTGGAACGTTTCAAGGAATATTTTTTCGTGCTCAAACTCGAAGTATTTTTAAAGTATTATATTAAGTGCTTGACCGCGAAGTAATTTACAATTATTGCACGCTCTCCTATATCATTACAATTATTTTGACCAATTGTATTTTGTATAAATTAAATGAAAAAAAATTCGTCTGAAACATCCTTAAGATTTAAATTCGCTGAATTGTTGCCAGTGACTACGTCGTCTGGGTAGATAAGAAATTCCAAATTATACGAAGTTAATACTATTTTGCATTTACGTAAGCCGAAAAAAAATTTATTTTAGAATACCTACATATTGAGACGGGAAAGTGTATGTAATCCTACGTGGTGTTAGAAACTGTTCGAACAATTTTTACTTAAGTGATTTTCAGAGAAACCAGAATTTCAGATACTAAGTAGGTACAGTGTATAATTGTATAATAAAGTTCGTGAAAGCTGTTAATGTATTTTGAGAGATTGCTTATGAATAAGTTAGGTACTATGCTATTTCGTTTTCTGTAAGTTAGATACGAGGTGGACTGTTGGAGACTGTATGATTAGATAAATAATATATATATATATATATATATATATATATATATATATATATATATTTTTATAATTATAAACTAGCACTTGACCGCATTCCCGCCTGATGGTAAGCAGTGATGCGATCGTTGATGGTAAAGCGCGCTAGTTTATTAAGAGCCTATTCACTCAGAAAAACTGAGCGAATAGGAAGGAAGACGGCAGTTGAGCGAGGTGATGCAATGTTAAACTCAACAACACGATCAACGATGCTGTGCCAAAGGGAGATTGATCTGAAGACCCTCCACGACCAAACTCCCAACACAACAACATTAGGCGCCACGTACCCGGCACACATCGCAACACAACTGCTCAGACCCGTCCTCCGAACGTTGTTCTGTCAATCGTAATCAAAAACATAATAATGTCAGAGACTAAGAAAACATTCTGCTCAACAAAATGAAGACGTCTTTGATTCAAACCCCGAAAGAGTTGATATAATTTGTTAAAAGATGATCATTGAATCTCATTGAATTAAATTAAGAGTTTCAATTTAATTACGACAAAACATTAACTACCTGAAAGGAAAAGTAAACAAGTTAAAAAGTCCGTAACTTAGATTTGTCGCAGGTACGGACTTGAGAGCTGTTGAGTTCGGATAAGAAAGTTCTCAACTAGGCGGATTTTATAAGATTTCAAAATACAACTTCTTCAAGAGTTTGTGAAAATATCAGTTGAAATTATTTGAGTGTGGAAACGGGTTGCGAAAACATAAGTATCCATTAGAAAGTTTCTTTAAAGATTTTGACATAATGTTTCAATAAATTATTGCTCTTTAGTGTTCGAAAACGGTTATTAGAGTGTTATTATACGACAACATCGAAGGTCGGCAAATATATAATTAATTAATAAAAAGTAATACACAAAAATATAAGGTAGTTAAAAAAAAAATATACTACACGTAACGATCTTTCTTAGGTTTCTTTTCCTTTTGGGGGACTCTTAATGATCCTAGCGTGATTTTGAGAAGCCTTCCTCCAGAATTGGGCTATTTAAACGAACATATTTTTTTCAAATTCCACTCGTGATTCCAGGGGTGAGCATTTAAATAAACAAGAAAATAAATACACACTTCAGCGTTTAATATAAGTACAGTTATTATACACTTAAATATCGTATATTTTTCCTTAAAAAATTTAGTTTATAAATTTTGATAATCTAGCTGACAGCCCGCTTGGAAAATTCACGTCCATTTTCCCTTCCAAAAACGCTTGTAAACATTTAACAAAAGCACCTAATGAAGCAATCATAATTAGTTACTATTAAATTTTGAATTTATTCGATTGTAGATTAGAATATTAAAATTTACAATGAATAAACTCTGTGACTTATCATTTGTATGAGAAAATTGTGTAATTGAGGAACAAATGCCGAATGAATTTGTTGTTTCATTATTTAGTTATGATTATAGTAATAATTGGGTTAGTATACAAAGAATGAACTAAACTACATCAAATAGTTGATTCAAATTTTAGAATATCATCATCAACCTTTTTTTTTTATCGTCCCACTGCTGGGCACAGGTCTCCTCCCATACAGAGAAGGATTGAGCGTTATCACCACGCTTGCTCAATGCGGGTTGGCGATTTCAGACTTAAAGTCCAGGTTTCCTCAAGATGTTTTTCTTCACCTTCAGTCATTTGTGTCCAAGATATACTTAGAAAGTACATATAACTTTAGAAAAGTCACATTGGTACTTGCCTGACCTGGAATCGAACCCGCGCACTCATACTTTTAGAATATAGTATAATATAATAAGTAAGGACCGCTGTACTAAATGTCTTTACTGTCTAAATTCCTTCCTAACCTTCTTCTTGACTGGAAGAGGCTGATTGGCGACCCAGATTTAACTCAGAACGGTCTCCAAAGCCTGGAGCACAGGCGTAGAGTAGCCAGCCTTTTGATGTTCTATAGGATGCATTTTGGTGAATTGCATGATTTAATTCCTCCATCGGACGACCCGCCGTACAGCGAGTTTCCACCCTTACGTTGTTTTAAACCACTACGATCCGGACAAAGAGTTTCGCTTCCTCTTTTATACTACGGACTGGATAATTTGCCAGCGGCGGTGTTTCCGTCGGACTACATTTTGAGTGTCTTCAAGGTTATAGTGAATATGCTCTTAATAAACTAGCGCGTTTTACCATCAATGATTGCATCACTGCTTACCATCAGGCGGGATTGCGGTCAAGCACTAGTTTATAATTAATAAAATTATAAAAAAAAAACATTACTTAAAACTAGGCTATGGCTTCAAGATTTAAGTAATGCATGAGTTTTGAGTGAGGTTCTGTAAACCATAGACTAAACTTATAATATATAAGAACAAAGATAAAAGATCAAAAAGAAGTCTGTTAAAAAAAAAAGAAACAAAAGCCTTTAGAACTTTTATAAATCGAACACAAATGTAGAGCATGGAACAGAATGTGTAAAACATAGACAAGCTACTGTAGTAAATAATACGGCTCACTGATTCGACGAGCAAGGATGGTGATTAAGGCAATTTCGCCCAACGACTGCTCGTTCTAGTGAATTGTGAAGAACGTGATTTCAAGCAGTGCATTGGCAGTTGCCACTAATTGTGACGACTAACTCCGTTACGTATCTGTGTGTTATATGTTGCAGAAAAAATCTATTACTTGAGTACAACCCCTAAGAAACCAATGATCCGCTAGCAAAATTAATTTAAAACTGCAAAACAAGATCACATTACAAATAATCGTACGGAGGACTGGTCTGAGCAGTTGTGTTGCGATGTGTGCTGGGTACGATGCGCCAAATGTTGTTGTGTTGGGAATTTGGTCGTGAAGGGTCTTCAGAACAATCTCCCTTTGGCGCAGCATCGTTGGTCGTGTTGTTGGGATTAACATTGCATCACCTCGCTCAACTGCCGTCTTCCTTCCTATTCGCTCAGTTTTTCTGAGTGAATAGGTTCTTAATAAACTAGTGCGCTTTACCATCAACGATCGCGTCACTGCCTACCATCAGGCGGGATTGCGGTCAAGCGCTAGTTTATAATTATGTATAAAAAAAATCTTAAAAAAATAAGTTTTTGACGTGACAACGTCTTAAATTAGGTTGCGGCTGGGAGTCACTTATGAAAAAGTGTAACGCTCGGTAACGTTACGATGAGTCACCGATGTTTTAGTAAACAAAATATATTTCTATAGTTAAAATTTGTGCAATTCTTATTTTCATTCAATTCCTTGTTCCTATTGTGCAATTTAATTATATTCATATCAATAAATATTCTACCGAGAAAAAGACGTTGTCACGTAAAATCTTCGCCCGTAAAACCGACTTTACAGGCAACCATTTTTTTGAGAATTGGAATACGCGTAAGTATAATATTTTTTTTTGTCAAATCTGACCTAAGTGTGGTATTATAATGTAACTGTAACAAGTCATAGATAAGATAATAAGAAATCTAATGATCAACTTTGTATACTGTGTTTGTTGATAAATTAAAAGAGAACTATGTTACAAAGAGCTCTTAATGAACCTACAGATTTGTCTCTCATAAAATAGCTCACTACTCCTTTAAATTCTCCTCATCAAAAATTCAATTAGCTAGTACGAATTTTAATATAAGTTGATTACAGTGAATATTGAACAATGCGAGTTCGTTTGCCCCCGTAAATCCAGTTTCTAAATAAATGGCAATCAGTGTGTTTGTTGAACATTTCATTATAAATAGATTGAAGAGTATCTATGTTTAAATAAAAACACAAAGGGTTCCGTAGACCGGAAAATTCGGATGTTTAGTTTTACATGCGGGCGGAACAAACATACATGTTGTAGGTATAATGCTAATTGTAGACTTAGGAAACTCAATCGGAGTTGTAGATAAACACAGTTTTAATTCATATTGGGCGCTGGTTGTAGGGTGCGTTAGTAGTTAGCAAACAAAGGTTTTATTCGCTTGTAGATTAAAGTGGGTTGGAAGTATTAGTTTAGGTATCAGCATACGTTGAACATGCTAGTTTTCTATTTGTATCTTTTTGCCGACCAACATTTTTCCGGGCACGTTATTCATGATCTGCCTTTTTTTTTTTTTTTTTTTTTTTTTTTGCCGGGGTGGAAATCCTCATAGGATGCCCGCCGCCCTGGGGTGGGCGACGGGGTATGTCAGACTTTTACTGACTAAAACCACCCCGGTGTGTCTTCTATCACGAGCGCGCGTGGGGCCGCGGGAGTCTAAATTCTTCCACGGCCCCACATCCTCGTGCTGGCCCGGTCTGTCCGGGCCTCGTCTCCTGCACGGGGTAGTGGGGTGTTAAACTACCCCGTGCATCGCCTCAAAGGCGCGCGCCGACACTCGCGCGCGCCTCCGCCTCGGGGTCCATCAATGGGGGGCGGGGACTTCCCCATGTCCCTCGCCCCTGGACCCAATCATGGGGGGCGGAAGAGGGCGTTATCCGCCCTTCCTCGGCGCCCGGTGCGTCTTCTGCGGCCCGGGAAGGGAGTTGATATCTCCCTCTCCCGTTCCGCAGCTTCCTTCTGCGACATCACGTCTTCGCAGAAGGACACCACCGCGTCCCACGACTCTGAGCTGCCGACCATCCTCCGCACTACTGCTGGCAGCGTCAGGTCGCCTCCTACTTCATTTGTGAGGACACGGCGCTGCTCCTCCCAAGCTACACACTCGGAGAGCGTGTGCTGCGCCGTGTCCTCCCCGCATTGGACGCAGTGGTGGCACCGAGCGTCCGGCTCCCTGCCTAAGCGACGCAGGTACTTGCCGAAGCAGCCATGCCCCGACAGTACCTGCGTCACCCTGAACGACAGGGAGCCGTGCCTCCTCCCGAGCCAGTTGTCGAGTACTGGCCGGATCGCCTCGACGGTAGCGAGGCCGGCGGTAGGGCGCATAAGCCTCTGCCGCCAGTCCGCCACCAGGACCTGACGGAGCTCCTCTCGGCGCAGCTCTATCTACCGCTGCACCGGACTGGAGCCCCGTGTCCGTTCTTCCTCGCGCCATCGGTACAATGACGCGAGTACTTTCGCCTCTAGGTCCCAGGGCGGGGATCCGGCCAGGACGCAAGCCGCCTCGTAGGATATCGTGCGATACCCGCGGACGACCCTGACGGCCATCGCCCTCTGCGGCTTGCGCAGAATGGCGAGTGTTCCGGCCGTCAGGTCCATCGCCCACACAGGGGCCCCATATAGGGCCATGGACCGCACGATTCCTACGTATAACCGCCTACAGGCGGCGCTCGGGCCCCCCATGTTGGGAAGCAGCGTTGATAGCGCGCCTGCTGCACCCATCAGCTTGGGCGCCAGCCGCCGGAAGTGGGGTCCGAAATCCCACCGGCTGTCGAGCACCAATCCCAGGTACTTCATGGTGAACTCGACAGCTATCTGGGCCCCACTGACCACGATATGTGATCCCGGCGCCGGCGCACGCCGGGGGCCATGGAAAACCATGGCCTCCGACTTGTCAAGGGCCACCTCCAGGCCCAGGCGCTGGATGCGGTTCACCACCTGTGACACCGCAGCCGTGGCTATCAACGTCGCTTCCCTGTACGAGCTCCCCCGGGCAGTGACAAGCGTGTCGTTCGCATAACACGTCAAGTCGGCGCCCGACGGGAGCTCGCCTCTCAGCACCCAGTCGTAGCCGATGTTCCACAGGAGCGGTCCCAAGACCGATCCCTGTGGAACACCGCACGACATTTGGTGCCGACCGGCACCGTCACGTCCCCGATAGATGACGCATCTGTCCTCCAGATAAGCCCCTACTATGCGGCGGAGGTAGGGAGGCACCCGATGGTATTTCAGGGCCTCCCTAATACAGCTCCAGGGTAGGGTGTTGAAGGCGTTGGAAATATCTAAAGACACCGCCAACACCACCCCACCCCGGGACACCGTATCCTCCGCCAGGGCTCTCACGCGCATGATGGCGTCTATGGTGGAGCGCCCCCGACGAAAGCCGAACTGTTTGTCGTCCAGGTTCGGCCCCTCTCCGCACAAGTGGCCGACGAGGCGATCTGCGATTATGCGCTCAAAAAGTTTGCCCGCCTCGTCGAGCAGCACTATGGGCCGATACGCGGACGGCGAGTCCGCGGGGCGCCCCTCCTTCCTGAGCAGGACCAGCTTCCCCTCCTTCCACACACTGGGAAACTGACCCTGCTCGAAGCATGCCGTGAAGAGCCCTCTCAGCTGGGGCTCTAGCTCCTTCAGAGCAAGGACGAGAGCTCGGCCAGGAACTCCGTCGGGTCCGGGCGCTTTATTCTTGGCCCGGAGCCGCGACACGGCCGCTCCCGTCTCTGCTTGCGTCACCACGGGGATATCGGTGCCCTCTTCTTCTGGAGAGTCTGTGGCTGAGGGTGAAACCATCGCCGGGGGAACATGTCCCGCCCGCTCAGGGAAGAGGGTGGATACCACCGCCTCCAGCAGCTGGGGTTGCATACTTTGCACCAGTGGGGGCGCCCAGGGACGCAACTTGCCCCGTACCCAACGGTAGGGGCGCCCCCACGGGTCCCGATCTAGGGACCCCAGCAGCTCTTCCCTGGCCCGCGACTTGGAGTCGCCGATGGCCAGCCACAGAGTCTCCTGGGCCGCGCGGTACACCCCATACCGCGCGGCCTCTTCGACGGGATCCCGTCGACGTCGTCTCCGGTAGCGCGTGTACTGGCGGCGAGCCGCGACGCACTGGACGCGCAACCGCGCAATGTCGTCGTTCCACCAGTACACGTTGCGCCTTGCGGACTGTTGGCGGACGCGGGGCATGGACGCGTCGCAGATCTGCGTCATCGCCCCGCGAAACCGCAGCGCCTCCGCTTCGACGTCGACGGGGCCGTCCGTCGCCGACTCCCAAATCCAGGACTGGACTATGGCAGCTTCCTCGAGTAGTTCCCTGTCGAGGCGCTTAAGCGCCCAGCGCGGGCCGTCGTTAATCGGGGCTCTTGGATGGCGGCCGCTCGCGGTCTGGGCGGAGACGTCGAACCGGATATACCGATGGTCCGACAGCGTCTCCACCTCCACGGCGACACGCCAGTCACGGACACGGCTGGCGACAGAGGGGCTAGCGAAAGTAACGTCAACTATCGACCCGCCCCGCTGCCGCACGCACGTGTATACCGAACCCCGATTCAGGACGACCAGGCCGGTCGTCACTACCCACTCCGCCAGCACCTCGCCCCGAGGGTCAGTGACCGGAGATCCCCGAGCACCAGAACGGGACGAGGGTGATAGCGGCCTACGACGGTGCCCAACTCGACAAGGAACCCCTCGAAGTCGGCGAGACTCTTGTTGGGGGAGAAATACGCCCCCACGATGACGATGCCGTCCGTGACCGCAGCAACCCAGCCGCGGCCCCGAGACGGGTCGATCAGAGTCCCGCCAATAATGGCCACCAAGCCGTCAATGCATCCCAGCCAGTCGTCACGGGCAGGGATGAAATACGGCTCGGCGACCACAGCCACTTGGATCGACCACTGCGCCATCCTCTGGAACAAAAGATCCTGAGCTCTGGCGCAGTGATTGATGTTGCCCTGGAGGAAACGGAGCTGTGCCATTATTGACACTCCATTCCCTCGGCAACGGTCCTGGGCCGGGAGTCGGCCGCGGAGCTGTTAGCCTGCGGGGGAGGCGAGATTTCCCCGGCAGGCTTAGAGCTCCTCTTCTTCTTCCTGGTGGCCTTCTTGCTGGCAGGCGTGCCACAGGCCCCTCCGCCCACTCTATGTCCCGCTGGCTTCCCTGCAGCCGAACATAAGCTGCAGTTGAGCGCCGCGGAACACTGGGCCGCCTTGTGGCCGGGCTGACCGCAGCGATAGCAAAGATCGCTACGGTCAACCTCAGCGGTGCACTTGGCCCGGACGTGCCCCTTCTCCAGGCACCGGAAGCACCGCAAAGCCCGGGGCTGCAGGAGTTTAACTCTCGCTGCAACCCAGCCTACCAGCACTCTGCCACTTGCGGCGATTTTATTCGCCGACGCCACAGGGCACCGAACCCAGACCGCGCCGAGTCCGGTGGCGTCGGTGCGAATATCGCCGGCCCGCACCTTGTCCGGCGGACACTCTCCGCTTCGGGCAACGGCCGCCACCACCTCCTCGGAAGTCACGGACTCGTCCAGGCCGGCAATCCGCACCTCTGCGGTTTTAACCGGCCTGGAAATCCGGACGTCCTCGGGGTTGAGGACCTCCCTCAACTTGGCGGCCAGAGCGTCCGCCTTCTCGGCATTGCCGCTCGCAGCACCAGCTACCTCAAACAGCTGCGCACCTTTTTTTTTTTTTTTTTTTTTTTTTTTTTTTTTTTTTTTTTTTTTTTTTTTTTTTTTTTTTCTCGAGTGGAAATGCCTTTACGCACCATACCCGTCGCTAGCTAGGCGACGAGCGTGTGTGGGACTCGCCCGGCCGTAGCCGGGAATACCCACTAAAACCACCCGGTTACCGTCGGGCCCTGTGTTGAGAGTGTCACGGGGCCGACCCGAAGGCCAAGTACTCCGTGACACCCTCAGGGCTTGCCGGCCCTCCCCTGTAGGGCCGGTTTCCGCGCCAAAGGGGGATTACCCGGTAACGGAATAATCCCCAGACGTGGTGACCGTTGTGCAATGCACGTGCGGGAGCTACCCGCACGCGCTGGTCACACCCTGGGGCTAAAGGAGACGGGGGTTCGTCCCCCGCCTTCTTCGCCCCACCCGTCTACGCCGGAGGGGAGCGGCAAGTACGTCCTCTTCCCGCTCCCTCTCCGCAGCCTCCTTCTGCAAGAGGACGGTCTCGCAGAAGGAGGCGGCAGCCTCCCATGCCGTCTCACTTTCAACCATGGCTCGTACCATGGTTGCCAGTGAGAGGCGTCCGCCTCCGAGCGCCGCAACGAGATCGCGGCGCTCGTTCCGCCAGGCCGGGCACTCCACTAGGGTGTGCTCGGCCGTGTCGTCGGGGGAGTCGCAGTGATGACACCGCGGTGACTCCTCCCGACGGGCGACTCGGTGCAGGTAGTGACCGAAGCACCCATGTCCGGTCAGTACCTGCACTAGGCGGAAGGTAAGGCTGCCATGCCGGCGCCCAACCCATCCCTCCAACACCGGACGAATCGCTCCAATCGTCCGGTGGCCGGCAGCTGGGGAGCGGAGCGCCTCCCTCCACCGGCTCAGGGCCTCCCCCTGAGCCGCTAATCTGACCCGCCTTACTTCCTCGAAGGCGGGTCGTTCCCCCCGTTCCCGGGCCGCGACACGGTGTCGATGCACCTGGGACAGAACCAGGGCATCGACCTCCCACGGGGGCGTGCCCGCGAGCACGCAGGCCGCCCCATGACTTACCGTGCGGTATGCCCGCACGGTCCGTGTCGCGATGACCCTCTGCGGCCTCCGCAGCAGGGCCACTGTTGCCCGGGAAAGGCGCTCCGCCCACACCGGGGCTCCGTAGAGCGCCATCGACCGTACCACTCCCTGGTACAGCCGACGGCACGCCGAATTCGGCCCCCCAAGATTGGGGAGGAGCCGTCCGAGTGCGGCTGCGAATGAGCACAGCCGCGGAGCGAGGAGCCTAAAGTGCTCCTCGAAACTCCAGCGGGGATCCAGGATCAGGCCGAGGTACTTTATATGCACCTCGACGGGAACCCGGACCCCCTCCACTCGGATACGGAGACCCGGTGGGGTTCTGCGTCGTGGGGCGTGGAAGGTCATGGCCCTCGTCTTCTCGAGAGCCACTTCCAGCCCCAGGAGGCGGATGCGCCGGACGACCAATGAGGTGCCGACCGACGCAAGGTGAACCGCCTCCTCCCAGTCACGCGCCCTGGCCGCGACTAGGGTGTCGTCCGCAAAGCAGACGACGTCCATACGCGGCAAGAGCGCGCCACGCAGAACCCAGTTGTACCCCAGGTTCCAGAGCAGGGGACCAAGCACCGATCCCTGGGGTACTCCTACTGATACGGCCCACGACTGGACGCGACCCTCTGCGTCCTCGTACAGCACCCTCCTCTCACGGAGGTAGTCCCGCACGAGGGCGCAGAGGTAGAGGGGCACTTCATGGTACTTCAGTGCCGCCTCTATGCATTCGTGGGGGAGGGTGTTGAACGCGTTCGCGATGTCTAACGACACCGCGACTACACCCTCACCCCTCGCTGTGGCCGCCTCAGTCCACCTCTTGAGGCGAGCCACCGCGTCCATCGTGGACCGGCCGGTCCGAAAGCCGTACTGGCAGTCCGCCAACTGCGGCCCACGGCTTTCCAGGTGCTCCTGGATGCGAGAGGCGATGATTCTCTCAAAGCATTTTCCGCTCTCATCCAGGAGCACGACCGGCCTATAACCCGACGGTGAGTCGGCAGGACGTCCGTCCTTGCGAAGGAGGCAGAGCCTGCCCACCCTCCACCTCCTGGGGAAGCGGCCCGTCGCGATGCATGTGTCCATAACCGCGCGGAACCGGTCCCCCAGGGGCTCTATGGCAATTGCCATCACCTTCGCAGGGACGCCGTCCGGGCCCGGAGCCTTGTTTTTGGCTCGGAGCCTCTCCCTGACGGAGTCCAACTCACCGTCGGATACGGGAGGCCCATCGGTCCACACCTCCAGAGTGGATGAACTGGAGGCGGGCATCCTGGGGGGCGTGAAGGGTCCCGGGTTCGGAAACAGAGTTTCCAGGACCCTTCTCAATAGGCCCGGCTCCATACAGGATGTGGGGGGTGCCGCTCCCTGCAGCTTCCCCCTCACCACCCTGTAGGGCCTTCCCCAGGGGTCGCTGTCGAGGAGTGCGAGGAACTCCTCAGCGGCAGCGACCTTTGCCCTGCATATGGCGGTACGCAGGGCTCGATGAGCCTCCCTGTATGCCCGGCGAAGACCGTCCTCTTCGCCGGGCGCCCTTACGGCGCGCCTCCAGCACCTCTGGTAGGCGCGCCGTGCAGCCATACTGGCGGCACGCAGGTGAGCGAGTTCCTGCGTCCACCAGTATGTCTGCTTTTTTCGGCGGGGTCCCTGGGCCCTCGGCATGGCGGCGCTGCAGACCACTTCCAGGTCCTCAGCGAGTAGGTCCGCCATGCCGTCCGCGTCTCCAATGAGGTGGGCCGGTGGTTCGGCCCACGCTCGGAACGTCGCCACCTCCTCGGCAACGTCCCTCCGGAGATGTGCAAGCGCCCACCTCGGGAACGAGGAGGCGCCTGCCGCTGGGCCCAGGTGGAGCGGGGCCGCAGGCCCCGCAGTGGAGATCTCGAAGCGGACGTACCTATGGTCCGAGATCTCCACCGCCGTCTCTACCCGCCAGTTCCGAACTCGGTCGGCTAGGGTCGAGGTGGCCAGGGTGACATCCACTATTGATTCACCCTGCCACCTCACACACGTCGGGGTGTTGCCCCGGTTGAGGACCTGGAGACCCAAGCAGTGGGCCCACTCCACCAGGTCCTCACCGAAGACGTTCGTGACGGGAGACCCCCACGCGCCATGCTTGGCGTTGAAGTCTCCCGCCACCAACACGGGGCGTGGAGCCGCCCTCCTGACCGTCCCCTCGACGGCCGCCAGGAGGCGCTCGAATTCGGCCCGGCTGCGATTGGGGGAGAAGTAGGTCGAAATGACCACCACTCCCCCCCACTGAACCGCGACGAACCCCGGACCCCTCTCCCTAAGAACGAGAGGGGGGCCGGTGCTCGCGGCGGGTCGCGTGATCGCAGCCAGGCCGTCCGACGACCCCAACCAATTGACCGAGTTCGGAACAAAGTATGGCTCTGCCACCACCGCCAGGTCTGCTCCCCACTCCGCCATGTCCTGACACAAGAGGTCCTGTGACGTGGCGGAGTGGTTGACATTAACCTGTAGAATGGCACCGTTGGACCTACTGGGCATTAGCAGTGTCCATCGGTGTCCCTTCCGTTGCGGTGGTCGCAGAGCCGGCCGCTGGTGGTCCCGCTGGCGGTCCCACTACAGGGCGGCCTCGGACCGGAGGGGCTCCGCATGCGGCGCCGGTCATTCTGTGGCCGCTGGGCAGGCCCCTGTCTGCGCATAGCGCGCATTTAACAGGGGCCTTACAGGCCGCAGCCATGTGGCCCTCCTTGCCGCACCGGAAGCAAAGCCGGCTCCGGTCCTTGGCAGAGGGGGGGCAGAGCGCCGCAGTGTGCCCCCTCGCTAGGCACCTGCGGCAGCGCATGGGGCGCTGCTCCAAAAGGTGGATGGTGGCCACACTCCAGCCCACCACCACCTTGCCCCGTTCCGCCAGCCCCTTCGCGGCCTCTATGGGGCACGAGACCCGGACCGAGCCCGTGCCCCGCGCCCCCAGGGCTATGGTGCCCACCCGAAGTTTGTCGGGCGGGCACTTGACCGCCTCCGCCAGGGCCCCCCTCACCTCCTCCTGAGTGAGGGACTCATCGAGGCCCGCCACGCGGATCTCGGCAATTTTCGTGGGCCGGGTAATGTCGGCCACCTCCCCGACCACCTCAGCCAATTTCTTGGCCAAGGCGTCGGCCTGGGAGGGGGAGGTCTCTTTTGGGAGCTCGATAAGCCAAGCTCCCGTCATGGACCTCCTCGCCTTACCCGGCCCAACCCCGATCTCCGCGAGGCTGATGGCCGCCCGCGCCTTCCGGAGGACGTCCACGTACGTGGCGCCCTCCTTCACGGCCGCGGGCTTGAGGGCCATCAGTACGGCGGGCCTCTTCGGCGCCCTAGGTGCCCTCTTGGCTGCCTTTTTCGGGGCCGCCGATTTGGGCCCCTTAGGCTTCTGCGCCGGAGCGGGAGCCGTGGCAGTAGTGGCCTTCTTCTTCTTACGGACCACTGTCGCCCACGTCTCCCGCCCCTCCAGCACCAGAGGCTGCACCTGAGCGGAGCCTCCGGCGATCTGCTCCTGGGCCCGTTTCTGCTCAGGGGCAGGGGCTTCTGCCCCTCCGCGCCCGCTCGGACCCTTCGGCTTCTTTTTTGCCGCCGGCCTAGCCTTTTTAGGCATGTTGGCGGGCGGCATCAAAGTCGCCGGCTCAGTCTCCCGCCGCTCCCTCTCTTGGGGCTGGCTCGCTCGCCTCTCGGCCGCCAGCGCGGGGCGATGGGACTTGGCCGGCAGGAGCCGACCATCCTTATCGAGGCCCTCCAGCCGCGCTGTGATGACGCTACCAGCGTAGTTCATCAGCTCGCGCTGGAGGACCTCCATGCCCCGGGCAAAATCGTCCCGCGTTATGCCCCCTACAGGGAGGGGCTGCGGGACCGGCGCCGGGACCGGCTCCTTGGGCCGTTTCGTTTTGCTGCGCGGGCTTCCCCCTTCGGAGAAAGCCCTGCGCAGCGCCGCCACCTCTTTCTGCAAGGCTGCGAGCTGCCCTTGCAGGCGTTTGTTGTCCGCCCGCAGCCTTGCTACTACCTCGTCCTCCTTCCGGGAGGCCAGGGAGTTGACCGCTTCGAGCATTTTGCTCGATGCCTCCCTGATCTCCCGGATGCAGGTCCCCTTCAGGTTCCGGGACTTTTTAAGAACCCCCTCAATGGCCGCTGCCCCCTCCTCAGCCTTCGCCCGAAGGTCTTGAGGTGCAGCCACCGAGGAGGCAGTCCCTTTGCCCTTTCCTTTATTTTTGCGGGATACCGTCTCGGAGTCTGTCAAGGTGGACTCCGAGTCCGACGGACCATCCCGCAAAAACCTCCTGGCCTGGGAGAGCCCCACCGAATGGTGGGACCCGCCCCTGCCAGCTCCCGTCTTCAGGGTCTTGGAGGCCGGTCTCTCCGGGGTTCCGGATCCAGCCTCCTCACCTTCCGACCCGCTCTCTGTCCAGTGTTCCCGTGAGGCCTTCCTACTTCCCCTCACGGAACCACCTTCGGCAGAGTGCGTGTCGCGAGCCCCCTCGCTTGATTCCACCGCTACCACTGACAGTCGTCCGGTGGCACCGGCGGAATCAAGCGCCATCATTAGCCTACCAGCGTCGCCAGGGTCCTCGGTAGTGACCCCCATGTCACTTTCCGCTTCGCTGGCCGCCGGAGCACGCATGAACCTCCCCTTGGCGTCCCTCCGCTGCCGCGAAGCAGTAACTCCCCTGGGGTTTTGCCGACCTCTCCTCGCGGTCGGCACCTTCGGGGCCGGCAGGCCCTCCTCCCCAGAGGTCAGCTCCGCCGACCCACTTCCCTTCTGAGCATGGCCGCGTGGTCGCTTCCTTACGGAAGCCGGTCCACGCGGCCGTTCGTCCACATCTCTTCTCTCATCTTCGCTGCCAGTAATATTAACGACAGCAGGGGCCTGGTCGCCTACCCCTGCGCGTTCTTCGGAAACCAATTTAACATTCGCAGGCCCGGACACCTGCGAACGCCGGGCGTCAGCCGGATCGCAAGACAAAACAACATTCATATTCGACATTTCCATTTACGAATTGGGTGATACGCACATCGCTTCCCCAAGGCGATGCGGCCGCTCTTTTTGGGAGGGTATTAATCCTCCCGAGGCCCGCGGATGCCTCCGGTGCAGGATATACCGCCCGCTATTCGGTATCTAAACCTAAGTAACTAAAACTAATTTTTTTTTTTTTTTCCCCCTTTAATAAAATAAAAGAAGTAAACCTAAACCTAACTCTAAACCTAAAACTAACCTAAACCTTTTTTTTTTTTTTTTTTTTTTTTTTTTTTTTTGATGTCGCTGGGGAAAATGACAATTACGCATCCCCACCCGTCGGGGGACGGGCAGGGTATGTGGGACTCCCCGGGAGAGAGCCTCCCGGTATACCCACTAAAAACCCCAGCGGCGCTCCGGCATCGCCATAGTGGCGGGGGAGTGGGAAACTAGCATAGCCTCGCTACCTCTCCCCCGCCGGCGAAACCCGCCTACTAAGGCGGGCCCTCATTTGCCCCTCTTAAGGAGGGGCCGTGGCTCCCGCGTGGTGAGCGGTGCAAGGCGGGCGCGGGCACCCCCGTGCCTCACGCCCGCCGCTCACCTCAGGGCGGGAGAAAGCGGGCGAAATCCCGCCTTCTCCTGCCCCTACGCCGCCTGCGGAGCGCCGGAGCGAGGGGATCTTCCTCCCGCTCGCGCTCCGCGGCCTCCTTCTGCGACATCACGACCTCGCAGAAGGAGGCCATCGCCGCCCAGGCCCCCTCGCTCCCCACCATCGCTCTGACGACGGCGGGCAGCGAGAGGTCCCCTCCTACCGCCGCGACAAGATCGCGGCGCGGCACGGCCCACGACGGGCACACTGCGAGGGTGTGGTCCGCCGTGTCCTCCGCCGCGCCGCAACCGTGGCACGACGGCGTTTCCTCTCGTCCTATCCGGTGCAGGTACCTGCCGAAGCAGCCGTGACCGGAGAGTACCTGCACCAGACGGAAGGAGAGGAACCCGTGACGCCTGTCGAGCCAGTCCTTCAGGACTGGCCCGATGGCGTCGAGGGTGCGACGGCCGAACACCGCGGAGGCGAGGTCGCGCGTCCAATGTTGGACGATGGCGTCCCTCGCCTCCCGGCGGACGGCCTCCCTCAACTCCGGGGCCGGACGCTCGCCCAGCGCCCTGCGCCCCGCCGTCCACTCGTACACTCTGGCGAGCACCCAGGCCTCGAGCTCCCAAGGCGGGGTGCTCGCCAGAGCGCATGCCGAAGCGAAACCTACCAAAACTAACCTAAACCTAACCTAACCTACCCACCACCCGGCACCGTGGCCGTAAACCTCCAATGGCCACTGATGCCCGTAGACCGCAGGTTGAGGAGAAACCCACGGTCTTCTCCAACTCGGTCACGCGACGTGACCCCTAGACCGTGGACTGTCAAGACGGCCCGCGGTCCACACCACCTCACTCCCTATTCGTGCGCTCCGCTACAAAGATGCAGAGCGCAGATAGGGAGCCCTCGGGAGCGCCTCCTCCGCTCCGGCAGAAATTCGCCGTGGACAATAATCTCCTCCTGCACAGTACTCACGAAGAGATTGCTGCCCACGCCCAGGGTGCACCGGCCCAGCGTCTGCTCGTCCTCGGGTCTCAAAACCAGAGGACCAGCAGGCACTGAGCACTCGGGGAGGTTTTCTGCCACGCACCCCGAAACAGCTGCGCACCTGTGGCAGCATGTCTTATGGTGACGGACTGGAGGCCAAGATCCGACAACTTGATCTTGGCCTTGGCCTCGGTAAGGACCGAGCCGTACGTCACGCCGCGCTCCGCAGCGCCACGCTGAAGCGTGAGCGTCACAGCCTCGGAACGCGGGGCAGGCACAGCCGGTCCTTTGCGACCACGTTTGCGACCGCCTTTGCCAGTCCGCCGCGCAGCCTCCGGAGCCGCCTTTGCGGTTTTACCGGAGGCGCGCGCCGGTGCTGCTGAGGCCGCCTTGGCGGCCTTAGCGGCTTTGCGGGCCTTCTTGCGACCCACGACTGTCGCCCAGGTCTCACCCTTAGACCCGGCAGTCGTGGGCTCCTCGCCCTCTGGAGCTCGCTGAGGCGCAGTTCCCGGCGTTCCCTCAGCCCTACGCCGTTTGTCGGCCGCTAGGGGCGGGCGGAGGTTTTCCTCAGGGAGGCGCCGGGAATGCGCCTCGAGTTGGGCTTTGACCATGCTCCCGCACTGGAGCATGCACATACGGACGATGCGCTCAAGGCACGATGCGCTCAGCTCATCATCCGTACGTGCCGGTCTTTGTGCGGGAGCTGGAGCCACTTCGGGAGCGGCATCGGTGGGCGTGTGTCGCTGCTGCTGCTCGCTCAGTGCAGCGACTTGTCGCCGGAGGTCCTCCAGATCATCACGGAGGCGGTTGTTCTCCTCCTGCAACTTTACGACCTCGTCTGAGGTCGTCGTGTTGAGGAGGGTGCCAACCGCCTCCCTGATGTCCGCGGCAGCCTCCTTGAGACCGCGAACGAAGGTGCTCTTTAGGTTGCCAGATTTTGTGGCAACCTTAAGGACCAGGTCCACCCCGTCCAAGGCCAGCCGACTAAGGGCCACCGCCGACGGTTGCCCCCCTTCCGCCGATAGAGCAGCGCGTCGCTCTCGAGCGCGTCGGGCCATTTCCGACACTTCGTCGGCCGCGACGGCTTTGCGCTGCTCCCTCCTGGCGGCGTTGAGCTCCGCCTTCGACCTCCCCAGCGAGGCGCAGCTCTCGCCACCAGGGTCCTCTGAAGTGACCCCCATGTCACTTTCTGCTTCGCTGGCCGCCGGGGTACGCAGGAACCTACCCTGTCCGTCCCTCCGCGGCCGCGAAGCAGTAACTCCCCTGGAGTTTTGCCGACCTCTCCTCGCAGTCGGCACCTTCGGGGCTGGTAGGCCCTCCTCCTCAGAGGTCAGCTCCGCCGACCCACCTGCCTTCTGAGCAGGGTCGCGTGGTCGCTTCCTTACGGAAGCCGGTCCACGCGGCCCCTCATCAATATTGTCCGCATTTCTTGCATCCATCATCGCATCGCTTCCAGTAGCAATAACGTTAGCAGGGGCCTGGTCGCCTACCCCTGCGCGTTCTTCGGTAACCAATTTACCACTCGCAGGCCCGGAAACCTGCGAGCGCCGGGCGTCAGCCGGATCGCATGACAAAACATTCATGATCTGCCTAGCTTAACTCATCATCATCATCATTTCAGCCGAAAGACGTCCACTGCTGGACATAGGCCTCCCCCAAGGTTCTCCACGACGACCAGTCCTGCGCCTCCCGCATCCAGCGGTTTCCCGCGACCTTCACCAGGTCGTCGGCCCACCTTATCGGGGGCCTACCCACGCTACGTCTTCCGGTGCGTGGTCGCCACTCGAGAACCCGTCGTGCCATCGGGCATCGGTCCTACGGGCAATGTGTCCAGCCCACTGCCACTTTAGTGTTGCAATTCTTCGGGCTATGTCGGTTACTCTCGTTCTTCTGCGGATCTCCTCATTCCTGTTTCGATCGCGCAGTGAAACCCCAAGCATAGCCCTCTCCATTGCCCTTTGAGTGACCTTGAGCCTTCTTATAAGGCCCATTGTTAGCGACCACGTCTCAATTTCATAAGTCATCACTGGCAACACACACTGGTCGAAGACTTTTGTCTTGAGACACTGCGGTATTTAGCTTAACTATATCGGTGAATTTTGCATGAAGTGACTACATGCCTATCTGAACTCTACAACCCAGGATAATATATGTATTACTATTCTCAGGCTTGTTTTTCAGGTTTCATATGGCCTTTATTTCCCTTCACGTTATTATCACAATAAAGTATAATCTTAAATATAATCTTGGTTTGCCTCTGGCTATGTGATCACCACCACTTGATAAGTTTTGATGATTTTGGCCAAATCGCGGGGTGAAACGGATTATTACATTAGCGATTTGCAAGCACTGCGTGTGAGTAGCAAGAACGTATGCGCAACAAGTTCACTGTGTTTGCGTAGACTGAGCGATTAATATGAGTGTTCAAGACTGATCGTTGTACGAGTATAGTCACAGCTGGCTATATGCACTCATGAAGAGCACGTTCAAAAACAATTCCTAGGAAGCATGTTGGTAAATCATCAGTGTTATAACTGTGTAACGTTTTCCTTCTGTGTCCATTTGTAAGCAATATTTTTTTCTAAAATCTTTTAGGTACATAAATTTTTTGATGAAATTCAGGGAAAATATTTTAAACTTAACTTGAATATCAAGTTAAGTTTGGCATTAAACTTCACTTGATATAAATGAAGTCACTAAACATTTCTGTCCATAAACATTAAAATCCAAAATTAAACAACTCCCATCAAGGAAGTCGTAACGCGAAATAGAAAATTCGTTGCCGTCTGCTACAGTTATTTCTAAAGGTTATAAAACCAGTCCGTCGTTCGTAGGGGGTATAATAAACAAACACGGACAGATACGGGTGGTCGGATACAAAACATTGTGCGATTTGTTGACACACCCTGCGAATATGACGTACCTCAACTCCCGGCCGTCAATGTGGTGTACAACTGGGTACAGGTGAATGGACACATATTGGAACTGATAATATATGAGTGTAAGAGGGAGACTGTCCCCTTGTTTAAGTCAAAGATGTGGTGAATTATTGAAGTGAAAGACTTGGCGCCATATTGTGGTTGCCACGACTTAAGGGAGAGATAAAGTATTTCAATATTAAATAGTGTCATTTGAGGAAGAAAGTTGGTAATATTTATGTGGCTTTATGTCACTGAGCTTAACGCGTAGTGTCGCTTTGTGTATTTAAGAACAAAAAAAAAAAAAAAAAAAAAAAAAAAAAAAAAAAAAAAAAAAAAAAAAATAGTTAGTGGTTTGGCTACCTTTGACTGATTAAAAGATAAAATACAAACCCTAAAAGTTAGTACAAAATCAGTCGCTTCATCATCATCATTATCAACCTTTTATCGTCCCACTGCTGGGCACAGGTCTCCTCTCATACAGAGAAGGATTGAGCGTAATCACCACGCTTGCTCAATGCGGGTTGGCGATTTCAGACTTAAAGTCCAGGTTTACTCAAGATGTTTTCCTTCACCTTCAGTCATTGGTGTCCAAGATATACTTAGAAAGTACATATAACTTTAGAAAAGTTACATTGGTACTTGCCTGACCTGGAATCGAACCCGCGCACTCATACTTGAGAGGCTGGTGTTTTAAGCACTAGGCCACCACGAAATCAGTCGCTTGCTGTTACATAAAACAAAGAGACAGCTATGAAATAGTATTGATGACTCTTGATATATGTGTACATATAAGTCAGACACACATGGTAATCCACTTAAAGGACATCACATAATTCGCTCATTATGTTAAATGGCGTATGATTGATTTATAACGCGTCGTCAGCTCGCATTCAACATGACAACTGATGGCACATGTCACTATCAAACAATTCATTACCCGTTTGTGTTCTCACTTGCGAATGAATGTAAATAACCTATACGCGTAAATAGCGTAGGTCGTAAAAGCCGTTTACGTAAAATAGGTTACCCAATGCTTGTGGGCGATGAGTTTGCAACTTGTCATTACACGCTCTTCGCTTTAAAGTGCCGCTCTGAGTAATTATTAACCCTTATAAGAAAAGCTGTACAAGTACAAGTTATTGGTAATTAGGGTCACATGTGAAAAAGGTTTGGGTGGTTATTATGTGCAAAAGGTCGTTTCGGCTGAGGAACAAGGATGAGCGACATTAAGGAAAAATTCTACGCATGTTTTACGTAATGGTAGCCCTGAATTTGTATTTATTGAGATAAGCATTACGTTTAGGGTAAACATTTAGAGTTAATCGTTAAAAAATAAAAGTTAGAGTAGTCACCAGGACAGCTTCTATGTTATACAAAGCACAGGTCCGTTCTTGTGTGGAGTACTGCAGCCACATTTGGGCTGGTGCTGCAAAATGTCACCTGGCTACTTTGGATTCAGTGAAGAGGCCTGCATGGTGGCTAATCGGGAACCCAGATTTAGCTCAAAACGGTCTCTAAAGCCTGGAGCACAGGCGAAGAGTACCTAGACTGTCGGTGTTCTATGGGATGCCTTTTGGAGTGTGTGCGAGGGAATTGCATGATTTAATTCCCCCATATCTGTTCCATCATCGGACAACACGTCGTACGGCGAGTTTCCACCCTTACGTTGTTGACACCACAACGATACGAACGTAGCTTTTCCCCTTGTCTTTTATACCGCGTACATTGAGGGAATAAATTTTTTTTTTTTTTTTTCTAGGATATGCTAGATTCTTCACGATGTTTTTTTTCGCCGAGAGTACTTTTGATAAAATAATTTACACAAAGTAGGGCGACTGCCTATAATCCTTCTCTGTATGAGAGGAGACCTATGCCCAGCAGTGAGACGATATAAAGGGTGATGATGATGATAATGATGAAGACGCCTGCCTGGATTCAATCTAAAACTCGAAATTCATGGCATTACCATAGGGCTACCACTGTCCTTATAAAAATGATAATATTGTAAATAAATGATTATGTTTGCTAATTTTTTTGCTATTCAGAAATGATAATAACCTCGTGATACTAAGGGGAGCGGAAAAAATAAAAATGTTTTTTTAATGAAGCGCGCTGCTGCTCGTTATAATTTAGATTTTGATCAAAAATTTAAAGAAAACACAACACGGAGGGAGTTGGCTTAAAAGGGTTTTTAGGAAGCGTGCACACGACATGCTCATTGACTTTCGTGATAGTGAGGAAACGTGGCGCATTTCAAACAGTGAAATTGCAGCCGAGGATCAAATTGCATGCGGTTAACATTTCTGAGTATCAAGGAGCAGCACAGCGCGCGATGCAGCTTCTAATGTTGTACAAAGCACAGGTCCGCTTGTGTGTGGACTACTGCAGCCACATTTGGGCTGGTGCTGCGAAATGTCACCTGGCTACTTTGGATTTAGTGGAGAGACGTGCGAAGAGGCTGATTGGCGACCCAGATTTAACTCGAAACGGTCTCCAAAGACTGGAGCACAGGCATAGAGTAGCCAGCCTTTCGGTCTTCTATAGGATGCATTCTGGTGAGTGTGCAAGGGAATTGCACGATTTAATTCCCCCATCTCCGTTCCACCATCGGACGACCCGTCGTACGGCGACTTTCCTCCCTTACGTTGTTAACACCACTACGATCCGGACGAAGCGTTTCGTTTCTTCTTTTATACCGCGTATATCGAGGGACTGGAACAATTTACCAGCGGCGATGTTTCCGTCACACTACAATTTAGTGTCTTCAAGGCTAGAGTGAATAGCCTCTTAATTAACAAGCGGGCTTTATCATCAACGATTGCATCACTGCTTACCATCAGGCGGGATTGCGCTCAAGTGCTAGTTTATAATTTATAAAAAAGGTATGTAAGCTGCCAGGGGCTCGTCTGCTATTTTTTTTATTTATCATTCCAACACGATTCCAATGTCATTCTGTTGTTATTGTGCCAAAAGATCGTAATCTGCTAAATTCGTAATGATTGATCAATTATCGGTCAGTCGTCTCTTAATGGAATACTGATAGATGGTGGCAATGCTTGACGCAATGCGGCAAGCATTGTCATTATTATAAAACCCTTCAGTAGAAATGATTTTCTAAAAACTACTCAATTTGAACATTTATTAATATGGAGTGGAATATCAGTGATTAGCCACTGGAAAGTCTTAATGACTCCATTTTGTTAGTAGATTACGAAACTTATCAAAATCAATCATTACGAGATCACTTATAGACCATTCTCACACTACAATCTGTAACAAATACTGCAGAATGCCTTACTAAGCTCTCGTTAATGAAATGAAATGAAATGCAACACAACTGCTCAGACTCGTCCTCCGTACGGCTTCACCAGACATCATGCCGGAACACGACAAATCGCTTGGCGGCAAGGCTGTCTGGTGGGTGGTAACTTCTGCCGGCGGCCGATGTTATGGCCTACACTTTGATAGTTCAACAACATTCATTGCGTTATTTACGTTGTTGAGCTGCACATTTTCGAACATAGGGAGCAATGGAATAGCAATAAGCTTCAAAATGATTCCAACTTATAGTAATAGCGTGTTACCAATGCGGGTGCCGGTCTCTTTCTAAGAGATAGTGTACTGTGTTCACTATACAGTCGACCACAGTACGGGTTGATAGGTATCACGTCTTCGTATTTTTGGTTCTAAGAAATGCCATTTTTAACTGACTTAAAAAAAGAACGAAGAAATTTATCCTTGAGGACAAAAAAGGTTTTACAAAAAAAAAAAAAGCAAAAACAGCCCGCTCTCGCAAAGTTCTTTTCACCTTCTCCATTTTTAGAGCAATCTTGATGAAAAATTATAAAAACTAAACGACATGTCTGGGTACGAACTTACGAAAGTTACTACTACACCACAGCTTTATAGCATGTAAAACTTATATTCAATTAACTTCTTTTTTCGTGCTTTTCAAATCAATAGAATAAAAGAAAAAGACTCGATTACTGTATTGCTGTAGAATAAAACTGTTACCCTTCCGACTCCCCCAGGAATAAGTCCATTAACGAATACTCTGATTCAGTCTGATTCTGTACCTAATTGGTGCTATCTTTTATAAAACACATAATTTTTTGGAAAAATATTAGAAACGTAGTCCATTAAAAGTAGGCTGTTAGGAAAATTATAAAATAAACATTTTAATGTGTAAAGAAATTATGATGCTCCGTACGTTGGGGTATTAACGAGGGTCGTAATTTAGAATTTTATAAATGTTATACTAACAAACGTTTAATGCGCTATTAATTTTTAAACGTACTCTTTTGGGTTACATATTACCTACGTTCGTAAATTAAATTGGGCTTACAGGGACTTTAAAAAAATTAAATTACTAAATAAAACCAGTCAGCGAAATATGTATTGCGAAAATTTGAGTTTATCCAAATTACGTGGCTTTAGCGAATTTATTTATGTTGAAATAAAAACATTTTTTTTTTTATTTATAACGTCATTTTCTTTTGTTGTCAAAATGATAAAATTATACTAAGAACTGACTGAAGGTGAAGAAAAATATCTTGAGGAAACCTGGACTTTAAGTCAGAAATCGCCAACCCGCATTGAGCAAGCGTGGTGATTACGCTCAATCCTTCTCTGTATGAGAGGAGACCTGTGCCCAGCAGTGGGGCGATAAAAAGTTTGATGATGATGAAGAACTGACTACATAGGTTTTTTAAAGGGCAAAGTCAATTGCAATACCTAAGTCTAATTGGATTCAAGACTAGGTATAATCTTAATTAAAACCTAAAGATTTGATTATTATATTTGATTTTATTATGTCTATTTCTCATAAATTTCGAAATTTATAGGTAGGTACATACGTGCCACATACACACATCAACAATGCCTAGGAATATTTCATTTTTACCTTATCTTACAAATTTCTCTACCCATTTTTTTTTAAAACAATAGTGATGTTTCCTGGGTAAAAAAAAAATGATTCTATTTAGTCCGTCATTCAGATTATAGAAAAATATTGGATACGTACCTACCTATATTTTGTTTTATCAAATCAATCGATAAAAATTGACAAATATAAAAGGCATCAAAGATCAGGAGTGGTGGCTGGTGACGTCACTGCTCGCTAATAAGTGTAACGTGCAGTGACGTCACACGAGTTTCCAACGCACTGGGTCGTCTTCATTTTTTGTTTATATGAAAAAAGAAAAAATACGTGTCTAGTATTTTTTGGAAATCTGAATGACGGACTAATTAGTTTTTTTTAGTCAGCTACCTGTTATACAGAATGGTCCTGATAATACGACAATAAATGAAAACACGGACAATGCTGGTTTATAGGAATTCATAACCCTAAACCATAGAAAAAAACCTAGCATCTACAATAAAAAAATTAAAATTTCAAACAAACTAAACCGCATAAAATTGGAAACGGAATAGAACATCCTTTAAAATATTGGTTCATCATAATATTGTCTGTATCAACTTGCTTTTTCGCTTTATTATTATTAAAGTTTAGTACCGCTGGATGCGGCGGTTATCAACCTGTAAGCGGTTCCTTATCAACATGTACATGATGTAGAAAATGTAAAAAATGAAAAATAATTTCCCGTGACTAAACTAATGGATACATTTATATGACTTTTATGAGTACACTAAGAATGTGTTGAGGCACACGAGGTTTAATTTACTGTCGTATTGTCATCACCACCTTGGATGTCGTGGATGACGATATCATTTCAATAAAAGTTGCTCATTTGACTTCTGTTGTGCGGGGCAAACATTTTGTAATGGCTTCACGTGGAGAGCGTCGTTTTGGATAGTGGGGATTGTCGAACGGTGACTTCGCTTTGAGGCGCGGACTAGGGCACTTCTCCGGGGAGAAACTGTTTGCCTATTTAAATTGCTATTGTCAAGAATGGAGTGTATATTTATACTTCGTACTTTAATTCAAAATTTCACCTAGAAATGGAGCCCTTACTACCACACGAAGATGGTGACCACTCTACCGCTCCGCCGTCGCTGACGGCGTCATACATATTAAAAGTTTTTTTTATGGTTTATTTGTAAGCCAGTATATACAGGCTGTATCTGACATCGTACCGCAAACTTCGCGAAAAGGATTCACCGCATGCCACTAAAAAAATATGATAGTCATTTATGTCGTTAATGAGCGGTTACAGAAATTACAGTGTTTAAAAAAAAGTGTCGGCTCGGTCTTTGAACGTTGCAAGCGTGCCGCGGCGCGTGTTTGTAGATATGACGTTGACCCCTGATGTGAACTTTATTAAATCAGTTGATAGGATCGTTTTTCGAGTTTTGTTCACATTGCGCTTTTTTGTGTAATTAGCGAATTAATTAATTTTTACTTTAAAATTTTATTGGGTTATAATAGTAAGTATAGCAATTATGAACGGTCTAAAGTGAAAAAAAAACTACAGATACATTTTTTTAAATCATGAAAAAGCTGACGAAAAATTCCACCACTGGGGGGTTCAGAATCATGTACTGGATCCATGGTGCTCGTTTGTACGTTGATGTCAAATTCACCCTTTATAAAAAAATATGCATGAAAGATTTTAATTTTATTTTTGGGTGAATTTTTTATTTTGTATATAATGGATTATGAAAATATTATAGAATTATGATAATTGACTACTAATTGATCGTGATAGTCTTCAAAACGACTTGGCAGAATTTGACCCGGTTGCATGTTTCTTACCGACCGTGGACAAAGTCGTAGGCTGCAGCTAGATAAACTAAAATCTCAAGACATGCGAACTTCATACGCGTTTTATCCTATTAATTTCCACTGTCATACTTTTCATTCCCCAATTTAGACGAAAGTTAACATAATATTGTTGGCCAGCAATATCATGTGAACAAATATTGCTATAGGCTGGCAATGTAAAACGAGCTTTGCACTCAGATATCAGCGTCAGGTGGTACACCCAGGCGCGTGCGCTCCATACAAGCAGAAAAGCTCTGCATACCCTAATAGTCTTCTAAAAAAATATATAATAATTTATAATATACTGTAAAATAATTTATATACTACAAAATTAAAACTAAAAGACTTTGTTAATCAGTTATTGATAACACTGCCATCTATTGGGCCTAGTGCTAACGAGACACATCAGTTGCCTTAGGCGCGACACCCGCGCCACTTCTCGTAACGGCGTAAGCAGAAACAAAATGTGCCTCTTCCGTATCTGTCTGTGTATAAAATTATTTGCTTGTATGCCTAAATTGTTGTGTACGTGTGCGTGAAATTTCATTGACTTTTAAGGGCACGATAAGCACAGCTTCTAATAATGCGACGAATTTAAGAAGTTCAGAAATATAGCATGATTGTTGTTCGTTCAAATACCTTTTTATTTTAGCAGCTTATGTTGTTTCAATATTGGTTGTTTTAAGCGGAATTAAATATTCATTTATTTTAGAGTTTTTGGTTTAACACAAAAGAAAGGTTGTCTTTATAAAAAGTAGTATGATAATTATATGTGGTTAGCAGGTTGTGTAGTGTGTACACACAAATAAATTGTTTTGTTTCTCGTATAGGTATATTATTTTAAAACACGGCATTGACAGTTCGTCGTTATAAAAACTTAAAAGACCTTAAGTTTTTCAACCTACTTGCTTTTGAATTTGAATACTATACTTAATGTTGTAATAATTTTCCTGAAGTTTACAAATTAGCAAAATTTAATAGTTATGATTCCAATGAGTAGTGCATTACGCATATTTATGAAAAGCCAAAGCAGACTCATAGATTTGTCTATATTTCCATTTTAAAAGAACTTTTAGCGATTTCAAAACGATCTTATATATATATTTGATTTTTACAGAGTTATTTAAAAATAGATAGGCGCTTTGATTTAATTTATAGATAGTAAAATATTTTTTTTTTAGTTTTTTGAGAAATAAATTATTACTTATTTACAGTTGAGTTAGTAATACCATTTCATTGTATTTTGACAGCCTACATGGCGTAGCGGTAGCGAACGCGGCCGCTGCGTAAGGAGGCGCGGGTTCGATCCTCGCGCAGTGTAAGTATTTGTATGCATGAATATGAATATTTGCACTGGTCTGGTCGTGCCTCGGAAAGCACGTTAAGCCGTTGGTTTCGGTTGCCATGCGAACATCTAGTGGCAGTCGTTACGGGTTGTTGGAGCCCACAAAAGTCCAACAATTGGTCTAACTTCAATGCTTCGATATTGCCTTCGCGTTGTGGAGGTCAGACGGCAGTCGCTTCACGGAAATTGTCGAAATTTCGCCAAAATCAGCAATTAGACTGGAAAAGCGGACCCCAGATTCCAAAGCTTTGGATGCGACTGGTATTAACCCTGAGATGATGATGATGATTTCATTGTATTCATTTGGGCAAAAAAAAAAAACCTAATACCCCACGTATATCATTTATTTGACTTGTTCTTATGATCAATCACATACTTAGATGTTCATTGTAGCCACGCACAAACATCAATTCAATGTTGACATGCGAAAAAGTACGCGATGTTAAATTGAAACTACGTCTAAGTTACGTTTTTTAAGTTTTACCATATATAAGCACAGAGATTTGGGTAGTAGGTATATTTATGCATACCCTCAATAAAATCTTTGTGCACGCCCCTGGGTACACCTTGTGTTGTCATCTGACATTATGCTGAGCTGAGGATCTATTGGCATTAAAATCTTTCGTTTTAAGTTGTATTTATTTTGCTGTACCAATAAACGCATTTTTATTTATTCCTTTCTAACACAACACAGACTCTACTAACTAGACTTCTAGTAAAACATAAATATTTGTACTACATCAAAAAAATTAGCTCAATATAATTTCACCCCATGTTTTATATCAAGATAACGTGATCAGGCAATCCTTTGGGAGTTAGTAAAATAATTAATCTGAAAGCTTTTAGATGGAGTGATTATTTTATAAATTTAGTAAGTTAAATATTTACAAGAAAACAATACTATTAAAAAAAATACATAAAACTTTGACTTAATCTCTAAACAAAAATTCAGTTGTCAACAATTTCGATCATTCATTTGAAAAATATTAGAAAGAACCTATGGGAAAGATGAGTTGATTTTGACAAATCAGTCACATAAGTTCCGTGATATAAAGTCAGTATTCTTCATAATTATTCAGATTGAGATCGATAAATTATTACGCAATTATGGTGCTGTTTTCATTATGATGCTAATCTTTTAACTAACCCTTGCATCAAACTCTATTCTAATAATCCTCATTGCACCCCTGTTACAATAAGCCCAAGTAGATAAAACAGTTTGGGGCTGGTCAAGGTTGAAAACTCTAGACTTTCCTACCAGCCAATAAATACTTAGATAAAGTCACATTTACACCAAGTTAAAGCTTCATGATTGGTCTATGAGAATGATCACTGCTCAGTAATCTGAAGCGAACGCATCAGATTTCGTATCACGTCGTGTTGATTGTCCGACGACAAACTGGTGCCCGGCGGCGTTCCAATTACTAGCGACATAGAAACCCCCACCAATATGCTCTACATAGATTAAATTAATTTTTGATTGCAGATAGTTGTAGTAAATGCGTTTTTATTGGGACTGTCAGTGCTATAAAAACGTTAATAAATGTAGGAGACTACTAACACGAACAGTTGAGAACCAGAGATTCAGCAGAGAAAATAAACATCACATAAGAAATAACACGGACACAAAAAAAAAACATTGGGAGAAAATTTGGGTGACATCTACGCAGAAGAACCATCGCTTAATATAACGCTAAGACCCGAGACAGAGCCCCAGCGCTGTTTATGCCGTTGGTAAAGAAGTATGTATTTACATGTACCTATGTGCTGTTTAGTTCCCAATATAAACATTTCAGCAATTCATGAAGCTTCAGTTAAAAATCCGCCGGTTTATGTTGCCGCATTCAGTTATTCACCTGATCTTACCAAACAAAACAACCCTCAAAGCCCGCACGATCCAACGCTATAAAATTACAAGCGTCGATTCTTTTTCCGTCATTGATCTATGACATTCCCGCAAAACCCCCGTCTCTCACTTATCAGGACTCACGGGCTAATACCAAACGAAGGGCGCCGCCCAATCTGCCTTACCGCTTATCTCAATTTAATGGCTTCCGTATTAATACCGCCTTTGTCTAATTTGAGGATGCCTCGCCTTGGCCATTGTTTAATCGACCGGTAAAAATTTATGCCTTTCGTTATTAACATTATCTTTCCATGTTGGGTTTTGTTCTGTCAAGTGTTTTGTGTTTACGAGGCCATATACGTGAAACATATACGTATATATATCTGTTGAAGAGCTTTATGTACTCAATAATAGTAGTTTGTTTTACAAATAAATACATTTGTTTCCAGGGATTTGTTAAGTTGAGAGGAATTTGAAAACTGATGGCGATGTTATGTATATTCGAGGAATAAAGCTTCTATAAGAAAACTGGAGAGAGAGAACAGTATGTTTATTCTCGAAGCATGCATCGGCTAGGTGGAGTTACCGAGTACACAACAACTGCTCATAAAAAACTTAATAAATAATAATCAGAAGTACTCGAGACGGGGTAGCTCATTTGAAACGATATCACGTTTACCCTGAAATCAAAAGAACGATATAATCCCAACCGTTTCCGCCGCCGCCTCGGCTGCGACAGAAAAATTGTGAGTCAAAGCCATTGTTTCCAATATCGACGAAGGGAGGAAAACTTTTATTGGGCACAAAGTGGGTATTATTCACGGGTCGAACGCAATCAACCACGGACGGTGAAAGGAAGGACGCCGGACGCGACGCCTCTGAATGCAAAGATATTTTTTGCCAAATGCGGGTCATTTTCAAAGGGTTCTTCTTATGAGGGAAAAATCGACAGACCCTTTTCGATTACCGGAGTCATGGATCAAAATCCGAACCGCAATTAAGAGAGATTATTTCTTTTTCAATACACAACGTCCTTTGTGTCTGGTCCTTTTTGTGAACATTATTTAAAGGCTCGCAATTTTGTGGAAACTATTTTACTAGGTACTTACAGGCTGTAATAAAAAGGAAAATAATTTACATCAAAGAAAAGAAAATGTTTTATCTTCTAATAAATATAATTTGTAAATTGCCAGGAACTCGCCTTGGGTTTGAAGCACTTAATCAAAGGATTTAAAAACGAAAAGTCTGGCATCTTTCTCTTAAATAACGGGTTCCAAGAAATATATGAAGAGGTATTTTGTTAAGTTCAAACAAAAGGGTTAATAATTTCACAGTATTATAGTAGCAACATTCGCTTTTTTTAATCGTTAGGTAGTAACTCTGTAAACAGCTCGAAGCAATTTCGATACAGTGCAAGCAACGTTTGTAAGTAGGACACAACAGGAAAAGTTTCCATAATGTTCTCCAAGGACCACATGGACAAAAGCGTCTATCCAAAGCGTTCGCATAACTCCTTATAACGATCGTCTACTATTCTGCAGCTATACCGCTTATTGCTTGCAGAGCCAATATTTTCAAGCCTCGGGACCGCAACACGTTTAGAATCTAAATGATTTTCTGAGTTAGCCAATTTCGAAATAGCCCAAAATATTGAATTTTTTCGATAACATTGTCTATTGGTTGTGAAGATTTTTAATGAAATTTGTTATTAATGTTTCTTGGAATTTGTCTGTTTTTTATCTTATAACTTTTACGCGGGATCACATGGAACATCTTGAACACAAAGGATTTGATAGCGTTAAAGGAAAAAAAATTCGGTATTTTAATATACATGTGCATAAATATATATTTATGATGAGAATGATATGTATGGTCCCACTGCTGAGACACTGGACTACTTTCGGGGAAAAGGAGTGGGCTATGATCCATCACGTGGGCTCGGTGCGGGTTGTTGAATAGTTTAGTCTTCGAGTTTTTGGTTCTAGGCCATGCCGGTTTCCTCTTGATATTTTCTTTCACTGTTTTGAGAGCAATGTTTTTGAAATAATTAACACAAAGTAAAGCTGATTTAATAGAGTTCACATCAGGAGTCAACGTCATACCTACAAACACGCACGGCGGCACGCTTGCAACGTTCAAAGGACGTGATTTCTGTAACCGTTCATTAACGACATAAATGACTATCATAATTTTGTTAGTGGAATGCGCTGTAGCCTTTTCGCGAAGTTTGCGTTACGTTGTCAGATACACCTGTATAAAGTTATTTTTATATATGCGAAACCCGAAACATGTGTCCAGTATTTTTATGTAAAGAATTTGTGTACAAAATTTTAAAAAGCTATTATGAAAAATAACAAAGTTATGAGTTTGTTATGTTACCTAGTTGTCCCAATAAAAACATGGGCAACGCGCCGCTTGCCCGATCCCGCCTACAGTGGCGCGACGCGGCGGGCGCAATAGGACACTATGATCTGCTGTGAACTGTGTAGTGTGCGCGGTAACCACAGTGCAAGATTTTTTGAATATATTTTTGGGGAAAAAATATAATATGCCTTAAAAATTAGTGGAATTGATTCAGTTGGTTATTCTGAATAAACTATATTCAGGTTTTGTATAAAGAAAAAACCTTGTATATTAAGAATAGATCCATCCTTAAATGTCTTCCTCATAAAACGAGTTCTTATTCTTTCTCTGTCCATGCGTTAAGATTGTGAAACAGACATCCGCCTAGCATACGTGATTTAAACACTATTTCTCTAATTAAATATCCATTAGAAGTCCTTTCCTCTATACTGTGAGAATTTGTATTTATATACATAATTACATATTTTAGTATTATGTATTTCCTATTATATCTGTAGGTTCATTTAATATTTTTAGTTTTAGACTTACTTTTTAACTTACACATTCATATTTTCTGTTCTTTCCTGACACACTATCATCTACATTTCTGATTTATTTCTCGTTTCGCAGGTCTACTGGAAGAAATTTCTTAACAAATAAGCTTCACCTTTCAACTTAGATTTAAATTTTGTCATATGCCTATTTTTATTGTGTGTACATAAATAATAAAATAAACATATAAATAGCATTCATACACCAAACTGACTAATTTCTAAGCAATAAAATCTAAATACTGTCCATGTCCCGGGTTCGATCCCCGGCCAGGTCATGATGGAAAACGATCTTTTTCTGATTGGCCTGGGTTTTGGATGTTTATCTATATATGTATTGATTATAAATATAGTATCGGTGAGTTAGTATCCCATAACACAAGTCTCGAACTTACTTTGGGGCTAGCTCAATCTGTGTGATTTGTCCGTATATATTTATTTATTTTATTTTTATAACGTAAAGAAAAACAAAACAGGTATGATATATCCATACGCTATAGGTGCCTACATTCGCAGTTTTTGTCATAGTAACAAGTAAAAACGATGAAGGCATTCCGAATCGACAAATAATACCATTTTATGTCTTAACATATCTGCAGCGTGAACACGGTGTATCTGTCGGGTCTATTGCACTTTATTGGTTTGCTTTCAAAACGTTACCTATGTGTTCTGAACAAACATTTGGGGTAGGTGCAATGAACTGACCAAGTACCTACATCGCGTTTAGTTTATTTTGATTCTAGCAAATGGTTTTAGGATATATGCCGTAAAATGAGTAATGGTTTTGCGGATATTTTGTCTATACTTACATCGAATATTACGATATTAAAAAATATGTCATGCTGATATTATACATATATTGAAGAGACTTAGATATTATGTAAAAAAAAAATAACAGAAATCGGCGCCAACGTTTAAAAATTGTATGAATGTTCATGACAAGAAAAAGAACAAGAAGACTATTTTCGTTTTGAAGATAACTAGAATGCGAAAACTCTCTCGGATCTCGTGAAATCGGTTTGACAATATAAAGGCAAAGCTTTCAAAACCTGAGACCGTCTGAGTTGGCCTAAGTTCATTAAGATTATAAACTGATGTTACGCAAAATTCACTGGCAAATACTGTTGAGCTATACACGAATTTTGTAACCGAATGAAATATCACGAAATTGCATGATTTATTCCGTTGGACCTCTTAGTTTGGATTTACTAAAAATATTCTGAGCTTACACTCACGCCCGCCTTTGACTTGACTCTGTCTCGGATTCTACATTTTGCTTTCTGATCTCCTCGTGCCAGCATTTTCATACGGAAACCCACAAACCAATTCAAATCTTACCACATGAATCACAAGATCTATTTTGGTATCGCGGTCATCCACTTTAGTTACTTTTTGCAACACTAATTCGTGGTCGCTTCTGAATTTTTATGGAGTTTTAACTTTAACTTCATCGTATAGTAAAACATGTTTTGTGTAATAGAGAATAGGGTTTAGTTTGGTTTATATTTTTTTGGATGTTGCAAGGTTTCTTCCCGTATAACCGCTTTCAGCCAAAGGGGGTCCCCAGAGGCATGATCCCGAACTCCTCATTTATCATGCTTGTCACGTGTTGACCATCCCTCGTGTATACTGTACCATATAAGTACTTAAGTATGTACATAAATCTATACTTTTCTTGAGGCCGAAAACAACGTGTTTTGACGCCTATTGGTTGGTTAATATCAATTATATTTTAAACCTCTTACTAGCTATGATTCCCAGAGCAAAATATTATATAAAAGAACAACTGAGCTTTTCTATACATATTAATTGGATTACAACGAAATTGTAAATGTTTTGATTAAAAACGAATTGTCTGGAAGCTAGTTTATCGAGTTGATGAAGAGAGTTGATATTGAATTTCTATTTTCCGTAGCTTCGAAATCGTGCTAGTGTTTCAAATCAGTTTTAAATATTCGTCGAAATGGAGAACCTATCCACTGATTTTGATAATATATTTTCAATTATAAATATTTCTCTAAAATCAATGTTTGCTATTTCTAAACATTTAAATTTCCACTGGACCGCTTTTCATTGATTGCTTTTCAAACCCTTCGAAATTTTACCTTTTTATATGATACACTGATATGTCATGATACATATCTGAATTCACAGACATTTTCAATCACAATTTCATATCCGAATGCAGACGCGTATTCACTTAATATCAGCCTATTCAGCAAAACGTAAACACGGATCACGGAACGAATAGCTGATGGTTACAATCTAATACGGAGTTCCGTAGTTGGCAAGTTAAAACAAACATTGTCTGTAATGGAGAACCCGAATGATTAATGCATTTCCCAAGAATTCCTCTAGATGGCGCTGATACTTATGTATCTGTTGCCGGGAAAACCCGATTTTCGGATAAGCTAGTTGATTCCAGCTACTCGTACTTTGTCCAAACTGGATAAACTGAACTGTTTCCCCTTTGTTAACGTGATTTGTCCTAATATGTAAACTATACCGTTCCGTTACTATTCCGGATTTGTCACGTAGTCTGGATTAAATAATCACGCCTACTATTTCTTTCTTTTGTCCACTTTGATTATAAAAGTTTTTATCCAGGATAGTAACGGTTACATTATTCCTGCTTACTTAATTTGAGTTTTAGGTATAATGTAGCTAACATCATTATATATCTTCTTGAAAAAGGCGCGAATGTTCCAAAACAGATTTTCTATCATAATAATAAATACTTTATTAAAAGTAACCATGAAACTCACAGAGTATTAGTAACGACAAAATAAACTTCAAGTATGTTAGTGACACAATTACAACAACAATTACACAATAATAGTTACTACTACTGCTTCCACATTCAAGCAAAGACACTGGAGGAACGACTTACAATATAGCAGTTCAGCGTGTGTGCAATAAGTTCCAAGATGCTGTTGGAATTGGATCGCACTCTGTGCACCGAGGACGTACGTCTTTTGCGCATTAATACATAAAATCAATCAACGCGCAATTCCACAAATATTCCTGATGCGCTACCGAAGCGAGGCAGTCCCATTGACACCCTGAAAGTATTATTGTAGGTACTACACGCGAAGGGCATCTCTGCGAAAAATGAACTCACTGGTCGCAGATGTAAAATGAGGAACATAAAGCTTTAAAAAGAGTTTTTAACCTCCGTAAAAGCACTCCTTAACCAAATAATATTATGGGTGCGTATACTAGAGCTGATAAATATATACTTTTAATTATATTGAGAAAGTTACTTTTATAAAGAATACATTTATTTAGTACACCAGACTGGACTGGACCAGCTCCCCTAACGAAAGTTATAGAAATATATTTAAGCATGCCGAAACTTTTGTGCTTGGCCGTTGATAAATCCTTTGACCGACCGCAGCATCATAATATTCAAATTTTAACTGAAATGGCTGACCCAAGGTATTCTGCGTTAAAGTTAGTCTCATCCAGGATTAACTGGAATCATGTTTTGCCAGTAACACAGATATCGATTGTGCCAGCGCTCAAACTTCGACGGATGTCGTTGGCACACTCATACGTTAAGATTATGATTTATAACTGTAATCATGAATATGCATAAATTAGTATTTCTAGCTTGTCATCAAATGAAATAGTGGGTCTTAGGTTGGTAGGATTTTTGGGTGCACATAATTTTCAACAAATATTTTGATGTAGGACATCATCATCAACCTTTTATCTTCCCACTGCTGGGCACAGGTCTCCTCTCATACAGAGAAGGATTGAGCGTAATCACCACGATTGCTCAATGCGGGTTGGCGATTTCAGACTTAAAGTCCAGGTTTCCTCGAGATGTTTTCCTTCATCTTGTAATCAGTCATTGGTGTTCCAGATATACTTAGAAGTACAGATAACTTAAAAAAGTTACATTGGTACTTACCTGACCTGGAATCCAACCCGCACACTCACACTTGAGAGGCTGGTGTTTTAAGCACTAGGCCACCACGACGGTGGTCGAGGACGCGTTTTATTAATATGGTTTTGGCATGAGTTTCTTTCTACTTTCACAATTGATTTTGGGTCGATTTTTAAATCGACAGACAGTTTTTATTCGTGGATTGAATTGACATCTGACAGATTTTGTATAAAAGAACTGTCATAAAATAATTATAATTATTCCTCAGATAAAAATTTCTGGTGTTTTAAACTAAATAAATCATAAGTAAATCTAATCGGTTAGACGTAAGTTTAACATGGCATACAAAAAGTTAGCTTCGTTTCAACTTTTTCATTTGACAACGGTTACGTTCCAATCCATCCAGTTATGGTTAAACCACCTGTCAAATGGTTAGCGCGATACGAAACATAACAAAAGTTATGGTTGGGTTGCGATCCAATTCTGTTTGGTTGAATTATTTTAGCGCGATCATTATCTTAGTTATACAAGAAGTAGACTTAGTTATACAAAAAGGACAACAGGGGTGCCCCCCTGTTGTCCTTTTTGTATAACTAAGATGGTGGGCAATAAACAAAACTGTCTAAAAATAATTGCGTTTACTTACAAAAGAAAGAAAGGGTTATTATAAGCTACGAACAAAAGTTTTATAACAAAACTCGGCATTATTAAAGGTTCCCAATTTTTTAACTTTTGATCCTTAAAGTATTTAACATTCATTAAAGATTTTTCCGGTCATTTTCTGACAAAAAATACAAGACACAAAGCGAGAAATGACAGCCAAAGGAACCACAATAGCGAAACGAAACCGAATTAAGGATTCCACAACGAATATCTTCTTGTGAAAAAGGAGGCTGAAATTACGGTGAGCTGTGATTTGAATTTATTACCCGAAGGCTAATTTTATTTCGGCGGGATTCGGAATATGGCGGGGAAAGCATCTTGCCTATTACCAAGACAATATCGAGAACGATGCCCGAGCTCCACTGAATCTTTGTACAATCAAAAACAGAATAATTTGTTTGTTTAACTAAGGGAACAAGGAAAGATCTTTTACTCTTTTTGGTGTTCGCGTGAAAGGAATGTTAACATTATTGTGCTTTTTTTTCTAATAATTTGTTAAAGCTTTCTTTGAATGATGAATTGTCTTGGATACAAATGTAGAGCATTGAAACAGTTGTTTCTTTTATTTATTTTTCTATTTATCTTTGGAATCTGTTTTCTACAGGGTGGCGCTTGTACTGAATCCATGTTACTAGGCTGCTGTTCGATATCCATACCATTATGTAAAGTTTCAAATAACAATATTACACTTCTTTAAATAATCATAATCGGCATTTGAAGGATTATATGGCACATGTTTTATTAATTAAAGAATTAACATAAATGTTACTAATATCTGCATGTGTTTGTCCTTTCATTGAATTTAAATACAAAATTACATAGGAACGGGCTTCAAAAGATGCTCCTTTTATGGATCCGACTGTACAGCATCAGCAGAAATGTACATCCGCAGGTAAATGCGGCCTCTTAATAATAAAAAAGCGGGAAAAGGGAAAACTCTGGGAAAACGACCACTGTTTATCGAGAAACAAAGCCAAGTGGGGCATACAATATGCATAATGATTGTACTAAATTAGGACAACAACGGTCCCTTTTACGCCGACTCAAATTGCTTATTGTACCCCGTTTTCTTATAACATTGCTCCAAATGGGACCTGTATTTTATGATTTACCGCTTACGTTTATAAGAAACCAATTTGAAATATCAAATTTTATTACATTTAAAGTGTTCATAAATATCCCGTGTTGCAAAAATATCGTTATTCGATCTCTTTGGATCAGCCGTCTCGGTTTCGTAACTCTAGAAGTCTAGTTTGGTGACTACGATATTTTTATTACCATATTATTTTAACTTGTCATCATTGTAACTGACTGAAACGACAAGCACTTGAATATATCAAGCTACTTCTTTATTTTATAGCTTTTTTATTGAGTAGGTAAGTTTAATACATATATGGGATGTATGTATTTACTATTCTTAAAATAATCGAATAATATTTTTCCACCATAGACTGTAACAATGATTTTCATTCTAACAGTTCAATAACATCTGTGGGCCTCATGAGGAACATAGAGTAAAGTTCACTCATCCTCCATAGAAAAGGGAGGATCCTCCGACCAGACGGGTGTTATGTCTGGCGGGCACTTGCCCAATGCTTGCTTGAAATTGAGAAGTTGTATGTATGCTAATTGCACGATAAACTCTGATTGCGAGATGTAGAATTCGTGTGACGTCACTATGACACGTTGTTCAATTTTGTGGCGTTTGTAGGAATTGCTACACACCCATTGCGTTATTAACATTATTGATTAATTATTTTTTTCATATATTTGAAGCATTTGATTGGCAATATCTTTCAAAATAATTCATAGTGTTTTATGCAATTAGGTATTATAATATAATATTATAACCTGTCTTAATTTACTTATTTTTTGTACCTCATAAAATCTGATAGGTTATATACTAAACACTAAATATGAGTCACTGAGTGTGTATCGGAGCACTCTATAGGAATAAGGCTCGCACCGCACTATGTTTTGACAGCCGAAGTAAAATTTACGATCGCTCACCGACTGCGATAAAACCGCCTTTGTCACAAGCCAACCCGGTAACACTCTCAGTTTACGAGCAAATAAATTTCAAACACTATTATGATTCAAATCGAGATCGGACCCACAAAATACAAACACCCCTTTTTATCGGCCTCTCATTGAACATATTCACAAAATATTTTACAAAACATTTCTCAGATTAAAAAGGAGAAAAAAACTAATTCAAAACGATAACGTTGTCCGGGTCTTTATGTGTTTTATTTTGTCACGTTTATACCCAACACTCGTGATTAATAAATTTTATCAAACTGTTATGATTTTCCTTTCACAGCGGATTACTAAAATTCATAGTTATTACCTTTATTTTTATGGCGTTCTATTAAAGTATTTTCATATTTGATGTAACATCTGTTGTAATTATTCAATATGGTGACGGGTCAGCGTAAAAAAGCATTTATATTTAAATACGTCCCTACACTATTTTATGTAACCCATTTTATTTATTACACAAACTACATATCCAGCTACATCGGAAATTTTGTCGGAAAATGGTAGATTTATTTTTAGGTACAAAGTAATGTAGCACAAACTAAATCTTGTTTCCGAGGGTATAAAAAATATGTACAACAAAGTTATACTAGATTTTCAATCTAGGCCAAAGCACGTCAACGTGACTTACGTAAGACGTTTTCATTGTACCTACGCCTACTCTGTATATTGTGTTGCATAGAGAGATAAAGTAAACATCGCTCCTACGCTATAGGCTGACTTGAGTAGAGGCTAAAGTGTCTAGTCTGCGAAAGACCAGAGCACTCAAGGAAGACAGGTGAGAGCTTGGATCAAAGGGCTCCATTGACCCGTTTGCGGTCGGCCTGTTAGCATTCATGGCACCTACCATTGGTAGTGGGTTTGCCGAAATTCTGTAAAGGAATATTTAAAAACTAGTCAAAAGGATGATGATACAGACTGAGTAGGTTATTCTGTATTATACCATCGTTTGTAGGTTAGTCAAATCAAAAACATCAGATTTGATCCAAAATAATAAATTATACAAAAATGTCAATGATTATTGATTACTCACATACTACTACTTGAAAAAAGACGATGATCCCTGAGTTTGTTTCGGCTTTTCTTCTCAGAAGTAGTGGAGTTAAGAAATGCCGGCTCCAGCTAGTTTAAAAAAATATGAAGTGTAAAACTGTTCAGTGATCCTACTTGCATAATAACGATTTCATTTCTATTAATAAAGCTGAAAAGTTTGTGTCTTAAGGGTTTATTGTGCTCTGGAATTGCTATTTGGATTTTCATTTGAATTTGATAGCCCAGTTCTTGAAGAAGGCTAGAAACTACCGAAAATAGTACTGGTAATCTCAGGGGCCGAGAAAAATAATAGAAAAGACATAAAGAACGCCAAGCGAAAAGTAACTAATGGCACGGATAGGCGATAGGATACGATATGATCAAGGGATTAAGAAATTCAGGGGCAGAAGCTGGCATAGTAATAAGAACATTATAGAAAATCACCTCTATTCAACGAATTTGAAATATGATTAGTTAGATGGTCCATTTATCTTATAAAGAAACAAAGTTATGCGTACATTATAATGAAGAATTCGTTAATAACTTCATCCGCCACGACACATCATTGAAGACCATATAAAACATTCCATAAGTGTTAATTTACTTCATTTATTTCTTAACATAAATGAAGGATTCATCTTGGAGAATTTCATGCATCACATCATATTGTTGAAGACCAGATAAAAAATACCATAAGTGTTATTTTTGTTCATTTATTTCTTAACACTGGAATAAAAGAAACATCTTGGGGAAACCAGAATGTTCCAGAACCAAAAATTTAAAGACATATGACATCTACTAACCCGGACTGAGCATCTGGTGGGTTCCAGCATTGGGATGTTCATTCCCTGTATGCAACAACATAGTTTATTATAATAATATTTGCATGTAATTATTACATGCGAATGTGTTTTTGCACTGATTTTATGTCACTTTATTTATACCTGCCAGATTACAAGGAAATATGTAAACGATTTTAATTTTGAAGTTTTAGTATTTGAAGATACATTTGATTGTATGAGAGAGAATGTAACGTCGTTTATAGTGAAACATTACAAATACTTAAAAGTAAGTCTTATGGTAGGGGATATGAATAGAAGTTTTAACACAACAAACTGGGTTACCTAAAGATGTTTGATGCTAACACCGACCTCCGGTAAAGGGACATCGGTAAACGCTGATACGGGGCTTTACTTTATAATGCTTGCTAATGCCTGCCATGATTTAGTATGTTTCACGGTAATGGGGTTGGATGAATATGGATGAAATTAAGTAGGTAGATGCTCACGAATATTTTGGTGAATTTGAATTTTACTTCCTTCTACATTTGAGAAAATTTGTAGACTCAATTTTATTTTTCACTCACTAACGAGTGGGAATATTCGGTATTTGCCAAAAATGGATAATAGAAAGAGTAGGTTAATAGTAATTTCAAACAATCAATAGGATAATGTATGGACGATGATAATGAAGAAGTAACCACCTACCAGACAAAGTCTTGCCGCCAAGCGATTTGCCGTGTTCCGGCATGATGTCTGAAGAAGCCGTACGGAGGACGGATCTAAGCAGCTGTGTTGCGCCAAATGTTGTTGTGTTGGGAGTTTGGTCGTGGAGGGTCTTCAGATCAATCTCCCTTTGACGCAGCATCGTTGGTCGTGTTGTTGGGTTTAACATTGCATCACCTCGCTCAACTGTCGTTTTCCTTCCTATTTGCTCAGTTTTTCTGAGTGAATAGGCTCGTAATAAACCAGCGCGCTTTACCATCTACGATCGCATCACTGCTTACCATCAGGCGGGATTGCGGTCAAGCGCTAGTTTATAATTATTAAAAAAAAAAGAAGTTTCTGAAGGCACAAATCAACATATATGTACTTAGAAAGATTTATCAACGTAGTAGATAGATACCGAAGAAAAGCCACTTCGAGATTGCATCAATAACCATAAACTACTATATCTATATCAAACAGTAAATGCGGTTAAACTTGTAACAGTTTAAAGTCCCACTAAACTACAGCAAATCGAAGTTCAGTTCAAACATAAGGCACGCTTCCACAAATAATATAAGGACTCGTTTAAATTCTATCTAAACGGTATCACCAGTAAGTATTGGATGGACCTCTATAAACTCAAGTCCAAGGGGGCAGAGAATATCGTCACCGAAATTGTTATTCGCAATTTCATATTGGAGAAGCAGTATAGGAAATAATAACAAAGCAACTAAGGAAGTACGATTTGTGAATGTTTGGGATGTTTGGGTGTACGCTTAATTTGAACGTCGATTTATCGCGAATCCGCTGTAAATCATTTACTCTATTAAAATTTCCTAAACAGGTTTGCTTATGCTAGGACTGTTTGAAATATGTTTAGTAAACTATTGTTTATTTTACGTTATTACGTAGGGTAAACATTCTTTCTATTTTATTAGCGTATATGCTTCTTCCAGAGGTTATATCATTTTTTCCTATATGTAGGTACCCTGCCAACTATCTCTTAGAGATGTTAGATTTAACTCATTGGAGGTGAGAAGAGGCCTTGACCAGCTCATCGTGACTTGTGAGACATTGCGGGGACGTCTAGACTGCCCAGAGCTCCATGGACTTCTCTGCCTAACTTTTATGCCTGAAAAATACAGCTGTCACCGTCAAAGTCGCAGACACAATCTGTTTGCGCAACTCCCATCAAAAACTGTAGCCAGAGCTGAATCCCCGGTCTTTCGTTCTCTAAACGTGCTGAATGCTCTTCTGGTGGCCAATCCTGAATGTAACGTGTTTGTGGATTAATGAAATAACCTTATGCGTATATGTTTGGTCTTCTTAGAGTCCACTGTTCCATGTTAGTTTTTAGTAGTTTTTAAGTTATATGCTTGTTTCTATGTTAAATGATGTAATCGGTGTTCTACCGTTTTAATCTATACTAATATATAAACCTGAAGAGTTTGTTTGTTTGTTTGAACGCGCTAATCTCAGGAACTGCTGGTCCGATTTGAAAAAATCTTTTTGCGACGGATAGCCCATTAATCCAGGAAGCCGTGCGGCGCAGCTAGTTAAGTAAAAATAAATATGAAAAATTATATTAAGGTGTATTCAAACATAAAATAATGAAGAGACACATCAAATCCTCAAGGTGGCCTTGGCATGGCTTCCTTGGACTCCAGACTCTTTGGGATCTGTAGCCCAGTAACGAGGACTCTATATCTCTATTTGTATGAGAGTTTGCTTCTGTAACCATTATCGTACTTGATTAAAAGGAGTAGTCACGATAGAACGCGCTGGATGCAATTTTGAGGCAGCTCGTCAGCTGCGTCATTACCTAATATGACGGTGTCAATGTGCTGCGGTCTGATACGGACCAAGAACGATATGAATTGGTGTATCTATCACTAATATTATACAGAATTGTAGATCAATTCTCGGTGAAGTTTATAATTTTAAATTACCAATGTACGCACCTACATACTTGAAACATAACATTGTCAGGGGTTTCGTGACCTTACCGTAACTTTAACTTTTTAATGGTAAAATCTAAATTACATTTTCTACAAAACGTCGAACACACAGTCATAATTTATCTATCAACTACCTAAAATAGAGATAGGTACAGTTGTTGGTAAAGGAATGCTTCAATTAAATTCTCCAGAGTGTCCAATTTAAGTCTCATGCTGATGTTTCATAAATAAAATTACAATATTCTCACCGCCAGACATATTATTATTATTTGATTCAACTTTTTAAGATTTCGACTAAATGCAAGTGATGTGCACTGTAGATAAACTAGTATATCTAAAGGTTTTAGAACAAAAATGTGGTAAATATTTTTACGCAGTCTGAAATATATATTTTTTTGTTACGACATATATTTTCTGGGAATAGACTCACGTAATCTTAAACAGTCATTGAATAATCATAATATGATTTTTTTTTATTTGCTGTAAAATAATAATAATATAATATTTATAATAATTTGTTATTTTGATTACGTATGTAGGTATTAAAAATAGAAAAATTACTCAAAATCAAGAGTCATATAATCAAATTAGGCTGAGTAGCTTATCAAAAGTGCTGATTCTCAAATCAGCACTTTTTGAAAGTCGATATTGCATAAGACAGTACCCCAAAACGCCAACCCATCGACACTTCCTAGTGCTTTCGCTGGGAAGAAGAAGTTGTGGCACAAACCCCCAGCAGAACAGTTGTCTGTTTATTTAAAACAAAAAAACACATAGTATTGTATATAGTCACGTGTTTTTTTAAAGCACAAGAAAACACAACAACGATGAAATTATACCACTAACCATATACCAGCTAGCCACACCAAAATACCAGCTAAGCAAAAAAAGGAAAAATATCATTAAAATAAGAAATATAAGTAAGTAAAAACGTATTACCCATATTAAAGCCTCCAGACATAAGGGCGTGACAGCTTACATATTTATACATTGCTGGGTTCAAAAAAGTAAACAATTAAATGAAATCATAATACACATAAACAACACATTAAAGAGTGAACAAAATACTACACAACATATGGACATGTTAAGACATGATTTTAATTATCACCGATTTGTTCTAATAACATATACATATACTATACACATTATCTACACGCCTTATGAAACATTGTCAATAATATTAAATTTTTATTATCTTATTTAGGAATGTTATTGCTCAAACGGACGCGGTAAGCACGCGCCCTCCGGTGGGTGTCCATATTTGTCCTAATATTTGACGCATGAAACTCTCACTACTTGTACGTAGTCCCCGTCTTAACAATAATACCGCATATACGATTTGAAGAGGCAATTAATTAAGCTCTTTACTGTACAAGTTCCAAAAGTTGTAAGAAAACATGATAGTTTTGGTTTGTGACGAAAATCAATACGAAGGTATTGTTGGGATATGCTTTATATTCGATAACGGTTGCGTAAGAGCAAGTTTGGAGCTTTCTAAACATTGTTATATGTTTTGTAACACAAAAAACATGTGTTAGTGAACTTTATTAGTTTGGCTATACATACAACCGTTTTATAAATGTGAACATAATTCATACTGCAGCTCATAGGTGTCATATATGTCATGGCAGTGTCTTTTCACTAGCAAAAATATTTTATGTTACTTCTAGAGAGAAAACAGTTGTGGTGGTAAATTCGACTATAACTAAAACCGTGGTGAGTCTAAAAGTAAGAAAATAATGACAAGGTTTTGTGACTCGCACAAGAAGATCACAAACTAGAAAAAAGAAAAAATACAATTATAAAAGTATAAATAAGAAAATCGTCGTCGTCATCTTCTCGTCGTCCAAGATACCACAGTGTCTCAAGACTAAAGTCTTTGACCAGTGTGTGTTGCCAGTGATGACTTACGGAACTGAAACGTGGTCGCTCACAATGGGCCTCATACGAAGGCTCAGAGTCACACAAAGGGCAATGGAAAGAGCTATGCTCGGAGTTTCTCTGCGTGATCGAATCAGAAATGAGGAGATCCGCAGAAGAACCAAAGTCACCGACATAGCTCTGCGAGTCGCTAAACTGAAGTGGCAGTGGGCAGGGCACATTGCTCGTAGAACCGATGGCCGATGGGGCAGTAAGGTTCTGGAGTGGCGGCCACGTACTGGAAGACGCAGCGTAGGGAGCCCCCCAACAAGGTGGACCGATGACCTGGTGAAGGTCGCGGGAAACCGATGGATGCGGGCAGCACAAGACCGGTCAGCGTGGAAAGCCTTGGGGGAGGCCTTTGTCCAGCAATGGACATCCATAGGCTGAAGAAGAAGAAATAAGAAAATTATATAAAACAATATTTTATATAAATATAAATAAAGGAAAACAAAAAATACTGATAGCCCTTTAAGAGACCAAAAGGCTCCTACCTCAGCATCTTGTTGCAAGTTTTAAAGTAAAGTAAGCATTATTTTTTCTGCAGTGGACATGCAAGCAAATAATAACTTGACAAGTGCTTAACAATCATAGGAAAAATAACTTATGTTAAATAAACGAGGCTAGTTAATTGAATAAAAATAAAAGATTCTAAAAGCGTTAAAAACTGGAAACTTTTGCCTGTGGCTCGATAACTATGTAAGTTAGCCAGTCGGCTTCGCTTCCAAAGAAAAGACGAAATGACGCCAATGCGCTGTCAATCTTTACACCAGATAAGTTTTTGCTCGTCCAGATAAATTGTCAGCGTCCAAATATAATTACACAATATTTCAGTGAGTTTTTCCTTCAATTATTGCATTTCGTCGCTCAGACAGCTGAGGCGTTTTGGACATTCTTTTGTAACGAGCCCTCAGGATGCCGAGGTGTGCTTTTTGCAAACATAATCTTGCATTTAATGTGGTCCTTACCTGATAGCGTTACAAGCTATTTTAGTTTGATAAAGGGGTATGGAGAATTTGTTAAAGTAATAATACTGTGCAACCTTTAAATAAAAGATGATAAGTTATGTTTTTAGGACATATCTGTTTTAGAATGGGCTTGAACGATTTAAAAGAGGTAGTGCAAACTTACGTTCTGTTCTGATAAATACGAAATTAGCCTGTTTAAATAGGCCAATAGTTAAAAAGACGGAACAACCGTTTTTAGATTTCCTAATTAATACGCTTTTTTAACATCCCGAAGCCTACATATCCCACACTCTTCAATTTCAACGCCAGAATTATTAAAAAAATACGTAACACTAAAAATAAATTATCCATGCCGTGCATGTTGTATATAGGCTGGAGGCACATCAAAGCAGCCGAACGTCAAGAACCGTCACGGACTGACACATTCGACATCGGACGGACTGTCGCAAAAATAAGGCCGGTTTGAAAAAGCCGTCGGCAGTCTGATGCATACGCAGATAATTAGTGCAAACTCTGAATTGAATAGAGAGGGGCTTGAGGTTTGTAATTTAGTTGTGCGTTGATTACATGTAGCAGGTATTGGAGTTGATTTTTGTGATGTAATAAGAAAGTCGCTATAAGTAGTATGCTGTTGTTAATTAATAAATGGTAGATATTTATTTCAGCATATCACCCGAGTTGTTCTTAAGAAAATATAAGAAAACTTTATAGTACCATAACAACACACATATACCATGACATGCATTTCACTGGATGAAGATAAAACTAAACAATAGAGACATCAAAACAATGGCTTACATAAAACAAGAATTTAGTAAAAATCAAACAAACTATAAACTATGTAGGAAATCCTCAAATATTTTACAAGTTCTCGGATACGTTGTAAAATTGTAGTACCGAAATATTAGTCGAACCGTAAAACTCTGCCCGTATTGATCACTGATGTGGATCGGGTAGCTTTGTGATATTTGCGCTCACAGAATTCCGGATTCACCTCCGAGTCCGTGTACCTAATACATTGGTGGACAACTAGTAAACAGAGTAACCATGGCAACGGTATTGTAAACATGTAGCGAATGGGGAGCGGTGTGAATCCGCCACAAACCAGTCTTAATAATTCCGATATGTTATTAGGGCGAGGGCATGGTGTTTTCTTTCAGCGGATTGATGCTTTTTTAAACGTCTTCAAAAAGTAGGTTACTCAACTCGACCGTATATATATATGCTTTTTTATGTTCGTTCGTGGATAACTTTGTCGTTTATGAACCGATTTTGATAATTCTTTTTTTCATTTCCAAGACATTTCCAAGGTGGCCCCATGATAAGGATATCAGGGTTTGATGGTGGAAGACCAGAGAAATCAAGAGGAACTTTCAAAAAATGTAGAGACGGCTACTGCATTTTTAAGTTTTTCATTAGGAATTTATTTCTGACAGTATCTATTCATTAAATAGCTAGCGAAATTTAGTTGTGCTGTTTAAAAAAAAAAGTTTTTGACTAACCATTTCAGGATTATATGCATTATTGCCTACCATATTTATTGAGGCAGACTGGAAGCTGAACCCAACATACACGGGAAAAGGCTAGACAGATGATGATGATTATCTTAGTTATTTATTTTCAAGAAGGTTTAGTTAGGTGTGTAGTAAGCCGATATTTAGAGCATTTATTTAAAAACTATGATTAAACCTAAGTGCCGTTCAAACATCAAAAATGTTTGGTTAAACAGTCGTTAATCACGACTAACTTTTACTACTAAATAAAGAGACCAATATTCTATCAAGTCATATTTCATTATACCCATAACGATAACTATACCTTGTCATATACCTATGTATTTCATAAATTATAATGATTATACTAAGTTTATTCTGAACCCGACAGTAAGTATTTATAAAATGATGATTTTATGTCACATGAATATCATACAAATAAACGAATAAGAATAATATTGACATACTTACGGAAATATTTATAAACAAATAAAAAGTATAAAATATTGCCTACATAACTAGTTTTTTATAATAATATTTTTATACATAGGTATGAAGTTATTAATAACAAGCTCAGTTATTTAGAGATACTTATACGCTTCTGGATTTAACGATAAGGTTTTTATTACTAAGTTTAACTATTTATTTTTATTCAGGGTAGCATTGACACTCAACCTGTTACCTCGGGTTCATAATCTACGAACACTGTTCAGATCTAGAACTATTTAATTTGGAGTGTGTAGTCGTAGAAGATTTCCACCTCTTTTTGATGGACTGTGTCCGGTACGATTCTGATAGAAATGATTTGGATGAGGTTGGACAGACTTGAAGTAGGCACATTTCATTATCCGTGCGCAGTTTCTGGACCTGCCATCGGACGCGTCCCCAGGTGGCGGATAGGGGAACGGCCCCCAGATATGGGGGTTACCGGTTTACCGGCGCGGACCAAAACCAGAAGTGGGGACCGCTTCGGCGGTCACGCGCGGCGGGTCGGCCACCACTCCAGGTGGCTGACGTGACCTGGACTCCGGGTCACCGTCGGGCAACCCGGTCTCCTCACTGAGAGGAGCTGGGGGCCCCGTTTGCCTTCGGGCAAACGAGTGGGGCTAAGAGGAAGGACACCTCGCTAAAAAACCCGTGGCTGCTGCGTCTTCTCGCACACGGAGACGTGACCAGCCGGGCCCCTCCCTATGGAGGGCCCACTGTGGGCCTGCCTTCGGGCAGGAATCGCCGGCGGGGTTGTGGACGGCAGGCTTGCTACATCCCATGACCCCGCCACTAAGGCGATGTCGGTGTGCCGCTGTTGGGTTTAGTGGGTATTCCTGGCTACAGAGCTGGGCGAGTCCCACACACGCCCTTCGGGGTATGGTGCGTAAATGCATTCCCACAGCGTCAAAAAAAAAAAAAAAAAAAAAAAAAAAAAAAAAAAAAAAAAAAAGGCACATTTCATTAAATCCTGGCTCAGTCATATGGCGATGATACGAACAGTCTGTTTAGGTTCATGGTCCAAATAACAGAAATGTGTATTTAGGGTACGACGGGACTGACATATCTACGCATTGCGAATATAAATGCCTCTAAATAAAAATGTAATTTTAGTTTATACATAACAAAAATCCTTTGACACTACTTAGAGTGGGTAGCTTTTATCGCGTTCTGTGATCTCCTCCTGGCAACCTTGGAATGAAAGTGATTGCGTGGACATAAAATAGGGTTGGCGTTTGGCGCAATATTATGATAGACTTAAATATGAATATAATCTGTAGACCCTCTGCATAGTATAGGCGTACTATTATGAATGTATTAAAAAGTTGTATTTTCTTTTGTTTTATTCCGTACGGAGAAACGTATTTTTGTTTACTTAACATATTTTTGTTTTTTCAATTCCATCTGGTAATACCTATGTGCACAAATAAATAAGTTTGAATTTGGAGTATATCGGAGTGCATCGGTACCGGTATTCGGAGTACATCGATTTTTACAACTTGTAAGATGTATTTTGTAAAGTTTTTTTTTAAGCTATTGCATAGCTTCTATCGCGGGCCTTGAGCGCGGGGACCGAATCCAGAAATTCCGTAACGAAAAAACCTCACGCTCCCCACTCCGACGGGCACGGAGGTGTGGCTTGAAGGCCGTACATCGTCTAACGTCGTTTCAGTTCGGCAGTCTTCGGCACGGTATGTTTGTGTGCGTGCGACTACATCTTTTGAAAACAATTTATAGATTTTCAAAAAGAGCATGCATATTGCAGGGCGCGAACTCAGTTCTACACACTTGCCATGTTAGTGATAGTCGCGATGTGCTAAACTTGCGACTAATTTTCTCTCTGAAATAGGTCTTCTATAGAGATATGTCATAGACGTCATCGACGTTGTCATGGCTACCTTAAAAACTTTTCATATAATTAATTATTAAGTACTTTTATTCAAATTAATTTAGTATGGCCTACAAATAGTTATGGTAGCAATTTACATTTCTCCGAATCCAAAATTGGACGAGGTAGAGCATTTTATTCATCGCACTTGAGTACACTGAAGAAGGCTCGAAAATACTTGGTACAAATGGTAATAAATTTCCACTTATCTTGGCTGGCGATTTCAACATTAACTTCGCTGATAAAAAATCAGAGCGGTTGACAACTTTTCTATCAAAAACATTGAATTTGAAAATGAATAATGATCCACAAGAGTCCACAACAAAATATGGGACCACCATTGACGCGGTATTTTCTAGGTATTTAGAGGATATTAAGTCGCAAACTTATGTTTCTTATTTCAGTTATCATAAACCTATAGTTTCAATGATAAATATTCCTGAATAACCAACAGCTACTGTAAGGTAATAAAACCCACATGTATTGTAAAATAATAAAAATATTTTAAATAATATTAACTTTTTATTTATTTAATAAAAGAAAAATTTGTTTTCTTATCGGTCACCACGCTCAAAAAGTGTAACTTGAATTAATATCAAAGAAAAAGAAATACTGCATAAATAAAATAAATAAATAATTATAATTGCATAAATTGATACAAAATGCTATGCAATAGCTTTACCGCGGCAGTCCCCGAGTGCCACATGTCTTTTTTTTTAATTATTATAAACTAGTGCTTGACTACAATGCCACCTGATGGTAAGCAGTGATGCAATCGTTGATGATAAAGCACGCTAGTTTATGAAGAGCCTATTTATTAAAAAAAAAAACTGAATAGGAAAGAATACGGCTGTTGAGCGAGGTGATGCAATGTTTAACCCAACAATACGACCAACGATGCTGCGCCAAAGGGAGATTGATTTGGAAACTACCCACGATCAAACTCCCGACACATCAACATTTGGCGCATCGTACCCGGCACACATTGCAACACAACTGCTCAGACCCATCCTCCGTACGACTTTACCAGACACCATGCCGGAACACGAAACGTGGTCGCTCACAATGGGCCTCATACGAAGGCTCAGTGTCACACAAAGGGCAATGGAAAGAGCTATGCTCGGAGTTTCTCTGCGTAATCGAAGCAGAAATGAGGACATCCGCAGAAGAACCAAAGTCACCAACATAGCTCTGCGAGTCGATTAAGTGGCAGTGGGCAGGGCACATTACTCGTAGAACCGATGGCCGATGGGGCAGTAAGGTTCTGGAGTGGCGGCCACGTACTGGAAGACGCAGCGTAGGGAGACCCCCAACAAGGTGGACCGATGATCTGGTGAAGGTCACGGGAAGCCGATGGATGCGGGCAGCACACGACCCGTCAGCGCGGAAAGCCTTGGAGGAGGCCTTTGTCCAGCAGTGGATCTATAGGCTGAAGAAAAATGCCGGAACACGACGAATCCTTGACGGCAAGACTTTGTCTGGTAGGTGTAATTTCTGTCGGCAGCCGACATTATGGCCTACCATAAAAGGACAATGTCAACTCTCCATAGTAACTTTGGCTCAATATTAATTTGTTGCGTGCAGTGAATATTCTTACGTTTTTTTGTGTGGTTTAATGTCAAAAGTATGTTTGTGATTTCCATTTTTAAATTTAACTTGTAAGAAAGAAGTTATTCAGACATTTTAAATTGGAGGTTATGTATTTCTACGCAGTGAAAATTAAAGAACAAATAAACTGATAAATAGTTTTATTCTTTTTTACCATAATCATTCATTATCATCATCATCAATTTCATTATCAAATTCGATTAACAATTCATCAAGAAACTGTGCAGGGGGTTCAATATTGTTTTGGTGTCGAGCCCACCCTAAATACCATAAAATGGTCATAATGTGGGAACAGCATCCCACAGTTCGTTTGCCTACCTTACAATTGCAATAATATTGACTTATTGCCTCTCTCCCATTTAAATTATTATCAATCAAAACATACACAAAATATTCTTTCCTTCTTATATGGCGACTTTGAATTTTCGCTCTTAAAAGCCAAGAGCTTTGAGAGAGAGACAATTGTTCTCTTAGATTACCGATTGATGCCTCCCTACACACTTCTATCTTATATTGGCCACTAAAACGGATGTGCTCACCATAGTAAGATCGAGCTTGACGGAGTTGGTAGGTACCACAAGCTATTAAAATCAAATCATGAAATTCTAGCTGGGGAAACTCAGCGACATTGCTGTTATCAACATTTATATTTGAGAAGTGTGTCCTTCTTCTAGTATAATTATTTTGTTTGATTGTATTAGTTTGGAACATTTTTTGTTGGATGATTTTTAGTGTAGTAGAGTGGTAGATTTTTGAGCAGCATCAAACCTGTCTGTGAGTGGTGGTCAACTATTGATTAGGGCAGCAGCGCTTTATAAAAGTAAATCATGACATGTGGTGAAGCTCTGTTGTTGAGCTTGTGTCGGAATATTTTAAACAGCTGTTAAAAATCCCATTCATAACTTCAATCACCCCATCTGCAGATAGTAACAGCTCGAGTTTTGCATACTTGTGTTGATACAGCAGAGGCTGTTGAAGGTTGATAAATACTTGATGATATAGGGTGTTTAAGGTCCGTTGAACAAAACGGTAACTTCTTTGCCAACATGGGTGACATATTACTTTACTATCTGTTGATCTGAGCTGTAACAAAAACAAAAATATCTTATTGCAATCAGAATAATACATATCAACCAGCAGCAACACATACAATCATTGAAAGATATTGCTTACCTGTAGTGGTGGAATCTATTGCTCTATCACGCATCTGACAGTGTATTCTCTTTCTAAATGAGACCTACACGCAATGGATAACCGCAACCAAAACAAATATTTCGATGCAGAATGGATTCAGTTGGGACATGCTGCTTGTTCAATTCATAACCAACCGTAATAACAAACAACACTGTCATTTGGAATCTAAAACAAACAAAATACAGTTATGTTACAATTCAACATTTAGCTCGGCTAAAATAGTTTACATTCTGTTAATATGAATCGTACTTTACCTCAGAAAGTGAAGTCCATTCCCGTAACAATGAACAATTAAATTCGAAAAAAAAATCAACCGAACAGTATACTCCGACAACAACACAAGATGTGTCAATGTCAGACTGTCAGTTTAGACACGCGTGCAGGGTTGCTATTACAAGATTATTATGTAATCGATCGCAGATGAAAAATCGATTTCTAATCATCTATAAAACTATTAACTGTAAAATAGGACGAAAATATAAACAAGAAAGAGAATAATGAGGTGGTAAATAAAAAGTAGAGTATTTTTTTTTATTTAGAATTATCTAAATAACAAAAAATATTTTTAAAATACAATTATCGATTACAGCGGCAGGAATTTATTTATTTAGCGTAATCGATTAAAGTGGCAAGATTGGCAACATTTTTTTTATTTAAATCAGGAATATAAGAACTGAAATTAATTACTTATTAAAATGATTTTTTATTGGATAAGATCCCGTAAAATACTAAACATATTTCTTTAATTTTGTATTTTATATTTAAATTATAGGAGGTAAGAACTTTGTGAATTCGTGAGTTTAATTATAAAAGTTGTGTAGGCCGAAAGTTGACATTCTCCTTTCATCTTTACTTTTAAAATAATTTCTCTAAATGATGATGAAAACGGTATCCTTTGCGTAGTTTAGAAGAACATCGAAGTCACACAACAGACAGTCACAAAAGACGTATTATAGGAATGTATATATTATTTTTATTTTCTGCGAGTGCTTGGATATTATATGTTGATCATTTAAATTTGCATGAATATTTGGGAGCGTAATTATACCTAAAATATAAATCAATACTACCTATATTGCGTTCGCAATTCAGTTGCCAGACATAACTTGAAAAAATAGTTTTATTTCCCACAAAATAGATTCCTACATTTTAATTTAACTTTTGGCACGGTTAGCAATAAATATCAAAAAGTACATTATTTAAGAAATTTGTAATAGAAGCTATAAGTTGTTTATTAAATGTATCTCCGGTTCCAATTTTAATGGAAAATTTCGTTGAGTAATTATGAATCCGAAAACTAAAGTCTTAAACGACTTTTGTTGCACTTGCGACTGTTGTACACCGCACAAATCCGCTGTTCTACCATTAACGAAGACGCATTCTAAAATATGATCCGCATAGATACGTAATGTACTTTACATTCCTATTCGCACAAACACTCAGAGGGGATGATAAACACTCTAAAATGTACAAACATCGACTCTCACCCACAGAAGGAGATCCAAGTCCCCAACAAAGGAATGTTCCTTAAAAATATCGATAGATTTAGGACACAAAAGGCGTAAGGGACATTAGGGCTACCGTCGTCTACGCCCATTCGACCCCAAGCTATCAATATGCTGTGAACTACATAAACAAATATTCAGCTCAAAGGAGTATGAACATCAAATACTTTTACATTAACATCTCCATGGTTTTGTTTACGTTCGTCGACAGTGTTTTCTAATAAATTTTAATGTCCTCTTTTATGTTTCGAGGATAGGCGAACATTGGCGGGATCGTGTGTCTTAATTATTTAACTATTAACAAATTATCTGTCATTATTTATAGATCCTATTATTATTATTAAGTTAAATATAATTATTAGTTAGTTATGAAAGGGGAAAGAAAATTTAATTACCAAATACATTTATGTAAACTACAAATGTGAAATAAATTAAATTTGTTTTCCTCAGGTAATTCAGTTTAAATTTCCATATTCAAAAATTTAACCTGAAAGTATATTTATAAATTTCAATTTTAATTAACTTTCCCTACGCTGCTATATTTCTAATTTACTAATCAAAAATTTTAATCTGGCATATAGCGGTAACATGTTTCCCTAGAGTAATCACTCGTCCATGGTTCAGCCTAAAATCAGTAGAAAGCCTTTAAACCCAGAACATTTAGGTATGAATATGACCCTTGGCAATTTTAGGTTAAGTTTATCTAACCCCACTTCTTACCAAATCTGGATGTAGTAGGCAGGGTTAATATTGATAGGGTTAATATCAAAGTTGCTGCGTCTATGCGAGTTTGAGTTTAGCTTGTTTCTCTTGATTTATACAAATTAGTTTAGAAACTACGTGACTAGTTATAATTTAGGCTTTTCCGCTTTGTTTTCCTAAAGCGAGGCATAGTAGGAAACTCCTTAACCAAAATAGAGCCCTAAACGAGTATTATTTTTTTTTCTAAACTGAAAGATATTCTTTACACGTTTCTCCATATTGTGATAATTTGAACTACGATAAATTTTGTAGAATAACATACCACAATATAATGCTCTACACGACAGGCCGCAGATAACGCGTCTCAGCGCGTAAATTTTTACATAGGTGCTACTACAATTAAAACGCGTTGCCGTGGGGAATTAAAAGTTCATTTCTCGAGTCCTGTTGCGTGGTGCGTTGTAATGTGCTTTGTAGAAATGTATAAAACTCCTTTGAAAATAGCCATTCTCGTGACTTTGTTCGCTTGTAGCATCTCTTTATTCGATTCGCCAGTGAAAGTCTCAACAATATCGGTCCAGCCGTTTCGAGGATTAACCGAAAAATACGGCATTTAATACAAAAACAGAAAAGTGTGTGTTTTTGTATTAAATGCCGTATATAAAAAATATCGATTTAGTGAAAAGTTGCTATACTGACAAAGCAAATAGGCACTTCAATTTTATTTATTTGTAGTATTATAATTATATTGATGTTAAATAAGTAATCTGTTATGTGTAAACATTTATCTCTAACCTTTTTCGATTCCACAATCTCAGTCGTATCATATGTAAACCTGAAAATCCCTAGTTAATTAAAACTCGGCTACTTCTAAAATACACGTGTACAAAAAAGGAGCAAAATATTAACCTCTCCTTAATTTACTGCTGTTATTTTAAATGTTTATCCTTGTTCCGACGCTCGGTAAACACAATCATATTTGTTTTTATTGTACATTTATTTATTTACGAAAGTAATTTCGTTTAAAAATACGTGTCTAAACCACGCTATGGGAAACATAAAACAAAACGTTTTGTAATTTGAATACCGAACTGAAGCAGTATAAATGCATGGCTAAGTAGACTTTAAACGAAATTCTTTCACTAAATTGGGTAAAAGACTTCCAATTTCTTGAATAAACCGTTCTTACTCAACAATCATGAGGAGTAGACCCTCATATATCTTGCGCTTTATTATATCGGAGCGGGTTCTCTTACTATGCAAGTCTGAAGGTGCCGTAAATATACAACAACAAACGCCTCATTGGTAACGTTTAGGGGCAATTCCGACCAATAAAGCAGCGTGCGTGGGTTGGATAAAACGACCACTAACACCTGATCTCAAGAACTCTTCTATTCTTCTCTATATTCTTCAGTTATGCAGGTCATTTTTAACTGGTTACTTGCTATCGGAGGCGATTGAGCCGCGAATATCCGAATACGTGGGAGTTATTATTTTAATAATATAAGTCCGTTTCTGGAGCAGTTTTGTCGTTCCATTGTTGTGAGAAACACTTAAAATACCTTAAACAGCTTTGCAACATTGTGAAACTGTCCTAAAAGGAATACGAATACATGTGTGAGTTTAAGCAATTCAAAAAGGACGTATGTTTTGGGTAGTTGAAGGCTTAACTGATTCTAAGTACAGACATTTGTCCCTTTTACAGAAACTACATAATATACGAATTGATTTTATCTTGAATATTAAGGCCACATGGTTAGCACTCAGAACTTGCTAAAGATCTGTAGGGTGTTCAGTGAGTATACTAGGTGTTAAACTCAGAGATTACATTCATCATTTCAGCCGAAAGACGTCCACTACTGGACGTAGGCCTCCCCAAGGATCTCCACAACGACCGGTCCTGCGCCTCTCGCATCCAGCGGTTTCCTGCGACCTTCACCAAGTCGTCGGTCCGCCTTATCAAAGGCTTACCCAAGCTGCGTCTTCCGGTGTGTGGTCGCCACTCGAGAACCCGAGACTATATTAGGAACCCTTTAATTCGTTCCAAAAAACAAATAGCGCACGCTGGTCGTACAACTATTGGACTGAAGTGGAATTGTGCTGACAACATGGCAAGTTTGAGCAGCATAGAAAAACCACCACTTAGTGGGCCCTTAATAACAGAAAAAGACAGCGTAACAGGCCAAGAAAGATCTGATGGAAAAGTGATAAGAGGGAATGGGATTTTCTCTAATAAAAAGGGGACGGCTTTGCCATACAAAGCCTCTGTTGTTCATACAGATACAGGCATATAATAATAATAAAAATCAGGCACACACCAATTCTCACAGCGAATACAAGAAAAGATTGCTTGTAAAAATAAGATGAATGTATGAGTCTTAAAACTATGGACTATATACTTGACTGAAATTTATTATTCTTAAGTGATATTGTCCTGGGTTTTCAGGTATTGTCAATAAGTTGGATGATCCATTCAGAAATTCTCGATTTCTGGCGGCCAATGAGGGTACTTAAGCTCGCTTTGTCAAGGAACTTGTAACTACAACACAAAAGTGCAAATTACGCCCTTCATATTTATTTCATTTATTTTTTCTTTCTATAACCTTAGAAGCAAAACATATTTGCATGTTGCAAAACAAGGAAAAATAAATGTCAATATAAGTGCTAAGATATGATTGACACTTTATTCAAGAAATACCAATATCAATGCAGATAAGACATATTATCTACCACGTGAACAATTGGAACGTGATACAGACATACCCAAAGTTTGTATCCAACGAATTTGTATTGAATACCATCTGCATAAATCTTGAGCATTCGATCTGCTTGAAATCCAGTTATCTGTCCTTTAGGCTGTTACCTTAACTCTGTTGAACATGGCTTCCAACAATTCGAACGATGGATGGGGAATATTGCCTGTTCTAAAAGTGTCAAGTGTTAAATTAGTGTCAAGTGTTAAAAGTTAGGACAAGCCAAAAACAGGCGCTTTACCATGTGTAAATTATTTCATAGGCATTGCTTTTAAAACATTGAAGGAAGGAGGAGGCAGGGGGCTCGGTGGTAGGCCATAACTTCGACTTCAGGCTGAAGTTACCACCCACCAGACAAAGTCTTACCGCCAAGTGATTCGTCATGTTCCGGCTTGATGTCTGGTGAAGCCGTACGGAGGACGGGTCTCAGCAGTTGTGTTGCGATGTGTGCCGGGTACGATGCGCCTAATGTTGTTGTGTCGGGAGTTTGGTTGTCGAAGGTTTCCAGATCAATCTCGCTCTAAGTTTAACATTGTATCACCTCGCTCAACTGCTGTCTTCCTTCCTATTCACTCAGTTTTTTTAAAGTGAATAGGCTCTTAATAAACTAGCACGCTTTACTATCAACGATTGCATCACTGCTTACCATCAGGCGGGATCGCGGTCATGCGCTAGTTTATACTTTAAAACTAAGGCGGACTCGCGCACAAAGGACTTCGTACAAACCTAATAGAAAGATTGTGTTGCAGCTTAAGGCAAAGTTATTATAGAAGTATATGATATGCATTTCAATTTAATAACTAAGTAAAGGGTTAGCAAGTTAAAAATTACTAAAAACTTTTTTAATATATGATGTAACATGGATGTAACTAAATATATACGGTTTACGCAACTTTTGTTTTAGACAGGTGACCTGAGTATTTGATACAAATTCCAGCTTACCAGATACCTCCACACGGACCTGAGCAAAAGGGTCTTGACAGACAGATAGATGGACGGACAACAAAGTGATCGTGTAAGGATTTCGTATATCCTTTCGAGGTACGCAACCCTAAAATTTAAGAAATATACCATTTAGGAACTCACACTAGGCCCACGTTGTCGATTATAGTCCACTTCCGCTCACAGAGAAGCCTTCTTCTTCATTTTATAGATGTCCACTGCTGGCAAAAGTTCTTTTTTTTTTGTTTAGGATGGGAAATCATCAGATAACTTCTCCCGCTCTGGGCGGAGCGGAAGGGCATGTCAAACTTTTACTGACTAAAATCTACCTGTGTCTCTTCACATGTCTATGCACCAGGTCCACGGTTTATTTTTTAACTAACCTGCAACCCTGACTCAGTAGGCATCGGTCTTCGTGGACCCCGTTACGATGTGCTGACATCTCTTTGAGGCGCGCGTGAAACACAACGCGCCGTCGGCTCGGGCCTGGTCCTTACCGGACGACGAGCTGCCCACTGCTCATCGCCCGCAGGCTCGCGCCTACGGTGGTTGATGGGAGTTCGATGTCGTCTCCCGACCAGGGCGTCTCCTGCGGCGGCTAGTGGCGTGAGCGCTGAAATTCCCGCTGCCTCAGGCGCTCCACCTCTTCCTTTACCAGCATCACTACTTCGCAGAAGGAAAAGCCTCCCCTAAGGCTTTCCACAATGCCCGGTCTTGTGCTACCCGCATCCATCGGCTTCCCGCGACCCTTCACCAGGTCTTCGTTCCACATTGTTGGGGGCCTCCCTACGCTGCGACTTCCGATTCAGAGAAGCCTAGCAGTGGGAAAATTATGACATGATTATGCTCGACAAACGTCAACCATATCTTAGCTGCTGCAATCTGCTGCGATGGTGATTATTAAAGTTTTCTTTGTCGCGTTAGTTATTTTTTTATGCCCTACTGCTGTGCAAACACGTCTCCTTTCCATACAAATTGGTCTATAATAGAAAAAAATAGGGATGAATATGTTAGTGCTAAACTACTCAGGGCTCATTTTACCAATATCACAACTATTTTATCAGTTTAACAAATTCTACAAACTGACAGTTGAAGTATGGAAAAACTGTCAAAATACAAAATTTATTGTCAGGATAACACTTGTACTAGGTATATAAATTTATGTCCATGTTTTTGGCATAATATCAAAGTTAAACAAAAATATAGAGGTATATAACTGAACAGAAATAGGTATAATAGAATGTGGTGGCCATTCTATGCTAAAACAACATCACAGGTCATACGCCTATCACTATTGGCATTTTGTTTATCCTATAAACATACCGTGTCTACATACTGTGTCCAGCTATTACCCAAATTTGGGTATCGAACCAATCCCACATATCAATGAAGCATCCATCACAACAATTAAGCTTAACACACCGCCCATACTTCACTAAAATAACAAGTCATACAAATAAAATTTTGTTACACGATTCACCGCAAAAAGCGTCCGTTTGTTGATTGAAAACGGGCGTATTGAATAATCCATTAAATCGTTACGTTAGAGTTTTGACAGATGACGTACGAGGCTGCCATCCTGTGACTGATGCGTGACCTGGGGCTTGTACCAGTTTACTATTTGTTCAGAAAATTCATACGCGACTCGATTCGAAATCAAAAGGTATGGAATACGCATGCTGATAATTTTTACTTTGAAATATTGTGAATGAACAGCAGGCAAAGGTAACGCACATTAATCTTTATTAAATCCGATTTAATGAAGAGTAACGCGTATAATAACAAAAAAAGCGTTGCTTAAACTGATATTAATACTGAAAAACATTATTTATTATTAATTAATTAGCCATTAATCGAAGAATTCTTTATTGGAAGGACAAAAAGTAGGCTTTAGCCCAGAAGGCGGATATTAATGGCTGTGGAAATAATATACTAAAATTTTTATTAAATTAATCAGTCTTCACATAAGACAATCTATTTTAATATAAAATTAGAGAGGTAGAGAAAATGCTGTAAATATGAAAAACACTACTTCATAACATTTAATTTAGAGAAAATGAGTATAAAAATCAAAATAATCATTAATTGTCGCCGAAATTCGTCTCCATATTTCCGAAGAGAATTTTTAACATTTTTACGATTGCCCAAATATCTTTTTGAAGAAAAATCTTAAGATGTCAATTGAATTTCATCAATCAATTGAGCTCGGATTTTTAATCATAGTCTTTTGTCAAAGTTTTTTGTAGATAGATTTCCATTTCATACCAGCTGCTTCTTCGAATTTAGTCCATTTTTCTAACAAAAATACTTCTGTGAAAAAAATGTTGATTATCGCTACAAGGTCAGCAATTTAACATTTTTATTACAGCTCGTTAGCACTTTGAATGACCTTGAAAGATATAAAAAGTATAATAAATTGATTCCATTAAACAAAAGTAGCAAAAGGTATTGATATATATTGCCAGCGGCGGTGTTTCCTTCGGACTACATTTTGAGTGTCTTCAAGGCTAGAGAGGATAGGCTCTTAATAAACTTAGACTTTGCCATCAACGATTGCATCACTGCTTACCATCAGGCGGGATTGCGGTCAAGCGCTAGTTTATAATAAGATTTATAGACCGTGTAGAAGAAATCCGACCCCATAGAATTTAAAAAATATATTTTTGTAACCTACTGAGTTAATATATCTGTGAACGGACTGTAAGATGTAAACCTACTTACAGAAAAAAAGAGCATTTACACTTCAATAGACGTGGTGGCCTAGTGTTTAAAACACCAGCGTAACAAGTATGAGTGTGCGGGTTCGATTCCAGGTCAGGCAAGTACCAATGTAGCTTTTCTAAAGTTATATGCAGTATGTTAAGAAAACCCTGTCCGACCCGTGAAGGTGTTGTTAGGTATCGATAACTGATTCTACTAATGAATACAAAACCGATCTAAACTTAAAAAAAAATCCCCCTAGAAAATAAATATTATTTCGCAAAAAAAGGTAACTTAATAAATGTGCGTAAGCACCCTTCCGCGGGCGGCGGGCGGCAGGGTACTCGGCACGTGGTCGCATCGCTATTCGCTCATAATAATACCGGTGTTGTTACTTTTTTTTTAAATTACCAAATTTCGGGGAAGTTGGAATTAATTCGCGGGAAAATAAGATTATTTCAAAATTCATTTGTATTGGTACTATGATGATTACGTAAAATTTTATATTATATTTGGCCATGTGTTTACCTAACCTTTATTATCCTTATGGGTCGGACAGGGTTTTCTTAACATTCTGTATATGTACTTACTAAGTATATCTTGGACACCAATGACTGATTAAAAGGTGAAGGAAAGCATCTTGAGGTAACCTCGACTTTAAGTTGGAAATCGCTAACCCGCATTGAGCATGCGTGGAGATTACGCTCAATCCTTCTTTGTATGACAGGATACCTATGCCTAGCAGTGGAACGATAAAAAAGGTTGATGATGACACATCAACAGTAATATAAAAAAAAACAAATTGAGAACGGAGTTCTTTAGAAGATACCTCGTTCGTGTAGTGAAGATCAAAGGCATGAATGAACAGTTTTCTTAGTTTCGATTGCTTTGTTCATAAATACCGTTAGTAAGGGAATCAACATTGATGTAACCGAAATCTGTCAGTCGCGCACATGTATGCAAATCTCACACCCGCTCTGTACCACGGTATGCAAATGTTATGCATTACTCGCATCAATGAATATCACTCTTCCTGCCTAACATATAGCTTTAGAGCGAGATAGAAGACTTAATGCTTATTTTACGTTTAGAATGTATTTGATATGGTAATGACGTTTAGTTTGAGAACTGCTTACCTATACACGATCTTCACCTATGACACTATTAAGCTCTGCCTTTGTCATGTCGCTATCTTCTTTGATACGATTTTATCAGAACACGATAATGTTGGAGCAGATGTCGAGAGCCAGTTGTATAGTTTCCTTATCTGTTAACATGAAACACACGGGAAACCTTTTCTCATTTAAGGTAGTAAAAAGTTTATAGTTTTTGTCTGGTGAAGGGTTACTTAGAAGGCTTTCGGTTCAGAATTTTATTACTGGTTTTACTTTTCTCCTCTGATGGTAATTTAATTTTTTTCGTTGACTTTGTATATATACTAGATTTTATATATCATTATATTATATACATAAAATATTAGTTTTTTTATGTATCAGTAGATATATGAACAATCAAATATTTATTAGATAACATACCATGTCCCACTGCCCGTAATAAACCACGCTGGAACAGTGTTGGTTTGTTGATGTCATATATGTTTTGGTTCTTGGACGTGTTCAAATCCGAATTCCTTTCGATGTTTTCCTTCACAGTTTTGAGAGTAATTACTGTGTTGAGATGATTTAAACAAAATAATAACAACTAATAGGTCGTGGTGGCCTAGTGGTTAAAACACCAGCCTCTCAAGTATGAGGGTTCGACTTCGATTCCGGGATCTCAGCTTCTAAAGTTATATGTAGTTTCTAAGTACATATATCTTGGACACCAATGACTGATTAAAAGGTGAAGGAAGACATCTTGAGGTAACCTGGACTTTTAAGTATGAAATCGCCAACACGCATTGAGCAAGCGTGGTGATTACGCTCAATCCTTCTCTGTATGGGAGTATACCTGTGCCTAGCAGTGGGACGATAAAAATGTTGATAATGAATACGTACTCATAAGCTGTTGCTGGTACCACTGGGCTGTTACCGCACTGCTCTAACTAAGAGGAGGTCAGTGTCCCAACAATGGGAACCTTTAAATGCAGTTTATTACTAGCTTAACAACTTTTATTAGAGCACATTATTAGGTACGAAAATGAGGAGATCCGTAGAAGAACCAAAGTCACCGACATAGCTCTTCGAGTCGCTAAACTTAAGTGGCAGTGGGGCAGGGCACATTACTCGTAGAACCGATGCCCGATGGGGCAGTAAGGTTCTGGAGTGGCGGCCACGTACTGGAAGACGCAGCGTAGGGAGGCCCCCAACAAGGTGGTCCGATGACCTGGTGAAGGTCGCGGAAAGCCGATGGATGCGGGCAGCACAAGACCGGTCATCGTGGAAAGCCTTGGGGGAAACCTTTGTCCAGCAGTGGACATCTATAGGCTGAAGAAGAAAAGCATAAATCTCAACATTTTTATAAATCACATTATGGCAACAATTTCAGTATTTACTCTGCAACCTACTTACCGAACAACGAAACATCCCGAAAACACACATACAACACCGCAAACTAACAAAACTAATTCCGCACAACTAACATAAGTGATGTTTTCAAAAGTTTGCCATATTAGTATTGAGAGGCAACAATACACAGTATGAAATTTGCGGCTATCGGTATAAAGTACCGTAGCGCATCCGGTACATAACGAAGAAAAACACTATTTCACACGTTCCTTACTTGGTAAGTGCAACGATGCTTCTAAAGTTTGCCATTGGACGCGTTAAAGATGCAAATGCCACCAGCGTATGGTATACGATAAGGTAGTAAATAGACGTTACTACCTTATCGTATAACATACGCTGGCTTTTAAAAGTAAGTGTAAGTGGAAAACCGAAGTTGAAGTTAAGCTGTTATCATTTGGTTTGAGTTACGGCTTTTTGATAGGCCGTGTATTAGTTTTCTTGCTAATCTGAGTGAGAGAAAAATATGATAGCAGTACGTAAAAATAATAATCAGACAGTATGGCGATTAGTTTTTTTTTAACCTTTCCTGGCTAAACTTTTCCCAACTATCGAGGTTGGCTTGCAATCTTACTGGATGCAACTCAATACCAGTGTTTATTATTGTATTGTATATCTGTTTTTTTTTTTTGTTTTGGATAGGAAATCTTTAATTGCGCAGAGCGGGAGAGGTCTCCCGCTCTGGATGGAGCGAAAGGTCGTGTTAGACTTTTATTGACGATTGCAGGAACACGGGTGGGTTACCTGTGTTCCTGCACTAGCCTGTGCGCCAGGGCCACAGTTTCTCTTATGACCAACTTGCAATCCTGACCCAGGCATCGGTCTTCGTGAACCCCGTCACGATGTGCTGACATCTCTTTGAGCCGCTCTTGAAATACAACGCGCTGTCGACCCGGGCATGGACCTTAGCAGGCCCGCATCTACGTTGGCCGGGAGCTCGTTGTTGTCTCCCGACCAGGGCGTCTCCTGCGGTGGCTAGAGGCGTGAAGGCCCTGGGATTCCCGCTCCATCACGCGCTTCGCCTCCTCCTTTGCCAGCTTCTATAAAATATATCTTTATATATATGTATAATTCTGCTGTACGTGTGTATGTCATTGAACTCCTCCTAAACGGTTTGATCGATGCAAATGATTTTTTCTGTATGCGTTTGAGTGGCGCCTTGGAGGGTTTAGATTCACAAATCAGCCCGGCAGATGGCGCTGATTGCTTGAAAAAGTATGTGATCTCTGAAACGTTGTTTCGACTTCTCTTACAGTTTTGTGCTACCCTGGTAACTTGCACCTCTACAAACTAGGGACAATAAAAGTCCTTCCATGTAATAATATAAAAACTGCATTTTTTTTTTATTTTTAGAGATTATAAATACTTCTTATCACCGCTGTATACAACGCAAATGAGCTATATAAAATTTAATTGCTTGTTTTGATCGCAATTTTTTTTGGTTTTTCTAAATCTGAACTAATATAATGATTTTTTATTTTATGAAGTATGTTTGTTTGTGCTTTACGATAAAACAGTTGAAAAGATTTAAATGAATTTGTCATATGGGTAGAACGTCACGTATCCTGGGCATGTTCTACCCATGTGATAAGTCTTATGCAGGTGAAACTGTAGGGTCCAGTTAGTACTTGCATTTTTAAGTAGGTTTTTATTTTAGTATTAATTATTATTTATACTTAAACGCGCGCTGGAATTCAAAGAATCAGGTATAGGTATTTTATAACGATAAACTTTAACAAGTTTTGGTAATCATCAATAAAATACTATAATGTGTTATTTAAAACTAATAAAACAAAAAGAGTCTTTTTATAGCTCGATGAAACATGAAATAAACAAATAAAAATATCGATTAACGGCTATCAATGTTGAGGTGTTTAGATATTTTCTCATGTTAAACGTATTTTATTCAGAATTGCTTGTACTAATAGTAAATAAAACAGCCTCCAACGTTTCACTTGATCTGAATTAGATAAACTGACGTATTTTTTCTCTTTTACGGCCCTATATTTTTTTATCGCCATCGATATCGATATTTTATTTTTTTAATGGAAGACATTTACGATCAAATTAGTAATTTAAATTACATCCAAGGTTGACTTCAGAATACAACTGATCTTTATGAGATTTTCCAAGATCATATATCGCAAATGGTTACCCATTTTAAAATATGCATTTTGCATAGGTATTTTAGAGTTTATTTAATCTAGATTTTTTGATAGCCTCCGTGGCGTAGCCGTGGCGAACACGGCCACAGCGCAAGGAGGCGCGGGTTCGATCCCCGCGCAGTGTAAATATTTGTATGCAAGAATATGAATAATTGCACTGGTCTGGTCGTGCCTCGAAAAGTACGTTAAGCCATTGGTCCCGATTACTATACGAACATCTAGTGTCAGTCATTACAGGTTGTTGGAGCCCTCAAAAGTCCAACAATTGGTCTAATTGCAATGCTTCGATATCGCTTTCGGATTGTGGAGGTCAGACGGCAAATGCTTCACGGTTTTTTTTTAATAATTATAAACTAGCGCTTGACCGCAATCGCGCCTGATGGTAAGTAGTGATGCGATCGTTGATGGTAAAGTGCGCTGGTTTATTAAAAACCTATTCACGATTGAGCGAATAGGAAGAAAGACGGCAGTTAAGCGAGGTGATGCAATGTTAAACCCAACATCACCACCAACGATGCTGCGCCAAAGGGAGATTGATTTGAAGACCCTCCACAACCAAACTCCCAACACAAAAACATTTGGCGCATCGTACCCGGCACACATCGCAACACAACTGCTCAGACCCGTCCTCAGTACGGCTTCACCAGACATCATGCCGGAACACGACAAATCGCTTGGCGGCAAGGCTTTGTCTGGTGGGTGGTAACTTCTACCCCAGACTCCAAAGCTGAAAAAGCTTCGGATGCGGCTGGGTGATGATGATTTGATCTAGATTTCGTATAAAGTTTATTGAATAGAATTTGAAACCGAATTATTTGGTTACGGTTTGATCTCTTCATTATTTTCTTGAACCTTTTTATTTAGGGTCAGCACATCATCAGCATTGTATCTAATAACTTCCCTGTTATAATAGTAACCCCTTTTCTATTTCAAAAATTCATTTTCAAATCACCTTTGTCTTTGTCAGAAAACGGAAATTGCGTTATGAAAGGCGAACAACCAGAAACCCTAGTACCGACTACCTTGTCAAGGAAACCAAAGACAATGACTTGTTTTCATATAAACCGCTATAGTACAATAGACATGAAATCAATGAACTGGCCTAACCAAAAACGGTACGTCCCAGGCCATGTAAGTGCGATCGAGTTACAACGAGGCACGACGAACATGTGCACACAATTTTACATACAATGTGGTGTGGGCGGAACTTACGGAGCATTTAGACAAGACTAGTCCATGTCGGGGGTAGTGCTTCACGCCAGTTTTGAGAAGAGTGATTCGCGATTTTTATTGGTTCTTGTTTTTTGATGAATGATGTGACCCTTGACCGTGTTTTTCTAGTTCAAAAATTTTGACGTGTGACACGCTTTGATTCGGAACTGACAGGTTTTTATCAATCCATTGTAAAATAATCTTTAACTTGGTTTCAATAGATAAATGAATTTTTTATTTGAAATATTAACCTCAAACAACATATATGTTTATATGTTGGTCTAATTTAACTGCCAAATACTACATATCCTATTTTTTTTTTTTGTTGGAATGGAAAATCATCAAATGACTTAACTTACTGACTTAATCATCAAATACTACATATCCTGATTTCTTGATTTAAGAAAATGCTACAAACAAACTGCCTTTACCATTAAATCTTTATCAATATCTCTTTCAAAGTGATTTATCTTTTGATTATTTGCAGTGAATGCGCGGGCGCCTGCAATGGCACGCATTTAACGGCTACATATCACTATCAGGTGGCAATGGACGTTGTGACGTCACCAAGGGTTGTTAGTAGTGCTTGTTACTAAGTGGACCTTTATGTACCTTTTAAAGCAGGATCTCAGTTGCGTTCGTTAAGTAAAAGTTTAATATGATGTGTTTGGGATTTCTTGGTGGTAAAATATGTATGATCACGGTATATGTAAGTCTAGTTTTAACTTAATAGTTCGTGGTATATATTACACACAAGTAGGTAAACAGCAAAACCTTTTTTTGTTGTTTTTTGTACTTTTTTGCGTCTGTTTATTACAAAAACAAAAAGGGAAAACTTATTTTTACTTTTCTCTTTTTGTTTCAAAGTTGACGTAATTTGTTTGTTGAAAAGCATTGTTCATGTATTCATTCATTTCAGCCGAGAGACGTCCACTGCTGGACATAGACCTCCCCCAAGGATCTCTACGACGACCGGCCTTGCGCCTCCTGTCTCCAGCGGTTTCCCGCGACCTTCACCAGGTCGTTGGTCCACCTTGTCGGGGGCCTACCCTCACTGCATCTTCCGGTGAGTGATCGCCACTCAAGAACCCGTGCTAGCTGCTTAAAATAAAATAAACTAACCCCACGTAAACATGAAATAATTTTCGCTTAATTTATTGCTACGGTAAATATTAGCTAAAGCTGACCCGTTCAGCTAATGGGTTTTAAATTGAATTAATATATGTTATGTCCCAGACTTAACTCTGTATATATATATGAAACTATTTTCCATCACCACTGCTTTCAAAACGGTGAAGGAAACTGGCATGTCCTAGAACCGGACGGTCTCCAAAGCCTAGAGCACAGGCGTAGAGTAGCCAGCGTTTCGGTTTTCTATAGGATGCATTTTGGGGAGTGTGCCAAGGAATCGCATGATTTAATTCCCCCATCGGACGACCCGTCGTACGGCGAGCTTCCACCCTCACGTTGTTAACATCACTACGATCAGGACGAAGCGTTTCGCCTCCTCATTTATACCGCGTACATCGAGGGACTGGACCAGTTTGCCAGCGGCAGTGTTTCCGTCGGACTACAATTTGAGTGTCTTCAAGGCTAGAGTGAATAGGCTTTTAATAAACTAGTGCGCTTTACCATCAACGACTGCTTCACTGCTTACCATCAGGCGGGATTGCGATCAAGCGCTAGTATTTAATTTTAATTAAAAAAAAAGACATGTGATGTCTATCAACGAGGAATGCATCCACGTGGTCGATTATTGCCCACTCCCTCTCATCAAGAGGAGACCCGTGTACCAGCTATGCGACCATAAAAGGCAGATTATCTTTAGCCACCATCGACTGTGATATAACAATTGGATTAAACGCATAATACTGCAGCACATTAGGAATGTCTGCGGAAGCTCGCGGGAATTGTTTCCACACGGTAATATGGAAGCGGTGGGCATTTTTAGTCCGTGGGGTGCGGAACAGCGTCAACAGTATCATAACTATGACAGTTGGCAGGATAGACTGTCAGGTTGTAAACCACTGCCTACTGCATCGTTTCAGCAGGGCACGTCACTTTGCAACAATGACGTCAGAATCTGTTTCGATTTGATTTTTTTTTTTTGTAAAATTTACAAACATAGTTTTTAGAAGTTACCACCCACTAAAGTCTTGCTGCCAAGCGATTCGTCGAGTTTCGGCATGATGTCTAGTGAAGCCATACGGAGGACGGGTCTGAGCTGTGTGCCGGGTATGATGCACCAAATGTTGTTGTGTCGGGAGTTTGGTCCTGGAGAGTCTCCAGATCAATCGCCCTCTAGGCGCAGCATCGTTGGTAATGTTGTTATATTTAAAATGACATCACCTCGCTCAACTGCCGTCTTCCTTCTTATTCATTTTTTTAAGTGAATAGGCTTAATAAACTAGCGCCCTTTACCATCAACGATTGCATCACTGCTTACCATCAGGCGGAATTGCAGCCAAGCAAAAAAAGGTACATAGTTACTAACACTATGTGTCTTGTTGTTCAAAATAAATTGATAAATTATTAAAAATAATTCAAGAAACAGAATCACATAGGACGCCTAAGAAAATGTGCTTAAGAAAGTGTGGGTTTTGTCACTACCAAGTGTGGATTTAGATCTACGAAATTACGCAAATATTTGAATTTAAAATGATATTATGACCATTCCTTTAGAGCTAAAAGGATATGATAGGAGAAGTGTCTCTTCTAATCTGAGTATGCAATGTAACGAGGTAGTTTGCACAATGTATTGATAAGAATTCGGACGTAAAATCTAAGAGAATATTTCTATAAGATAAACCGTTTGAAATGCTTATTGTTGTTCGAAATGTTCTTACTAAATAAACATGACTTGTAAAATGTTTATTTATCTTTATGCAAAATGATTTTCAAAGGCAGTCTCTTAAAGTTCCATAAAATCCACGTGGGTGTAGATATGTCTTGGGGATAAAAACTGGATTATCCGCTTATGTGTTTATAATCCGAATATATATCAGAGATTTGCCAAACATATGTCTCCGTTTACCGTATTATGGAGGTACTTAGGTTTATTTCGAATCAAAATCCGCAGCAGGATTTCTGCGTTCGATTTCAATGGAGTTTTTATTACTTCCATGTTTCATTTATGACTCAATATTTTTCCATATGCAAATAGAATAAGTAGGACAACAATATTAGATGAGGTTGTAGGAGAATTAAAAAATCCTCCTTCCACACATTCTACTAACAAAATTAACATATTCACTGTTTCATCTCAACTGGTTCCCACTTTTGAATTTCCTATTAGTGTTTACAAAGGCAAAGTCAATACGATGTGGTAGCCAGAAATATTAATGTAATGTCAGTGGTTCTCCCGACCCTATCTCGGTGAGCGAAGGTTTGAAATCGCTTGCACCGGAATCGATTATGAAATGAAGATCCACACGCTGCTCTATTGTTGGGATTTGTTTACAAAATTTTCGAGTTATTGACTTTGGCGTGAGAATTGGTTTCTAACGTTCGTAACCCTGGTAGGTCTGATCGATCAAATATCTAACATACTACTGTTAAGCATTTTAGGAACGCATAAGTATGTAAATAAATCCAGTAGTCTACTTTTATTGTGTGACATTGGAGAGTTTCCTCTGTTAAGTACCAAAATACTATTAAAAAAATGTCTCACGTTCTTTGAACATTCGAATATACACTGCTACTGTTTGGTATGTTATCTTTCGTTATCTAACTCCCTGGTAGCAGAGAAACCTTTAATGTATTACAAGTTACTGATTCACAGATATTTTCTGTAGATTCTTGTGTAATTAATTGATGTTTTAGTCAGTAGCATACATTCCCTATGATTAGAATGTCGTCGCTTTCCATCTTGCGATATAAACAGTTATAATGACAGTGTAAAATGTCGAATAGAATTTATCTCAATAAAATCAACAGTGTTATGATCAGTTTTTTTCCTATTACATTTAATTTGGACTCTTACAGCAGATCATTTCAGACTTTCATTGAACTCAAAGGACCAACATGTTGTCTTAGCTTGTATAACAAACGGCTACACAACAATATCATTATAAGCACGATTTTAAAAACATAATACTGCAAATCCTATAGGTACCTACAGGTTTTTCACACCCAGAGTAAAAAAAAAAAAAAATGGTTAAGTCTAGATTCGCAATTCCCGTAATTATCCTACACTTTGAAACTTTTTTGACATTTGTTTGTTTTTGAGATGAGATTGCGATCAGATTTTAAGCATGATTAGATTATGAGAATTGGCTTTTAGGAATCAAATCTGGTATTTGAAGTGCTTACACCATTACAACATGGTTCCTAAACTTTTTATTAAATGCTTATTCTTAAAAGGTATTCTTCATAAACTCCATATTGGCATCATACCTCCGGAATATACATACATATATAGGACTCTTCATGAAAACTAATTCATAATTAATACGTACATGAAATTTCCCAAACTTTCGAATCATTTCCGGACTAACCCTAATAACGTTCTTAGTGTCATCGACACTAAAAACTTTACCAAACTCATTAGTTGCTACTGTATTAAACAGTCTCATTATGTTCCTTGTGTACTTAAGTTTGTTGAGAGGAAGTAGTCGTTAATAAACATGTCAATGGTAATTGTATGGAAATTGTTGATGAACTGTCTATGTTGTATAATAATTATTTGGTATTTTGCTAGTCTATGAACATTATAACTTTGTATCACTATTATTACCTCCAAACTTACATCCTTTTAGACAACGTTTATTTATTTATTATTTATATTTATTTATTTTCGCTTTAGCGTTGAAATGGATGAGACTCAAGTTTATATTTTGGATTAGCGGTTATTTTCTTCATCCTCCATCTATCTTTCGTATCTAATCGATCTCAACCATCTATTTACTTATTAAATTATTCTAGATTAGAGTAAAGCCATTTATTTAAGTAAATTAACTACTAAACTGCCCATTCTATATTCAAATTATAACTGTCATTCTTTATCAGTTAGGTATATAAAATGTCTAAAATAACATATATTTACGTAGTTGCTCAATTTACTCTTCTATTACTAAAGCTCGTCCTTGAAACTTAAACTGGTATGAAAGAGGAACCTTTTTAAGATTTAGTTCCCCTTTCCCAAACACTCGACAAGTAAATAATACATTTTACTTCAAAATTAAATTATACTCACATCTACTTACCGTTTCACTTACGATCACCGCTGCCCAAACGAAATCCTCAGAACATTAAAAGACTTCCTAAGACGGACTCAGTAATCGAATAACTCAAATAGAATCAGGTGGAAGTTTTCAATGCCGTTCGTGATCATGACGCTTACGATTGAAACGCTTTATGCTGTATGTTCTCAGCTTTGAAAATACAGTAATATTTAGAGTCCTATGTCCGAGTTGTAGGTCGCAGGCTAAAACCCAGACAAGCACTTTACTTTAAGTTCATTGTTTCATGATCACTATTCTCAAAATGCGCTTTCCTAAGACCGAAGCCCCGGCTGTCCTTCGTAGAACTTTGACAGCCGTTTGACAATCAGTTTTACCAAGGGCTATCCTATTATCCAATGAATGAATGAAGGGTTCTCGGATTGATGGATCTATTCCAAGATTAAGTGAGTGTTCCATTGTGAATGTGTGACTGGGAATATTATAAACCGATTATGCAGTCTTATTTTGTGATTCTGGATGGCATGTAGCATCCACATTTGTGCTATTTTGCACTTATTATTACTTAAATACATGAAAATGCTCCACTGGTTTCATAAAGTATAAACCCATCCATTCCACAGAATTAAAGCTTCTGTAATACGAAACACGTAGATCGATTCGTTCCAAACTTGCGCCTTGTATGCCATATCACAATAACTTCCCCAATTCCGATTCAAGACACCGATAGCTCTGTGTTTAACACAATAAAACTACTTTGTAAAAAGTTTAAAATAGCGACACAGTGTTTAATTGTGTGGATTAGTAGGAAAACGGTGACTGCCTTTACGCGTCTAGTTAACCACGGGAAAGATTAACGAGGTCTGCGTTTCGAATGAAACAGAATTGCGAAGGAAGTCACGGTAATTAGTACTGTAATCCTATGCTCTGTGGTTGGTCATGAATTTATACCACACTTGATTAGTTTCCTTTGGGAATTCTTGTTTTTTGCTCTTACTAACAGTAATGTGAAACATACTCAATTACAATCACCATAACGGCGAATTTTCAGTGCACTCTATGGGAATAATTGACTCTATAATGAACCATTTTCAGGCAATAATACTCATTTATTTCAGGATATAATTAACAGGATTTATTTTAAATGATACGACCTGTTCAATGAATACAGCGTTTCATTACAAAAATCATTGGATACAAATTAACAGACCAGTATTAAGAGGTGAAAATAAATGATTACAGTAAGTTACAATTTAATATGTGCTTTACGTACGTATGTACAAAAGATAGATAGATGTCCGCGACAATATCAACAGTTTCTGTGCTTACCTTTGAATGAAGTTTATTTCTAAAAGATTGCATCATTGTGAATAAAGTCGTATGTGTATTTGTTACTAGGTTCCGTCCGCTTGGTATCGCGGGTAGGCGATACGATGCGAGATGAGACATCCCATCCCATCTCGCATCGCATAGCCTACACGCGGTTTAATCGTTATAGTTTAGCGCCTTTTGACTTCATTGCTTTTTGTTTGAATCCCTAAGCTCCGAGTGGGCAGGCCACAATAGGCCGCAATCAGTCCCCTCTATGAGAAGTAATGGGAGAGGCGCCACGGCGCCCTCACCTTCCATTTAACGAGGGTCCTCACTAAACACGGTTTTTTCGGGAGGCACGGGTTGACGACGGCGTGTTGTGCTCCATACGCGCCTCAAAGAGGTGTCAGCACCAAGAGACGGGGTCCGCCTGGATGAATGCCAGTCAAGGCCTCGGGTTGATCGATACTCGAAGGAACATATGTAGGTTTTAGTCAATAAAAGAATAACACGTCCTCCGGCTACGATTTCTCCCCCGAAATAAAAAAGGACCTAGCGAGATGTTAAAAAGCCAATAGCTTACATCAATATAATTTGTTCAAACAATCTCGTCTTTGTAACAATCACTGCGTGGCAGTATGGCAAAATGCAATAATTTTTGTAAAAATCTTTTTTTTTAGTTACTGAAAATTAGTTTAGTTTACATTAAATTACTGTTTTGAAACTATGAACTATAGCCCTCTTATGCGTTTTCATTACGAAATTCGATCATCGACGATCGAATCGAATCCAACGCGTTTGACTCGTCAATTGACCGGCTTAACCAGTGAGAGCGCCAAACGCACTCGATATCGACGATCGAGTCTCGTAATGAAAACGTACATACTAGGCATACTGTTTACGTTAAACGGGCTACCGTTTGTTTTGTCACACTTTGTATATATAGGTTATCGTGTAACTTTTAAATGGTAATGTGAAAACAAAATTCTCCTAGAGTATTTTCAGTAAATTTAAACGTACTACTGTAGCGTACTGTTCCTGAAAATACTGCTATAGTATTTTTAATAAAATTACTGAACACTCCTCTCTTAGTGAGAGTTGCAAACGTTATCAATGCCAGAATCACCGCAGTTTGGAGTTCGGCCAGGGCACAATGCCGTATAGCCCTATTCAACCTAACTGCACATAGAACTTTATTAACAAAACACACACACACGCACTTAGAACACCTCATTACCACTGCTATTTGAACAAAGTATTTTTTTATTTAACATTATTTTATTTTGTGTCATCTCTTGTTTTTTTTATGTGTACCTATACTCTTACATCTATCTTTAAGCCGATTGATTTTGTCGCGTTTTAACTAAATCGATGAGTATGTATTTCTTATAGTATAACAATAAAGAGTTAAGACAGATTTTATACCTAATATTGTTTGAGAAGATAAAGTACAACTATCGATATAAAAATATAACAATGATGTTATGGTAGGTTCCTATTCCAAGGATGTATACAGAAGAGATAAAGATACAAGCAAATAGAGAAATCCCAGGCTTTGGAATTTTATGAAAGGAGTTATACGAACTAAAGCTATACACATCCTTGTTGATATACAAATAAATAGATACCTCTAAACCAAAGAACTTTTACATAACCAACGAATTGCTTACTCTATTCACCAATCCATAATGTTCATGCCTTTTATATCATTCCATGATAAATTACAACTTACGTATTATCAAAAACAAGAATTTTAAAAGCCAAAATTTATGACTAATTTGGAATATTTACATAATAAAGAGTAGTTTGTATTTGTACAATTATTTATACTTATGGATCGTGTGTTTATGAAACCTGGGAATACTACATTATAAAAATAAATCTTATGACTAACTTTTTATACCTAATCTTAATGTAGCGAAAATAAATACTAATTTAACGCAAACACTTAGAAAAATAAATAAATAAATCACAGCAAATCTCAATTACCTATCTACTCTTACTTAATTACTATATATAGTAACAATCCATGGTGTTATATCTTACATCAAACTTTTAAATGAAATTGTACCTTAATGACATATACATAGTTACGTTTATGAAAATTCGTATCTTGTAGATATAGGGATAGTTAATAGTAATTAATATGACTTTAATAATTAGAAACTTTTCGACAAAGTTGAATTTAGGTATAGCTTAACATGATATTAAATGAATGACCTATAAATATGATACTTTTTACATCATGTGACATGTCACGTGTATTTTTATAACCAAAGCAAGAAAGCCTTAAAATGGGTTGCTGGAAATGTTATTTCTGTACTTTTTATTTGTGTTATAATTTTGTTTTTGCATGCTGTGTCTATCGCGTCATATTGTGTACAACTATGCTTATAATGTTAGTTTAAAATATTCTAATATTTGTAGATAAATGTTATAAATAAATATACTCCGAAATGCGTAACAAAAGAGTTTTGATTCAGAATTATTTTATAGAAATAATGAACGCTTAACTTCTACATTCAATTCCGCTCGTAACCAAATATATGTACATATGTATCAGATACCAAATTCTAGTACTTAAGTGTTTGTAATTTTGCGATTCAGTTACGTTCGATAAGTAGACGAACATTACAACTTTGTCCATAAATGGCGCATTACTCGTTGCCTGTCATAAATATTCATTTTCGGCACGCAGGAGGAAGTTTTCACGGTTTCTCATCGAGCCGCAGTCGAAGTAGACGCGTTATATTAGCAAATTTATGAGCAAAAATATTCTATACTCCGCAAAGATTTCTCGGAGAACTTCGCAAAACTCCGATCTGCCATTGAATCAATCGTATGGATATCCACTTGCCATGCTGTTGCCACTTAACGTGAAACTAATGCCATAGAACTCGAAGTAGAAGATACGTTCATTCAAAGATTAGATTCTTTTATCTACACAATGTTTCATTGTTTATTTACAATCTTGAGTATAGTGCACATAGTTTGTAAATGAAATCTCAAATGCGACCAAACTTTCGCTTTGTTTCTTAGACATATGCATCGCTCTGAATCTAATTACATAATGGATGGCATAATAATTGTTATCAAGATATACAAAAAAGAATAACTATATACAATGACTAGATCTATTCATAACAATAATAGTAACATAAATAGGAAAAACGGTGTACAACGTCAAATTCTAGAGAAGATTTTCCGTAACATCACTCAAGAGTTTCATAGTACAGGGTTTCGCACTTTAAGTGTTCGTGATCAAAGCAAAGCCTCTTCGAGTTGGTCGAAGCCTTCGTACCATCAGTCGCTCTCGTAGACCGTAGAGTTGGAGCTCTTTCGCCGACTGTACGGCGAGCAGAACTCGATCCTGGTGTCTGGCAGCCAGGTGTACGCAGTGCGCTCCGAAGATGCACTGGAAAATAAAAAAAAAATGCTTTTAGAATAATTACACAACACACAGGTAGAAAAAACTTTTTCTGACAGATTGGTGTCACTAACTGTATTAATGAATACAACTAGATGTTCTAGAAATATTTATAGAGGAACATTTTGGTTAGGTGTAGCAACGAAGTCATACCGTACTGATTGTTTGATTATGTTCAATTATTTGTTCCATTGAGCCAAATAAATTATTGACAGGTAAAGAAAAATTCAGAATTTAGGAACATATTTTGTGAAGTTATTATTACACAGGTATGAATATCATTCAAGAGAGCTAAAACAAGAACAAACACAAAGATAAATTAATTCAAAACATTCATTTAACAAAATTTTAGACATCTATAATTGTGGTTCGAATGTAAAGTCTTCTAATAGTTATTTTATCTCTGACTAGCTTCTGCTCAGGGTTTCGTTCACATGAAAAAATCTTATACCCCAGACCAATACTCGAAGCGTATCATCTACTAGCAATTCTTCTTTTTCGTTTAGTGTTGTTTCTGATTTTTTAATACTCGGCTTCTAAGGGCCATAGCGTGATATCAAATAGCCTAAAACTTTCCATAAAAATTGGGCTATCAAATACAAAAAGATTTTTTTAACCCAACTATTTGAACGCGCTAATCTGTAATTTCGCGCGTTCAAATAAACATACTCTTCAGTTTTATTATTATTTCATTCTTTATAATTATATTTGTAACGGTCTTAATTTTTCTTTGCTATAGGTAAGAGCTGCTGTCCGTTGAAAAAATAACAGCATAAAATAAATAATGTTCTTATAAATAAAAAAATATTTTTACGCTGCTCTGATTATGTCAATTAATGTAATTTTAGCACGAGATATTGAAGCGTTAACGAATACATTGTTTGAAATTGGCGATTTAAAATGTTATGTTCTGTAATTAACACAATGAAAAAGGAAAATGGATTTCATTTTATTTTTGTGAGTAACTGTGACGTTAAAATGTTAAATGACATTACCGTTTTGGAACATTACGGAAATATTAACTAGCTGCCACTTAGTAAAGGAAAAATATCGAAATAGCCGTTGGTCCTCTAGTATGACATTTTAATGAGTCACTTTAGTTGTGTCTTGTTCCACGTCCAATTAACGTTTACAGTATTCAAAGCTGACTTTCAACAACGCTGTTGTAACCGTGGCTGCTCTTAATGGTAATCGAGAACAACATTTACATGCAGTAACAATTGAAACATGTTTGGACAAAACAAAGGCGTAGCCAGACTTAGTAACGCATTGTAGCCATCTACTTGTGTATCCTGCAGCAGTCAATTTACCTGGCCATTGAAACAAACGCTAAAGAGTCGCTCGACTCAGTCGAATTATTTATGTTGAAATGCAATGAAAAGTTAATGTATTCGCTCCTTCAAGTGCCACCTACGAGCACTTGAATAAACAGAAGCGCTATTTATCTTTACCTTAGGTAAAGCATGTTGTTTTAAAGAGGACCCTTATAGGACTGAGGTAAACGTTCTTGACATACTTTATGAGAAGAGCCTACGAGCAACATAGTGTTTACTTTTACAGCATAACCTTGTTGTAGCGTATGAAGACGGGAGATAATAAATATCTATGACAAAAATATTTTTTTAAAGTTTTTTTTTGTATATTTTGTATGTAGTAAAAACTTACAAAAATAGTTTGTTAGACTAGAAGTAGATCCCAACTTTGTTGGGAAAATGCTAGGCAGGTGATGATACCATCAATAACAGCAACTTTAGCAATAAGGTTGCTGTTATTCATGGTTGATGATGTTCTTCAAGCATTAAAGATAACAGCGGGTATAGAATCACCACCGCCGTGTCCTCGTGGCGGCGATTGACGGCGAACTCTCGCGGCCATGGTCCGGAGCGAGAGTGCATGGCCGTGACCTCCATCAGCGAAACAGTGGGAGCGGGAATCCCTGCGTCCTCAGCCCTGCCTCTAGCCGACGCAGGAGACGCCTTGGGGAGATAACCTCGAACTCCCGGCCAGCGCAGGCGCGGGCTTGTGGGCGGCAAGCAGTTGGTAGCTCGCCGCCCGGTAAGGACCCAGCCCGAGTCGACGGCGCGTTGTATTTCACGAGCGCCTTAAAGGAAAATCAGCACATCGTGACGGGGTCCATGAAGACCGATGCCTTCTGGGTCAAAATTGCGGGTCGGTTATAAAAAAACCGTAGCCATGGCGCAGGCAAGTGGAGGAACACGGGTGGGTTTTAGTCAGTAAAAGTCTGACACGCCCTTCCACTCCACTCAGAGCTGGAGAGGTTATTTGATGATTTCCCATCCAGAAAAAAACAAGGGTATAGAATAACTCACTTGACACAATTTCACCTCAAAATAAAATACTATTTGAATTTATATCAGATTTTTGGTTTTACATGTTTCTTAAATTCGTTATACGTTTGGTATGATTTGACTACATAGTCAATAATTGTCCATGACACTTGTCAATATCATGTTAAAGTGGTTTCAGTTTGAAAAGTTCGGTTTCTCGTATCAATAGGTATATCAAAAAAAATCTTAATTTACCTACATGAACAGATAGGGTTTATAAACTATTTCAATATCATTTGATATCATCCACAGAAGTTGTGCCCTTGGTATATAGATACATCACTATACCTATTCTTTTCGCTATACGTCATATAATATTGTGGCATCATTTTGATATCGATTGTGATTTCGACTATCCGTTATATTATGTGATGCGAATAAAGTAGGATAGATACATTATTGGAGTGTGATAGATTGGGATAGAACCGTATCTTTTGACCGATTACCCTTCACGCCCTTTGCTATAGTCGACCATCGCGGTCCAGTGACCACAGACATAAGATTAACCGAAGTCCGTATCACTCAACAATTTAGTGTTACTCGGATGGACAGATTCGATGTTATCAGTATGACACATCACTCGCTATTGAAGGTTTCATCACATTATCTGAATGATTATTCATTCAATTTGAAATATATCTACAGATGTCAAAATAGAGCGACACTTATAATAGATTTGATTGTCTATCAATATATAGAGCTCTGAATGGAACTGCTGAATGTTTCGTTATCAAGTGTCCGTTTTGTGCCAATCAATTGGTACGTAATTGACACGAAAGGAGACCAATAGAGAGAACAAGTCGGACACTATTAAAAGGAAATGAAGGCGACGCGAGGCAGACGCCAAAGTCGCGGGCTCGAGCGAAATCCAATTTGAAATAAGTGCCTTCTGAATTAATCCGGCCACTTTGAGCGGACCGGATGAAATTTCTGGTATTTTTCACGTCTAGCAATAAAAACGAGCCCTCGACGCGGGAAAAAGATGAGTAATAGCTTCACCCTAAGTTCTGAGGAACTGTGAGGAATAATAATATTATGCTCGTATGATGGAAACCTTTTTTAATCCGGTTACATAAATATCAAGGTATGAAAGTGATATCGGGTATATGAGAGATGCTGGAGCTGCTTTTTATGAAGTGAACATTGTAAGAGCAATTAATTTATTGTAAGGAAGGGGCCCGTAGCTAAATTATAACAGCTGCATGGGTCGATTGAAGGTTAAGTCATCCATGCTACAGTCGGTTCTTGAGTGGGTGTCCATCCACTGAATGTGAGTGCCAGTCTGTGGCTCGGAAAACATGTTTAGCCATTAGCCCTGGCCATCATTTGCAAATCTTAGACAAACGACACGGGTAGTCAGAGCTCAAAAGGCAGATAACCAGTCTTACCAAGACGTATCGTCTTACCCATGCCCAGTAAATGAGTTATGGAGGTCAGACAGACCGTCGCTCCATGCAATTTTTGTTATTTTTCTTTTTCTTTGTCGCCCCGCACTAGGAATTTCTTCGTATCGTGGGTGCGTTTCCAAACATATAAAACTCACATACACAAACAGCCAGACCCGGAACAACTACTTATAGGTCATATACTATAACCTATAGCCGGGCAATCCCCCTAAGATAAAGGTCTAGCCTAGTTTAGTCTATTGTAATGCAATTAAATATTGTACTTACACAAAAATTAAAAAATGTTTTTTTTTTGTTCCAATAAATATTTGTCCGACTCATAAGGATAAAAAAGGTTAGGTAAACACATGATCAAATAAAATTTGAAATTTTACGTAATCACCATAGTAACAATAAAATAAATAGTAAAACCAACTTCCCCAAAATTTTGTTTTTTTTTTTTTAAAGTAACTATATCATTTTGACGATATTATTATGAGCGATGGGACCGCATGTCCTGCCCCCCTTCGCTCGCGCATGTTTTGCCTACCGCACATCTATTAAGTTACCTCTTTTTGCTAATTAAAATTTAATTTTATAGGGGGATTTTTTTAAGTTCAGCCCGGTTTTGTAGGCAGCTATCATTGTATTTGTATCAGCTATCGATACCTAACAATACCTTCACGGATCGGAGAGGGTTTTCTTTGCCTATTGTATTTTCTTTACACAGGGCAGCAGTGAAATGTTAAAACACTGCACCAACCGTATCGTCAAAATACTTATATTCAGTTAGATTGGAAGCCGACTCCAATTACATAATGTTGCCAAACGGCTAGGCAGATAGTATTAAATTAATCTAATTTAGTAAGAGTAAGTGAGTAAGAATTGTATCGGGCACAAAATATTCAAGTAGACAGCAAGTTGTCTAGACGTACTTATCTTGTATCTTATCAATTAAATAACGCTAAGTTATCCCAGAGGTACCTATCTCTTTATGCAATACATTATAGAGATTTATCCATAATGTATTTGTATGTATATGAGCCCTGCGATTTTACTACATTCGACTATTCGAAATATTATGATAATAGGTATGCAACAAATTTTGTCGCTAATTTCAAAAGCTTTGTACAACGAATTATAGGAATAATCGTGCCGAGTAGCTAATTTTATATTCAAAAACTTGTGCAATTATGAATTCCGATGAATATTTCACCGAAGTTTTTGCGAGTGGTTATTATAATCATTATTGTTGTTATTGTTTCCAACCTTGGAAAACATCCATTAATAAATGAATCGTCCCACGAATAGTCCCTTGTGGCATTCGTGGTAATATTTAGCGACACAGTTTTGGTTCCCAAATCTTACGATAAAGTTCAATTCGTAAGCGCCTTTATTCATGCTTGGACGGTCATAATATTCTGAGTAATTCTATGATTTCAATACCTTTAAGACTACTTAATTTATGATTCAATTTAGACACTATTAAATTTCATAAATTGGGAAGCCAGTGTTATTAAATGTCATAACTTGGAATGTCAACATCATGTGTCCTCAAGCTAAGGTCCGGTAACTAATGACAAACTTCCTGTGAGAATTATCAAGTGTCGGAAAAAAACAAATGCCCATCTAACAGAAATATGAAGTAAAGTGGCGATAGTGCTAAAACGAAAACTAGTATAAAACAAATTGCTTTTCTTTCAACGCAGAGGGCATTAACAAATTTGGAATGTTTAATATTCATAAATTATCAAGCAATTAGAATGCAACTAAGCGTGATAGCACTGGCACAGCAGTTTGATTACTTGTACCAACAACTCTGTACTTTGCAGCACCTGCTTTAGTTAAACTTCTAACTAGATCAGTTAACACCTCATCTTAACGCTCCCGTGAACATTTATGACTTCAGATTATTGAGTTACAGTTTGTGCTCTTAGTTAGTAAGTATATTTTATTTTATTATTAGTGGGTAAGTAGTTTATATTTTCATTTGATGTTGTTATTATGGCTGGTAGACTTGACTGTGGTGATTATGCTATGTTTACCGTTTTTAAATTTGTCAGTCTTAACAGTTCATTTTAATTCTTATCTATTTTCATCATTTTTACTTCTATTATGTTTTCATAATGACACTTCCAGTCATGTTTGCTGATAATTAAAACAAGTGATGCTTCTTAATGAGTTTTCTCACTTGTTTTCGACGAGTAATTTGGTAATGCAATATCATCATGTACAAAAATCTCCGACGTTAACTGAACAGGTTAGTAGCTTATTCGTGTTAGAGCGGTTAAGTTACAATTTAATAGCCAGACCGCCAGTTGGATGGACCATGATTTATGACAATAGACCCGGCCGGGATCCGAGTATATTACTGTATCAGTTTCAACAGAAATCACTAGATGGCGTAAGGTAAGGTAGGTAATAAACATAGAAATTTGTTGAGGAAAATGAGATAAGAAAGAATATGTACAAAACATATACTTAAAGAGGATACAGTTAAGTAAACGTACAACCATATCTAATAAAGAGGTTTCCTTAATAACTTCCGACGGTACCAGGCTAGCATAAAATAAAGAAACCACCACAACATTAATACTTCGGTGGTATAAGCTGGTGAAGCGAGAATTGTCTGTGCAAACATAAACGCAGCGGTCAAAATGGAAGCCCCATTGTGTCAGAATGTATTCATTTGTATGGTAAGTATAATATTGACTGTACGGAACTCGCTTCGTACAAGTAAATATTGAACCAAAGAGAGACTTGGAGCCATCTCGTGATTAAAATTACCTACTTTACTTACATTTTAAAAATTATTTAACTAATTTTAAATGAACCGAAGCATCAAAATGATAATTAGCAGAACATTAATTAGAATTTAATAAGTAATCTTCGTCTTGGAATTTGAAATTCGCTTTTCTCAATAAAACTTTTAGCAAATTAAAGACAGATTCAAAAATCTCAACCCAACAAGAAACTTAAATATATGCTAATCTAAGACCTAAATAAACTAATTTAAGCTAAAAAGCCCGCTCTTAGTCGAAAACGCTGAGTTTCTTAAAGACCACTTCGTAATCTTTTGAGACTCAAGGTCCTCCATTTTGTATAATTAATTAATTATTAAATTGTTGTACAGACGACTGCAGCACATCAAGCTACTACAATTTCTCAGATTTCCTTATTAGAATTTCAACTTTATCTCTGAAGCATTAAGGCTCATGGTTGATTGGGGATATCTGACAGTTTGGGGTAGCTTGACCTGCTCTCGTCCGTGCGTAGGTATATAACCTATCATCGCTGTGTACCGATATTGCGAAAACAACAATTTTGAACTTTCACATACATTTGTAACTCTTGAAATAATGTGAACGAGCATAAATATCCTATATCCTACTAAAATGATTTGATACTCATGATAGAACATTAATTTTCTAAACGACCATCATAATTTGTCATCAACTGTAAACCAGCGATCCGAACGTTAAAAAGATATAAAAAGTTAATCTGAGCTGAATTGAAAACTTTGCACCTTTGATTCTTTTGACATTAAATTATAATTCATTTGGTTTTTTCTTGCTGTCACATAATTCGGCCAAAGAACTTCCAGAGGAATTGGTGGGCCATGAACATTGTAACAGTTCCCATGATTTACCTCATTTTAATTAAACAGCTAGCTTGTGCCCGTAACTTCTTCCGCATAAAATTTCTTGTTTACTGACCCAGCAACCCAGCTCAATCGCATCGCATCACCTGCTCAAACTATCTCTCCGTTTTAATTTAATATTCTTTCTTTCTATATAGATTTTTTCTTCATTCTTGCTTGCGTCATGTTATAGCCTTCTTCAAAAGTTTTGCTGTCAAATGCAAAAAGACTTTTTTAAAACAGTCTGGGAGTTTCACAAATAAGCACGTTCAAACAAACTCTGCAGCTTTAGTTTTCACATATCGCAAATTATAGTTTGGAAAGTTAGAACTATAACAGTAGGTAACATTTCACTCGTAAACATCCACTTGAAACCGTACGGCGTATCTATCTGTCTATGTAGTAGATAAATAAAGATAACAATCTTATCTAAAGCTTATGTCACATGAATTAACATGAACTCAATTTTGAATTAAGACGAATCTCCCTAGGTGGTCTCCGTCGTTCCAATTAGCACCGACGCCTCATACATTCTCAAATCATGAAGCTATAAAACCAGTCCCAACATTTTTACGATCCGTCCGTATCCACCTTTCTATATTTTCTACATCCTACATTGTTACAGATACGTAATAAAGTTTATTAATTATCAAAGTGTATTTTATAGACCCATAAACTGGGATTTAACGCAATTCAAACATCTGAATTAATTCCTTATTATCGTACAAATGTTACATCTTATTAAGGAACGAGTTATTGGCTTATGTAATAGCTTTAGCTATATTATTATAATTTAAATATGTTTTTAAAAGGTTGAAGATGATAGGTTACGATTTAATGTACTGTTTATGGAGACATTTATATTTTAGAGAATTATAAAGTAACCGAGGCTTCGGTTCATTTTGGGATCGGATTTCATTCTTACCTCGACATTTATTATGAACTCGTCCAGAAAAAGGCACTTACATTATTACTATATAGCTTCTTTTTCCAACTAAGGTAGGGCTAGCTTCGTGTCTAACTAGATGAATGTCATTGTCAGGCAAAAAGCTACTGCTTTGAATACCCGTCATGACATTCAAAGAATTACAAATGCCGGGACAAACTGCTCAACGTACATCTCGGTGAACTATTTTATGAAAAAAATAAATAAACAAGTAATATTTCACTGAGTAGTGTCGGTCCGTCACAAATTGATAAAACATCCCAAGACACTTTTACACGTTCATTGAAGTTATTTTTCTCTCCCTGTTCCCTACAAGGAGTGCTATGAAGTACCGACAGCCGCGCACCCCAGACATTTTTCAAGACTGTGAATAATGCACTCTGACCGTGAAAATGATGACTTGAAAGTAATAATTTACACACCTAGGAACCCATTCAATTCAGCTGTTTTAAAAATGCTTGGATTTGGTTTACTCGTAGAAATGCTTGGATAAGAATTTAGGAAAGAATATCGTTAAATTATTCATATGAACGAATTGCTGCATAGAAGATACTAATGGCTTGAGTTCAATAGTAGGAACAGGGAGAGATTAATTGATGCAGATGCATTTAAAAAAAGTACACAAGATAAACTGACTGCAATTAAATTCCCGGAGCTCAGCGATATCTCAAATGAATAATCGGTAAACGAAAAATCATTAAGCGAATTTCTAATTACGTATTAAACGCGTCAAACAGTGCGTAATCCTCACACGTTCGAAACAGGGTTGTCGAAACGGGGGAGTGAATGCCAACCCATACTAATCAAAAGGCCTGGGAACACAATTTTAAACAATTCCCGAAATCTGTATGGTAACCAATTTAGTGAATAGATAAACGCGTTGTAAAGTCCCGTTGTGGTACGAACAACCCCCGATAGTGTTATACGCAAGAATGGTTACTGATATAGGGATGATAATGTTGTTTGGGTGTATCTAATCGCTATAGTAACTGAGATCAGTGGCGAAATGTACGTATTATTTGAAGTTTGGACCTTAATTTTAAAACTTTATTTATATTGAACCTGGGGATTAAAGGAAAGTTTAAACATGGACAGTTGCTTTTAGTTTTTGATATGTGCAATAAAGCAATTCCGCCAATGAGTTAGATAGATAACTATCACTTTGAATATTATTCGATGTGGAGACAACAATAGGACAAATAAATTAAAAAAGTATTGGCAAAACTAATGCTATGAGTTATATGAACATAAATCAAAAAACATAAAATAGGACTAAATAATAGGGCTTGGGTGATCTCAATTCACAATTATTTATTGTATTTCGCAAAGTAGGCTTAGATGGTAAATATTTGCCATTAGCAACAAACATGGACCCTGTCGTGGACAGCAAAAGAAAGATAAGTGGAGAAAAATACTTATCACCTACATATCTTAAAATCTCACTTAAACTTAAGACACATTAGCTAAACAAAAAATCTTAATAATTTAACTTGTTGTTTATTTCTTATTAATATCATTGCTATTTATGGATACTTTGTCGTATCGTTTAAAAATTTGTTGACACCGTAATAACATTTATTTATTAAAAGTTTTTGAGTGAATAGTTCTAGATTTTATTTTCATTTCGTATATATTCTTTTAACACACTCTAAACTTATTATTGACATAACTAGAGAGAGAGAGAGAGTGATAATAATAGTCATAATTGAGTGTATTTTAAGCGGGATGTTGGTGCTTTGGGTATTTTATTTTTATTAAATATGGGTCAATAAACAGCTACAATATAAAATATTTACACACAGTAATATAACATTATTATAACAATATTGCAGCCCACTGCATTATCCGCATCTTAACAATATAGAATACGTTAAAAAGAGTGCCACTAGATGGCAATGGTATTGTCAATCAGCCGACTAGACGTGTCTGAAATGTCATTAAATGCACATATATGTAATTATGCACTTTAAAATATTGCCGTCTCTACCTTGGATAAGTGTTAATGATATATATGAGACTATATATTTTGAAATAATGTGGTAATTGAAGTTACTAAAGTAAACATCATTACAAATAAAAGTTTATCTACAAATCTGATCATAATCCACTGCTTGTCGTAAGTTATGGGGCATAACGAGCGCCGAATAGCACTTGTTTACTCTGTCGCTGATGATCGGGATATAGATTAGGAACCAGTTCGAAAATCTTAAAGTGATGATCTTTAGAATGTGTTTTTATAAGAAATTTGTGTACTGTGAGTCCAATTTATAGGTAGATGTTATTACAGTATTGAAAAGCCCATATTTAATGGTAGGGAAATCAAACTTTGTGATCACTATGTAAAGGGAAAAACAGATTTTAAGAGAAGCAAATGAAGCGACCAAACTTAAACAACAAAATTTATAATCTTATTTAAAGATCTGTTCAATTCGGAATGCGAAGTAAAATCCAGTAGTAATATTATACCTATACACCAGATATACAGAACAACACTATTATTTCTTAACAAGTTATCGGTTTAATTTTTTGATGCTGTATTGTAATTTAGTTATCAGTATCAATACCTTTGATTTTGATAGTTCAACAAATTTCTTTGCATTATACATTGTGTTGAACAGACGAATTTGTCAAACAAAAGCATTAACGGATTAAAAATTCAAATATTCAAATTAAGATCGATAGTGTGTTACAACTCACTTAGAGTGCAAAGTATCATTATCATCATCGTCAAACCTTTTGGGGCTTAGTAATGGTATAAAACTGGGAATTTTCATTGGAATTCTCTAATGCCAATTTTCAGTTTTGAAAATCATTTGTGGAGGCCACCTGTAGATGCATAGGTATTAAGTTGTCTTGCGCAATTATTAACATTGATATCTCTATTACACCAACCAGTACTTTTATTGACTCATTAATTTGCTTTTATTTTTATAGCCAACCACTGTCCGAGACGGTTGATTGCGCTAATAAACCTGACAATGAAACTTACTGTATTCTTTTGCGTAATTAGGCTTTGTGTTCGAGTTTTCGTAGAACCGGAATTACAGCCGAAACGGATTTACCGTTTGTTGAGACGATTGTTATTTAACTGAGCCAATGAAATGGAACTCTTTCGAGTAAAATAAAATGTTTACTGGATACCCTGGATACCACTTTCTTCATACTTTACGGGTTGATTTTGCAATAATCATTAAGTTTAATCTAAAGAAAAAATGCGAAATAAACTATCTTTACGTTTATTTTTGTACAAAAGCTGACAAACAGCACGGAAAAGTTGAGAGCTACCTGATCAATAGGAAACAGTTCTAACTAAAATAAAGGTGCCTACCTAGCTGTAGTACCTAGTTACCTGTACGTATATTTTTGTGGTTTTTGTATGAGTTACATTCCAAAAGTGTACTTGAATGAATTCTACTGTTCACTAATAAGGTTTTTATTAGAAAAATATTCACAATATTACTGAGGTCTCAACTTATGGGAAAACATTAACGAGAGCGTTTTTTGTTCAATACTCATAAATCAATGCAAAGTTTTAATGAATGGGGTTGCCACGATTGCTTTTCATTCTGCTTGCCATCGGGGAATAAAACCGTCAGTAGAATGTTCTCACATGGCAAGTTACCGTTACTAAACTTTGACGTTTGATTTTCATTAACAAACTTGGTCGAAATAAATTAACTCCAACGGCAAATAAATGTTTCGAGCCAATAATATTACCATTCTGTGGATTTGATTGAATCCGCAAATAGCTTCCCATGGTTACATATGAGGGTCGGGTTGAAGGTTTAATCGATTTAAATTTTATCGATAGTTATACTGCTCTAATTTCATGCAATTTTAATGTAGATGGTATGGTATGGTAGACAGATGACTACAGAAAAACATATCGATATAAAAATCTGCTAGTTGAAGTTGAATGAACGAACAGAGTTGGTTATTGGCTCTGAGCCTTTCTGTCTAAATATAAACTTTTTATTTTTCTAATTCTGATTTTTCTTCTCTCCATTTAACGACAACTCAGTCCAGTCCCTTCGGTGTCGTTATATAGAGTTTACACTGTATATTGTAAAACAGTAACAAACTTCTAAAAGTCTAAAAAAAAAAACAATCATTTTGCACTTCACTCAAAAGAACATTTCAACATTTCAGGTAAATAAATATTTAATGGTAAGAAAATGCATGAAGAATGACGTTCATGACGATTTCTAGAAAAACGTACTTTACATTAATCGATTTCTATGTTATTACTTGTTTCTAGGACGCAATAACGTACAAATTGATTATTTTTAAGCACGTATTGTTTTAAATAGAACTCATAAATAACGATTTTATTACCTCAAATACTAATTTCTTAATAATGTTATGGTTATTTTTAATTCGTCGTTTATCGATATCGATAGTGCAGTACGCACATGCCTATAAAAGGAAATGACATAGTGCGTGATATGCGGAAACGAATTTAATAAAGCGCGAGGGGTGCCCGTTGTGCGTGGGGCCTCACGAACACACACACAGTCGCATAGAATTACTACAATCACGACACAATCATCTAAAGTAGTGTGCGTAACTGCAAAACTGAGGTTTAATGAAATGCTCCAATTGAGATATTTGGAGGAAGTAAGACATTAGAGCCTTGGCGTGGAGATAATGGACCGTTAGAATATGTCTGCATGTATTACTTGCCCGAGTTTTCGATTACAGTAAACTAGCTGTTGCCCGTGACTTCATCTGTGATCCAGTATCAAAAGTAGTATAATGTAAGGACATTATACTACTTTTTTCATAATGTAAGGACATTATACTACTTTTCATACTGGATCACAGACAGATGCAGACTCGTGTAAGGACCCGAGTCTGCATCGCCGTTTACGTGTGCCCAAATTTCATCATACAGGTAGAGTTACCTTATAATTTATAATATTACATAACATATACGGAAAAGACAGTAAAGAAAGCTTGCTTGCTCTTTTTGTAAAAAGAGAAACGACAGTAGAAATTTAACTGCTTTAGGGTTGATTCTAACAAGCAATATGTTCTTATTAGCAGTAGAATATTTAGTTAGGTACATTTCCTTCGTAAATAAGTTACACGGATAACATTCATGATACCAATTTGTTTGGTAACATTGCGTGCATCGAATACAAGAAATGATTGAGTGGCTATACAAGTAGCTCTATGTAGTACATTTCTCTCTCCAAACTTTCTCAATTAATAATTACCTACCATCAGTTTACAAAGGAAGTTGTTACAAAACTCGATTTCAACATGCACAAAGTTGTAATAGTCGATATTAAATAAATAAACGTTTAACTAAAGTTCTTTGAGCATAAACGTTTTATACAAGTCTCCCTCAGGGTCCTTTCCTCAGCATATGGCGGCATTGTGAGAATTAAATTCGACAATTGACACGACTTATTAGCGAATATAGTTACATTTAGCGCTAAATAGCTTCGGGGCAAACCTATAATTTCGAGCTCGGACCCCGGGAGACGTTTCTGCTATTTGAAACATTCGATACAATCGATTTACATGCTGTGATATCCCCCTACTATGGAACTGTGGTAATTTTAGACTGGTAATTTACTTCGTGAGTTTGTTCAGCCAATTTACTGTAACATTCTTGAGTGCGATCAGAGCAGCGGGGTTTGTGAGCGGTTAATTATGTACCTACTGCTGCTTATATGTTTTGTTAGGCGTTATAATTATTATAGGAGCACCACATTTCGTGTGTGAACGTAAAATACCAGCTGCTGCTAAATCTCATTTTGATATTTGGGTTGGCAGAGATTTCAATTTAGGCCGGCAAAGTTTCAAACTGTCATCAAGCGCTACTAAATGGGGCAGCTAAATGGACAATATTTCTATTGTCTTTGTGTTAACGTGGAGTTAGGCTCATCTGAAGTGTCTATTTGTAAAATTATTTATTCAGTAGGTTCAAGATAATACGAGACCATTTTTTAAATATAAAACATTGTTGCTTAACAGCACGAGAAACTTGAAAGCACATTAATTGCAATTCTGCTATTGTTCTCACAAAATAAACATAACCGTGAGAATAACAAACAGTGGTAATGAATTGTTTACAACCCCATCATTTCAATGCAATATAATGACCCGTTATAGCCGTTAATAAAAAATAATTCATAAAAAAATAACGTCCTATAAACGGTGGACTGCAGCAAAATATTATACTGTAATAAATAATAATGGTATGGCACACCCCGAATTTTAGTCATCGTTGCGCACACGACACACGCTTAACTAAGTTTGGGACAACCCTACGTTTAAACTTGACATTCAATTCATCGTAAGGCATGAATGAGTGAATGTACGCGTTACAGCACCGCACTTATTATTTATTATGACCCCGCATGTGTCTCTGTTTGGTTAAAAAACACAATGACACAGTCGAGATTATTACATCTTGCCACGTTTAATTGTACACAATGCGTAAACAACAAAAGCCGAATTCTACATTTGTAACAGTTGCACTTGAATTCATTATAATAGAAACGACATGCAGAAGAGAATGGACGCATTTGTTGCGGCTTCGATATTCTATGAATCGAGTTCAGTGAAATTTAAATGATAAAAGTTTGATAACTTCAACTCGCTGCGCTCGAGCATGTGAATAAATGAAGATATATTAATCTAGTTGGGGTTAAATTGTTATTAAAACTATGATTAATGGTTCCTGTTAATGGAGCACAGATTAAGGAGCGGGCTACACGCAACAACGTTCAAAATTAACGTCGGTTAGCCCGTGACATACGTGTAAATTTATCTTCATCATTACCACGTTAGTTTCGATACAACTGAGCTTCGGCCAGTTTTAAATATACGTTGCTTTGATTAGTTAATAAAGATATAATCTCTTTTACAAATCTCCATTTAAAATAACTCTACTTAAAAACAAAAAGTTGTAATGACCTCGAGGAATTTGAGAGACTCAATAGTAGCAGACAAATTCCTGATGATTAACAGATAGGGAACGATAATTATTCCTTGAAACAACAACAACATCTAAACTCTCACCAAAGACAAATGTAAAGATTTTGTTACAAGGAATTGTGTATGGATAGAAAACAATAACTTAGAAGACGTATGTTTTGTTAACTTATTACCATACAAAATTTTATTTCACGTTCAAGTTTTATTGGCCGTTGGTATACAAACAGAATTACTCGCTTTCATTGCCCGGGGATGCACGATTCCCTTCGATTTTCTATGATAAACAAACTTACATCCGAGTAAGGTAAACATGATCGTAAATTTTACTACAGCTTTCGCGGTAACGGAAATTCTACATCAAATAAAAATTTTCTCAGCATTCGCCACAATTTGTTCTCATGTTGTTCTCCATCGTGTTTTACTTTCATGAAAATATTCTTTGATATATCTTCAGATAATGTTACCATTTGCGCAAACTTGACTAGCAAAGTAAGTGACCCCCGTACGCAAAATTTACCACAGCGTGCACCCGAATGAATTTTATTGGCATCCAGTATGTTATTACTGGCGTAGTCTTCTATTGAAACGTTAAAAAAATCAATCGAAGTAAGCGTGACGAATGAATTTCGATAATAAAATTAGCATAATCAATACAAGGGAGTCATCGATGCACCCCGACAATGCATGCGGTCGACGGGACCGAAACGATCAGTATCGAAGTTTATTGGCAGAGCTCCACACAAGTTTACATGTACTTAATGTACACTGAATTGAAATTAAGCATTATTTCATGCAAACGATCGCGTATAATGACAATTACTGTGATAAAATCTATGAAGTAGCGTGAGTTGGTTTTCGAGTTGATTATTAAAGTCGACTTGTTTGTTTTACCTTTAGAGCAATTACTTTTTATTTACTTTATTCATATTTACATTATGTTGTCGGATTTATAGTGACTGAAACACCATCAGCGTTAATCCCAGTCGCATCCGAAGCTTTTTCAGCTTTTGGAGTCTGGGGACCGCTTTACCAGTCTAACTGCTGATTTTAGCTAAACTTTGATATTTTCCGTGAAGCGACTGCCGTCTGACCTCCATAACCTGAAGGCAATATCGAAGTATTGCAGTTAGACCAATTGTTGGACTTTTGAGGGCTACAACAACCTGTAACGAAAAACCAAAGGCTTAACGTGCTTTCCGAGGCACGACCAGACCAGTGTAATTATTCATATTCATGCATACAAATATTTGCACTGTGCGGGGATAGAACTCGAGCCTCCTTGCGCGGCGGTCGCGTTTGCTATCGCTTCGCTACGGAGGCTGTTTATAGTGACTGAATGGATATGTATAATTTTGTTATTAACTTGTATTATCATTCTCACAATTTACAACATTTAATTGCTTGAATATATTTCGTACACTTAAACAAGCTTTTGAATGATCATCAGTCACAAATTCTAGCATTTAGATTTCGTTATTGACATTAGTAACTTTGAATTCAATGCTTATGTCATCTATATCCTCACCAGTTACTAGTCATCCACCTACAATAGTATTAGCTCTAGCTGTCGGCGGCATATTGTGATTCAATTACGCTGTACTGAGCACGTTGAGTACTGGCTGACGGCCTGGCGGAAATTCATAGTGTTCCCAACGTATATTATTATATTGTGTAGTTAATACATTCAATAGTTAAGGGCCTGTACTATTTGGGGCCTCGGAAAGTTGTGGTGGTGATTAGGATTTGATTTTAATTGTTTTATACGAGTTTGGAAGAAGGTTGGTACTCTAGGTAAAAATTAATTCATATGAAATGAAATGAAATCATTTATTATGCACTGATCACGTTTACACGTCATATTTTATTAAACTAGATGGAACCGGCATTTCCTGACTATCTTTGAGAAGAAAAGCTGAAACAAACTCAGGGATCATAGTTTTTTTTTCAAGTCCAGACATCAAAAATGAAAATGTTTACAATAATTTGCGTGATTTAAAAAAAAACAGCGTTTAAAATATCATAATTTTAGCATTGAAATGTAGGTGTATCATTTTTTAGGGTTCCGTACCTAAAAGCTAAAACGGAACCCATTCATGAGACTTCGCTGTTCGTCTGGCCATGCGTGCGTCTGTCACCAGGCTTTATCTAATGAACCGTAATAGCTAGACAGTTGAAATTTTCAGAGAATATTTATTTCTGTTGCCGCTATAACAACAAACACTAAAAATAAAATATTTAAAGGGTAAATAATTTACCACACAGCAAACGTGATTTTTTTGCCGTTTTTAAAGATAATGGTATGGAACCCTTCGTTCGCGAGTTCGACTCGCACTTGGTTAGTTTTATTTTATGTTTCAAATGTTTATTAGTAGAGCAAACTTGTAAATTACTTTCAATTACATATTGTGAAGGAACGCTGTCTATATTACCTGTAAGTTCCTCAAATAGAATAAAATACTACCATTATCACCTTACCTCTATCACAATACATTGGGATCTATGCAGGATATTTTCAAACCCTTTGTATAAGCCGTTATTTCAGTTACCTCTTCTTTGATCATAACCTTCTTTTACATAACAAATGTAACAAAGTCGATCCATAATATTATATATCCTTCGGTTTCAGTTTCTTAAAAATTGTTACATTGTAGGCATCAACAATATTGGTTATGCATAAACAATGTTACATGTACGATCTATCTAACTACACTCTTAAATTAGATTAACATTGCCAATTATGTTATTAATTTATCAAAACCGTCATTATTTTGCCTTGTTACATTTAGTAAAACGTAATATATGTTAGTCTGTGTCCACATTATGAACCCTATTATGTTTACTTTAAAAGCAATACAGGTCATATATTGTATATATCGGCTATACTAAAGGACCTTGGAGTTGTTTTCCTTTGAACTGTCTAAGACAAATGGAGGCAAAATTGATACTATTTATTACGTCAAGAGTCAATTAAGAGTGAAACAAACCTTTTTAAAAGCTTCCACGTGATTCGTATTATACTCCAGAACAATTTACTTAATAAAGTAAGAAGAGCTGGTCAATTTCCTCAAATTTTAGATGGCAATTTCCTCTATCAGGAAAAAGGAAAGCTTTCTTTCAGGAAATCGTATAATGAATAAGATGTTAAAGATAATTTTATTTATTTTAATTGAAAAATTCTGAGCAAAGAAAAAGCATAGACAAAGAGTTTGATTCTGGGTTGATAGTAGAAGTTGGATATAAGGTTGCTAGGCTATGAATGGTTAGGTAATGGTCTCCACACAATGGGTGCCTGGACATAAACGGTGCCGAAGAGGCGGCCTAGAACTGTGACGAGATGAAAACTAGTAAGGCAGTATAGGCTAAACAAAAACGTTCTATTATAGATTTTAAAAAGCAAGAGGTAACAGAGTTCCAAAAAGAATATTTCTGGAAATTGGAACATGTAAAATCCCTACTTCATAGAACGACCGCTGAATATAATAAAACATTGAAATGAAGTGATACACAAAGGATTTTTGATGAAAATATCGGCTTTTGTCCTCACAGATTATGGCTATGAAGAAACAACGTTGATAATACTGCTGTGGCTTTGTATGAGCGTAATCCGGGATTGTGTGCTTAAACACCTACATACATACGCGAATCAAATAATATGTATACACGTCGTGGTGGGAATCGATAGATCTGGAACAATGCTTGATGGTCGCCCTATAAATAATTTATTTATAGTATTAATTCATGACCTGGATAACACTGATTAGGTATCCGATAATTATATACTTGTATATTTAAGATGTATAGTTAAAAATTGATTTTTGAACTTGCTCTCATCTTTTTTATGACTAATGTATTCGTTAATATAGTATGCTTATTTTTTTTTGCGTCATTTACGATGTCGTTATCATTTCAGCTGAAAGACGTCCACTGCTGGATATGGACATTTCAAAAGTCTTTACCTAGGCCGGCTGGTATTGATTCCTGTGGTCTTCACAAGTCATCAGTCCGCCTTATGGGAAGGCCTATCATTCTGTCCCTCCAACGTTATGTCTTCCGGTATGTGGCCACCACTTCAAAACTTTTAATATTGCTTTGCCTTAACATAATTCTGGAATGATGGTGAAAATGGCGTGTTCATTATTATGATCATTTCATCCTCAAATAATCTAACTTTAGTTATGATTGTCCGTTTAATTTGCAAAGAAGAGAACTCTATTGATCTATCTAGAAATGGTTCGGACACTAAAGGTTTATTATCGATGAATGTTTATTCCTTTGCATTCGAATGCTAGACAATATTCCTGAGTGACTTTATCAGATTATGCATAAATATTGTCACAGTCTAGGCTCTTATTTTGTTGCCCACAAACATAGAAATAACGTTACTAATTCATTTCTCACCGGTATAATCAAATACCTTTACTACAGAGGTAAATAATTTGGAACACATATTTGAAACTAGCTTTGCAAGAGGTTTTGAGCTTCTAACAGTGTTCTCTTCAATATAGTATCCAACTGTAACATGAATGGTCCCCTTTATCGATTTCGACCCTTTGAGATTATTATTTTCTAACATGTGTATGACTCGCTATCACAACTAATGCAATAGAGTTGGCTGGTAAAGTTAAAATTATGTAGAATTGGTCAACACGCCTGCCTGCTACGTGGAGGCCCCGTGTTTGATCCCCGGCCAGGTCATGATGGAAAACGATCTTTTCCTGATTGACCTAGGTCTTGGATGTTTATCTATATATGTATCTATTATAAATATAGTATCGTTGAGTTAGTATCCTATAACACAAATCTCGAGCTTACTTTGGGGCTAGCTCAATCCGTGTGATTTGTCCGTATATATAAAAAAAGGCATAGAGTGTTTCGTTTATTACGTTACGGATACAAAACAGTTTAACAAATTTTGCGATACAGTTTTGGTGTCATAGTGACTTCCTAGTTTTAGTTGGTTTAAGAAAAAAACGGTAGAATAAAGTCAATAGGCAGAAGTGTCAAAGTACCTAAATAGCGTAAGTATGGTAGTAGTATAATTCAGCCTATAATGATGATTTTTTGTTTTTCGTTTTTGTTGAGTTAGTATCCCATAACACAAGTCTCGAACTTACTTTGGGGCTAGCTTAATCTGTGTGATTTGTCCGTATATATTTATATAGGTATATATATACAGTATGTTAAGAAAACCCTGTCCGACCCATAAGGATAATAAAGGTTAGGTAAACACATGACCAAATATAATATAAAATTTTACGTAATCATCATAGTACCAATACAAATGAATTTTGAAATAATCGAATTACTTCCAACTTCACCGAAATTTGGTAAGTTTTAAAAAAGTGACAACACCGGTATTATTATGAGCGAATAGCGATGCGACCACGTGCCGCGTGCCCTGCCGCCCGCCGCCCGCGGAAGAGTGGTTAACGCACATTTATTAAGTTGCCTCTTTTTGCGAATTAATATTTATTTTTTAGGGGGATTATTTTTTTTAAATTTAGCCCGGTTTTATATGCATTAGTAGAATCAGTTATCGATACCTAACAACACCTTCACGGGTCGGACAGTGTTTTCTTAATATACTGTATATATATTTATTTAATGATGACCCAGATCTCCTGTCGGTGAGAAGGGCAACGACAGTTCACAGTGCAGGTTGGCCTATATCACATGTCTTCGAATTTTTGTTTCTTGAACAACCCGGTTTCCAATCGGTGGTGACGCTAAAATTAAAACAAAGCAAAGCGTCAGTCCGGTCTCGAACCTACGACCTACGACTCGTAAATTGCGGCCATTACAACTGGACCACCACTACTCGTAAGTACCTACGTGCGATAACAAATCTAAGTTAACTGGCCAAATGAATTTATTGTGCCATAACTAGCTGTACTCGTGAGTTATATCTCGCGTCGCATCATAGCTCGATGCTTCCATTGTTGTACGATAAGAGAAAAATAGGCACATATCTAGTCGCAGTTAGTCCATTAATACATAATTAATGAACAGACGACTAACTACAATTTAAGTGTCTTCAAGACTAGAGTGCATAGATTGTTAATAAACTAGCGTGCTTTACCATCAATGATTGCATCACTGCTTACCACCAGGCGGGATTGCGGCTAAGCACTAGTTTATAATTTATATAAAAAAGCGGGGTCTTGTCCTCCATACAAAAGGGAGGGTCCTCCGAGCAGATGGGTGTTGTGACTAGCGGTCATTTGCACGACGGTTGATGTCGTTTGTCAGTTGTATGCATACTAGTAGCACAGCAAACTCTCCTTGCGAGATACAGAAACTGCGTGACATCAGTATGACGCATTGTTCGCATGTGACTTTGTATATACTTCAACAATACAATTTGTAACTAGTGTCACTAAATTAAAAAAAAATTGGAGTAACTTTTCTTAAACCATAGTTTAGCCAACGGGAACATACGCTGTCGGTCCATCCGTTCATCCATTCATCCACGTGTCACTATAAAAGAACTTAATAAAACTAAAATATATATATTAGGCGATACAACAAATCGTGTGTTTTTTGGAGTTTTTACCTTACCCTATCCTGCTTGCACTTGACGGATATTTATTTATTCTTGATAAGATTTATAGACTATGATGCTTTACAACTAAGTGTTATGTAGTTCCCTGTAATACAGACGAATACTTACCTTAAAACGAAAAACCAACAGCCAATATCGGGCGGTAACGTTTTTTTTAAAACAAAGAAAGAACGAAAGATATCGTATCGTAACAAAACGAAAACGGAAACAAACACAGCAGGAACTGTTCTCCGACTCCAGACATGATTTTGATGAAGATTTATGTCACTAATGCTAAATCACACACAACGTATCATCCTAAACAACTGCCAGTGGGAACTTAAGACTATTTTCGTTCGGAATAAATTAGTTCGTGAAACGACTCTGCTATTCTTCAGTGTAAAGTTTCCAAATACTGTCGACAGCTCCATATTTCCGTAGCTCACTAACTAGCAGAAAGGATAACATTTATGTCAGTCATAAAGTAATTTCATAAAAACATTTCGAGTTTTCAGTTGCTAGCGTTATTTGTTTGTACGAAAATAGAAGAAATATTTTCAGTTTAGTTCGTCATATTAATTTAAATGAACGTGTTACGTTTTCGTAATATGAGAGAGTGATGGGTTTTACTATTTTTTTTTTTATTTTGAGACATTACATAACATACACAATCGTTCTTACTCCTCCGCTATTCTCTTCTGATTAATTTCGTTGCGGGACCCAAGACAGTTGAATCGTTTCTCCGGGACTCGTCGAGCTTCATTGCTCGGCGTTTTTCTGGCGGTCTCCACTGTTGATTCTGGCTTTCAGGAGTTGCAGTGGGTGGGAAAAGTGTGGCGGGTTTTGTCCCAAAAAAAAAAAAAACATACATAATCAGCCTATATTGTTCCCACTGTTGGGACACAGGCCTCCTCTCGGTGACAGGGAATGGGCCGTAATCTACCACGCTGGCCCAGTGCGGGCCGGTAGATGTCACATGTCTTCGAAGTTTTTAGTTCTAGGATATGCCGGTTTCACAGTTTTGAGAGTTGTGGTGATAAAATAATTTACAGAAAATTAAGCGCCTGATAGGTTCGAACTTACGACCTACAACTTGTAACTACTAGGCTACCACTGAGTCATTATGATGTATGTAATGATATATGCATGTAATTAATTTATTTTTAACAGACTTCAAAAAAGGAGGAGGTTCTCAATTCGTAGAAATATTTAATTTTTTATGTATGTTCCCCGATTACTCGAAGACGTCTGGCCCGATTTCCAAAATTCTTTTTTTGTTTGAAAGGGTATACTTTTCAGTAGGTCCCACAGTCACCAGGTCAGGATCTGATGATGGAAGACCAGAGAAATCAAGGGGAACTTTCAAAAATCTTATGGGCGACTAGTGCATTTCTAAGTATATTCATTAAGTATTTTAAAGCACTACGATGTAATAAAGGCCTGGGGTAGGTCTGAAGATGGAGCTGGGAGACAGTCGAAGGAACTCCTCAACGATTCACAGCAGCTACCTAGTTTCTAACCGGATGCAGCTGAACAGTACTTTTCACAACTAAAGTGTAAAATAAAAACATTTTTTACAAAAATAACTAATTTCGGAAGGCGGTGTCAAAAACTAATATTCAAAAACGAAAGACACCGACTTTCGAAATTAGTTATTTTTCACTTTATAGTGTTTTTTGGAAGTCGATTGTTTTTTTTTTTATTTGTAAAAAATGTTTTTATGTTTGAGAAATTAGCCTGCTCAACAACGTCATCAATTTGCTTAGTTTTTCCCAACCATGCTGAAGTTGCGCAAGCGTGGTGATTATTTTCAATCCTTCTCTGAATGAGAGGAGACCTGTGCCCAGCAGTGGGACTATAAAAATTTTGATGATGATGATGTTGAGGTTGGCTTCCAGTCTAACCGGATTCAGCTGAATACTAGTCTTTTACATGGAGCAACTGCCTATCTGCCTATCCCATCTGCCTATCCTGTGGAACGCCTTGGGGGAGGCCTTTGTCCAGCAGTGGACATCTATAGGCTAAAGAAGAAGAACGTAAAAGATCCACCAACACACATACAGCTTCTTTAAGCTGTATGTGTGTTGGTGGTACCCGGGTCTACTGTCTCTTTAGACAGTAGACCCGGGTACCCTTACTAATATTATAAATCGGAAAGTGAGTTTGTTTGTTTGTTTGTTCCGCTTTCACGCCGTAACTACTAAACCAATTGCTTCGAAACTTGACAGTCGTAAAGTTAGTACTCGGGATTAAATAATAGGATACCTTTTATCCCGGAAAAAAGCGCAATATAACCGAATTCCACGCGGGCGGAAAGCTAGTTTGATATGAATTCCAGCTTGATACCTCTACGCGTTCCTAGGAAAATGGGTCTTGAATGACTGTTAGATAGACTATCGAATGGACAACGAAGTGATCGTATAAGGGTTTCGGTTTCCTTCCGAGTAACAGAACCCTAAAAAAGCATTAACAACTAGCATCAAATTACTGTTTTTTGTCTGTGAAAAAAGAAAAGAAAAGGTATCGAAAATCTTTTTATCTCAAACAAGTAGACACAAAACCAACGCGTGAATATTCCGTCCTAAGCTAGATTTTTAATGTATGTATATCCAACTATCCTCCAGTGACTCACAATAAAAAAGCAAACAAAAGAAAACACGTATACATCACACAAAAAACAATAATAGGCCTTCGTGTCATTTTAATACGTTGGAATCAAAGCGCCCCCAATCATTAAAGAGCACATAAATAAATAAATAGCACCAAACAGTGAGCAAATACATGGGGATGTACCGCCAAGTTAGAGGACACGTGCAAAAACCGACGGCGACACAACCCTAAAAACTGCTGGAAAGGTCACAGAAAAAAGAGCCGTGTGTCGGATGATTATTCTAAACTAACTTGTCTATTCGGAATAAAACAAATTTCGACTGTATATATTTTCGGAATGTTAGGGAGTCCTTTATGAATTTTGTCAGTGTTGTTAAACAAGGTTTTTGTTGTTATGTTAACTGGGAAAACCATTTGATTTGTTGACCCAGTTTTGCTCACACTGATCCCCAACTTTTGTAAGGATAGGCTGTATAATAAACTTATGCCTCTTGCTTGGCAGTGATATGCTTTTGGGCGCCTTCCAGTAATATTATTAATGGCATTGGCAAGCACATACTACATTGCACCGCACGTACTGTCGCGCACAGCACTTCATTGCATCGTAAATCGCGTATCGTAAATCTCACGCCTTCACCCGCCTATCACTAAAATTAAACATTTAATGAGAAAATGAATTACCAGCAGTTATGAAACGACAGAAACGTTACGACCACTACGTAAGTTACATGTATTTTTATTATCTCAACCGTGAACCTTACTAGCGTAACCGCATGTATCAACGGCTATTTATTTATTAGAACTGACAGCGAATTGTTCATAAATAGCGAAATAATATTTCCGAAACAAAATTTGCAAACGAGCGTACCTCGTGAACGCGTTGCACGCACACAGGCATGCTTATAAAATAGATTCCGCGCTATAGTGTGCGGGTTGGAAACTTTTGATCCCCTGACATAAATCTCCATCAGAAAATAGGGAGGGCCGTAACCGGCTTAAGCTTAACAGTGACTAGTGGCCCCGAACCTTAGTTTAAATATATTGTAATAATGATAAAATATACTAGTTAATTTGGGCCTTTATTTATTTTGCAGTAAAGAGCTTTTTGTCATAACAACCCACTGTTTGCGATGGAAACGTGCGGGTCCCTCAAATATTATTTCATATTTCGCCTCTCGTTCGGTCGTTATTTGGTAAATAGATTTGTATTGTTGGAGCTGGTAATCCTATTCTGTTACTTAGCTAATCAGTGTCTCGACGTATATTTGTACAGATTAATGTAGTTCATCTACATGACGTGTTGGTCATGTTGCTTTGATTTTGCCGCTTGTTAATAAATTAATTGGAGCATTAAACAGACATAATTATATATTATTGGCTGCTACTGATGAGCGATAGTAAACACTATGTGGGTAGATACACACATAACTAGGCAAATATTTATTTTACCTGCCTTACACTTCTACAAAAAGCTAAAAGTTACTATTGCCACAATCAGTAGCATAGTGATTAGCGAAAGTAATTCCCAGTGCGGTGGGGCATTCTTATTAAAAATTGCCAATAAAAAATAATTTTCATCTTACAGAGCGTAATCACAATCAGTCTTTAGTTTTTCCGCTGTTGGCAAAACAGGCCCCGTGGTGAGACAGAATGCACCATAATAAACACGAGGGTCCAGTGTGGGTTGATAAATGTCAAATATCCTCAGATTCGTCGTTTTATGACATGCCGGTCTCCTCACGATGTTTTCTATTAGTTGTTGTGTTTTCTTTCGCCGTTCTAAGAGCGGTGGTTATGAAATTATTAACCCACAGTACCTGTCCGGATTCAAAACTCGGAACCCACGATATACTATAAAAAGTAACCCAATCACAAGCATAAGTAACAACAACAAATATTGAGCTAAGAAAGCCAGCAAATCCACTCAGTGATGTCTGGCCAAGCTATAAATATCAGTTTTTTGACGCGTGAACAATATCAAAAGTCATTTATTCAAATTAGGCTGAGAATCAGCACTTTTTGAACGTCAATATTACAGAAGACAGTTCCCCCAGTGCTTTCGCTGGGAAGAAGTGGCAGAACACACTCAACATCAGCAAAGCTGTCTGTTCGTTTAAAGAACGCATGATTTTATACAATACTATGTATAGTAATGAACACAACATAAAATGAAATTATTTATCATACGCCAGCTAGCTATGCCAAATACCAGCAAAAAAAAAAAATATAAATTAAATGGAAATGTATTAACCTACATAAAAGCCCCAGGCATAAAGGCCGTGACAGCTCACATATTTATGCATTGTAAAAAAAGACGATTATAATATGACCTCGTTTAACGTGTCAGTAAGCTAATTCTGGAGAAAAACGAATCCAAGAAGACAATAATGTTCAAAAGAGATATAAATCAAAAGATGTCAGTGTGGTCTCAGGACGAATCCGTCTAAACTTTCGTTTACTCTTTACGACCGGCTCAAGAATTGGATATTGGTTATTGCTATTAGGTCCAGATTTCTTTCAGCTCAATGAGTCACAATAAAAGTCTACATTGAGTGCCTACTCAAGAAGTCTTGCGTAGGTTTTCTGAAGTGAAAAATTATCTTATCTTTTTTTGCCAAGTTTTCTGATTATATGGAAAAAACTTATCGTCCAATTTATCGGTCCTTCATCATACGACTGTGCTTTATTTCATATCAGTTTTATTTTATACATCTCACCAGTTTATACAAAATCTACATAAATCGTTTTTATTAGATCAAAGAATTTTCTCGATGGTAGGCCAACATCGGCTGCCCACCAGAAGCTACCCACCAGACATAGCCTTGCTGCCAAGCGATTCGTGGTGTTCCGGCATCATGTCTGGTGAAGCCGTTCGGAGGACGGGTCTGAGCAGTTGTGTTGCGATGTGTCCCAGGTACGATGCACCAAATGTTGTGCCGGGAGTGAGGTCACGGAGGGTCTCCAGAACAATCTCCCTTCGGAGCAGTATCTTTGGTGTTGTTAGGTTTAACATTGCATCACCTCGCTCAACTGCCGTCTTTCTTCCTATTCACTGAGTTTTTTGAGTGAATAGGTTCTTAATAAACTAGTGAGAAAATATATAATATATATTTTTTTAATCAGTATACACCAGTGCTTGACCGCAATTCCACCCAATGGTAAGCAGTGATGCAATCATTGATGGCAAAGAGCGCTAGTTTATTTAGCCTATTCATGTTTCAAATAAATGAACTAGCAGCATTCGATGAACCTCCAACCAACAATAACTATAAGCTAATTTATTTTAATGAACAGTAAGTTCATTCAGAAGGGAAAAAATTATTGAAGCTATTACAGAAACTGAAGAAAAGTTATTATTCAATTAATTTATATCTGTTTACACAATTGGTAAATAAAACGCGAACACAGGATAATTGATTTCATTTTTGTTTTGTAATAATAATTATCTGGGTAAAGTTAATTTAATTGTACTCAATATCTGTTATGCTTACATTTTGTTAATAAATATACTCATTGACCAACAGTAATTAAATCAGTACAAAAAGATAATCCAGTACACGACATTGAAAGGGATTATTAAAAGTCCACAATATTAATAAAATGAAGTAAACGAAGCAGTAGATATGAGTATAATTTTTCGATTTATTTCGCAGAGATTATGAGCCGTGAGTAATTGAGAGTCAATGAGAAAGCCGAACTCATTTTAATCCGGGATATTGAGGATACAGTCCACCGGGAAAGTCGAGTAGAAAAAACAGCCAAGCTGATGTAGGAGCGGGCCGGAAATGTAGCGCGAATGCTCGCGGAGAGCTGGGCAAATATTTTCTCTCTCTATTAGTCATGTTATACTACTCATGAACTTCTGACAGAGGATGTCGCCGTCGAAGTAAACCATTCAGAAGGTGATGCAATCATCGGAAGACGTTTGCAAGGGCAAAATGACCGCTCAAGACCAGCAGGAGAAAGGCAAGACCTTTGCCCAGCAGGCCTGTGCTCCAGGCCAGCAGTGGGAACATTATAGGTGTATTATGCTATATACAGGCCAATAATATCACATTATAAAACATAGGTATTGTTAAACAATTATTTTCTTTGTTTTTATTGCTTATGTGGAATTATTTTGCACGAATAATTTCGGATTAACACTGACACTATGAATTTATTTAATGCATATTTGTACACGGTATTATGACGATATTTGTGGTAAATATTATTATTGATGTGTGTAGCAGTACCTACGAACACCACAATTAAACAACACGTCATACTGACGTCACGCGAATTCTATATCTCGCAAGCTGAGCTTATCGTGCAGTTAGCATACCTACATACAACTTCCCAACTTCAACCGTTGGACAAGTGCCCGCCAGACATAACACCCGTCTGGTCGGAGGATCCTGAAGTGAAGCCGTACGGAGGACGGGTCTGAGCAGTTGTGTTGCGATGTGTGCCGGGTACGATGCGCCAAATGTTGTTGTGTTGGGAGCTTGGTCGTGGAGGGTCTTCAGATCAATCTCCCTTTGGCGCAGCATCGTTAGTCGTGTTGTTGGGTTTAACATTGCATCACCTCGCTCAACTGCCGTCTCCCTTCCTATTCGCTCAATCTGAGTGAATAGGTTCTTAATAAACTAGTGAAGTTTTACCATCAACGATCGCATCACTGTTTACCACCAGGCGGGAATGCGGTCAAGCGCTAGTTTATTATTATAAAAAAAAATCCTCCCTTTTCTATAGAGAACGAGTGAACTTTACACCCTGCTCTTCGTGTCTCCACAATGTGCTTTGCTTATATGTATAGGTACCTAGTTCCACAAAATAATTTGAAACAAAATTAATGAATAATTATTATTATAGTTTTAATATTGATAGCCTCCGTGGCGTAGCGGTAGTGAACGCCGCTGCGCAAGGAGGCGCGGGTTCCCCGCGTAGTGCAAATATTTGTATGCGTGAATATGAATATTTGCACTTGTCTGGTCGTGCCTTGGAAAGCACGTTAAACCGTTGGTCCCGGTTGCCATGCGAACATCTAATGGCAGTCGTTACGGGTCGTTGGAGCCCTCAAAAGTACAACAATTGGTCTAACTGCAATGCTTCGATGTTACCTTCGGGTTGTGGAGGTCAGACGGCTCACGGCAGTCACTTTACGGAAAATATTGAAGTTAAGCCAAAATCAGCAGTTGACTGTCAAAGCGGACCCCAGACTTCAAAACTGAAAAAGCTTCGAATGCGATTGGGATTAACGCTGAGTAATAACAGACATATTATATGGTGATTATAATAGTTTTAATATTCAAATTCAATTAATCCCTTATAAGAGAATGAATAACCGGATCAGTTGAGATGTTGGAAGATGCGACACAAAAAAAAAAAAAAACAAAAAATAAATAAAAACAAAACAGCATTATTCTAAAAAAGTAAACACGTTAACCCCACACATGTGTATGAGTAAACAACAAATCGCGGCGGGTCCCCACAAATCTTTCGTATCTACCAAAACATTGTCATTCCCTCGCGGTACATTATTGAACTTAATGGCATCATTTACCGTATTCCGATCCTCAATAGCTACATCGTCCGTACTCCTCGCTGGTTATTAGGGTTCCGTCAAAAATGAAATAAAAATTCTAAGTGGGTGCCTATGTACCACATATATGAGCAAAAGTAATGAGTTTTGCAGTAGATAATTTTTTTTTGTATTTTGTTTGTTATTATAACGTCGACTGTAGACGTTATTACTTCTTCACTGTATGCTAAGCGTAGCGTTGTTTACCAGTCTATAATACATATATGTAAGTACATGTTTATTTTGCAGAACACAATATCAAATTGTCTTACAAGACCGTTCCGAGAATTCTTTAATTCATGTGTGTTTCAGAGTTACTAGATACAAAGACTAGTACATAATGCTTGCTTGATATTTATAAACGTATTTCGTAGAAATCTACCTTTATTTAAAATACACAAGCATCTGGCTTATTACGAAGAAAAAAATGGGTTCGATAAGTCTACCGTCCTCATGTTTCAAGAACAATAGTGCTAAAACTACATATGTTATTTATTCACGTGACAAAGTTTTTGTTTATCAGATTGTTATTAATTAGACACACACATAATATCACAATCTCTTCAATTGAGGGTAGGCAGAACTACAAAATGCCACCTGCTATGATTCTTTTAGTTTCGTTATTACGATTACGTATCGGTCGGTGAGTTGTTAATCCGTCTGGCGCTAGGAATTGTTCTAATTTACAGCTTGCTCACGCCAGTTGCGACTACTTTCTACAAAAAACATCTCCAATAACCTCACTATATGTCATGCTAGAACGTTTGCTTTGGTTTGTTAGTCGCTTTCATTCATCCTCTCAACATAAATATTACCTAAGTACTCTTTTTAATTACTTTCACTACTTCTGTTAAATCGCAATATTGCTTTATCACCTAATTCCTCAGCCACGCTATAGTTACACCACATATGCTGCGCAAGGAATGTATTTCCAAATCATTTAAAATTTAGTGAAGTAATCTTGGTCTCATATGAGTTCATATTTAATGTTGTTAATTTTTTCATGTCTGTATCTCTAGGTATGTATTATACGGAACTGTTCCCTCTAACTCAACTCGAGCTTACGATATTTATTATATTTTTTTACTATTCCAATCCATTTGACATATTATATTGATGCGGTTGTAATAGTCGGAGCATTACTTGCAACTGTTAGTGTCAGATTGGTACTAAATGGTCACCGTAAAATGCTTTCTATGTTTCAATTATCGGCAAAGTGTGATATATCGTTATTTCTAATGGATAGGCTGCAGTAGTCAGCTTTGTTTAGGAGTTCCTATTATTTATTTTATGATCGATTTGCACAACTGTGCTTTTTGAACGGCTCATTATTCTTTTCAAAATCGAAATTCATGACAAGTACTAAATTTACATTTTGAGCATTCACGAAAATTTTACTGTCGCGAAATAATTAATATTCCTTTGTTTAAGCTCATTCATATGCATATTTGTAATTATAACGAAAATTTTCTGTTGAATTGTCGGATTTTTTGTCACTTTGTGTCCCCATAAGTAGGTAGTGCAAAAATTATAAAAAATATCGATTATATGAAATATTTATTTCTCTTTTTTAACTAGATTGTTGTGCACACAACATTATTCATATTTAATATTGAATTATACTCGTAATCTAAGTGTGTTGCTTCGGATTTTAACGTGTGGATTTAACATAACATGTACATTAGTGATCTTGTTTTATTATGCCTTAATCGCATGTGATATAATACTCCAAAGGGAATAAATAAATGGTAAGAACTTTTCCCTATGTTTTCGAGTCGATGTAGGTTTATTTATCGGTAGGTAAGGTGTTTTTGGTACAAGCCATTCTCATTGACAAAGCAATGGACACGTCTGAGTTTGAATCCTCGACCCGTATTCGTTGGTCAGGGTAGACACCAATGGGCCACAGTGGCTCTTAACCCTCTCTCATCGCCACTGCTTTGAAAACGGTAAAGGAAAACATCGTGAGGAAAACGACATGTCTGAAAACCCCTACTAGCCCCTACTACCCCTAGTTTTATAGTTTTAAATTTATGTATCTTGCTGTAATGTCAATAAATGCATTTTTCTTTCTTTCTTTCTTTCCTACCTCGAAGCCAGGTCAGATATCAAACCGCACCGGGTCCACGTGATGGGAACATACCAAAGTCAGGCTTCTTTGGATGTCATTAAACTGGGTGCGTATAGTTTCAACTTCTCAGTTTCTCGGTGGTAGGCCATAATATCGGCCGCCGGCAGAAGTTACCACCCACCAGACAAAGCCTTGCCGCCAAGCGATTTGTCGTGTTTCGGCATGATGTATGGTGAAGCCGTATGGGGAACGGGTCTGAGCAGTTGTGTTGCGATGTGTGCCGGGTACGATGCGCCTAATGTTGTTGTGTTGGGAGTTTGATCGTGGAGGGTCTTCAGATCAATCTCCCTTTGGTGCAGCATCGTTGGTCGTGTTGTTGGGTTTAACATTTCATCACTTCGCTCAACTGCCGTCTTCCTTCCTATTCGCTCAGTTTTTCTGAGTGAATAGGCTCTTAATTAACTAGCGCGCTTTACCATCAATGATCGCATCACTGCTTACCATCAGGCGGGATTGCGGTCAAGCGCTAGTTTATAATAATTAATAAAAATAAAACTCTAAATAAAATGCTTTAACAATTAATTCCACACCTTCTCTCTTACAGCAGTGAGAATATTCTCAATTATTCACTCAGACCAGATCCTAAAATAATTCCAGACTCGAAACCACTTAAACCTACAAAAAAAGAAACATTTCGAAACAAATGGACAAATATGACATTTTAAAAATCGAAACATCGAAAAGTAAACTTAATAACATTTGTTTTATTTTACATGCTTTGCAAGATAAATGGAACAGTGCCTATAAATACTACGCGCCTAAACTCACATAAACTACTATGAGTATGACAGTCGATGGAAATAAAATGTTTTATAGCCATAACAGGAACGAGCTTGTCGTTCTTAGAATATTCCTCTTGGCCCACATTTAAAGTTTTAATATCCCATCATATTTGTACCGATTTTTTTTCGTAGAAAATCTTACATGAGTGGTTTCACTCGACGCTGTGGGCATGAAATGATTATATAGCTACATGCCTACGATGCGTCATACTGAAATGAAAAGCAGAGTTTACCGCACAACTACCAGACATACAACTTCCTGACATCAACCGTCGGGGGACTGCTCGACAGACACAACACTCGTCTGATCGGAGGAACCTCCTTTTTCTATGGAAGATGGGTGAGCTCCCTCCCTGTTCCTCATACCTCTAAAAGTAGTTGAAATTTGTGGGTTTGTTTCATTATTGTTAATATTTTATATTTATACATTTTTCATAAAAATCTCATCCATCATTTTACGACTAATTTTAAGCTCGGCTTTGACGAATTTTTTTTATACATAAGAGATCGGCAGATCGAATGTCAAACTCATTTCAGTTAAGATTCTATGCCTTTTTTTAGGATATTATTTCAGGTAACTCACTATTCAAGAGAAGATCAAGCGGTGATAGAAACCAGGTTCCTACTGATGATATGAGATAAATTAAAAAAAAAAAAGGAAAAGAAAGAAAAGAAACCGTTTATTGGCGCATACCCTTATAAATACATACAGTATAATTATGTAGTGACAGTAGTGGTAGACTAATAATAGTTTTAAACATTCTTTGTGTAAAACTAACATTTTTAACATTAACACAACAAAAAAAAAGAGAAACAGATAAAAAAAAACAAAAAATGAAGACCGTGCGTTGAAAACTCGTGTGACATCACTGGACGCTACACTTATTAGCGAGCAGTGACGTCATCAGCCACCACTCCTGATCTTTGATGCCTTTTATATTTGTCAATGTTTATTGATTTGATAAAAAAAAATATACGTATCCAATATTTTTCTATAATCTGAATGACGGACTTATTAGTTTTTTTTAGTCAAATACCCTCTTATAAACTATTCAACCGTTTTTATTTAACAACTAGCTTTCCGCCCGCGGCTTCGCTCGCGTGGAGATCGGTTATATCGCGCTTATAGATTTCCCTCGTGAATATATTTTTTTTCCGGGATAAAAAAAGCAGCCTATTATGTAATCCGGACTTCTAACTCTACGTCTGTAAAATTTCAAAACAATCGGCTTAGTAGTTACGGCGTGAAAGCGGAACAAACAAACTCACTTTCCGATGTATAATATTAGAATATTTGGTGTACAAATATTCCAGTAATCTCTCTTGGGAACTTGATGTTTTTTTAGGACCAAAAGTAGCCTATGTTACTCTCCATCTTTTCAACTAACTGTATGCCAAAAATCAGGTCGATTGGTTGTTTAGCTACGGCGTGAAGGAAGGACAAACAAACAAACAAACACACTTTCACATTTATAATATTAGTATGGATAAAGAAGAAAAATACTTGTCGAATATGCGGGAACAAGATAAAAATATACCTTCAACAGTAGATAGGTTCAAAAAGGCGTTCTACATAAACCTCATAAATAAGAATTGTAAGATGAATAATTGACCAGCAAAGGCAAACAATACACGGTCTCCATAACCTGTCGCTTCTGCTAAAAAACCCAAAAAATAATGAAATATGAAAGGACTTCATAAATACAAAAGTCATGTCATACCCAAATATCATACATACGGGCGATAATTGAATAATAACAATGAATCTATCAAATTTTTCAATGGGTTCATTAAAGTTTTATTACTTGCCACAATTAACGTTAAAAGTTGATACAGTGATGTGCTTTAAAAATTAATAACGGGTCGTAATGACCCGGTATAAAAATTTTAGGTACCTACGAGATGCATATTCATAACTACAATTATTGGACCCTTACGGTTTTGAATGTTTTAGGTTAACGTTTCTACATGACATATTTAATTCAGCAGCATATTAAATACACGAATAATACCGAATAAATAGCTTCAACGAATATTGGCCAATATTATTATTTGCCATATATAGCCAAGTCGAAATAGTATGCTGCAGTGCTCAGCGTTATAATCCCGATGAACACAATTTATTTAGTAAGAAATAGGTGGTGGCCTATCGGTTAAAACACCAGCCTCACAAGTATGAGTGCGCGGTACCAATGCAACTTTTCTAAAGTTATATGTACTTTCTAAGTATATCTTGGACCCCAATGACTGAAGGTGAAGGAAAACATCTTGAGGAAACCTGGACTTTAAGTCTGAAATCGCCAACTTGCATTAAGTAAGCGTGGTGATTACGCTCAATCCTTCTCTGTATGAGAGAAGACCTGTGCCCAGCAGTGTGACGATAAAAAATTACATAAAAATTACAAAAATACCCAAAAAAAATTAATAAGTTTTTTTTATAATTATAAACTAGCTCTTGGCCGCAATCCCGCCTGATGATAAGCAATTATGCTATCGTTGATGGTAAAGCGAGCACTTTATTAAGAGCCTAATCACTCAAAATAAATTGAGTGGATAGGAAGGAAGACGGCAGTTGAGCTAGGTGATGCAATGTTAAACTCAACAACACGATCAACGATGTTGCGCTAGAGGGAGATTGATCTGGAGACCCTCCACGACCAAACTTGCGACCCAACAACATTTGGCGCTTCGTACCCGGCACACAACAGCTCAGACCCGTCCTCCATACGACTACACCAGACATCATGCCGAAACAGGACGAATCGCTTTGTAGCAAGACTTTATCTGGTCGGTGGTAACTTCTGCCGGCAGTCGATGTTATGGCCTACCATCGAGAAAACAGCATTTTCAGCGACATTCGGCGCCTAATTAATGATGTCAGCCGATGCAGCATATAAGTGACACGAAACAGGTACAAAAACGAAAAAAAAAAAAAACAGAATTTCTCTGAAACAACGGGTAAGAAGAAAAATGACTCTTCTTTCTCAAGACCCTTCTTTAAATATTTGCATTGCCCGCGTAGTATGTAGATAAAAGTAGCATATGCTTTTCAACAAGGTTCAAAATATTGCCCATACCAAATTTTATCTTAATCGGACGGGCCGTTTATGAGATTAGTGGGAATATTCTAACAGAAGGAGTACTAAATTTAAAAAAAAAGTTTTTAAAATTTAAATAATAATATTACGCATTTAGTAAAAAGCTGTTATTTTGACATTATAAACAGGCAATTGAATGTTATTAATTTGGAAAAGTAATGATCTTTTTTAGGTAAGGTTTTTGATTAAAAAAAAAATTAGTGAATAGCCATTGAAGTTCACAGATTTCGTTGTTCTATAGCCCGTGTGGTTGTGTTTACGGAAACAAAAAATCAAACCGACTTCAAAAAAAAAAACACAAACGACAAAAACAGACAATAGCAGTACTTACATAACTAAAAAGCGATAAATAACCTAATTTATTCACTTAATGCATATTATATATCTACAATTATTTAAATATTTACAACTTAATACCTAATACTTTAACAAAGTCTTCTTTAACTATTTAAATATTTACAGTTATCACTTATTTTTGGAGTCGGTGCCAGCCTGCAGCCTAGGTAACGTAGTCCGTTAGTATATCTGTGGTGCTGTTTGAATGAGGCGCGCGGCCCCGGGCCGGTAAGCAAACGCAAAACCACACACACCAAGGAGAAGGTGCGCCTGGGGCGCGGGGCGCGGGGTCAGCCGGTTGAGTGTGCCACCCGAACGCGGGCAGACGCGTGAGGGCAGACGTCGTTGACGGTCGCTTCCATTAATAAATTATTTCAGCGCGCTTATGCAATTTCCTATTCTTAGTTTTGCTTTGAATTTTAATGTCGGTCAGTTTTCTTAATTACATTTATTTGTTTGGCTGGCACCGACTTCAAAAATAAGTGATAACTGTAAATATTTAAATAGTTAAAGAAGACTTTGTTAAAGTATTAGGTATTAAGTTGTAAATATTTAAATAATTGTAGATATATAATATGCATTAAGTGAATAAATTAGGTTATTTATCGCTTTTTAGTTATGTAAGTACTGCTATTGTCTGTTTTTGTCGTTTGTGTTTTTTTTTTTGAAGTCGGTTTGATTTTTTTTTAAAAAGTCCATTTATTTCTCGATTTTTAGTTGTGTTAATGCGTTTTGAACTAAAAATAGATGCTAGTTCATTTACTTAGGGTTAGGGTTTCAATTTATTTAATATATAGTCACTAATTAATACGTTCGTTTGACGAATCGTTCATATTTTTTAGGAAGCTATAATTGTTATTAATACGTACTTACTTTGAAGAGTTTGATAATACTTATTAGGTATTAAATTTTTTTTTATTATCATGGGTAGACCCACTAAGGCTGCAGCCCGAATGAGGGCAAATCGTCACCTGGAAAGTATTGCAGAAAATAAGAAACGTCTTTCCAAAAATTGCAAGCGAAATGTTATATCTCGTTCCCAAGAATCGCCTCTGGCCCGTCAAGTGAGATTATCTCAGATGAGAAGTTATATGCGTTCTCAATTATCGCAAGAGTCAACAGAACAACACCAACAACGTTTAGATTTTATTAGAAAACGATTAAGTAATGAAACTCCAATACAGCGTGAACATCGTCTCGCTGTTATTCATGAAAGACTGAGTAATGAAACTCCAGTACAGCGCGAACATCGTCTCGCTGTTATTCATGAAAGACTGAGTAATGAAACTCCAGTACAGCGCGAACATCGTCTTGCTGTTATTCATGAAAGACTGAGTAATGAAACTCCAGTACAGCGCGAACATCGCCTCGCAGTTATTCATGAAAGACTGCGTAATGAAACTCTGGAACAACACGAACATCGTTTCGCTGTTATTAATGAAAGGCTGAGTAATGAATCCCCGCAACAACGCGAACAACGAGTCAATGCTATGCGTGAACGTACTAGGAACGAACTTCCTTACCAACGGACTCAAAGACTAAATTTAATGAGACAACGAAATCTTGAGGTAAGGCGAGTAGAAAATGAGGAGCAAAGAAGAGAACGCTTAGAGAATATGCGGGAAAGTACCCGCAGAATTCGATATATCGGAGAAGATAGTTTCCTATCTACCATTAATGAATTTGCTGATGTTCCATGTGGTGTATGTAGAAAACTATTATATCCGAAGCAGAGATGCCGGCTAGAAACCTCATGTCGACAAGATTTATTGCCTGGTGAGTTGGTAGAAATGAGCAACATTGTAGTATGTTCGCGATGCTCTACTAACCTGAGGAAACGTAAAGTACCTTCCCAAGCGTATTGGAATAAAATGGATGTGGCGCCAATACCACCTGAAATTGATAGTTTGTCAGATGTAGAGCAACGCCTACTTACAAGAATAATTCCATTTCTAAAAATTATTAAAATACAAAATAGGTTCAGCCAAAATTGGTGCAAAGGTCAAGTGGTTTTATTTGCACAAGACATAGTGGAAATTGCTGAGCAATTACCACTTCCACTATGTAGCGCAGGGTTGGTAGTCGTGGTAGAAACACGAGAGAACTTGCAGCAACATAGAGAATTTAATATAGACATGGAAAGAGTGAAGACGGCTTTACAATGGCTATTATTGCATAATAACCTGTACCGCGACGTTATACCAAACTTTGCGAATATGTTAAACTATAATATGTCAGCCGTGGTGGCCTAGTGGTTAAAACACCAGCCTCTCAAGTATGAGTGCGCGGGTTCGATTCCAGGTCAGGCAAGTACCAATGTAACTTTTCTAAAAAGTTATATGTATTTTCTAAGTATATCTTGGACACCATTGACTGAAGGTGAAGGAAAACATCTTGAGGAAACCTGGACTTTATAAGTCTGAAATCGCCAACCCGCATTGAGCAAGCGTGGTGATTACGCTCAATCCTTCTCTGTATGAGAGGAGACCTGTGCCCAGCAGTGGGACGATAAAAAGGTTGATGATGTTGTTGTTGATAATATGTCAGATATAGTACAGGTTGCTGAAATTCAAGTAGGTCGTGGTAATGTCCAAGTACAGTCTGATGAAGGCCAGCAAATGGAACAACAAATTCCACAAAATCAATGCAACAGGTTTGTAAACATAAATGACAACATTTCTGTTTTACGTGGTTCGATTCACCAGGGCAATGACCGATTTGGTATGGACTCTCGTGGTAAGCAGTGCACTGCCGTCGCAGCTGTAGCTTGTGTCGCATTTGAAGTATCAGACCCGATTACATGGACAGTGAGTGATGTCGACTACGTAATGATAGTTGGAGATGCATACTATCGTCAATGCATTTTAGCACGACAAAATCCCGATTCTAGAGAACAAAATACTGAATATTTAGCTACGAGGGAACTTATGCCACGCTTATTGTTCAACAGGAGCTGGGTAAATATAAATGTGCAGAGTAATAGTTCTATTGATGGACATATTGATAGAGATCAGTCTGAGGAAGGGTTCCCGAATTTGCAAAATGCTCTATTAATTTTCTTTAGGGATTACCATTATGGAATTTTCACGTGTAATTCTTTTTCCGTTGCTATTGCACGTCAAAATATATCTGGCAATAATATATATTGGCTATTCGATTCTCATGCTAGGGGGCCAAAAGGTTGTAAAGCGTCATCTGGTGGTACAGGATGCTGCATGCGCTTTGTAAACATACATGATTTATTCGTAATGCTACGTCGTAATTTCAAGATAAATAAAGGTAATCAAAATATTCTTAATATATATTGCATTACGCCTATTTCTATTCTCACAGAAGAGAGAGAAATATTGCAAGAGGTTGCTTCTCAAGTAGCACGCCCCGAATTATTGCATGAACTGTTAAGTAATAATTCACACATCCCTACCATAGTAGAACACGCAGGCATGCAAGAATCACCTACCTTCACGTGTTCTCGTCAAGGTCCGGCCGATATATCCTCTACATATACAGCTAATGATAATCCCATTATTTCCCAATACCCAAATACTTCCTCAGTACTTCGGTCACCTACAAATCATATTCGTAGTATGTCGCCTAATTCCACGTGCCCGCTTCCAGGATCAAATACAAATAATTTAGAAAGACGAGTAATTTTTTCTACTAGTTTACTGTACTCCATTGATGACGACGTACCTAATTTGGATACTGTTATTAACGCTAATAACGAAAATGGATTAGACCATCAAGTCAGAGTTGCTGATATCCAAAGGAAAACAGCACCACCTCTCAATATTGAACGGGAGAAAAGAATGGAAGAACTTTGTTGGTATTTTCTTTACCCTGATGGTAAAAACGGTTTTGGTGAAGATCGAGATATATCCATAACTGCACTCGATTATTTCCAAGCGCGAATTATGGGAAATGATAATCGATTTCAAAGAAACGATTATTTGTTTTTTGCATTGTCTGTTGTGGAATATTTTAGAGCCAAAGCAAGCGTTTCGGTCTCGTGTCGAATGAAGCAAGGTGAGCATACACCTCAAGGTCTTGTTGATAATATGCATTTGACAATGAGAAACATAAGAGGATCGGCTGCATACTGGAAAAAATGTTGCGCGGAATTGATAGCCATGGTGCGGAGCCTCGGTCCTCCAACTTGGTTCGTTACATTTTCATGTAACGATCTCAACTGGCCCGACATGATCAAAGCGTTACTCATAGCTGATGGACGTCCTGACGCAATGTCTGACAATGTTGAAAACTTGTCATTTGATGTAAGACTCGGGTTGGTACAAAAATATCCAGTTGTAGTGGCTAGACAGTTTACGCTTAGGGTAAACGCTTTGATAAGATTTCTTAAAATGAATAGTGAATGTTTAGGAGGAGCTATCACAGATTTTTGGTACCGCATTGAGTTCCAAAATAGGGGAAGTCCCCATTTACATATGCTTTTGTGGTGCAACGCTGTACCTAATTTTGATAGTCCTGAAGGGCTTCGAGTAATCGATCAGGTGGTGTCATGCTCACTTAATGGTGATAATGCTGAGCTGGTAAAAAGGTTACAAATTCACAAACATTCCACAACCTGCTATAAAGATCGTAATACTGGTTCGTGTCGTTTTGGATTTCCAAGGCCTATAATTAACGCAACGGTCTGCTTAGAACCCGATGACTCTCTTCGCAATAATGGCCGTTTTTGTGTACTACAACGAAATACAGAAGAAGTTATGGTTAATAACTATAACTCGGTTCTGCTTAAAATTTGGGGAGCAAACATGGACATACAGCCTTGTGGGAATGTAACAGCTGTTGCTTATTATATTGCCAAGTATGCGAGCAAGTGTGAACCCAATGATTGTGGCGATGTTGTGAGAGAAGCGGTTCAAAAAGCAAAACGTCACAGTAATGATGTATGGAAACAGTTGTTTTCTGTGTCAATGGCTATACTTGGACAACGCTTAGTTAGTGCTCCAGAAGCGGCATACCGTCTCTGTCATTTGCCTATGAAAATGTGTTCAAGGAAAACAGTTTTCGTTAATAGCTGTCGTCCAGAACAACGTTATAGACTTTTGCGATTTTGTGATGACGAAACATCAGTTTTCAACAACATATTTGATCGGTACCAACAAAGACCGAATGAATTAGAGGAGAATAGCTTAGCTGAATTTGCAGTTCGTTACGAAACAGTTTCAAGTGCATTTTGGACAGATGATGACGGTGACATTGAGCTAAGAGACCAGGAAAACGAGAATTCGAGGTACATACGATTACAAGATAATTCGAGGATGCGTATCAGAAACCAAGCAGCAGTTTTACGTACACGATATTACACTATAAATAGTGATCGAGAAGCGTTCTTTTACAATTTAATTGTGTGTCATATCCCCTTTCGCATTGAGAGTGAGCTTATTCAAGAGGGCGAAACAGCTGAAGCATGTTTCTTACGCCGACAATCGGAGCTAAGGCCCCTGCTACATAATTTATCTGTAGAGCAGTTCGTCCATGCTGAACAAATTATACAACAAGCTCTTGTACAAGCAGTAGCCCTCAATGTTGTAAACGAAAATGGCCCTGGAGAAACATCTCATAATATGAATATATATGCCGAGGACCAAATTGATGTCCATAACGATGATTTTATAGAAAATGATCCCACTGCTATGCCTGATGACGTTTTCACAAGTGGAATTAGAAGTCTGAATGTCCAACAAAAAGATTTATTGAAACGGGTGTCAGATTCTATTGAGAGAGACATACGGAGAGATGACAATCAAGAGCCTTTGTTGATGTTTATTACTGGTGGAGCTGGTAGCGGTAAATCTTTTCTATTGAAATTAATTGTTGAGCATATTAACCGCTGCTATGCTCCAACGGTGGATAGTTTGTTAAGACCAAATTTTGTAGAAGTGGCGTCATTGACAGGTGTTGCGGCTCGGCAAATTTCTGGAAGAACCCTTCACTCTGTTTTTTCACTTCCCATCGAAAAAGGCACTACGATGACTTATAGAAAAATGAGTGGACAGCCCTTGGAACGGGAACGGCGTAAGTGGCGTTATATTAAATGGTTAATAATTGACGAGATATCGATGGTATCTTACGAAAATTTGCGTATAATACACTTACGTCTGCAAGAATTCAAAAACAATAATTTACTGTTTGGAGGTGTAAGTGTATTATTATTTGGCGACATTATGCAATTACCACCAGTTAAAGGGCATTGGTGTTTCGATCAACCATCATGGGCAAACGCAGAAATACATTTATGGCAGCAGTTTTCCTTCTGTGAACTCACCATCAATATGCGTCAAAGTAGCGATGAGGAATTTGTTGATTTGTTAAATAATTTGCGGTTTGGAGAACTTACATTCTCACAATTGGAACTTCTATGTGAAAGACGGCGAGTTGAACAGGTTGGTGATTTCGCAGATGGGGCTGCAGTTAGAATTTTCCCAACGATCAAATTGGTGGATGACTACAACTCTAAGATGACAGCTCAACTATTTCAGTCGAGTCGTGTCTATACCTTGCATGCTATCGTCGAGTCGCGAGAGGCCGCAACCTATGGAAAACGGCCTCCATGTAACGTTATTCCTGCTGATGTTAATAATTGCGGTGGATTGTTGCACATACTAAAACTGGGCATAGGTTCCAGAGTAATGCTAAGGCGTAACATCTCAGTTACCGAGGGTCTTGTCAACGGTGCAATGGGAATTGTTTGTAAGTTTAGGTGGCCTGCTCTGCGTCGCGATCAGTTAGAATCCGGCGAGTTACCTGATGCAGTTTCTATTAAATTCGACGATGATACTATTGGTACTAGAGTGAAAGATAGTGACGGCTTAGTTGAAATTGCACCAGTATCAGCAACATTTCAAGCAACAAAAGGCTATGGGGATGTGGAAAGAAGAATGCTGCCGTTAATATTGAGCTGGGCTGTAACGGTTCATAAGCTTCAGGGTACCACATTAAATAAAGCGGTAATTGACTTAGGCAAGAAAAATTTTGCTAAAGGTCAAGTGTATGTTGCTTTAAGTCGAGTGAAGACTTTAAACGGTATTGCACTTTGTGATCTAGAACCAAGCAAATTACTTACCAGACCACATGATGAAAAGGCATTACGAGAAATGGAAAGATTAATACAACTATTGTAAAAATATATGGATTCCTGACCACCCCAGGAGTAGATATACCCTTTTAAGCATACTCATTATTTTTGAGGAATTGTCTCGATTTCATTGATATTTGTGTTAGTTGTTAGAATTTCTCTCGATATCTCTGAAATTTCGTGATTACATCGTAACCATCTCAGGAGTAGTACCTACCCTTATAGCCCATCCAGATTCACAGCGAGACAGACCGAGAATAAACGAGAACGTGAATGTGAGGAGTTTCTCGCCGTCTCGTTCTCGCGTTCGTCTGTTCTCCGATCGGTGTCAGTATTTTTGGCCGTGACAAAGGATTTCTCGGGCGAGAAGAGAGAAGACTACTATATTCACGATTCAGCAATTATATAGTTCATCCAAGTGCCTGCTGCAGTTTCAATTTCGTCAATGTCGTCCATATTGCATAGGAAACAGATCACGAATGAGAAAAATGAGAGTGTTAATAAATTTCTTGTTCTCGCGAGAAGGCCCGGCGAGACTTCTCGGCGAGATTTCTCGCCGTGAGTCTGGATGGAATATAAAAACCCCTCTAGACTCACAGCGAGACGTAACGAGAGACTTTACGCGAGAAGCGAGAAAGCGTCCAAACGCAGCGATGGTCTCACTTCGTGTTTGGCCGTGATCAATAGCGCAGAGGCTTCATTATTCATTATTGTGTGCGTTAGCATATTATAATTTTATAAATATTAAAATAAATAAAAATAAAATACCACAGAGTAGGTACATGCACATGAACACGATCTACGCGTAGTCAGTACGAGTACATGCGTTGATCTGAGTTGAGACCGAACGAGAATGTGATACGCTTCTCTTTTCTCACCCGAAACACTCTGACTCGGGCCAAAATACCGCCACCGATCCGAGAATAGGCGACCACGAGAACAAGACGGGCGAGCAATGAATCTCATTCAAGGTGCTCGCGTGTTCTCGGCGTGAATCTGGATGCGCCTTTACAAGTATCCCGTTAGCCCTACATACATTCGATCAACCAATTGCAGTACTGCTCCCAACTCCTAACCGTTGAGGAGTACTGTAGCTTCATCATCAGCACAGCAGCATCAGATGTTGATTCAAGCATACCTCACAAGCAACATGTTAGCCCTACATACTACTAAATAGTTTCCATCGACCAATTGCAGTACTGCCTTCAAACTCCTAACCGTTGAGGAGTACTGTAGCTTCATCATCAGCACAGCACCATCAGATGTTGACACCCTGAAGCATATACCTGAGTAAGATGTGATTACGTAACAAAAACACCATACGAGCATACAATTTTCGGTGATTGCCCTCGATTTCTCCTGGATCCCATCATCAGATCCTGGACTGGTGAAAATGGGACCACCTCAGAAGTAAACTCTATCCATCAAAAAAAATTTTTTTGAAATCCGTCTATAATTGACGAAAATATCGGTGAACATACATAAAAAAAAAAAAAAAAAATATTATACATACAGACGAATTGAGAACCTCCTCCTTTTTTGAAGTCGGTTAAAAAGAGTCAACTTCAGTTTACATACATACATATACGATGGAAAATTGTTACCATTCCATTCATGTACGTCAATGTGAGTTATAGCCCCATATTCATATCAGGGTCTAAAGTTAAAGTTCACAATAATATATAAGTTGGCTTTGCTTCGCGTACAGCCATTAAATAGCCCATTTTCCTGAACTGATTCTCACAGCTTGGTTGGTAGTAAACAGCTGATGCATTTTATGTTCTTCTTTCATATTCAAAGCAGGGTCGAAATATGAATGAATGCATACTAGAAGGATCTACCAATAAAAGTTTGTGTGCTTTATATTACGCTATATATTTTTATACCCTATACAGATTTCTTGGCTTTTGAGTTCCTTTGAGAGTGAAATGAAATGAAATATTTATTTTATCGCGGTATAAAGGTCATGTCCCACACCATGAAGATCTTCGAGAGGATTATAGACTCCCGGATCCGGCAGGAGTATGCTGTCTCGGAGTGTCAATATGAGTTTCGTCTAGGGTACGGAACCATGGATCCTATCTTCGCACTAAGGATCACCATGGAGAGATACAGATCGAAGAACACGCCTCTGCATAAGCTCTTTCTAGATATGCAGAAGGCCTACGACTGTCCCTCGTGGGGTGATCTGGTGGGCACTGATTTCCAAAGGGGTACCAGAAGCCTATGTTGACATTATTCGAGATATGTACCTCAATTCTGATTCCGTTGTTAGGACCGCTGTTGGCGACACTAAACCCTTCCCCATCACCGTCGGAGTCCACCAGGGATCCGACCTTAATCCGTTTCTATTCAGCGTGGGATTAAACGTCTTGTCGAACAGCATCCAGGATTCACATGAGCAACCTCCCTGGTTGCTCATGTATGCTGACGATATCGCGGTGACGAACGCGGACAGGGAACGGTTGCTGCGGCATGTAATTGCGTGGAAGAATCGCTCAAGAACGGAGGTCTGAAAGTCAATGTGGCGAAGACCGTGTACATGGCCAGCAACACGATAGAACTCATGTCTGTGCGCATAGGCGGAGACATGGTCGAGTGCATAAACCAGTTTAAATACTTGGGGTCTGTACTTCTCGCGTCCAGTGACATTGATTGCGACGTCAGGGCACGCATTTCTGCAGCTTGGGCAAAATGGCGTGAGGTGACGGGTATCATTTGTGACCCCAAAATGCCGGTTAAGCTTAAGGGACAAGTCTATAAGACCATTATTAGACATGTCCATCTGTATATCAGTGAGGCGTGGCCTGTGCTTGAGTGACACAAGCAGGAACTGCATGTCACGCATCCGCATCCGGGGCAGTCTTCTTGTCCGTGACATAGCAGACAAACTGCAAGACGGTCGCCTACGCTGGTACGGTTACGTCTTACGAAAGCCGGCACGTTACGAGGGTAACAAATGTCTTACCATGGCACCTCCGCCGGGCCGGATCAAGCGAAGTATACCAAAGAAGTGCTGGCTTGACGTTGGAAGAGATGACATGTGTGCCAACAATCTCTCAGCCCAGGATGCTAAAGATTATATATATTTTTATATCCTATACAGATTTCTTGGCTTTTGAGTTCCTTTGAGAGTGAAATGAAACGAAATATTTGACGGCGCGTGACTGGTTAATTTTGAATATTGTGATCTTATTTATCGTATCAGTAATTGACCGTAAGTTGGAGTAACTTTAACTATTTTTTGAAGTCGATTAATCTTTCGGTATTCGGATAAATTATGATTTTTATTAAGAGCGGGTAACACCATGGAGTGAATGGTAACACCGACTGGAGTTGCGTTTGACATAGCGATCGACTGTTGGCGCTGGGCATTCTTTGCTTCGATCGAGTGGGTTGATCATACTCAAGCCCAGTGGCTCTTATCTGTTTTAATCTGAGAATATCATTGTAATCCCTTAATATTAAAGTGATCTAAGTGTCTGTACAGTTTAAATAATAAGAATGTAACATCACTCTATAGTTATTGTCCAACGTTTTCTCGAAATACCGCCCACGATGGATGCTCATGCAGATGAGAAGATACCTCAACTATCCGGAACTTCGGCCCCGCCTTCCTGACGGTTTTCCTCGTCATATTTATTTTATGTCGAAGATAGTATATTTGTCTCCTGTAATAATCAGGCATATCTCAGCTACTGTAGGCACATTGTGGATAGTGTTGATAATAACATAATAGAAACACGGTTTACAGTTTACATCATAATTATCATCTCAGCGTTAATCCCAGTCGCATCCGAACCTGTTTCAGCTTTGGAATCTGGGGTTCGCTTTGCTATTCTAACTGCTGATTTTGGCTAAACTCTGATAATTTCCACAAACCGAAGGCGATATCGAAGCATTGCAGTTAGACCAATTGTTGGACTTGTAAGGGCTCCAACAACCCGTAACGACAGCCATTAGATGCTCGTATGGCAACCGGGACCAACGGCTTAACGTGCATTCCGAGGCACGACAAGGTGTAAACCACCAAATAACCAAACTGTAAAGTTTAAGTAAGATTAATATTTAAAAACAAGGCTGCCGGACTAGCGAATCAACACAACACAACGATACATAACGCAGGTTTTTACGCACTAGTTCGGTCAAATTTCAATATTTTAATCTGCCAGAGGACTCTGTTTACCTCACCGTTGTGGGGCCTGGCTTGTATAGTCTCTAGTCTAGCCTAAGTTCATGGTGGTGGAGACCACCATGAACTCAGGCTAGACTCTATCGAACGCCACGACATGGCGCTGACGTTCCGAATAGCCAAATTATAGGCTTGATAAACTCAGAGGTCATGGTCTCTTTAAAGTTCTAAGTTTATATGAATAGGATTTTGTGTTAGCCTAAGAATGAAGTACTTATGTCTGGAAAGGCCATCTGAAAAAAGAGCCACTGATTCTATTGAGTTGTCTTGTCCCAAGACATGCATCATTCATCGTACATATCAATGACCCGTTACACATTGCTACCAGAACATTTGCGTAAGAAAAAATTGCGTCATTCAAAATTCTCAAAACAATCAGATGTTTATAAAGCCATGTTTGTGATTGTATATGTACGTGTATTATAATGTATTTATGTATTTGGTTAGCTAGATTTAAGAGGTTTTTTAATTGTTTTCTTTTTTAAACAAAGAACCTGTCATCTAATTTCTTCTTCACCCATAGTTGACTGGTAGGTACAGAATGCCTATGGCATTAAGTCCGCCTTTGTACATATACCTATGTGAGAAAGTATAAATGTATAAATGTATTTAATTCCTGCCTGGTACTCACATTCGCAGCTAGTAGTTACTTTAATATTTTATTCTGTTTTGATGAATAAACTTCCCTTTAATCTACCCCATGAGTTTGAAATTTAGACCCCATTACGTAATAAGCTCAGCATTAAAATCTTTCCCCACAGCTTCCTTGTATTTTTGTATTATGAGCGCAAAGAAAAGAAATCCATCCCTATCTGGATAAAATCTCTTTGAAAGAAACTCAAACAATTCGAAACACCTCAAGACATAACAGCGGAGCCCCTAAATTTGCGTGTACAAGCAAAACGCGTAATGTCGGGGTGAGCCCGCCAAAATCGTATTTAAATTCACCGATCTCGACACGAGATAAGCAAAATCATGAGTTAGGTTGGAAGGGTTATAGAATCCTGCTGCGTGAGGCCGCATAATTCCGTATCCAGTCGGGTGTCCACGCCTTTGGTGTTGACGGAGATATCTCGATCTTGAATGGAAAGACTCTTTGGAGTGTTTAGCTGGGAAAATTTTCTTTAAAACGTTTGCAAATGCAGAGGCTTTATCGTCAGATCTGAGAATTTATTTGTTTGTTACGGATGTATTCGGTTTGAATAAACATTTTTCTGCTATTGTCAGAAATTGCATGCAAACGAAAATATTGTTTGAAAGAAAGAATAAAGTATTTATTGCTACTCGTCTAGAAATACACGTCAAACAAAACACAACGAAGATTATAAAGAACTAAATTATACAGAAAAGTAATAAAAAAAAAAGACGTGTGGCACTCGGGGACTGCCGCAGTAAAGCTATTGCATAGCATTTTGTATCAATTTATGCAATTATAATTATTTATTTATTTTATTTATGCAGTATTTCTTTTTCTTTGATATTAATTCAAGTTACACTTTTTGAGCGTGGTGACCGATAAGAAAACAAATTTTTCTTTTGTTAAATAAATAAAAAGTTAATATTATTTAAAATATTTTTATTATTTTACAATACATGTGGGTTTTATTACCTTACAGTAGCTGTTGGTTATTCAGGAATATTTATCATTGAAACTATAGGTTTATGATAACTGAAATAAGAAACATAAGTTTGCGACTTAATATCCTCTAAATACCTAGAAAATACCGCGTCAATGGTGGTCCCATATTTTGTTGTGGACTCTTGTGGATCATTATTCATTTTCAAATTCAATGTTTTTGATAGAAAAGTTGTCAACCGCTCTGATTTTTTATCAGCGAAGTTAATGTTGAAATCGCCAGCCAAGATAAGTGGAAATTTATTACCATTTGTACCAAGTATTTTCGAGCCTTCTTCAGTGTACTCCAGTAAAGTGCGATGAATAAAATGCTCTACCTCGTCCAATTTTGGATTCGGAGAAATGTAAATTGCTACCATAACTATTTGTAGGCCATTTCTAAGTTTGCATAAGCACGCACAAATATCTCCAACAACTGAGCGCCTAACATTAACATCGCTAACGTGTGCAATATTTATTTCAATATTCGGAGTCATAATATTAGTAATATCATTTTTATTTTGGTAAATAGCTACCCCACCTTTTGAAACAGTATCTCGTTTGAACTGAACAATACAATTAAAATTAGGTATTTCAATTGGATTATCATGCGTCATGCAAGTTTCGGTAAGAAGTAACACATTTGTTTGTCTCGTAACTGAATCTTGTAAATCGTATTTATGACTATTTAGACTTTGGCAGTTGAAAGTCATTATTGAAATGCCATTTCTATTACTAATGAAATCTAATACACTTTGAGCAATCGTCTGAACACTATTTAAAGACAGTCTTTTGAATTCTTGCAACAATTGAAAAAACGGCCGCGTGAGCACTTTTTACTCTATAAAATCACGCGCTTTTATTTAGTAAACAACACTATAAATAATTTAAAAGTCCAATGAAAAATTAGCGTGACATTCATCTTAGCTTTTCCGTTAAAAAAAAGCTATTTTATAAAAACACTACTAAATTAATTTGAATAAAAGTACTTAATTATATGAAAAGTTTTTAAGGTAGCCATGACAACGTCGATGACGTCTATGACATATCTCTATAGAAGACCTATTTCAGAGAGAAAATTAATCGCAAGTTTAGCACATCGCGACTATCAGTAACATGGCAAGTGTGTAGAACTGAGTTCGCGCCCTGCAATATGCATGCTCTTTTTGAAAATCTATAAATTGTTTTCAAAAGATGTAGTCGCACGCACACAAACATACCGTGCCGAAGACTGCCGAACTGAAACGACGTTAGACGATGGGGAGCGTGAGGTTTTTTCGTTACGGAATTTCTGGATTCGGTCCCCGCGCTCAAGGCCCGCGATAGAAGCTATGCAATAGCTTAAAAAGACGTGTGGCACTCGGGGACTGCCGCGGTAAAGCTATTGCATAGCATTTTGTATCAATTTATGCAATTATAATTATTTATTTATTTTATTTATGCAGTATTTCTTTTTCTTTGATATTAATTCAAGTTACACTTTTTGAGCGTGGTGACCGATAAGAAAACAAATTTTTCTTTTATTAAATAAATAAAAAGTTAATATTATTTAAAATATTTCATTATTTTACAATACATGTGGGTTTTATTACCTTACAGTAGCTGTTGGTTATTCAGGAATATTTATCATTGAAATTATAGGTTTATGATAACTGAAATAAGAAACATAAGTTTGCGACTTAATATCCTCTAAATGCCTAGAAAATACCGCGTCAATGGTGGTCCCATATTTTGTTGTGGACTCTTGTGGATCATTATTCATTTTCAAATTCAATGTTTTTGATAGAAAAGTTGTCAACCGCTCTGATTTTTTATCAGCGAAGTTAATGTTGAAATCGCCAGCCAAGATAAGTGGAAATTTATTACCATTTGTACCAAGTATTTTCGAGCCTTGGTACAAATGGTAATAAACTGATATACTTAGAAAGTACATAAGTTATATGTACCTTCTAAGTATATCTTGGACACCAATGACTGAAGGCGAAGGAAAACATCTTGAGGAAACCTGGGCTTTATAAGTCTTCCTTCTCTGTATGAGAGGAGATCTGTGAACAGCAGTGGGACGATAAAAAGGTTGTTGATGATGAACGGCGTCGGTGTCGAATTATTTGTTATCAATTTAATATTTTCGAGCTGATCTTTAGTAACATAATCACTTCTGATTGCGTTAACATCTGACCGTAGAATTAATAAATCCTTCATCAACTTCTTTACGTTTGTTCTACGTAGTCAAAGCAAACTGGTGGCAATTTGTGAAGGTCATATGCCACAAAAACTGGGATTGTTCGGGATCCGTGATTTTAAACACCGTAATCGTATATTTTAGGTATTTCTGCTTTTTGTTCTTACGCCTCGATACATGTTTTTATCTTGTCTTCGTAGAAACAAACAATAACTTTTTTGCCTCATCAATGTCTTCCTCAGAAAAAGCCGACGAGCATATTTTTATTAAACTTTCGTTGTTGTGCGTTTCGGAGATAACAATATTACAACTCGTACACTTAAATGTACTCGTATTAACATTGTTCACCGACATCTTTCTGTAATATTTTATTTAATAAAAACTTCAACTCTTGATCTGGTCCCTGTGGATAGATACCACAATTTTGCCAATAACACGTGTAACAAATTATAGAAATTCTTTAAAAAAATATTTCACATTAATGGCGGATATCGCCAATCACAGTTGAAAAAACGGCCGCGTGAGCACTTTTTACTCTATAAAATCACGCGCTTTTATTTAGTAAACAACACTATAAATAATTTAAAAGTCCAATGAAAAATTAGCGTGACATTCATCTTAGCTTTACCGTTAAAAAAAAGCTATTTTATAAAAACACTACTAAATTAATTTGAATAAAAGTACTTAATAATTAATTATATGAAAAGTTTTTAAGGTAGCCATGACAACGTCGATGACGTCTATGACATATCTCTATAGAAGACCTATTTCAGAGAGAAAATTAATCGCACGTTTAGCACATCGCGACTATCAGTAACATGGCAAGTCTGTAGAACTGAGTTCGCGCCCTGCAATATGCATGCTCTTTTTGAAAATCTATAAATTGTTTTCAAAAGATGTAGTCGCACGCACACAAACATACCGTGCCGAAGACTGCCGAACTGAAACGACGTTAGACGATGTACGGCCTTCAAGCCACACCTCCGTGCCCGTCGGAGTAGGGAGCGTGAGGTTTTTTCGTTACGGAATTTCTGGATTCGGTCCCCGCGCTCAAGGCCCGCGATAGAAGCTATGAAATAGCTTAAAAAGAAACAGAAAGTCATGTAGGAGGTCATTAGGCTAGAAATCTCAGCAATTTTAATGTCAACAACAGTGCCTTTGACGAGGTGGTTGTGAATTTGTGTTTCCGTTTACAAGAACTGTGAATAAATTCCACCTAAGGTTGGCATGATTTCCGGCTCCTGCTAAATCAGCGGGCTCCAGATATATCCTGCCAGACGCTCTACGTAGGGTCAGGTCACGCAGTCCATGCGATCTAGTAGCCAATGATTACAGTGCAGCGATGTGGGCGCAGCCAGTCCAGGATTTCGGGACGCCTGGCACAGGCAACTTAAAGAACACGGTTGGGTTTTAGTCAATAAAAGTTGATATGCCCTTCCGCTTCGCCTAGAGCAGATTTGATGATTTCTCTTAATTATAAAGAGAATGTGTTGGTAAATGAAAATTTAACAAACAATTTTGAGCATCTTTTTAAACAATTGTTTAAGCTTCCAAAATAAATTAAAATAAAGATAATCATAATGGCTACCACTGTCACCCCCTAATTTCACATCTAATTATTTACAATTCCAAAAACGAGCGTTTTAAAGCTTTATCACAGCTGAAACAGGGTTTTCAGATAAGAATAACCTCAGCTATACTTAGCGCCAACAATTAAGTATCCCTTGATTTAATTAAACAACCAACAATTTATTTTTACTTGTCAGATTTTATTTTCCTTTTTTATCCGGCGGCTCGACCGTAATTTAGGTACCCTAATCCCAGCGCTACGGGTACCAGAAAAGGGTGAAAGGGAAAAAGTAAGGGTGATTAAAGATAAACAACGCCTCGGTGCCAACGTGAGCCCTAGCACGGTTACGGTAATTTGCAATTGTATAATTATCTAACACAATAAATTAAATGAGAATTTTATGCGTTACCCAGACTGCGGCTGAGATTTATGTCGGTGAGATTACGGCTTAAATATCGATTTATTCTCATGTTCTTCTGGTCACCCCTACCCCACACCTTAGTCCTTTTAGCAACTCCTTTGCGTCGCCACTTCGAACCAGCCCTCATTGTAATATAATAATTTTCTAATAAACAATATTTAATTTAAACTATTTGTATCATAAAAATGTTTAACACTCTATAATGTTTTCTATTAAAAACGCTCAACTTGCAACGCTGTTAGTAAACAATGATCTGTAAAATAAAATTCCGCTCGACCCGAATATATTACTTTTACCTGACCTGCCATGAACTAAGCGATCCATAAAATATATCAAAGATAATTCAGGAAAACATAAAAAATCCTTTCAATATTTACAACATCGAAAGCGTCGTGAATATGTATCAATTGCTTTCCTAGTTCGATCACCGTCTTCGAGACAGAGGTCAGAACCTTTGCCTACCCATGTACAAGATAACTGTTTTTATGGCCACAGTTTTGCTTTTTTAAATTAGGTTTTTTACTTTTGCTGGAGCATATAACGTAACGCCTTTGCTGTCCGACGAGTTGGGCAGAGTATATTTTTGATTTGTGTGTTTCTAGATTTGTACCCGATTAAATCTAGATTCCGGATGATTTTAAATTCCGGAAAATTCTAGATGTAAAACCCCATTAACACTTTGCAAGAATCGGGAATCGATTTTAAGTAAATCAACGATGCAATAAGCCAGAGAAATCGTTGTAAAATGGGGTTATAACTGGATTGTTCGCAGTTTCTCATCACCTTCCTTAGAAACGTCCTTTGTTCGAGTCTCATGGAATAATTTGCAATCCGTGTGGTGAACGAAATCCATGAAAGACTGGATATATTTTCGTGTTCTTTGAGGGAACTCGCAAGAGTTTTATTAAATATTGTTAGTTATATTTAAGAATTAGTCTATATTTTAGTATTAGTGGATAACTGCAATGTCGCATTAGGTTAGGGCTGTAAGGACAGTTGTAAGAGTGATAAATAAATTTCATGAATTGATTCACTCATCGAAACAGTACGTTTTTCTCATTCTCAATCCCTCGATATTTTAGTGCAGTTCCTAACATATATTAATTGAATAAACAGGAACTTTTTTAAACAGCTGGATAACATTTTAATCTTTCTGTGAAAGTTCGAAATTTTATGATATTTACTTCGAAATATTGCGTATCTGTCTGAGAATATCATAAAATTGTGCCAGTCATTACTCTAGGGACAACACAAAAATAAAGGACAAAAACACAAACATTTTCATAAATATCTCTTTGTAAACATTTCATCAGGACGCACCGATTCCTCGGGAGAATAACCTCTATGAATATTTTTAGGTAGGTATATACAATTTGGCTGTAACCGCTGAAGATATTTCACATTTTGCCACTCGTACTCTACACTTGTATAACCGTAGTTATATCAAATCTGGCTTAATAATATTGTGGTTGCATTATTTTTGTAAGGATGGAGGATTACTCGGGTATTCCCTCTCTGAGGTTTGTCTTTTGTTCTTGTTAGATAGGATTTATTCGAGTATTAGGCTCCGACTTTCTATTTTTAAGTAGAGATTTGGCGTTTCGTATATTCTTTATTTCGTAGCTGCTTTTTTGTGTTCTTTATAGCTTTTATTGTGATTGATGTTCACTCGATCCGAGTGAAAATTATTTGGCCCATTAATGTGAAAAACCGGCCAAGGACGAGTTGGATTCACGCACGAAGGCCTCCGTACAAAAATATTGTGTTATTAGTGTACTATTCTAAGCCCGTTTGGTACCTAGCTTAGAATAGTACCAAAAACTCGCCACACTTTTCCCAACCACTGCAACTCCTGAAAGCCAGAATCAACAGTGGCGACCGCCAGAAAAACGCCGAGTAATGAAGCTCGACGAGTCCCGGAGAAACGATTCAACTGTCTTGGGTCCCGCAATGAAATTAATCAGAAAAGAATAGCGGAGGAGTAGAATAGTACCAACCAATATCCTTCCGTGTTTGTCGTAAGAGGCAACTAAGGGAACTTTCACCAGAGAAGTGGGCAGCAACGCTTCTCCTGTGAATACCAAATTATTGCGATCTGGAGTTTATGACGAACCCCTCCAAAGCAATGAAAGCTTTGGGGGAGGTCTTTGCCCAGTAGTGCACTTCTATAGGCTGAAGAAGAAGTATTTGTTGTTATAGCAGAAAAACTATCAAAATTTCAACTATCTACTTAATGGAAAATGTTATCCCAATATTTAAAAATTAATGGATAAGTACCTTAATTACTTAATCTTAATAAAATCTATTTATCAAATAATAATGCTACATTTTCTACAATTTTTGCTACTTTATGCAATATTGTTTTAAAATAAGACAATTGTACAAAATCTGATAGTGACGCTAGTTTTGCTAAGTTAAAAGTCGGCGCAGTCTGTAATGCAGAACAATTAAACATTGAACAACTAATCTGCCTGCCAACTGCAGAAATTATGGAAATAGTCCGATAAGTAGGTTTGAACAAACACAAGTCAATTAATTTTTTTAAAACGAGATGGTATGGTGTTTTCTATTTGACTACTCTGAGATTTGTTCTGAAAACAAAAGCCTAAACAAACGCAGAGTTCAGTGTCTTTTAAAGTCCAATCATAACCTTGGTCAGACCATATATAATAAACTGGCGCGCTTTGCCATCAACGATCGCATCACTGCTTACCATCAGGCAGGATTGCGGTCAAGTGCTAGTTTATAATTATAAAAAAAAAAAAAAAAAATATAGAATACTAGCAGCCGCCCGCGACTGCGTTTGCGTGGAGTTAGTTATTTGAACATTTTATTTTAACCCCAAGATATACAGCAAGCATTTTTGTTATGCTCCGCCCCTATTGGTCACAGCGTGTTATTGGTCATGTTATATAGCCGTCCTGGATAAACGGGCTATCTATCGCAATAATAATTTTTCAAATCGGACCAGTAGCTCCTGAGATTAGCGCGTTCAAGCAAACAAAATCTTCAGCTTTATATATTAGTATAGATAGATTAGTATAGATTAAGGTCATGTAGAATCATTGATCATTTTCATACCATGACCTTCATGTGATATGAATGTGGCTGGTACGAAAATTAATGCGTAAACTTTAACCAAGAATTGTTATAAAAAAAAAAAAACTGCTTCATAGAATAGTCTTAAGTAGGTATTACTTACGTGGACAAAATGAAATGGAACAGCTAATTGGTTACATGTTGATGACCATGCTGTATACTTTTACGCCATATGCGCTTACGCAAGATACCTGACGCCACGCAAATCCTGCGTGGAAGCAGAGTTGTTCGCTTAATTAGAATACCATTAAACCCAATAACAGTCGTCTGGCTGTTTTTCAAGAGGACAATAAACTTTATTTCCTCACACTTCTATTGCAGCATATTACAGTTAATCAGCTTCTACTCTTAATCAAATTATTATAATTATATGATTGAATTATCATAATATTACCTATTATAATAGATTATTAAGCTTACGTAGGTAGAAACTAAGGACTGACATACAACTGTACAAAGATCTATTGGCACGTGCTCAAAATCGAAACTAGTGCTCCCTAATCCTGCCGAAGCTACTAATCATGATTTTTAAATACAACAGCGCCATCCTCTAAACGTAATTCAAGCGCAAAAAGATTCTTGAAGCACTTTACTATTGAAGAAAGTGAATGCCAGCGATAACTCCATATAACGAAACTGTATATTTCCAATAGCTGTTGACTGACTTGTACCCTAATTGCGTAACATACTATTACCTACTATCATTTTTTTATAGGAGTTTTTGGCTTAGTTGCTAAGACATTTGAGCCATTTCTTCGTTATTCTTGTTTTCTTTCGTAACTTATCCTAAACTTACCTTTTTTTTTCCGGGGTGGAAATCCTCAAAGGATGTCCGCCGCCCTGGGGTGGGCGACGGGGTATGTCAGACTTTTACTGACTAAAACCGGTACCAGTACCTGCGTCACTCTGAACGACAGGGAGCTGTGCCTCCTCCCGAGCCAGTCGTCGAGTACTGGCCGGATCGCCTCGACGGTAGCGCATAAGCCTTTGCCACCAGTCCGCCACCAGGACCCGACGGAGCTTCACTCGGCGCAGCTCGATCATTCTAAACTTATCCTAACTTAACTTAATCTATCTCCTTTCGTTTCCCGCGTGAGCCGACTAGGAGGGGTTTTGATTAAAGTCATGATGTGGCCACTATTACCTACTATCAATTGGAATAATTTTTAAGCCTATTACTAGTCCATCGCTCTATAAGTTCGAATAATGTGTCTGCTCAACAACGTAAATAACGCAACGAATGCTGTTTAACTGTCAAAATGAAAGCCATTGCTACTGAAAGTGTGTTACGCAATTACCCTGCTGGCATTCTTCAAGCTTTTTGTAAGACGAAAGAAGTCAGCTGATACGGTAAATAATTATCTACACTAATACGAGTATTATAAAGAGGAAAATTTTGTTTGTATGTTTGTTTGGTTATAATGAATAAGGCTCAGAAACTACTGCACCATTTTCAAAAATTCTTTCACCACTCGAAAGCTATAGTATCCACGAGTAACATAGGCTAAATTTTATTTTGGAAAAAAATAGGGTTCCGTAAGATATTTGGGTTTTTTGAACACAAGGTGTAAAAAATCAATCAGAAAAGTTACTTATTTTGCGTACGCTGCCTAAACAACAAAAGATAGAACCATAAAATATTACAATTAATTGTAGATCTTATAAATATCTACAAAATAGTCCGCGACTCACTATACCTATCTATGTTGAGTGAGGCACAAACAACCTATTTTTTTTAAATCTTGTGATTTTTTTTTGGACTATATTTAAATGCATTTATTTTACCCATGCTATTATTCTTTATCAAAATAAATTATTTCATCACTAAGTACAGTTTATGTAGATAATATTTGATCTTTGAATGATTAAAATTGAATGTTTGGTTTTGATGTTACGGATATTAAAATATTACGATTACTGCTGCACGGCCCGTTGCGAAGTGAGCGGCACCAAAGTGGGGGTGCGCGTGCGTGAGGGGAGTTTAGATCTATGAGTAAGGTCCCCGCGCGGCTCAGACGCGGAGTCGGTTCCCTACGCAGCGATCGTGCGCGAAGTCTGATAATTATCGTGCGTTTATATTTAGATTTTGTTCTTAAAACTACACCTACGCAAAAGTTCTTCTCAGAACTAAACTACAGTTTTTCTCAGAGCTAATCAACAGTTCTTCTCAGAGCTAATCAACAGTTCTTTTCAGGGCTAACCAACAGTTCTTTTCAGGGGTAATTAACAGTTCTTTTAAGGGCTAGAATATTACACGCTATTAACATTTTCTTAAACATTTGAAAATGCCTAAGAGAGTCAAGTCTGAAATTTCTAAACATAGTTCTCAAACACGGGCACCAAGATTACGTCGTATTAGCCCAGTCAAATTAGGTAAAAAAAGGGGTCAACCTCGGAATGAAAGATAATAAGCTGCAAATTGGTATGAACCTTTGTTTTGTCATTCTAAATGTTGTCTCAAAAGTCACAATCGTTATCGTGTCCGCGTCTCAAGATATTCAAGGTCAAAGGTCACAAAAATCGGTTTTTCGCGAATATCTGGCTTCCTATCGGTTAAATGAGATTTGCATTTATAATAAAAGTTGTAGGCTATAAAATTCCCTACAACTTTTGTCTAAACTTTTTTTTCATACGACCAACCGTTTTGAAGTTAGAGCGCGAAGAGTGCACATCGTACAGTCATATACAGCCTAATGCAAGATCAAGCGTGAGTTATGGTTATCAGTACGTTATAAAGTCAATTATTTACTTGGAAATTATAATTATTAAACAGTGCCCATTATTTATGTACTAACTATTAATTATTTATATTTAATTAAAGTAAGTAACTTGATTATTTATATATAATTATTCATATTTAACTATTTAAGTATAAAATATTATTAATTCTGGATTATATATTTTAGTTTTATTTTAAGTTAAAATGATAGTAAGAGTATATATTTTACACATATTTTTATTTATTATTAAATACGGCATAATATACATTTATCAAAATGTGTGTTCAAATATCAAAAGTATCTTTGTTGATTTTAATTGTAATGAAATTGGAAATGGAAGCTAATTATATTCTTCTTCTTCGTGGTCTTCTTCTTCTTGTCGCTCAAAAATGTTCGATTCATTGTCATCATCCTCATTATCTGTCATGTTCATCTCCAAACCTTCCAGAATATCGGGATCATATGTATTTTCTTCATCGGGATTACTTGGATACAGTGAAGCGTTGAGACAAGCTTGTCCGTTGCACTGGCCGCAAGCTAAAGAACATTGTAGCCCTGATTTTCTGCATCCACAGCGGGAACCACAACCATTTTTGCAATTGGAAAATATTACGTTTAGTAGTTCGGCTGGTGCTGGAGGTAATAACGTTCGTATGGGCTCCAGGATTTCATTTTCAAGCATCCAACCCCATTCTTGAGGTTCTAAGTCCTTCCCTAACCCTAAAAAGTAAATAATTGACTTTATAAAGTACTGATAACCATAACTCACGCTTGACCTTGCATTAGGCCGTATATGACTGTACGATGTGCACTCTTCGCGCTCTAACTTCAAAACGGTTGGTCGTATGAAAAAAAAGTTTAGACAAAAGTTGTAGGGAATTTTATAGCCTACAACTTTTATTATAAATGCAAATCTCATTTAACCGATAGGAAGCCAGATATTCGCGAAAAACCGATTTCTGTGACCTTTGACCTTGAATATCTTGAGACGCGGACACGATAACGATTGTGACTTTTGAGACAACATTTAGAATGACAAAACAAAGGTTCATACCAATTTGCAGCTTATTATCTTTCATTCCGAGGTGAAACCCTAATTTGACTGGGCTAATGGGATAATCTTCACCTGAACGTTCACAACGCCTTGCTGAACAAAATCAGAGAAACTCTCAGATACGCACACGAGAGTCAAGCTCGTGTCGAGCGTTTGCAATGCCTTGGCGAACAAAGTTTGAGTCGAGGCTGGAGAGTTCCCAACGTCTTCATGACTAAAATATAAGGACCTCTCAGTTGCGCGAAAGAGAGTCGAGATAATTTTTAAATTCTCTGAACCCCGCTGGGCTATCACCTCATGAACTGTGGTTAAAAGTTGGCACGCCGATAATGCTTCTCAGAAATTTAAGCCCTCCCAACATGTGTAATGGTACGAGACTTCTTATAAAGGAGATAAAAGATAATTTAATAGTAGCGAAGAATATCACAGTCCTTGCAGCCGGTGAATGAGTTCATATTCCAAGTTCCAAGAATACCCGTGATTCCTACTGATTTGCCTATACCCTTCAAATGGCTCCAATTTCCAGTAAAAGTTTCTTTTGCACTAACTATAAACAAATCCCAGGGCCAAACATTGAAATTAGTAGGAATTGATTTACAAAAAGAATGTTTTACACATGGGCAACTTAATGTTGCCCTATCACGGGTCGGTGCTCCCGATCGTCAGTACATTTTCAAATTCAAATTCGAACTCTTTATTTCAGGGAAGGCCCATATAGTGTTAGTAAAAAAAAAAAAAAACTTATCCTATGTTAGTAAAAAGAGAAACAGGGAACAGTTGGCGACATGAATGTGTGCGTGCACATGTCTGTCCGCCCAGAGCCTAATAAAAGGTCCGTCGACCTTGTCCGCCAGTGTAGCTAGGATACTGTTTGGGCTGCCCCGAAATCGCCGCAACATCGAAGCACACCGTTTGCGTATGATGGCATAAAAGTAATCAATTCGCGCTTCCGCGAACATGCCTGATGCACTGTAAAATCGAGGCAGCCCCAACAACATCCTCAGCGCATTATTGGACTGGACGCGCAGAGCGTTGTAAGCCTTCTGCGTATACCTAACCCACAAGCTGCACGAGTAAAACGACTGGCAGTAAGCTCTAAAGAGCGTCAGTTTTACCTGCTCAGTACATCAATCAATTACATTTAAATATTTTCATCATTAATTAACAACTTTAACATGCTCATACAGCCATCTATGCAGCCTGCGGATAATGACTGCGTCATCGATGTTAGTGTCGGTGTGTGTGAATTGACTTGGGAATCATTTTGCTGACCGTGTCTTTCCTGGGTAGGATTTTTGTAGCGGTACCCAACATCCACGCGGGCGAAGCTGCGGGCGACCGCTATGTCCCTATATATGCTTAAATCTTAATAACTACGGAACGAAGTTTGATGCGATTTTTTTAAATAGATAGACTGATTCAAGAGGAAGTTTTATATATATAATACATGCACCCGTGCGAAACCGGGGCGGGTCGCTAGTGTATTATATAGCTAACATATCAGTTCTCGTGCGTCAACTGTTTTGCCATAATTATTTAGATCAATTTCGGTTTGTTTATTAAGTCAAATCCACTCCATCGAGTTGCTAGTCAATCAGTTGATCCATTGCTACAGCCTCTAGTCATGGATGGACATTCATTTGAGGTATTACAAATACGGTCCGATTGAGAGGAAAAAAGGTTCCATCAATTTTGTTTTTAATGCACTCGGCGCATACGAATATCGGCTTTTACAAAATACGAATGTCAATTTCACCGAGTTGAACATTGACAGACTTTATCTATTTTGTAAAGCCTCAGCTAGCTAACATAAGCAGGCACTACGTAAGTACAGACGATAGCGCATCAAGCTTCTACAACCTCTCAGATTTCTTTATTATGTACATTTTCAACTATATCTATATAAAGCATTAAGACTCAAGATTGATTGGGAATTTTTGACCATTTCGGGTAGATTGACCTGCTGTCGACCGTACCTAAGTAATGACTACGAGAGGTGTATTCTTAAGTTGAGTAGTGTTATTTGGCGTTTTTTTTAAGAAAGTCTAAGTAACCCGGAGTCTGGATTAGTACTCAAATTATGGAATAGGCTAGCGCCTCATCACACGAAACTAGCGCCAGTGCGGTGTAGTTGTAAGTATAATTAATTAAGAGATACATTTAACCCCCACGCATTTTACTTGCCGCATAAAACTATGGTTTATTCGCCGTGTCTAGGCACGGTCGTAAGTTTTATATGGATCTCTTCGGAAAATTGTTGTTTTATAAGTTTTGTTCTGCGGCTCAGCGTACGCGTTAACCATGCCGTGTACAAAGGGCCTTAGTTATACATACAAACTCGATTAGTGATGAAATACATCTCGACCCGATTTTATTTTGTTTATTTATCTTTTCTCAAATCATTACCTTCATCACTTTCATTACTAAGATAGCAAATAAGGGAAGATCGAACAGCTTCGACAGAAGTAACTTGCTGGAGCTGCCACAATTTCTGTATAACAAAATATTTGACAGGAAATTTTTTTTTAGGTTTTTGTATTCGAATCTAGGTCATCCGCTTAGTGATCGAGTCAGAGTCCAGGTTGGGTTCCCAGGCCAGCCAGTACTGTTTGGGTTCTCCAATAGAAATTTTACGGTACCAGCCCGGATCCGTGGTTTTTAGGGTGATTAAATAGAACTTAAACATGACGGGCAAAAAGTGGGTGCATCTACTTACACTTTTGCATTTGGCAAAGGTGTAAGTGCAGACACCGTGGTGTGCTCAGTGAAAAACTTCGGTTTTTACCACTCGAACAAAATAGCAAATCGGTTTTCCATCCAAATACGAGCCTACGTAAACAATGTATGTATTCGAAAACATTTTGAAACTAATAACGTTTGAAACAAACACATTAATTATCAATGAAATTCTCACCATTTCAGGCATACTAATTAGGTTAAATTATTGCTGAACGACACTGTGGCCGAATTAACAAACGTTAGCCTTTGACTAAATAATCACCAGTTGTTTGTTTGACGTGGTATGTGATGCGTAAGTATTTATTTGACTGCGTGATTTGTGATTACTATAAGATGTAAACTTCCTTTGTGGAAATTATTTCATCATTCACCACTGATCTCCTTAACGATGAAGGAAAACGTCGTGTGGATGCCAAACAATCGAAGACTTCTACTACAGAATCTGGGTGGACGACGTTCTATTATAAGTGTTTTGGAATGTTTAGGAAAACAGAGAAAGAAAGAAAAGTATTTAGTTACTGTAACTCGTACAGGAAGATGAAAAAATTAACTAAATTACTTCCGACAACTAGAAATGTATTAAGTACTTCTCTTGTAGTGATATATTTAGGGACAATTCACACGTACCACAACCATACCACGTCGCAGCATCAAAATGTGGTCAAGCTGTGGTTAAGTGTGAATAGTGTCACTGCAGCTTTTTGCAGTTGTGTTGTGGTACTGACAAAATGTCGATGTGGTTGCGTTGTCGCTGTCGCCAGCGCGCTAGGCGCGTTGATGACGTCGTGGCGACGGTGCCGCCGCCGGTGGTGGCGTTGCCGTCGCGATGTGGTTGCGTTGCCGTCGAGATGTGGTTCCGATGTGGTCTTATTACACGGGTGGTCGATAACAACGGCAAAATGTGGTACGTGTGAAGTGTAATATTCATTCACACATCGCGTCGTTGTGGTGTGGTTGTGGCTGTGGTGTGGTTGTGGTACATGTGAATTGAGCCTAATAGTTGTCTTGTGAATTTTCGATTAGGTCACGTGATCTGATGCAAGTTTAATATATTTTACCCATCATAAAAAGTTTTTTCACACAAGAAGTTTACACTTCAAAAACCTTAAGATTTTTTTTTTCTTTAGTCAATGATCGCTGGTATTTACTTTAAATATGAGTTATGAACAGTTTTTTGTTTTATTGTGTTAAAACCACAATACTCATCATGTATACGTTTCGAGTTTCGCTAAGTGATTTAATTTGATGCAGGGTCAAAAGAAAGAAATTAGTAAATTGAACAATATTTTCATTATTTGAGAAAATACCATAAAACTTATAATTGAATCTGTGCTAACTAAAGGATTTAATCTAATAATGAATACTCAACTAATAGGTAAGTTTGGTTTTGTTCTTCAATCATAGCGAACAGGATGGCACTGGTACTTTGGTCAGAGACAACTTACAACACGGAAAAGGACACAAGCAATTTTGATCTCGTTTGAATCTAGGGACCCCAGCTATCCATGTAATGTGAAATGACTTTAGGAAATACTGATTTCTTAGTAACTATTTTGCTGGCTTTTTAATGTAGTTTGCGAGGTTAGGTACATTGGTATCCTCATGCATTTTCTAGGGAGCATCCCTTTTTAATTATAGAAAAATTTAATTCTACTAACTGCTTAGAATGTGGGAAAGTGGAAGACATCCTTCACTTTATGGTGCTGTTTGCCTGGAACAAAAATCTCAGTGTTGAGTTAGTAATATACTCTGGTGTTGATGATAGTGATTATTTTAATTCAACGTTCCCCTTGTTGTAACAAGCGAAGCTATTATATAACCTTGCGCGGATTGGTATCAGAAGAAAAAAGTTTTAATTTTAATTATTGTGTGTATTTTCCTACATTTGTACAAAAAATGCGTATAAATAGATATAACTGTATACAGTATGTTAAGAAAACCCTGTCCGACCCGTGAAGGTGTTGTTAGGTATCGATAACTGATTCTACTAATGCATACAAAACCGGGCTAAACTTAAAAAAAAAATCCCCCTAAAAAAATAAATATTATTTCGCAAAAAGAGGTAACTTAATAAATGTGCGCTATGCACACCTATGCCCCATTCCGCGGGCGGCGGGCGGCAGGGCACACGGCACGTGGTCGCATCGCTATTCGCCCATAATAATACCGGTGTTGTCACTTTTTAAAAATTACCAAATTTTGGGGAAGTTGAAATTAATTCGCGGGAAAAAAAGATTATTTCAAAATTCATTTGTATTGGTACTATGATGATTACGTAAAATTTTATATTATATTTGGTCATGTGTTTACCTAACCTTTATTATCCTTATGGATCGGATAGGGTTTTCTTAACATACTGTATAATTAACGTATCCCAGATATTCACTGCCAAGCAATGTTTATCTAACATTAAAATACACAGTTCTAATATGACGAAACTATGAGCCAAAGTCGGTTTATAATAAACAATGCTTATAATATCCAATATAGATGATCATCTATTATTATAACAACTTTGTAAGTCATTTAAATTCGAGTATGAGCCGTGTCCGGTCAAATTTATATCGTAAAAAATGATTTTTTGATTGTACCTGCTGTAATGGAGTTTATAAGGAGGGAGGAATTGTATGGAGTTGATGATACCAAATATTTTTTGGCTCAATGCTATTTTTGGATGGAAATAATCTTTGTTCCACTTATTATGGTTTTTATTTAGTGGTCAATGTATAATAAGATACTAAAGTAAAAGAAAATATTTATGTTATGCTGGTTAATTGGACATAATAGGAAATTTCCTATAATGTTTGTGTATTCCTATAATGTCCGCCCTGGTAAATTACTAGGGCGGCAAATAAATTGAATAGTTCATGGACAGTATTATACCCAATTGTCATCGACCTACCTTTATCTCATGTTACTGATTTTGCGTTGTCCTATGCTGTGCCAACCACCGAGCTCAACGGGTTTACTTTTTCTATTCTCCGTTGTCAATTGTCAGTTATCATTCAGTCTATTTTTCTTTAATGGTTCCTTATACAATCCATTCATCGTCTCTTTAGCCTTCCTATATGAATGTATCAACATATACAATATGATAAGAAAACCCTGTCCGATCCGTGAAGGTATTGTTAGGTATCGATCACTGATTCTACTAATGCTTACAAAGCCGGGCTAAAGGTAAAAAAAATCCCCTAAAAAAATAAATAATATTATTTCGCAAAAAGAGGTAACTTAATACATATGCGTTAGGCAACCCTTCAGCGGGCGACGATAATACCGTCAAAATGGTGTTGTAATTTTTTTTTAAATTACCAAATTTCGGGGAAGTTGGATTTAATTCACGGGAAAAAAGATTATTTCAAAATTCATTAGTATTGTTACTATGATGATTACGTAAAATTTTATATTATATTTGATCATGTGTTTACCTAACCTTTATTATCCTCATGGGTCGGACGGGGTTTTCTTTACATATTGTATATTTCGTCATCTGTCATTTGTTATTAAAATTCATCATTGGGTTTTGTTTGTTTCTCCTTTTAATACATGTCGTTAACTTACTACCATTTACCACTTTTATGTATATTCACTATTTTCTGACAGCCTCAGTGGCGTAGCGGTAGCGAACGCAGCCGCGCGGTAAGAAAGCACGAGTTCGATCCCCGCGAAGTGCAAATACTGGTCTGGTCGTGCCTCGGAAAGCACGTTAAGCCGTTGGTCTCGGTTGCCATACGAACATCTAACGGCAGTCGTTACGGATTGTTAGAGCCCTCGAAAGTCCAACAATTGGTCTAGCTGCAATGCTTCGATATCGGCTTCGGGTTGTGGAGGTCAGCCGGCAGTTGCTTCACGGAAAATATCGAAGTTTAGCCAAAATTAGCAGTTAGACCGGTAAAGCGGACCCCAGACTCCAAAGCTGATAAAGCTTCGGATGCGACTGGGATTAACACTGAGATGATGATAATGTTGTATATTCACTGTTTTACTACTCAGCCGTAAATGGTATTTATTTATTTACGTGCCGCGAGATTGCCGGCGAGTACGTCTTTCCACTTGTCACAGCAATGTGACTGCTGTGCTGAGTGCTTACTTACGATAGTTATCTATACTAATACTAGCTGACCCGGCAAACGTTGTTTTGCCATATAAGTAATAAAAAAAAAAATAGGGGTGGACTACCCCTAACATTTAGGGGGATGAAAAATAGATGTTGGCCGATTCTCATAGATACCGGATAAACACAAAAAAATTCATCAAAATCGGTCGAGCCGTTTCGGAGGAGTTTAAGTTCGAACACCGTGACACGAGAATTTTATATATTAGACTAGCTGACCCGGCAAACGTTGTTTTGCCATATAAATAATAAAAAAAAATTTAGGAGTGGACTATCCCTAACATTTAGGGGGATGAAAAATAGATGTTGGCCGATTCTCATAGATACCGGATAAACACAAAAAAATTCTTCAAAATCGGTCGAGCCGTTTCGGAGGAGTTTAAGTTCGAACACCGTGACACGAGAATTTTATATATTAGACTAGCTGACCCGGCAAACGTTGTTTTGCCATATAAATAATAAAAAAAATTTAGGGGTGGACTACCTCTAACATTTAGGGGGATGAAAAATAGATGTTGGCCGATTCTCATAGATAGCGGATAAGCACAAAAAATTTCATCAAAATAGGTCGAGCCGTTTCGGAGGAGTTTAAGTTCGAACACCGTGACACGAGAAGTTTGTTTGTTTGAACGCTAATCTCAGGAACTACTTGTCCGATTTGAAAAATTCTTTTTGCGTTAGATAGCCTATTAATCCAGGAAGGCTTTAGGCTATATAACATCACGCTGCGACCAATAGGAGCAGAGCATAATTAACTCCACGCGAACGAAGTCACTGGCGGCCGCTAGTAGATATTAAAGGGTACGTCTCACGTGGAGTAAATAATAATATTTTATTACAAATGTTGTGTTGCTCTGATTGCCTGTAACATGACAGCAGGCCCTATCAGAATACCAGCGCTGCGAAATTTACTTTTAAATATCGAATCATTATGGTGAGATAAGAGCCTTTTGGCCACATAACGTACTTTCTGATTTTTGGTAACTTTTTATTATATTGCTGTTTTTTATTTTTAATTGTGTCTAACTTAGGTTAGTTTTAAGATCTTCCTGTCCGAGTCACCATAATTTATACATTTTCTTTCTTTCTTTCCTTCTTTCTCTTTCTACGAAAAGTAAGTGAAAATATAAATAAAAACCGAATTTTCAAATAAATACACCAATTTAATTCTCACAGTCACACTTCCTCATCACACGCTGTAGCAACAGCTCTATACAATTCTAACAAAAGATCGTTAGGTCATCGCGCGCAAGTGGGACGTCCCACTGACGGATGCTTACGCATGTTATTGACCCTGCCCTATTGTTAACGCCATATGGCCACCGAAATTACCTTGCGCCCTCTCAGAAATTAGCGAAAATTCCCCTTAAAACCGAAACCTTTGAAACATGTCTTCCTGGTGTTGAGAGATATGCGAAGTAGGTACAATTTGCGGCGGCTTCTTCTTTTAGTCTTTTTCCTTGTATTATTTTTATTTATGTTTTCGCATATGGTTAGTGGATGTTTGTAAGATTTTTTTGTTTATTCAATATATAAATTAGAAGCTATTAAATTTAGAATGGGTTTTATAACTAAAAAGTTGAGCTTTTAAAAAAAGAATTGTCTCTAAAAACAAGCCAGCAACAGCCAGACTACAAAGAAAAAATACTAAAACCTAGATGACTTTAATCAGATTTTATTTTCACAAATGTACACTTAAGATTATTTGGCAAAGTAATTTGTTTATAAATATTTTACTTAAAATATAAGCCAAATATAAGAAAGACTAGACTATGTTTTCATGATGTTCACATGTTTACGCGTACAGAATCAAAGAGGGAATAAATAACGTGCCACGTCTACAAAGGGGGTCAGCAATAAAAACTGTTGTCCAATTCAGAAATTCCTGAAGGAAAACAGCAAAGAATGCTTATATGTTTATAATGTTGCACATAATATATTTTTCCTATCTATGTTTATGTACCAAAGCCTACTATTAAACACATATTAAGAATATCAGTAACTTATCATCATCATCTTAGCGTTCAGTCCCGGTTACATCCGCGGCTTTCGCGTTGGAGCTCGGGTCCGCTTTCCTGTTCGTACTCCTTCTTTTCTCGCGATCTTTAGCATCCTGTGTTGTAAGATTGGTGGAATATACAATAAGGGTCAAAAGTGAAGTACCATTTCTGACACTTATTGTTAGTGCAATAAAGTTCAAAAGTGGTAATGCACTTTTGACCCGTACTGTAAAGGAGACGCGGCCCTCTTCCCTTCGAGAGAGAATGGGTCGTAACCCACCACGCAAGCTCAGTACGGATTGGTATGTCACAAATGTGTTCGATTTTTTAGTTTAAGGATATGCATGTTTCCTCACCAAGTTTTCCTCCACAGTTTCAAAGCAGTGGTGATGAAATTATTTACACAAAGTAAGGTGCCTGCTTGCCTTAAAGTTGCGCAGATATCACTGGCTCAGGTATCGATGTAGATACTTATAAATTTAAAAACTAGGTACATTCAGCTAAATTTCATTTCTATGTGTGCAATATGAATTTGATCACACAATATTAATAATGTAGTAAAAATAGGCTTAAGTTAATACAATATAAAAATAGTTTAATTTTTTTTTTAAAAAAGCGCGTGGCGCTTTAAAATTATGGCACAAAGCGCTCACGCTTTTTTCTCATTTTACTAACATTGTTTAAATTAAATTTTAAAATTATTTTTAACTTTTTAGTTTGTAATTCTTTAAAAGCATGTTTTTTAGTTTTTTAAACTATATCTATTTTCAACTTTTTAGTTCGATATTTTTTTTAAATAATATTTGGATAACATGAACGCTTAAGTGGTATTCATTTGTTTTTACCAAACTTTTCTTGATCTCCAACAGACAGAATAGCAAGTGCTAAAATTCGTAATGATGCGATACCCAAGTAACTAAATCTAAATCTAAACTAAAAATACTTTGCCTGCACAAAATAATGTAAGTGAAGGTTAAAAAAAATTTTGAGTTAGAGACGGACAAGCAAACATACAAGTGAAACTAATAAAAAGCAAGTAAAAAGAGCTTTACTTAACACTCATTCGTAGTCTTCACTACAACGTTTTTATTTTTTTATTTATTAAATTCTAAAATATGTTCTACAATTTGCCTAATGTACAAGTAAATGTGGCTATTGACGATCAAAGTGTAATTTTTGTGCTTGTGCAAATAATAAAATAAATCTAGTAAAATCTTCTGTCGTAACCTCCTTGGTTTAGTGTCAAACCTTTACATTATTAACGTGTGAAAAAACACGAACACAACCTATTCAAAAAGACACCATATGGGTGAAATGACTTTTTTCAAACTACTTTAGTGTAATAACTCGGTATTACGTTGAAAACAAGAGGTCAATTATCATTCGATAGACAAGGGTGGACGTGATAAAAACAGATCTCCTAACACATAATTACATAATTGTGTGCCCTCGCGCCGATGGGCAACGACGCCACACGAATATGGGTTAGCCAGAGACCAAAAAATAAAATTACACAGTGTGGCGATAGAGTGGATAAGACAGTGTTTTTATACTTCGAATAGAAGAAACATACCTATTTCCTTTTCGGGTGACAGCATTATCAAAGAGTACTTCAATACCCAATTATCCTTTAGTTTTTGTACTTATATATATAGTTACTTAGCTGGTCTTACGTAAGTAATGAAACATAAAACATGCGAAAAATTTGTTATTTTTGTTTAGTTTTGTTGTAAAATACAACCATTTGTATGTTTTTTTTTAAACAAGATAAAATAAATAAGCAACTTTTACTACTACTAATGAAAAACGTTAAGACAAGAAAAATTCTGAAGAAAAATGCTTTAGAATGTACAAGGTACTTTCATCATTATCAACCTTTTTACTGGGCACAGATCTCCTCTCATACAGAGAAGAATTGAGCGTAACCACCACGCTTGCTCAATGCGGGTTGGCGATTTTAGACTTAAAGTCCAGGTTTCCTCAAGATGTTTTCCTTCACCTTCAGTCATTGGTGTCCAAGATATACTTAGAAAGTACATATAACTTTAGAAAAGTTACATTGGTACTTGACTGACCTGGAATCGAACCCGCGCACTCATACTTGAGAGGCTGGTGTTTTAAGCACTAGGCCACCACGACTACAAGGTACTTTAGTGGTAGTAAATAATGACAAGCGACGAGTGCCAAAAAATGACAGCCGCCGTGGCGGAGCGGCAGCGAACGCGGCCGTTGGGCAAAAAGGCACGGGTTCGATCCACGCGCAGTGCAAATATTTGTATGCATGAAGATGAATATTAATATAATAGTCTTGCCGCGGAAAGCACGTTAAGCCGTTGGTCCCGGGTGCCATACAGACATCTAGTGGCCGTCGTTACGGGTTGTTAGAGCCCTCAAAAATCCAACAATTGGTCTAATCGTAATGCTTCGATATCGCCTTTGGGTTGTGGAGGTCAGACGGTAGTCGCATCACCGAAAATATCGAAGTTTAGCCAAAATCAGCAGTTCGACTGGTAAAGGGGTCCAGCGGACCCCAGACTTCAAAGCTGAAAATCTACGGATGCGACTGGGATTAACGCTGAGATGATGATGACTTTGGTGGTAGTAAATAAGTAGACAACGGCAGCTATTAGGTACCTACTAAGCAAAAATATCTCAAAAAACAAAGTCGCAGAATAAATAAAAGCAATAAATCACAACGACTACGAAACCAGACAAATCAAAGCAACACAGAACCACAAATTGTAAAAATGTGTGTTTTTCCAAAGAATAATCCTCCAAAAAATTTCCTTTTTGGTATTGTGGGTATTTACTCCGGAAAAATAAATTAGGCTTTAGCAACACTTGAAATAGATTTATGTAACTGCAAAATATTAATAAGCTATTATATTTTTTTAAAGTTTACTATTTATAACATGAATAAAACAATTATGTGTCAAATAAGAATTAATTGCCTTACGAAATTAGTTTGCCACACCTGAGTCGCACTTTTTATCAAAGTCACGGGCAAAAGTATTGACAAATAGGTGTATAAATCATTTTTATGGCTTGGATTTTGTAAAGATTACACCATATTATTAGAGTAATAGAGTCAACGTTTGTTTAATATATTTGAAATTAGACTAAACAATTTTTTTAGGAAACCGTATTTCTTAATTTATTTTTGCTATATACCTTACTAGAACAACATAATTTAATCAATAAAAAACTTAATTTACTAAATGTATATTTTTTAATATTTATAAATCATGATGTGTCTAAAATCACCACATTTCATAAATCATCTCTATTCCCAACTATTTGAGTTCGGTTTCTAATCTAACCGTATGCAGCAAAATACCAGTAATTTACTTGCAGCCATTGCTAATCTCCCCAACCCAGTTACTGAGTAATTAATTAAATATCAGATCATTTCCATTTCCATACAATCCAATTCGTTTGCGACATTAAGTACATGCTCGATACGCTACAGTGCTTCCAAAATATCCTAAATCAACATCCTCATCATCGTCATTTCAGCCTGACAGCAGACATAGGCCTCCCCCAAGGATCTCCACGACGACCGGTCTAACGCCTTCCGCTTCCAGTGGTTTACCGCGACCTTCACCAGGACTTCGGTCCACCTTGTCGGAGGCCTACCCACGCTGCGTCTTCCGCTCGAGAACCTGTCGGCCCCAGCGGCCATCGGTCCTACGGGCAATACGTCCGGCGCACTGCCACTTACGTGTTGAAATTCTTCGGGAAACAACCTAAATGCATCGTTATAATGAACGTGCAAGGCTTGATTGTTCTTACTTGACCCATAGACTGCGCGTATAGAAAATTTGGCAAAACGCCCGAAAACATGATAATTTTTACTGCGTTATTGCAGCGTAAAAAGCTACGAGCCAACACATAGCAGCGGACTGCCATCGCTCGGCGCTCTCAATATCCTCGTGGCCTGAGAGGTTATCTGAGACCCAGTGGTCCATATACTTCGAACGCGAAACTCTGTGTAGGGAATTACCGCCTATTAGAACGGGTGCTACGTGGGTGACCTGGTGATTGGAAAACCAAAAGCTTGGGCACATGAGCCGCAGCGTACTCAAAATAGACAGCGAGGAGCTATAGAGTAGCCGACTTTGTTGCTGAGCCGCCCGACAAACATAGGTACATGTACAGACTGAAGAGACGAGGCAAAGCTAAATCTCCTTGCCTTACACCAAACCTCAGTTCTATACTCATCGGGGACGCGCCCGCTCACTTGATAACATAGACATGGTTGTTGTATCCATAATTAAAAATGCTAACAACTTCTTCAGAGCGGCTGCTTTCTACCTTCAATTTGTACTGTGGAACATGTGTATGACACATGTACCACAAATCGAAAGCTTTCGAAAGGTCTTAAAAACTTGCATAGACCGAAGTCTTTCTACCGGTGTACTACCGGAGTGTGCTTATGGCATAGAACTGCTGTTTCTGTTGTTAGCCCGTGGAAACCAAATTGAGCGTCGTCCACCTTTAAGTGACTAATCAAAATACGATCAGGCAAACTGTCCAGCACCTCCACCGCTGTCGTAGCTAGTGAAATGGGCCTATAATTGCTGCTGTCTGACGCATCACCAGTTTTATTTATGATTATTGGGCACAACCACGGTCTTCATACATTCTTCCTGCAGGTATGCGTGTCTTAAATAAAATGTATTAAACATAGCTAGAAGCCTAGGCAGATGAACCCTCCGCATTCTGCAAATGCTCAATACCAATTCCATCTTGGCCTGGGCAGACATATGCTTAGCATAGCTGTCTCGCGGCTCGGTTACTTCGTTATACAATTATAGGAAAATAAGTTAGGTTACTCGTGCCCTCCCAAAAGATTTAAAATTTTTTGTCTACGTGCTCTGAAGGCGAAAATCACCATATTAATTTATTCGGCGTTATTGATACCATCTTAGCTTATATTTAAAACGACACCGAGACTCCACCATGTTATTATAGATAGGTCCCCTTGCAAGCTTACTATAAATAGTAACCTGGTTTAAACGTTTTGATTGGCAATCTCGTGACCACCAGAAATGCTCATGCTCAATCAGCCTATCACGGCATTTTTCCTTTATGTATCCTCACAATTAGAATTTGTAGGTTCTGTCTATAACCTTTCTGTGATTTTTGTTGTGACATAAATCATCACAGTTTTCCGACAGTTCTGATAAAAAGTCAACAATTTCAAAGTGATAATGGCAAGTTTTCCTATAACATTATTTTTATTGTTCTTCTCTATCGGCCCACAGTAAGCCATTAGGTATTCTTTTAAGTATCAGAAGCTGTGGTTCCATTACAGAAAGATTACAAGATATTTCCAGGGGATAGTGGTCGGACCAAATACCAACAAAGATAATATAAGAAGATAATAAAGTAATACGATACCTCAATTTTTTACATTAATAAATTTTATGATAGTAACAGTCGTATCCACACTATTCCCGCAACGATCCGTGAAGATAGAACAGAAAAGGCCGAAAACAAGTTTTAATAAGAACGTGGAAGTAAAATATTTTCTATACCGGAATCGTTAATAACTGTAAGCTGCGGTCGAAGTCAGTCGGGCCGAACTGACAATTCCCTTTTAATTTGAAAGCCTGAGCAGGATTGGGGCTAACAAGACGCCGCCTAATTATAGCTTAGCTGAAGAACAAACAAGATCCGAAGGCGATTTAGGATTGTTATATTGCCATATGTTATAAGATAATTCGCGTGATTATTGACGTGCAAGAAGCCTTTGTAATCAAAAAAACTTGGGTCTATAAGTTTTACAATGAAACTTTACAAGCATTATATCGATTAAATTTGTTAACATTGAAAATCTGGATGAATACAAAATATTGAACACTAGATCTGACTGCAATTTTACACTCGTTACATTTTTTATTGCCCTATCCCACCCTATTGCATCACATCGCATCGTGTGCCCGCGCTATTATTATTTTGTTTTCATTTAGAGTTGTTTCTGACTTTTTGGTCAATTTCTAAGGGTCTTTAGTTTTAGAGTTGCGTGTTTATACAAACAGCTTCAACTTCAGCTTTATTATTAGTATATAATTTTACAAAATGCGACTCAATAGGTATTAGGCAATACAATTTCTTGCTCTCGAAGAACTGAATTGAGATTGAGCAAAACTCTAATAACGTGTATTAGAAATAGAAAAAGTTGTACAGAAACTAATGATTTGCTGAACTAATGATGTGTTAGACAAACAAGTCAATATGTATAGATTTTGTTAGCTATATAGCCTCGGGTTATTAGACCAGCCAATGTTGCCAGCAGATGTTTATATCCTTGTTTTACGTCTAACAAACTTCCTAGATACTTTTGAGAGAACACGCTAAGGGATTCCAATTACACTAAGATTGTAGCCATGTTGTTTTTTGAAATTAGTGGTTGATAAATACTTATTTTCAGATATCGAAGTTGTAGTACACTGACTGGGTACATGGAAAAGACGGCCGTCAAAATTGGATATTACTTTTTTTTTAGGAAGAACAAGTTTGCCAACATTGTATTTTGTTTTGTTGTTGTTTTTGTTTCAAAAAAACGGTGGATGAACAGTATGAATGATGGTATTGGTAAAAAAGGGATAACTAACTTGAAGAACTAACGACTAATAGATAGAAAAATACGGAAGAAAAATAGGATAAGGATAGGACAATGATGATGATCATAAGTCAGTACATGATAAGCTGCCAAAAAATGATAATGAAGTATCTTTGCACGCTTCAAGTATAGGTAATATCTAAGGTTGGACAAACAAGTAAGCAAATGATGCATGCCTCCACACAAACTGATATGGAACTAAACATAGAATAAATTAAACCAACCGCTACACCATAATAAACTACATATACACTAAGATTCTGAATTCATTACTAAGTTTCAAACTAAAATTACCCTCGTCTCTATTGGTGATAGTTAGTTCACGATCTATCCTTGTGTTATGCATATTAATAAGCTTATACTGTTGTTAAGGAGATGTGTTACAGTATCCTTGGACGGTCTTCGATGTCGATCCTTCTAGGAACGAGGCAAGCATCATGAATTAGTCTGCTTGATATAGGCAATGACAAGGAGAGCGTCTAAGGTCCTACATATTAATTATTGCTTTGGTGAATTTGAAATTATATGTTTAGCATGTATTGAATATTGTAGGGACTATGACTTAGTTAGAAAATACACAGACTTAATACTATCTGTAAAAACTGTCTGATTACAATTTGTAACTGTCTGATTCAAGGCTATAGTGAATAGTCTCTTAATAAACCTCTATAAGCAGGAGCCTATAGAGGTTATAAATATAAACCCTATAGAGAAACAGTGGTGCAATCATTGATGGTATTAAGAAATACCGTCCAAAAATCCATGATTTTATCACTGCTTACCGTCAGGCGATCGCATGGGTGACCATCTTCATATACTAAGGACCGTTCGTGCCTCGGGAAGCATTTTCCAGAAGTTTACCGCATTTGTTAAACACGGCCCTTCAGAGGCAATCTGAGCGGAAACCAAGATTCGTGTGGTTTATTTTTTATAGGAACGCTGGAAACGCTAAACGATGCAGAGCGAGGTTGCCAAAGGGTGGTGTGGCTTGCAACCACGCGCGGTCTTCCAAATCCAAATGTTTAGCTTTGTATTAGCAAGTAAAATAATTATTAATTCTACTTAAGTCTGTAAAGGTGTGTAGTAGACTGCCTAAAACATAAGTTAACAGACTGTTTTAATTATCTTTCACGTCAGATTTTGCCGACAAGGCGAAGACAAGAATAATATTTGTCTTTTTTTAATGTTGAAGATTCATCGCCGCCGCCAAGACGACAGTTCACATAAATTCTAGTGTCTTCTAGGAAATGAATATCAATTATGATAATTATCACGCCTTCACAAGGCTGCTCTTTAACACGGCTATAATAATAATTAAGACCGTAAAAAGCGTTATCTCCAAAACCAGTAATGTTCAAACAAAAACTCTCTTGCTGTCGAGCTCTTGATTTCGATTTACGATGTCTATCCACTGGACAAAGGCCAAATTACATTTGCCGCTTACAAACCTCAATATGAACACAATTTCTTTATAGCTGGAGTACAATTTGGTGCTCCAATGGTAAAAGTAACATTAGTTTGACGTGTTTTGTCACGGAGAATCTCATTTGTCGGAGGTAAACTATCAAATTCTCATAGAGATTACCGTATCAGAAGGAAAAAGCAGCAGTGGAACTGGATACTTCCAAATTTTAATTAATTATAATTATAAACAATTACTGACTGATTTAATGAATGGATGAAATACTTTAGAATCTTTTAGAGGGAGACAAGGCTATTTAAATATTGGTACGTAAGAAAAGGAAGCCAGATAGACAACGCCTTCGTAGTTTCTTTGAATGTATGATTCGGCGAGCGATAAAAATCGCCGGTCTTATTCGTCAGTCTTTTTTTTAATTAGTGAGGGGTCTGTCATGTGAACCGAGGCGTCAGCCATTGTATGGTGGGTAAGATCGACATTTACAACTGGACTTTGAAAAAGACATGGACATTGACAAGGACATGGGATAAAAGGAAATAGACGGAAGCCCAATTCATTGTTTTAATTTTATTTAAAAAATTCAATGTATGCTGGACCATGTTTATGATTTCCATTTAACATGCAGAGCATCTGATAAGATATTTTGAGATGAAGATTACTAAACCTTATTAGTGTTTTACAAAAGAAATGGACAGGCAGTAATTCTGGGCTATTATTAAACCAGCTGTTGCTTGCAGCGTCACCTGCGTGGTTGTCGGAAAATATTCCTCAGGAACATAATACGGGCATTTCAGCTTATACATATGTTAACGAATGTTATATAATACCTACGTGCCAAATTTCATGCACATCCGTCCAGCCGTTTTTGCACCAATATCGAAAATAGATCCAAATAAACTAACAAACAAAAATTCAGTATCAAACTCGTTCCTATACCTCGTAGAAATGCTTTTTTTTAGGTTTAACGTTTTTACTACTATTTGTTTGTATTAAAATCCATACGGTCAAAGATTGTTGCATTAAAACACCGAAATAATTCATATTCATCGATAATAATCTAATACTGTTACCAACTTACTAAGTGCTAACCCCAGAAACGAATAAACGTAACGATACATTCAATCCAAAAGAAAAGAAAAAAAAAAAAACGAACACTTTCCTCACATATAATCTCATAGCATAGTTATTAAACTTGAAAGTTATTGAGTAGCAAGCGATTATACCTCATGCTAAGCCCGTTTAATGTTTTACACAGTTATTTTTGTTGGTACTGATTCATGTGTTTCGCGTTTAGCTCGTGTGAATTATGTCAGATAACTTTCAACATTATGCTTGAGGTCTTATTTAGATTTTGTTATATCTATACTAATAAGTCGTCGTGGCCTAGTGGTTAAAACACCAGCCTCTCAAGTATGAGTGAGCGGGTTCTTTCCAGGTCAGGCAAGTACCAATGTAACTTCTCTAAAGTTATATGTTTTTTCTAAGTATATCTTGGACACCATTGACTGAAGGTGAAGGAAAACATCTTGAGTAAACCTGGACTTGGCTGAAAGGTTGATGATGATGATAATGATGATGATATCTATACTTACATAGATACAGTATGATTTTTCTATAAGTAAACCTAGACGTTTGCACGTTACTTAACTTTAATCATCGTTTATGAATAAACCCCTTAAACACTCTGGTGTTTATTTATAAGCCATGATTAAAGTTAAGTGACATTAAAAGGTTAAAATGTATGGTTAAAGAATCGCTAATCACTGATTAACTTTAAGCAGTCTTTATGAATAAAGGGGATTGTGATCAAATACCCGACCCCAACGTAGTTAAGAAAATTTCTTTCCCCACTATTATTATATCTTTCCCCACTATATCTTTCCCTACGATAGTGGGGTCGACTGCCAGTCTTATAGGATTGTGGTGAATCCCAATATTTTAATGAAATGAAATGAAATCGTTTATTATGCAAGTAGGAGCACTGATCACTTTTACACGTCATATTTTTTTAAACTACCTGGGGCCGACATTTCCTACCTGACTACCTATTAGAAGAAAAGCCTAAACAAACTCGGAGATCATCGTCTTTTTTCAAGTCCAGACATTAAAAATGAAAATGTTTACAATAACAATATGTGTTTGCTTTGTACATAACAATCAGTTTACTTGATTTAAAAGAAACAGTGATTAAAATGCCATAATTACGCATATGGCTTAGTAACAATGCTTAGCAGAGCAATCAGCTCAAACCCAAGCTCTATTGTCTTCTAAGTAATTTGAGATTTTATAATACTCCTTTTTGCAAAGTTTGGTCTTAATACAGCTTTTAAATCTTTTAATGGGCAAGTTTCGAGTGTCAATGGAAAGCTTGTTGTAAAAGTGTATACATACATTGACCATGGACGGGTTGCCTACTCTGTGGAGACACATGTGTTGTATAGCAAGATTATGTTTGTTCCTGGTGTTTATAATATGAATATCGCATATTTTTTTAAAATTAGGTATATTTTTCTGTACATACATAAGATTTTCAAATATACAATATGTAAAGAAAACCCTGTCCGATCCGTAAAGGTATTGTTAGGTATCGTTAACTGATTCTACTAATGGATACAGAGCCGGGCTAAACTTAAAAAAAAAATGCCCCTAAAAAATTAATATTATTTCGCAAAAAAGAGGTAACTTAATACATGTGCGGTAAGCAACCCTTCCGCGGGCGGCGGGGGGCAGGGCACGCGGCACGTCGTCGCATCGCTATTCGCTCATAATAATACCGGTGTTATCACTTTTTAAAAATTATCAAATTTCGGGGAAGTTGGAATTAATTCGCGGGAAAAAATGTTTTTTTTTTTTTTTTATAAATTATAAACCAGCGCTTGACCGCAAACCCGCCTGATGGTAAGCAGTGATGCGATCGTTGATGGTAAAGCGCGCTAGTTTATTAAGAGCCTATTCACTCTAGCCTTGAAGACACTCAAATTGTAATTTGACGGAAACACCGACGCCGGCAAATTGTTCCAGTCCCTCGATGTACGCGGTATAAAGGAGGAAGCAAAACGCTTCGACCGGATCGCAGTGGTGTCAACAACGTAAGGGTGGAAACTCGCCGTACGACGGGTCGTCCGATGATGGAACGGAGATGGGGGAATTAAGTCATGCAATTCCCTTGCACACTCACCAGAATGCATCCTATAGAAGACCGAAAGGCTGGCTACTCTACGCCTGTGCTCCAGGCTTTGGAGACCGTTTCGAATTAAGTCTGGGTCGCCAATCAGCCTCTTCGCACGCCTCTCCACCGAATCCAAAGCGGCAAGGTGACACTTCGCAGCACCAGCCCAAATGTGGCTGCAGTACTCCACACACGAGCGGACCTGTGCTTTGTATAAAATTAGAAGCTGCCCTGGTGTGAAGTACCGCCGGACTTTCGCGATGACGCCTAGTTTTCAGGCAGCCACCCCGGCCTTGGACTCAATGAACCGCCCAAAGTTAAGGCTCGAAGAAATCTCAACTCCCAAAAGCTGAAGGCGGTCGGTACACTCCAAGGATACATTCTGAAAAGTAGGAGCCAAGGTAAACTGGCTCCTTTTGGCGGTGAAAAGACACGCCTGTGTTTTGGCGGCATTGAATGCTACAAGATTGGCATTGCCCCATTCGGAGACTGCCTGCAGTGCAGCACTCACACGCTCTACCATGGCCTCTCTTTCGGACCGGATAGTTTCCTTACTAGCCCGAGCTTCCGGCAGGTATCTCTCCACAACTGTGCTGTCATCTGCATACCCATAGATACCGGGCATCAGCAGATCGTTAATATGCAGCAGGAACAGAGTTGCAGAGAGAACAGACCCCTGAGGAACACCGGCATTGGTCGACATGGGCTCAGATGAACATCCGTCGACAACAACTCGGAGGGACCGTTCAGTCAGGAAGTCTTTTACCCAGCCAGTCAGGCCAGCGGAAATGCCGTACGCTGTAAGCTTACTCAAAAGGCCAGCGTGCCAGACCCGGTCGAAGGCCTTCGAGACATCAAGGGAGACGGCAATCGCTTCCCCATTTTTCTCGAGGGCCTCGCCCCACAAGTGAGTGGCATACACTAGTAGGTCCCCAGTTGACCGATTGCGTCGAAAACCGTACTGTTGGTCACTGAGGAGATCGTTACCTTCCAGGTATGCCAAGAGGCGCGAGTTCAATACACGCTCCATAATCTTGCTCTTCTATGATGATTACGTAAAATTTTATATTATATTTGGTCAAGTGTTTATCAAACCTTTATTTTATCCTTATGGATCGGACAGGGTTTTCTTTACATATTGTATATTGTGAAGCTACAGTCAGGATTTTCACCTCTTTCAATTTTTCTCTAAGTGAATCTCTAGGACCAACAAAGATGGTATTGATGTCCGCACAAGTTCCCCAGAGAAGAATCCCATAAGTCATAAGACTATGAAAATAACTAAAATTTTTACATTGAGTGACCTCAACAATCATGTTACTGGGTAATATATGATACCTTTTGGTAAGACTGCTGGTCAGACTCTCGAACTGGAAGCCGACCTCATCATAATTGTAATAACCATAAAGTCTAGGCAGATAATGTTCACATGGATATTTGTGCATTTCTTCACAAACATGAAATCTATTTAAATAGTACTCCACAAATTCAACCACCATTGCGAAAGTACTTTCGACAACATTAAAGAGATAGCAATTTTCGCTACGCAATAAAACATTATAAGTATGAATGTACCTAACAATTTGCATAAATTAAATAAAGGTTAACACTGTATAATTCTTCGTCGGACGAATCAGCGAAATGTAGTTAGAATGCAAACAAAATGATTATTAATGCTAATCGGGGCTTAATTGTGGAGTATTTAGATAATTTTCTCCATTGAAAATTGTATGTTTCTTGTCGCGGTTTGTGAGTATTCTTCGAAAGAACAAGGCTTTGCAAATGACCGGGAGGGACCGATCAATTGTCTTCGTAAGTTTCTTCGTTGTAGGAAAATTATTAAAAGAATAAGATTGTTGTTAGTGTAGAAAGTTTTGTTTATTATGATATAATTTAAAGAATGTTAGATTTTTTTTCTATTCTAGGTGGACTAATATTCTGGACTTGGGTTTTGAAGACATAATTTGTTTTAAACACGATAATATTTAAATGATATACATACATACTAACAGATTTAAAATAATTATGCGTAAATGGATATAAAAAGAGGGGAAATAATCATAGGGCAATAAAAAAATCGTCCAGATCACCCGTCTACAAAAAATATTATATTAGTATTTTTTTTTAATATAAAAAAAAAGTTGGGTATAAATCAAGAACCGTAGGACTGATTTTTTATTGATCTTCGATTTGTTGGAGCTGTCTCCTACCCGTATAGCAGAATAAATATTAAAACATGGGAAAAATTAACAAAAAAAAAAAAATAGGAAGATAATTAATTGACACAATGACGACACGGCTGGCGCAGTGGCTGAGCGATTACTGCTGCGCTACGTGTCGTGGGTTCGATTCCCGCACGGCCCAAATATTTGTATGGCGTACACAAAGTTGTTCAAGTTACAAGAGAAATTCCTACTTCAGGAATTCTCATACATGTCTCTCACCTATTGATTTTGAGGTAAGTTTGTCTAACAATGAAGTCAGTTACAAAAAGGTAACCTAAGTAGGTAAGTGCAAAAATTGTTAGTTGCAATTATTACATCCCTTAAATTTTTTATGCAAAGTGTAGTTAATCTCATAGCTATAAATTACCTTATTGTAATTAACTAACTTTTACCAATATACGATAGAAAACGAAATTTTGATTATAAACCCCAACACAGTTATGAATCGTAACCCAAGCTAGAAGTAGTTCGACGGCGGGCGTGTAAACTACACGTAACACGTAGTCGCTTAGGCCACACGACAGTGGTAACAAAATCAGTGTAAGTAGTATACCTACATAGAGAAGCATCCTCCAGCTTAAGCTGCAACTCGCGGCCGTGATCTGCAATGGCCTTTAAATAAAGCCCTCAATCGATTGCATACTCATATAGGGCTATTCAAATAAACTTAAATCGTGGTGGCCTAGTGGTTAAAACGCCAGCCTCTCAAGTATGAGTGTGTGGGTTAGATTCCAGGTCCGGCAAGTACCAATGTAATTTTTCTAAGTTATATGTACTTTTTAAGCATATCTTGGACACCAATGATTATAAGGTGAAGAAAAACAGAGGAAACCTGGACTTTAAGTCTGAAATCGCCAACCCGCATTGAGCAAGCGTGTTGATTACGCTTATTCCTTCTCTGTATGAGAGGAGACCTGTGCCCAGCAGTGGGGCGATAAAAAGGTTGGTGATGATGATGATTAGACATAATTTCCTAAAATATCAGATAATGGATGGGTCAGTAATCTTCTACTGACCCTAAGTAATCTTCTACTGACCTCTAATGTCCAGTGCTTGTGCATATGCAAATGCAGACCCATTTGCTGGACTGCGCTAAGTGTCCCCTCACCAGCAAAACTTGGATGAATTATTGAATGCTACTGATATGGCAATCAACGTGGCCATCCCATACAGTATTAATACAAAATGAAGAAGAGTACCATCGATACGATAGGAAGAATAATTATTAGCTGGATTAGGTAATTCATCTTTTGAAACTTCATACTCAAACAAATCGTAGGAAGCGAAGCTCAAAGTCAAATTATTGCTACTTACATGCGAGCTACTGTGACAGCCGCCGTGGAAGGGTAGCGAACGGAGCCACTGCGCAAGGAGGCGCGGGTTCGATCTCCGGTCGTGCCTCGGAAAACACGTTAAACCATTGGTCCCGGTTTCCCGATTGCGGTCTAACATTGCATGCTTCGATATCGCCTTCGGGTTGTGGAGGTCAGACGGCAGTCGCTTCACGGAAAATATCGAAGTTTAGCCAAAATCAGCAGTAAGACTAGTAAAACGGACTCCAAAGCTGAAAAATCATCATTATCATCATCATCTTCGACTCAGCCGAAAGACATCCACTGCTGGACATAGGACCTCGCCCAAAACACCTCTACTCCGACCGCTTTCTGAAATTTCCGCATTCCATGGGTTCCTACGGCTTTCGGCTTGCGGTCATCGGTCAACCTTATGTGAGGCCTCCTAGTACTCTAGTATTAAAAGGACTTAGTATTGTAGTAGGCAGTCGCCACTCCAGAACCTTTTGGCCCCGTCAGTCATCTGTCCGGCGAGAAATGTACCCTGATCACTGCCACTTAAGTTTAGCAATTCTATTGGCTATGTCGGTTACCATAGTAAATAAGTAATGTTAGCTGTTAATTGGTTGATCGAAAAATTTACAATCAGCCACGTAAGTCGTGATATGAGAATTGACGATATTTAAGCAAAATAAGTGTTACCTTTATTCATTAAATTATTTTTAAATTTTATAAACTTGTACCTCTTAAAGGTAATGAACCTCGCCACTCGTCCAGTGTAAACCCATCCTTTGCCTAAGTGAATGGGCGTGAACTCTAAACTCCACGTAAAGTGCAGATATTATAAATAAAAATAAATATATACGGACAAGACAAATTACACAGATTGAGCTAGCCCCAAAGTAAGTTCGAGATTTGTGTTATGGGATACTAACTCAACGATACTATATTTATGATAGATACATAATATACATATATAGATAAACATCCAAGACCCAGGCCAATTGGGAAAAGATCATTTTCCATCATGACCTGGATGGTTTGTGGGTATTTTTTAAGTAAAACTTTTATTACATCGTCTTAAACTGTTTCGTCTGTGTATTGCATGTCGCGTGACGGTCGGCCACGGAGTAGGGATAAAGCGAAAGGAGCTCGTCAGAGCAGCCAAGGCCAATATGACGGCGCCTATAGTTCGCAGCAGCTGACCGTAGTATAAACGTTTCACTTTTACCATGGTATAATCATCATCAACAACCTTTTGATCGTCCCACTGTTGGGCACAGGTCTCCTCACATACAGAGAAGGATTGAGCGTAATCACCATGCTTGCTCAATGCAGGTTGGCGATTTCAGACTTATAAAGTCCAGGTTTCCTCAAGATGTTTTCCTTCACCTTCAGTCATTGGTGTCCAAGATATACTTAGAAATAAAACTTTAGAAAAGTTACATTGGTACTTGCCTGACCTGGAATCGAACCCGCGCACTCATACTTGAGAGGCTGGTGTTTTCACCACTAGGCCACCACGACCATGGTGTAATAAAACCACACAATCATTTTTTCTTCGCAGGAATGGTAATTTTATTTTTTAAAGATTATTCGGGAGTGACGTCAAATCGGTTTTAAAGTGAAATCGGTTCTTTCCTCAAAATGATATCACACGTATACAACATTATTTTGTATATTATTTTTTGTTTATGCGAAACCTGAATATAGTTTGTTCAGAATAAGCAACTGAATCGATACCAATCATTTTTACACTATGTTATATTTTTTCCCAAATACATTTAGAAATTGTTGCAGTGTGGTTACGGAGCGGTTACGATATATCATAGTACAGGCGCGCACGCCGCAGCTGACGCCAGAGGTCAACGCATCGCTCACGCCCGCCCGAGCTGTTTTTTGACCATATTTTTGTTGGGAAAACAGATAAGATAACAAGCTCATAATTTTGTGGGTTTTTCATTATATCTTTTTGAAATTTTGTACATATATTATTTACTTAAAAATACTGGACACGTGTTTCGGGTTTCGAGTAAACAAAAAATAATGAAAAAAAAAATACTCATACCATTTAGCTTTTACAGATAAATTGAAAGAAGACTTGATTAATGAAATAATATTACCTATAAATATTGCTTCAAGTCCTGCCTTTTAATTGAAACCATTATTAAATATAGTCTGGGTATATTACGTTAGTGAACTAGAACATGATTATCAGCTTAATTTAGTGGAATTAACTAGAGTAGGATTTGTAGCAAATTGAACTCGACATAATCAGCACTTAGTGAATTAATCAACTAAGCGATTCGAAGAAAGAACGAACTTATTTTTTCGAATGAATGCATAATGAAAAAAAATGTTCATAAAATGTTAGTCTTAGTGTGTTGATGGCAATTGATATCGAATCGGCCCAGAATTCGGATACGTGTTTGACGTCATCACTAGAGTTCATCAGTTCCTGTAACATGCAGCTGTCAGGATACCACAGGACTAACTCCCTTATTCATAAACGCTTCTTAAAGTTAACTAGTGATTAAATATTCTTTAACCATACATTTTGGACCTTTTAACGTCACTTAACTTTAATCATCCTTTATGAATAAACGCCACAGAGTTTAATGGGTTTATTCGTAAACGATAATTAAAGTTATGTGACGTGCAAACGTCTAAAATGTATGTTTAAACAATCGCTAATCACTAGTTAACACTAGTTAAGCAGCGTATATGAATAAGGGGTTCCCTTCGTGGAACAGAACCACATTTACCCTTTAAGGCAGGGTCGTCTATACATATCCACGTGATCAGGTTTTCCTTACATCTGCTAACCTATTTAAAGACTTCTAGGTTATCCACAGCAAATCATGTCCAGGTGATCGTGGGAGACCGAATGCTTTGGGTAAGGATTCATTGACTACTGAAATGACTGATATTATGTTAAGTCATCTAAGTCACATGGTTTTCTGTTTATCTTTAGTTAACTACCTAAACTGAAGTGGTATAGGTTGTTATGATCACATACGGTCAAGCACTAGTTTAAAATGTTTAAAATAATGACGTGTCAATACTTTCTTACCCAAGCCTTTGGTCTGCTGCAACATGCATCCGGATGATCTCCCACCGGTGGAGTATAGCTACTTTTAAACTTCATAAAATATTATTGTTCAATCTGTTTGGTGGATTATACGAGGGCTATTAATTTTCCATGTCACATTTTGCAACACATTATTATGTATATAAGCGGAATGCTATTGTTTCGAAAGTTAACGCAATGAATATGTCATCAAGTCCTTATAATATCCTCAATGTCAAAGGTTAATTATAACTCCGAAGTCACTGACAGATTCAGCCACAAATTTCTTAATTACAAACCTACGAACTGCTTCATTACATGTTCAGATTAATTAAAGTCTCTTAAGTAGTTTCCAAGTTATAACTACGGCACGGTAAGTTGCGAGCACCCAAAGCCACTGTCTATTATGATCTTTCATTTTAGGCTTTATTCTATATAAAGGTAGGTATAGTCCTAGGTAAACACTACTGTATAAAGCAGGTGTATCGAGAACTCTTTGAAATGGATTTAAAAAAGTCTATGGACTCAAAGCTATTGAACTAAATATCACAATAGGAAGGATATGTGACAGACTAGAGGACCAACGCACAAAAGTTTTTGAGTGTTACGACAAACATTATTTTACTGGCAACCTGTCATGTTCTGTCCCTTGATTCGAAAACGATAAAAGCCATAATGGATTGGCAAAGAGTTTCACATCAGTAATAATACACTTCGCAGCCATGTGAATGACATGTTCAAAAATGTCTCCGTGATTTTTTTGACAATACCCGGTAATTGGTGGGTTTGGTACCTGGGTAATGGTTTTGTTAAACTACAATACAGCTGGTCTACAAAGGGATATACAGAACAAGAATATCAAAGTAATTTGTTCATTGAACTTCTGGTGTAATGAACATAGTGGTTTTAAATGGATTTGATTGCGTACCTATTATGTTTTTTATCGCTATTTATTAAATAACTCGTATTTTCTTGAGATTTTAGATCCTAGAGTAAATAGGGGGACGTAATTGTGCATGTGCGATAAATTCCAGTTATAATAAGGATGTAATTGGTTGATTAAATGTTAGTTATCATGGGCCTAAAAAGGATGCATAACTCTTAATTTTGGAACGGACAAAATTAAGAGTTGCGCATGCTATTTAGGTCGCTTGTGTAGCAGAGAAAGACAAAACTTTCAAGTATGAATAAAACAAAAAAATGGAGTACCTACACAAAGATAAGGTAGAAACATTATTCAGACAAAGAAGTTATGAATTAAACAATTAATTTAGAAATAACCAAACACACAAAAGAAATTAATCTGAATATCCTCAAACCTTGAAAATACCACCTGAAAAAAGGAAGAGGAAAAAATTGTGTACTGACCTGTTTTCATTTTCGGAACGGCGCGTCAGCATCAGCGTGAACATGAAAAGAAAAGAACCAAGTGTTAGGCGGCAATGGAGAAAGGAACAGGCTGAAAAATAATAATATATACAGGTTCTCCGAGATATCGACTTGCAATCAGTAATGTATTTGGCACATAATTCTGGTCCCCAGTGGAAATTTCCCGACAAATAATTTTTTATACAGAGGCGTTTAGAATAATGTAGTGAATCATTGCTAACAGATTGATTGAGCGTCGATATCCCAGCTACTCTGTATAGCCCTTTTCAGTTATTTAATGCTTTTACATCAATCTAATAGCAACCATAATGTAAAAATTATAAAGAACACTGTGATTTTGACAGTGATGCAAAATCAGAGATAAATAAATAACTGTGTAAGATCTGAAAACCTTAAAGAGTTCTTATGTTCGATAAAATAACTAGAATGACTATACTATATAAATAGCAATGACTAGCAAAGAATTTTCTACGCCAGTAAAATTATTGTTTGTTTCTGCCTGGAAGCCATTAATGTGGTTTGTTGAATCGACAATATTTTTTGACTTGTCAATAATAGATGTTTTATTTAAGAGATGTTATGAAAGATTTGAAGTTATTTTTTTCCATTGGAAAAATCTGGTTTCTCTAAAAATGGTGATACCACTGGAAAGCAATGGTTAAATTATCAGGAAGAAAATATTTTAAATATGCGTGATTTAGTTTATGTCTATTTCATTGCATGAAGAAAGTGTTCATAGAAACAAAAAAGTTCATAGGTACAATGAAATCTGGTCGGATATTAACACACCTTAACGTGAATTTATATAAATGTATAAGAGACCCCTTAACTCGGAGCGAAGCTTTTAGTTACGTCGAAATTCGCAGACCGCAACATCTGGCGTGTACCTCCTACCAGAATACTCGTAGATTGCATTTTATCTACTTTCGCTAACGAATGTGCAACTTTTACACTAAAACCAACTCTCATGGGAAAACATAAGGACGCATTTTCTTTCATCATGAATCCTGAAATTTCTGGGCGCTTGCGATGTTTTTGCCACGGAAACATGTTTCAATCTGTTGTCTCCTGTTTCGGTACTATCGAGCTATTCTGTGCAGATGCGGATTGCGGGTAGTAGAGACACAAACTCGATTTCCTTGGGACCAATTTCGTGAAAATGAAAACGCAAAAATTACTATGAGATATAACATAATGGATACCTAGAAATATTCAGGAGTTGCGTTGGGGGAGCGGTTTGCTTCAAAGATGTTACAGTTAGATCAAATTGTGTCTAGGTACCGTCTCATAATCTTTTGTGAGATACAAGATGGGACAGTGATGTTATTAACATTTTCTCCTTGATATTTGGCTTGTTCTATGTACGAATGTTGTTTTTGTATGGAACCATAACATTGTATATAAATACAAATTAGAATAGAAGCGGCGAATTTATTTAAAGAAGGTAAAAACCGTTGAAAAATAAAGTGTAAGATTTAAATTGAAATGTCGTGGCGTGATAGTAAAGAGTGACGCTATCAAATGTAAAATAATTTTTCAAATCTTTTTGGTAGCTTCAGAGGTTAGTGCGTAATAAATAAATACTTCAGCTTTATCATCAGCATATGTATAAAACATTATAGATGATGGAAGGTGCTAGGTAGGTTATATAGTTCCATCATCGGACGACTCGTCGTACGGCGAGTTTCCACCCTAAAACTGTTGAAAAATAAAGTGTAAGATTTAATTTAAAATGTCGTGGCGTGATAGTAAAGAGTGACGCTATCAAATGTAAAATAATTTTTCAAATCTTTTTGGTAGCTTCAGAGGTTACTGCGTAATAAATAAATACTTCAGCTTTGTCATCAGCATATGTATAAAACATTATAGATGATGGAAGGTGCTAGGTAGGTTATATAGTTCCATCATCGGACGACTCGTCGTACGGCGAGTTTTCACCCCTACGTTGTTGACACCACTGCGATCCGAACGAAGCGTTTTGCTTCCTCTTTTATACCGCGTACATCGAGGGACTGGAACAATTTGCTAGCGATGGTGTTTCGGTCACACTGCAATTTGAGTGTCTTCAAGGCTAGTGTGAGGCTAGAGTGAATAGGCTCTTAATAAACTAGCGCGCTTTACCATCAACGATCGCATCACTGCTTACCATCAGGCGGGATTGCGGTCAAGCGCTGGTTTATAATTTATAAAAAACAAATAGGTATATGCAAAAGTTTAACAAGGGTATTATAGAAAACAGATTTATTTAACGGACAAAATAATAATAGACGCAAGCTATAAAAGTAAGAAATACTATTTTACTACTATATTCCAACTTACAATACCTAAGAGGAATAAACATTAGTTTTCATATTACCTTAATACAATAGTATTCCTTGTGTTCCTTATAATGTTCGAAGAGCATAGTTATATTAAACAAAGTTAGCGTAAAAGGATTGTGCGGCAGCGCTAAGAGATCGAATAAAGAAACTTTTAATATTTTTCCCCTTGTTTCCTCTTTTCTTTTCTTCTCATTTAAAGTACTGTCTGCACTAAAGTAGATAATAATATCCCTTAGTGAAGCAGTTAAAGTTTATATAATGCTAATAAACGGGTACTTAATATTCTCGGCTGTCTTTAGAGCACTGGCAAGTTACGGTTTGATAAAAATCTTTGTGAAACGTCCAATAAAATGGAATGAGTTGACGCCAGTTTGAATTCAAACAGTGAAGGAAAACATCGACAGGAAACCGGCATGTCCTTGAACCAAAAAATCGAACGGAACCCCGTTCGTGGTAGATTACAGCCCACTCCTTCTAGAAGAAAGGAGGCTTGTGAACAAGGAGTGAAAACATTTTTGGCTAATCATATTAAAGCTGTTTGGATTACAAGAAGAACGGATGACGAATATTATCTACATTGTCAAACAAGCAAGTTATTGTTGCTTCACGATTAGTAGCAAATTGTACCACATACGATTTGAATTGACAAAAGCTTCTACCCATCAGGAAGATTATAACAGAAAGGGAGGTACAATTAATAAAAAAACAAACAATCGCCCCTGCATATCATCAAACATTTTGAAACAATAACAATGATATCACGCCCATCAATTCGAACGGGACTATGTGATATGTATCTATAGAGCCTCGAGCATCGTTTAATAAATCAAACACATTATATCCTATGATTGTTCTGATACGTTATTGTCTCACATCAATAACTACCTCTGTTTACACAGACTCTCTATAGGCGTTTGGTAGAATGGAAGAATCTTATACATATACCAGAGATTTTATCTGACGACTTCTGTTTCCATACGAGTATTGAAAAGTGAGCTCCATAGGGATATTCCTATGGAGCTGACATTTCAAAATTTTTTCAAAATGTCAAAATCTTTTTTTTTTTTTATAAATTATAAACCAGTGCTTGACCGCAATCCCGCCTGATGGTAACCAGTGATACGATCATTGATGGTAAAACGCGCTAGTTTATTAAGAGCCTATTCACTCTAGCCTTGAAGACACTCAAATTGTAGTGTGACGGAAACACCGACGCTGGCAAATTGTTCCAGTTCCCCGATGTACGCGGTATAAAGGAAGAAGCAAAACGCTTCGTCCGGATCGCAGTGGTGTCAACAACGTAAGGGTGGAAACTCGCCGTACGACGGGTCGTCCGATGATGGAACGGAGATGGGGGAATTAAATCATGCAATTCCCTTGCACACTCACCAGAATGCATCCTATAGAAGACCGAAAGGCTGGCTACTCTACGCCTGGGCTCCAGGCTTTGGAGACCGTTTCGAGTTAAGTCTGGATCGCCAATCAGCCTCTTCGCACGCCTCTCCACTGAGTCCAAAATCCAAGGTGCCCTTCTTTCTTTTCTTTTCTTTAGAGTGAATACTACTTCAACTCTTCAATGGCGCCTGTGGTATACCACAATTTTGCCAATAACACGTGTAACAAAGTATAGAAATTCTTTATAAAATTTATTTCACAATAATGGCGGATATCGCAAATGACAGTTGAAAAAACGGCCGCGTGCGCCGACTACGAGGAGATTTGGTGCAAAGCCATGATGATGCTGCGATATTTCAATGTCCTTTATGAATTATTCACTGAATGCACGCTTTTATTTAGTAAACGACACTATAAATAATTTAAAAGTCCAATGAAAAATGAGCGTGACATTCATCTTAGCTCTCCTGTTAAAAAACCCTTCTTCGGTATTGAAGCCTTTGAAGGTATTATAATTTCTTACAAAGTCCAGTCTGAACTGTCAAATGGTGGAACGATTAGAAACATATAGTTAGGGTTACTTAAAGCACTTTTGTTTTGCTGAAACTTCGTTATTTTTTAGTAAACCACAAGAGTCACTGCCACGAACGTCGGTAACTAAGATTCTACTCGCAAATAAACTTCGCATTTGAATACTCCACTTCTTCAGTGATGTGTCGCACAAACACATGACTGTCACCCACAGTCTAAACCTTTATCAAAATCTCGGCCGAATGTCTACAATGTGCAGTGGTTCTTATATGCGTAGATACTTCAAATACATCCGCACGCTAGAAGGCACTCCAATTTCTTAGTCCTAAGCAAACATGTTCGGCGGTAGTAATTGCTTACAATGTTTACATTCTTTATTGTGTATCGAAGATCAAATATTGTCTTTGAATGCATCAGCTGTCTTACCTACAGCCGCGATTGTTATTTGAGACGAATTTTCAGAAGTTAATTTAGCGTTGATTCGATTTTTATTTTGTTTGCATCGAAACTGCGAACAGATTCTTTCCTTTCGATTGCACAAAAATGAAGCTTGTGTAAAGGTGATCGGCGGAGTTGGTTACTTTTTTCTATCATTTATAATTGATCGGTATAGCAATAGATAAAACAGAGAAACATATCGAAAAACATGAGATCAACCATAAAATGACCTGGTTACTGTCAGGTTGCTTATCATCAGGAGGGATTGCGGTCAAGTACTAGTTTATCATTTATAAAAAATAATAATAAAAAAAAAAAATATCTTCACTGTTTCAAATATAAATTCGTTACAATAACTTTTGAACAAGTTACGCCGAAGGCTTTTACCGATTTTATAGCATTTTGGCTTAAGGCGCCATAAACTTGACTTGTACACACCCAGAACTACGCCCATCAACAACTTGCTAAGTAGCTTTTACGAAATCTGAATAAAAAAAATGGCGGTAAACCGATATGAATGAACGGCACCTAAAGTCGGATCTCTAAAGTTACAACACTACAAAGACGCTACCGTGTAATTGGAGATACTAAAGGAAACTAAGGCGACAGTCGACTGGGACACTAAAAAAACACTTTCAATCGAGCGCAAAAGAAATTCAATATGGCACTGCAACGTGGATTAAATTTTGCACAATCTAAGATGGGATCAGCAGCTGTTGCCAGAATTTAGCCAACCATTGATGAGACGAAATTCAACGAAATGGAAGATAAACTTTAACAACTCTCTTGAAACCATCGAGATAAAATATGAACGTTGGAGTAGGTAACTTTGATGGATATAATGAAAACAATGAAGAAATCTAAACAATTGATTTAGTCATCAGGATGCCATTGCATGCCTTTCTTTCAAAATATTTATTTTACAATCCGTTTACTTTTATAGTCTACCAGACCTCGAACATTTTTAAAATAACTACGAAATTATCAAGAGAAAATTGTCCTATAAAATTTCCATTACTGAGACAACCTATGATGATGTTCAATGTTTATCTTTGACGCCACGGATACCAGGTTTTATGACGCCCCTAGCATCAGTGATTTTCAATAAAATCTCGCTGCTTAAAAACAATACAGGAGTTCGGTCTTACCTCATGATCACGACCATAAAAATATAACGTTTGATGCACACTGTGTAACTCCTTTCTAATGTGAGATTACTGGACGTTTTTATTGTTATGATAGCTTTTGAATCCAAATGATACCATAGTTTAATATATTATTTTGTTTGTATTTTATTTATCTGAAGTACCGATATTGATTTACAATGACAACTCGAACTTCCACTCGAACATAGCATTGCCGTAGTTTACTTGCGAACATAGAAACTTGACCTACATTTGAGAAAGTTACTGTTCAAATTCAGTAGACAAATTTTAGTTTGCTTAGCTTCTGTATTTAGTAATTCGATATTCCCGAACCACTAAGGGAAAACATTACAATCTGTAAATAAAGTGAGAGACGCGGTACCACAAACAATCAACCAGACTTGCGGACGTGTAATCGGATACAAAATGCTCCTTGGTACCACTCAAGAGCTCGCAGACTCAACACACAGTAGCCGCTCTCCAAAGGAAATTACATCGAATTACAACATTTTCCCAATGGGACGATAAAAGTGGACATGCAATAGGAAAGTCAGGGTTTTCCTTAGATCGTTGAAATACAAGGTAATCACTGAATTTTGTATGAGTTTCCGCAAATGACGCGAAAGGGATTGAAAGGAAATTATTTGCTCCATCTACAAAACATCCTAGCCCCCTTTCGTGATGTTGGCAATTACATGAAAGCTAAAATGGTTTTCTTAATAAAGATAATAATGAAAACACTTATTATTGATCATAAAATAATGATTAAAGGCGCAAGCCTACTTTCATTTTTATGAAGCTATAAGATAAAACTACAATAACGTTGCTCGGACCAGACGTAACGTGAGTGGAATTGAATAAAATTTACGATAATGTCATTATTACTAACCATCGGCTGAAGAATCCTTCAAATAAAATCCAAGCTTGGACGGAACGAGTAAATAGTATTAGCCTGGTCCATTGTTCTGATAACTCAGCGATTTTTGATACCTTTCAAATAATAGATCTCAGAAATACCGTAGTCACAAAACGTCCGTTACTTTTTATTATTTCTTTCTGTAAAGCTCAGTCTTTACTGCAAAAGCGGTAAGGACATTGAGTACCTATCTTTTGTCTTGAATATAAGTGCGATTTTTATTCCACAGATGAAAAAATTTCAAGTGACTCTACGTAAATGATTCAACAGTGTTGCGAAGTCTGCACTAGTTACTCTGAATCTATCTTTTCTCGGCGCTGAATATGCAATTTCATGGTTATTCGTGTGGATGGTTCGATTCGTGGCGTAATCTGAAATGATTGATAGTCAATGTGACTCTTGTAATATCGAGTGAATGACTCTTCAAAGGGATGCCAATTTGCTGTGATAAGGCATTTGTCTTTAACATAATATCGTTGGTTGAATTTCTTTTCTTTGTAATAAACTTGTACTTGACTGCGATATCGCCTGATGGTAAGCAGTGGTGAAAGCGTTGATGGTAAAGCGCACTAGATTATTAACAGCGTACTCACTCTAGCCTTGAAGACTTAAAATGTAATCAGACTGGAAAATAGCCTCAGCCAAATTGTTCCAGTCCTTCGATGTACACGGTATAAAAAACGAGGTGAAATGGTTCGTTCGGATCGTAGCGGTCTTGAATGAAACAAAATTATTTTTTGATATACCTTTTTATTGACCTCGCGATGTTTTATCGCTGCACATGTTTCTCACGATATGTTTTTGTAATCTACTAAAAAGGTTACTCCTTTTGATAAATAAAAAATCAGTTCAGACTTTGGTGACATATCTGAGATCTTATCCGAACTAAACCTTCGCACAATGCTCGGTAATAATGGGCGCACAAAAAATGATCGGTATCAAAACGCTAAAGGGGACAAAAATATCCACAAAACACACATACACAAGAGCAGATCTGATGACAAAAACTTTACTTGTTTGTGTGCGTTGCTCGACCAAAGGGTTTTGGACTTATAGTTCTTTATGTACTGAATAGAACCAGTAAAAAAACGGTTGCAACATAAAAACGGATTTATTTTAAATGTTTAATAACAGAGCGGCTCGTAAAACTAGCTCTATTTTTCTTGACTATTGTCAATCTGATCTTTAGACGTGATATGGTCCTTGCCTCTCGGGCACTCTCGTTAATGGGGTACCTATGAGGCCGAACCCGCATTGTATGTACACAGGAGATTTCTATACCAGCGACCCTACGTGACAAAACTTTGTCCCTCCCTACATTCAAATTTCTGAAGGAGCAATTGAAATTGGAGATGGTAAAGAGAATTAGAGCGGGGTCTTTTTCGAGCGCCCGTTTTGTTTCGTACGCGTTCAAAGCGGGGTTTCTTTTGAATCTCGATCAACCATCGAACTGGAAGTGGGGAGAAGCGTTTATTAGGATTCCCTACGGCCTACCAATCGGCCGGTGCGACATCGCGTAATCTAATAGCTTATTAATGAAGGGAAGCCTTCGATCGACCCTATTTTTCTATACTAGTGAAGTTTAAAATAAAGGACGGCATCTCTCTCATTCGTTTTATTTATTGTCGTGTTATTACGCGTATTGCCGTCTTGTTCCTGCAGTCGTACGCATCGCGAAGTGGGAAGGTCGGTGGCGCGGGCGATGGCTCCTCCCACTAAATTTATAATACAATAAATGAGTGAAGCCGCCGCGTGGAACCGGCTGCGGAGATAACACGTAATGTGAGGTTATTGCGTAAAAACAAACGGCAAAAACTCGTTCGTAAGAGAGATATACGGTTTCGCATAGTACCTTTATGATACGAGCTCGAGCTAATATACGAGCGGTAGATTCGCGCTCCATGGATTATATGAGCAATAAAGAGGATAATTTAAAATTACGTTTGCCACAATGTTGCTATTAACCATGATTGTTGAAATGTTGAGTTTAGCGCGTAAGGTTTACACGATATTACATAATATTGCTATATGCACATAGAATTTCTATCCTCGCTATCTCTAAAGTTTTCAGGTTATAAATGATTCGATTCAGTTTTATCGTTCGAGGAAAATGACATGGATGATATATTGGGTTATTTTTAAATATTGGTAACTATGGAATATAACTACTAATTTAGGGACAGCAAATTGAATGTTCAAGCGTCCACAAAATGGTCCACAAAATTTTAGGCTTTGGGTTAATCTCAATTTGGATGTTATTTTTTTGTAATTTGTTAGAAAAAGCGAATCCAAATCTTAACACGATTTAGAGACGGTAGTGTTCGCTCAAAAGAAGGAAATGACTTTTGCTTTGTATCGGGACCGTGTAATTACCAATCAGTTTCTTTTTGTTTCAAGCTTTAAGCTGATATAAATTAAATATAGTAAAAAAGGACCACCCGTTTCCCGATTGTCATTTATATAATTAAGTGCTTACAGTAGTGCTCATCAACTATTCGTTTTTCAATACAAAAGAAGAAATGCCTCTATTTTCGTGGTAATAATCTTTTATTAGTTTGTTTAAATGAAGAATTTTCAAAGCTAATAATAATTGTTTATTATTTCAACAACAGGTAACATTACAGTCTTGTGATTGGAGCCTCCTTTTAAGCAGAAAAGCCTGTGTTAGGAGACTCCGCTCTTCTATAACTTAGTAAGTGTAAATGAAACTAAGTAATAATAATAATAAAAGAATAAAAATAAAGAGGCTTAAGGCTAAACATGCAGCACGGAACTGGCTAGGCAGGCGGCGACCCAGTCCAGGGTCGCCCCAGCGTATGACAGGCGTCCAGTCTCTTACGTTAAGAGACGTTTGAGAGAGGGCACAGTAGCTGTCTGGAACGGGAGGTACACAGGCGGGGCCACGGCTGGGGTTACGCGGATGTTCTTCCCCGACGTGGTGCGCGCGCGCAATGTCCTGAGGTGCCTCGACAGGATGTCTATCTGGGCGCAGATCCTGACGGGTCACGGCGGCTTCACCGCGTACCTGCATAAATTTAGGATCAAGGACAGTCCAGCCTGTGTGTGTGACACACAGACCACGGAGACAGTGCAACATTTGCTGTTGGAATGCCCGAGGCACAACCGCGACAGGTACGACCTGGAAATAAGTACTGGTAGAACATTGACCGAAAGAACAATAGCCGACCTTATGGCGGATAAACACTCCAGGCCGTACCTGGAGCGGTTTTGCCTCAAGGTTGCAAGAGAGGCCATTGAAAGAAATAGGACAAGGACAGCACAGCCAAGCGCTGTGCCGTCGGCAAGAGTCTAAGAGAATGGAAATGTAGAAGTAAGAACTAAGATAGATTTAAGTAGAAAAGATTAACATATATAAGGAACTGTAAATATGATTTTAAAAGACAAAAAGAATAGAATAAGACGTTGGAAAAGAGCGACCCAGAAAAAATGACAAGGCCAATGTCGCAAAAAAATGAGAGCGGAAAAAAAATAGAATTGGCGAAAATATAAAAGTAAAAAATGATTCTTGCCACGCAAGGAGAAAGAGACGGCACTATAAAAAAAAATGCAGCACGCACGCAGGCATGCGAGTGAGTGCGTGTGCGTGTGCGTGTGCGTGTGCGTATGCGTGTGCGTGTGAGTGGGTACGTGCGTGCGTGCGTGTGTGTGTGCGTTGCGTTGCGTGCGTGCGTGCGTGCATTCGTGCGTGCGAGTGTGCGTTACGTGCGTGCGTGCGTGCGTGCGTGCGTGTGTGCGTGCGTGCGTGCGTGTGTGCGTGCGTGCGTGCATGCGTGCGTGCATGCGTGCGTGCGTATGTGCGTACGTGTGTGCGTGTGTGTGTATGTGTGTGTGTGTGTGTGTGTGTGTGTGTGTGTGAAAACGAATGAATTAGAATGTGCAAAACATATTAGGTACATACAAATACTATCAAACAACAAAATTACAATAATGGACAAAGCCAAAGCCACACATTGCTCTAACTCGAGACATAATACTTCCAATGCCAGCATACAAAAATATTCTTGAGCTGAGAAATTGGTTCAACACCGTACATAATTGTATACGAGTATAACTCAATAAATGTTGTTAAATTGACAACATGAAAATCGATACTAGTGCTTGATCGCAATCCCGCCTGATGGTAAGCAGTGACGAAATCGCTGATGCTAAAGCGCGCTAGTTTAATAAGCCCATTCATTCAAAAAACTGAGTGAATAGGAAGGACGACGGCAGTTGAGCGAGGTGATGCAATGTTTAACCCAGAGGGAGATTGATCTGGAGACCCTTCATGACCAAACTCCCGACACAACTACATTTGACGCATCGTACCCGGCACACATCGCAACATAACTGCTCAGACCCGTCCTCCGTACGGCTTCACCAGACATCATGCCGGAACACAAAGAATCGCTTGGCGGCAAGATTTTGTCTGCTGGGGTAGTAACTTCTGGCGGCAGCCGATGTTATGGCCTACCACCGAGAAAACAGCACAGAGAGGTGTACCTCTCTGTACTGTCTCTGTACACACTGTAGTGTGTTACGCAATTACTTTGTACCTGATACTACAAACTGCCATTTGCAATGATTTCATCTATAATCATTTGTGTACATTTTCATCAGATATGTTTGGAACAGACTACAGTTCATTCCATTGTTCGAAGACTGCAAGAGCCCCATTAACATCGAAACCAGGTGAATCGCCTTGCTTAGTCACGTAGCAGAACCGTGGCAGGTCTAGAGGACCCTATTGTGTACAAATTGATGACAGGTTGTTCTCATATCAGTTACAAGACGTGTACGTCTTACTCTCAGTACTAAGTTGACGTCTTGTTCGAAAACCAGACATTTTTACTGTAATTGTACTAACGGTGATTATCGAGATGATAACTAAATATAGAAATAAGTTAAAAAGAAAAATACATTTTCATTATTTATTTTGATTGTGTCTTCTGTTGTGAATGTTTCTCAAGACAAAAAAATTTGATTAGCCAATTATTTTAAAATTGTTTCACTCTTCAAAGTGAGACAACATTACCCTCGTTCTTTACGCACTCCAAAAAAAAAAAAAAACAAAATAATTCAACAATTTATTAGAAAAAAAAAAAACAATTAATTTGGATTTTGATTGTACACTGTCTAAAATGAGTATTAAACACACTATTGTCAGTCACAAAACAAAAACGGATATACAATGCCGCATAATTGCATTTGCTTAACCGTTTGCAGCTGGGAACCAGTATTTTAGAGAAAAAACCATAAATATCATATCTGTGTGGAAACGACGCTCACACTTAAAATAATTAGAATATTTAACACACTTGGTAAAAAAATTGTTAACCATAAATAATAACTTTATTGTTTAGCCCGCGAAACAAAAAACATTAAAAAGATTGAATGTCATTTAAATACACTTTTATCTTTTCCACATTAATCTTAACATAGAAAATGGCAAGATTATTTTGCCTTGACATAATGGTCATTAACTCCTATTAATAACGAAAAGATAAGCTAATGTCAGACATTATTTTATTTTGGAAAGAACGTTTTAAGATGATATACACAAATCAATTTCACACAAAAATCATTCATTGACGCTTTTGGTTTATAATTTTGATATAAATTGAATTTTATGTCCAATATTAATTATTTCGCTATTAAATATAAAAAAGGCGATAATTAAGGCTCCTTTAAAGTTTTTATGCGAGGCGAACCATCAACCATCATCTCACAAAATTATAGTAAAGCTAATTAATGTGTAGGCTGGGTCAGTATCATACACATATAAGCTAAGAGGTAGGCCCCGTCTGTCTTCTACTTCATCATTCATCAACATCTAGCAACCATTATATCAGAATTAAAATATTTTTGACGACAGTTGCACAGGTATTAATATTAAAGCTTGTACGACATCTTCATATCGAAAACAAGGTTGTAATACTAGCAATATACGCCATGTACTTAAATACGTAACTAATTACTAAGCCCCTTATCTCTAAGATCGAAATTCGTCGAAGCGCGTCAAGTATAACAAATTTCGAGGCGATGACTCGCCGACTACTATGAGTTCCTAACACTGACTGACGTCATGAATAATATTACATAGAAATATGTTTTACCCGGCAATACCTCATACATGTGTCCACCATGCCGTAATGGACTTGTCATGTTATGGTAATAACTAACAACTTGATAACGTCGTACATCATTTTATTAGTATATCTTAGAACCACCAAGAATGTTTGTAGGTATCTTATCCGAAATTTTTGATTAATGTATGGGTGAACCTGTATTGGAGCAGGCATATCCGTGATGTTTGAGATTACAATGAAATATATTGTGACCGCAAGGCGTATGGTGACATATATTCCTATACTTTTATCAATGTGAGACCGGTTCGATATCTGGGTTCTCGGCTACCGTGCTACAACTGTCTTGATCTCGAATGGAAAATCAAAGTAAAAATCCATGTATCGGCTGCTAATAGGTTCCTAGCATCATTATGGGAATGGGTGTAAGAACATCAATCATGGAAGTAATGGTGAAAGAAAAATGTGTGGTCAGCCAGGAAACAGACCACCGTGTTTTATTTGAGAATAAGTCTATATTCTCTATATACACACGTGCGATAGCCACGGACAAAGTATCGTTCGTGTAATTGAGAACAGAGCTCAAATACATGAGCGGCATGATATCGGCAGTTGCTGACACGTTGACGATTGCATTAGCCTTTGTCGTAGATGCAAGTCACTCGTATGTACAGAAAAATGGGGACACATTCGAGAAAAATGTAAACAAATATGAATAAATGAAAAAAAAAAAAAATTCTACAGAATGAAGTTCAGTTTACGTTACAACTTTAAACAGTTTTATAACTTTTTATTTATTCTGAATGCAACTTAATTTTCATTGAAATAAAATTTATATTTGTGTAACTTAAAATAGGACAGGGATGTGCAGCATCGGGCCTCCTTTACTCGGTCGTACTTTACGCATGCACACACACTGAGGCTGAAAACGATAAGTAGTGTCATATCTAATACGTTTAAAGGAAAGATAATTATTATGTCACACTATTTAAAATTTAAAGAGATAATATCTACAAGGAACAGTGAAAAGTTGTTTGCAAAACTTCTACAGTTGATGAAAATATAAAATTAAATAATCGCTATATTATAGTAGCGGATAAACCTGTAATCTAATTTAAAAATTCCAACAGATTTAATATTTAGTAATGAATTATTAAATTAGATTTCCATGAAATGGCGAAAGTAATGGGAACGTTCTTGCTATCCTCTATTTACTTCGTAAAACAAATATCTGCTCTTGATTAATCTCAAACTCGACTTTCCTGCAGAGTTAATCGAGGGTATTTCCAAAGTTTAGGTTTATTTCAGATTATAACCTTTCTTTCTTATATTGCGTCAAAACTTATAAAAGTTGTGTGTTTTTTTTTTTCATTTTTAACTCTGGCATTTACCTGGGCTAGACGCTAAGCATTTACATATAACTTGATAAAGGCTCTTGGGAACATTACCAGTCGACAGCATGAATTTTTCACAATATATTTAAGTTTGTGAATAGTTTTCGTTGAGTTAGGATGTAATTTTGTTTGTGTTTAAAAAACATTTTATATTAGTTGGGAAATTCAAAGTACAACTAATTAAATAAGTGTATTAAAAATACAAAAACAAAAGGATATTTAGGCGTCAAACTCGTCCGCACCGCTGTAGAAATGCCACGTTAAAAGGCATGACTGTATAAATTAGGTATTACATACTTGGTAAGGATTTACATTTTATTGTAATTATAAATGAATAAACAGATGTGACCAGTAAACATAATAAAATCTTCCACAATATTTTTTTACTTATAACCAAAACTATATAAGACTTATCTGCCGGTGTTAATGACCTGAAATTTTTGTCTTATCAAGAAGAACTGGCAATAAATAGGTCAATTTATTGTTTTGACGAACGAAAATTATGTGTCGGCTCTATCGTTATTCGTGCCATGAACTATGTGATTATTCTGATAAAAACGGTTGGTCCCACCACTGATAAAGGTGCTAGATCAAAATAATGTATGTGGTAGTTAGAACAGTACTTTAGTTTTATTATGAGATAAGCTTCGCTGTAATTAATATGTGTCTTGGGACGTGGGCCGTCTAAATGTATGAGATATGTGGAAGATTTAAGGTCTGACTTTATCTATTGAGGAAAGTTTATTAACTTTTATGTAGTTAGGTAGGTAGTGTCGGTAGGTATTTAAATTAGCTTGAGTTATGTAGTCACGTCGTGGTGGCTTAGTGGTTAAAACACCAGCCTCTCAAGTATGAGTGTGCAGGTTCGATTCCAGGTCAGGGAAGTACCAATTAACTTTTTTATGTTATATGTACTTTCTAAGTATATCTTGGACAGCAATGACTGATTATAAGGTGAAGGAAAATAGAGGAAACCAGGACTTTAAGACTGAAGTCGCCAACCCGCATTGAGCAAGCGTGGTGATTACGCTCAATCCTTCTCTGTATGAGAGGAAACCTGTGCCCAGCAGTGGGACGATAAAAGGTTGATGATGATGTAGTGAATGAAACATTAATCTGCAAAGCCAGCGTGTTGGATTACAAACTATTCCCTCTTATAGAAGGAGAGTTGTGTCACAGTAATGAGGACGTTATGGGTTAACTATATTTCTATATAGTCAAATACAGGACATTTGGTTTCTTCGAAAAGATAGGCAGACGTGTACCTAGGTATCTTACAAACATTAACCGAATAACCTAAAGTACCATATAGGGGAACTGACCATTGCTTTCGTGGTATTAGGTAATGAGAATGACTAACCGGAAAACCACAATACTTTGCCTATCCTGCAAATGGAACTAAAACATTAGCTTAGGTAATTACACTTTCAACATAGGACCACTTTTTTTAGCATTATTTGCTTTCGGTTTTAAATGTAGATACAATTTACTAAGCATGAATGTCGTTTCAACTACTTCCCCAGTTTATCACGAAGACAGTCATCTACAAAATTTAGTTCACTCCATTTCTATACAAAAGCAGCTATTCCACACCAAAAGGTAACAGTCAAAGTATAAAAAATGACAAACAACGGTAAAGCTTTCTGATGCAAATATTGGGAAAAAATAAATTACTACATGTCCATAAAGTAAAGAGGAACGCACCGAAACCGTTTTGTATTCCATTTTCGAATACCTGAACGCATAATTTTAGAATATGGAATGAAACTCTACTGAATATAAAGATTGGGTACCTGTTTCAATGTTTCCCAAGTGCCTACGCGTACTGCCTTTGACAAATATGAGTTGTAGACATTGTTGAATTACTGAGGAGACACAAAAGACAAAAGACACATGTAATATGAAAGCCTTAGCTTCTTGGGCTTTCATTATACTGCTATATGAAAGAGTAAAATTTGTGACCCGGTTGGAATATTAAATCTGGGTAAGCTTTTTACATTGGCTGTCTACAGCGTGATTGTAGTCACAGTCTGCTGTAATTTTTTTGGTTTTCGTAGTTCACGTCAGGATACCTTTACAGTTTTGTCATGTTCATCCATCCGTCCATCCTCGGCTTACCTTACGGTTAGTGCTAAAGAGCACTAACTATAAAACACTTTGCATGGATGTCTGTATTACCACATTGACAAAGTGTAAAATAAAATCGGAAATTAGTTTTTTTAAGGTACTTTCACGAAGAGTAGGGATATTTCTTTTTTCACGCCTACCGTATAGTGTGTTATCATTAAATAGGTAATTATAAATTACCTTTCTATAAATTACATTTCGATGTTCTAAGGCAATTTTTTAATTTTGGTATCCTTTTGTGATATTAAATATCTCACAATAGCTTTAAATCCCTTTTTTTAAATGGCGAGTGGGGGGCAGAGGATAGAGGCCTTATAGAAGCCTATTTGTACGGAAAAGACCGTTCGCGAGTCCGACTCGCACTTGGCCTATTTATTTTTTTATTTTTATTAATTATATACTAGCGCTTGCCCGCAATCCCGCCTGATGGTAAGCAGTGACGCAATCGTTGATGGTAAAGCGCGCTAGTTTATTAAGAGCCTATTCACTCTATTCTTCAAGACGCTCAAATTGTAGTCCGGCGGAAACACCGCCGCTGGCAAATTGTTATTTACTTATTATAATTGTATATATTTTCGGTCCTTTTTAAACGTGTGCTCTTTTAAACCGATTTTAAGGATATTTTCCGTGCTTAAAACATTATTAAAATGTTTATATAAAGGATGTATCTGACATCGACGCACAAACGAGTACCATGGATCCAGTACATGATCCTGAACCCCCCAGTAGTGGAATTTTTCGTCGGCTTTTTCATGATTAAAAAAAATATATATGTAGTTTTTTTCACTTTAGACCGTTTATAATTGCTATTCTTTTATAACCCAATAAGATTTTAAAGTAAAAATTAATTAATTCGCTAATTACACAAAAAAGCGCAATGTAAACAAAACTCGAAAAACTATCTTATCAGCTGATTTAATAGAGTTCACATCAGGGATTAACGTCATATCTACAAAACCGCACGGCGGCACGCTTGTAACGTTCAAAGGCCGAGCCAATACTTTTTTTTTAAACACTGTGAATTCTGTAACCGTTCATTAACGACATAAATGACTATCATAATTTTATTAGTGGCATGCGGTCTAGCCTTTTTGCGAAGTTTGCGTTCCGATGTCAGATACACCCTGTATAGTAATAATTTTCTGTAAGGCTTTTTTATACAAATATAATTTGTATGAATATCAATAAACAAAAAGTCGTTAATCAAAATTATTTTATCATGTAAATGGGTACAATCACCCTATCGTTAGTGAGTTACTCATATTATATGCATGCCTATATTTGAATATATCCATGATAATGTTTGACTCGCTATATTTTCTCGATATTTTCGCTTTGGTAACATGTCTAAATCGTGATATTTACTGCTCAATAAATCACAAACGTAGCAAAAACTCGTTTATTGGCAGATTTAGTATTTCGAACTAATAATGTTCCAATATAAAGACGTATATCAAAATTACTATTCAATCATTTTTAATTAACAAATATGTCATTTGTAAAAAATATGAATATTTTTCTGTGAGCTCATCAATTTTCAAGCGAAAATAATTGAAATCTGAAATTTGTCCAAACATATAAAAAAAAAATGTTTTTTATTATAAATAGGGATGTTTCCTGGGTAAAAAAATGATTCTATTTAGTCCGTCATTCAGATTATAGAAAAATATTGGATACGTATATTTTGTTTTATCAAATCAATAAAAAATCACTAATATAAAAGGCATCAAAGATCAGGAGCGGTGGCTGGTGACGTCACTGGTCGCTAAAAAGTGTAGCGTGCAGTGACGTCACACGACTTTTCAACGCACTGTGTCGTCTTAATTTTTTGTTTATATGAAAAAAGAAAAAATACGTGTCTAGTATTTTTTGGAAATGTGACTGACGGACTAATTAGTTTTTTTTAGTCAAATACCCTATTATAATCTAGTGCTTGACCGCAATCCCGCTTGATGGTAAGCAGTGATGCAATCATTGACGGTGAAGCGCGCTGGTTTATTAAGAACCTATTCACTGTAGCCTTGAAGACCCTCAAATTGTAGTTAGTCGGAAACACCGCGAAACGCTTTGTAGTGGTGTCAACAAAGTAAGGGTATGTAGTCAGCTTACGTCGGGTCATCCGACGATGGAACTATAGAATACCGACAGGCTGGCTACTCTTCGCCTGTGCTCCAGGCTTTGACAGACAGTTTTCAACCAAATCTTGGTCCCCAATCAGCTTCTTCGCACGCCTATCTACCAAATCCAATCTTGCCAGATGAATTTTATAGCACCAGCCCAAATGTGACTGCAGTACTCCAAACACGGAACGGACCTATGCTTTGTATAACATTAGAAGCTGTCCTGGTGTGAATTACTTTGCAATAACGCCAAGTTTTCTGGCAGCCACCTTAGCTTTGGGCTCGAAATTCAGGTTCGAGGAAATCTCAACTCCCAAAACCTGAAGGCCGTCGGTGCACTGCAATGATACATTCCGAAAAGTAGGAGCCAAGGAGAACGGGCTCCTTTTGGCAGTGAAATGACACGCTTGTGTTAGCAGCGATGAATGCTACAAGATTGGCTTCACCCCATTCGGAGACCGCTTGTAGCGCAACATTCGTAAGCTCTACTATAGCCTCTGTTTTGGATCGGATTGTTTCCTTACTAGCTCGAGCACCCGGCAGGTATCTCTAAACAACAATGCTGTCATCTGCATACCCATAGATACCGGGCACCAGCAGATTGTTTATAAGTGGGTGGAATAGATTTACAGAGACCAGAGTTAAACAGACCCTTGAGGAACACATAGTCGACATAATTTATACTTTAGTCAACATGGGCTTCGATGACCATCCGTCAACAATAACTCGGAGGAGCCGTTTAGTGAAGAAGTCTTTCACGCAGCCAGTCAGACCAGGGGCAATGCCGTACGCTGAAAACTTACTCAAAAGGCCAGCGTGGCATACCCTGTCGAAGGCCTTCGAGACATCTAGGGCGAAGGCAATCGCTTCACCATTTTTCTCGAGGGCCTCGCCTCTCAAGTGAGTGGCATACACTAGTAGGTTCTCACCCGTAGTTGACCGATTGCAGCGAATCACGTACTGTCGGGCACTGAGGAGATCGTTACCTTCCAGGTATGCTGAGAGGCGTGAGTTCAATACACGCTCAATTATCTAGCAGAGTTAGAGGTTTGAGAGGTTGGAGGTTATTGAAATCCGCCGATAGCTGGTAGGGTCGGCACGACTATCCTTTTTGGGCACGGGCTACGCGTTGGCCAGCTTCAAGGACTTGGGTACTATACCAGTCCCAAATAAGTGGCGATACAAGCGAGTCTATACAGGAGACAACTTGGGCGCACAGGCCTTGAGAATAATCGCTAGTAGATATACCATCTGGTCCAGTAGCCTTATTCATGTCCAGACGACACAGCACTCTCAGAACTTCCTTGTTCCTAATGCGAACCTTGAGCATTGAGGTGTCTCAGTGAGGCAAATTCGGTAGAGGAACACTGCCAGTATCCAGACGTGAATTGTGGGCAAAGAGAGATGTAAAAAGACCTGCTTTCGCTCCCGCCATATGAGCCATTGTTACACCAGGTTAAACCAGCGGAGGGCGTGTGGGCCGACAGAAGTTCGTCTCGTCCGATTTGGCAAGGGACCAGAACGATCTGCTTTGCCAATATGGATAATGCGATCGAATCGAGCCTTCTTGGGCGCCTTTTTATAGGACTTGCAGCACGGTTAAAGGCTCTTTGATTCGGAGCTCTGCAGACACGAGTGTCAACCCAGGTGAGAAATGCTTGAACACAATCGGTGTTTTAACCATGTTCAAGCTGAGCCACCGACGGGCACTTCAGTAAAGGGGATAAAATATTCCATAGCTTGACGCACCACATTGGATGAAGTGTCCCCACAGTTCGACGGATTTTCAGAAGAGAAGCCGTTTTTGTTATTCTAGGCCTGTTCATTCTAAAAAATCTATTTATAGGTAACGTATACCACAAGGACAGATTTGTCACCCTCAAAAGAAAATAAGAATCGTACACAAGTATCAAGAACTAGGTTACATTACAGTTCTATTTTGGAAACTTCCCTTTTACCAGAGATGCTCTACACACGCACGTTCAGAATTTTATAAGCGTGGAAGGAAAGATATGGTACAGAATAGACAATTGACAAGGGTAGAGGAGACATAAAGAAACTTTGATGTGAGCTATTGAAGTACAAGAAAATTCGCGACTCGTGATCTGAATTTTGCTTAGTTTGATTTGCGAATGATATCTTTTGAAGATACTCCTCGGAGAATTTACTCAAGCCAGTAGAATTTTGTATCGGAAATTAGTTTTGGTGAACTGGACGATAAGAATGAAGAAATGTTCTACGTGGTGGAAAAGTTTCAAAAGCAATTTCTAAGTTAGTAAAGATAATAATAAATTCGTAATTTCTTGCTTACTTTGATGATCGCGTAAATTAACATAATAATTGAAGTTGTTGTTTAGGTACCTACTCCATTTCATTCAGAAGCTTTTCAGTTAAAAAAATGGCTCATTTACATATATAGGTCACTACAAAAAAAAAGTTATCGCCGTTTTGGATACGACACACTCAATGAAAGCGGATTTACGAAGTACTATTACTAAATAAAAATACGCACGCACTCTGGCGACAATTCATACGTTTCGATAACCATAAGCTTACTCATTCATACGCCGTTCGTATCGCAAGATAAATTGCTCTGGCACACAAATAAACGCGTTCCACGAGAGAAAAAGGAACAAAAACCTCACATAGGTATATATGTATAAACGTAGACGTACTATCTACGCATCTTGAAGCATAGACGCTGTAATTTATTATATTCAGTTCGCTCCGATCCATTGAGTTTTGTGGCCGACCAGCGACCATCTTTTGTCCCCCGTCAAGAGTTCTAAACGGCCGTGTAATATGAATTAATAAGCACAAAGAATCATTATAATGCGTTTATTTGTCGCCACGAGAGAATTCCTCAAGAGGTTTTGGTTTTATTGTGAGATGTTCGCCGGTCGCTGCCTTTGTATGTGTCCGGAACAAATTTTGGTGTATCGCGTGCGCAAGATCACGCTTGTTGAGGCATCTGATAACAAAGAGTATGATGTGATGAGTATAGACAGCATCTTTGACAAAAAAATATTTCCTCTTCTCTGATAGTTATCGACGGTACATCTAAAGAATGAAAGTCTCCAAAGAAGAGGAATTTCATTAACAATTCTTCATTTCAAACCGTAAGGCGTTGTACTAATTGCCGATGATACGATGCGTTTTCTTCGTACGATGAGTTCAAACATACAGATTTATGTTTGAACTCATCGTACGACGCGAACGCATCGTATCATCGTACGACCTACGCCAATTAGGACGCCACCTTATTGATTTATTTATTTAATCTTTCGCACATGAAATGTACAGAGGCGGACTTAATGCCTTAGGCATTCTCTACCAGTCAACCACAGGTGGTGAAGAGATAAGATGGTAGGTGCTTTCGTTTGAATAAAAAAATTAGAGCTTTGTAAAATGGGTTATCATTTAAAATTATATTATAATCCCCTTCAAAAATCATTCAAACAAAACAGACTCCGCATAGCGGCTTAATTGGCAAAACTAATGTAATTTCGTACAAGTCTTGAACCTATTCGGGAAATTTTATTTACAGTTTTCGAGTTTTAAACACAATTAACTTGTTTTGCCTCACTGAGGACTTAGGTAGAAAATTGGCACCTGCTAGACATGTAGCGTTGTCGAATCCAACGATAATGACTTGGACAGGGAGATGAAAGGGTCGCCGAAGATCGGCAGTGACCCAACAGATGTATGTATGCAAGTAATGGGTGGAGGTTATCGAACTAGCCTGACTGTGACCGAATGTGTTGAGCAGGTTGTTTGTTTTAAGTTTAATAATGATAGAAATTATCAATTGTATTGCGATTTATAACTAATTGTTTATAATCATATTGTAAAAGTGACAATGTTTAAGGAAAATTTATTTATTTTATTGTTTATGTACACACAATAAAATATATAAAGATTACAAAGGTGTTGCTTATTTCTTAAGAAATTTCATCCAGCAGACCTGCGAAAGGAGAAGTAAAACAGATATGTAGACAATAGTGTAAAAGAACAAGGAGGAAATAAAATATGAATATGATAACTATTAAAGTAATAATATTAAATATACCTATAATATAAACCAAAAATAATTATATAAGTATACTTAAATAAATACATAATACTAAAATATATAAATATGTATAAATAATAAACAAATTCTCACAATATAGAGGAAAGGTAATGCTCTTCTAATCGACGGTTAAATTTAAAAATAGTTTTTAAATCACGAATGTTAGGCTGGAGTGAGTTCCACAATCTTACGGCATGTACAGAGAAAGAATAGGAATTGCCAAAACTGTAAGGATTGAAAATTCAACAATCTTTTCAATATATAATCAGCCTGTAATATAATGTTCCAACTCCTGGAACACACGCAGTGCGGTTGTAGATGTCACATGTCTTCGAAGTTTTGCTTCTAAGACATGCCGGTTTCCTCACGATGTTTCCTTTCGCCGTTTTGAGAGCAGTGGTGAAGAAATATTTACAAAAATAAAGCGCCTAACGGGGCTCGTAGAACCGATGGCCGATGGGGCGGTAAGGTTCTGGGGTGGCGGCCACGTACTCGAAGACGCAGCGTAGGGAGGCCCCCAACAAGGTGGACCGATGACCTGGTGAAGGTCGCGGGAAGCCGATGGATGCAAGCAGCACAAGACTGGTCATGGTGGAAAGCCTTGGGGGAGGCCTTTGTCCAGCAGTGGACATCTATAGACCGAAGAAGAAAAAGAACGGGGTTCGAACCTACGACCCCTACAACTTATAACTTGCGGCCGATACCACTAGGCCACCACTGCAATATATGGCTATTCTAAATTGAGAAGTGTTTAAAAAAAGAATAGCTTTTTACATCGATGACACAAGAGACTAATAAAATAATGCTATAAATGGAAAACAATCATTTACCAATATAAAAGAATTATACGCATCAACGTGGGCGACTATTGTATTTTTGAAATTTTCACAATGTGTTGATAGTTCCAATAAAATATTACCTTTTCCATATTATATATAAATCTATTCTCCGACAGTTCAATAACGTTAGTTTAGATAACATCAGAAGATCTTCTTAAAGGAGAGTCTTTGCTAGTATGTAACGTAAACATAAATAAGACGACACCCGCGCAGGTACAAACGGCCATAATTACTCTATGAAACTGAATCGAGAACAGTATATACAATTATTATGAAAACAAGAAATTTTGTAAAAACTGGAATCTTAGTAGATATTCAAGTTATTAGCATTCAAACGATAAAACGATTCGAACACTTAAGCAGCCGAATTTAACACCAAATCAAGATATTCTCACAAATCATCACCAAGCAAAGACGAGATTTACGCCAAGCACGTACATTTTGACGGCACAGTTGTTGCACTGACTTAACAGTGCTAAATTAAAAACAATTTTATAAATAAGAACACATATAACAGTTAAACCTCAGTACTTTAATGGTCAGTTTCATTTTTCCTGGCGATAACGTCATTATAACGTCATTTTTACCTTAACTTTTCTATACAAAGACTGTTTCGTAGAACTCCATTAGTAAATATAAAATTATCGAAATATTCATATGAGCTGACTAAAATTATGTCTGGACTTTAAAAGTGACTGTGACCTCTGTTTCAGCCTTTCTTCTCAAAATAGTCAGATGGGATACGATAAACTCTTCTATGTAAAAAAAAAAAAATTGTAAAATTGTATGCACAAACCTACTTACGGCAAATCAAAAAATCATTCATTATTATTAATAAAAAAAACTATACCTAAGAACTTCACTAAAATAAAAACATCACATAATTTGATAAAGAAGAGGCATAAAAGGAAACAAGTCACAAGACTAGGTAACCAAAAGATGACAGCGAAACAAATAGTAACCACATCGTTGAAAAAAGATTTGGTACTAAAAAAATCTTGTAAAGCGTCTGTTTGGATTTATTAGGAGATTAGGACGGACAATAAAAAGCTAATTTGACAGTAGCACCAGTCCCATGTGTGCAGGATAAAAATAAAGTGTTGAAGGGGGATACTTAAAACCACATGTTAGGAGGATATTTACCGTATTTTATTGTCATGCATATACGTCACGTCATCGTTTCAAGCGGTTTTTGTTTGAAGCTAAAACCTGAAGATATATGGAAGACAAACGAAAGACGAAGTTTTAAATTGATTATTACTGCTTGACTAATGCAAGAATAATAGATATGAAAATAAACACTATAGACTCGCTGCAATTGAAATTAATCTGAAAATAAGAAAACATAAGACAAAGATTAATGATGAGAACAAGTTGAAAAAGACCATGCTGTTAGAGGTAGTTCTAAATAAAACAAATCGCACAATATTTAACTTTTTACAGAGCTGAAAAATCTAGTGGCTGTTTTTATTCCTTGAATTATATAAACATACTCAATGTCAATACAGCAAATATCAGAATAAGAACACCGTGTATTTTCTACCAAAAAACAATTTTGCAGATGTTGCAACTTTCAACTTTACCCCGTGACAATTCGAAACTATAGGAAACGTATATACCCGTAGTGTGCGTATGTATACTAGCTACGTGACAGGGCGTTTATATGGCTCTATATTTGGAACACCTTACTTCGATCGCCGGAGGTCAATTCGTGCTAATCTTCGCTTACGTAAGTCTCGAATTCGTACCCATTAAGGAAATTATGATAAAATTGTTTTAATGTTACCTTCACGAAAATGAAAGAAATGCTTCGTCACAATTTAAGACACGCAACGTATAATAGGCTGTCGCTAGTTTCTCTTTTATTTAATAATTCTTTGAAACTAAATTATGTCCACCTTAATTTATATGGTGATTGATTACATTATGAATAATTAGGTCCGAGTTTTTTTTTAAATAAAATATTAATGAATAAAAAGTAATTCTGCCGACAATGTATAGCATTATGATTTGGAGAGAGCTTTCATCTAAAATAAGTACGTAAACCAATTTGTGATGTTCCCACTGCTGGGATAAGGTACTCTCCTCGTTGAAAGAGAAGAGGCCTTAACCCACCACGCGGCCCAATGTGGATTGGTCATGTCTTCGAATTCAGTCTCTGGCTTCCGCGCATTGTTAAACAAAAAGTTAATTGGCAAAGAAAGACGTTATAATGAAGACTTGAAACAATGCAAATACGAAGTTATTTTAGGAAAATATTTTTCATTTTAAATAAAATTATTCTATCATATCTTCCCTTGAAAACATTTTCTTATTCTTATGGCAAATTTAATTACTCGGTAATTACATATAAGTCGCTATACCGGTAGAATGAGAAAGTTGGGAAAGCTAAGGAAACAAAAGTTCTATGTCTAGTATTATATAATGGATAAGTCTACCACAAATAGACAAAAGACTCTTAATTGTTGATATAGTTTTGGCGTTTAAAGAAAGGGGTATTTTAGAAACAAAAGTCTATAAACTCGGGAGCAGGTTATTGAAATGAAATGAAATCGTTTCACACGTCATATGTTTTTTTTTAAACTAGATGAAGCCGGCATTTCCTAACTGACTCTGATAAGAAATAGCCGAAACAAACTAAGGGATCATTGTCTTTTTTCAAGTCCAGACATTAAAAATGAAAATGTTTACAATAATTTACGTTATAATTACGCATATTGCTTAATAACAATGCTTAACAGAGCGCGCAGCTCAGTCCCAAGCTTTTTTGTCTTCTAAATAATCTAAGATTTTATAATACCCCTTTTTGCAAAGTTTGGCCTTTATATAGCTTTTATATCGTTTAATGGGTAAGTTTCGAATGTCCATGGGAAGCTTGTTGTAAAAGTGTATACTTTGACTCATGAACGAGTTGTCAACTCTGTGGAGACGAGTGTGATGTACAGCAAGATTGTCAAGTTCATTCAAACAACATTCGAATAAATTGGAGAATTACGGAGGCATCACAACGAAAAATAACCCTAACATTAAGTAACAAAGATTACAAAGTAAACAACCTAGAACGCTTTAGACGTAGTTAGCATTGATAAAAATACATCTAAGAACAGTATTGATCTGCCAATTATGTTAGAATTAGTAAGCTTTGTAGACCCCAACTGCTTTCGTTAAGCTGTCCCTACGGTTTTGGTGGAACCAGCCGTCAAGATAAACTCACAAATGATAAGAACCTTCATAAATATTCTTAATTAGCAAAAATATAAGCTGATTACTGTTGTGCTTAATTAAAAGTTATAGTCTTCGTGTTTTTGTATGGTGTAGAAATTAAAAATTAGCATTTAAATGAGGTGATGCTTGAAATACTGGCTCGTTTTATAATACATCTGGTGTGGTCTAGGCTTTCGTCTTATGAGAATACTAACTTCTGCCTCTTTCACGTGTCTATTTTTTTAACATAAAATATGTAGGACATATTTTATGTTAAAAAAATAGACACGATATTCGTATATTATTATAGCTTCTGAATATTAAAAAAAAAAAAAAAACTTTCGAAATCGGATCAGTAGTTCCGTGGAATTGACAAACTTGAAAGAAGAATGATCATATTAATAATGTTCTTAAAATTTTTCACACCTCTTTATTACTGTTGGTACCCCGTTGGTACTGGTTGGTTAAAACCCCTTTTCTTTTAAATAATACAATTTATAATATAATATTTCTCATCGCGTTACGAATTTGTTTTATTACGGGCAGTGTATCTACAAGAATTGCCGGTAGGTACTTATTATTTTATGGACACTTGATTTTCATTAGCAGTACAAAAACCAGTTATTAATGGTACATGCCCGGTAATATTCTCCTAAAACGAACAGATCTGACTGCCGTATTAACATTTATATGGAAATATAATTTTGGAATCGTGATAGTATAATTGAATGCTGATTAAGTCTATTGCTTGTTTTACGATATCAGCTTCCGTAAGACGAAGAAAAAAAAACAATTTACATCATTATCGTGTTCGCTAGAAATGTCATATTACCAATCAAAGCATGGATATTTACGAAAGCATTCCAACCAAACCAACGAACCAAGATTTAATTAAAAAAACGCCTCGTCTCAACTAGACGTTAACCAAATGAAATTTACGACACCGCTAAAACAGAGAGGTCGGTATAAATTTAACTCATTTCTAATAAGAAAATTATGTAAAACGATCCTATTATAATTAATAATTCAGTTCGAAACGAGGAATACATTAACGTTATTTGAACCAGTGATGACGCTTCGTTTTTTAAACAAACTAATACGGTCGAGCTGGGAACTTGAAAAATAATGTTGATTGGAACAACAATTAATGCATGTCCTAACTAATTTCGGATATAATAATAAAGTTGAATGTTTTATCGTAAAGGTTTGAGTACAGTATTAAACGAGGAATACATATTTTAAATAAATTCTGATAGTTCGTCGATGTGACAGTAAATTTATAAATTGGTCAAAAGATTAATGGGCTGGCATAACATAGTAAAATGTTGATTTTACTTGATGTCGATGAATTATGTATGGAAGTATTACAGAATACAGGAATTCAAGCTGGAGGATAGATTTATGTCGCATATGTATTGTATAACTTCTATTTTCATTCATATCTCCTTGGATAACACTTCATATTTTGCTGTCATAGTCACTGGTGTTTCAAATGTATGTGAATTGTTAAAAACCAATAAAATTCGACCTTTTTGCAATCATATCATTTGTATCTGCAATTAATGTAGCTGTATCGTTTAATTGACGTTTCTAAATAATTAATTTGAATCCGGGAGTGAAATGAAACAATCAAAATTAACTGTAAACAATTCGCACACATTCAGATTTTGTATCAAAAAGTAAATTCTAAGGGTGATAAACATCTGATTTACGAGTTAATTACAGGACTCCTTTTAATGAAAACGTAAATTCAAAATTTTATGTTGAACATTGTTGTATACGATTCTTTTGTTTAGGGCTAAAAGGGTTCATCGCATTGTTTGTGAAAAATATTGCTCCAACACATTGACTTATTTTCGCTGAGCATTTACATTGTAAAAGGACACAGAAAAACAAAATAATATCACTTCTTTTTACACGCTAACAATGTCGAGAAAGAAAGTGGTTTATTCCAAAAAGAATCCCGTCAAAAGCTCCCTGACGGTCGCCATCTTGAATCACCGACCGTTATGCGCGCGCGCATTTGTTTGCGTCCAGGTGTAGCGCTGACAAAACAATCGGCTCTCGAGCGAGAAAGGGGCGGAGGGGCCATTCATAAATTTTTATAAAATTCACGAAAATAAAAAGCGAAACTTATAAAAAAAGTCGAATGCCCAACCAGAGGTGGCGTCGAATCGATAGCTGGGTAATATTTCATAATATTAACTACTTAGGGATGTGAAGAATGGGTGGGGTTACAAAAATTATAATTGATTGAGCCTATTGAATTGATTTCTTTATTTTGATCCTCCTTCTTATAAAATTTTACAAAAATATCTTTAAGTTCATGTTATTAGAAAACGTATGAATTGCCAAGTGCTTATAATAAATCACACGCTATATTTTTTACATTGCTATCTCATATTTTACCGAACCATAGTCATTTATGGACCTCATTAACATATTAAGTGTTTTGAAGGCGTTAGATAGCGCTCAAACTTTTTCGTGATATACGCATTACAAAAAATATAAACTAGTTACATACTTGTATCGTCCAAGTTAGTGTACTAGCCAACCAGTGATGTAGAGTAGAATCAGAAATGATGATAGTACGCAAAAAATGTGCAGCCACCTATCATAATACCGAGCCACTGGATATGTATTGTTACATGTTTTCATAAGGCTTGAGCACCGCCTTGTCGGGTCGAAGATCTTAACGCATCGTCACACTTGAAAGCAAATAATTAGGTGTATATTCTACAATTTGCCAAAGATCTCCATTGTGTTCATTGTCCTATAAGTGGATTCTGTTGGTTACAAAGGACCAGCCGCATGACATCGCTACCTCGAAACTTTGTACGTGTGTGTATAATGTTATTATTTGGAGCCGCATCTGTCACAAAGGCCGTTGCGTCCGTAATTTTACAGTTTAATCAGCGTTAAATGCTCACAGAGTTACCGCATTTCGAAAGATGAAAAAAAAATATGAAAGACTCCGCCATCTCGGGGAGCGTGCAGTAAAGAATTTCGAGTCCATAAATCATTTAGGATGTCGATGACGTTGGCAATAAAATAAAATGTCTGCAATAACTTGATAAAGCTTGGTGGCTACAAAATGTAACAAAGACTTGCATAAAAAGCGTAACTGGTAAATAGCTGAAATCAGTGAAGAAGTGGCGGTAAAATTTTGTATTATGCTTCGGTTATTTTGTTTCTTACCTTGTCACCTTGTAGCCTATACCAATTACATATAAAAAAACAGTACGCTTGCTTGTGGTAGTTATCTAATAGGGTAGTTGACTAAAAAAAAAAACTAATTAGTCCGTCAGTCAGATTTACAAAAAATACTAGATATGTATTTTCGCATTTTTCATGTAAACAAAAAATGAAGACGACACAGTGCTGTTGTATCATACATCACTACTCTGTAGTCGAGTAACTAATACCATCTCTATGTATTAGTGTCTATGAATATAGTCTATAGTCTTGTCATTGTAACTTAGGATCTGACCTAGAAGATGTCGATTCCAATGTAATAATTCTACAAGTGTAATAAACCAGTCTAATTATCTAAAGTCTTTAATATTTACTAACGGGACAATCATACATGGTGTCAGAAGAGTGAAAAAACCCAATACGAAGAAAGAAAATTCAAAAAATGCAAAAGTCGGATGGCGTCGGTGGCAACCATGACACCGGAACTGCAATGAACAATGGCTTGAAGGCGCTTAAAATATCGTCAGATGCAACAAACAACAATTACGAAACCTGGAAGCGCTGGTGGCAACAGTTCGAATTATACTTGTTGGCAACGGGTTTGGACAAGTCCGGTGAGAAACGCAAGATCGCCATTTTACTACATCACATTGGTGAAAAATGCTTAAATATTTTCAACACATTCAACATAAATATTGGAGAAAGCACATTACATGACGTCAAGGCCAAATTCGACGAATTTTTTCAACCTAGAAAAGATATTACCATGTATCGTTACATGTTTTTTACCACACGTCAACAGAAATCGGAAAGCATCGAGGATTTCTTAACCGATCTCGAAAATAAGAGCCAAGATTGCGAATTTGGAACGCTCAGAGAATCTCTTATCAGAGATATTTTTATCGCCAACTTGAGTTTGGACTTAGCACATGTACGTCAGAGACTGCTGCAGGAACCTGATCTGACATATCAGAGGATGCGAGAGCTAGCTAGGACACTCATCGTCGCACAGCAGGATGCAGACCAAATTGTCAAGAGGTCCACTAGTGAAGAGTCTGAAAAAGTCATGCATCTGCGTCGGAGGAGCCGTGGTCGAGCGGAGCGTCAGCGACGGCGAGCTTCACCAGTCAGTCAGCAGCGATCCAGCGCAGGGAGGTCAAAGTCAAGTCCCAGTCCTGAGAAGCGCTCGAAGACGTGTAGCCGCTGTGGACAACACCACCGCTACAAATGTCCAGCGCAGGGAGCTAAATGCAGGTCATGTAACTCTTATGGTCATTTTGCAAAATTTTGTTACTCCAATAATAAAAAAGTCAGTCATTTAGAGTCTTTTAGTTCAACTGGTAGTCAAGATAATTTTGTTGGAATTTTAAATTGTCATAACTTCAGTCATAGTCATAAGTCTAGTCAATATAATTGTCATTTAGAGTCACAAAGTCATCACAATCAAAATCATTACAGACATAGCAGGTTGTCATACACACAGTCAGCTCCTAAGTTACAATCAACGGTCAGGTCGCACATAGGCCAGTCGCAGTCAATGTCTAAGAGATCTCATGTAGACTCATCTTGTCATAAAAAATATCCTGTGTCATATTTCTGTGATGAAAGTGGTGATAATGTCATATCTGAGAGGTCTAATAAAAAATGCCTCAGTGATGAAAAAAGACTGGTGACTGATAAGTCTGAGAGATCCAATGAAGACTCTTGTCATATGTCATATCTCAGTGATGAAAACACGGAACAGTCTGAGAGATTCAGAGTCAAGTCAAAAAAGTCAAAAAGTCTTAGTCGAGATTCATATCTTAATGATGAGTACAGACACAAGTCTGAGGAATCTCACACAACAAACACTTGTAGAATTATTACAGCAAAGTCAACACATAGTAAACAGGTCAATACAGTCGAGTCAAAAGAAAACAAATACTATTCTAAACAGTCATGGAACATAAACATTTTAGTTGGTCATACACAAATTAATTGCATTATTGATTCAGGAGCTGATATTAATATTATGTCAAAGAAAACTTTTCAATCTTTGAAATGTCAAAGTCAAATGTCACTTGAGAAATGTCAAATAAACGTTAGTGGGTTTGGTGGTATATCAATACCCATTATGGGTAAAGTTAATGTAAAATGTAGTTTATCTTTAAATAATAGCACTATTAGTGTAAATATAGTGTTTATAGTCGCAGATTTAGTTTGTCCGAATGTTTTAGGTCTACCAACTTGTGAAAAATTAGGTATAATTCAAAGAGTTTTCTCTGTGTCTCAACAAAATTTTAGTGAACAAATTCTTACACAATACAATGATGTATTTCAGGGTCTTGGATGTCTACCTCAAGTCTGTCGCCTGAAACTCAAACCGGAAGCAGTGCCATGCGTGGATGCTCCGAGAAGAGTACCCTTCGCTTTACTGAACAAACTGCGCGATGAATTGGATCGCATGGAGAAAATGCAGGTCATTGAAAAGGTTTTTAAACCTACAGAATGGGTGAACAGTATAGTGATAACAGTCAAAAGCACGGGTCAGTTACGAATTTGTTTAGATCCTAGAAATTTGAATAAGAATATTATAAGGGAAATTTATCCACTTAAGTCAATAGATGAGATCAGATCTCAACTAGCAGGAGCTGTTTGTTTTTCTCATTTAGATGCATTTTCAGGATTTTGGATGCTTAAACTAGATGAATATAGTTCTGATTTATGTACATTTCAAACACCTTTCGGTAGATATAAATATTTAAGGTTACCTTTTGGTATTAATGCATCGTCTGAAATTTTTCAAAGAGTCATGATGAATTTGTTCGGTGATTTAGAAGGAGTTCTAATATTCATCGATGATATTTTGGTATATGGACCAAACGAGTCAGTACATAATGAGAGAGTACATAAAGTCATGCAACGAGCACGTGAAGTCAATTTAAAGTTCAATAAGTCAAAATGTAAATTTTTAGTATCAGAAGTCTGTTTTTTAGGGTATGTTTTTAGTAAAGATGGTGCTAGGGTTGATGAAGAGAAAGTAAAAGCAATTGTCAATATGCCCACACCAAAAAATGTCAAAGAATTGCAAAGAATATTAGGTATGATCAATTATTTAGGTCCCTTTATTAGCAATTTGTCTCAAAAAACTCAAATTTTAAGAAATCTTTTGAAGAAAGATTCAGTCTGGACTTGGGATGAAAATCATAGTCAATGTCTTAAGAGTTTAATCGATGAAATTACAAAGTCACCAGTTTTAGCTCATTATAATCCCAATGTACCATTAGTCTTGTCAGTCGATTCGTCAAAGTCAGCATTAGGAGCAGTCATTATGCAGAATAATAAACCTATTGCTTATAGTTCAAAAACATTAACTCAAACTCAGTCAAGGTATGCTCAAATTGAGAAAGAATTGTTAGCCATTCAGTTTGGTTGTGAAAAATTTCACCAGTATGTGTACGGTCATAAAGTAACTGTTCATACTGATCATAAACCTTTAGTCTATCTTTTTAAAAAGCCATTACATGATGTACCAGCAAGATTGCAACGTATGATGTTAACTTTACAAAAATATGATTTGGAAGTTATACATGTTCCAGGTAAAGAAATGTTTATATCTGACACTCTGTCTAGAGCAGCATTGAAAGAACATTATATACCTGAGAATGAGTCAGAAATATCTTGTCATGTCAATTTAATGCATTCAAGTCTAGCAGTCACAAAGGAGTACTGTACAAAATTGTTACAGAACACTATGAAAGATGATACTTTGCAATTGTTAAAAAAGTATTATTATGAAGGTTGGCCAAAAAATAAAAATAATGTCAGTCTGTCAATAAAACCATTTTGGAATATACAAGCTGAAATTCATGTAGTCAAAGATTTGTTGTTCAAAGGGTCAAAATTAATAGTACCACAGGCAATGTATAAGGAAATGTTAGGTAAAATTCATGAAGGTCACCAAGGTATAAATAAATGCTTAAAACTGGCTAGAGAGTCTTTGTACTGGCCAAGCATGTCAGCTGATATTAAAAACTTGGTAGAACAATGTTATGTATGTGCACAATTTAAACCTAATAATCCAAAGGAACCACTAAAAAATTTTGAAATTAATAAATATCCATGGCAACAAGTAGGTGTTGATTTAATGTATTTTGATAACCTTACTTATTTAATTGTCACAGATTATTATTCTAAATTTATAGAAATAGCTTTGTTAAATAAAAACAGTACAGCAAAGAATGTAATAACACATTTAAAGTCCATTTTTGCTCGTCATGGAATACCTTTATCTTTAGTGTCTGATGGTGGTCCTCCTTTTCAGTCATTAGAATTTAAGAATTTTATGCATGAATGGGACATAGAACACATTGTAACTAGCCCATATCATCCACAGTCAAATGGTCAAGCAGAGAGTTCAGTCAAAATTATCAAAAATATGTTAAAAAAATGTAAAAGAAACTCATCTGATCCATACATAGCTTTATTACAGTATAGAAACACACCTAAGAATAATTTACCATCTCCAGCTCAATTGTTAATGTCCAGGAATTTAAGAAATAACATTCCTATGTCTTATAAGAAATTAAAACCTAAAGTGGTTACATTCAAAAATTATAAAGAATGTGTCAAGCAAAATAATAAAAATAAGTCTAAATATTATAATATAAATACAAAGTCATTGTCATTATTGTATCCCAATGATCATGTATACTTTAAAAGAAAGCCAGATAGCAATTGGGAACAAGCCATTGTCAAGCTAAGGTTGACTAATAATAGGTCATATGTCGTTGAGGATGTCAATGGAGTTAGGTATAGGAGGAATAGGGTTCATTTAAGACACAAATATTCTCCTATGCTATCCAATTCGTCGCAGGGGAGAGAGGAAGGTAACAGGCAGGAGTCTAGACCTCAAGAGCTCTCATCTCAATCCTCAGTCAGTCAACATGTAACTCGTTCTGGAAGAGTTGTAAAGCCAACCAGAAGGCTAATTGATGAAATAGATTAAGTAGAACATTGTATACTAGATTAAGACCTAACTATAGTCTTAAGTCATTGTCTAAATTGTAACTAAGTCAGGTTTCTATAATATTGTTTGTCAAGGGTTAATTTAAACTTAAACAGGGGGGATGTTGTATCATACATCACTACTCTGTAGTCGAGTAACTAATACCATCTCTATGTATTAGTGTCTATGAATATAGTCTATAGTCTTGTCATTGTAACTTAGGATCTGACCTAGAAGATGTCGATTCCAATGTAATAATTCTACAAGTGTAATAAACCAGTCTAATTATCTAAAGTCTTTAATATTTACTAACGGGACAATCATACAAGTGCGTTGAAAACTCGTGTGACGTCACTACACGCTACACTTTTTAGCGAGCAGTGACGTCACCAGCCACCAGCTCCTGATCTTTGATGCCTTTTATATTTGTCATTTTTTATTGATTTGATAAAACAGAATATATCTATACAATATTTTTCTATAATCTGAATGACGGACTTTTACCCAGGAAACATCTCTATTATAACCAAAATTAAAAGCAAGCACAAACAAGCACATAACATTTTATTAACTATTTATTGACAAAAATGCCATAAGTTTAAACAAATCGAAACATTTTAACAGTAATTGTGAGAAAATTGACAAATCGAAAACACTATATTATACAGAACTGAATAACAAGTTTCAAAATGTAATAACACCAATATAATTATACATTTCCTTATATCAAACAAACTGGATTATGGAAGCCACTGGCAATTATAATGATGGATCTAAACACCGAAGTTCAAAGGAAGGAAGTACAAGGTACCACGTAGCTCTTTATAGAAATAATATAACGCGACAAAATGAACGTTCATTCAGCAAAAGATATGTCATCTATTTTGTCTCATTGTGTAGTGACCACTTAGCGTGCAGAGGAAATAATTTATTCAAAGCGTACTACGTTCTAGCTACTTATTGGACCTCTAGAGGGACTTGTGTCTTTTAGAAAGTGAAGCTATATTTTCCGATGGTAAAAAAAATACTCTGGTGAACGAAAATGAAGAGAAATCGTTTCTTACACAAGTTCATAAATTTCAAATGAGGGAAATGGTTTACTATAGCAGTTGCTGCCGTAAATCAATAGATATTTATTAGGGAATACTTTCAAGACCATCTTATTGATTACCTAATTGTATAAAAAAAAAACTGACAAAGTAAAATGACTACACGCAGCGTGGCAAACTGATTTCTTTTCATAAAACCTAATTTCCTATCACTAATAGATTTGTTATAACTTCTTTATTAGTAAGACGAATCAATTAACGGCTTACTGTGTGGTAGCCAAAATTAATTAGCCAACTTCTCTGGTACGGTTCACAAAAACAGCAGATGCGAGATCGGGGAGTATACAAGCTGCATTATTCAGTAATGTTTTAGTTTTTTTGTTGTTTTGCTAACCACCCGCACCAAAACACCATCTGTGTTCGGCCACGGTTCACTGTAATGATACATACGGACAAAATGATGATACAATGCGTTGATGGATTGTATTGTAATTATGCTTTGGTATAGTACTCGCTGGTCATAAGAATATCACAATAATTGGGATCTCCAGTAGTAACAATTGTGAGGGTGATAAATTATATTAGATTCTTGGTAATTGACACTAAAGTGAATATTCAGTTTATACATATACCTATAAATAATACGGAATTCGTATACACTGTATACAGCTACAATAATTTGAATACAACTCAAATATAACCGTTTTTAATAACACAAGGAAGGATAAAAGCAAAAGATCAAGCGAAACAAAAAGGAGCGTCAAACGTGAAAGCAATATGTAAGCACGCTGAGTTTAACTTAATTATAACACTCTTGTCTATAGAAGCCGACGTGATTGTATGACTGTATGGGAAAGGAAAGATTTATTGCGATCTTGCCGACTCGGTTAGTAAGTGTTGGCTGACTTTTTGTTTTATTCCCTCCACGCTTAATCACTGGATGATCTTCGGCTAATGTGTTTTCTGTATCGACTGTAGTCGGCTTCATAATTGCATCAAATTTATTTTCTTCTTATTTGCACTTAGCAAAAACTTTAATATCGACAAACCTGAAGTTTAGTATATTGGTTTAAATGTATGGCTTCTCAACAGTATTTTTTAAATCAGTTCTAGTATAATTTATCTATCATTGAAGCACCTATTACTTCCAAAATGAATGATACTAATTAAAAGTAAGATAGCCAGAACTGGTTTCCAAAACATAATATTTATCATGGAAACTATAACAAGACGCTCCAAGTTTTTATTTTAAATCTGAACTTGGATTAACTGGGAGCAATAAATTTGTTTTAATTGATTACCGTTAATTCACAAAGAAACAGACCGCCTCCAGTCTTTAATTACATTTATGATGATTACAATTCGTTTAAAACTGTTTTGCTTCGCGTGGCCATCTGAGAATGTTACTTATCTATCTGCTTTCTATTATCGGCAAAACCATTAACAAAATTAATACTGAGTTTTTCCTTTAGTTTAAATAAATTTTCAGGGATGAAAAAATAAAACTTCAATAATGCGTCGATGTATGTAAACGTAATATATTGGATATCTTTTGTAACACAATACGATTTTATTGAAAACAACACATAATATATGAAAGCCAACTTAATAAATCCACTCATTCCGAACAATGTATCGATTTGTACACACAATTACTTGGAATGACTTGTGCTATTGCCAATGATAATGATACACTAGAGTTGAATAACGCCCCTAACTAAGGTGCTACAAAATTAGTATCAAAACGTTAACAACCCAACTATAAGTATATATCCACAGGAAGCATAAACAATAACACGATACTTTCTAATGATTAATAAAAATTTGTAAATAGCTACCATAGTTCATACTAATAAAAACCCTATTCCATAAATTATGAAGCTTGACAAAATGATATTTAATGTCCCTCCGTTCTATCACGTGTGAGAGTTACGTCATTACCGAAAAACTCATTTAGGGACAAAACCCCTTAAGGAATCCATCCATAATTTTATGGGCAAGTTTTTTCGACGCTGCTCTGTCATCAATCTGTTGGTCTTGAGCACTACTTATTTCCTTGTTATTTCTTTCGTCCTGCTCTTTAGGAGCACGTAGAGGGTAACAAATAGAGAAGGTATTATCTATTTTGTCTTACCCGTGACAATAATTAATGACTGGATTTAAACGCTTCCTCACGCCCGTGACATTAACATAAATAGAATGATCTTCGTTTGCTCGTTCAGCCCCTTTGATTCCAGTATTTTTAGCTTTGTAGCGTCAGGTTTTGTATATTAATTTGTTAGCTGTAGATAGATTCGTGATTTCAGTACTTTGATGTTTTGCGTTATAAGGTGGCTGGTGATTGTCAGCTTATGGGCTTAACGCTTTACAGGACAGTGTTTAATTTGTTAAGTGTGGACTCTGTTCAGTTTAATAGCTTAAGCTTGGTTCATCACATAATTACTTTTGTTGTTGAATCTCCTACAGTTTGTTTGATCTCGAATTAAACTATGCAGTTTTTATTTGATTAACATTCCCCTCTTTCTCAATATCTTACTACAGCATGTTTTACTTCGAAACTCTTCACAAAAGGTTTGCAGTTATGAAAATGTATACTTCTTTGAATTTCTCATTTGCATCTGCTACTTCAGTGTAACAAAGACATTTAGATGTATTAACCGTGTTAAATATGATCGTAAAGTGAACGACATTCTTGCAAATAAAGGATTATTATTATTATTATAACGACTAATGGAAATAGCATTCGAAAGGAGGTTGACAAAGAAACAATAGTGTTTACGAGTTAAAGCCGACAGGCTGCTCTGATTTAAGTGAATTATAACAATCAGCTGCTCTTTTGTTAAAAGACAGCTCGGTTGTACTAATTGTGTAGTAGATACCTTATTGACTTTCGCAACTTTTTTTATATATAAACACATGCTGTGCTCTACGGTTTCACCTGCTTGAATTTCGACCCCGTGGAAATATCCAGATTAAAATTGCTCATCCTATAATTTAAATCTGGTTTTATACCATCTTTGTGCCAAATTTCATTCAAACCCATTCAGTAGTTTTTGCATGAAAGAGTATCAAACGCACATACAAACTTATACGTTTATGATAGTAGCTGCGCCCCGTGGTTTCACCTGCGTAAATGTCGATCCCGCAAGAATATCGGGATAATAAGTATCCTGTGTTGATCTCGGTTATAAACCACCTTTTTTGTTTTTTTTTTTTTTGTTTTCGGGGGGAAACCTTCATAAGGCACCCGACCCCCGAGGAATGAGGTCGGGTAGTGTGGGATTTTTACCTCACTAAAACAACCCCGGTGATCACCATCTGCGCCTAGGGGCGGTCCCTGTTCCTCTTAAAAGACCAATTCCGGAACCCTCCCTGCGCAATGCCTGTAAGGCGCAACCCAGGAGAGACTGTAAGAGGGCCTCTCCTAAACGTCCTATCCATGGCAGCACGTGACCACTATGCCACCGTCTTCCCTGGGGTTACTTAGTGGGCAGGCAGAGTCCCCGCTTTGTACGCCCGCGACCCCAAAGGGTTATAAACCACCTGTGCATCAAATTTCACGCAAATCTATTCAGTAGTTTTAAGAGTAACAAACATCCATATACATCATCCTTTCGTATTTATAAGATTAGCAGGTTAGTAGAATTACTGGGAATTAGAGAGCAGGATTATCGAATTTCTTCTAATAATTTTATATGACTTTTTGCATTTTATCTTTTTTACGAATATTACTTATTTTGCCCACGTGGATTTTGCAAAAAATCCAAAGTCAATTGGATTGTACCTTCGGTTATAAACTATGCCGTTTCGGCGCCACTCGAATGCAGAAAAACTGACAAAATTCTTCATTAAAAATTTACTATCGGAGAAATTTAAATTCAGCCTTTTAAGGTTAAAAATGTTTTATGGAAAATAATTTTATATTTATCATGATCATCAACAAAATAACGTAATGCAAACATTTATTAGGTGGAGTGGTTTATGCGTAGTCCATGTGCAGACGATAGCTGATCAAGTAACAGCAATCTGTCAAATTTCTATAATAGATTTTAACTTTATTTGACTATTATTTGACCGTTTCGAGTAACTTAAGCTGCTGTCGTCCGTATTATGCAAAAGATGCAAGCAGGGATCCAAGTCCAAACAAGAAATCAGAATACCGACAACTCGTAGACAAAACAAACTCTCGACTCGCCAATAAATTGTATTGTAACAAAACTATAGTGTTCGAGAAATTGGCTGCTAATTTCTCGTGCGGAGTCCGTCGCATTGGATTTATTTAAACGAATTTATCGTGCAGCGGTCGTCATTATTGTTAAGTCAGTAATAAGCTCACTCATTTTATTGGTTTGATTCCGATAATTAATACCGTTAATGAATTGATTTGATATACACAGATTTAGTTAAGTTCCGCGAATGGGCTACTGAATATCATTGCCGAATTTAATATGACAACTCAATATATTATTTTTGGGTGCATATAAATATTTGACTGAAACAAATATTTATGCTGTATAATCGGCAATCTTTTGACACGAGTATTATCATTAAAGTCATTTTACCTGCTGAAATTGTTCATATGCGTTGAAAAACTCATTTTAAATATAAAACGTTTTACAATAAGAAATATAATTTTATTCTAATTTCATCAAAATCGGTCCAGCCGTTTCAGAGATTGTTCGGAAGTTAAGTTGGCTATGTCCTTTACGTGAAACATTAAGAGATAATAAAAGTATGCAACGGTAATATCACATGTAAAATATGCTGCAAACATTCACAGAACCACTAATTAGGGAAACTAGACATCACGGTACGCAGATCTTTATCCAGGAGTTCACAATAAAACTAACGGGTCTCTCATATTTCACGGGAGACGAGATTGCACAAGGATTGCCCTAACCGTTATTTTAGCATCTCTATACAGGGCTGCTGTTATAAAATACACGGTAAACTAGGAAGGAAAAAATAAAACAGCAGAGTATTAACGTTGTGTATTTTAGTCTATTTTTTATAATTATAAACTAGCGCTTGATTGCAATCCCGCCTGATGGTAAGCAGTGACGCAATCGTTGATGGTAAAGCGCGCTGGTTCATTAAGCCTGTTCACTTAAAAAACTTAGTTAAAGTCAACGCAGTTGAGCGAGGTAATGCAATGATAAACCCAACAACATGACCTACGATGCTGCGCCAGAGGGATATTGATCTGGAGACCCTCCACAACCAAACTCCCGACAAAACAACATTAGGTGCATTATACCCGGCACACATCGCAATGCAACTGCTCAGACCCGTCCTCCGTACGGCTTCATCAGACATCATGCCGGAACAGGACGAATCGCTTGGTGGCAAGACTTCGTCTGGTGGGTGGTAACTTTTGCCGGCAGAAGAATTATTGCCTACCACCGAGAAATGGTTAGGGAATCATTTTGCACCAATAGCTTTATCTATCAGTCTAAAAGCTTTATTAATTATTTAGTAAAATAAAATATTCATTAAATGCAGTATTGTAAAGAAACAAGGCAATCTATATTACACAAAACGAAACAGTAGGAGCCGGCAATTAATTTCGCCTCGCGGTAGAAAGAAAGGTGAATGTTATTTCCTATCCTACGCCGCGCGGCGGTCTCTTCTCTTTAGGTCTTACGAATTTTCGATCAGCCATATGTCTCGGCGTGAGTTTAACAGTTTTTAACCATCCTAAAAAATTACGCTACTTTAGTATTTAGACAAAAGTTAATTTAATGGGGTCTATGTCAAATTAAACAAATAAAATGTCTTATAGTTTTGCAAAGTGGAAATTATTTGAGAGAAATGTGATACAAACAACCCTATACGCCACGTATCGTTGCGCTAACCACTTGAATTTACATCGTGGGTCTACGTGATTCTTGTTGATTATACAGTATGTTAAGAAAACCCTGTCGGACCCATAAGGATAATAAAGGTTAGGTAAACACATGACCAAATATAATATAAAATTTTACGTAATCGTCATAGTACCAATACAAATAAATTTTGAAATAATCTTTTTTTCCTGCGAATTAATTCCAACTTCCCCGAAATTTGGTATTTTTTTAAAAAGTGACAACACCTGCAGGTATTATTATGAGCGAATAGTGATGCGACCACATGCCGCATGCCCTGCCGCCCGCCGCCCGCCGCCCGCGGAAGGGTGCTTACGCACATTTATTAAGTTACCTCTTTTTGCGAAATAATATTTATTTTTTAGGGGGATTTTTTTTTAAGTTTAGTCCGGTTTTGTATCCATTAGTAGAATCAGTTATCGATACCTAACAACACCTTCACGGGTCGGACAGGGTTTTCTTAACATACTGTATAGATAATTTGACTGGGAACACATACATGTGTGGCTTTGAAGTAACGCACTGGCGCCAAGTCATTGCAGTGATTTCCAAAAGCTGTCGTTAGCTGCGACGCCTCTCGGAATGTATTGGTGGTAAGAAAGCTGAACTTGCCAGTTCTTATTCCAATTTACTAGAGGTTGACGCAACATGTCGTTTCTCTCATACTGGCCTATTAACCAACCTCTTTCTAACAATATAATCATTTACATAGACTCTCCATTGGTACTTTGCTCTTTCCCTACTCTAATAGTAAAAACAAAACTTTCCTCACGACATTTTTCTCATTATCCATAACTGTCTATCACACCAACATCTAGTATCGTATAAATAATATGTTAATAGCTATGATAATAATTATCATCAAACGTTAAACTGAAAACAGGCTATAGAAGATGACTATGTCCAGCCATGAACTGCGGTAAGTTGAGCTGATTCAAACGTTAAACGTATATACTGAAGGCATATTCTAGTCACAGACTCATCTCTGCGACAAACAAATGTCAAAAACTACTCAAAATGTAGGAAAATTCGAGGGTTTTTTGGCAGATTGAGGCTGCGATCAAACTGTGAAGGTTTTTTTTAAATTGCGAGATTGCCCCTCTGGGGTACTCACTACTCATAACTAGAATCAAAATAATGTATCTCAGTAAAAGTTTATACCAAACAATATAATATTTCAAGTCACGCGAATATCAGCTTTATTTCAATGAGAATTACATTCATTTTATAATGACGAGCACCTTTGAAAATGTTTGAAGTTGTGACGTAAAGTGAACTTTATTTTGCAGGAGTTGAACGTTATTTTTCCATAAACTTATATTTGTTTACATTTTTGGTAATTAAGTCGAGATTGCAGATTACGTAGGTTATTATCCTAGTTAACTCAAAAGAAGGCTCGTTGAACTTCATGATTAGCTCATCTCAAACAAAAAAACGTGAGTAAGTATAATTTGTAACATTTTTGCATTCGACTTCGCCGTGATTATCTCATGTTCTCGTGTTGTTCACACGTCAGGGCCGAGTAACAAGCTACATGTTTTTTCTTTTTTTGCTTTCTCATCTAAAATACTGTATAGGGTTATTTGCACGCTTCTGAGTTTATTTTAGTCTGTTGTTATTATTTATTTTGCCATTGAAAATTATATTTCGCTGACTAAGTACTATCTAGCTTTGAATTGTGTTATAATAGCGGAGCTTTTCACCGTAATTAGTAAGCATACATTTTGTATACAGATACATAGTTATTATAGATTTCTGCATGAACCATGTAACTTTTTTACTTTAACGTAACTTGCGAGATTTGGGTGTAATATACGTATATATATCTCTGCTTGACTTTGCGGACAATATACGCGTGATGTTATGTGTGTAATCTGTTTTTGTTGAAGTTTACTTCGTTTTATATGCAGTACCACTTAGTTAAGTTACTTTATACTTATTTAAATAACATTTAAGAATCACCAATGCAGCTGATTCGATCAAATTAATTACGAAGTCGTTATATTTATCAAGAGTTTTAAACCAACGAATGACCGGACCTATATTATAATGTTAACGACGTTTTACATCCTCATTCGATTTATTAATCAGTAAGTTTTTGGCATAATTAAACTTAATGGCCTAAAGATATATGTAGACAAGTAGTAATTAATGCATATTAAACATTATTAAAAATACATTAATTTTCTTAGGCAATGGTTCGATTAAATAATTTTATTGAGGTGTTTTGTTGTTTTACAATTTTGTGAACTAACTGGTTTCGTCATCTTTTTTTTGTTGTTAAAACTCACCCAATTTTTGTCTCGTTTTCTAAATATATCGTTATTTAGAAAACGTCCACATTTGCCTAGTTTTGAACGCAAATTAGCGAGAAGCTTTTTCTTTTTCATTATGTATTAAGCATCATTTAATTGATAGTATTTAATGAACTAACTCAAGATTTTGTCGGTTTGATAGCAATAAAATCTCTAACAAATATAGAAGTTAAACATTAACCTAAACTGGTGAAATGTAAGTACGTAGGTATCTACTTTGGGTACACTTCTTCACACCTCATTCTTAAAAAATTTAGTCGTGTTGTAATGATATGTTACATTACATAATGATATATGTTACGTTACATTACATAATGTTAAATGAAGTATAAGATATTGGTTCCAATTTTTTTGTTCACATAACGTATATTCATATGCATAACCGACGTACGCCAGTAGCATCAGCGCAGAAGGAAAGTAAGTCTTAACGGTCCTAATTTTTTTTTTTTATAATTATAATCTAGCACTTGACCGCAATCCCGCCCGATGGTAAGCAGTGATGCGATCATTGATGGCAAAGCGCACTAGTTTACTAAGAGTCTATTCACTCAGAAAAACTGAGCGAATAGGAAGGCGAAAATTTCTGTATTCACAAACTAAATTTAAAATTAGCCAATTCCAGCCAATTCTCGTGATTTAAAATATTTTAAACGTCTTAGAAACACTTGTTACTTGGCCACTGAAATTATTTATCACAGATCTTCTTTTATCAATAGTCCTATCCGCACAGCGTGCGTGTTCGTATGAATGTAAATGAAGCAAAAGTAGTAAGTAAAAGAATGGAAGCAGGTGGCATACTTTCTGCCTAGCATTAGAATGAAGTTATGAGTTTATGTTTATGAGGCATAAAGCGTTTGAACTCGTAGTGCTTAGTCCTCAAAATTTGATAATGATTAGACTAAAATTTCTATGTGTACACCCTAGCTACTGAGCTCTTCACTTTGTATGCTAGTCTGCTCTTCAGAAATCCATTTAATAATTAAATTTGATTACATAATGTACTACAATATGAGCAGTGTTGAGCTAGTTTAACAGTCGGGGTTTACTAGTTGTGGATTGGTAGGTGGAGTTTGTATACATACATATACTGGGAAATCGGCCTTCTCTTTATGAAAGAGAGTGAGAACCCATGAATATAGTTATATTTACATGGAGCGATTATCTATCTGACCTTCACAATTGGTTAATGAAAACCGGTTGTTAAACTTTCAGGCGTCTTAGAACCCTTAACGATTGCTGGAGATAGAGGAACGGCAGCGGGTCCAAATTGCTTGGCGTGTTTTCCAAGGAACTAGCATCTTCATATCTCAAAATGGATAGCCATCTCATCACCGTACGGAGGACGGGTCTGAGCAGTTGTGTTGCGATGTGTGCCGGGTACGATGCGCCAAATCAATCTCCAGAGTCCAGATCAATTTCCCTCTGGCGCAGCATCGTTGGTCGTGTTGGTCTTGGGTTTAACATTGCATCACCTCACTCAACTGCTATCATCCTTCCCAAGTTTATTCAGTGAATAGGCTTAATAAATTAGTGCGCTTTACCATCAACGATTGCATCACTGCTTACCATCAGGCGGGATTGCAGTCAAGCACTAGTTTATAATTATTGAAAAAAAGGCCGACTGCGGAAAGGGAAGCTTGACATTATCGATCGAACCTTGCCGCTGTTATTGCTCATCAAGATTAAGCTATGGACACTTTTTTTGTGATGAAGAAAATATAGTGATAGGTATCGTATATAATTTAGGAAATAAAAAATAAATGCTAACTCCACTAAGTTTCTATATATTAGAATCCTGTATATTTGTTTTCGTCGGACACCCGCCGACTAGGTGGTCGGATGACCTGACCAATATCACAGGGAAGCACTGGATGCAGGCCGCGTCCAACCGGTCTTTTTGCAAATCCTTGTACCTTTACTTTTTCAGTATTTGACAAGCTACTATGCCCCGCAAACTAGGTACCATCATCATTTCAGCCGAAAGACGTCCCCTGCTGGACATAGGCCTCCCCCAAGGATCACCACGATGACCGGGCCTGCGCCTCCCGTATCCAGCGGTTTCCCGCGACCCACACAAGGTGTCGGGAGCCTACCCACGCTGGGTCTTCCGGTGCATGGTCGCCACTTGAGAACCCGTGGGCCCCATCGGGCATCGGTCCTACGGGCAATGAGCCCGGCCCTCTGCCACTTTAGTGTTGCAATTCTTCAGGTTATGTTGGTTACTCTCGGAACTAGATATACTTATAAATAATTGCAGCCGAGGACGAATCTCACATGTACAGATAACAACAGCCGATCGATTCTGTAAATCGATCTATCTTTTTCCATTTAATGCAATTTTCTATATAAATAACTAAAATAATCTACTCTCCACATACCTAGACCAGTATCAGATGAACAGAATAACAGAATAAGGGGTCAATTGAGTTTCTTTCCATAACTTTCGCAAACGACTTTGCTCGTATTGATACGTTGTTTCTGCGAATCAGCAAATGGTCCGAACGATACGTGGGTCTGATTATATCGAGGCGATTGGACCGTGAAATGATCTAGATCTTGATCTGGCGATGCTCGGTTTTGTTTATTAATATTTACTTGAAATAATATTTTCTGATGTGGATTAAATTTTAATATACCAACGTATATGTACACATAATATGGGTAATTTTATGGAATAAAATCTAAAATCATTTCGAGAAAATAAAGACTATCTATCTATATATCTTTAATTTATAAAAAAAATCCATCTTAAAGTATGTACGTAACAAAGGTTGTAAGGCATTAACATACTAGGCCAGTTGAAATATCTAAAACAGTTATTTACCAAGAATATTTACAAACACGACCGTATAAATGATAAATAACATCCACATGGGACTGAAATCCGTAAAAAACGAAACTTAAAAACCTCGTAACTTTTCATAGTTGGCAATTTTAACGTTCTTTTATTTGTCAATAGATAGATATTTTTATTCCGTTTTCTACTCTTATAGAATCTCTCTTGTACGTTCAAAGTAAATTAGTTTTATATCTCGAGACTAGGCTAACATTAACGTGACAAAATGTGGAAGTCTGTGCAAGTCTTGTTTTCAATTACTTTCCATGTTGTTGAGATTGTGAAAGAAAATTCTAATATTGCCGAGAGTATTATATGCCAACATTATTTTTATTATATGATAGCTTCTGCCCGCAATTTCATCTACGTGGACCATTTGTTGGAACAAAAACGTTTTAAACTCTATGTGTGCTAAGTTTCATATAAATTCGTTCAGACGTTTTTTTAAAATCTAAATATGTACATGAAAAAATGCGTGGTTCAGGGATCACCGTCTATTCTATTCTTGTTCAAATTGTGATTATTTAACACTATATTTAGTTACTATATTAACTTTCAAATTCTTCTATTTTATAATGTGGCAAGGGTAGCCTTCTAAATATTCGATTTCACTTTAGTCATGAATTGACATAGATTAGTAATTTATCATGCTTATCATCCAATTCCTCGTCATTTCAAAAAAATAACTTATCTGAATTTTATGTGTAATTCGAACTTTTATCTTACTTGCTTTCAGAAAGCAGCAGTGGTTCAGCGAGCAGGCGAAGATATCCCTCGATGGGCTCGGATAGCAGAAGTCGTTCAGCAAGTTGGATCTTTGCAAGCACGAGGAAAAGGAGATTTAGGTATCTTACTTGTTTCCATTTTAAAGTGTAAACCTCAACTGACAACAGCTTCGCGTGAATTTATAATGAAATCTCGTAGAACATCTTTAAGTCGAAATTTGAAAAACGACAGGGCCCAGAAAAATTGCATAATTTTGAAGAAGTTAGGTCGTTACGCCGCATTTATAATAGGGTAGTTGACTAAAAATACTAGACACTTAGTTTTTTCTTTTTTCATATAAACAAAAATGAATAAGACACAGTGTGTTAAAAACTCGTGTGACGTCACTGCACGCTACACTTTTTAGCGAGCAGTGACGTCACCAGTCACCACTCCTGATCTTTGATACCTTTTATATTTGTAAATTTTTATTGATTTGATAAAACAAAATATACGTATCCAATATTTTTCTATAATCTAAATGACTGGACTAAATAGAATTTTTTTTTTTACCCAGGAAATATCCCTATTATGTTAAAAAGACAAAAAAGGTTGTGATGGTGATCTTATTAACAGAGCTGTCAAAAAGTATCATATAATAAATATCGCTGATTCGATGGATTCGTAAATTGCATTGTATTAAATGTCGTGGTGGCCTAGTGATTAAAAGACCAGCCTCTCAAGTATGAGTGCGCGGGTTCGATTCTGTATGAATGTAACTTTTCTGAAGTTATATGTACTTTCTAAGTATATCTTAGACACCAATGACTGAAGGTGAAGGAAAACATCTTGAGGAAACCTGGACTTTAAGTCTGAAATCGCCAACCCGCATTGAGCAAGCGTGGTGATTACGTTCAATCCTTCTCTGTATGAGAGGAGACCTGTGCCCAGCAGTGGGACGATTAAAAGGTCGATGATGATGATGATGATGATTATATTAAACAGTCTTGTCTTTAAAGGAAAAACGGTTCTAATCCAACGTGGGTACAGTTCCAACACTGAAATGTCACTAAGTCGTCGAAATTCTGCGGCTGTGTCTGTGAGCTCATTGTGGATAAGTAATAAGTCCTGCAATTGCGGAATCATGGCAGACAAGCACTCCAGGCCGTATCTGGAGCGGTTTTGCCTCAAAGTAGCTAAGCAAGCAATCGAAAGAAACCGGACGAGGGCAGCACAGCCCAGCAACGTGCCGCTGGCAAGAATAAATTAAGAATGTAAGTAATAAATAAGACTAGTACATAAGAAATGTATAATTATAGCATAAAAAAGAGAAAGAGATAAAAATGACAAAAAGATAAAAATAGACACGGGAAAAGAAAAACCCAAGTAAAAATGACAAGCCGCAAAAGACGTAGCGGCAAAAGATAAAAAAAAGGAAATATAAAATAACGGCAAAAAAGAATTCTTGCCAAGCAAGAAGGGACAGAGGGCTAAACTAAAAAAAAAAAAAAAAAAAAAAAAAATAAGTCCTGCATCTTAACTGCGTCACGCACCATTATTATTAGTTGGAATCATTTCGAAGCAAATTGCCAATCCATTGCTTCATATGGATGTTCATAAACGTGGCTGCTACAAAACGTAAATAACTCAATGAATATTGTTGAACTCTCAAAATGGAACCCATTGCCCATAGTGTCATACGCAATTACCCTGCTGGTATCGTGGAAGATTACAAGAACAGTGCCTAACAACTGTTATGGAATGGTTTTTTTATGATTATAAACTAGTGCTTGACAGCAGTCCCTCCCGATGGTAAACAGTAATGCAATCGTTGATGGTATAGCGCGCTAGGTTGTTAAGAGCCTATTCACTCAAAAAAACTGGGCGGATAGGAAAGAGGACGGCAGTTGAGCGAGGTGATGCAATGTAAAACCACACGACCAACGATGTTGCGCCAGAGGGAGATTGATGTGGAGATCATCCACGACTAAACTCCCGACAAAACAACATTTGACGCATCAGCAACTGCTCAGACCCGTCCTCCGTACGGCTTCACCAGACAACACGACGAATCGCTTGGCGGCAAGACTTTGTCAGGTGGGTGGTAACTTCTGTCGGCAGCCGATGTTATGGCCTACCACCGAGAAGCTTATTCTGACCTGCAGGAACTAATGCAAATACTGTAAGTAAGTATGTACAATACGAAACAATTTTTCTTAAATTCCTACACTGAATTCTAACAAGTTGACAAACAAATTGTCAACAATAAATTGTTTGGAAATTCGCCATTGTTCTTTAGGCTTATGTGTTTCGAATTTAGTGATTCAATTTGTTTTCGCGCCATTTGATTTTCCTTTGACGTCGTTCACAACATGGAAAACTTAATATATCGCTTTATTTACGAACACGAGTTACATTGTAGCATCAGACTCTTTTTTTTATAAATTATAAACTAACATGCGATGAAATAAAGAAGTCGTGGTGGCCTAGTGGTTAAAACACCAGCCTCTCAAGTATGAGTGCGCGGGTTCGATTCCAGGTCAGGCAAGTACCAATGTAACTTTTCTAAAGTTATATGTACTTTCTAAGTATATCTTGGACACCAATGACTGAAGGTGAAGGAAAACATCTTGAGGAAACCTGGCCTTAAGTCTGAAATCGCCAACCCGCATTGAGCAAGCATGGTGATTACGCTCAATCCTTCTCTGTATGAGAGGAGATCTCTGCCCAGCAGTGGGATGATAAAAAGGTTGATAATGAATGCGATGCGTTCGTTGTTGGTAAAACGCGCTAGTTTATTAAGAGCCTATTAACTCTAGCCTTGAAGACACTCAAATTTTAATCCGACGTCACCTAAATGCATCTTATAGAATACTCTGCAGAACCGGCTCGTAAACTTCATATGAAGGCACGGTAGGATACACGTTAAATAAATGTATTTTACTACCTCATAATAACTGGCCTATCACGTAGGCAGTATACCTACAGAATACACTCCATTCATATTACCAACTTTTACAAGCAAGTTAGTCTAATAACTTCTCTAGTTAGAAAATTACTTCCGCAAAGGTCGGGCTCAAGATTAAGCAACACTGCCGAGGTCGATGCATGGATGGGTGGCCATACCGTGACATACATCGGCGAATCTCAGGAAAAGATGAAAAGCAAGGTTTGGTGGTCATATGTGGATCTTTAACAGTCGTTACGCGTCATCAGAAGCTCGAAAGTTTTATGGCCGGTCTAACCAAGAGGTATCGTTTTACCCATTAGCTGGGTTATGGAGGTCAGAAAAGCAGTCACTCCATGTAAAAATCTGGTATTAAGCTGCATTCAGTTTGACTGGAAATCGACAGCCTCCGTTGCATGGCGGTAGTGAAGGCGGACGCTGCGCCAGGAGGCGCGTGTTCGATCCCCGCGCAGAGCAAATATTTGTATGCATAAATATGAATATTTAGACTGGTCTGGTCGTGCCTCGAAAAGCACGTTAAGCCATTGGTCCCAGTTGCCATACGAACATCTAATGGCAGTAGGGTTAATGGAGCCCTCCAAAGTCCAACAATTGGTCTAGCTACAATACTTCGATATCGCCTTCGGGATGTGGAGGTGAGACGGTAGTCGCTTCGCGGAAAATATCAAAGTTTAGCCAAAATCAGCAGTTATACTGGTAAAGCGCACCCCACACTACAAAAGCTGAAAAAAGCTTCGGATGCGACTGCTGATAATGATGACGAGTTTGACTGAAAACAAACGCTCCATAGTTGGGAAAAGACGAAAACCGAGGAAAACCTGATATTAGACATGCCGATGCATTCCACTAGTTTCTATGATAAATCCTGTACTGTACAAGCAGTTCGGCTATGGAATGACTTGCCCGTGTCCGTAAGGCGTGCTCAAACACTGTTTACTTTTAAAACTATGATAAAAAAGCACTTCCTCTCTCTTTAAACATATTATTATATTTAATGTGCTCTTGTATGATATTTATTAATTAGATGTATAAATTTATTTAAACTAGTATGATACACTTAACGTATATATTTATTGTATAATCTATGTAAATAGTACACTGTAGACTACCTACACTATTTCTTTATCCTACCTCTTAGAATTCCATCCAAAGGTTTTCTGTAAAAGATCGCTCTTAGCGATAAGACCGCCCATTGTGTCACCCTTTGGAAAATATTTTTATTTATGTTCTGTAATCTATATGGTGTACATAATAAAGAGTATTCTATTCTATTCTAAAAGACTTGGCAGATGGTCGGATGGCGTATAGTATTAGATGAACAAGTTTTACCACCAACTGATAGACAACACTGTGGTGTAGTGGGTTATAAAATAAGATAATTTTCCCACCTACAATGTTCCCACTGTTGGGACACAGGCCTCCTCTCAGTAAGAGGGAGTGGGCCGTAACCTACCGCGCCGGCGCAGCGTGTTTTTTTTTTTAAATAATTATAAACTAGCGCTTGACCGCAATCCCGCCTGATGGTAAGCAGTGATGCAATCGTTGATGGTAAAGCGCGCTAGTTTATTTGGCCTATTCACTAAAAAAAACTTAGTGAATAGGAAGGGAGACGGCAGTTGAGCGAGGTGATGCAATGTTCGCGTCATTGTATCGATGGCGCGAGAAAGGGCGGACAAGGGGTTCCAGTCCAGTGCAGCGGCAGATCGAGCTGCACCGAGAGGAACTCCGTCAGGTCCTGGTGGAGGACTGGCAGCAGAGGCTTATGCGCCCTACCGCCTCCGGCCTACCGGCCTACCGGCCTCGCTACCGTTGAGGCGATCCGGCCAGTACTCGACGTCTGGCTCGGGAGAAGGCACGGCTCCCTGTCGTTCAGGGTGACGCAGGTACTGTCGGGGCACGGCTGCTTCGGCAAGTACCTGTGTCGCTTAGGCAGGGAGCCGGACGCTCGGTGCCACCACTGCGTCCAATGCGGGGAGGACACGGCGCAGCACACGCACTCCGAGTGTTTAGCTTGGGAGGAGCAGCGCCGTGACCTCACAAATGAAGTAGGAGGCGACCTGACGCTGCCGGCAGTAGTGCGGAGGATGGTCGGCAGCGCAGAGTCTTGGGACGCAATGGTGTCTTTCTGCGAGGATGTGATGTCGCAGAAGGAAGCTGCGGAGAGGGAGATAACGCCCTCTGCCGCCCCCCATGAATGGGTCCAGGGGCGAGGGACATGTGGAAGTCCTCGCCCCCTATTCGATGGACCCCGAGGCGGAGGCGCGCGCGAGTGTCGGCGCGCGCCTCTGATTCGATGCACGGGGTAGTTTAACATCCCACTACCCCCTGCAGGAGAAGAGGCCCGGCAGACCGGGCCAGCATGAGGGCCGTGGAAGAATTTAGAGTGCCGCGGCCCCACGCGCGCTCATGATAGAAGAGACACCGGGGTGGTTTTAGTCAATAAAAGTCTGACAGACCCTGTCGCCAACCCCAGGGTGGGGAACATCCTATGAGGGTTTTCACCCCGGAAAAAAAAAAAGGTGATGCAATGTTAAACTTAACAACACGACTAACGATGCTGCGCTACAGGGAGGGGAGGGAGGGGGTTTGGTAAATCTCACATGTCTTCTAAGTTTTTTAGCTCTAAGACATGTCGGTTTCCTCACGATGTTTTCCTTCACTGTTTTGAAAGCGGTGGTGATGAAATAATTTACACAAAGTAAAGATAGGGTTTGAAACTACTAAGCACCTGCCATCTCTTCACCACATATGGTTCATTGGTAGAGGAATGCCTACGGCATTAAGTCCGCCTCTGTACAATTTATGTGCGAAATAATACATAAATAAAAAAAAAGAGTGTATTTTAAATACATATGTGATTTTTGTAATGTATGTTTGGTACGCTTTTACGTTACAAGGTTTAAGTGGATTTGTACGAAATTTGGCACAACGGTAGACCATGATCTAGGTGTTATTGGGGTATTAGGACATAGGATACTTTTTATTCCTATATTCCAACGGGATCGAGGCTTAGGCCAGTGAAGCTCCGGGCTAAAGCTTGTAATGGATAAAAGTTAATTAAGAAAAGCTTACTTCGAATTATTGTTTATAAAATTGTAACAAATAAGTTAAATATATTTCGAATCTGAGATAATAATTTATAATTATTCATCATCATCATTATCAACCTTTTATCGTCCCACTGCTGGGCACAGGTCTCCTCTTATACAGAGAAGGATTGAGCGTAATCACGACGCTTGCTCAATGCGGGTTGGCGATTTCAGACTTAAAGTCCAGGTTTCCTCAAGATGTTTTCCTTCACCTTCAGTCATTGGTGTCCAAGATATACTTAGAAAGTACATATAACTTTAGAAAAGTTACATTGGTACTTGCCTGACCTGAAATCGAACCCGCGCACTCATACTTGAGAGGCTGGTGTTTTAACCACTCGGCCACCACGACTGCAATGTATAATTATTATTTTTTTTTGTTATTCTTGCTTTTATTATACTTAGATGCTACTTGTTTAATGTAAAATAATAAATTTGTTTGGGAGTATTGTTTTGTTTAAAATGGTAATAACAAAATTGCCTGAAATCAGGACCGACGCGCTCGATATTAAGCGCAGCCCCAAGGGAGGATACACAAAATATACCAATTTGTTTTTCTCATGGCCGCAGGGCGAACGCTCCTAAGTCCAATTATTAAATTCTTAGCCGAATATCATGCATCAGAGAATGTCCACCAAACAATAGCGAGGTAAGAAATATGAATCATAAGAATTGAGTTGTATACCATACAAATATTAAAAGGCTTTTTTCGTACATAATTCAGGCGGCCACATCATTATTAATTAATAAAAACATATTCATGAATTATTTATTGCACAGACCCATCTCGGAAGGAATTCTACGCATTGTTATTTATTAATTTATTGATCTTTTTGAACGTCATAAATACTGATTTTAGAATAAGCTTTGAAATAAAATTGTAGACCTTCTCTAATATAAAGATTAGATATATTTATGGTAATTTATTTGTTAATATAGCGAAATTAGACTAAATTCCTGATGTATTTAATCTAATTTGGTAATTTTCTAATAACAAAATTTAATAAATATCTCGATCTGATGCTCATATTTTATTTAAGACTTTATTATAATAATGCTAATCACATCGCATGTAATAACTTGACAACCAAATTCGATACAATAATGAATGTAGATCGGCTCAAATGTCGAATTTAAGCCAATTTACATAATAGGAGGTGAAACATTTGAATTATTTAAATTATTAAATATTCGTTTTATTAAAATCTAATTTGAATATTTTGTCCTGGAGCAAATAATTATGATGAATAAAATATCAGTGGTATGTTGTGAACGATTTTTTAAATCTTTTTTTCATTCCGATTCACTGGTCAGGTGTGTTGAGCTTTAAATAAATAAATATATACGGACAAATCACACAGATTGAGCTAGCCCCAAAGTAAGTTCGAGGCTTGTGTTATGGGATACTAACTCAACGATACTATATTTTATAATAGATACATATATAGATAAACATCCAAGACCCAGGCCAATCAGGAAAAGATCGTTTTCTATCATGGCCTGGCCGGGGATCGAACCCGGGGCCTCCAAGTCGCAGGCAGGCGTGTTACCGACCGCTTTACAAAGTTACCCCAATAGAAAACGAGCCAATTAACTTAAAAGTCTAAGATTACATTGTGTTACATAACTAATGCACAGTTCTAATCACCACAATTAGAGTCATCATCAACCTTTTCATCGTCCCACTGCTGGGCACAGGTCTCCTCTCATACAGAGAAGGATTGAGCGTAATCACCACGCTTTCTCAATGCGGGTTGGCGATTTCAAATTTCGAAGTCCAGGTTTCCTCAAGATTTTTTCCTTCACCTTCAGTCATTGCTGTCCAAGATATACTTGGAAAGTATATATAATTTTAGAAAAGTTGCATTGGTACTTGCCTGACCTGGAATCGAACCCGCGCACTCATACTTGAGAGGCTGATGTTTTAACCACTAGGCCACCACGACTTTTAGACTCACGACACGACAATTAGAGTATTATGTTATAATCCTAATACATATACTAAATATTTATTATTATTTGGAAGACATTGTTTATTATTTATACTGATTGTGGGACAAAATCTTGGTTTTATTATAAATCGCACAATCGCACATTCAAGCTATCAAAGGTCTGGCGGAACAGGTACTTCGTCCATATTGGTCTGTTTTGATTGTACGACGGAAGTATGAACGTGATTTAAATGGTTTTATATATTTTGGGAACATAAAATTACCTATAGGTAATAAAATTGACAAAAAAAAAATCAATAACCAATCTGACAAGTTTCATAATGTGCATAAATAAAGTAAATACACTTATTGATCGCAGGGTTACGCAGTGGTTAAGCTAGAGACTGCTGCGCGGCGTGTCGCGGGTTCGATTCCCGCACTGAACAAATACTTTTATGACCTACAAGTAGTTGAGTGGACTAGGCAAACTTACACTCCCAGTTTCTTGAAAGAAAACAAGCAGAAGTAAAGCAGTTGCTGACTCGAACAAAAAAAAAAATATTCCATACACTCTGCTGACGCACTATGGAAGTTAAAGTGACAAACTAAAACTCTATACAGAGATATTCCACAACATTTTTTGCTGGCGTGTGATGGATGATAAATTACTACGCGACTCTGCTTGAATGCAAATCTCACGAAGTGGGTCACCATGTAGATATTATTTTTCACATTCAACCACAACTGGAGGACCTTGTCTCAAATGATTGATCTCTTATTGTACCGTGACACTTTTACGATTCAACGTTGTAATAGAAAATTTTTACAACTCTGGAGTGGTTCTTTGTAGTTTTGAATGCATTGTGTTCGGGCTTCTTACTTATTTCTATTGAATGTTGAACAGTTCCGGTCAATGAGAGATAGAATTGTCTGTTTACCCAGTATCAGAAAATAGCTCCAAACTGATGCAACATTCTTCGGATAAGTAATTGAGATCTATCAATCTGTATCATCACATTCAACCATACATTTTTGTAACTTGTGTGTGGTTGTGTTTGTAAGATACTTGATTTTTTTTCCTTTGTGACATCAAAGTTAAGCTTCTATGTTCTCAAAAAATAAATACCATAAGTACACATTTTTAAGACGTGTGAGAGTTTTATTTATGCACGTATTTTACCACCTACAGATGAAAATATAAAAGTCATGTGGATAAATGAGATATTCAAATTAAATTCCAACTTACATAGATACCTATGGAATCATTTTATTAATAGCATGTGCCGTTATTTTCGACATAATGTTCATGTAGGCTGATGACGGCCGTAACCTGTTCGAGTTTATTACTATTTGCCTTTAACGTAACCTGAACGCGCCCTGTAATTTTGCTAAAAGGTACTTTAATCAGAAACAACATATTATTTAGAATATGCAGTAAATCTGAAGGGAAGGTTGAAAAACGTAAAGGCGAACTAATAAAGCTCTCAGGGCAATTATTGGAGTTTAACCGCATGGGATCTCGCTTCCCTTGTATCGTTGGTTTGCTAAATTGTACGCTATAAAATGCAAAAAACCGTCGGATTCCAACTTTCCAAGTTAAAGTTCTGTAATCATCACTGCAGATTACAAAGTTATTTTTAATAGGTAGCGCCTTAGGCATGCAGTTTCGAAGGTTCATATTGAAATGTGAACGAAAGAACATCGAAAAATTAGCGGCTCTGAATACGTAATTTGGCTTTTTGCTTTTGTTAAAAACCGTTTTATCGTAATTTGGCGTTTTCAAAGCGGTGCACAATTTGAAAATTTGAATTGCGAATTACTGTTTGGCGACTATAAAAGAAGACATGAGGACATCTGCATTTTCATCAAGCAGGTTTACAATTTAAATGATAGGTTAAGTTTATGTTTCATGTGTTTTCACGTTAAATTTAAGACAGAACGTTTTAGGGCCTTATCATTTGCATTTATTTGATGCCAAAAAACCTTAATGGTTTAAATACTTAATCATCCTCATAATAAAGTCATGGGCTTTGAGTGAATTTCACCTAACTCATGAGCAGTTAGTGTTAATATATCATAACAATGATATCTCCGACAGCTCTGGAACATAGTCAGCTGTGTTCTTGTTTAGTTATAGTAGTGAAATTCAGGCTAGCTCATGTTAAGGATCAGTCAAAACGGCTCCGAAAATTCTAGCCATAACAGTAGGTATCCATTCTTATTCTTCAAATGATTCAGAGTAATTCATATTCATAGTTGACTGTATCAGTTTCTAATTATAGTTTGGTTGTTAATCTGTGTATATTCGAGTATATTTTTTAAGTAGCGAGTCCACTAACAGTATCAAGTTACCCATGCGGAATTTTCGACGCCACTTGTCTATACTTTGAAACTCATCAGTGGAGAACTGTAACTAACTAAGCGAACTTCTAATTTTAGTAGCATTATGCTCTGCCGTGCGTCGTCGGCAGAACATCAATCATGATTCACTTGGAATAGATCGAAACTTGTTTAAGAAAGTTCGACAAGAAAAAGGTTCTGCTATAGTTTTTTATATTGCATGGAGGGCGATTATTGGGTTTATCTTTTGTTTGATGTAATATCGCCTGATATTCGATTTAGTTTTTTCGATACGTCAACTTATTTAATAAAAGTTGCCTTTAAGTCTTCAAATGATGAGACATGAGGAGTTTCGTAATTAGAAACACAAAGTGGACAATTTCATTTGTTCTTAATTTTGGTGGTTGTGCTAGCGTGCTTTGGATTTTTGCCACTATTTTTATACAATTAAAACATACTTAGGTACGGCAACGAGTTGAACTTCGCTTAATTCGAATTCCTCTTTAAAACGATACCAACGAAATTTTGCAGGACATTGTTACGGTTTCCGGTAAATATTTTGACATCATTAAGGAATCCAACGAGGGTTCTCGACAATTTCTGTCACAATTACGGAACCCTAATAACGGCTCTGTCCCCTCCTTACGACAGATTCACAAAATTTGATGATGATGATGACTTATGTAACGCAATCAACTATAACTTTTGACGGACATTGCCCGGAGTAGCGTCAGCATTACAAGAAAATCTAATTCCAAAGATTAATTGAGGAAAAAAATTCGTATAGAATATAATATCAAATGTTTCTGTAACTAATTTATAATTGGCAAGCTTTCAGAATAAAAGTAGATGTTTTCAATCATCGATACTCTCTTAGAACCAAATAATATAATAAAAACATGAACATAAACGGCCCATTATCAGTCATAGGGAATAGACATTTCAGTGCAGTGGGAACGTTATTACCTTATTATGCTACACTAGTCTGCTAACGTAGATATTCCAGGTGACGAGGTTGGTATGAGACAAAGCCATGTCATTCTTGTAGATATGCTAAATCTAATAAACTTAGTTCAGCTGCAAATTAAAGTCAGAATTCTCCACACGAATTCAATATGCAGTTATAAATAACAATTAACCCATCCCAACTTATTGCTCCAACGCTACGCGCGTCGATGACGATTAAAGTAATACAGCGTAACATCAAACCCGCCATTACTACGGCACTAATCTGTATGCGTACGAGCAGGTAGCCCGTACCACATCCAGACAACGTGTGACCATTGGGTATTTATACGATTGTCAAAATATATCAATGAATGGTGGCATATTGGTTCCTGACCGCAAAAAGTAAACAAAATATTTTTATGAATGATCAGATATAAAACCTGTCGTATATTTTATAGTAGTATCACTGTCTGAAGTATGAATGGAATCCATAAATAAGAGTATATTATGATGAAATTTTGCCTCGAAAGAAAACAATATTTAGGTAAAGAAGCAAATTATGTAGGTATATTAACTTTGCACGCACTGTAAAAACTATAAATCGTAAAGTGTAAAAATTGAAAAATGAAAAGTTAATTTAAAAAAGTATGATGGTTAAACTCTCACTTGTCACATCAATAGACAATGGAGCCGCCAAGACAGAGTTACAGATACGAAAGATTGAAAACACCATTGTACTTTCGAAAATTACCGACGCAACACAACTAGCCAGAAGCACCCGGATCAACAACCGTAAGCAATAATCATTACTCTCGACTCATCAGCCTTGAAAGATGCTTTATTGTCTCGATTCGGCTTGTTGTCGACTTGTTACGACTACAAAATAAAAATAAAAAGATATCATCAAACTTGTATTATAAATCCTCACGCAATAGCCGCGCGCGCACCGGAAAAAAGTTGAAATTATTTCTGTGTTCGGAGTTTGAATCCGTTGGTAGGAAGAAACGAGTGTATCGGTTATATAATGAAATGAAATGAAATCTTTAAGCAAGTAGGATTACCGATCATTTTTACACGTAGTATGTTTTTTTTTTTTAAACTAGATGAAGCCGGTATTTCCTAACTGACTACCTCTGAGAAGAAATAGCCGAAATAAACTCAGGGATCATCGTCTTCTTTCAAATCCAGACATTAAAAATGAAAATGTTTACAATAATTTACCTTATAATAACGCATATTGCTTAATAACAATGCTTAACAGAGCGAGCAGCTCAGTCCCAAGCTTTTATGTCTTCTAAATAATAAGTGATTTTATAATACCCCTTTTTGCAAAGTTTGGCCTTTATATAGTTTTTAAATCGTTTAATGGGTTTCGAATGTCCCTGGGAATCTTGTTGTAAAAGTGTATACATTGACCCATGAACGAGTTGCCTACTCTGTGGAGACGAGTGTGATGTACAGCAAGATTGTGTTTGTGTTTGTTCCTAGTATTTATATTAAGTATATATAGGCTGTATCTGACAACGTAACGCTAACTTCGCGAAAAGGTTAGATCGCATGCCACTAATATAATTATTATAGTCATTTATGTCGTTAATGAACGGTTACAGAATTTACAGTGTTTAAAAAAAAAGTGTCGGCTCGGCCTTTGAACGTTGCAAGAGTGCCGCCGTGCGGGTTTGTAGGTATGACGTTGATCCCTGATGTGAACTCTATTAAATCAGCTGATAAGATAGTTTTTCGAGTTTTGTTTTCCTTGCGCTTTTTTGTGTAATTAGCGAACTAATTAATTTTTACTTTAAAATCTTATTGGGTTATAAAAGTATAGCAATTATGAACTGTCTAAAGTGATAAAAACTACTTTTTTTTTTTTTAATCATGAAAAAGCCAACGAAAAATTACACCACGGAGGGATTCAGAATCATGTACTGGATCCATGGTACTCGTTTGTGCTTCGATGTCAGATACACGCTTTATATGAAACAAAAAATAGAACCATTTGAATTTCATAGCAGCGATTCAGTAAAAATTACAAATTAATTAAAAGCATCGTTAAAAGAAATTAGGCTTCAATGTTAACCGCAATCGACAGAGGATACTGGAAAGCTCGCTGGCGATATTAATGTATCCTGTAGTGTCTCTAACTAACTATGCCAGAGGAGAAACGATATAAGCAAGTTAGTATTTTACCTCTACATTATGTGCAAGTACACTCCAACCTCTGTTCACATATCTGATTACATTACATGGATTCTTGCGAGTTCCTCGTTTCTGTGGTCTATAGATGTATATACGCAGACGCGTCCGCTACTATCAACCAACAATGTTTTTGAACAAATCGCGAGAGTTCCTAACAAAACAAACTTTATCCACACGAAGCTGTTTTGTCTTTATTGTTATGGCAATCTAAATCCCTGTTAGCAGACAAAGCGAATACAAGATAAAGTCCATAGAAAGTGAATTTTCCAGTAAAGCGGTGATAACTTTTTAGGTCTACCATCAAAATAACTTTTACGATTGTTAGGAATTAATATCTGAAAAATGGTTTTGGACCCTCATATCTTACCGATAAAGTTGGAGTATCGCGGGAATTTGCTGCCGATATTCTTTGTAACATGGTTTTCCAATTTTGCACTCCAGCTAAAAAAGCTCCAATGTTCTTATTATACCGGGCGAATATTTTTCACTGGGATATATTTAAGGCTCAGCCGGTAATTAGATATTTTCTTAAAAAGCCGGGTGGTTAAAGGGTGTTTTGAAGATAAACGGTTTAGGTAAATATTTTACGCTGCTGTGAAATCTTATGGTTTCTAGATTTGAAATACAAGTTGCTTTTAGCATCTACGTTGAGTATACTTGACGTTTACGGTTATTCCTAGTCTAAATCAAATAAAGCAGCGTATTCTGAGAAAATCACATTACATAAGAAATGCACTGACGACTTCTTTCATATCAGCAGTGCGTGTAATATCTCAAAACATATTACGTATATTCTGGGCGGCTGCGATATATAAAAACATCTATTTCTCTCGCCCCAAATAGGGATATCCAATTGGGCCTAATGTTTTTATCACATAAATATGAAAAGTGGATACCTTGCGTAAGCAGTATTTTTATATTTAGGTCTACGTGTTCACGTACCGAGTGGCGTAGATATAAAAAAAGAGATTGTTTTTTTGCACGTGGTATATACTTTTAGCATCGGATATGTAACTTGTTTATGAACTTATGGATACGTGTATCAGATATTATTACAGAAAATCATATTTTTTGTTGTTACTTACGAACGTTTACTGAGAGTGCGAATGCTGCGGGTTTTCCTGAAAAGGATATGCTTTATTTTTCCTGTCAGTGTCGAAAAATAATGATTGACGGTTACAACTATGGCTTATATTAAACATAATAAGGTTAATCATTATCAACGTAGATGGGCCTTTTTAGGGAAACAAGAAACAAACGACAGTCGCTCTCCAAAAACTAGCAACCATAAAGGATAAATGAAATGGCCATGTGCTGGTTGTGAGCATACAGCCTTTAACAAAGCTACCTTTGGCAATACGCCAAAATGCTAGCAAACAGTAAATAAAACTAAAATGAATAGGAAAAATCATAAAAAGTTTTGATTCAACGTATACATTTTCTTGTACTTTTTTTATTTTAATGGTTTTGAACTTGTTGAATATAAATACTGTTTTTTGTTTTTACGTCAGGATTTTTTTTTTTTCATATTGTAAACTAGTGTTTGAGCACAATCCCGCCTGATGGTAAGCAGTGATACAATCGTTGATGGCAAAGCGCTCTAGTTTATTAAGAGCCCATTCGCTCTAGCCTTGAAAACACTTAAATTGTAGCTTTGTTTTTTAGTTAGATGGTAACACGGCCACAGGATAATTGATCCAGTCCCTCGATGCACGCGGTATAAAAGACGAGGCGAAACGCTTCGTCCGGACGTAGTGGTGTCAACAATGTAAGGATATCGTAACTGTGGATACTCGTTGTAACACGGGTCGTCCAATGATGGAACGGAGATAGGAGAATTAAGTGATGCAATTCCCGCGCACATTCTCCAAAATTGTATCCTATAGAACACTGACAGGCCAGCTACTTGCTGGCTTTGGAGACCATTTATTTGTATAAATGTCATTATTTGCTTAACTTTTCCTCAACGATGTTAGGGTCGGCGTCCACTCTTGCCGGAGCTTGATTATTTTACATGTAACATACATGGAGCGACTGCCTAGCTGATTTCCACAGCCCAATTTACTGGGTAATACGATGGCTCTTGGTAAGACTGCTTGTCAAATTTTTGGGCTTCTGATGACCCATACCGATAGTGAAAGATCAACGTATAACAGCTGGTACCAACAGCTTAACGTGCTTTCCGAGGCACGGAAGGGTCTTTGTATATGTTGAATATCTCCTCTGTAAAATAAGTAAACAGAACGCGACCATAGTAGATCGCCTCCTTCCGCCGATCACCGAACGGCGTGACACTTCCTTTCGAACTGGCAAGCTAGCGAGTCATGGCCACGGATCACCATCTTTTAACGGTCACCAACCAAGTATTTATAGTGACCCCCAGGGGAATTTAGCCCTCAAAATTCAAAATTAATAAAGTTAAGGAGTCTGCCAGTGCAATGTGTCGACTTGCGTCTTCTGATCTGGTCTGGTGGTCTGCGAGCTTCGTATCTGAAGGTTGGAGGTAAGTGGTTTGCCGCTTTAGCACCTTAATCAGAGAGATATATTCCAAAGGCATCATCTATCCCATATTTGATTATAGTTTCTAATATATTGCTGTCCTAAATAGAGTCCACTTGAATTTTGTTTAAAATCTTTCGTGTGGCGGCAACGTCCCTTACGTTGCCGCCACAGTATACGTTACCCATCCTCGGACCAATTGCGATAAACATAGATTAACTTGATTGATCGACCCCTGCGGCTTTTATTACTTGGCACACGCATGAAAGAAAATGTATTAACTTTTATTATTGTATGAAAAAATTTCAAAGTTTTATATGCTAAAAACGGGTGCCATACCATAAGAGTCTAACCACATTCATAACGAGTTACTCAAAACGCATTCGACTTTTCCCATCATAGCCTCAACCAAAATTGTACTCGGCTGAACTCGGCAGCAAAAATAACAGCCGAATAAAAGTTCTTTTTGTTATTTTAAGCACCCGCCACCGTCTAAAAAGGTCGTCTAATTTGTCGGACGGAATTCGACATTATTTCACTCCACCATTGTTTGTGTTCCGATTACCGCGAGGGTTAAATAGCGCGTTTAAACGTCGACTTTTTCGTTAAACTTCCACGTTGTTTAAGGGGAGTGAAGTCGGGAAGGGTTAAGCTGCTACCCTTAATCGTAAACTGCTTGCGAGGCTCTTTTGTTTTAGATTTGGAGCATTTTAGAATCCTGTTGGAAATTTCGTAATGGAAAATTTGGGGTCGTAAAAATAACTGTACTGATTCAAGAATTAAGGAAAATACTGTTGCTAATGGCGGTTCTACAGTACTTGCTTACAAAATGTCGTACTTATTCAGTACTTACATACATACATATATACACATATGGCATGAGTTATCGGTCCGAAATACAGGTTTAATAAACCTAGCTCGGGCAGGTCGCTATTTATATACAATTGTATGTATAATATCTTGTTTCGAAACGTTCTATTATACACATAATTAAGTTGAGCACTAGTATAATTATTTGTTTAAGTCTTTAATTTACCATTGTGGCAATTTTTAAATTTAGTTGTATGTAAGGATTATTAAAAGAAATGACATATACAAAGACAGTCTACTTCATCTGTCCAATAGCTATTAAACATAGGTGAAAAAGAAAATGGATTTTTGAGTTATGATGCATGACGTAGTTTGTAAGACTCCGGAACCGTGGTCCCACTGCGATGTCCTACTAATGGGACAAAACTATTTCGTGGTCCCACCAAATATACACTTGACCATTTTGCTACGATGTGGTATGTAATTGCCTAATAAATGGATTTTGAAAATCTGTCGCAAATAAAAACCAAGCGTACCTTAAGAAAAAATTACTAAAACGAGATAATAAAATCAAATTTTATTCAAGCATTTATTTTACGGCATAGCTTCTAAATAGTGACCTACTATAGTTTCGCCGCTGCATTTTCACGTCTATAATTTCGTCGTTTTTTATTTCGATTTTTCTTCGTTTTTGAATAGAAACGTTTTCTTGGAGAACTTCAAGGAGTTTTACTAATGTTACAAAATTTTTGTTTATGGACTTGTTCATTCCATAATGTTATTTGTCCTCTATCAAGCTTTGTCCCACTATTAGGACCTCGCAGTGGGATCACGTTTGCGGAGTCGTTTATAACACCCTACATATATATGAATGCAGTCCGAGTATTGCGTTCCAAGGACACGCGGAATGGACCGGCGATAACTTTACCAGAGTTCATTCACCCTAGCTCAGAAATTAATTATATTTCATATTTTTTTAAATGATTCAAAAATCGATTTTTTCATGATATAATTTAAATAAATCGGCCAAGTGCGAGTCGAATACGCACACTAATCTATAGTATATCTACGTCTGTTGTATGGAAGCCCCCGTAAATATTTATTGTAGGTATGTTGTTTAGTATTTATTTTAATAACGGCAACAGAAATATAGTATCTGTGAACATTTCAACGTGAGAAACATCCTGGTGACTGCTTGTTTCATAGAAAAGTGTCACAATATCTAACGCGGTTAAATGAATAGAACAGATTTTTTTTTTCTTTACGCATTATTTCAACCCACGGTGTTCTGAATTATGTTTCTGAAATGTATTCCGTTACGTGTCCCGAATTCGATTCCCGCACGGAACAAATATTTGTATGATCTCAATTAGTTGTTGCGGGCCTGGATGTTTGTGTATGTGAGTTTATATGTTTGTAAACGCACCCACGATACAGGAGAAATTCATAGTGTGGGGCAACGATATTTTTTTTAATGTTATTAAAGGATTCTAATTACGTAATAAACTATCAGACTTATGGGATTTTTTTTTTTAAATAATTATAAAGTAGCGCCTGACTGCAATCCCGCTTGATGATAAGCAGTGATGCAATCGATGATGGTAAAGAGCGCTAGTTTATTAAACCCATTCATTTAAAAAACTTAGTGAATAGGAAGGAAGACGGCAGTTGAGCGAGGTAGTGCAATTTTAAACCCAACAACACGACCAACGATGCTGCGCCAGAGGGAGATTAATGTGGGGACCCTTCACGACCAAACTCCCGACACAACAACACTTGGCGTTTCGTACCCGGCACACATCGCAACACAACTGTCCCCCGGACGGCTTCACCAGACATGGCGGGTGGTAACTTCTGCCGGCAGCCGATGTGGCCTACCACCGAGAAAATTTGAAAATTTAATTTTGAAGTATGTTGCTAATCCATTTCTTTACACGTTTGAAAAACGTATCTGCTCCACAATGTAAATAATGCAATAGATGTTGTTGAACTGTCTAAATGAAACCCATTACTATTGACATTGTTTTATACAACTACCCCCATATCGTAACTTTGCAAAACTAACCCTTCAGAAATAAAATGATCAAGAACTAACTGAAGATTGGAACTGAACTGAACAAAAGAAAAGAAAAATGCTTTAGAGACTTTTAGTAAGACAGAGCACTCGAGGAATGCCTCATTATGCTTGGAGAACATGTTTGAAGAATTCTTTTTAACTTATTAAACAAGCTAATATTTCTTTTGAAACTCACTCTATACTTTTAAGCCCAACTAATAATAAACTAATAAGATAGGGATGTCTTGTGACGTCATCAAACTTCTATAGAGAGGCTGTTGGCTAAATAATAACAGATGAAAATGATTACAGGTTAAGCTAAACTTGCTGCTGACGGTTTGTGGATAGGTATTCAGCCATTAGATATCAAGACTTTAGCCCAAAAGTCTGACCATCAGACTTACTAAGGCTTATCGTGTTACTCAATAACTAGGTTAGATAGACAGACATCATCATTATCAACCTTTTTTTTACAGTCCCACTGCTGGGCACAGGTCTCTTCTCATACAGAGACGGATTGGGCGTAATCAACACGCTTGCTCAATGCGGGTTGGCGACTTCAGACTAATAGTCCTGGTTTCCTCAAGATATTTCCTTCCCCTTTTAATCAGTCATTTGTGTCCAAGATATAATTAGAAAGTTCAAATAACTTAGAAAAGTTACATTGGTACTTGCCTGACCTGGAATCGAACCCGCACACTCATACGTGAGAGGTTGGTGTTTTAACCATTAGGCCACCTCGACTGGTAGATAGACAGTCGCTTCTTCATTCGATTAAACTGGAGTCCGGCCCAAAATCTAGGCAGCTAGGTAGAGAGCTTCTTCATTATGGGGTTGCAGATGCCCATGAGTACATTTAACTCATCCAAATAGTGTCATTCCAGACAAAACAGGACATACAAGTTAATGGAAGAAAAGAAAGAGACTACATTTATTCAGCAAAGAAGACACACAATACACCTTAAATAAATATACATCAGGTGACAACAAATAAAAAGTAAAAACCCGGAAGTAAAAAGTAGCAGTAGAGAATGCCTTGTGGCTACACCAAAAAGGCCGGACAGAAAATGACTGGCTGGACTACTTCTATATGAGACATCTCATGAAAGTATCTGTGCTGTTTTCAGTAAAACGAAAGGTCATAGACGTGTACATTTTTCTTACTCTCACTTACGTAGCGCAAACATGGTATTTTACAAAGCATCAAAAGTCTGCACTTGGAGTTAGACAACAGGCTGTAGAACGAAGCAAAGTCACAGACTGCATTATGAAGTTAACTCTACTTTTTTTCTTCTTTTTTTAATAATTATAAACTAGCGCTTGACCGCAATCCCGCCTGATGGTAAGCAGTGATGCGATCGTTGATAGTAAAGCGCGCTAGTTTATTAAGAGCCTACCCACTCAGAAAACCTGAGCGAATAGGAAGGAAGACGGCATTTGAGCGAAGTGATGCAATGTTGAACCCAACAACACGACCAATGATGCTGCGCCAAAGGGAGATTGATCTGAAGACCCTCCACGACCAAACTCCCAACGCAACAACATTATGCGCATCGTACCCGGCACACATCACAACACAACTGCTCTGACCCGTCCTCCGTACGGCTTCACCAGACATCATACCGGAACACGACAAATTGCTTGGCGGCAAGCTTTGTCTGGTGGGTGGTAACTTCTACCGGCGGCCGATGTTATGGCCTACCACGGAGAAAAACTTCATTCTAAAACATAAATATCTGACGCTGGTTGCACTACTGGACTAAAGTAGAATTGGGCTGGCATTATGGCCTCGACGGAGTAGCAATATGCAAAGGTCTCTATAGCAGGAAATGACTGCGCAGCAAGCCCGATAACAGAGACGACGGCATAGGCCAGACTTCTTCTTAAAGAACTGGCCCACATTCGCAGTAGACCAGGAAAAGTGACTCATAGACTTATAATAAAAAAAAATAGAGATACTTGGGAAAACGTCTTAAGAATTTGTTTTGATTAAAAGAATATTTCTTTTTACATTCAATGTATTCATTTCAATCAACTATAGTTTAGTTACGCATAAGAACGGGATGACGTGTGGCGTTAAGAATCTTCTAGTTGACTTCGAAATAAATAAATGATGACGTGATGTTAGAAAACATTAAGTTTCAGTTCCTAATATTGCGAACCAAAGATTTAAGCACAATTTGAAACATTTTGAAGGTTATTGCTAATCCTTTTTATTCTAGATTGCATCATATGTTTCGTAAATGTATCTGCTCAACAAAGTAAATGACGCAATGAATATTGTTGAACTGTCAAAATAAGAGTCATACCTACTTTAGTGTGTTATGCAATTTCCCCGCTTCATTATGCAAGCATTTATTTTTAATAAAATAAAATGAATGAATGTAATGATGAGGAATTTAACATCAAAATACAATAAACCAGTATTAAGTAGCTAACATTATATTTAAAGTACCGCCGACTACATGTTTAGAACAATGAACTGCTATTAATTTTACCCTAAGTTTCTAGTAACAGCGGTCGGACGAGCTGCGGTATATCAACTGCGGTTCTTGAAGCACTACACAGATAAGCACAGAAGCACCACTTTATTAAAAGCTCACGCTCATATAAGATACCATGCAAAGTTGTATCTTAGGACTTAAATAATAAGGTTAAAATTTGATTGCAGCAACCGAGAAAGGTTCAATGCTATACAAGGGCTCCCACTGCACTGAATGTCTTGGTAAACTCAGTGTGTTAATCTAGTAACAACGACCATCGCTTTTAGTAAATTAATGAACGATGTTCAAGTTTTTTGTGCAAGAACGTAGAGAATTAATACAGTGAAAACCGTACTGTATGAACGTAACTATAGGAAAAGGAAGAGGCTGAAAACTTTCAAACAATTTACATGCTTATATTCCTGTTACATTGCCCGTAGGACCGATGCCCGATGGGGCCGACGGGTTCTTGAGCGGCTACCACGCACCGGAAGACGCAGCGTGTGTAGGCCCCCGACAAGGTGGACCGACGGCCTGGTGAAGGTCGCGTGCAACCGCTGGATGCGGAAGACGCACGACCGGTCGTCGTGGAGATCCTTGGGACAGGCCTATGTCCACCAGTGGACGTCTTTCGGCGGAAATGATGATGATGATGATTCCTGCCAATCAATCTGCCGTGCCGTTTTCGAACTAGGTGGTGCGATATTTCTAGAACGCAGGAGAATAGCAATATTTTACGTAAAGCGACTGTATATATAGATAGTAGAATAATATATAGTATGTATATATACATAACGTAATAAAGAGTATTCTATTCTATTCTATATAGTAGTATGTTTAGCAGTGGAATAGTCTATAACCCAACTGGACGGCACGATACCCTTAGTAAGATTGGCTGTCATATTTTTGGGGTTTAGACCCGCAACGAGCTAAAAATGACAACCGAGTCTGCTTAACGTAATTTCCAAGGCACGAAGTGAGTCTCGATATGTAATGGATAATCATCTTTCCATGACCCGACCGCTAAATCCGTATCTTAACCTTCAATTGATCAATGTGGCCGTTATCATTTAGCCACCAGACATTCTATGAACATTCGTCGTAAGATCTTAACTATATAATATCAGAGTTTCCTATCTTTCTTGGTAGCTGCACCCAAATGTGCGCAGATTCTAGGCACAGCTCTACTAAAAATCTATCACAATTAGATACAAAGTGGGCACATCCCCGTTATCTCACAATTTATATTGGTGTATCTTTTAAACGTCGTGTTGTCGTCGAAGTCGTGGTGGCCTAGTGGTTGAAACATCAGCCTCTCAAGTATGAGTGCGCGGGTTTGATTCCAGGTCAGACAAGTACCAATGTAACTTTTCTAAAGTTATATGTACTTTCTAAGTGTATCTTGGACACCAATGACTGAAGGTGAATTAAAAACATCTTGAGGAAACCTGGACTTTAAGTCTGAAATCGCCAACATTGAGCAAGCCTGGTGATTACGCTCAACCTTTCTCTGAATGGGAGGAAACCTGTGCCCAACAGTGGGACGATAAAAAAAAGGTCGATGATGATGATCTTTTAAACTTGATCTACTGGTATCTTTACAGAGGAATGCTTCCCGCTCCGCAATTTAATTGACTATATCATCCTCTTAATTAGTGATGACGAAATATGAAAATTGTCGTACTAGTTACAGTAATGTATTTTTATGTTTCAATGACTAAACACGTTTAAATCTTTACTAATATATAAAGCTGAAGAGTTTGTTTGAACGCGCTAACCTCAGGAACTACTGGCCCGATTTGAAAAATTCTTTTTGAAAACCTTCCTGGATAAATGGGCTATTCTTAGCCCATTTATCCAGGAAGGTTTTAGGCTATATAATTGTCATCACACTGCTACCAATAGGAGCGGAGCATATAAAAAAAATCAAACCTACGCGGGTGACAGCGCTCCATGCAGCTAGAATGTTATAAATATATAAAGCTGAAGAGTTTGTTTGTATGTTTGAACGAGATTTCTAAGTTAAGCAAACACAGACACATCCTATCTTTCTGCTATATTTACATTATATCATACTAGCTGCGCTACACGGTTTCACACGCTTATTTTATATGCTCCGCTTCTATTGGTCGGAGCGGGATGTCATATAGCCTAAAGACGAATTAATGGACTATCCAACGCAAAGAGAATTTTTCTAATCGGACCAGAAGTTCCTGAGATTAGCGCGTTCAAACTAACAAACAAACAAACTCTTCAGCTTTAAATATTAGTATAGATTTATTGCAAAGTAAAAAAATATAATAAGCACTTTTATGCCTGAAGCACAGGTTCTACCTAGTTCAGGCAAATTATATACTCGTATCATTACATCTATACTAATATATAAAGCTGAAGAGTTTGTTTCTTTGTTTATTTGAACGCGCTAATCTCAAGAATTACTGGTCCGATTTGAAAAAATATTTTTGTACTGCCCATTAATCCCGGAAGGCTTTAGGCTATATAATATCACGCTGCAACCAATAGGAGCACAGCATATAAAAACATATTATCCAAACCTACGCGGGTGAGACCGCCCGGCGCACCTAATTATATATATATAATTATACATCAGTGCTATTTAGAATCAGGAAAAATATTATAAAAATTATGTACGAAACTGAGAAATAAACAATTTATTTATATATTCCTGGCCCCTGTTTCAATATGACGAAAGTATATATGTTCTAAGAAACGTCAAAATGATCATGCCTAATCGTACAGTCACGCATGAGAAAATTCGGAATTTCATAAAACAAAAGCTACTGCCATAATTCGCTTTAATAAAACCAATTTACATCACAGCCGTTTAAAGTTCGCGTACAAATATTGTTAATAACAATGCCTTAATAAGGTGTGAAGCTTCCTACAGTTTAACAAAGTGCTATCTCGATCCAATGGCTGACTATCAACTCGATTCGAGCTTATCAACAATCGGTCCTCTTAATTGTTGCACGGCGCATGTTGGGCCTTAATTAATGAAAATACCCACAGACTATCTGAGCGAACATCTTTGATTTTGAATGCAATTATTGTTCTCTTGATAAAGGAATGGTGTACATCGAAACGGTGATAGTAAGTTTTAAAGTCGAGTGGTGTTGTATTTATATTAAAGAACGCAAGGTTTTATTCTAAATTCTTATGCTTTTATCGATGATTACGTCTATAAAAGTTCAACCAGCGAGTTTATTGCGTAACATACAAGTTGTGAATGACTTTTTGATAATTAAACAAATTAAATTGCAATATTTACTTTAATGCGCAGTATTTTTTTTAATTGTATTCTTCCAACTGATTCATATTGTGATTGATAGTGTATTACACTATTAGGGCCCAAGCTGAACCACGTCGACAGCGGTAGCATTCGCCTCGCAAAGGCCTCATAGTACTATGTACTCCTCCTCGTACGTCCTCTACCTAGTCCTGATAGTACACAGAGAGGGAATTTGTTCTATTTGATTCAAATTAATAGTAGTTTATGAAACTGTTACATAATGAGGGATATTATATACGAGTGTGAGTTTAAAAAACGAGCGAAGCGAGTTTTTTAATAGTATCACACGAGTGTGTAATACCTAATTATAGTACAGTTTCATACACTACTTTACCTAATCTCATACATTGTATTGAATATATGAAATAAAAGATAGAGATTGATCCCTTGACATTTTAAGAAACAATAATAATCAATTATGTGTCCAGCGAAACACAACAATGACTTGCAATGCAAAGAAACGTATTTGGCGCCAAAATTCTGCACCCTGCATCACCGCGCACGCGCCAAAGCGCGCGCAGCCACAATTATAAAATGAAACAGTGCTGTCCATGGTTTGTAATCTGTACGGTAATGAAAAAAAAAATCATAACATTATTTTGTTAGAGAAATAATGTTATAATTTAATTTTTTAATTTCCTTTCGATATACTATTGGTAAAGTACGTCAATATAAATTCCTTTTAGTTTTATATTTTTAATTTTTTGATATGAGAGTAGATAAAGTTCTTTAAACCACGAGAGGCGAGTTTCTTTTCGCGTGCACCCTGAACTCTGTCCTACAACCTTGTTGGATTTTACTTTCCCCACCACACCATATAACACACTATCCTCGTTGTAAGTAATGTTTTAAAATATGTAACATTAAAAAAGACATTCAATAATATGTCTGCTGTAAAACTCCTATTAGTCTTACAAAAATATTTTCTTGTACCAAAGTCATCCGCGTTCCATTAAATTTTCTAAGAAAAATGCACCACTGGGGGTTAGTTCTTACCTTACATGCTGGAGGTAATTTAATTTCTTCTCAGGTATCGTTATTTCTTCAGAGATGTTTCCTTACATCATAACTAAATCAGGTTTTACAGCTACTCTCTGATATAAAATTGCAAGTTTTCAATATTTTGAAGGAAAATTTAGTTGAACATTTAGTGATCGTTGAGTTTTATACAAAACTAAATCGCAGATTATTCGACGAAAGGATATCTGATTTTTTTGGTTTAAAATCATTTAGGTGTCTTATCATCTATTACAAAAATACGGTAGAGTAAATCCTGTCACACATCAAATACACGTGAACAAAAATTAAATTTAAATCCGCTCATACCGCATAAGCCCATTCAAATTATCTAACACGGTTGATCTTTAGTTGCTCACTGAAATGTGTGCCTGCAGCCCTTTATTCTGCGACTGACGCGTAGGGAGAGAACTGAAAAGCTTAAATTTTAATTAATTTTTCACTCCACGGACTTCTTTAATATCAGAGGCTTAATTGCCAAAAATATTCTACAATCCCTTTTAAAATTAGATACATTGAGAAATTAAGACGTTTTTAATTAGGAACGTTGAATAGATTTATTACTTGTAGACCGAGACTTCTCATAACTCGATGTTCATTTGTTCATAGTAAAATATACACAACGTTATTTTTTGTTTATGACAAACCTGAATATATTTTGTTCAGAATAAGCAACTGAATCGATTCCAATAATTTTTACACCCTGTTATATTTTTCCCCAAATACATTAAAAATTGTTGCAGTGTGGTTACCGAGCACGAACGGTAGATCATAGTACTCCGCGCAACAGCTGATGCTGGAGGTCAACGCACCGCGCTGGCCCGCCCGAGCGGAGCGTGGATTATATTTTTGTTGGGAGAGCCAAGTAGGATAACATGCTCATAACTTTGTGGTTTTTCATGATATAGACTCTTATTTAAAAATACTGGACACGTGTTTCGGGTTTACATGAACTAAAAATAATGTTGTACATATACATACAATATGTAAAGAAAACCCTGTCCGATCCGTAAAGGTATTGTTAGGTATCGTTAACTGATTCTAATAATGCCTACAAAGTAAGGCTATACATTAAAAAAATCCCCCTAAAAAATAAATATTATTTCGAAATAGCGAGGTAACTTAATACATGTGCGGTAGGCAACACGATAGGCATACATGCGCGGGCGAAGGGTGGCAGGGTACGCGCACGTGGTCTCATCACTCGTAATAATACTGTCTAAAATGGTGTAGTCACTTTTTAAAAATTACCAAGTTTTGGGGAAGTTGGAATTAATTCGCGGAAAAAAGATCATTTCAAAATTCATTAGTTGTTACTATGATGATTAAGTAAAATTTCATATTTTGTTTGATCATGTGTTTATGTAATCTTTATTATCCTTTTGGGTCGGACGGGGTTTTCTTTACATATTGTATAATAAAGGGTGTATCTGACATCGACGCACAAACGAGTACCATGTATCCAGTACATGATTCTGAACCCCCCAGTGGTGGAATTTTTCGACGGTTTTTTCCTGATTTAAAAAAAATAATATGCAGTTTTTTCACTTTGAACCTTTCATAATTGCTATACTTTTATAACCCCATAAGATTTTAAAGTAAAAAAATAATTAATTCGCTAATTACACAAAAAAGCGCAATGTGAACATAACTCAAAAAACTATCCTATCAGCTGATTTAACAGAGTTCACATCAGGGATCAACGTCATACCCACAAACACGCGCGGCGGCACGCTTGCAACTTTCGAAGGCCGAGCCGACACATTTTTTTAAAGACTTATTTCTGTAACCGCTCATTAACGATATAAATGACTATCATAATTTTATTAGTGGCATAAGGTGTAGCCTTCTCGCGAAGTTTGCGTTACGATCTCAGATACACCCTGTATATCCATCTACGTTATTATGTTGTTTTGTTAACAATAAATGCGAAGGGCTTGAATCATTAATTACAACCTGTCACTATAATTTACCTACTACAAGTGTTTTCGAATAAGCTTGCAAAGTAGGTTAGAACAAATATTAAATATTAACTGTTATTTATAACCGTATAAAATGTTTATTTAATGCCTCTTTATTTTTTACCCTCTCACCTACCATGACAGTACACATTACTCAAGCTCTATCAAAATTCAGCCAGTCCTAAACACTCGACCATTACGTTAAAATTATACGAGCTCAAAACATTTTACTTTTTTTTTTATCACAACGTTAAATACGTTTATACCCAACACAAAGGTCTTCCAATTCATTTGCTTATCTATTTAAAAGAGCGGGTTGGTCGGGGTACGATACATTCAAAATCAATGGAGCCTAATGTCACAAAATGTCGGCGGGGCTCATCCATCCACCAAACATGTCGAGCAATGAATTGAGAAAAAAATGTAAATATGCCTCTCACGTTGCTCGACCATGCGAGAGTTTTGTAGAGCTACCTCCAAAATATATCTTTAATATGAAAACGTCTACCATTTACGTAAAACATTGTTTATCGATGAAGACAGACAGTGCTATTTTATGCGTATTCGGAGGTATTTGTATCTCCTATTCAAGTATTTGCTGAGTATTGACAGTTATTTACAGCAATATCGCATAAATGTTAGAGAAAAAGGGATTTCTTTAGCCGTGTTTATCTCATTCATCCCGACTTTGTGCTTCAGTATTTAAGTAGCACTTCATTATTGGCTCTTATCCCGACCTTTGCGACGTTGAGTGGTGCATAATCATAGAAATCTTTTATTAAGATTTCTGTGTGCGTAATAATCGGTCCACAAACATTTCTTGATGATGATGATGATGAAACATTTCTTTTTCTAGGAATGGATATTTCCAGTGTTGTTTATTATTTAGGTATAAACCATTTCCTTGTTTTCTATTGTAGTGTTTTGAAAACTATTTTGCTATCGGAATTTTATAACAACAAAAACTACTAAAAGTAGCAGATAAACTCAAATAAGTAAGTCACAAAAACAAATCGAATTGTATCGAAACTAACTTTACCCCTAACGGAAAGAAACCCTATACTTTAAATTCAATTCGGAACTCTGAGGCCTTTTCGTAAACAAAATATTTTTTCGGAATTCAAAATCGTATTCCCTTGCCAAATCCGTTAGTAACACTAGTGCTGATAAAATGGCGAAATTTATATTCAGTTACATATCTCTCTATATTTTGGCGTCTATAGCTTGCCAAATGGTGTAACTTAATATCAGTCGAGTTGGGTAAATTGGTTACAGTAATGTTGATACCTTCATGTCTATAGAGTAAAAATGAAGTTGAATCCTGCACACCACTTTTATGGTCGAAAGTATTTCTCCTCGAAAATAACTGAATATGTGAGTATTATTCGCCATTTATTTCATAGTACTACCGTTCGAATAGCTTTTTCTTGTTATCTAAATTATCTATTATCTTATACGAATGCATTTGGGACTCGAACGGAATAGATAGGTGAAATACGTTAAGGAGTCTTTTACATAGGTGTTTTGTATTTGTTTTGATATGATATGATTTCTGTTTTGTTTAGAGCTTTTCGGATTTTATTAGGTTTTGATGTTTCCTTTGACCATAACACAATATTGATGACTTGGTTATATTACTTGATAGATAGACTTTGCCCGGCTGGGTTTAATCATCTAACGTTAAATCAAATGTAAGTAAGTAATCCAGTTAGAGTGTATCAAGATAATTTTGCCTGATACTTAGTGTGTAATAAAACGGGGGTCAATGGCTAGAAAACTATGTGTATCGTTACACACGTAAGCGAAAGATAAATCTACGTTTTATCCATCCATTACATCCAGCGATGGATGATCTGTGCGAGCCCACGCATTATGCATAGCATGCCTATATATATATGCCTATACCTGCATGAGGCTGAATGGTTTTATCAAGATATAATAACATTGCATTATGTTTAAATATAAAAGATTTTTATATACAAAAGAGCGTCAATGTAATTATAAATTTTGTGAACACCAATATTCAAAGACAATAGAATCAATGTTTTACGGACTTCTGCAAGCATCCGACAAGGAGCGCGCTATAAACGTTTTATTGTGCATAAAATATAAAATGAACGCAATAAACAATGAATGTAACTTCATAAAAATACCCAATAAGACAACGGAGATTTTCATTATTTTATATTTATAAAACAATGAAAATGGCGCGCCATCCAGTAGCCGAAATAGGTGTTAAACGGACAGCGGTCCATCTTATCAGTATAACGTCGAGCATCACGACATAGGACGTGTTGCTACCGGCATAAGCAGACCTCCCATTACCCATTGACAAACCCACAATTGTAAAGGGTTTATAAACGCATAGGGGGACGGGACAGATCTTTTGTGAATGGCGACATCACTCACGCGTGTACGTGGGAGGTACATTTGGAAGAATCAAGATCGTTGCACAACGGAAGCCAGGTGATGCATTGCCAAGTCCGCTCCCTCAATCACCAGATCTGAGATTAGATCGATTCGTTTTCTAACGCAAACTGTTTTAACGTACTTGGATTTGTTTGCTCATGTGATTTGTCTTATATGTAGTGGGTACGTTTATTTATTTTTTTTCAGATTTGAAAAAGTAAATAAGGATTTAGTTTCTTTCTGTTCACGTTTGTCAATATAATTGAAATTTATTTGCTCCTTTGGATGGTCAAGGTATGAACATTTTGTGATATATTTTTGTAAGAACCGAAGTTTTTGTAGACTGTCTGGTAGGTGGCCTTTCTGTTTGAGATTAATACAGCGAAAATAATGATAACTGTATTAATGACATATCTAGTTGGATAAACGAATCATCTTAAATCATGTGCATAGAATGATATGACTTAATCCATTTACCCATTCTTTCGTATTCGATTAGTTTGTAAGCTAATCGAATTTCTAACATATTTTTTCGATTGCTGAGCAGGAAGTATCTGAGATAAAATCTCGGTACTCTCATATCGTTTCTTAATATCGATAAAGCAGTGCCAAGCGGTATTTCGGCTCTCACCACACAAATTCCAATTAAAATAATGGAGGTAAGTATATTTGGTGTAATTGTAACTCGAATCTTTAGTACTCAATTACTTAGCTTTATTCGATTGTTACAGGAATTAGAGTAAGGATGCGATTTCCGACAATGTTCTGTCAAAATGACATTCGGGAGTTATCTATTCCTGTCACCGGTAATAATTCCTGCTATGGTGTCATGTCAAGCGGACGGTTGACTAATCTTGATCTAAGTCTCCTTCGACTTTGTGGGAACGGCACAATGGTGGGAATGGCACAACGCTGAAGCTGTATTTAAGAACCTCTCTGACTTTCGAGTTTAATAACGGCACCAAGTGTTTTGGCCTAACAGCAAATTAAAGACGAAAACCTGTTTTTTTTCATAATCAACAAAAACAAGGTCAGGTAAGAATTATGAAGAAAGAAATAAAGAATTTTGTCTTATCTCTATTTTTCATGGTTAATTAGATAGACAAACAATACCTTACGTTTGTATGACCAGTAGTATATGCAAAGAAAACACTGGCCCAACGTGTAACACCGATGGGCCAACCTCATGAATGATTAAGTTTATTTACTTGTCCGCCAACGCGTTTCATACATGCTTGAATCTTATATGTTATCGTGTGCATAACAGTATGTATGACCTAACGTGGGTGTTCACATTTCATCAAGAGAACCAGTATGCGTCGATCAGTATGCTTTAATTGAAAACGTTTTACAACGCGTAAACTGGCATTGATGGATTGCGATTTTTATAATTTGTCAAATGTCGATATTTCTTTTATTTTTATGTTAATTGGGAATTTGGGTTTACGTTGTTTGTGAAAAGGTGATTGAACCTATAAATTATATTAGCGGAGTGCCTTTCTCTTTGGCCTAGTGGTCGCAAGTTTTAAAGCTGAGACCCTGGTCATGATTCCCAAGTCAGGCATATATTTTAATCAGCGGCCATCCCGGGATTAGGATGTGTGGTATTTTGACGGTAAAAGGCTTGGTCTCCATTACAAGAAACTTAATTAGAACTGGTGAAATGTGGATGTACAACTCTAGTCACCAACTCAAGACCCTTCTATTAATAAAGAAATATAATGAAGGCATGATGTTAAGTAGGCAATACATCATCATCATCATCAACCTTTTTATCGTCCCTCTGCTGGGCAAAGGTCTTTTCTCGTACAGAGAAGGATTGAGCGTAATCACCACGCTTGCTCAATGCGGGTTTGCGATTTCAGACTTAAAGTCCAGGTTTCCTCAAAATATTTCCTTTCACCTTGTAATCAGTCATTGGTGCCCAAGATATACTTAATACATACATTTATCTAACTCAATAAATTTAAGACAAAAAATACTGTTTCGATGCGTATGGTACTTCTACCCAGTAGGTATGCTCAAACATGTAAACACAAAAGAAAATTTTGAAATTATATATTTTGATATTAAACAATAACGAAACATCAGTTTGCCCAATTCGTAAAAGTTCCCTCAATATTTTAAATATCAGCAATTTGTCGTGCTTATCTGAATCTCACATCGAAACGCAGCAGGTAATCAAGGGCCTTAAACAAACTTCCGAAACTCAATCTCGAATCGAGTACTTTATAATCCAATCCGTATTTGACCTTTAGCAACTTCAAGCCGCTATCTACTGAAGTAACAGAAGATAAATCTTTGGTTTTAAACTTCGTCCCGTGCGAATATAAATTACGAATCCTCACGTCCTTCCTAGGTGCGTTTAAATAGGTATACGGAGTCTTAGCTATTCCTGAGATAAGAAAATAACGTCTCCTTACAAAGGCGTACGCAACATCTTTCTTACATACTGTATCCGAACTCATTATCTTTTAACACGCCGCAAAACTTATGCTCCTCTGAGGTTGTTCCCTATCGCACCTTTTAAACACCATTTTCCCTGTCTTTTGCTGCGTTCCGTTCTCATCAGATAGCAGCTCAGCCCAAGCTTACATACTTATTTTATTTACCGAGCTAAGACGATTATTTACGATGTTAAGCGTGTAATAGCTTGCAGTATCTTGTTTTTATAGAAGAGATCCAGCTTCCACAACATGCATCATTTGAGGCAGAGATTCAACGATCGCGAACGCCTACATACTGTTTCTTTTTTCTTTTCGAATATATTCGCAACACGGCGCAGATTAGCATAGGAAAGTAATTTAAACAAATTGCCTAAACGATTTTTGTGAGAAACGCGACGCCATTTGTTTAGATAAAGTAGGTAGGCCTATATTTTTACGAGATATAGGTTTGTTTGAGCAACTTTTCACTTCGTATGCGTGCCGTGTTAGTATGTTTACAGGAAATTTTTAGATCGCGAAAGTTTTGTCATCCAAGCGTCGTCACAAATTCCTCTGTTGAGATTACATAACTCGTAAACTTCGTCGAAATAACGCCGCAATAAATCTAGTAATGTGTACGGTATTCTCGTCAAACTTTTTTGTTTATTTTTCTTTCCTAAAACCGACGACCGCGAACGCTTTCATAATTCTTCGAAATTACTTTATATACTTTTTGGTGATAACAGAGAAAAAGACCGTCACATTAAAGGTCTTGGTTAACTGTTGGCCGATAACATTTTGTTGAAAAATACATAAAAATGTACATAAAGATAAGTCCTCGTGCGCTTTCCTAAAATTTCCGCAGTAAATTTCACTCGTATTCGCACAAAAACGGCTTTTAGATAATGTCCTCCCATTAGTGGTTCGGAAAAATGATTTTTTGTAGCATTTTGTGCTCTAAATTGCTTTTAACCTTAAAAAAGTCATATTTTATTATAATTTGAGTCATAGTGAAAATATTTGATCAAATAAATGTGGTGCAAATGGTGATCGAAAAAACATGAATGCCTTACACCCACCCCGCGAAATATAGATTGTTACTTTTTTTTTAAAGGCCATAAAATTACGTAGTAGCTACACAGCCGCTATTAATAAAGAAATTAATATTTACAGCGTAGCTTTTAACGTGCACAGGGGCAAACAAACTTCGGTTACTACCAATAATATTCTTCGTAAGCGGAATGTGGCGCCTGACCAGACTAGCACTGATCGTAAAACTCTCGCCTTTTTTAGTTATATTGTTTGACGGGTGGCCCACATAAAATAAAGCCTATTTATAACCTGACAAAGAAAGTGTTTCGTATAAACATTGGAGGTAATAAATATTAATATCGGGCGTTCAAACTTTTGTTTATAACCACCGACTTGCGCAGAATAAAATACGACATTGAGAGTTCGGTTCCCTTGAAAACTAATTTACCATAGGATGAGAGAGAAAGCGTATCGCTTTTGTTATTTTAAAAACCATTTTGTAATTTCAGTTCATTGTTGTTGATGGCTTCATGATTATGTCCAAAAGAAACTACGCAATTAGGTAATATAAATAATAGAGCAATTAAAAAAAAAAAAAACTTCTTGTAAGGACGATAGCAGGTCAAGCTACCCGAAACTGTTAAATATTATCACTCAACCTTGAGCCGTAATATTTTAGCCATAAAGTTGAAAATGTAATAAAGAAATTTTACAGATTGTAGTAGCTTGATGTCCTGTCGTCTGTACCTTCATCTTTCTTTATGGTTCAATAAAATTGTTTTTTAGCATAAAGAGAGATAGAGATTCATAATCAGCCTAAGTCGTGGTGGCCTAGTGGCTAAAACACCAGCCTCTGAAGTATGAGTGCGCGGGTTCGATTCCAGGTCAGGCAAGTACCAATGCAACTTTTCTAAAGTTATATGTACTTTCTAAGTATATCTTGGACACCAATGACTGAAGGTGACGGAAAACATCTTGAGGAAACCTGGTTTTCAAGTCTGAAATCGCCAACCGCATTGAGCAAGCGTGGTGATTACGCTCAATCCTTCTCTGTATGAGACGAAACGTGTGCCCAGCAGTGGGACGATGAAAAGTTTGATGATGATGATGATGATGATGAATCAGCCTATAATGTCCCCACTGTTAGGACACTGGCCTCCTCTCGGTAAGAAGGAGTGGGTCGCCCAGTGTGGGCCGGTAGATGTCACATGACTTCAAATTTTTTTTCTAAGATATGTCGGTTTCCTCTCGATATTTTTCGTCACCGTTTTGAGAGCAGTGGTTAAATAATTTATACAGGGTGTCCCAAAAACGACACGTCACAGTGACACTGGGGTTAGGCCAGCACAAGAGGCATCGAATAAGCCTAACATGACCTCAGTAAAAGTTGCTCGGTTTTCAAGATATTGTCAATTTAAACTTTTTCAAAATTTTCACGTTTTTTAACGTGTTCAGTGCTAGCATTACGTTAGATAGCCCTCAGGTTTCGATTTTTCTTTTGTACTCTTGTTGCGAATAGTTGCTTAAGATGATAGAAGTGTTATTTCGTTGATAACTAATGTAAAATGTGGAAAAATACTGGATTGAACTTGAAAAAATTGAACAACGAAAAATTACTTTCAACTTTGATCACTTGCCGTGAAAAAAAATTCAAAGAAACTAAATGAGCAAATAACGTTAAAAACTTGCATGTCTTATGCTTATTCCAAAATGGTATAACACATGTGTCTTATTTTAATATTATACGATTTTTTAATGCTTCACTAATACTAGGAACCCCGGAAGCTACCGCTAGCAGGTAAAAAAATAATGTCACGCGCAACGATAAGGCATTGTTATTGTTATCTATTAGCTTTTTTGTTTGTCAAATGCATGAGAATGAAAGATAAGGATAGTTTATTACCCTTTTGTCGGCTAGATATTGTAAGCAAATAGCTTTGTTTTTGACGTACGTGTCGTTATCATCTTTTCAAAGAAATGGAGAAGAAAGAGGGGTTGTAGTTTTAATTCTTATGGCCCTGCACTGCAAATCAAGTTGTTACGACAGTTCGTTACCTTGCGTTTCGTAACAAAAATAAAGGTCATTCAAATACATTAATTGCTAACATTGGCTCTTTCTTCTCCATTTCTTTGAAAAGATGATAACGACACGTACGTCAAAAACAAAGCTATTTGCTTACAATATCTAGCCGACAAAAGGGTAATAAACTATCCTTATCTTTCATTCTCATGCATTTGACAAACAAAAAAGCTAATAGATAACAATAACAATGCCTTATCGTTGCGCGTGACATTATTTTTTTACCTGCTAGCGGTAGCTTCCGGGGTTCCTAGTATTAGTGAAGCATTAAAAAATCGTATAATATTAAAATAAGACACATGTGTTATACCATTTTGGAATAAGCATAAGACATGCAAGTTTTTAACGTTATTTGCTCATTTAGTTTCTTTGAATTTTTTTTCACGGCAAGTGATCAAAGTTGAAAGTAATTTTTCGTTGTTCAATTTTTTCAAGTTCAATCCAGTATTTTTCCACATTTTACATTAGTTATCAACGAAATAACACTTCTATCATCTTAAGCAACTATTCGCAACAAGAGTACAAAAGAAAAATCGAAACCTGAGGGCTATCTAACGTAATGCTAGCACTGAACACGTTAAAAAACGTGAAAATTTTGAAAAAGTTTAAATTGACAATATCTTGAAAACCGAGCAACTTTTACTGAGGTCATGTTAGGCTTATTCGATGCCTCTTGTGCTGGCCTAACCCCAGTGTCACTGTGACGTGTCGTTTTTGGGACACCCTGTATAAAGTGAAACGCCGATCTGGGTTTATACCTACGCCGTGTTAATCGTAATCCGCGGCCGTTACCACTGGGCTAACACTGTTCTAAATTATTTACACTGGAAAAATTCAGCCCAGAATTTTAGCTGAGATTCATCATAAAGCTTTTTTAGATCGGATCTTTCCGACTCACCCAATGCATGACATCACAGTATCGTAAAAATCTACGACTCAGCCAGGATACATCCTTCGATTCAATTCTAAACTCCTGCCATTAAAGCTACGAACAGTAGAGAAAAAAATCACTTTGAATTGAATTGTTTCGTATGGCCTTCGGCTCTTACAAATGTCCTGTATGCAGATTGTTTTCACTTTCGACTTTGTTTTGTTTACTTGTTTACAACAATATCATAAAATAAAGGTGCGTTGTCATAAACTTTTAGTTAACGTAATAAAAATGAAAGTTGTTTCTGTTCCATTGTTTACAATATTTTTATTTAACTGAGCAAGGGATCTTAGAAGTGCGTCATGTTTGTTTTGTATTATTAACTCAAGACATCTGGTTTAAGCTTAGCTTATTTTAGTCTTCATCGTCTTGAAATGCCCAACTTAAGAACAAGATAGGTAATTTGTTTCCTTAGTTTCAAAACATGTTCTAAATAAGTTTTAGTAAAATTAACTGAACCACCCAGAAGTAAAGTTCAGTTTCAATAGCAAACATTTTTCCTAGCTTTTTAACAAGCACTAAATTATTCTAAAATCAACTTGAATTACACAAGCTTTAAGTTAATATTTGTTTAGTTGTAATTAAGTTAAGGGTGACACAGGTGCTCTCGGGGCATGGTTGCTTCGGAAAGTACCTAGTACTACAGCCGAACGCTCGGTGTCTACTGTGTCGGCTGTTGGGAGGAAACGGCGCGGCATACGCTAGCAGAGTGTGCCGTTTGGGAGGAGCCGTGGCGTACCCTCATCTCTGAAGTAGGCAATGACCTTTCGCTTCTGGCTGTAATGTAGTCGATGATCGGCAGCAAAGGTCCTGGTATGCAGTGGTTTCCTTCTGCGAAACAGACATCTCGCAGGCAGAGGCTGTGGAAAATTGGAGAGAGATCTTGAGAGGTCCACTTACGCAGCCTGCAGCAGGCGCACCGGGCGTCGGCGGAGGGCAGATAATGCCCTCTTCCAGACCCCTAATTGGGTCCAAGGGCGACAGACTCGGGGAAGTCTATCGCCCCTCAAACATCGGGACTCGAGGTGGAGGCGCGAGATGTTCCTCACACGCCACTCTTAGACGTCACGGAGGAAGTCAAACAAGTCACAACAGAGACAAACAGTCTGTTCCGAGAATGTCCACAGTAGCGGATCAATCGGAGGTTGCGGAAGTATCGTTCGTTGTCGCAACCCCGGGCGTAGGTGTAAGATGGAACACTAGGATCGTTTTTAGTCAGTAGGACGCCACGGTTGGGGTAGTGGTTAAATGTTTGACTGATGCACTGCATGTCGCGGGTAGATTCCCCCATGGAACAAATATTTGTATGACCTACAGGTAGTTATTCCGTGTCTGGTTGTTTTGTAAATATAAGTTTATATATTTGTAATCACACCCACGATACAGGAGAAATTCCTAGTATCGGGCAACGTTTTTAAAGAAAAAAAAGAAAAGAAAGTAGGAGTCTGACAGTCCCCGCCGCCCACCACGGGGTATAGGACATCCATAAAGACTTTCCCATAGGGTGGCGGTCATCCATGAGGACTTTCCAACCCGGTGAAATAAGAAAGGGTTAGTGATAGACCTTAATTAGTTTCTGTAGGTTTCTATCCTGGAGAAGAAATTGGATAATTGTAAAACGATTTGCGAAAGCTTCTGAGTGAGTGTGTTTGTATGTTTATTCCTTCTTCCCGATCAAACGGCTGAACGAATTTGGATGAAATTTTGCACACAGGTGGTTTATGATCAGGATTAACACATAAAATACCTAGTTTTATCCCGATTTACCTATGGAAGCGAGACGAATAAAACTGTGGAGCGAAGCTAGTTATACACAATTATTTTTTTGTTTATGCAAAACCTGAATATAGTTTGATCAGAATAAGCAACTGAATCGATTCCAATTATTTTTACAACATGTTATATTTTTTCCCAAATACGTTTAAAAATTACTACAGAATGGTTACCGAACGGTTACGATAGATCATAGTACTTGCGCCAGAGCTCAACGAATCGCGCCCGCCTGCCCGTGGGGAGCCTTGACCATATTTTTGTTGGGACAACCAAGTAGAATAGCAATCTCATAACTTTGTGGATTTTCATTATATCTTTTTGAAATTTTGTACATAGATTCGGGTTTCGGGTTTCGCATAAAAAACAATAATGTTGTATAACCGAATAACCATACTATGTCTATGTGGTTTCCAAGAAAGGGAAAGAGATTTTTCATCCAGTGTCATAAAAAAAAATACCTTCATGAACAAAACATGACATTCGCTACCAAAACACTCCTTTTTTAATTAGTGTTACTATGTGAAAAGTAGTGTTAAAAATAGTTCGCCCTCGTTCTTATATATACTTAAATTATTTTTATTTCAATTCACTTTTCTCAACTGATGGGCTGTTCATTTATTACGTAGGTAACTTTACCTTTTTCCCTCCTACTATGTATGAAAAAATAAGATTTGGATGAACCCCTTTCAATATTACCTAAAATTGCAAATCGTAAATTTACCAAAATTGCAAAAAAAAAAGTAGAAAAACATAAAACTCATTATTGTTACTTCCTTTTGTTATCTTAAGTTCTCCTTACATAATAATAACATGGAGGGAATTGTTCTTGTATCTCCAAGTAAAAAAAAAATGGTTTTGTTTGGGGGCCCTTTTCTTTTTTTTATTTGGGATGGGAAATCATCAAATGACATCTCCCGTTCTGGGCGGAACGGAAGGGCTTGTCAGACTTTTATTGACTAAAACCCACCCGTGTTTCTTCACTTGCCTGTGCGCCAGGGCGGTTTCATTTTGCACCTTTTGCACCCTGACCCGGGAGGCATCGGTCTACGTGAACCCCGTCACGATGTGCTGACATCTCTATGAGGCGCGCGTGAAATACAACGCCGCCCGGTAAGGACCAGGCCCGAGTCGACGCGTCGAATCGGGCCTGGTCCTTACCGGCGAGCGAGCTGCCCACTGCTCAGCCTCACCGCCCGTAAGCCCGCGCCTACGGTAGCCGGGAGTTCGATGTTGTCTCCCGACCAATGCGTCTTTTGTTTGTGGTTCCTCAAGTCATCTTAAGAAATAAAATGCACACTGCTGACGTTAGAAAGATTAAATATGTTTTCTACACATTTATTTTAGAACCCAAATTAACACAATAAACAAACCAAGTGAATATATAAAAACTGTATAGTAATAGCTAGTATCTGTTGTAATAGCAATAAAAATACGTTATCTGTGAACTTTTTGACTATCTAGCTACCACGGTTCATTAGATACAGCCTGGTGACCGTCACAGGCGGACTGTGGAGTCTAATTTTTAACTCTTTAGGCAAAGAACCCTTATAAGGAACAATTTGTGTGAAAATATCGGTCACATCTTCGCATTTATCTTGCATTTTGGAGAGTGTGTACGGGAATTTAATTCCACCATTTCCGTTCCACCGTCGGACGACCCCTCGTACGGTGAGTTACCACCCTTACCTTGTTGACACCAAAATGATCCGAACGAAGCTGTTCGCCTCGTCTTTTATACCGCGTACATCGAGGGACTGGAAGAATATGCCCGCGGCGGTGTTTCCGTCAGACTACAATTTAAGTGTCTTCAAGGCTAGAGTGAATAAGCTCTTAATAACCTAGCGCGCTTTACCATCAACGACTGCATCACTGCTTACCATCATGCGGGATTGTGGTCAAGTTTTTTTTTATAATTATAAACTAGAGCTTGACTGCAATACCGGCTGATTGTAAGCAGTGATGCAATTGCAGTTTTGAACCACAGCCGGCATCGCTTTTACAGTACACATTAGCCGATACATACCTGCAGGGGACTTGCGTAACGCACTATCACTAGCAATGGGTTTAATTTTGACAGTTCAACAATATTTATCGCTTGTTTACGTTGTTGAGCAAACACATTTTTCGAACTTATGGAGGGAGCAATCGATTAGCATTATTCTTGAAATTGAGGGTAATAGATTGTTACGCAATTAGGTTGGTGATTTCATTCGAAGTTTATCCTAGGCCAAATTAATTATAGAACGTACGAGTAAGGTATAAATATATGCCAACACTCGAGCGACCGATGTAAATTGTTGAAATAAAACGAAACTAATTACATGTGGCATGTTGCTCCTGTAAATTGGCAGTGTTGAGATTAGTTGCATATTTCCTGAGATAAGTGAGGTGCTATTTTCAGGGCGAACGCTGGTGAAATTAATAAACTGAATTTAAGACTATACAGTTTGTGAGGAAATGACCTAAGTATTAATATGCCTTTGCAGTCCATAAGATTCAATGTAGAAAATGCATTGTGGGGAAAGTTCGTACCTACGCACTAAGTATGATAGTTATTGAGACCTATATATAAATTCTTTAGTAGGTAGAGTATAAGCGTAGTTTGACATGGCATAATGCGACAGTGTAAAGTATAAATCTTTATCTACTCTCATATCAAAAAATTTAAAATATTAAACTAAAAAGAAGTTTATATTGACGTACTTTACCCATAGTATATCGAAAGGATATTAAAAAATTAAATTATAACATTATTTCTCTAACAAAATAATGTTATAATAATTTTTTTTTTCATTACCGTACAGATTACAAACCATAGATAGCACTATTTAATTTTTTTATCTGTGGCTTTTTTTAATAATTGTTTTATCTTTGGCGCGTGCGCTTTGATGCAGGGTGCAGAATTTTGGCGCCAAATACGTTTCTTTGCATTGCGAGTCGTTGTTGTGTTTCGCTGGACACATCATTGATTATTATTATTGTTTCTTAAAATGTACGAGATTAGATAAAGTAGTGTATGAAACTGTACATAATTAGGTATTACACACTTGTGTGATACAATTAAGAAACTCGCTTCGCTCGTTTTTAAACTCACACTCGTGCATAATATCCCTCATTATGTAACAGTTTCATAAACTACTATTATGTGGACAGCCCGAAAGAGCAGGTCGACAAGGATGGCTTTATTACGGTGCAAAAGAAAAAAAGGAAGCCAGCCCTAACTAAACAATGCGGCACTGCACCAACCGGAGCGAATCATTTGCTGCGTCCCGCTGTACCAGTGACACCGCTGTATGTATCGAGGCTGCATTTCTATACAAAATTCAAGGACATTCTGGAGTATATACAGATCAGGACGAGAAGGACTTTGAAGGTTGCGATTTTGAAGTCTCGTCACACCGTAAATTTTAATTCCTTTGTGGTGGGAGTTCCAACTGAGGATAATTGATGAGTATCATTTCCTAATCACGGTAATACCCGAGCTTGATGTGTTCCACGATACAATGCGTATATTTAGAAACAAAATAGTAATGCACCTTAATTTTAATTGTTAATATTTTTTTTTGTAATCATTTTTTCTTTAATAATAGGTTGACTTATTGTTACTTTGTATTGTATTGACATTTCTTCTTTTTTTGTATGACATATTATTTATTACACATTCTTATTAATATTTCAACAATGATTACTGTATTATTTGCTCAATTTTAAAGTGTATTTTTATTAGGTATTTTTTATTTTGTTTTTATTACATTACTAGCTTTCCGCCCGCGGCTTCGCTCGCGTGGAGATCGGTTATATCGCGCTTTTAGATATCCCTCGTGAATATAATTTTTTTCCAGGATAAAAAAGTACCCTATTATTTAGTTCGGACTTCTAACTCTACGTCTGCAAAATTTTAAAACAATCGGCTTAGTAGTTACGGCGTGAAAGCGAAACAAACAAACTCACTTTCCGATTTATAATATTAGGATATTTGGTGTAGGTACACATACAAATATTCCAGTAATCTCCCTTGGGAACTTGATTTTTTTTAGGACCAAAAGTAGCCTATGTTACTCTCCATCTCTTCAACTAACTGTATGCCAAAAATCAGGTCGATTGATTGCTTAGCTACGGCGTGAAGGAAGGACAAACAAACAAACAAAAACACTTTCACATTTATAATATTAGTATGGATATCTTCGAGCCAATGAACTGCCAATGCTATGTACGCCATTATTGTCGCATCCAGCAGGCCATAAATTGAATAGTTTCAATTATTTTCAATGTTTAATGTTTGTGATGTGGCAGTACTTTTTAAATAAGTAAATAAATAGGATCTCAAGAAATTCATGTCTCCAGAATTTTGACCGAAAGGAGTTTTTTTTCCAGCCATTCCCTGACACAACCCGATACACGACGCCGCTGCAAAATTATGTGTATGAGTTTAGTTTTATATAGAATTTATAAAGCTAAATTGTATTTTTTTTTGTTTTTAGTATTTTTGACATAAAATTGTTTGACATTATATTGTAAATTGTTTTGACATTCATTTGAAAACTATTTGACATTATATTTTAGACATTATTACATAGGATATTTATAACTTTTGACATTCAACTAGTAACTGTTTTTGAATTGTATAATTGTATTTGATTTTGGTTTGCACGTGGACATTATACTTGAAACTGTTTGGCACTATATATAAATTTCGCTTATAATGTATGTAAATGAATAATTCTAGTCGTGTGTGGGTCGCATATGTAGATATTCAACACAATGTAAATTGTTTTTATGAATGAAATAAATGAAATGAAATGTATAGTATTTTATATTTCTTTTTGTTGTATAGTATTATCATATTTTATTATGGGCCTTTGTTGCCTGAGCCAAATAAATAAATAAAATAAATAATTATTAACCTTTCAGAGATCTATCGGTAGTTTTTGAATCTGACATTTAAAATCTTTTGTATAATTTGATAAATGATAATTAATATAAATTCAGTCTACAAGGGCTGTTTTTTCCAATGCCATATAATTTTATTGCAGGATTCATTTTGAATTTTAGATGGTACCTACATACAAAATCTGGCGGATGTCAATTATATTGCACGAAAAATAGTTCTTGAAAATTTGGAATAAGAGGGCAGTTTTCAAAACTATTAAACTTTCAGACTGTAACCATAGTAGCAAAGAGCCAACCGTAAGACAGAATGACAGAGACGGTCGTAAGTCTAAGTTTCGTACTCTTGTTAGAAGATGAACTACTTAAGGTATTATAATTACTTGAGGGCACTTATGCCGTAGTGTAGGTGTCAATTACTCGTGAACTACTTTTTATGGGTGCTTGAAGATCGAATTAACAAGTTAACAGCTCATACACTTATGACAGAGCTGTTAAACTGGAGTAGCTCTTTTAAATCAATCCTTATTTGTTTTTTAGATTCGTCATGTCTTACGATAGCTGACGTGTAGGGCATGAAAGCATTATTTATATCAAAGAAAAGTTTATTTATTGCAAAAGCAGCATAACATATGAAGATTAAGTAAGTATTCTGTTGATTAAGACCCTAGTAAGATATTTTTAAATTTCTAAACGTTTCAATAGAAAATAAACAGGAAAACAGAAATGTAATTTTTTCAATTTGGTTCGCCAAAATTTTGCAAAGCGTATAGGCATCGTTGATTGACGCAGGTATTAAGTTCTCACAAGTGCAGGTGACAGGACCTCCAGTCCAAGATGGAAGTTGAGCCATTTTTAAAGCCAATACACTCCAATAATTTTCTCATCATCATCATCTCGGCGTTAATCTTAGTTGCATGCGAAGTTTTTTCAGCTTTAGAGTCTGGGGTCCGCTTTACCAGTCTAACTGCTGATTCTGGCTAAACTTCGATATTTTCCGTGAAGCGACTGCCGTCTGACCTCCACAACCCGAAAGCGATATCGAAGCATTGCAGTTAGACCAATTGTTGGACTTTTAAGGGCTTCAACAACCCGTAACGACTGCCACTAGATGTTCGTATGGCAACCGGGACCAACGGCTTAACGCGTTTTCCGAGGACAACAATAATTTTCTAATATCCATAAACTACTGTAGTTCAAAGTCAACATTAATATTATGAGAAAAGGTAAAGTAAACAGTACATTTAATGTTTCTTGTGGTTTGTTGTTCAATCTTATTTCCCATTTAACGTTCCTTTTATAGCTACAAGAGCTAATTAAGGAACCATTTCCCTAACACCAACAGATCACGCGCCATTCTTACAAACAGATCCTTTTTACGAGCAAAGGTTACATTTCAGGACGTATATAATGCCCCTATAAAATGTTTGTTATTATAGTAAATCACATTTGGGCCGAGTATGGATGCTTCACACACTAATATGGCGACAGAAGAGCTGCTTCATTCCATAGGGGAAAACGGTTGAAATCACACGCATATGCGCGACGAACGGTAACCTTAAACGAGAATAAATTACTCATGGCTAAGTAGCAACAGCTGCACAGGTGATCGGTCAGGTTAACTTACGCTTGCTATGGATGATCTGTAGATAGATGACTATCTTTGGCAGTGGTTAAGGATATAATAAATAAATAAATATATACGAACAAATCACACAGATTGAGCTAGCCCCAAAGTACGCTCGAGACTTGTATTATGGGAGATAAACATCCAAGACTCAAACCAATCAGGAAAATATCGGTTTCCATCATGACCTGGCCGGGGATCGAACCCGGGGCCTCCACGTCGCAGGCAGGCGTGTTGACCGCTGCGCCACGGAGGTCGACAAATAATATAATAATATACAATAATATAATATGATGATGTACGGAGATCTACCAAATGTATGGCAATCTAGAGACTGAGTGCACTCACACATGGGCGGATGAGCATGCATTTTTGTTCGTTGTAATCCTTCTGTGCCAATACGTTCAGTGGAACACGTATCACGTAATAAAGTCGGAAAACCAGGCCTAATTAAAGCTGAAATACGACACGCTTGTTAAAAATGAGAGTTAATTTCAACAACGATTTAAAATCCCTTTAATTTTATCAATTCGTGAAATAAATAAATTTGGAAATGGGCATTCAGGTAGCTCGTATGTTGAAAGGTCTTCCAATTTGGATGAAGCTTTTTGGGTCGACCTATAAAGTAGATTTGATAAGAGTTGTTATTTTTGTTTTGAGAATGTTATTTAATGCTAAGGTTTTATTTTGTTTCAAAACATGTTTAGTGTTACTAACTGATTTTTCGTGAATAACAAGTAAATGCTAATAAGTGTCACTTATATGAACCATTATTGTATGGTGTGAAATTTGCGCCCGGACGCAGGGAGGGTGATAAACATTATTTTATAGCTCATATGAGCTAAACTTGGATTTAACTTATTCTTTTCTGTGTAAAAAAGAACTAAGTCACAAAAATACGTGATTTATTTGGAGTTTAGGCCACACAGTGCAATAAAATATTCTTTATTTAGTACATAGCCATTTTAAGGACCTGAACCCAAAAGGTAAAAACATGACCCTATTACTAAGACGACAGTATATCTGTTTGTTACTAGACTGTCCGTTGTGAATCATGAAAACTAGATAGTTGACAATTTCTCTCATGACGTAATTCTGTTAATATCAGAGAATGAGAGCAGCGGTGGCCCAGTGGTATCGGCCGCGACTTGGAAGTTGTAGGTCGTACTACTAACTTTACTTTGTGTAAATTATTTCTTCACTACTACTCCCAAAACGGTGAAGGTAAACATCGTGAGGAAACCGGCATATCCTAGAGACAAAAACATTGAAGACATATGACTTCTATCAACCCGCACTGGCCCGCGTGGTGAATTACGGCCCACGTCCTCTCACTGAGAGGAGGCCTGTGTCCCATTAGTGGGAACATTATAGACTAAAGGCGTGTCACGGAGATGAATATACTGCGGTGGATGTGTGGAGTTACGCGGAAAGACCGCATCAGGAACTCCCGCATCCGTGGCAGTCTCCGTGTCCGCGACATAGCAGACAAACTACAAGAGGGTCGCCTGCGCTGGTACGGTCACGTCTTATGTACATCCGGCATGGTACGTGGGTAACAAATGTCTTGCCATTGCGCCTCCGCCGGGCCGGAACAAGCGAGGCAGGCCAAAGATGTGCTGGCTTGAGATTGTAAGAGATGACATGCGTGCCAACAATCTCACACCACTGGATGCCAGAGATAGTGCGAAATGGAGGCGTAATAGTAGGAAGGACCCTGGGCTCCAACGCGAATGCCGCGGATGCGACCGGGATTATACGCTGAGATGATGATGATGATTATAGGCTGATTTTTTTTTTTAATAATTATAAACTAGCGCTTGACCGCAATCCCGCCTGATGGTAAGCAGTGATGCGATCGTTGATGGTAAAGCGTGCTGGTTTATTAAGAACCTATTCACTCAGAAAAACTGAGCGAATAGGAAGGAAGACGGCAGTTGAGCGAGGTGATGCAATGTTAAACTCAACAACACGACCAACGATGCTGCGCCAAAGGGAGATTGATCTGAAGACCCTCCACGACCAAACTCCCAACACAACAACATTTGGCGCATCGTACCCGGCACACATCGCACTACAACTGCTCAGACCCGTCCTCCGTACGGCTTCACCAAACATCCTGCATGTATGTATCTATGTAAATAAATGTCTATGCGAGGTTTCCATACAGCAAAAGTGATTTTTTATGAATACATAGTACCAAAGTACAGAATTTCGAACTCGTGCGCAAATCCGATTCGCACTCAGCCGGTATTAAATATCATAAAAATATGTGCCTTACTAATGGCTTCAAAATTAACCTCGTACCTATCAAGAATAAAATTAATTTAACCCTCTCAAAGTACGTAAACAAAACACGCAATATTTACATTTAATGTACCCTCTACAAGGGCATAATGCACAAAAGGGTAGATTAAACTAAAGAGTACCATAATTACACTAAATGTTCGCGCGTCTAACATTTCGGTCTCGGAGTCTCGAGCTTTGCTCACTGTGTGGTAGAGAAAACAATTCTCAATTTTCCCCGCCTTCCCCTTTAAGCAAATCCGCACGAATTCCTAATCCTTATACGGTCGGAGTCCCGGAGGATAAACCGTTGATGCAAAGTTACTGGATACGATCTTGGAACAAACCTACTTTAGTGGAAGCTTTTTGAATGGAGATAAATAAAAGATTTTTCTTTTGTTTGTATGTAGTTTTTATCTAGTTCAGATATCACTTCGATCTGTACTAATATTATAAATAGGCAAAAAAATTGTTTATTTCTTTATATGTATGTAGGGGTAATCTCCGGAACTGCCGATGAGATACATACAAATCTTATTGCATTTGATATTCCAATTCTAGAGGAAAGTTATAGGTTACATAACATTACGTGCTTTGTTTGACTCGTTGGGGTAGTAACCATAAAAAGTCAGAAGGAACACTAAGGGAAAAATAGTTTTTTGAACATTTATGAAGCAATGGATAAACAAGCATGTTATGACAATATCTTTCAAAATTGTTCAGATTGAGATTAATGTTCTGATACCCAATTAGGGTGTAGTTGTCAGTATCTAAGTACTGCTTCGGGATTATTGGAACGAAAATAATAACATAATTATATTCCACCTTTTTTTGAAACTGTTAATCTGTAATTATGGCTTCTTCTTTACTGTGTACTAAGTTATAACGGTCATCAACCGCGGTAAAAGCAAAGCGGCAGAAGACTCTAACATCAAATTACTTATAATGGACATTTAATTGTTGTTTCATCTTATAACGTTCGTGTTAATCTAAACATCTCAATCACTGCATACAAGCCATCTAACAAGGCGGTACAAAAACTTACCTACTTATTACGCAAAATTATACACTGGCAACATAAACACGTGCGAAGCATTCGTTCCAAATATAAAAAGTTTTCACGCTATGTGCGCTCAAGTTCGTTAACCCTGACAGTTAGCTCCTAGACATTTCTAGAGGTCATTTATATCTTTGGATCACAGCACCATTCCCTCTGCTTTAATGTCAGCCGAGACTACGTTTAGGAGCCACTACGTTGAAACTAGCAGACCTCCTCTTAATTACCATGCCTTGCCGAAGAAATAAAAAGTTAAACCCGTCGCTAGATTTTTTTTGTGGGTCTCTTTGAAACAAAACTTCGGTGATTTTATTTTTTATTTGATGCTACACTCAATGAATTAAAGATCCATCCCTTTGCATGTTTTAGAAGAATTCTTCGCTTTGTCTAGCCGTTATTTATGATGGTGTGCGAGTGTTTACTAGAAACTATTTTACGAGTTAGTCGCTGTTGAGGTGCACCACGACCACAGCATCTCAAGACAGCTGACCAAATAAAACAAAGTTCTCTCCCGAAAAAACATTAGAGCCACCTTAATGTAGAAAAAAATAGTAGATGTTTGACATCTCTACTACTTTTTGATTCTAGAACATGTCACTTTCCTTACATTATTTTCCTTCATCGTTTTAAGAGTAATGGTGATGAATTAATAAACAGGGCCTGTCACTTATTACTCTAAGATAGATGGACTGAACACATTTGCTGCCAGTCAGACGATTAATGCGCCAAAAAGAATGACCCAATGGGTCCCTCTTATTGGCAAGCGACTTCGTAGCAGGCCCAAACCAAGGTGGCAAGATGAGCTGAACTCCTTTAACAAGAACTGATTCTTGAATAGATTTCAGAGGGGTTTAGAAAGACAGTAGAGAAACCTTTGCCCTGTAGTGGGATATCACATGCTTTTAATAATAATAAGCAGGCGATTACTGAATTTTATGAAAAAATCATCAGTGAACGAAAATGTTATGACTAGAACTTAATACAAAAGAATAAAGGTCGAATTTATTCCGAGAGCCATAATAATCCTTACTTTTATTACTGCTAATATGTAATAGAATCACGTATACATAAATAAAAAGAGTCATAAAATATTCCACAGTCGATAGCTAAGCGCCAGTATCAACTGAGGCGTGATCGGGCGATCATAAATTGCTGGTTAGGTTTGCCCCAATTCAGTTATAGAATTATTTGGTAGTTCTATTTAAAGACACACATTGGTATACGGGTGAAGATTTGCTCCGAACCATTGCGGCAGAGATACTAACACCTGTTAAAGTCCTGTCATTTCTTGTATAACCAGCGTGCTAATTGACTAACACAATATCAATCTCATCCGAATCACTTTCAAGGATCATGCTACTCCAATGTTCCATATTTGAAAAGTATATCTGCTCAATAGGGTTGTAACGAAGCTTCGCCTCCGCTTCCGTTACTGCGGAAGTTCCGTAAGAAATCGCATCTTCGCCTCCGCCTCCAACTTCGCACAATTTTATGCGGAGTTATAACGGAGGTTTATTAACGTATTTATAAAATAAATAACGCGCAAGCTGCGACGTCGAAGTCGTGGTGGCCTAGTGGTTAAAACACCAGCCTCTCAAGAATGAGTGCGCGGGTTCGATTCCAGGTCAGGCAAATAGCAATGTAACTTTTCTAAAGTTCTATGTATTGTCTAAGTATATCTTGGACACCAATGACTGAAGTTGAAGAAATACATCTTGAGGAAACTTGGATCTGAAATCGCCAACCCGCATTGAGCAAGCGTGGTGATTACGCTCAATCTTTCTCTGTATGAGAGGAGGCCTGTGCCCAGTAGTGGGACAATAAAAAAGGTTGATGATGAAGCTGCGACGTTCGACAACCGTCCGGCCGCGTTTGAGCGAAATGGTCAAGAATCAACTAGTGCGAGACGGGAATGCGGCAAATACAATTTGTTTCTCCTTAATTTTCGTTAGTAGAATGTAATATTTTTTTAATAATTGTACTACTATAAATGTAAGTATTTAAAATAAAAATGTTGTTTTGATTAACCATAAATTTAGTTTTTTTTCTATATCTACTTTCACTTTCGCCTCCATTGACCTCCGCATCCGCGGAGGTGAGACTCGTCACCTCCGCATCCGCCTGCACCTCCGTTAACAAGGTCTCCGTTACAACCCTACTGCTCAACAATGTAAATAACGCAAAGAATTTTATTATAAGGCGTCAGCTGATATTAGTGTATTATGCAACAAACCTGCATGTTTTGATTAGGACGTTTAAGCTTTAGGTAGACTTAATATTGCCATAGCTTGTAATTTTTCTTCATAGACGAAAGATTAGATATGCCTGGTCATATACAAATTGAGGTACATATAATAATTATGCTAGGTTTCAAAAATGGATGTTCCTACTTCGATTAAAAATTACCAATGATCATTATTATATTCTCGCACATATATCGTTCGGTACAAAAATGTAATACAAATAGAGCATAATAATAACATAATAGCGCATTTGCGTTTTAGGAGAAAATAACATTACAATCTTCATAACGCAATGAAATCTGTTTTGTGATTTTAGGATAAGCCCGTAAAGCTACTTAGTTTAGTGGGTCATGTGTAGGTGTTATGGAGCAAATGCGGTAATATTTCGTAGAGGAAATCTTATAAAGAATATTCAGGTAATCTGTTAGCAGCGTTCCAGTGGTAACGGCGTGTGTATAGGTCATAGGTTCGAAGGTGGCTTCTTTGTGTAAATTGTTTCATTACCACTGCTCCTCTAAACGCTAAAGTAATTTGGTATCTCCTGGAAGAAAATATTTGAAGACATGTGGCATCTACCGATCCGCACTGGGCTCATGGAGGATTACAGCCTACCAGCTCACCGAGAATCCACAAGGCATATCAGCCTACAGTATTCCTGGGAACAGGCCTGCTGGCAGTAGGAACAGTACAGAGTGCCTATGCTTACACTGCTAAGATTTAAAATTCTTGTTTCGTCAATGTCGATATAAAAAACTTAGAAAGAGTGCATTTCCATTTCCTGAATGAAGACTGGCCCAAGAGAGTTTTTTGTCGGGCATTATAATTTTTTTTCGAGAAGTTCTAAACCCAATTTGCTGGCAACAGATGAGCTGTCATCTAAATCACGCATAATAGCAGCTTCTAATTTATTCATTGATTTATTTAAATTGTTCCCAAATAATTATTCCTGAGTATCGACACATTATTTTAACTATTGTTTAAGTTACTCGTTGAAATATGGCAGCGGTACCGCGTTGATTTATATGTATCTGTAGGCGTCATACACAAATGTATGAGAATATTCATCGTACACATGATAATTAAATTTGACCTCGGGCGATAGAAAATACATCTTTTGCTTTGTATTTATGACCACATGGAACTTTACTTGACACATTGGGTAGCCCAGGTGCTAACATGTTTCCAGTTTACGTAGTAAATATTTTTAACGCCGCATAATGAGGTTGGAAATTATTCAGTAATAATTTGGTTGGGGACACATAAGAGAAAGTTTGGTGTTGTATGTAAGATACTAGTTTTTGCCCGCGGCTTAGTTTGTAAGTGATGACTGGCTTCATAATTCCGTTTTGACAAATTAGTATTAGATGTTCCCTTGCTTCAGACCTGTCTACGAATGTCGTTAAAAAGCGATAAAAGTAATAATATAAGGAAGATTTTTGAAAGAGTTGATGTTAAGATAGAGAGAGGAGAGGGATATATAAGCCAAGGTCGTCTGACACTGTGGTCAAACTGGCACAGGCGACAAGTGTCGCCACCGAGGCAGCCCTAAGAAATACTGGCACGATGATCTAAACACTTTATTGACTGATTGACCAGTAAAGGCAAATACGAATGGTATGTAGAAGATCTTTAGACAGTACAATCCCACAGTGAGCCTGTGGGACAGTATTTGTATTAAATATAAAGAAAAAAGATATTAAAGAAGTTCAAATGAGTATAAGATAGTGTAGCTTCACCGTTTCTAAGAAATAACTACCAGTAAAATAAAACATACGCATATTTCACCGATAATAAAGAGAGGATTCTCGTTTCCATTTTATCGCCGTTGACAATCTCAGGTATTAGAGGACTTGTTCCTTTTTTGTGTTTACCAAATAGTATCTTGTTTCTATGTCGGCTTTTTTTTTAATAATTATAAACTAGTGCTTGCCTGCAATCCCGCCTGATGGCAAGCAGTGATGCAATCGTTGATGGTAAAGCGCACTAGTTTATTAAGCCTATTCACTTAAAAAAACTCAGGAATAGGAAAGATGACGGTTAACACGACCAACGATGCTGCGCCAGAGGGACATTGATCTGGAGACTCTCCACGACAAACTCCCGACACAACAACATTTTGTGCAACTGCTCAGACCCGTCCTCCGTACGGCTTCACCAGACATCATGCCGGAACACGACGAATCGCTTGGCGGCAAGGCTTTACTCGACCTTAGAGGAGGTATGAGACCGATATCATCGAATGGAGTGAGCCAAATACAGAGTTTGAATACACTTCGTTCAGAAATGATTGAATTTGAAAGTAATGCTGCTTGGGACGTCTGAAAGGTTATGTGTCATTCATATCACATTATTAGCTTTCCTTTTGCTTGTCTGTGAGTTCAGTTAACCTAGCCGTTCAGCCTGACGGTTTATATACCTAAACTTAAAAGGGGAATGAGCAGAAATGTTCTATGATTAGTAATGTGATCCCACTGAAAACGCCATTCTGTTCGATGCAATGGTCGAAGTACTTATGGCGCTCAATTTAAATTTCTCATTACGAAATCAATGTCAAGTGGAATGCGTTTGACGTCCTGTGTATGATTCCTGGTTCAGGAAAAGTGGTTTTTCCGACTGAAATTTGTTAGTAATACCCCGAAGCCTGCATTTTTTCCAGGTTTCGGCATGGAAGATCCACTAACTTGCACTGAGCGTAAGTGACGGATTATCTTATAGAGAGAATTCCTGTATTCCAACGAAGAACATAATAAAAAAAAAATAAGATGATTATGCTTAGGGAAAATACTTGCAAAGCTGCCTACAGGAGCCCTAGTTCACACTCAATGTAAATATAATTTATTTGGGTAACGTATTGGACCCTCTCGTTATATGAAATTGACCTCCAAACCAATCTATTCGTCCTGATTTGCAGTAACCCTAGTTGGAATACGTACTAGTTGTACTTCGCACTGTGTCGAGAGTTAAAATAAGACAACTAGGACTTTTTTTCGTGTACATGGAAAATCCTCAAATGACCTTTCCTGCTCTGGGCGGAGGAGCAAAAGGGCGTGTCAGACTTTTGCTGACCAAAACACATCCGTGTTCCTTCACTTGCCTGTGCACCAGGGCTACGATTTCTCTTTCAACCAACCCACAACCATGACCCAGGCATTGGTCTTTGTAGACCTCGTCACTATGTGCTGACTTCTCTTTGAGGCGCGGGTGAAACACAACTCGCCGTCGACTCAGGCCTGGTCCTTACCGAGCGGCGAGCTGCTCACTGCTTATCGCCTGCAAGCCCACGCCTACGTTGGCAGGGAGTTTGATACAACTAGGGCCTAGGACAGATTTTGATAGACAAACATACACAGACAGATTGGCAGATTTTTAATGGCATGTCTGTCAAAAACTGATAATAGAGAGACTGTTGCAACGTCTGTTAATAGTGATCTTCTTAAATTGTAAGCACTTTATTATTACCTATGGAATTTAAATCCAGTGAATTCTAAATAGATTTATATAGAATTAATATTACTAGTGAATGAATGAATACTAAGTGATTTTTTTATAAATTATAAACTAACGCTTGACTGCCATCCCACCTGATGGTAAGCAGTGACGCAACCGTTGATGGTAAAGCGGACTAGTTTATTAAGAGTCTATTCACTCTAGCCTTGAAAACACTCAAATTGTAGTCCGACGGAAACACCGCCGCTGGCAAATTGTTCCAGTCCCTTGATGTAAGCGGTATAAAAGAGGAAGCGAAACGCTTCGTCCAGATCGTAGTCGTGTTAATAACCTATGGGTGGAAACTCGCCGTAGGACGGGTTGTCCGATGGTGGAAAGGAGATGGGGGAATTAAATCATGCAATTCCCTCGCACACTCACCAAAATCCATCCTATAGAATAATGATGGCTACTCTATGATTGTGATATAGGCCTTGGAGACCGTTTTGAGTTAAATCTGCGTCGCCAATCAGCCTCTTCGCACTGCTCTCTACTCAATCCAAAATAGCCAGGTGACATTTTGCAGCAGCAGCCCAAATGTGGCTGCAGTACTCCATACACGAACGGACCTGTGATGTTGTGCTGTGGTTGAAGAAGAATGTTTCATTTAATTATATTTGGCTTGTCATCGAGGTGAAGGGATAACTCGCTGATTGGCTAAGGTGCACCGGACGTATCCTGTAGTTGCGTCAAGGGAGGGTTTCCTTTCACGCAAGGGAAACTTGTTCAAGTGGAGGTTAATTGACGAGTGTCCGCCTTGGAGTCTAAATGTGGTGCTGTTCCACAAACTGAAATAGTTTAACGTTAGTACTCGCAGGATACGTTAAACTCTTAATAACGTGTCCTACGTGTCCTGTCAGTTGTACGTTACAAGAACAGATGGACACTAATGTTGGCGCCAAATAAGTGGCCGAATTCTGTGCCGAGTCCATTTAGATTACTAAAGATGCCCTAAGAACTTTGCCTAGAGTAGGACAGCGTAAGCTAATAAAAAATAACAAAAAAGCAACGGGTTGCATTCTGGGAGTGCAAAAGTGAAAACTTGAAAATGAACACTTTTGAATTATTTGGATTCATTTTATGGGAATTACTTTATATACACCAATTTTACAAGTATACGGGTGATACGGTCAAGCAGCGCAGTCACCATCGGCGGATGCGCGTAGCAGGCTGTAGTATAAATATACTACAGCCTGCTAAACTATTTCAGTTTGTGGAACAGCAACACATTTAGACTCCAAGGCGGACACTAGACAATTAACCTCCACTTGAACAGGTTTCCATTGTGTATTTACACAAGCACAATCACACAATCCCCTGCGGGTAGACACACAGTATTCCACGCGAGCGGCGAACACACACCTACAAGCCGCTCGTCACTCACTACCACCCCCCGTACCCCGCAGCCAACTGTACATAGCTGGTTGAGCTGTTAGGGGACGGGGTAAGCACGCACTGTAGCGGAGCGCCAACCAAAACCGACGCTCTGTTGCTTGTTTGACTCTTGCTGGGCCTTCTCTGAGCAACTAGAGATTCCACTCGGCAGGGGCCTGGTCGCACGGGCGTCGAAAAGCACTTCGGGCGCTCCTACAGTCACACACTACAAGGCACACCGATGACCGCCGGAGAGGAGGCACACCCCTACGACGACAGCTTTGGTGTGCAAAGTCGGCACCCTTAGGGTGCAACCCAATGACGGGTCCCCAATTTTGGGGATACAAAGGAGCCCTCAAACCGTCACCTTGCGCCCCCGACTCGGGGTCGCAGAGAAGTCCAACGAACAATCCCCTGCGCTGTTTAAGCGAGACAGCAGAAACAGGCATAAATTTGTGTTGCTCGGGAAAAAGAGAAATACCTCGAGGCGGCAATCTACACACTCTCCGTCTTACAAATTTTCGATCAGTGGCACGTGTCCGGCCGCGAGTTTAAAATTTTGTACCCATTCACAAAAAGCGCACTATGCGGCTAAAGAAGTTTTAACTTCATAAAGGTTTCAATAATATACAAATAACATTTCAAATGTCAATGTAAATCGCTTCATATTTGAAGCCACTAGACAATTCTACAAGAGAGACAAACCTTGCAAGAAGACTACTTGAAAGGTTGACCTTACCGCCTTTCCCGATCTTTTTTTGCCAAAACAGATTGGAACGTGGGAGTGGAGTTGATTGGTAGCAATCAAACATGTGCCTAAAAAGGAGGCATCTTAACTGCTAAACGTGTCTAGACTAATATTCTTAAACGTTTATATTGGAATTTAGTAATCAATATTAGACACTTGTAATTTGAAGAGGTTTTTAAGAGGAAGATGAAGTATTCAACGATAAATTAATAATTCTATTAGTAGCAAGCGTTTCACAGCACGTGCGCAAACCTTTTTGCGTGTTAAACTTAGATTTTGTGTGTTTCCAATAGCACATAGGTTAGAGGACGAGTAAAATGAAGATTTGTGAAAATATCGAACTTGAAATCGGAAAGCAATGCGAGTAAGGAGACAACTAAACCAATAATCATCGAAATCAATAATGAGACTCTAACAGGGGTATTCAAGGTTTAATATTTGCTACCAAAATATTCATAACTTTTTTCCTAGATACACTGCTCAACAAAAAAAAACAACATGTTTGATTTTTGATAGTACACCCCTAACTTTACTCAGAATCTCAGAATTTTTAATCTACGCTATATAATTTTTAACAAAGGCAGAAATATAAATATGGCAACAATTGCACTTTACCCAAAGGATAAAAAGACTATCACTAAGAGTCCATCTGGACAGTTATGAACTCGCGCTAGTTAACTGTGCACCTCGCTCTGTGACGTCATTCGGACGGTACCGTTTGTTAAAAATGAGAATTATGTTAAAAATTGTTACATTTTTTATGGTAATTAAAGGTCATTTTACTTAAGACGTTTAGTAATTAAATTGATACATATATAGACTGAAATATAATGTTGGTGCAACCAACAGGCTTCACTAACGCGTGTTAAGTACGGACCCCTAAACTACATCGTCGACGCAGCCAATTCAACATAACAATTTTGCAAGACGAGAGCGCCGACGCAGCAAAAGTGCAGGTGGACCGATGACGTCCGTTCGGCGACGATTCGCCGAAACAGCAAATTAATTTTATTCATTTTTATTATAAGAATTGTCATTCCATATTCTAGCATCGAATAGGTTTCACTTAAGTTTAATTGTAATTTCTTTCTTTTTAATTAAATTAATTATAAGTAACTTTGGTTTTTTTTCGAACCTTCGGCTGCAGTATACGTAATTGGCGCAGTCGGTAGGATTCTCGCGGGCCGGTTCGCGAGCGGTTAGAAGCATCTCACATCGATATTCGCGTTCGCGTGTCGCCCGGGCGGCTATCAAGCTCCAGTACGAGAATCCAGAATCTACGAAACTGCAACGCCGAGTGGAGAATCCAGACTTCGATTCACGGAGAAGAACCAGAGATGAATTATTATATGTAAGTACACTAGAATCTTTCTCGTGTTGCTTCCCATCTTTAAATCCTTATCACTTCCAAGATTTTTAGACCAGGGAAAATTTATTCCCGGGATCCTGCATCGAGACAGGCTCGCCGGCACGTAGTAGATAGTTATAGAGAATTAGATAGTGAATTAGATTGCGATTTAATAAGTTTATTTGAATTAAAAATGCCGTACGACCCGGATGTAATCTATAAGGCCTTACGCCTTGTACCAGAGTTTGATGGTAACCATAATGTATTGACGAGGTTCATTAATATTTGTGATCGAATCGTAACTCAGTACGCTAGCCCTGAGCCAGGTAGCGAATTAGCCAATCTATGTTTATTGAACGGGATTTTAAATAAAATCACAGGGTCTGCCGCTTCCACTATCAATGCGAACGGTATCCCGGACACTTGGGCAGGCATTAGAGCAGCTCTCATCAATAATTTTTCAGACCAGAGAGACGAAACGGCCTTATATAATGACCTCTCATTAGCTTTACAGGGTAACAAATCCCCGCAACAATTTTACGATCAATGTCAAACCCTATTTAGCACAATAATGACATATGTGACCTTACATGAGACCTTACAGACGACTATTGAGGCTAAGCGAATACTTTACAAAAAGGTAGCAATGCAGGCTTTTGTACGTGGGTTAAAGGAGCCTTTAGGATCGCGTATACGATGCATGCGTCCAGACTCCATAGAAAAAGCTCTTGAGTACGTGCAGGAAGAGTTAAACGTTATGTACCTTCAGTCACGTAACGATGGCTTAAAGGTTCACAACGCCCCCAAGGCCATGCCTTTCAATATACCATTGAATACTCAGAGTGTCCCGCGGCATCCCGTACCTAATTGGCCAGCACCTATGGCACAGCAACGTCCTCACCAACCACCAAACCAAGCTTTTAAATTTAACATGCCTAACCAGCAACAAAATCGGTTCCCTACACGAACCCAGCAGATGTTCCGTGCACAACCTACTAACTACCATCCCCAAAGTAACATGTTTAGACTACAGCCTAGAAATAACGCCCCGCCCAATAATGAACCAAAACCTATGAGTGGCGTTCAACATTTTACCCCTAGAGCATTACCCATGACATCAGGGCACGATTGGCAAAAAAGTGGTAATCCACCACCTAGCAATTACTTTAAGACACGTGAAATCAATCTTAACGAATTTATTTCGCCCGATAATGCCTATTATTCTGCCGAATATTGCTATTTGCCTGAATATACATGTTACACGGACTTTAATGACTATAATACCCCTTACGAGTATGACCACATTACTGCTATGACTTGTAACGATACGACTAATGACATGTCTAATAATCAAGTAACACAGGAGGCAGAACCACAACCAGGGCCCAGCCACGTAGGTCAATCTCCGGATTTTCGTTTAGACAAGATATCAAAAGAGCAAGGATAGATATTAATTTGCAAACCCAGAGACAATTACCGTACATAGAGATTTCCGAACCCCCTTTAAAATTCCTGATAGACACTGGTGCTAACCAATCGTTCATAAGCCCCGAGGCCATACAAAACTTCTTCTCTAACTACCAACTTAACTATGACCCTTTCGAAATAACAAATATACATGGTGTTAGCCGAAGTGACCACTCTATAACGTTGCCGAGTTTTAGTGAATTCAATGAGAAAGACGCTATCAAGTTCTTCATATACCGTTTTCACGAGTATTTTGACGGGTTAATAGGTTTAGATATATTATCTAAATGGGAAGCCAATATCAATCTGAAGGATTTCCAATTAATAACTCGAAACGCAACAAATCAGATTAAGTTATATAACTCTCGTAATGTAAATTTATATGAGGACATTATGCCCGCTAACAGCACTAAAATAATTAAAATACCTATTAATGCCCCTGACGGAGATGTATTAATGGACGAACAGATTTTCTGTAATTGTATTTTGCACGAATGCTTTACCACCGTAACTAATGGTCGTGGTTATGTAGAGATAGAAAACCCAACATCCAATGATCTTATATTTTCCCTAGATCAACCGGCCTGTGCCGATGTATTTAATATCGAATGTACTAAAACCGGGAGTACAAACTGGGTGAACGAGGTATTATCGCGATTACGTATAGATCATCTTAATGAAGAAGAAAAAGTCAATCTCTTGACATTATGTAGGCGATACGCAGATGTATTTTATATCGATGGAGAACCATTGACTTTTACAAACAAAATCAAACATAGAATTCGTACAACCGACGAGGTACCCGTGTATACCAAAAGCTATCGATATCCTTTCATTCACAGACAAGAAGTCAGAGACCAAATTGCGAAAATGTTGGAGCAGGGTATAATCAGACCTTCTGACTCTGCATGGAGCTCACCCATTTGGGTTATACCCAAGAAAATGGACGCTTCAGGTAAACAAAAGTGGCGTCTTGTGGTCGACTTTCGCAAAGTAAACGATAAGACATTAGATGACAAATACCCCCTACCCAATATTACCGACGTGTTAGACAAATTAGGAAGATGCCAATACTTCACGACTCTAGACCTAGCAAGTGGATTCTACCAGGTAGAAATGGACTCTCAGGACATACCTAAGACCGCATTCAATGTCGAACATGGTCATTTTGAATTTCTTCGAATGCCTATGGGTTTGAAGAATTCACCATCAACTTTCCAAAGAGTAATGGACAATGTACTTAGAGGTCTACAAAATAGCATCTGTCTTGTATATTTAGACGACATTATCGTGTTTAGTTCATCACTTCAGGAACACCTGGATAACCTGGAACGCGTTTTCCAAAGACTTAGGGAATCTAACTTCAAAATTCAGATGGACAAGTCAGAATTCTTGAAGCTAGAAACCGCATACCTGGGGCACATAATTAGTAGAGACGGCATTAAGCCTAACCCCGACAAAATCTCAGCCATTGAAAAGTACCCTATACCGAACACACCAAAAGAGATCAAACAGTTTTTAGGTCTTCTCGGTTATTACCGAAAATTCATACCGGACTTTGCACGCCTTACAAAGCCTCTTACTCATTGTCTCAAGAAAGGTAGCAAAGTAGTCCATAGTCCCGAATACGTTAATGCCTTTGTTAAATGCAAAACATTACTTACAAATGACCCTATCCTACAGTACCCTGATTTCACCAAAGAGTTTAACCTTACCACCGACGCTTCAAATGTCGCTATTGGAGCGGTATTATCCCAGGGACCCATAGGATCTGACAAACCGGTGTGTTACGCTTCACGTACACTCAACGAAAGTGAACTAAACTATAGCACAATCGAAAAAGAATTGTTAGCCATAGTGTGGGCTACAAAGTACTTTCGGCCCTATCTATTTGGACGGAAGTTTAAAATACTAACCGACCATAAACCATTGCAATGGATGGTTAATTTAAAAGAGCCTAACTCCCGATTGACCAGATGGCGGCTAAAACTCAGTGAATACGACTTTACTGTAGTTTATAAGAAAGGAAAGTTTAACACCAATGCTGATGCCCTATCACGCATAGAAATTCATAACAATGAGACCGATGAAATAAACTCGGTTATTGAAAACATCAAAGAGTTAAGTTCAATGATAAATAATCCCTCAGAACCATCAATCCAATCCGCTAACCCTTTGACTGACACCTTACATTCTAATAATGAACATGTTAGAAGAGAAAGCCTCAATCAATTAGACATACCAGACGATCAGACTAATTCTTCCACTGACACCGTACATACTAGTAACGAACAACCCATCTTAGAAGTTCCTCTTACAGACGAGCCTCTTAACAAATTCCACAGACAAATCCACCTTACAATAGTTGGTGATATTAAACGAAGACCTGTAGTGACTAAACCTTTTGAAGGACATACAAGAACAGCAATTCAAATTTCCGAATCAAACTTAGAATCAGATGTTATCAACGCTATTAAAGAATACGTTAACCCGAAGGTTAAAACTGCTATACTAGTAAACCCAACTTTAGCTATGTATTCAATAGTACCAATAATACAAGATAAGTTCAAAAGTTCTTCTCTTAAATTAGTATTAACTAGGATAGAATTAGAAAATGTTAAAGAATACCTGCGGCAACAGGATATAATCAAACATTATCACGATGGTAAAACCAATCACCGTGGTATAAACGAATGCTACTTAGCACTTTCGCGAAAATATTACTGGCCAAAAATGAAGGAACAGATCGCTAAATTTATTAATGAGTGCACCATCTGCGGCCAAGCCAAATACGATCGAAACCCGATCAGACCGTGCTTTAATATAGTACCACCAGCTACTAAACCACTAGAGACTATTCACATGGATCTATTCACAGTCGATTCAGAAAAATACGTCACATTTATTGATACTTTTACGAAATATGGACAAGCATATCATCTACGAGATGGCACGGCCATAAGCATAATCCAATCATTATTAAAATTTTGTACTCACCATGGGCTACCCATGACCATTATAACCGACAATGGCACAGAATTCACGAACCAATTGTTCTCTGAATTCACACGTATTCATAAAATAGTTCATCATAAAACGTTACCCCACAGTCCAAACGATAACGGTAATATAGAAAGATTTCACTCGACATTATTGGAACATATTAGAATTCTTAAATTACAACATAAAAATGAGCCAGTAGTTAATCTCATGCCATATGCTATTATAGCATATAACAGCTCTATCCATAGCTTTACCAAGTGTAGGCCTTTCGATCTATTAAATGGACATTTTGACCCACGAGATCCAATTAACGTTGACTTTACTGAACATGTCCTACAGCAATATGCGCAGAATCATAGACAACAGATGAAACAGGTGTACGATATAATTAATGAATCTTCTCTTATAAACCGGACAGCTTTAATTGAAAATAGGAATAAATCACGTGAACCCGAAATAGAATATGTCCCTCAACAGCAAGTTTTTATCAAAAACCCACTCGCCAATCGTCAGAAAGTTGCGCCACGTTACACGCAAGACACCGTTCTAGCCGATTTACCAATCCATATCTATACCTCACGGAAACGCGGCCCCGTTGCTAAAGCGCGGCTGAAAAGAGTACCTAAAAGTAACCAATTGTTACAGGAGCCTACTACTACTGATAATACCGGCGACGCATCCTCAAGACATAAGAATTGAGACTTTAGCTGACGGAACAGGACTATTACCATACAAACTAGGAGCAACCCGATTAACGACACATTACCATTCTTTTGTACAATTTATACAGCTGACTGATGTTGAAGACAAGATAGAATCAGTACAAACTCAACTCGAAACGTTTAAGACAAAACTAAGTAGTGGAGCATACACTATTTACGAATATCAAATTGATTACCTTACCAATAAACTTAACAAGGTATTGAATCGAATAAAATCCCTAGAACCAGTTAGAGTTAAAAGAGGTTTAATAGATAGCCTAGGATCAGTAATAAAAAGTGTTACAGGCAATCTAGATTATCAAGATGCCATAAAATATGATGAAACTATTAAAATCTTGCAAGACAACGACTACAAGATAACTTCTGAATTTAATAACCATATCAGTTTGTGTAAAGAATGGATGTCTCAACATAATACTGTTCTAGAACAATTAGCGTCAAACCAGGCAAAAATTAACGCATCCCTAGAACTACTCTTAGAAAGAGACGCACTCAAAGATTATAATTTAGTGAGATTTACTAAGCTCGCTCAAATATTAAGTATAATAACTAATAATGTAGAAGATATAATGATAGAGATAATTAGGATAGAAAATATTTTAGCGTTCATACATTCATCTAGTACCCATCATTCAATGATAGATATAGATGTCTTAAAATCTATGATAGATAAATTAAAATCATTATATAATCCAGATCAAATAATAAATTTAGAATTACGAGAATACTACGATTTGATTAAGCCAGGTTCATATTTTGTTGGGAAAAGAATAGTAATAGTTTACAAATTCCCTATCGCTTCCTATGATATATATGATTTATATAAGTTATCCATTTTCCCCAATGAAAATCAACTAACCCTTGTACCCCCTACTCCTTATATAGCAACAACCGAGAAATCATTCGTGTACATAGAGGCTGAATGCCCGAAGTACAACAGCATCTATCTCTGTGAAAAGAAGATAAGTCATCAAGTCCGCACCGAACCTGACTGTATCCAGGAACTAATCACCCGACAAACCCTGAAGAACACCTGCCAGTTAACTAGGATCTCATTAACTAAAGAAGCAATAGAGAAGTTGGACGACCAACACTACGTACTTTCACTACCACAACCTACAAAAGTACAATCGACCTGCGGCAGAAAAGACTTCAATACACTACAAGGAAGCTATCTCATCACTATCCCTGTAGATTGCTATATCCAGACACCAGAGTTCACCATAATTAATGACGGGAACGAGATAAAAGGTCAACCGCTGAAATTATCGAAGATACCCTACGATGAATTAAATAAGACTGAAGTTTTCGCTCACATTGGCTCCAGATCAGTAAACCTAGAAGAACTTCACAGCATCCAGAACAAAGTCTTACTGGAAAAACCTATAGAATTAGAGAAGACCCAGTCATCTGTCATGTACCATACAACGATACCCCTTTATGTCATTGTAGTATGCGCAGTTATCATTGGTATATTCATCATAAGCCGCAAAAAGAAATGTTGGAGTATAAGCTCAGAAAACAAAGAGAACCAACAAACTCTCAAGATCCACACATACGAAGAGATCAAGAATCATAAAGAGGTCCCAGCAACATTTTCCCTTAATATGACAAAATAGTTGCTGTTCTACGGATGGAGGTGTTAAGTACGGACCCCTAAACTACATCGTCGACGCAGCCAATTCAACATAACAATTTTGCAAGACGAGAGCGCCGACGCAGCAAAAGTGCAGGTGGACCGATGACGTCCGTTCGGCGACGATTCGCCGAAACAGCAAATTAATTTTATTCATTTTTATTATAAGAATTGTCATTCCATATTCTAGCATCGAATAGGTTTCACTTAAGTTTAATTGTAATTTCTTTCTTTTTAATTAAATTAATTATAAGTAACTTTGGTTTTTTTTCGAACCTTCGGCTGCAGTATACGTAATTCGCGTCGAAAATGTAAAAGATAAAAACAAATATATTAAAAAAAGTAATCAAAGCAGAAACTCCACAGAAACAGGAATAACAACAGGGGATGTAAACTTCATTTAGACAATAGGGATGTTTCCTGGGTTGATTCTATTTAGTTCGTCATTCAGATTATAGAAAAATATTGGATACGTATATTTTGTTTTATCAAATCAATAAAAATTGACAAATATAAAGGGCATCATAGATCAGGAGTGGTGACTAGTGACGTCACTGTGCGCTAAAAAGTGTAGCGTGCAGTGAAGTCACACGAGTTTTCAACGCACTGTGTCGTCTTCATTTTTTGATTATATGAAAAAAGAAAAAAAATACTTGTCTAGTATTTTTTGGAAATCTGACTGATGGACTAATTATTTTGTTTTTAGTCAAATACCCTATTGTAACAAAGATGCTAACGCTACTCAGCGCTTACGGCAAATGCGGGGCGCCGTGCGGGAAAGCGGGAGAGGGGGCGCATTCCACCGAGGTGCACAGTTAATTCGCGCGAGTTGTATAGTACTAGCTTTCCGCCCGTGGCTTCGCCCGTTTGGATTTCGGTATTTTTGTTTTCCCTCGGGAATATCATTTTTTTCGGGATAAAAACAACCCTTTTATTTAATCCAGACTTTAAACTTTACGTCTGCAAAATTTCAAAGTAATCGGTTCTGTAGTTACGGCGTGAAAGCAGAACAAACAAACAAGCACACAAACAAACTTATTTTCCGATTTATAATATTAGTAAGGTATAATTTTGACAAATTATGTATTTATGTTGCCGTTATATGAACAAATAGGTGGCAGGACAGGCAACTAAAAAAAAGCTAAGATCCCCAACCCCCTTAAATATTTATTTTATTTTTTTACTCATTAAACTTGCATCATCATCATCATCATCAACCTTTTTATCGTCCCACTGCTGGGCACAGGTCTCCTCTCACACAGAGAAGGATTGAGCGTAATCACCACGCTTGCTCAATGCGGGTTGGCGATTTCAGACTTAAAGTCCAGGTTTCCTCAAGATGTTTTCCTTCACCTTCAGTCAATGGTGTCTAAGATATACTTAGAAAATACATATAACTTTAGAAAAGTTACATTGGTACTTGCCTGACCTGGAATCGAACCCGCGCACTCATACTTGAGGGGCATAAACTTGCATAATAGAATAATAATAAAATATGAAATTTTGCGTTTTTCCTCGATATCAATAAGTACAACAGGTAAAGGCTTCATGATTAACAGATGATTTATTTATTTCTATTGCTGCTTTAAAAGCAGATACAAAAAAAATAATAAGGGAAGTTCCCATATAACAGACATGATTGTTATAGATAATTGTACGGAACCCTTCACACGTGAGTGTGCCTTATACTATACACTGCTGGGCACTGTAGGCCTAGTATGAGTTTTCATTACGAAACTCGTTCGACGATATCGAGCGCGTTTGACTCAGCGATTGGCCCGCTTCAAGGTCGTAAGAACTCTCAACCAATGAGAGCGCCAAACGCGCTCGATACCAACGATCGAGTTTCGTATTGAAAACTCATACTAGGCCTACAGGTCTCCTCTCATATAGAGAAGGATTGAGCGTAATCACCACGCTTGCTCAATGCGGGTTGGCGATTTCAGACTTAAAGTCCAGGTTTCCTCAAGATGTTTTCCTTCACCTTCAGTCATTGATGTCCAAGATATATTTAGAAAGTACATATAACTTACACACATATACACGTGGCTGGTTTTAATTAAGTAAATGACTAATAATGTATTAACAATAGTTAAAAATAAGTATTAATGGTTAATGTATTAATAATCTATCACATTGAACAGTGACCCATTGTTATTAATAAATAACAGTAGGTAACCGTTCAATGCGATGGATTATTACGCTCAAAGGTTACCGAGAAAACTCTATTTTTAGCCTAGTGAGTACAATTTAAGTCAACTCGTGGATCTTTTAAAGCCAATTGCAGCTATAACGGCTTTTATAGGGTTGAAATATTGCAATGGTGCATAACGAAGAAAAAGTAAAAGTCATTCGACTGGCAATTCTATTGGAGAGCTGAATTTTTTAAAGCTTTGTGGTTTTTTTTCAACCATTGCCTGCGGTTTTTTGTGTGGCGACAGTACCTACCTAAAATATTTTCTGTTATCTCTGCATATTAAGAAGGTTCATATAGAACTATTTCCCGTGGTTTCGGCAAGAATTAATATCGCGTAGTGAATATCGCCCGAACCTAAACGGTGTCGGTAACGCGGTACGGCCGCTGCATAGCGTCATGAGCTAGAGATATACTCGTAGCTAGTAAATTTGTACTATCGATAATTACGATTGCAGATCAACGGGAATTTGGTATAATTATTTATATACTTATAAACATGGCTTTTTGTCGCAAAATAAATAGATATAGCTAAAATTATTTTATACATAAAGTCGTACAACTTGTGATACCTGTAAGTGTCACAGTTAAATAGTTTTTAAAATTACGTGTTTCAGATAGAAACACGTAAAAATAAAATACATGTATTTCTTATTGATCTACAATCCAAAGATTATAATATTTCACAAGATCCATGCAGTATTTGTTTTTATTCTAGGTTTAGTACTTTTTTATTCTTATTGTTTTAATCTCCTGTAAAAATGTTTTTTTTTTTTTTAATAATAAGTGAACATAAATTAGCAATATTCGCAAAATTAAATCATTTAGTAAATTAGCTTCTACAAGCCTATAACTTCAGAGTGCATACGAGCGACGTGCAAGAAATTGCAAATCAATAAACAGTATATCGACTTACAATCACTAGCGTTGGTGTAAAATACAGGAGAATATCCTAATACTGGGCAAAATTAAATAAAAAAATGTTCTAGTGCATGATTACGTGGTTAATAGGGCTAATAGCAACGCAAGGGGCGTGAAGTGCGTCTATCAATGATTGGTCAAGATTTGTCAATGTACGCGTGGAACAGTGTACTTATTTATATGCGCATGTGGGTGTACATTTTTTTGGCTACATCGGGCCTCGAACTAATTGCGCTCTGTAACCGATCTGATGATGTCAAAAACATAAGGGTTTTTGACATCTATGGGGTAAATATTCAAGTAAATAAAATTGCGTCGTTTGCTTGTTAGCCTATTCCCAGCTATGTTGGCGGCAGCGCCGAGTCTGACCGGATGCAGCTGAAAAGTACTTTTTGCAGCTAAAAATTGTAAAATAAAGTAAAAAATAACTAATTTCGGAAGTCGGTGGCAAAAACGAATTTACAAAAATCAAAGACAACATGATCATGTATTTTCTTTTTTGCCACCGACTTCCGAAATTTTCTATTACTAGCGAGCATCTGCGACTTAGTTTGCGTGGAGTTAGTTATTTGAACATTTTGTTTTAACCCTAAAATAGACAGAATACATTTAAAATTTTTGTAATGCTCCGTTCCTATTGTTCGCAGCGTGATGTTATAACGCAAAAAGAATTTTTCAAATCAGACCAGCAGTACCTGAGATTAGTGTGTTCAAAGAAACAAACATACTCTTCAGCTCTATGTATTTTATTTATTATTAGAGCGTTATATTAATATGTACGAATTTAGAATTTCTCAAATTAGTTGGACCACACCCGACGTTTTACGCGACAAGATTGTCACATAAATTATAATGAAATGTTTTGACTTTATGCTGATGATATTCTAGCCGTTATTGGTCTTAAATGACGTATAAATACGTTTGCGCAGTCCATATACAAGGAACGTCTAAAGAGTTTTAATATTTCATTGATGTGTTCCCGGATACAAAGCTATTAGTAGCCGGCAGTATATCTTACAAATTAGTAGTCTATGACAAACTAAAATTAATGGATGCTCCAGTCATTTTTAGCTGGTCTCTTTACTCTAATGATGAAGCAGATGTCAGTGTTGATTGAATATGTGACGCGGGGTTTAAGTTTATAGTCTTTTTGGAGATGGGTATGAATCGTTGTACATTTGATAACCATTAAAACTGAACTATATTATCTGAATCATTTCAATCTAAGAAAAAACCTAATTTCCATCGGTATTATAGGGCTTTCTTAAAATATAAAATTTAAATAAAAATGGAAATCATTACTGAAATGACAGACTTCTGAAAGAAAAAGCTAAAATTCTATTGAAAAGCGAAATCATGTCTACAAGATATATATAAAATAAGGCTTCTTTTTGCATTGGAATATGAATGTAAAATTCTGGTTCAGGTACTTTAAAACAAGTAAAATAGAAAACTCAATGTTATTTTACAGTAACTAGAATTTAAAACCGTACGTACAAAATCCAGCTCTGTTACAATGTTATGAAAAAAGTATTGGTTCCGCGGCGCTGTATTTTCAAATCAAATACCAATATAACAAAACTTTTGTGATCAAAACAAGTCGGCGATGCAAATAACTGGCGCAGAAACGCTATGGAACCCATTAAACTGTATCCGTACCGATACACTTGGGGCTGCGAACTTTGATTAAATTTTCATAACATGAAGCTTAAGCAATGCGGACTCATTGTAAATTATAGCGTCATCCTTAATATTTAATGAAGGAGACCCGTGTTAACATGTGTTACGTGCCGATCGCGCTTTACAGATGTACATTTGTTATGCAACTGAATAATTAATGTTAAGTCTAATGACTGTTTTGATTTAGGAGCCTTCCTTTGTAAGATTATGAATTTTAAAGCGAATGAAGTGCCATTCTATCACGAAAATAGTCTAAACGTTCCTTCAGTTTTAATGTGAACATCACTGTCACGTCAATTGTAATTCTGTCACAAACATGAAACATGCGGATCGAAAAGTTACGACAAGAAGAGACGTTAAGCTCATACATAAACCTAACTGAAATGTTATGATTAGTCCAGCGCAGCTAAAGAACGACTTTACGCGACTTAACAAAATGTCTCGCATTCCCCCAGGACCAAGACCGGCTATAACTCATCCAACTATCGCCGTCAAGCCGCCGAGAAAGCTATATATCAAGTTTGATAGTCAATTATTGGCACTCGGTTCTGGTAACCGCCGTCTCTGGGTTATCTAAACCATATACCCCCGCTTGGGATAGGCCTTTAATAATATGCTATTCATAAGCGGACTACTACGCAAATAAAGGTCGGAACATACACTTGGGGCGTTTTGATTCATAGTCTAATTTGATAATGCCCGTGTGGTGTAAATTTAATACGGCTCCAGTTCAGTTGGTACTCGACTCAATTAATATTTGGAAGGTTTAGAATTGTAATTTTGTGTATATAATTTGTGTAAAATGTTTGACTAATATTTCGCTTTGTTGTAGAATGGTTCTATTTAATATTGACATTCTATTCAGAAGAGGTATACACTAGAGAAATGAAATAAGATAATGAAACATTTCTTTGAAATAGTTGAGATTTTAAAATTAATGAGCAATTAAACAATATTTACTACATTAAAATTGGCCAGTGTAACGTACTCATTAAACTGGCCAATTTTAACGATCAGTGCAAAATTTTGAAGATATTTTGCGAACACTTTTATTTTAATGGCGTAAATTAAAGCGCTTACGGGATTTACTATCGGAAGGATGGTAAAGTGTCATCCAAATTAATGTTAGGAAACTCGAAATGAACTCACTATAACGGCGGTCTCTCTGCGGAGCTATTTTCTGCACTCCAAAATTTATCATGGCCGCCGACACTGTTCAAATTCTTCACCAACTTTCAGATTGAATTAACACTTAAAAGTGCACGAAATCACGACATTTTCAGTGAAATTAACAGTACCAGAGATCTATTGTATTACTGAACGTGCCCTAAACATTCCTTGAAACGATACAAATTTAGAACACGACACCGTTTACAATCCGAGGCGAAGTTTTAACATTTTGACAACAAATTCTACTCGAGAGTATGTTGTAAGCTGGTTGTAAATGCATAAATAGAAGTTCCAAAATAGATTTGTTAACGAATAAATAGGAATGCTTCGAACTACCAAATATTTTTTCGGGGGCAACAGTGCATGTGATTAAGGGATGGCATATTATCTGATGCTTTTTGTCCTCGATTGTCCTCGTTCTGCGGTCTGTGGTTGACGTTTCATCAACAACCAATAATAGATCTTATTACTTTCTGATTACGATTTATGTTTGCGATGGAATGCCATCTGTTATAAATGTATTGAGTTACGCAAACCCACCGTTGGACGAAAGCTGATCTTTGCCGGTGACATCTCTAGTGCGTAAAGGATTATCGAATGACAACGTACATTTTTTTCCATACTTGTGTATTTAGACGATATTCAAAGGGATCCGATGCTTATACTAGGACGCTATTAAATTGCGCATGCTTCTTTTGTCATACCATATGGCATTTTCCAGCAGATGGCTCCTTTGTTAGGCCTACATGTTTAAGTAAGCTAATATCTTTACGAATTAAGAAATTCAAAGTGATTTCAAATGACATTGGATGTACTTCAAAGGAATGTACTCGTATTAGTTTGTTGAAGGGACCTTTTTTTTGATTATTGTTTGATTCTAGTTTTTTTTTTTTGGCTTAAGGTTGACATGTTCAAAACTAAATTTGTAGATTTGCTGTTTATTCTCATATCAAATATAATTTATTATTTTATTATGATAGAATTCAGGAATGAAAATGAGAGAAACAACAAAATTCACTAGTAATAAATTAGGTGATGCAACACATCATAATTTATTACGATAAGATGATGGTATGTTATTTTTTTTTTTTCTAAAAAATGTCCCAATTGTTGACAGTTAGGAATCTAATTTAGAAAAACATACAAATCAAATGAATTTATCCTTGCAATCATTTTGATCAATTGCTAAAGGCTCAGGAATCTTATTCCAATGGCATTTAATGGAAAAGAATCCACTGCTAGACATTCATCTTCCATTGAGAATACTTTTACGCTCGTCCTTTTCTAATTTTCTATTTTCATAGTATTTTATCTTGTTCTACATATTTCATGGTCGTGTTCTATTAACCAGTCAAAATCTTTTCATAAATTTGTTTCAAAACTGGCGTGAACGATCGATTTACTATTGGTTATTTATTACTATGAAGTAAGTACTTCAATCATTTCAGTTTATACTACTTACTTATATAGGGCAAGTTTATATTAAACATGATAGCTGTTTAAAATATTACTGCTTTCTTAAATATATGTCAATGTCATCGTAAACAGAAAAAAACTCCTACTTTATTACAATATAACTCATTTTGTTTCGTTCTAAAATTAACTAAAACTCGTTAGTTAAATCAGCATAGGAGCCTTCAGAGTGAACTAAACTCATGACAGTTTGAAAATTCCGTTCTTCAATTAAAACAAATGTTGAAGCCTGAACCCTCTACCCCAACGACATTTAAAATTACATTTCCAACACAAAATCTAACATGAATTTATACAACGAACTGTTTACATAGCCTCCATTTGCGTGGTAGAAGCACCATCCCTTAATACATATAATGTTCGGTCGTATTTATGTCTAATAGTACCACAAACAGATTAAACCTTCGTCCCTCTTAACTTTAGTAAATACTGGTGGTTCCGTAATTTCCATTTCAACATACAAACGTATGGGACTTGAATTTTCAGCGCAGATAGTACTGAGTATCCCCTTTTAACGATAAAGTAAGTTAATTACAAAACTAATTCCATTACGGTGGCGGTGTCCGGTGCTGGTCCCGAAATATTGGATTAAATTATTATTATACACACGTTTATTGTTTAGTTTAAACTTTAAAGTTCCGGACGTGTATTGACGCCCTTGTTCGTCGCACAGGGTTCTACATAAAATATTATTATGGAGAAAATCTGATAACATCATTTAATTTGCATAGGAACTCTTCGTATATTAATTTTTTACTGAATATTTCTGTGCTAAGGTTGTTGTTCTGCTCTGTAAGCGAGTACGAGATAAAAAAAAAATCTAAAACTAATCTAGTCTCGTTTACTAGATTCGTTTTAGATTTTTTGTGTATACCCACGGGTCCTGTAGTGGATGTCTATATTATTTATAAACAATTAATAACCGGAAAGACTGCAATTTACAAAAAAATATCATTTTCACAACAATTATTAGTAGAACATAGATTCAATCTAATTATGCAAAACAGGATGTAAATGTGTTTTGAAAACCTATTAAAGTGAACACTAGATTTTAAATCACCTCCTTATACGATTTAAAATTAAGGAGATTCAAACAAATATCAACAATTGTGACCCTCCACAAAAGGTAAGTCCACATAAACTTGTCATAAAGACTTCTACGTATCATAAATTTGCTCGGCACATTGGCCACAGTAGCAAACAAGTTTTCCCATTACTTCTAACGTGAGTAGCGACACCAGATTTCGTTGACGCAAGGAGACTGATATTGCTTCAGAAAAGGGAGTTTTACTCGGTACCTACAATCAATAAAGTATCCCTAAATAAGTGACAAAAATACCAGAATCAATAAGTTTTGGATCAGTAACTGATTGTAAAAATGAGCAAAATTTCTGGAAGTACTAAAGATTTTTGCCGAGTCACACTAAAGTTAGAATAAGGAACTAAAGCCAATGGCAAAGGTCACGGACAAAATTTGCCATGCGTTCTCCTTTCTAATCCACAGAAATGGAAATATATTTCTATTCTATTCTGTTTACAGATATCTACGCAAAAGTAGATATAGGAACGACAGATGTCTAGAGAGAAATTCTGACATACAAAACAATATATAAATCCAAAACGTCTGACATTCCCTAAACTGACCCATCTACTGGCTTTGATAAGGGTGCGAACGACAAAAATAACTGATGTTGATTTCGTTTTGATTCGTCCGCAAACAGATAATAGGATTTTCATGAGTCGACGACTAGATGCCGTTAGTAGTTGCAAGAGAAATATAAGTTGGCGTCGTGGGGTGGAAAATATTAGAATTTATCGCTGTGTGTATGCTCATAATGGGAAGAGAATAGTCTGACGAGTCAAAGGGCGAAATGCTACTTATAGTGTATGATGATGGCAATGATGGGTAATGTAGGAAGGTTGTGTGGATAACGGGGATGTGTTTGTGTCACGCCTATACCTACAAGTAAACATTGAGCATCTTTGTATAAATTTTCGATATGGCAGTTTCTTATAATAGAAAGTGTGAAAGAGTTTTTTGAAGCTTTTAAGAGAATGTATCTTAAGAAATTCGTTTCGATGTACATAATTTTACGATTGATAAGCTACATATAATTATATGAATGCAAATGCTATTCAAGTTATATATTTTTTTAGGTTTTGGTAACCATTCCAGCTGTGAAATTCCTCAGCCGAAATGATTTATGTGTAATGTTCATTGTTTGTTCTACTTAAGAATCGTAAAGTAATTTGAGTGAATCATTAGTTCCATTAGTATATTGGAAACTTGCTTTGAAATTGTGTGTAGATATCGGTGGATCACCTAAATCAGATAAACGGTTTTCCATTATCCCTCAAGCGAACAGTATGTCACTGTTAATGCAGTATTGCTATTATATACTTCAGTCCAATTGCAGGTTGTTATTGCTAGATATGTACTTCTGTGGTTAAGGATTATCGGATTATACTATGTACCAAATGCCATAGTTTATTGGTCGTGGCATCTAATGGCAGTCGTTACGGGTTGTTGGAACCCTCAAAGTCCAACAATTGGTCTAACTGTAATGCTTCGATATCGCCATCAGGTTGTGAAGGTCAGACGGCAGTCGCTTCACGGAAAATATCGAAAATTAGCAGTTAGACTGGTAAAGAGGACCCCAGACTCCAAAGCTGAAAAAAGCTTCGGATGCGACTGGGATTAACGCTAAGTGGACGATGATGTTGACGATGAAAATGTCATAGATTGCACGTGTTGCATAGCACGTTGCAGATTCAGCTACACCATAGGTCGTCAACGTGTAGTTATGCAGCAGTAAAAGATCCAGAGGTAATTATGTATCCTAATTTCTTCCCTTTCCCGATTTGCAGCAGTTGGAAAGTAAAAATGGAGGCTTCTAAAAAATTCTTAAAGTGGACAGGGGCAAAATAAGATTGAGAACCTATGAACTACACGATTTTAGAAATAATAAGGATCCTACCACAGAACTTAAACACTTGGTCAACGTGTATCTAATATCAGGTTACTGTTATGTGATATTTTATGTCATAATAATAATATATGTCGTTTTGAATAGTTGTTTAGTCTAAATAACTGATAAACACAGCTTTGTGGTACCTTGTAAGGTAAATGTCTATCAAACGACAAATAAAAATCTCTATTACATTCGAGTAAATGCTTCTCTATCAGAGTTCTTTGTAGGTAATAAATGCAAAATGTAAATTGTAATTTAAGTAAGACACATTTCACGCTTCGTTATTGTTTCTCAAACAAACATTACATCATTTTGGTCTGCGGTTACTTACTAAAGCAATATATATAGCAAAATTAATGTCTATCATTAGTCAGTTGGCTTCTTTATTACCCACATACATTATCATCATATTTCTTTCTTTCTATAACACATATTATGTCCGATAAATTCGACATCCCCAACTTTCTTTTTCCCTTTTTTTTTTTGCTCAACTTGAGAGTCAAATTGAATTAGTTAAGGAAAGAAGTTTTAAAATAATTCCTATCTACTTTTAAGACAAGTTTTTCGTCGTTTTTTCTTTAAGTGGACTTTTTGCCTTGCAAACAAGACATTATTTTATTGAATAACTTCGAGGGGCTAAAAGGTGTAATTTATGTAATGCCTTCATAACTTCCAGGATGGGATAACGTCTTTTAGTTTTTCTTTGTTAACGTTTACTATTTTTTAAAGTACTAAGGTTGTTGTATGTTGTAATGAGTACCTATAACTTATAACTCAATATTTTATCAAATCAATTAATTTTTTTTTAACATCATACTTACTGGCTGTCTGCTATATTTATCAGTTCTTCCTTGGAAATATTTGTAATTTAGGTTATGTTATTGAAAACCTGAACTTAAATTGAGTAAATAATTCTGTGTTAATTTTAGTAGTTGAGTAAGTACTCGAACGTGTTCATGAATGTACGGAACTTCAGCGGCGAAGTATAGGTACTACATAGATATATATGCGGAGCGTAGAACTCGGGGTACCATTTACCCGCACTAAACTTTGCTAGAGTGACTTTCAATTTTCAATATGTTTGCATATTGCTGGAGTGTTCGGAACCTACTTCCATTTTAACATGCCTGCCAATGAGTACTTTAGACTTGGCAAGTATATACATATATGCAACTGTGTTAGAACTTTGTAGTCACTTGAACATTCTATATATTTAGTTATTTCATAATTATATCTACTGTTTGGTATGAGTCATTGTACTGAACAAATAAAAACCAAAAATTGATGTTTTGAATACTTAAGGTAACACAATAAATGAAACAAAAGGAAATAAAATTTTAAAAATGTGTATTTCTTGTTTTCGTATTTTTTATATCATAATTGTTTTGCATATTTACAGTTTTATATACAAAATAATAATATTTACAGACTCTTTATTTTGACAATGATTGTTATAAAAAAAAAACTATAATAATAAATGCATCTGTACATAGCTATAAGTTTTAAACTTTGGCATTATATAATATTTAAGCAATCCGAATATTATTTATAGTCACTGAAATATTTATAACAAATAGGTTTCAATATTTACATCGGATTTTCCGTAATCTATAAATTACTATCGCAGAAATCAGGAAATTATTCCGTAACAACTTAAAATAAAACTAGCGGCCTACTCTATACAAAAAAAAAATGCAAGTCGTGTCAGGATTCATAATTCTTATGCTATACAATAAATATAATGTGGAACAACCTAAGATTAATTATCACCATTTTATTGGACTAATACGCTTAAGCGTTGCAAGTAAAGTCAGTGTCTGTTTACCTGCGTTGTAGCATACGCTACGCCCAAAGCTGCGCTTGCGGCGGCATGCGGTGGGGGTGCACGTCGCGCGTGTGCACGCTGGTCGGCAGGGCCAGCCCGTCACCGAGCAGGGGGGGGAGCTTCCCCGGCGGCGGCGGAGGGGGCGGCGCCGGCGCCCGTCCGGCCCCCACCGGAGACACCGAAGCGTAAATATTCACTGTTGACCGGTGATACTGACACTTCCGTAAGTCCGGCATCGCGAACCTCAACTTTTGCCAAAATTGTCTGTCACCCCACTCTATACAGGTGTTCGCTTTCAAACACAACCTGAGCTCTGGATCGATGTCACGATTCGGTAGCTCGCCTAGCAATATTATTATCAGTCTTCTTCGTCTCTCTTTCAGTACTTCGTGGAGTGCCGTTTTAAATTCGAAACGACACCATTCGTTGTTGATGAAATTTTTTGACAGGACTATTATCGTCCTTTTAGATGACTCTACGGCCTCTATAATTGTATCCGCCACGTATGCTGAAGCGTTAAAGTCCCGGTAATGAAGACAGAGCCGGAAACTTGGGTCAGTGGATTCTAGGCCGGGCGCTAACATTTGAGCGACAAATGCCTCGTCTTTCACGCTATAACTTATGTAGGCGTCAAACAGGCGATCTTTGTCGGCTTCATCGTCGAAAGCTGTACTTTTGTAGCACATTCTGAATCCGCAGTGGTAGTAAATCCAGACTCTAAGCTCACGCCGCCAATAAAATACGCCGCATATTAATGCCGAGCTAGTAATGAACACGCATAGAGATATTAGCAGCAGAGGCAGATAATCATTGATTACTTGGTTCTCGATTATTGACGAGCTTCCTCCCACATGGCTCGTACATATTGTTGAATTAAAATCAGCCATCAGCGGACCCACAGCGTTTGTTACGTTATCAAATATACAAGTGATCTTAAGAGCATCTTCCACTTTTCCTAGGTTATTTTTGAACCAAGTGCGAAATTTATGCATGTACTGACAATCGCACGACCAAAGGTTGCGCGACAGACTTATCTCTACCAAATATGGATTCATCGTGAACTGCCACACCGCGAAGCCGTAAATGTTATTTCCTTCCAAGCGCAACACTTCTAAATGCCTCAACTCTATGAAGGTTCGATTATCGATATAGTGTATTTTATTGTCTTGTAGATGCAATTCGCGCAAATTCTCCAGAGGCGACAGTTCAAAACCTAACAACTCTTTTATATTGTTCTTTTCTAAATGCAATGTGGTTAAGCGTTTTAGTCCACTAAACGTATTATTATACAGAGCGTCAATGTTCGAATTATTAGCGTACAATATTTTTAAATTCTTACGTCCGATAAAAGCATGACTTGTTAAACCACCAAAGTTATTACCGTCTAAATATAGTTCAGTAGCGTCCATAGGTATACTACTGGGTATTTCTGCGTACCCAGCAGCAGAACAGTCCACAATATTTGCTGACCACGGTTGGTCATGATAACACGTACAGTTCGATGGGCACGTCATTTCACAATCACAGGCGTCAAAATCACAACAATGACACAACGTAAAACAGTGAGTTTTATATGTACACAAAAACTGAGATGATTCGGCTTCAATAAGCGGAATATAAGTCCTTTCACGATTGTATAATAATTTACAATATATGCTCTCCAAGTCCATGACACGTGGATGTTGTCTAAGATGGTCCAATTTATTTATACGTTGTAGCCACTCCATAGTACAGTCGCACTGAAACGGGTTTCCACCTATATAAAATTCTGGCAGCGGCCGTCCCGGATCGACTGGAGTTAGACGAAGAGCATTGAGATCCATACTAGTTATTTGATTTGCATACAAATCGACTCTCGTTAAATTGGTTTTTCCAACAAAAGTTTGAGCTTCAACTTGTGTAATTTGATTATCATTCAGGAACAGCAGCTCTACACTACTGGGAATTGAGAAAGCCGAGATTTTTGTCATTTTGTTGAAACTTGCGTCTAGTGTTTGCAAGCGCAATTCTTTATCCATGCGGTAGTTGTTTCCCAATTCCTTTATATTATTACTATGTAGATCCAACCACTGAAGTCCCGAAGGTATAACAGTGTAATCAAACCATTCTATTTGGTTGTCTGATACATTTAGCCATAATAGAGATGGAATATTAACAAACAGGCCTTGGATTTCTGTGAGTTGATTAGCGTCTAACCTTATAGCTTGTAGAGTTGATAACGTTTCGAATGCATTCATATCGATGTGCTTCAATTTATTACGTGCCAGATTTAAAATTTGTAGGGACGGTAAATCTGTAAACACATCTTTACTTATGTTTTCAATCTTATTTCCAATAAGACGAAGACCATATACGTTATGCAAACCGACGAAGCCGGGTTCCTCTAGTGATGTTATCTGATTTTCTCCTAGATCAAGAGTCCTTAGTAAACGCATATTTCTTAGCGCTATAGGTACTTTTTTTAAACGATTCCCATTTAAATTTAAATCCTGTAGCGAGGATGTATTTCTAAAAGCTTCTGGATGGAGTTCTTCGAGGTGGTTATTGTCTATGGATAGTAGAGACAACACGTACAGACCATTTAGTGCGTAGGCATCGATATGGGATATCTTGTTGTATGATAGTATCAGCGTGTGTAGATTATTCATTGGTGCAAATGTGTCAGCAGCTATGCTCTCCAACATATTATGCTGAACGTTAAGAATTTGTAACGTGTACAAATCTTTGAAAATCTTGGGATCCAGCTTAGTCAATCGGTTGTTAGATAAGTTTAACAGCACCATTCTTATAAGACCGGTGAAAGTATTTTCATTAATCCAAGCACTTGTTAAATGATTATTAGATAAATCCAACGCCAACAGCTGATCTAGGTTGGCGAACAGGCTTGGTGAAAGCACACTTATAGAATTGTTTTGTAAGTATATTTCTTTGATGACCGGTCTGCTATCTTTGAATAGATCTTGCGGAAGAGCGACTATTTTGTTGTTTGAAAGATCAATTATCTGCAGCTGTTTCAATCCAGATAAGGCTTTGTCAGCAACCATTGAAATTTCGTTGTCGTGAATGTGCAGTTCTTTGAGTCTACGAAGAGCCATAAATCCGTTTTCTGGCATTAGCACGAAATGATTGCTTGAAGCGTCTAGTACTTCAATATCTAATGAGCAGGTTGCATGCGACATAGAAGGTGCTGAGGGAGCTGGGCCATCCTGTTCACTAATTAGTGCCTGATGCATTGCTCGCTCTCTGAATCCCAAATCACTCACATCTTGAAGACGGTTTGAAGACACATTCAAATACACTAAATTAGTTAACGGGCAGAACAAGTTTTCGGGAAACGACCAGATGTTATTAAAACTGAGATCCAACTTTTCCAACTGTCGAACAGCCGTAAAGCTTTCTGATGCTATCTCTAAACTCATTGCGGCCCACTCTGTGTTTTTGGTTCGAATCGTTAAATTTCGGAGGTCTCTCAAGCCGGAAAGTACGCCAGGCGGCCATCTTCCAATTTTACAGTTATCTAAAACAAGTTCACGTAGTTTTACTAGATGTGCGAAACTTCGATCATCAAGGGAGCTTTTATACATCATTTCTTCATTACACTCTATTCTTAATGAAGTGGTATGTTCTGAAGGAATAACACTGAAGTTAGTTGTGTCGAATTCACTGTTTATTGTGCGTAGTTTACATGTGAGGGAAACTTCATGTGCATCATTGGGGCCTCTCAGCCACCACTGACAGTCATCAGGTGCTTCATATTTAAGTGGCAGAGAGCTCTGGTCAGCCACATTCAGGCCGATGACGAACCAAAACAGGATTTGGCAAAGACGATTTCTTGAAAACGTTTTCGTTTGAGCCATCATTGGGAAAATCAAATATCAAGGAAGAAAGAAAACAAGACACGATAGGCTCAGTGTCATGTTTTTTCCGTCGGCGTTCGCGTATTGCGTCCCCTTGCCGGATGTGTAGTATCCATCAATTTATGAACACTATTTCGGCTTCAATTTAACAAATAGTCGTTGTTGAGATAGCTCATGATGCGTCAATATCAATTCACAATCCGGTAATTTAGCGTCCTTCGAAACGTAAACAAAATTTTCACATAAACTGTCCACATCAGTTTAGAAACGTCCAATATTCACTGCAGTTATACTCGATGACTTTTGAATACACTTTAACTGGTTGTATTCAGTATAGTCCGTAACTCAATGTCGTATCGCGTAAGTGATAAGCGTGTTTTCACTGTAACGTAAGTCCGTTCAGAGCGTCGTGTGGCGCGACCGTACCCAGACGCTGCTACCAGTCGACTGAATTTTGGTAGAGCCATTGCAGTCGAGTCGTGTATACGCTCGGGAGAGGGGTGCGGAGCGGGCGAGATGAGCCGAGTGGTGGCGAGTGTACACGACGACTTATTACAATAAATTATTTTTTCGGAGCTTTAAGCGATCGACTGTGCGTCTCCGAAACCGCAAACTTTGAATGAATACAAGCATCAGCTGCTTTCAAAACTTATACTGGATTTTATACATACCTACTGTGAATTGTTACTGGGCCCCAAGATTCTGATATTCTAAACGGTTTATTCTCTTAGGTACTACTTGTAAGTTTTAATTAATTTGATTGAAAAATATTGCCATTAATATCTGCTGTGGCCTTAAAAATGCTAAATAAATCTGCACCTTTTTGCTCAAAATACCGGCCACTGTGAGATATTCGGTGCGTTAACAACCGAAACCTTCTAAGTTATGGAATAATTCGCGTGCCTTAACGCGATCGATTTAATACCCTATTAAGACTTCCCAGAAATTATGAGATACCTACTTGAGGAAGCCTGGTTTTAGGATGTTGTGGTTTATAATGTGCCATTATTGATTAATTACCTTGTTTAAGAATCTATGAGTCATAATTATAAGGCTTTAGGTATTAGGTTTTACGTTCGCAGTGGAAGTGAAAAAGTAACGTCTTCTTATACGTTAAAACATTTAACTTTTGTATCAGCCCACCTATGACAAAAACTGGAACGTTATATAATTTAATAGGATTTCGAAGATGCTTATAACCTTTTTTAATTCCATTGTAAATATAAAACTCCAATTCGCTTCTCAAAGAAATTGAAATTAACTTACCGCAATAAGAATAGAAACTAAAAATCTAACAAAAGCCACCGAAAACGTTTTCAAGGTACACGTAATCAGGATTAAAAGTAACCCTTTTATGAAATGCTAAAATTAAAAAGCAATGGCATAAAGGTATTAAAAGCTTAAGGTAACAAAATTCTTTAACAAAAGAGGTTTTCTGTTAACGCTTGGCAGACCACACTGGCTGTCAGACGACGGAAGATATCATTTTAATCCTTTTAGTTAAGTTGACTATGAAAAGACAGATGCCTTGCGCGGCATCCGTGTTTTTCTTTTGTCACTTAGCTGACTCCTAATGGATGACGTGAGATAAATTAATAGTTTGTGATTAATTTTGATAGCGGATGGCTTATACTTTTCAATTTTTTTTTTTAATTTTAGTGTTGATGTTGTTATGTTTTGGTGCTATATGAACTGATATGATGGTTGACCCGATGGGTCAATATCAAAAGTCGTTTTTCAAATTGGAATGAAAAGCAGTAGATTTTGAACGGCCAAATTTCATGAGACGGCTCTCAAGGCGCCCACCCTTTCCAGTGCTTTAGCTGGGGAGAAGAAAAAGTTAATTGTTCTCCAGTGGTTGTTCGTTAAATTACAAGAACTTGATGATGGGGTTAAATATAAACGATGATTAAAATAAAGTAACGTTGATATCTGAATTGAAATCACTATAAGAAAAATCAACCAATTTCCATATTGCAATGCATAAATAAAACCGAATACCGAAAAGTCAAGATACAATAAATTATCACTTCTCCGTAATGCTATTTCACTACCTATCTTATAATGAGTAACATGACACTTATAGGACAGATCTTACATAAATGACTTTAGAACTGATTTGCCTAAGCTACTAAACCCGCAAGCGGAGAGGCATGGCGTTATATAGTTTAATTAAATGCAAAAAAAAACATGAGTCACCACGGGTTTACGCACAAAAACAGTATGGCGAATACTGGCACATGGTTCCCGACTTAGAATAACCGACTCAATTCCCTCCATAGAGACCTAAGGGGGAGATGTCGTGTGTACTGATAACATCATAATGCGGTTAGGGTTGGTGGTATTGCAAGGACATCAGACCGATTGTCCGCCTTCCTAGATATTTTTCCCGATAGGCACGTTGAAATTGCATCACTGGTATTGCCTATTTCTAAATGTTTGAAAACCAAACGTAAGTAAAGGCGTTTTGTTCGTGACATAATACCTAGACTTCTTTAGTAAAAAGCATTCGTCATTACCATCTCCACTAAGCCTTGTGTAGTTCTTGACCTTGCAACTAACTACTTATGTTTACATTTAGCATGTTTATGTAAGACATTGTATTGTACTTACAAAGGATACTTGTAAAGTGTTTATCAAAGGCACTTTGCATGTACACTTTTGAATCATAAGCGTTTCGTCAAGAAACGTCTTACAAATCTTGTTTATTATTAAATCACTTTACAGCTTCTTAACGTCGTAAGTAATAATTAACGAATACATTTGAAAACAATAGCTCTGTAAGCCAACACTTTACGATCTCTGCGTATATTCATAAAAATGTTCGTGCGTTTGTCCGTGGCTGTCAAAACAGGAATATAATTCATCACGATCAGAGACAAAAGCTCATACGTAGCGATGACGTAATTACCGCATATATCTAAAAAAACACATGTTAACGTTTCGTTATTTCAAAAAACATCTATCAAGGAGACGCCGAAGCGTGTTAAAGTTATTACTCCCGAAGTGTTTCACATCACAATCTGTCAGCTGAAGGAATGAATAATGATGAATCGTTTTCGCTTATATTCGCCGTAAGGGTATCTCCTTACCCACGGTAGGTATTTATGTTTTTTGATGAATGCGCACGTCGGTATACGATAAAAATTGTTTGTGCCGATCAATTTTACGATCGGCCGAACGGCCGAGTGTCTATTTTTCTTATAAATAGGCAAGCGATTTTTTGTTTACCTGTATCTCATCCCTATTCCACGGACGAGAACTGTTATTTAGACGGAGAGGCTATCAGTTTTATTGTGAGGTCATTGTTGTTCCTTTTGGTATTATTTTGCCCTACAAAAGAGTTTTAAACAAAAAATAAATAGGTTCTTGAATATTAAAGAAACCTGAGAGTCAATCTCTCGTTATTTTAAGAACCTTCATAGTCTGATCTCAGCCTCAATCTTTCAAAAGTTTCCCTGCGTTTTTGACAAAGTTTTGACACTGATTGTCGTTGAGATTGCCGACTACATTTTTAATGATTACGAAAACTGGCCTTCTGATGTAAATTGGAAAATCTGTCTAGCTGCCGGCTCGACATAGTCTTCTCCAATTTTCTATCACTGGGAAACACGTTTATGCTATCAAAATCACAACTGAAAAATCACTATCCCGTTTAGCAAAAGCGTTCCCAAATCCTTCAGAGCTTCCTTTTATGAGAGGTGACTCTAAAAAAGGATTCCAATAGTGTATGTACTGTCCACACAGTACATACACTATACAACCACCGTCTAGTCACCGTCTAGTTTGTCTTGTCACCTCTTTCTAAAAAAAAACACGCAAGCGGTGAAGCTTCAAAATTGTCGAGAGTTTTATAATTATAAAGAACATAATAATTTTCTCCATTTACTTCTAAAATCCTAAAGTCTGAAAACTTCTGGAAACCTAAAGCGTAATTTCTCGTACACTCACATATCAAGTTTAACCAAAGTTTAATTTCCGTAATAATATGTCATAGCAGCTCCAACAGAAAATAAAATAGGAGATCAAGAGCGAGTTTGAAAACAAAGATACGGTACATTTCTGTGTTTCAAGATTGTGTACGATTTGTTGGAAACTTTATATCATTTAAATGCTTTATATTATAAATCCGATAACATTTGGAACATAAATTTTGTTATCAGAAGACTCTGTAAGGATAAGATAAAGGGCGGAGTTATTTAGGCTGTAGGTACTTAGGATTTGCAAGGCACGAAATAAAATGTCTGCTTTGAACTGAAAACCTTTTTGTGGTTTAGGACGTAACATGACAGAACATTTTATTATTATATTTTGATAAGAATATCTTCTTTTTAAAATATCTATAGCTTCTAAGATATATACAGTATGTTAAGAAAACCCTGTCCGACCCATAAGGATAATAAAGGTTAGTTAAACACATGACCAAATATAATACAAAATTTTACGTAATCATCATAGTATCAACACAAATGAATTTTGGAATAAATCTTTTGTTCCCGCGAATTAATTCCAACTTCCCCGAAATTTGGTAATTTTTAAAAAAGTGACAACACCGGTATTATTATGAGCGAATAGCGATGCGACCATGTGCCGCGTCCCCGCCGCCCGTGGAATGGTGCTTACGCACATTTATTAAGTTACCTCTTTTTGCGAAATAATATTTATTTTTTTAGGGGGATTTTTTTAAGTTTAGCCCGGTTTTGTATCCATTAGTTGAATCAGTTATCGATACCTAACAACACCTTCACGGGTCGGACAGGGTTTTCTTAACATACTGTATATACAAAATAAAGCGAAGCGCGTGCCATCTAATCTCTTCACCAACCGGGGTAGGCAAAGTAGACGACAGCAGGTCAAGCTACCCTAAATTGTCAAATAATCCCAATCAATTTTGAGCCTTAATACTTTAGAGATAAAGTTAAACATCTAATGAAGAAATCTGACAGATAGTAGTAGCTTAATGTGCTGTTATTTGTACCTTTGTGCCAAAAGTCTAAGTAAATAATTAAAAGCCTTAATAAAGAAGCTCTGTGTGCTGCTGGGGAGCTTGTTCCGCCACTTCTTCGCAGCGAAAGCACTATGAAGTAGCGAAGGGGGGCGTTCTTGGGGGGACTGTCTTATGTATGTATATTGACGTTCAGAAAGTGCCAATTCTAAGCCTAATTTGAATAAATGACTTTCGATTTTGATTTTGAATCTGTAACGGTGTCTATGTGAAAAACGCGAAGGTAAAAGCAGCAAACTTTTTTTAAAATTAATGAATAAAATTAATGTTTTTTTCTGGATTATGTAAGAGACAATACGCATCTTGTATGCTTAAATTTTCTTAGGTCATTGATGAACTAACGCAAAAAAGCAGCGAATAATAAATTGATCTAAACAACATCAAATAAAACACGCCTTATATTTTTCATATCTTAAGTTTGACAACCTCTCTAACCAATAGGAATTGTATTATCCCGTAACAGGATTGCCGAAGTCATATAGGCAGTGGCTCCATATAAAATAATGGTAGGTATTGAGCTGGAACTGGAAACCGACCGTAATATGTTACGGTCCTCGAGTCGATTCTCGTATCAAACAAAGTGTTTGTCTAAATAGGTTTATCTATGAGAAATTTCTCACTAGCTGCCCGGAGTCTTTACTACCTACTACGATAACTAGCGGCATGAGGCGTTTCCAACAGGCATACCTGTATTCCTGTTTGGTGGTTCCTAAAACTACAGGGCTAACAGGCGTTAGTAAATTTGTCTATATTTTTAGGAGTAGTTTATTTCATTCCAAAATACCCTGACATTATCACAATCCCTTGTCAAAAACTCTGAACCAAAATTCAAGTGCCTTGTTAGAGCACTTGAGATTTCAACAGCATGTTTCGACACACCGCGAAAAAAACAGCACATAAAAATTTCAAGGAAATGTTTATTTACCGTGGATACGTAAAACAAAATGTGTAAAATATTCACCCCGTGTGTTTTGCACCCAGATAGCGGTACAAATACGATAACGCGCTCTCCTTGTTAGCATAGAAATTGCGTTTGTACGACTTGCTCAGGTATTTATAAGTATTTATACTATTATAGTTGTTAATATTATTTCAGCCTCATGACCATTACCATTACCACGAAGGCTGTCATAATGCGCCATTATAAACGCGGCCGCTGCGCATAGAGGCGCGGGTTCGATCCCCGCGCAGTGCAAATATTTGTATGCATGAATATGAATATTTGCACTGGTTTGGTCGTGCCTCGGAAAGCACGTTAAGCCGTTGGTCCCGGTTGCCATACGAACATCTAGTGGCAGTCGTTACGGGTTGTTGGAGCCCTCAAAAGCCCAACAATTGGTCTAGCTGCAATGCTTGGATATCGCCTTCGGGTTGTGGAGGTCAGAGGAAAATGTCGAAGTTTCGCCAAAATCAGCAGTTAGACTGGTAAAGCGGACCCCAGACTCCAGAGATGGAAAAAAGGATTCGGATGCGACGGGGATTAACGCTGAGATGATGAGTTGTTAATATTATTTCGTCTTGATTTCTTTTTGTGTTGGTGACCAACACTGTAACACAAATAACAATGTATTTAAATCATAAGACACAGTCCATATTACAGTTGTCGCAAAGAGATCGCAGAGTGATACGGCTGGACAGTGGACATTATATATTTTGTAGTATTTGTATATGTATATTTTTGTGGTGTGTATGTAATATATATATATATATATATATTAATAAGTTTGTTCACATTTTCGTTGCAAGAAAAGATTATGCTGATTCTCAGTCAAACATGAGCTAATGAAATATGATATGAAAATGCGCATAAACTGCAAATACCGAGGATTTGTTATGGTGAAATGTTCACAAGATAGGACATTGACACCTTATTTAATTTCCATGACTGAAAATGTGATAGATTACAGGTTATATATAGGTGGTTACTACAATATAGGTATTAGGGCTAAGTCATCAATGTGATTATATAAAAAAATATAAAATCCATAACATCCGCCTATTTCATGGGGCTTTAGAAAAGCAGGAAACAATTTTTCACCAAATATACTGAATCGAAAAAACTTAATCCCGATTTGCTTCGGATCAAAACATTCTCAACGGTAGCTAAAATGTTCCATAAATTCCAACATACAAAGGAAAACTTATGCAGTGTTAAAAAGTGACAAAATAAACTTCCTGAAGGAAGCTTGGGAGGTGCGAAATATTTCCGTCTTAACATTTTTTTATTTGACCTCAGTGTTGACAGTCACGGCTACCAACAATACTACATCGGCTATAATACACAATGACCCAAACCCGGGAAGGGTAAACATACCCATTGAATAAGAAAAACCGTATTTTATCAAACGGACACCGTACGAAATCAAAATATATGAAACTTGACAAAGCGCTTGAATCACTAAATTAAAATCCTTGAAATCTAATCAAAGCAATTAACAACGCTTCTTTCTTGCCACGGGCTATTTACGTCTCTTACTTCCTTGTATAATTTCGTATGCTGTGTCCTTTTCGTGGGATTGCTTTTTTGGGTTTATAAGGCTGATATGTGACAGAGGATGTCTTGCAATATTTCACGTGCCGGGATCTAAAGCGCACCCACACGCTCAGGTAGCAAACATTATCACTATAAGCGGTGTTCCTAACTAAAAAAAGGATCTTTTTTAAACAAGCAGAGAGTGGAGTCGTACACTGGTAATTTTTTTGTTATGTACTATTTCTTTTTCCTTTGAACTTAAAGAAGGAAAATCAATTATAACATTAATATTATATGGGCAAAATAGGTGGTTTCGTCAAAGAAAACTATACTCAAATTTTGTAAACATGATCACTACAAATTAAATGCTTAATGTAAACATAGCATTTAACAACAGCAGGTTGAGATATGTTTAAGTAAGTTCTATGTGTCATAAAACAATTTTAAATAGAACAACCGTTTCTATGCATTTCTTATTCTCAATTCCCGACGAAACTATGAGGGGATAAAAAAAACTTCGAACTGCGAATAAAAAATGACTAACAAAAATATTAATCTCGAAAAAAGATAAAGAGCTCTGTGTTCGGACGATCTTTTCGGCGATACGCCATCTTTTGTGCCAATTATGAGGCAGATTTTGATCTTTTTTGTTCCCTTTTTAAAAATGTCAAAGGTGGGTGGGAATTTGTGGACAAGTCTAGTAACAAGGTGTCTTTTATGCAATGGCAACCAAAGATGCAGTTCATTATTTTTCTTTTGTAGTTATTCAAATGAAGGCACGTTTTCTTAAATTGAATCATTCTGTAAGAGACAATTAATTGTCATTGCAAAATAAAATACAGTTTAAAAAACTAAAAGAACAAGCTTTTAAAGAAACTAAAAAATCTAAAACAATTTTAAAATTTAATTTATGACAATAGTATATAAACGATACTAGTATAAATGAGAAAAAAGCGTGAGGCGCTTTGTGCCATAATTTTTGTATATTAAGCGCCTCGGGTTTTTTTTTTTAACTTTAACTTTTTAGTTTGATATTCTTTAAAAGCATGTTTTTTTTAGATTTTTAAACTATATTTATTTTCAACTTTTTAGTTTGATATTCTTTTTTAAAATAATATACGGATAACATGAACGCATCACTTAAGCGCTTAAGTGGTGCTCATTTGTTTTTACCAAACTTTTCTTGATCTCCAACAGACAGCAAAGCAAATAAATACAAATAGCAAGTGCTGAAATTCGTAATGATGCGTTACCCAAGTAACTAAATCTAAACTAAAACTAAATATAAACTAAATACTTTACCTGCTCAAATTAATATATTGTAAGGTTGAATTTTTTTTATAAAATTTGATTCCCTAGCTCGCTTTCAAATAATCAATTCTATTCTAGTTGTTGATACTTATATTCCAACATATCAAAATCTAAGGCTCTGTTTGTCTCAAACATTAAACCATGCACGACTCAGAAATTAACATTCCTACTTATCATAGAGAAACGAGTTACCGACGCTATCTGTTACCATCTGTGATAACTATTTGGAGTGGCAGCGTCACAAAGAAATGGTAAAGTTTTTCAGAATCACTTACAGTTAGATGTACGAATAAAATCTTAGTATTTGCCGGAATAAAAGATTTTTTTTTTCGTAGAACCCACGATCGCTGAATCCGAACGCTGACGTCACTGAAGACGCGCGCCTTCGACCGGCCAACGAACATATTGAAAACGGAGGGACATTTTACAGTAATGAGCCGCTAACTCGTAGTCCAAAGAGTTAGAGACGGACAAACAAACAAGCAAGCAAACATACAAGTGAAGTAATTAACTGTCGTCGTAACCGTGTTTGCAAATGTAGAATTAACTTTAGAGTTTACAGTAAAAACTCTAAAGTTAAACCAGTAAAATAAAAATCAGATTAAAAGTATGGAGTATAATTTAATCGATTGTTCAATATGACGAGTCAGGTCTCGAGATTTCCAAAGTCTTAAAAGCTCACCTTGCAAATATTATAGATCAAATAGTCGTAATTAATTTTTTGGCCTCACAGTTGGCGCAATGATTAAGCTATTGTCTGCTGCGCTGCGTTTCGCAGGTTCGAGTCCCGTATGGAACAAATATTTGTATGACCTACGAGTAATTTTTCCGGGTCTGGCTGTATGTGAGTTTATTTGTTTGTAAACGCATCCACGAAATTCCTAGTGCGGGGCAACATCTTTTTTTTAATATTGATAAATGAAAACATTGTCAATAATTATGTTACGCAGATGTGACCATCATAGCGTGAATAAGCGCGTGCAAAATTATTATTTCGCTCTCGCTCAAATTCGATTATTCTAGCACAAGTTTATGTAGATGTGCTTTTCAATAATATATTAAATTAAAAACTCGTTACTTGATAGGTACTTAACTTTTCATCAAGGGGCGATGCCCCCTACTTTAAAACATATTCTTCGCAAAATGTTCTAGAACAAGTATTCAGTTTTATGCAAATCCTCTGATATTCTGAGAGCTCTGATATTCAGAAAATTTGTATCGACACGCGTTCAGAATAATTTAAAAGCATTTCGCTTAAAGAGTAAAACCGATATTTTTACTGCTTTTTATTCTAAGTGCCTTAAAATTAAAATAAACAAATTATTTGAAGGTGACTATCGTAACCAGTTGCTGTAAAAAAATTCAGTCCATAGAGTAATAGATTTTTGAAAGTATTCTTTTAGTTAGGTACTGTGTACATATGTATCATGCTATGCGTTGCTCATAATATTAGTAACGGATCACTGCTTTTTCTTTTCTAAGCAGTTCTCTTATTTTCTTAATGGGAAATTCCGGAAATTTTGTGTATTTCGTTTAGCCACAAAAATGTAATTGGAATTTATGGCGGCCTAATGGTTACACCAGCGACTTACTCGCGTATCTATCGAAGGAATGTGTCCTCTACTAACCCACACTGGACTCGCGATGCCCACTCCTACTCACACAGTGGAGACCTATGTCCCAGCAGTGGGAAAATTGCAGGGTTAATTAATATATATAAATTAGATTGTCATTAATTACTATTCGACGGGTATCATGTCGACAAGGCGCGAAGGTTTGAATCCCAATTAGTAAACTTTGATTAACCTCGGCATTAAACTATTATTAACTATATAATTCTAATCCAGCAGCAGATTCGTTTGTGAATACTAATAATTTGAATTCAATCACATTAAGAAGCGTTTGAAAACCATAAAATAAGAGTGACGTCGTTGATTGAATTTTATTTAAAAATACAAGTCTAATTTAACATAATAAGACATGACTGGGATTCAAATAAATGAGTTACTGACTGACTGACTGACGTGACTGGTTAATTTTGAATATTGGGATCTGTTTTATTGTAGCAGTATCTATTGACCGTTTTTTTTTTTAATAATTATAAACTAGCGCTTGACCGCAATCCCGCCTGATGGTAAGCAGTGATGCGATCGTTGATGGTAAAGCACGCTAGTTCATTAAGAGCCTATTCACTCAGAAAAACTGAGCGAATAGGAAGAAAGACGGCAGTTGAGCGAGGTGATGCAATGTTAAACCCAACAACCCGACCAACGATGCTGCGCCAAAAGGGAGATTGATCTGAAGACCCTCCACGACCAAACTCCTAACACAACAACATTAGGTGCATCGTACCCGGCACACATCGCAACACAACTGCTCAGAACCGTCCTCCGTACGGGTTACTAAAAAGTTAAATTACTCTACTTTTTTTTTAAGTCGATTAATCGGTCGGTATTCTGATAAACTATGGTTTTTATTAAGAGCGGGTAACACCGACTGGATTTGCGTTTGACATAGCGATCGACCGTTGGCGCTGGGCATTCTTGGCTCAAGCTTCAATCGAGTGGGTTGGTCATACTCAAGCCCAGTGGCTCTTATCTGTTTTAATCTGAGATTATCATTGTAATCCCTTTATATTAAAGTGATCTAAGTGTCTGTTTTCTCGAAATACCGCTCACGATGGACGCTCATGCGGACGAGAAGACAACTCAACTATCCGGAACCTTTGGCCCTGCTTTCCTGACGGTTTTTCCCCCGTCATATATATACAATATGTTAAGAAAACTCTATCCGACCCGTGAAGGTGTTGTTAGGTATCGATAACTGATTCTACTAATGGATACAAAACCGGGCTAAACTTAAAAAAAAAATCCCCCTAAAAAAATAAATATTATTTCGCAAAATGAGGTAACTTAATAAATGTGCGTTGACCACCCTTCGCCTGCCGCCCGCGGGGGGCGGGCGGCAGGACACGCGGCACGTGGTCGCATCGCTATTCGCTCATAATAATACCGGTGTTGTCACTTTTTAAAAATTACCAAATTTCGGGGAAAATGGAATTAATTCGCGGGAAAAAAAGATTATTTCAAAATTCATTTGTATTGGTACTATGATGAATACGTAAAATTTTATATTATATTTGGTCATGTGCTTACCCAACCTTTATTATCCTTATGGGTCGGACAGGGTTTTCTTAACATACTGTATATATAAAGAACAAAATATAGGTATTTATAATTTTATTAGAGCAACCTATTCATAAATCATAATAAAGCAAAGTTTGTAGGTAACTATGACTAACTTAATGTGGTCACTATTTATATGCATATTTAATTTTATCTTCGTTTTTTGTACATTGATACAAAATCGCATAAACGACACATAAATTAACACTATTTTATTATTTTTTGGAGAAAACTTGGAAATCGGTTTGTGTTTAGGTATCGTATATACATATCATTTTAAAAGAATAATTAATTTAAAGCCTAGTTCATACTAAGGTCTTATAAAAAAATTCAATTCTATCCGCTATGAATTAAAAATTCAGTGCGACAAAAAATATATCTACGGGACAACGCGCCAGAATGAACCTGGGCTAAGTCTGTGATAGAATTTAATTTTCATTATAATATTTAAGTCTATATTCTGACAGACAGGCTTTTCTTTAGAATAATTATTCATTGCACAAAATCCATTATAAAATAGAAAATCATTTGCCAATAATTAAAACTTTTTCATACATTCCATCATAAGTGTTCAGAAACTTATCAATCTTTCAGATCGAATAATTAAAACTCTCTGAGTTGTGATATATTGCTAATGACTCCAAGGACCTATAAATCTCAATTAATTCATGAACATAAAAGCTTCAACTTTCAGAAAGCCTTATGCAGTCACTCCACTTTACACGTGCCCTCAGATACAAAAGGGTTATTTTGATAAACGTAGCTGATTTTAGTACTTTAATGCAAAAAAGCCTTAACGTCAGTAATGTAGTGGAATATGAAAATTCGGATAAACCCTCCCAAATTCGGAAATTATATACCCAGTTGCAGCAAGCGTAACTTTTACGGTTCTAACTTTGAAAAATACACGCAAACTTCCACCGAAATAAGCGACCGTTAACAAGTATTAGTTTTTTACTCTTTATCACAGGTAGGTACGGCAAACGCCCAAATCTCCTGTGACATCCCAAGGGCTACATTGCTATGAACTGTCTGAGTGCGGCGCCAGTGCATGTGCGTGTGCGTGAATGACGACACGGTTGGTGAAGTGGCTGATATACAGGAGTAATTCCTAATGTGGGGCAACTTTTTTTTTTAACTAATGAGTGAAGTGTTATGTCTCAAAATTCCATAGACACTAATGATCTGTCGCCGTACCACGTGAAATAATATTATATTTCTGTTGTTTTTAGTGGCGATCTATTCTTACATTACTGATATTCGTGTAAATGTATTATGCGCTGTTTGCGAATGTGTTATGAATGTTGTCGCTGCGTCTCGCTAAAAAATGAAAAAAATATAGTCACCCTCGCCTCAATATTAATATTTGCCTGCATTATGATCCAATAATAACAACCAAATGACAACGCTTATTTCGATTAAGTAAGTAATTCTCAACTCATGTCTACATCACAAAAAACTAAATTCTTTATTTAGTTTCCTTCATACTTTCTAACTTTACGAAATGTATGAACAAAGCGACCAAGATAAGGAATAACCTATTTCTTTCTCATTACTTCCAATCGAGTAAAAACTCTATAGAAAAAGTCTATGTATTGCATGAGACTTGAACTCATGGCTAACTGATTCAACCATCTATCCGCACGCGCTTAACCGCTAGGTCATCTTGACTAATATAATTAGGTTCAAATTATGAACTACTTGCTGAAGAGTCACTTGTTGAAGACAATGATATATGTATGTGCTCATTTTCTTGAAACTAGAGGGACGTCTGTCAAATTAAACGTCAAGCTTTGACTTTATGAGATTGGCTATGGACTTTTGGTCGACAATGTACAAACTAGTTACATAACATTTTTATTGAATTTGCGACAAAGGCATTTTTCAATTGCAGTTCCCTTTGCTTTTGTCTATCTTGCGTGCGACGGCCGCTATGGAATTTCATTTAGTGCACGGTTGCCCTAACCTCATGCGGCTTCAGGCATCCTACTACGTGAATATAAAGACCGGTACGCAATATTGCAGTTAAGTATTCATTGCGGCTTTTTGACCTCTAATCCTTACTTTAAACATGAAGATTATAGAGCCAGAGCAATGTACGGCGATTAGTGTTTTCGGGACTAAATTTTCTCGTTTCGTGGTAGCTCTATTTACTCGGCGCCGTCAGTACAGCGCCATGAAGGCAAATTTTATTATACCATACTCAGTGGGACACAAGACAGGCTTAACGCGATATATAGAATATCTCTTAATAGTATAACGATTTATCGGAATCTATTGAATCGTTAGTTTTTCTCTGTATAAATTTTACAGACACTTGTGTCTACATATTTTAACCAGTAGATTCTTTAGTTTTCGTTTTTTTTACTTACTTTCTCCGTTAAAGACGCATTACACAAAATTTTGTCTTAAAAAGGTTAAAATGTGCATTCTCCTCATAACTCATAACTAGCCTAGAACGTTCCCACTGGTGAGACAAAATCCATCACTCTGTGAGAGAGACTGGATCATAATCCACCATTTGTAGACACAGAGTTGGTTCGTAAATATCTTCGAATTTTATCAGTTATAGGTTATACCGGTTTCCTCAAGATTCCTTCCTCTGCCGTTCTTAAACTTATAAATTGAAAGAATTTGACGACAATCTTTTAAATAAATGTGACTTGCTACAAGATAACATGGACAGATATAAAATCTTTCCAATTAATAGAATACTTCAGTGAGCTTTAGGTGAGGACCCCATGAAATATAAAACATGTAGGTAAGTGCCCAATTAACCCATTCCTCCCCACTGTCCTATTTTTAGGACACTATATTCAACATTTTTTTTTTCTATGTTAGGGTTATTATTTTTATTGGTTTTGATGAAATTCGTATTTTCACACTATTTTCCCAATAAAATATATTTTTTTCGCTCTTAAAAAAGTTATCGTATTTATAATATACATATTTTTAAATTGAGGAAATTCGTCAGCTTAAAAAGAGTATTATGATTTGATTATAAAAAACCGAAAATAAAAAGTTATCAGCTTCAAAGTCCATCAAATAGATTTTTAGATCTCTACTGAATCTATTATAATTAAAAACTAAAACAAAATATTATTTGGAAGCTTGTGATACTAATTCAAAAAAAGGCGTACTATAAATATGACACTGGGAACATGTCTTTACAAGTAGCCGTGAAAGCGTGTTCGATCCTGTTACGCTCGCTATAAGTTCAAACGTGTCTATTGTTTTGTTTCTTGCAAGTGTTTCGTAAACTTTACTTTAGTCGATAAGTCTTCGTCAAGCACAACACATCTCGTAATATAAAAAATTGTGATTTTTTTATAAGATTGAGGAAAGCAAAGGAGGTAAGCAAAAATATTAGATTTTGTTTCTTATCAAGTGGTTAACGATATATTTGTTTAGTTTGGGATGGTATATGTATATATATATTTATATATATATATAATATAATTTTTATACTTACTATATATGTATAATTATTGTTTATAGATCATGGATGCAGTGAGAAGAAAATATAAAAAAGCATTGATGGTGTCTGAAATCACCGAGTATCTTCAAGATATTGAAGATTGTAGTGACGAGGAGTTCAATGACTTGGAAGTTGCGATATTGCCCCCGGATGAAGTGGATGAAATGACTGATATAGAAGAAGGTAATGACGACGATATGGGAGTTCTGCCAGTGTCAGATGTGGCTGGTCAAGTGGAATTTTCATGTACAATTGATAACGTCGAGGAAGATCTTCCTACTCAAACCACATCTCGGACCAACAAGACAGTCATTTGGCGTAAGTGTGAACCTGTATATTCTGAAATTCAGCCGGAATCTAATACTGCTAAACAATGTTTAGAAAATATGATTACGGAATTGGAAGGAAAATCTGCGGTAGAAATATTTGTTATGTGACCAGATTCTAGAATATATAGTGCATGAAACAGTAACCTATGCCAAAAATTATAAAAATGATTTGAACTTCAATCTTACCGTGAATGAGCTAAAAGTATTCATAGGAATTTTGTTTTTCTCTTCGTATCTCCACTTGCCTCAAAGCAAACTATATTGGTGCAGAGATGATGATGTACACATTCCATTTGTTGAACGAGCGATGTCTCGGAATCGTTTTGATAAAATTAAATCATATTTACTTTTCAATGACAATTCAAGAATTGATAATAGTGACAAAGCTTTCAAAATTCGCCCATTTATCGATAAAGCTAATAAATCATTCCAAAAGTTTGGTGTTTTTGAATCCAACTTAGCTGTTGATGAAATGATCGTCAAATACTTTGGTCACCATGGTATCAAACAGTTTATAAAAGGTAAACCAGTAAGATTTGGATACAAGCTTTGGGCACTGTGTGGAGTAAGCGGATATTGTTATAACTTTTCGCTTTATATAGGAAAGGATCCTCAAATATCTTGTAATACTGGTGATGGCTTGGGTTCAAGAGTGGTAAAAAAGTTGCTTACAGTATGTACTGATCCTAGTGCACATGTAGTCTACTTCGATAACTTCTTCAGCAGTATGCAATTGTTGATTGACTTGAAATCTGAAGGGTTCAGAGCTACAGGGACAGTCAGAGACAATAGGACTAAGAAATGTCCAATCATGACCAAACAAGAAATGAAGAAGCAAGAACGTGGTTATTCCGATCATCGTTTCGATAAAAATAATGAAATATTATGCGTGAAATGGCATGATAACAATGTAGTATGTCTCTTAACTAATTTTGATACTGTTGAACCTTTTGTAAAAACTAATAGGTACTCAAAGGTAGAAAAGGCCAAAGTTGCTGTGAATCAGCCAAAGCTTATTCATAATTATAATAAAAACATGGGAGGAGTGGATAAACATGATTGGCTTATTTCTAAGTATCCAATCCGCTTTAGAGGTAAAAAATGGTATTGGCCTCTAGTAATCCGTGTTTTGGACATGACTCTAGTCAATGCATGGATTATTTATAACCAGGTAAATAAAGATGAGACCATACCTCTGCTTGATTTCAGAAGAAGGGTATGTTTTTCTTGGATGAAAAAATCGGAAGGCAAAGTAAATAAGCTTACATCAGGTACTTCAGAAGTTCTTTTACAACCTATAAGATTTGACAACTATGGTCACTATATGACCAAGAGGGACAAACAAAGACGTTGCCAAGGACAAGGCTGTAAAAAAAAGCCTTTAACATTTTGTTCTAAATGTGAAAAAACACTCTGCAGTGATTGTTTCATACCTTATCATACAAAATAAGCTTTTATTACATTATTTCTGATACTGTTACTGGTCCTATTTTTAAATAAAGCTGATTTCCATATAATTCTTATCTTTACTTTTTCCTGACCATATGTTCCCACTGTCCTATTTATAGGACATGCTGAGTCAGCGAAACCGTTTTTTTTTAATTTATTTTTTTGCCATATTATTTTTTCTTAACATATTAAGAGCCCTAATACAAGATTTCATCAAAAAAATCCAATATTTTCAATGCTTGGGAAGTAATGGGTTAATACCTAATCTTATCAGTGTCTTTAAAGAGAAATTTTATAACTTTTAGTTATCAAAGAAATGAAAACGCTATAAAGAAATTTTTAATTAGTAGCTTCCAGTGACACATTTTTGAGAATTTCAAATCGGATAAAGGTGACCAAGATTTCCTATTCAAGAATCCTTGGGCGAAGTTGGAACAAATCAAATAAAATTCCGATCCAAAGTCTGAAAGGAGATTTCGACAACCGTTAACACAAAGTTATTTAACGTTACTTTTGTTACAAATAAACTCGTTAAAATTACAAAAGGTAAAGTAAACAGGTAAAGTACCGAACCAATCTTCCGAAACAGAGATAATCTCAGTTAAGATAAAAGACAATACTGAGGGCCGACAAAGATTGAATTAGCATTACAAGATTACAAAGACATTTCAATGGCTAAAGAGCTTAAATAAAAACCATTTTTTTGCAACAATACTATGAATTCATGCGTATGATGACGAAGAAAGAACAATTTATTTTCAACAAATTCACAAAGTATGCATTTGTAAAAGGTATCTTAAATATTTTTTATAAGCAGATTATTATATAGATATTTAGATTGCTCCCACATTTAGTATATAAGCCTCCTTTTTCAGTGAGTGAGGTCGTAATCCATCACGCAGACCTAGTCTAGATTGGTAGACGTCTCATGTACTAGAGATTTTTTGATCTAAGGAATATAACTTTCCATACAGTTATATACAATGCTGTATTGTTTAAAATCACTTCGTAAATAACCATTTTTTAGTAAAGAATAAAAATGGTTATGCTGGGTTATCCCTAAGAGATAAACATGTACCATCGCGGACTTTTTTGTTGAACTTTTTAAGGTGAACAATACTGTAGTACATTATTTTGGTCTATCTCGTAGGGTTCAGCCAGCGTTTGCAATATAAGCGCAAAAAAAACGTGCTTATTTACGACATCACATTAGAAACCTTTAAATTTATCAGTGTTTCTCTACTATATTATGCATTTATTATACATACAAACCTTCCTTAAGAATCACTCTATCTATTAAAAAAAACCGCGTCAAAATCCGTTGCGTAGTTTTAAAGATCTAAGCATACATACGGACATACAGCGAAAGCGACTTTGTTTTATACTATGTATTGATGTAAAGAAAACCCTGTCCGATACGTGAAGGTATTGTTAGGTATCGTTAACTGATTCTAATAATGTCAACAAAGCCGGGTTAAACTTAAAAAAAATCCCCCTAAAAAAATAAATATTATTTCGAAAAATCGGGGTAACTTAATGCATGTGCAGTCGGCAACACAAGGTGGTGCAATGTTAAACCCAACAACACGACCAACGATGCTGCGCCAGAGGGAGATTGATCTGGAGACCCTCCACGACCAAACCTCCTACACAACAACACTTGGCGCATCGTACCCAGCACACATCGCAACACAACTGCTCAACAAACAAAACAACACGCAACAAAAAAAAAACACTCAAACTTAATTTAATGCCCGGATTTTGTGTCAGGATCAGCGGTGGCCTGGTGGTATGGGCCGCGACTTACAAGTCATCGCGAGTTACATACATAGTAGGTTCGAACCCTATCAAGCTTTACTTTGTGTATATTATTTCATCACCGCTGCTCTCAAAATGTTGAAGGATAACATCGGGAGGTAACCGGCATGTCCTAGATCCAAAAACTTCGAAGACGTGTGAGATCTATCAACCCGCACTCGGCCAGCAAGAAGGCCTGTGTCCCAACTGTGGGACCATTACAGGCTGATTATGTTATGTTATGAGCAATTGCTCAACGGTTCGTGTCGGGAAATTGTACGTACATTATTTGTATGGTAAACTTTGCATACAAGATGTAAGTACGATTTGCTTGTCTTACTTATGTGGCATTGTATACAGTCATCATCATCATCATCATTTCAGCCGAAAGACGTCCACTGCTGGACATAGGCCTCCCCCAAGGTTCTCCACGACGACCGGTCCTGCGCCTCCCGCATCCAGCGGTTTCCCGCGACCTTCACCAGGTCGTCGGTCCACCTTGTCGGGGGCCTACCCACGCTACGTCTTCCGGTGCGTGGTCGCCACTCGAGAACCCGTCGGCCCCATCGGGCATCGGTCCTACGGGCAATGTGTCCAGCCCACTGCCACTTTAGTGTTGCAATTCTTCGGGCTATGTCGGTTACTCTCGTTCTTCTGCGGATCTCCTCATTCCTGATTCGATCGCGCAGTGAAACCCCAAGCATAGCCCTCTCCATTGCCCTTTGAGTGACTTTGAGCCTTCTTATAAGGCCCATTGTTAGCGACCACGTCTCAATTCCATATGTCATCACTGGCAACACACACTGGTCGAAGACTTTTGTCTTGAGACACTGCGGTATTTCGGACGAGAAGATTTTTCGTAGCTTCCCGAAAGCAGCCCAGCCGAGTTGGATTCGACGATTGACCTCTTTCTCGAAGTTGGACCTTCCTAACTGGATAGTTTGTCCCAGGTACACGTAACTGTCAACAACTTCGAGAACAGAGTCTCCAATCTTTATAGGAGTCGGTACAACATGGGCATTAGACATGACTTTCGTCTTGCCCATGTTCATTTTAAGACCGACTCGCTCGGAGGCTCTGCTGAGGTCTTCGAGCATTGTACTCAGGTCCTCCGCGGTCTCAGCCATGACTACGATATCATCAGCAAACCGAAGGTGTGTCATGTACTCGCCATTGATGTTGATGCCAGATGTTTAATTTGTATACAGTATGTTAAGAAAACCCTGTCCGACCCGTGAAGGTGTTGTTAGGTATCGATAAGATACAAAACCGGGCTAAACTTAAAAAAAAAATCCCCCTAAAAAAATAAATATTATTTCGCAATAAGTGGTAACTTAATAAATGTGAGTTCACCCTTCCCCGGGCGGCGGGCGGCAGGGCACGCGGCACGTGGTCGCATCGCTATTCGCTCATAATAATACCGGTGTTGTCACTTTTTTAAAAATTACCAAATTTCGGGGAAGTTGGAATTAATTCGCGGGAAAAAAAGATTATTCCAAAATTCATTTGTATTGGTACTATGATGATTACGTAAAATTTTATATTATACTTGGTCATGTGTTTACCTAACCTTTATTATCCTTATGGATCGGACAGGGTTTTCTTAACATACTGTATACTGTACATCTTTCTCAATATCAGCAATAATCTATACCAAAATTGAATACATCACGAACTTTCTAGACATGCAAAAACTTTCAGCCCATTGGATATAAACTTAGAAGCCCCGCTATGGAATTACCGCATAATTAAAAAACTTGAGGCATTGACTTGAAACTTGGAAATAGCAGTAACCAAATACAAGTTCCAATATATTTGCGCTTTTCCTAAATATTAAACAGTTACTTAGTTTTAATTAAGATGAAGTTTAATGATTAGATTTCATAGATTAAATAAATCGACTCATCCGTAGAACAAAGTCCGATCTGCAGGATTGATAGTTTTCAGTAGAGGCCCGAGAAGTTGTTGACTAGTGTAACTTTTAAACGGTGAGACTTGACATTTAGATTTTTTGGTATGTTACAGTAACGCCCCAGCCTAGTTTAATGCTATATAGTGTATATTTGTTATCCTTTTATTTCACGAGATAGTGCGTCCCATATCAACATAGAACATTTTATTGCGGAAGAGCTGGGGTCGGTAGTGAACATTATACGTTGTTTTACAGAGAATTTTGAATTTAGTGACGTTTTATATTGCCATAGGTCATTTTTTGTTGTCAATTACAACCTATCCATCAAGAGTCCTTTGTGAATAACCACATTAGACCATGCAAACATTATGTTAGCCATATTATGACTACCATCCCATATAAATAAATAAAAGAGGATATTACTTTTTAAATCATTTATTGATTTATAAAATCCCAAAATAGTCAAAAAATATCGTGCCTTCATATTGGACAACAGTCATATGTCAATTAGGGACGGACTTAAATTAGTGCAATCTAAAACTTAAATATTTCTTTTCGTTTTAGAAAGAAACGATGTATGAATGAATAAGCATCGCATTAGTTATAAAATTACAATATTTTTATGCAAATTTATATTCGGTCAGTCTTTATAATTTTATTAAGTTATTAGTAGTAATTTAGTTAGGTAAACAATATTTAAAGTAACGCGGGCGGAAAGTATACCAAAAACTACTTTATTGGTTGTAGTTGAAATTTATAATAGTAATGAAATGGCACATCATATCACACTATGGTAACTAAATGACCACGACTACCGCATGAACTTAAACTAGCAGTCTTAACTTTTAAACTTAAGTACGTCGTACGTATATCTATCATATCAGCAGACAATCGGAACTCTTATCTTATATCAAACTGCCTGCATTAATATTATAAATCAGTCATACATAGTGACTTAGACGTGGGTAAATACATAATAGTAATGAAATTGTAAATAGTATAACATTAAATTACTTAGTTGTAACGTTTAAAATATTTCTTATTCCAATAGGTCATCATCCAATTCATCAGAAGTAGCAACAGCGGTGTGATGTAGCAAAGAGTTTAAGTATGGGTGTGGTATGGACCAAAATAGGCTCAGAATATACAGGTTTCAGTTCAATTTGTAGGGTACTACTACTTATTGCGGAAGAGCTGGGGTCGGTAGTGAACATTATACGTTACTCGTGTTACCACGATTCACTAAAATATTATAAACACGTTGAGCCAGGTCATATTTAAAACACGATTTTTTGGGATCTCTACTGTCTCCATGAACTTCGCGAATACTATACTATAATACTCCAGTAAATCTTCTTGCCTTTAATATCTTTCATCCAAATCATATTATTAACCAGGCATTTAAAGTAAAACACGTCATTTTGGGTTATGTTACGGACAATATAGGATTCTCCTTCATTCTTGGCCCATCTTACTAATAAACGTCATTCATGAGGGATATAGGTAGTTAGTTTTGGTTTGAGAAGCTCTCTCGATAACCGAATAGATACTGTCCCCTCGTTTTGGGTGTGCGCCTTCTGTAAAAACGGGTGTGTTGTGCAAATGTTGAACTCTTTTTGACTGACTATAGATTGTAGTAGCTTGATGTGCTATTGTCTGTACTATGATAATACAAAGCGGTTACGATGTTGGCCAGCACAATTGTCTGACGATTGATTAGCCTGGATAAAATCTAAGAGGCAACTGCTTACCGCTTATGCGCCACGTTTTGCCACTAATACATCCCACATATAAGCAAAAAGCCTTTCTATTTTCCAAGTCAAAAAGAGTGAAGTTAAAAGAAAATAGCTTTCTCTTATAATAACATATACATATTTATATTGACATGAGGACACTGTAACACTTTTTCAAAATCAACCCAGCAGTAACTATGTTACCACTTGATTCCTTTGCGTATTTTTTATCTTGGCTTTTTAAATCCCTTGCATCCTTATTGTTAGTCTGGTTTTGTTGAAAAGTTTATTTCTCTTGGTCTGTTGGGTTTTAGTTTCAATTGGAAAACGTGACATTAATTTTATCGGAATATTTTATGATGAAAATCCACTGCATAGCTCGATCTCCCAGTTGCCACAATTTTGTGAAGCAATACAACGCTGTTGGTGAGATATTTTATCAGAGCATTTGTGTGCAATATGATTAGGGCTACATGATTAGGGCAGAATGTGCTGTCGCGGATTAAATGGTTGTTAGTAGGAGTTGACATATGAGTTGGCACAGACAGTTCCATATTAACCGGGGAAAATCTATGGTTAGAAATTGCCAACAGCTCTTCAAGCTTTATTAAACTGAATTGATTTTTTAAAATTAAATTCAGTAAATTTTCAAAACTAGATGGCACTTCCAAAGACAGTGTACTAGGTTGTTCGCTGTAAATGTCCGCGGCAGACGGATTTCTTTGGTCCCAACATCTTCATACAGGACTTCTCCCCTTATATCAGCTAGCTGCTGACTGATTTCTGTTGCATCAGGAGGCAAAGGTGACGTTTGTTGTTTCATATAATAAAAAACTGTATATTATTATAGGTATTCATAACAATATTATGTAAAAAACAATGTATTTCTCGGTATTTTTAAATGAACAATGTCCTAACTGATTTCATTATCCCAGCAAAAAGGTCTGATCTCAATATCCAACAAACAAGTCATCTGAGAAAAACGTCCTATATTCCCATGAAACGCTTAGAAGTTCAAAAATGTTCGTATAATATCGTTCTAATATTTTATAAGACATCTCGTGTTTGCTTTTTATTATTTCAGGATATATGATTACCTAAAGACGAGGCAAATAGTATTTTCGCGTTAAAATTTCATTTTTATACCTCTCCATCAGAAAACGTCCTACATTAAAATAGATCGCCCAAAACTGTTTACTGAAGCAAAAAAGCAATTTAGACCTATTATTTATTAATTTAAGAACTTATTAGTGTATATCATGGAGTAATACAACTAAAATCGTTAAATTACCAGTATTTACAATTTCCTTCATATTATAAACAATATCAGCAGGAATATTTGAATATGTTAAAATAAGCTTAGGCATTTCTACATCTTCTTTAAGCATATCCAACATTTCTAGTGAAAGCGACATCGCTAAAAATATGATTATTCCTGCAAAAAAACTTAAAAGTATATATTTTTTCTTCAAACCGCAAAAAAGCTAAGCACATGACATAAAAACGTCCTCTCTCCAACAAACAGTGGCCGGTCTGAAGAACGGACGGGACGCCCGCGCAGCCCTCGCTCACCGCGTGGCGTCGGTTGATCACTCCGTGCGTTTTTATGCGGAGGTAAAGTCAGATTGATCGTTATTCGATTCTATATTTCCTAAATTAAATAAGATTCGAAAATTCTAAAAACGTAGGTCTGTGGAGTTCGTATTCCTTATCTCGTCTAGCTATTTAACTCGTTTTTGATCTATGATCACATCGGACTCTGTTCTACGGATAAGTCGAAATGCTAAGCTTCATTCGAATATAAAGTTTTAATTAATTCAAATAAAACTACGTTAAAAATTATACCTACGTTAAATAATTTATTAGTAAACAGGATATTCATATATATGTAACCCAAGTTGAGCCTTCGCAGATATCATATTAAAATTTATGTTTACAGAACTAAGTACTTATCGACTTTTGGTTATTGTTGCCTAATTTGCCTTAACTTCGTCCAGCATAGAGTGCGTACCATACTATTAGTGTCAATTTGAATAATTTTGAAGCATATTGGTAATCCATCAGTCCATACGTTCCAAAAATGTGTCTTCTCAACATCGTAAATGCATAACGTAACGCTATGAACGTTGTTGAACTGTCAAAATTATACCCATTGCTACTGATAGTGTTTTACGAAAATACCTCGCTGTTCACCATTACAATGTAGTCATAATAAGTCCCACAGAGCGTGTATCACCCAACTATTAAACCATCATGATCATTCTCATAAGCAATAAGGATGAAACTCAAACTGACGCCACTGAAGTGTTGCCGACCGTAACTGTATTATCTCCGTCGACGCGACCATCAGTTATATGAGGGATCTTCACAATAGGGTAACTTAATCAAAATAACATATTAACATCTAACTTAATAGCTATTATGTTCCAAACTAAATATCAACGGCTCATAGCAGTTTGCATAATCGTACCCTCAGCATTTAACAGGTCTTCTAATGGTTACAAGTTGGGATCAGTTCAGAAAGTTGTGGGGAGCGGTTGCGATGAAGCGTCCTCGGACCGACTCGTATACACAAGTCGCAGTGACCACACACACCGCTTGTTCTAACATATATTTGCCCAACTGTACCGTCTAGCAGTTTGTAATTGCAGAAGTCTGTTGGTTAGGGAACGAATTTATTTTGTTAATTAAATGAGTGGCCGGTAACTGTTATGATGAAAGATGGCGATTGTTCCGGCTATATTGTATGACTTTTTTACTTTAAAACAAACCAGAATAGTCCCCGGAAACCTTCCAATTTAATTTGGTAGACTTCAGAAGAGTAGATGAAACAACCTTGCACACTCACTGCAATTAGGAGTCGAATGCAGATTGGAATGATTGATCTGATGATTAATACTTGATGCAATAATCCCAAAAAATAACAAAAAAATATCTAGTCGATTCATCCGAATGGGCCGAATCGACTAATAAGCTTTGCATTAAACTTCTGATTCCAGTGTGAGGCGGTCATTTCACCTACCTTACTGAAGTCCATGAAAATATAATTAGGAAGGTTTTCGTAATGGTTTTTAAATAATTCTAGTTTGATTTAAAATCAATGAGTCATACAATATAGCCAGAAGCAAGTTCGATTTAAAAACCTAAATTGTGTCATTCACACGAATTTACTCGCCCCATACAGGCGACTTATCGGGTGAGTAAATTCGTGCGAATCAATTAATAAGCCCATTGACATAGTTGGAATTCGATTAGCATGGTACACGTGTTATTTTTTTCTTTACAATCGTTCTATCTCGAGCGCCACAAGTGTCATTAGATCACTACACTTTACTTATACCTCGCTTTGAAACTTTTTGCTTCAGACTAGCGGTATTAGTTTAACAGTCGACAGCGACTTTGGTGATGGAATGTTACGAAAGAATCCAAATACAAATAGTGAGTAGATATTGTCAGTACAATGCCTAACAGTTCGATTCGATTCGGACCTTTTGTACAATCGAGACGGAACTCGATGCTAGTCATCGTTTCGGTCGGTTACTTTTTTTCAATCGAAGACTACGAGTCGATGCGTGATGTGTGATTAAATGCTCTGATTTCTTTTTTTTTATGTAAATAAAAAGTAAAAGATGTTTATCAGGTTTTGCATTGAAAACAGTTACTTATGTATAAATAGAAAAAAAAAGTTGTAAGTTGACAAATTCATTATACAGTATGTTAAGAAAACCCTGTCCGACCCGTGAAGGTGTTGTTAGGTATCGATAACTGATTCTACTAATGCATACAAAACCTGACTTAAAAAAAAAACCCGTAAAAAAATAAATATTATTTCGCAAAATGAGGTAACTTAATAAATGTGCGTTAAAGCACCCTTCCCCGGGCGACGAGCGGCAGGGCACGCGGCACGTGATCGCATCGCTATTCGATCATAATAATACTGATGTTGTCACTTTATTAAAAATTATCAAATTTCGGGGAAGTTGGAATTAATTCGCGAGAAAAAAAGATTATTTCAAAATTCATTTGTATTGGTACTATGATGATTACGTAAAATTTTATATTATATTTGGTCATGTGTTTACCTAACCTTTATTACTCGTATCCTTATGGGTTGGACAGGGTTTTCTTAACACACTGTATAATTTCGGCTGACAATCTGTGTATTTTCACTGTGACTTTGTTGAAGAATGTCATATAAAAAATATGTATTTATAAAATTTTATATATTTACCAAACTAGCGGTTAAATAAATAGTTATAATAATGGTTGAAAGAAGCGGTGGCCCTATAGTGCCAGCCGTGACTTGTTGTAGGTAGTACGTTCGACTTCGAACCCCTTTGTGTAAATTATTTCATAACGACTACTCTCAAAAAGGAAAACATCGTGAGGAAACCGGCAAGTCCTAAAGCTAAAAACTTCAAAGGCATGTGACATCTACCAACCCGCACTAGGCCAGCGCGGTAGATTATGGCCCACTCCCTCTCACCGAGAGGAGGCCTGTGTCCCAACAGTGGGAACATTAGAACATTATAAGTTGATTATGTATACAGCGTGTAACATAAAGAGTATATACATACCAAGGGCATGGCATCTTTACATGATATAAAATGATATCGGAAGGTTTTCAAATTAAAAATACACAAAAAAATTTATACTAAATTTTTGGTTCCGTGTGTTTCTTAAATTCAAATCATAACAAACGTGCACCACACTAAATACGTTAATAACTACTAGTTACACGTCACATTACTTGGCAAAACCACGATAAATGTCTTCAAAAATTCTGTGCGCCTAGTATGGTAGTAGCTTATCACAGGCGGTGTTTTTGCTCGTAACTTTCTAACAAAGTAAAGAGATTGGATTAAAAGACCCTTCCAATATCGATGGATATCATGTAAAGATGCCATGCCCTTGGTATGTATATACCCTTTATGTTACACGTTGTATATGTATGGTTAAATAAAAAGCTTCATTCGTATTGCTAAATAAATATTAGGTATCTCAGCCAGTATTTAATTTTCTGATGTTCGTTGAAATTAATATCTTTTTCCTCACCAAAAATATGGCTTTTTAAGCATACCTATAATTTTGTGACAAAAATAGTTTTTTTATTTTATAAATTATAAACCGCAATCCCGCCTGATGGTAAGCAGTAATGCGATCGTTGATGGTAAAGCGCGCTAGTTTATTAATAGCCTATTCACTCTAGCCTTGAAGATACTCAAATTGTATTGTGACGGAAACACCGACGCTGGTAAATTGTTCCAGTCCCTCGATGTACGCGGTATAAAGGAGGAAGAAAAACGCTTCGTCCGGATCGCAGTGGTGTCAACAACGTAAGGGTGGAAACTCGCCGTACGACGGGTCGTCGAATGATGGAACGGAGATGGGGGAATTAAATCATGCAATTTTAATATCCATTTCAATTTATCGAATTTTCTTTTTGAAATTCTTTTATATCCGTCAAAGCCTACCTTACTACTAGTACTTTCCTGAATGATATAAAAATTCTATGAATTTTTGCTAGCAATTTGATCTATCTAGTAAATAATACTTAAAAATTTAGAGACGACATTAAACGAACACTTATCAGTTTGCAAGGAGGCGCGGGTTCGATCCCCGCGCAGTGCAAATATTTGTATGCATGAATATGAATATTGCATTGGTCTGATCGTGTTTAAAAAGCACGTTAAGCCGTTGGTCCCGGTTGACATACAAACATCCAGTGGCAGTAGTTACGGGTTGTTGACGCCCTCAAAATTCCAATAATTGGTCTAACTGCAATGTAAAACGGACCCCAGACTCCAAAGTTGAAAAAGCTTCGGATGCGACTGGATTTAACACTGAGATGATGATGACTTACCGGTGTTTTCATTTATTACCCACACACAAATGTTTCGGAGTATTTTGGAATAATTCATTAAATACATAAAAATTAAGTAATTATTTCAAACTACTTATACAACATCATTTGTCAACATCATTTTTTTGTTAAAAAATGTCCAGTATTTTTAAATAAAGAATCTATGATCAAAATTTTAAAAAGATATAATGAAAAACCACAAAGTTATGAGCTTGTTATTCTACTTGGTTGTCCCAACAAAAATATGGTCAAAGCTCTGCTTGGGCGGGTGAGCGCGGCGCGTTGAACTCCGGCATTAGCTGTTGCGCATGCGCAAGTACTATGATCTATCCTAAGTTGCGTAGCCCGTTCGGTAACCACATTGCAACAATTTCTAAATGTAATTGGGAAAAAATAAATATGTAACATGGTGTAAAAATAATTGGAATCGATTCAGTTGCTTATTCTGAACAAACTGTATTCAGGTATCGCATAAACAAAATATAACGTTGTATAGTAGTCATCTGCCAACCAGTTAAACTAGTGGGTATTTGATTTGATTGATTTTTTGTATGCAAACTGAGAGCGTCATTAGTTACGCTTTAGCAGTTTAATTTAAATTAAAAAGAAAAATTGCTAAAATTGTCTACGTTTTTGTGATGTGGTGGTTTGTCTTTGTTTATACTTACAACATGTAAATTAATTAACGCACTTCCTGAAGATAGTTTGTTCAGAATCGTTTACTGAATCGGTTTATCTCATTTTTAACATGGTTTTTTTTATCCCAAAATAATTGAAATTACGGAAATTATTGTCACATTCACCCTGTTCTTTGCACAGACTTTTAAAACCGCAGTTTTTTTATATTCATAAAAATTAAATCATTCAATACAAAATAAAGAAAAAAACCTTATTCCAAGAACCTTAAGTTCCCAGCCTTCGTTCTCCAAGAATTGGTATAACTAATCTATACTAATATATAAAGCTGAAGAGTTTGTTTGTTTGTTTGAACACGCTAATCTCAGGAACTCTCTGGTCTGATTTGGAAAATTCTTTTTGCGTTGGATAGCCCATTAATCTAGGGAGGCTATAGGTTATATAACATCACGCTGTGACCAATAGGAGCATAGCCAACTTCACGTGAGCGAAGTCGCTGGCGGCCGCTAGTTTAATATGACAATGAATATACATGTTAAATTAAAAATTCAGTGTATTATGATCGTAATATCATATTCTAATTATGTGTTAATTACATTACATGTTGCACATATATTGGTGCTATTGAAGTTATAAACATTTGAAGGGACTTTTGAGGAGAATTAAGGGAATAACCCACTAGGTGCATAGAAACCTAGCATGCATGTTTGTTTTGCTGGGAAAGCCAAGTAAAAAATATGTATGTTCAAATTAGAAAAAGCTAAATAGCAGCTAAATATTTGTATTTTTTGTAAAATATTGTATAATCAGAAGTTCGACAAGTGACGACACACACGAAGATTTGATGTTTAAATTTGTCTAGTTAGTTTGAAGATTTGCTTAAAGAGGATATAATTAGAATTTCAATCCCCAGAAACATACTATTGAATAACGACATTGCTGCTCTTAAAACTTAAGGTGAAATTATAGTGCTGCGCGACTATGTCGCATTGAGTTGCACGATTATGCCACAGTGAGTCGTACGACTATGTCGCAGTGTGTCGTTCAAAAATGTCACAGTGTGTAGCAAAGCAATGTCACCGTGTATCGCAAGAATATGTCGCTGTGTTACGCAGGACGATGTCTCCGTATGTCGCAGTGAGTTGCACGATTATGTCGCAGTGAGTCGCACGACTCTGTCTCAGTGTATTGCTCGACAATGTCGCCGTGTGCCACACACCAATGCCGCCGCGTGTCGTAAGTCTAAGTCGCCGTGTGTCGACACACACGAAAATTTGATGTATACAGTATGTTAAGAAAACCCTGTCCGACCCATGAAGGTGTTGTTAGGTATCGATAACTGATTCTACAAAACCAGGCTAATGCATACAAAACCAGGCTAAACTTAAAAAAAAAGTGCCCCTAAAAAAATAAATATTATTTCGCAAAAAGAGGTAACTTAATAAATGTACGCTATGCACACCTATGCCCCATTCCGCGGGCGGCGGGCGGCAAGGCACGCGGCACGTGGTCGCATCGCTATTCGTCCATAATAATACCGGTGTTGTCACTTTTTAAAAATTACCAAATTTCGGGGAAGTTAAAATTAATTCGCGGGAAAAAAAGATTATTTCAAAATTCATTTGTATTGGTACTTATTTGTATTATTACGTAAAATTTTATATTATATTTGGTCATGTGTTTACCTAACCTTTATTATCCTTATGGGTCGGACAGGGTTTTCTTAACATACTGTATATTAGTCTAGTTATATAGTTTAAGATCACTTTAAGACGATATGATTGGGATTTAAATTCCCAGAAACATACCATTGGATACCGGCATTGGGTATTCCCTAATGTTGGTTTGAGGATAAATTATACTGTATATGGATTCATCTCAATTTTAGAGATATCTATACAGTTACCATATGTAGTAAGAAACAGACCGCATCTTTATTAAGGAGAACGGGGGTGGGTTACCTTCAACATTATCTTGAATTGATAAAATAGATATTGGAAAATACTCCTAGTCCAACAAGTCGGTATCATGTTTGTAAACCACTTTCATTTCAATGACAAGATAAATTTAGACGAGACGAAACCTGAGAAAAAATGATGATGGACGTTTGATTTTTTATAATAAATCAAAATCCACTTTCTTGTTTTCACTTTTGAAAAAGATACGTAATAGAAAATATAAAAGATGATGTTCACAAACAGGGTACAGGTAGTGCAGGGAGTACGATATAACGTGTATCTTATTTAGTGCGTAATTAAAAAAAAAAGATATTTATTACCACTGGTTTGAACATAACAAGATAAAATATCAATCGCTAAACTTATAATAACGCAAGTGTTTTAGATAAACTCTGGCACCCAATTTAAGATTTAACTTGTGTTTAGGGTGCCAGGGTCGTCGCCTGCTAATTAAGCCAAAAGTAAACGTAGACGTTAGCCAAGCACAACATAAATTAGGTCACTAAAATAAATGAACCATCTAGCCAAGTACCTATGTATCAACCTGGTAAACATGTTGAAACTAATTATTCATCAAAACCATGCATGTATCGCATTCAATTTCCAAGTTAATAGTAAGTTCAATGTTAATGTTTTTGCAAATTACCACCACCTCAAGTATACATATTCTGTTTTACATTAAAGGTTAGTCTAGTATCTCTAGATAACCCCTCGACTCTGTCAACATACAATTCATTAATTAAAACTTCTTTGATATCCTGAAAAACAAAAAAAATATCAGGTCTAATTAAAAAAAACGGACTTTGTAGGTGTGTACAAAACGGGGAGAAAGGGTCACTGCTGCATTCATGCCAGACCCTACCACCCCTTTTTAACCCTTGCCTCCCAAACGTTCCCTCAAATTACAGTAGCCATAATGAAGTAGATAAAGATCAAATTAGAATACTGTAATTCCTCTAATTCGCGGGAAATGATACGATCAAAATATTGTTGGTCTATATTGCATTTATTATTAGAAATGAAATCTATTGAGTGTTATCTCGAAATTGGCTGTAGACGATAACAGATATGTATATATGTCACATATCTCTTAAATACACGTGTAAGGCTCTAAATACTGTGAAAAAAGTAGAAAGTTTTACTGTCATAACTGATACCGCCTCATTGATATTGGTCACGATTACGGAGACTGGGTGCTTGGTTTAAATCCCAGTTTCGTCAGTATTATTAACTTGTTCATTAAAATCCTGGATTTTGGTTTGGGCTTGATTCAAACAAAATAACTGTCGCCTATAACTTACTACGTAATTTTATCTCACAAAGAGCGCGCTTTTCTTGGGGTAACCAAGTGTACACACACGCATTGGATTTTCAGGACCGGTACCGTTCGAAACAATGACGAAGTCGGAAGTGTGTCCCTATGCGTGTGTATGGTATACTGACGCTACTCATATTCACTCAAACATTCGCTTCATACGCATAGTCGATTTAAGAGATAAAAAGTACTATATACAGGTGCGTGGGACTTAGAACGGGAAAAGTCTTTATGTATCTTCTATACCCAAATACACCTTTGTGTGTTGTGGGGAAAGTTACTTAAATAGTGTTTACCTAAATTGAATCCTACTATAATAACAATAGCTTAGGGTTTTGCATGCTTAGACGTAAGTAATGAAAGTTCCTAGGGAAATCATTTCAATTACGGTGGAAACTTAGCTATAATAAACAATCTATATTCCCTAACCAACTTTGCTGTCTATAAATTCTAACAATTTCATTATAGCTTATCAATCTAAAATAGTATTTACAGATTCATATAAGATTTTTGGATAATTTTCTTACAATCTTAACTAACTACTGTAGAATATTATTTCAACACCGATTTATAAAAGTTTATTTGATGCAAAATTATTGTAATAGCCATGATCTGTACGAAAGTCTTCATGAATTTTCACATTGTAATGTAGTTTGAAAATCTTTGATTGTGATTATTGTAACGAAATCGAAAAAAAAAAATCGAATATTCCATCGTTATTGTTTTTTTTTTCAATGATAAATAATAAATAAATATATACGGACAAATCACACAGATTGAGCTAGCCCCAAAGTAAGCTCGAGACTTGTGTTATGGGATACTAACTCAACGATACTATATTTTATAATAGATACATGTATAGATAAATATCCAAGACCCAGGCCAATCAGGAAAAGATCGTTTTCCATCACGACCTGGCCGGGGATCGAACCCGGGGCCTCCACGTCGCAGGCAGGCGTGTTGACCGCTGCGCCACGGAGACCGAAAGAACAATGTATTCAACAGAATCTTTGTTTATAACGAACTTAATTCTATCAATCAGATAATAATGTGACGTTTTTCTTACAAGTCGACAAGAAAAAAAAATTGTAAGGAACTCGGTACATAGAAGTCTTAATTAACTTCGGAACGGACAAGTTATCTGGCTACCGATGAAAATATTTCATCAATCATAGAACGGTTGATTGATAATGCAACGTGAATTACTGATAGATTGTGCTGCCAACCGCGGGAATGCTCATCTCAATTTATTTACATGTGTTTGTATCACTTGTTGATGTTGCCAACGGTAAAAGATTGTTTTGAAGGCATGGAGTTAGATAGAATTGGAGGTGACTTTATTTTTTTGCCCGTGGATGTCGTAACAGGCGACTAAGGGAAGGGGACACCAGGGAAGCGGGCAGTAGCGTTTCTCCTGTGGAATATTTAACTACTGCGATACCTAACCCGCCTGCCAAGCGTGAAGATAATGGCAATGCCCCCCAATTTAATGAAAGTCTTGGGGGAGGCCTCTGTCCAGCAGTGGACCTCTATAAGCTGTGAAGAAGATATTTTTTTATTAAAAATATTGGTTCCCATCTTTCAAAGCAGAACAAACTAGCTTTGCAATATATTGTTTCAAAATACTAGAACAATAATAATATATAACTCGAAAGTTTAATTGGTGAAATGTAGGCCCACTAACGATTCACCTCTTTACAGGCGAGGTTTTACTTTTCTTCGCCAAAAAAAGTGAGGAAACCTACAGCCGGTTTATTCTGTAACATTCGCTCCGTGAAATCTTACGCGAGCGTGGAGTGAGCCGTCTTCCTAACTAATGCTGGGGAGTGATAGCTCATTTCACCTAGCTTTTTATAGTATTGATCGGCAGCATATTACCGATTCTTTAGTAAGAAGGACACGGTAAATGAACATACAGTGAAACATTGTATAGTTACTAATGTGTGTTTTTGTTTCGCCAATACCCACGCATGCCATTCTCAATTAAACAATTGGCTTGATATATTAATGGGCACTTCGATTAATTTTTACACGCAAGGAATATTCTTAAGTAACTTATATTGAACGCTACACTACAATACACAAAGATGCTCCAAATTTTTCTCGGTGGTAGGCCATAACATCGGCCGCCGGCAGAAGTTACCACCCACCAGACAAAGCCTAGCCGCCAAGCGATTTGTCGTGTTCCGGCATGATGTCTGGTGAAGCCGTACAGAGGACGGGTCTGAGCAGTTGTGTTGCGATGTGTGCCGGGTACGATGCACCTATTGTTGTTGTGTTGGGAGTTTGGTCGTGGAGGGTCTTCAGATCAATCTCCCTTTGGCGCAGCATCGTTGGTCTTGTTGTTGGGTTTAACATTGCATCACCTCGCTCAACTGCCGTCTTCCTTCCTATTCGTTCAGTTTTTCTGAGTGAATAGGCTCTAAATAAACTAGCGCGCTTTACCATCAACGTTCGCATCACTGCTTACCATCAGGCGGGATTGCAGTAAAGGGCTAGTTTATAATTAACAAAAAAAAAACATTATTGTAAAAGAAGCTTTTTGTTAAAATGTATAAGGTTTTCATATTTTTTAAATTTAGCGTTTTATAATGTCGCTAATCTCTGAAAATATTTTACGAAAATTACTAAAAATAAACACATATAATGTAGACATTTTCTACATACATATCCATCGCTATTTTCGTTTCGCCGATAAAATATGCCTCATCCATCACAACATACGTGCGAGCACGACCGATCATAGATACGAAAGCTAACGAACCGTCGGATGTGATTGAAAATCATCGCAAAGGAATGATGTCCTAGTCGGAAGCCATTATAAATCATTGCTAGACGGTAGCCCATACATCAATAAGGTCGATTATTTGATAACTTCACACAAAACACGGTCAACGCTTGTTTTAAATGGGAACCAGTTCTAAGTGTAATTAAAATAAAGTTTCTATTAAATATTTTCTATTAGTGAACCGTTTTCGACGTGGAATGAAAGTTGTGAAGGTATTTTGATTGGCAGTATGACCTTTGATGGGTTTATAGACCTGATGATACCTACATATGTATGTGAATTGTTAGGCGTGGAAGATTTTTGGACTGTAGCTGCGCTGTTTATTTATGAGGTGTTAAATTTTACATGTACGGAAAGACTGTTTGAAACGTGTCAAATGATTGGTTTATGGAACTAACTAAAATAAAATAAAAATATATGCACCCAGCAGTTTGTTTCATCATCATCATCATTTCAGCCGAAAGACGTCCACTGCTGGACATGGCCTCCCCCAAGGTTATCCACGATACCGGTCCTGCGCCTACCGTATCCAGCGGTTTCCCGCGACCTTCACCAGATCGTCAGTCCACCTTGTCGGGGGCCTACCCACGCTGCGTCTTCCGGTGCGTGGTCACCACTCGAGAACCCGTCGGCCCCATCGGGCATCGGTCCTACGGGCAGTCTGTTTAGTTAACTAGTATTCTCTACTTTATCTGTGCCATCTCTCAAGTCTGTGTTAGTTAAGGGTAGTCTGTACAGATGAAGCACGTCTTATTCTGAACAGCCTACCCTTTTATTTTGGATGGGAAATCATTAAATGATTAAAAAAGTCTGACACGCCCTTCCACTCCGTCCAAAGCGGGAAAGATTGATGAAATTTCTCCCGCTCTGGGCGGAGTTAAAAGGCGTGTCAGACTTTTAGTGACTAAAACCCACCCGTGTTCCTTAACTTGCCTATGCACCAGCTGTCACAGTGTGCTGACATCTTTTTGAGGCGCGCGTCAAACACAACGCGCCGTCGACTGGGGCCTGGTCCTTACCGGGCGGCGAGCTGTCCACTGCTCACCGCCCGCCGGCGCGCGCCTTCGGTGGCTGGGAGTTCGATGTTGTCTCCCGACCAGGGAGTCTCCTGCGGCGGCTAGTGGCGTGAGGGCGCTGGGTATTCCGCTGCTTCACGCGCTCCGCCTCCTCCTTTGCCAGCATCACTGTCTCGCAGAAGGAGGTGACGGCCTTCCATGCACTCTTGCTCCGGATCATGACCTGGACCAGGGTCGGACGCAAGAGATCGCTTCCGATCGCCGCCACGAGGACACGGCGGTGCTCTACCCAAGCCGGGACAGCCTACCCTTACACTAGCACATATGTACATACACTTACATTAATGAACTAGCCTTGATCAGAACCAAGTTTGTCTGATAGTGCTGTATACCAAATTATTATACAGTCTGTCTATTCAATTCTTTATCGTCTTGATTCTACATTTAATCATGCAAAGTATTAAAAGTCCTATTATAGTCCATTTGAACATATTGAATATCTATTTTTAGAATATCATTCAAATCAAACCAATTATAATTCCCTACCTACCCATCACAACCGCAATACTCCCACATTTAAAAGCCCACTCAATAAAGCTCATCAAACCGAGCAAAAAACGCAACAAGGGAACTATTCATAAAATTAACGAGGTCACAATTCACAATATCAGTTCACATTCAAACAAAAAAACTCAATACTTAAAAAGCCACAATTACTTAATTAGAGATTTGGATGATAACCAAGCAGGTGTAGGTAGGTAACCGTCAGAGATCATGAGCAACGCCGGACATCGATTCGTTACAAATTCGTTTCTTTAGTTACACCTCGTTGAGTCAAGGACTTCAAACTCATTCCGTACACAATAAGATGAAAAAAATGATACAAATTAACCGATTGAACCTGTTTGTCAGGACCCCTAAAGAGCGGGTTTCTGTTAACTGAACTAATTTATACTCACCTGTATCATAAATAAGAATAAAATGGTCCGAGTGTGAATCATCCCACGCTTTACAAGTTCCGTATTTCTTTAAAATATATCATTTTGTGTGAAAAGATTCTAGTTTTACATTCAAATTTTTGTATTGCAACTCTATGTTAATTCCTGAGATAGACGAGGAGGTTTATAATAATACAACAAATAATGTTGAGTTTACTGGATAAATAGATGTGATTAAAGTCAAACAGATGGACAAATAAATCACAAAGAAAAGAACAGGAGTATGAACAAATTGTCACGAACAATATTAACCCTTCAAAAAAAGAAAATCCCAATGACTTTGCGTTTTTGATATCGCTTCGTATCGATCCCTACATTCGCTCGGAGCGGCGCGCTATATTATTGAAAGCATTTAATATTTTTATTCGATAAAGCAGACGGCACCGGAGTTTAAAGAGATGTTAACACGTCCAATAAAGATCGTATATGCCAATTCCCCGCTTGTTTGTGAGATAACATGCTGAGTTTGAAATATTCGCTTGTCTTGTATTTAATATAACCGATATGTAATATAATTTCAATATCCCTTTTAGAGTTCGCGACTGTTAATACTAATTATTCCGACTGTGAAATTGCATTAAATAGCTTATTATCATTTTATACGTTTGTGTTAATTAAAAACTCTTATTGAATGAGATACCTAGTTCGTTAATTTTATTTTTTGTATTCGGTTGTAGATTGCGTCCTCAGTTTAATTCAGCGTTCAATTAGGGATTGCAATTTTCTTTTAAACTAAAGCACTACAAATTTCTCTTGCATATCAAGTAGCGTCATTTTATTCCGAAGCAGACACACCTAAATAAATGTGAATAATTTTCCTTATCATCGTTCCAACATATCTAATTCCCATTACTACTCCACCGTTTGCTAACTGTAACATTAAAGTATTATTAGACATACCCACATATAAATTAGTTTCTCTTTGGCGCCCGTTATTAAAAAGGTCCTATTCGGTTCGCTGTATTCCATTTCGGTTGCCAGTGGGGGGTTAGACCGTTTCAATCGTTGCGACAATTAATCACAGTACAGCAATGTCATCCGGCGCACCGGTCAGGCCGAAAACACGCCAGACGAATTTATTGTACCTTTTTTTATTTCGCGCGGTTAAACGTATGGGAGGGTGTGATTGTGAGTCCCTACTCATTGTGATACCTAGTTAGAGTTGGTGACTGTTCGTAAAAGCTTCAAATTAAAATAAATTAATGTATTAATTATTGTTTTCCTTTTATGTTTGAAAAATACCTTTATTTACGATACACATATAACGCGTAAAAAAGTTGCCGAATTTCGCTTTTTTAAATTAAAAAATTCATGTCATACCAACCTTCATTGGACATAAAAATAATTAGCTTGGTTAGCTGTTGCCTCAAGCAATATCACTTGTGTCAAGAACAGATTAAATTAATTACTAGTTAGCTAGACTAGGTTAACTTCAAATTAATGAAATTTAAATAATGGTAAATGAATAGCGTATAAAGTTAGTATGTATTGAAGCTTTTAAATGTTTTCTGAACTTCATTTATTGTTCATTCATTTAGTGACTGACATATTCATTAGTATGTACCAGAAGATATGAATAATATCAGCCTTAAATGTTCCCGTTGCCTTGTTGGGATACGGGCCTTTTCTCCGTAATAGATTAATATTTTAACACATTTAAATAAGGATTAGTAGTCAGGACCACCACAATCTCACAATCAGTCTTACCAAAGGGCATTGTATTACACAGTAACTGAGTTTTGGAAGTCAGATAGGCAGGCACGCCTTGTAAAATACCAATAAACAACTGCATTCAGTTAGACTGGAGGTTGACCCCAACATAGTTGGAAAGGGGCTCGGCATAAGATGAATGAAATAAAGGATAAACATTTGATTTAGAAGAAATAATTACTATTGAGGCATCCCAAAATTAATAAAATTATTTCTACCATCTCAGAATAATTTGATTATGTACCCATAAGATAATAAATATTTTATCGAATAAAAAACGAAAAAGAAAACTACAGAGAAGAATACAAAATTATAGCTGTAATCACCATATTAAAGCTTGCCAAATTGATAATAGTGTTAATACAAAAGGCGGTCTCGAATTGTACTGGAATGTTTTTGGATCATTTATTATAACTGACTGTGAGACGTCAAAGAGTAGGAGCGAAACGAATTCTGTGGAATCATTTCGTCCGTTACACTTTTTTAAGAAACAGCGGACTATTGTATGTAAATAAAAAAAATTAAGGACTTTTTTCTTTCAATATAATCGTCAGAATTGGCCTCTCTCTAATTTCCAAGAAGGTATATAGAATACGACAAATCACAATATTTCGAGAGAGCGAAATAAATTACCACCATTTTATAAATTACACTTTAATTATAACAGAGGGGTAATTAAAAAGAGTTATTCCGACTGTATGTACTTCAAAATATTTATCGTCCACTTACTAAATAATTGTGCCGTTACAGTTAATAGCTTTATTTGTAATATAAATAATATTATTCGATTGTACTGAATTGCAAATAACGCTTTGAACACCCATTCATGTTAATATTAATGACCTCGTTAATACAATAAAACTATACAACGTTAAAAGTAAAATTATTACCAATATTTGTTTCAAAATTTGTAGTAATAGCAATGTACATATAATAGTGAAACTAGTGTTGTGAAACGGTAGTTTGGCTGTTCGGTTCCAGGTTATAGCTAACTAACACCCGATTTTTTAGAAGGCGATAAATTTCTAATAATAATCAAACAGCAATTAAGACTGATATACACGGTGCAATTTAATTGCATATGGCTTCAATTAAGTTGAAGCAACAATAAAAATTGCATTGTCTAAACACTATTTAGATGATGCAAATCATTTGGACATTTAAAAAAAGTCTTGGTGGCCTAGTGGTTAAAACACCAGCCTCTCAAGTATGAGTGCGCGGGTTCAATTCCAGGTCAGGCAAGTACCAATGCAACTTTTCTGAAGTTATATGTACTTTCTAAGTATATCTTGGACACCAATGACTGAAGGTGAAGGAAACCATCTTGAGGAAACCTGGAACTTAAGTCTGAAATCGCCAACCCGTATTGAGCAAGCGTGGTGATTACGTTCAATCCTTCTCTGTATGAGAGGAGACCTGTGCCCTGCAGTGGGACGATATTAAGGTGGATGATGATAATGATGAAGTCATTTGGAGCATCAATTTTATTGTATGACATAGGCAATTAAATTGCATCAGGTAAATCAGTCGTTAGGGCATTTATTTCAAGTCAACTCATTATAGGCACCTTTGAACTGTCAAAAGTCAGCCAGTAAGTTGGACCTAGTTGCCAATTCCAAAGCGAAGTTACCTCTGGAGAAGAACGGACAGGAAACTCCACGGACAGTTCTAAATGTCGTTGAAAGTTCTAAATGTAGTCGTTAAAATTGAACAAGTTGAACACCACATAGCGAGTAGGGAGTGCGGTCAAATCAAATTGTCATTTATTTTAGCTTGGGCCCGAAAAAATCGCAAGGAGAAATGGAAACGAGTGGGGACAACTATACAATTTTTGGTGTCATTTATTCCTAGATTGAGGCTTAAACTAATCTCTTGATTGGTCATACGGAATAGAAAGCCCCCGTAACTACGACCGTATCTACGGAATTTGTGCTTGGAGAATAGGTAATGCCCGTAACTTTACCTCATACTACAAAACTCGTGCTCCTAGAACAATCAACTTTTCACGACACTAGTTTTATAATGTAAAACCGCACTTTGCAATACAAATCGTAAAACAAACATCTATTTTAAAGGGTGGTCTAAGATTATGTAAAGGCATTCCGAATGTAAGTACTCTCTACTGTTTGAACGCAGGGTCATGAAGTAACCTGAGCCCAGGCTAATCAAAGACATAAAACTGGAATTTATTGTGTGCAGTGTACCCTGGCAAGTTTATTGTGCATTACTATGATGCCAATTACTCAACTCACATGTAACTGAGTATTGTAGGCGTATCCAGATGTTGGGTTGTAATGTATCGGGTATTTAATTTGCTATTCGACCGCGTTAGTACTGCAGTGATTTGGTTGGTATTTGTTATTAAATGAATAGTTTCTCGTGTATATCTTAAGCCATGGCTTTGTGTTTGGTGTGTCTAAATGCATATTTTTGAAAATACAGGGTGTATCTGACATCGTAACGCAAACTTCGCGAGAAGGCTACACCGCATGCCACTAATAAAATAATGACAGTCATTTATATCGTTAATGAGCGGTTACAGAAATAAGTGTTTAAAAAAATGTGTCGGCTCGACCTTTGAACGTTGCAAGCGTGCCGCCGCGCGTGTTCAAAATCAGCTGCTACGAGAGCTTTTCGAGTTTTGTTCACATTGCGCTTTTTTGTGTAGGTAATTAGCGAATTAATTATTTTTTACTTTAAAATCTTATTGGGTTATAAAAAAAGTATACCATTTATGAACCGTTTAAAGTGAAAAAAAACTGCATATTATTTTTTTTAATCAGGAGAAAACCGACGAAATATTCCACCTGTGGGGTTTCAGAATCATGTACTGGATCCATGGTACTCGTTTGTGCGTCGATGTCAGAGACACCCTTTATATCTGTAGTGAATTTGGTGTTGTATATCCTAAATTGTAAGCATACATGAAGAGTAGCGGTGACTTAGTGGTATTGGTCGCCTTGTATAGGTCGTAGGTTTGAACCCCATCAGGTGCTTCACTTTGTGTATGTGGATTATGTTTATGTCCTTATTAAAATTGTTTACAGAATCTATTTGGATGAACCCTATATTTTAAGATACAGGCGAGTCCTGTTTAAAATATACCCCATTCTCTTCCCATTCACTAGTTAACTTTAAGCAGTGTTTATGAATAAGGGGGATATATAGAGGCTACTAGGTATTGCATAGTAATTATAAACCTTTCATGTAATAAATAAATAAAAAATAGAAAAAACGTAAAATATTCCCACAAACATAGTATTACAAAATCACTTATCATGTTCCGGTATGATGTCTGCTGAAGCCGTATGGAGGACGGGTCTGAGCAGTTAGTTGTGTTACGATGTGTGCCGGGTATGATACGATGCGCCTAATGTTGTTGTGTTGGGAGTTTGGTCGTGGAGGGTCTTCAGATCAATCTCCCTTTTGCGCAGCATCGTTGGTCGTGTTGTTGGATTTAACATTGCATCACCTCGCTCAATTGCCGTCTTCCTTCCTATTCGCTCAGTTTTTCTGAGTGAATAGGCTCTTAATAAACTAGCGCGCTTTACCATCAACGATCGCATCACTGCTTACCATCAGGCGGGATTGCGGTCAAGCGCTAGTTTAATATTATAAAAAAAAAATCACCGTTTTTCGCATTAACCACACAACAATGTTTAGTCAGAATATCTTTACCCTCGTATGTACCTCATACGATAAGCTTTCAATAAACCATTCGTATTACATTTTACTATATTTTATTTCTTAAAATCAATTCCCAGTATATAATATGGCAAGTCATTTTATATAGTAAGTATGTATAAATAGAAATACCACTTTATAAAGTTGTTCGGCCCTTGAAAGTATGTCTACAACTTTTTCTAGATTTATTATTTTACTTATTTGTCTAGCCTGTGTGGGTCGTAGATATTATTATATTAATGTTATTTATTTTATACAAAGCTTCGCATAAATGTTTTACGAACAATGTTTTCAAAACATTAAACACAACATCACATTTAGTTTTTGTTTCGACTCCAATTAAAATTAGGTCACACAATGACAAACTACATATGTTAATCAATGTCTGACATTTCATTAATGAGAATTAGTCTGGTAAAGCGGACCCCAGAGTCCAAAGCTGAAAAGCTACAGATGCGACTGGGATGAATACTGAGATGATGATGATGATGATTTGATTAATGAAAATAATGGTGGTCGGGGGACTAAGGGGTTTGAAGGAATCTGGACAGGCAGTTTTGTCCACGGTTGGACTGTGGATGGGTGACCTTATACAACGCTATTTTTACTTTATATGAAACCTGAATATAGTTTGTTTCAGAATAAACAACTGAATCGATTCCAATAATTTTAACAGCATGTTATATTTTTTCCCAAACACATTTAGAAATTGTTGAAGTGTGGTTACCGAGCGCACAACACATCTGGCGGTAGAACATAGCACTAGCACAGTGAGACAGCCTCCCCCCCCCCTACCACCGCCGCAGGTGCGCTGTGTTGACCATATTTTTATTGGGACAACCAAGTAAGACAACAAGCTCATAACTTTGTGGTTTTTCATGATATCTTTTTGGAATTTTGTACATAGATTCTTTACTTAAAAATACTGGACACGTGTTTCGGGTTTCGCATAAACAAAAAATGACATTGTATATGTTAAGCCCAGCTAGCATTGTATGTCAACCAGTTTACCAGTATCGTATTGCCCCAGGATTGTGGAGGTCAGATAGATATTCGCTCCATGTAGAATACTGCTATTTAGCTGAACCCAGTTAAACTGAAAGCGGATCCCCATATTGTTCGGAAAAGGCTATGCAAATAATGGGACAAACGCTTTTTGATGAGTAACTAATAAGTATTACCTCTGTTTTTTCTTGTCTGTTTCTATAGGTACAGTATGTTAAGAAAACCCTGTCCGACCCATAAGGATAGTAAAGGTTAGGTAAACACATGACCAAATATAATATAAAATTTTACGCAATCATCATAGTACCAATACAAATGAATTTTGAAATAATCTTTTTTCCCGCGAATTAATTCCAACTTCCCCAAAATTTGGTAATTTTTAAAAAAGTGACAACACCGTTATTATTATGAGCGAATAGCGATGCGATCACGTGCCGCGTGCCCTGCCGCCCGCCGCCCGGGGAAGGGTGGTTAACGCATATTTATTAAGTTACCTCTTTTTGCGAAATAATATTTATTTTTTTAGGTGGATTTTTTTTTTAAGTTTAGCCCGGTTTTGTATCCATTAGTAGAATCAGTTATCGATACCTAACAACACCTTTACGGGTCGGACAGGGTTTTCTTAACATACTGTATATAAAGGTTGTATCTGACATCGACGCACAAACGAGTACCATGGATCCAGTACATGATTCTGAACCCCCCTAGTGGAATTTTTCGTCGGCTTTTTCATTATTTAAAAAAAGAATATATGTAGTTCGTTCACTTTAGACCGTTCATAATTGCTATACTTTTATAACCCAATAACATTTTTTAATAGTAAAAATTAATTAATTCGCTAATTACACAAAAAAGCGCAATGAAAACAAGACTTGAAAAACTATCTTATCAGCTGATTTAATAGATCATAAAGAATATCATACCTACAAACCCACATGGCGGCACGCTTGCAACGTTCAAAGGCCGAGCCGACACTTTTTTTTAACATTGTTATTTCTGTAACCGTTCATTAACGACATAAATGACTATCATACATAATTTTATTAGTGGCATGCGGTCTAGCCTTTTCGCGAAGTATGCGTTATGATCTCAGATACAACCTGTATATGTGTACATAAATTATTAAATAATTTCATCACTACCATTAATACAAGATCGAAGTTTTAAGTCCGAACTCACTACCAAGAATCCCTAAGTCGAAGTCGATATCACTTTGTTATCACTACTCCGCTCCACTCTCTATTTTAGACCAATTTTCGTAACTTAAAACATTCATAATATAATTCCAGTCTCAGCTTGGTGACAAACGAATATCAAAATATAGAGAAATAAGAGGTATTTTGCAAAGATAGACACTGAACAGAATAAAATGAACGCGCTCTTGTTGCTCCTCTAGTCTTTTGAAAAACTCATTTGGCTACAAATGTATTTTAGATTGAGTAACGTTGTCTGCCTGTTTTATATTCCACAGCAGTACATACGCAAACATGGGCGTATTTTTTTACTAAATGTATTTTTTTGGAATCATTTCCACGGTTTTACTTTTTTAGATCAGCGACATAGATAAAATATCGAATTTTGCCCCAAAATGAGTTCAATAACCTTGTTGTAACTCACCCTATAATTTAGGTATATCTACTTACCTATTTTCCTCTTTTGTATACAGTAATGCGTCAGCCCGAAGTTAAAAGGGGAGAATCTGCTAATTCGTGCCGTACAAACGAACGAAGTCTGTACAAAACTCCTGTAAAAAGTACAATCGGGAAAGGGGTTGCAGCCCCATTGAAGATTACAAGATAAACGTTGAATTCGTCAAGAAAGGAAGGGGGTAGCTTGGAGTAACGATTAAGGCTATAGAGCGCTATAAAAAAGTACGTGGCTTAATAATTACTGCAACTGCGGTCGATCGAAACTACCTTTTCTAAGATCGGTCCATGGATGAGAAACCATCCATTACTTATCGAGATCCCTATGTGCTTCGGAAACCACCTTAAATGTTGGTTCTGTAGATTTTTGTAGATTTTTGACAGTCGTCACGAGTAGTCAGAAATCCGATATTCTGATAACCAATCTTCCTAAAGGCTAACTGAGCTGTGGAAATCACATAGGCACTCGTACTTCATGTATTCAGTCAAAGACAGTTTGGAAATGCCATTAAATGAGGGTGCTAGGAATACTTTAATGCCGAAAGATTTAAAATTGACAAATTCAAAAATTACTGCTGGTTTGCCCGTTATTAATTAGTTAACCCAAGTACTTATATCTTTTTATATTTCGAACCAAGCTAGACACTAGACCTGTGACAAACCGTATGTATTCGTTACTGAGTAACGGGTGCGCTATCTAGTATGAAGTAACGAAACGTTACACTCGAATGCATTTCGTTACTCGTACTTTTCGTATGAGCACCTACACTGTTTCAGTTCACGCTAGTATAATGCATCAGAAAAGTCATCATATACTATAGTATCAAAACATCGTTACTACTTTAAATTTCTTAGTAGTATTTGTTGCTTTTTCTTTAGTATAATCGATGCGTAATGTATTGCGATGTACAGTCGTATGATATATAACGAATTCAGTCGTATTGCGCACGCGTACAGTACGCGTTCGGTGTCAGAAGTAACGAGTAACGTAACGATACGATAGTAACGAGTACTGATTGTTAAAGTAACGAATACATGCGGGTACACTTTTTTTCGTTACTTTTACACCTCTGCTAGACACATTGTCATTTATTTCGGATGATGTATGAAATGACAATGACTCTTGTTTTTTACATATTATAAACTAGTGCTTAACCGCAATCTATCCTCATGGTAAGCAGTGATGCAATCGTTGATGGTAAAGCGCGCTAAGAGCCAAAATACGACTTTTTTATGATGTTTATAGTAATTTTGGCAAGACCTTCACAGTCTTCTGTAAAAAATCGTTTAAAAATATAGAGTTTATCTAATTCATACGATAAGGTTTGTACTAAGCACTTTTAATTTTAAAGTTTCCCGTTTAGCTGTGGTTTGCAACGTTTAATTTCCGGCGTAGAAATTATTAAGAAGGAATAAGGTGCGGATTTCAAAACTGCCGAGCTGTTGCAGTAAACCATCAAATTCTTTCAAACCTCTTGACTTTTTTAGGATTCCGTACCTCGGACGAGAAAATGGAACCCTTATACTGTCACTTTGCTGTCCGTTCGTCCGTCTGTCTGCCAAGACCTTTTTTCTCAAAAACGCGTCAACGTAGGTATTATAATGGAATTTATATGAAATTAGACCAGCAAAGTGGAATTATGAGATTAAAAAAACAGTACCAATTGAATACTTACTTATTATACAACATTATTTTTTGTTTATGCAAAACCCGAAAGGTGTGTCCAGTATTTTTAAGTAAAGAATCTATGTAGAAAATTTCAAAATAATATCATGAAAAGTTATGAGCGTGTTATCATACTTGCCTGTCCCAACAAAAATATGGTCCGGTGCGTTGACCTCTGGCGTCAGCTGTTGTGCGGACGATGATCTTCCATAAGCTGCGTAACGCTCTCGGTAACCACCACACTGCAACAATTTCTAAATGATTTTTGGAAAAAATATATCATGGTTTAGAAATGATTGGATTCGATTCAGTTGCTTATTCTGAACAAACTATATTTAGGTTATAACATGTGACATCCCTGCTAACTTTCATTTTCCAACAAACTTACGTTTTCTGAATTTTCGTTTCCTCCAATTTAATATTATTAAAACTGACTGCTCTGAAATTGAATTTAAGAATTCCTATTTCCTACGACCATAACAATATAAACATATTACCGTTCAGCAAAGTAATACTGACTATGGAAGTTTGTCTGTAAATGATTGCTCATGTGTCACCCTTAGTAAAATCTTTATACTATTTATGTTCTGTTATTTATATGGTGTAAATAATAAAGAGTATTCTATTTTATTTTCTTGTGTGTCTTCAAGACTAAAGTGAATAGGCTCTTAGTAAACTAGCACGTTTAATCATCACCGATTGCATCACTATTTACCATCAGGCGGGATCGCGGTCAAGCACTTGTTTATAAATTATGAAACAAAAACTATTAGACCCCGTGTGGTAGAGCTTTCCCGGGCTTAGAATAGTACAAACCCATATCCTCTCGTGGGTATCGAAAAAGGAAACTAAGAGAACTTTCACCAGTGCAGCGGGTAGCAGCGCTTCTCCTGTGGAACAACCAATTTCTGCGATCCCCAACCCGCTTGCCAAGCGTGGGGATTATGGTATGCCCCATATGGAATGAAAGCCTTGGAGGTGGCCTTTGTGCAGCAGCGGGATTAATTTTTTTTAATTTTTTCCTTTCTTTCAACTTTATAGTCTGAGAAGGAGAAGAAAATAGACACGTGAAACTTTTTGGAACCGTCCCCGCCCGGTCAAAGAGAGTCGAAGCTTTTAGATTGTAGAATCTACCTTTAAAATAATATGAAACGCTCCCCTTTTGTTTTTAACAAGTGTCGTCTGACGTCCGTCAATAGGGTTGCGTACCGATAACGTGCATCATGGAATTTTGACGGGAAAGCTGAGTGTCATGCTCATTTTTTACTGGACTTTTAAAATTATTATTTATAGTGTATTTATAGTGTAAAAGCGCGTGATTTTTGTAGTAAAAAGTGCATTCAGTAAATAAATCATAAAGAACATTGAAATATCGCAGTATAGTAGCCACATCATGACTTTGCCTCAAACCTCCTTTATAGACGGTTCACGCGGCCGTCTTTTTTTTTCAACTGTCATTAGCAATATCCGCCATTATTGTGAATTAAAATTTTCAAAGAATTTCTATAATTTGATAAACATGTTATTGGCAAAATTGTGGTATCTATAGAGGCCATTGATCAAGAGTTGAAGTTGAACGTGCATTATCTCAAAGGAAAAATAAAAAGTGCATCATTTTGCTAATGTTAAAACACATACTATTTATTTATTCATTCATATAATATTACTATTATATTCAAACTAATTTTTATTTGAAGTACAGATTTTTAAAGCAGTAAACTAGTGCTTGGCAGCTATTCCGCCTAATAACAAGCAATGATGAATTCGTTGATGGCAAAGCGCAGTAGTTTATTATAAATCTAGTGTTTTGTTTTTTTAATAATTATAAACTAGTGCTTGATGAGGTCAAGCACTAGTTTATAATCCCGCCTGATGGTAAGCAGTGATGCAATCGTTGATGATAAAGCGCGCTAGTTTATTAAGCCTATTCACTAAAAAAAAACTGAGTGAATAGGAAGGAAGACGGACGAGAAAATGGAACCCTTATACTGTCACTTTGCTGTCCGTTCGTCCGTCTGTCTGCCAAGACCTTTTTTCTCAAAAACGCGTCAATGTAGGTATTATAATGGAATTTATATGAAATTCTCAGGGCTACTGTCCCTTGGAGCGGTCAACAAATCAAACAACGCCATCGCATTCAAAACATACAACTGTATTTGACAGTCGGAAGGGAATCAAAACATACAGGGTACTTTCTGTGAACTCAGAATCTTGAAATTTGTACGAGGTAACATCTTATATCACCGTCTTATAGATGAAGGAAAGTAAATTTTTTAGTTACAATACCATTTTAATAGAAGTTTATACGGAACCCTCGGTGCGCGAGTGGGATTTACACTTGGCCGGTTTTTTTATAGATCCAACACTACAAGATTTTATGTAACTTTGATCTTTAAGCATTCCTACATGTTGTAGATATTATGTATAAACAATTGTTTTTAAAATAAATGGACAGAAACTCAGGCGCCTGAATGACTTTGGGCTTTTCTTAATAAATCTGGGCAAAAATTAAAGCAGAAATTTTTATGTAGAACCGCTTTTGGGGTAGACCAGCAAAGTGGAATTATGAGATTAAAAAAACAGTACCAATTGAATACTTACTTATTATACAACATTATTTTTTGTTTATGCAAAACCCGAAAGGCGTGTCCAGTATTTTTAAGTAAAGAATCTATGTAGAAAATTTCAAAATAATATCATGAAAAAGTTATAAGCGTGTTGTCATACTTGCCTGTCCCAACAAAAATATGGTCCGGTGCGTTGACCTCTGGCGTCAGCTCTTGTGCGGACGATGATCTTCCATAAGCTGCGTAACGCTCTCGGTAACCACCACACTGCAACAATTTCTAAATGATTTTTGGAAAAAATATATCATGGTTTAGAAATGATTGGATTCGATTCAGTTGCTTATTCTGAACTAACTATATTCAGGTTATAACATGTGACATCCCTGTTAACTTTAATTTTCCAACAAACTTACGTTTTCTGAATTTTTGTTTCCTCCATTTTAATAATATTAAAACTGACTGCTCTGAAATTGAATTTAAGAATTCCTATTTCCTACGACCATAACAATATAAACATATTACCTTTCAGCAAAGTAATACTGACTATGGAAGTTTGTCTGTAAATGATTGCTCATGTGTCACCCTCAGTAAAATCTTTATACTATTTATGTTCTGTTATTTATATGGTGTAAATAATAAAGAGTATTCTATTTCATTTTCTTGTGTGTCTTCAAGACTAAAGTGAATAGGCTCTTAGTAAACTAGCACGCTTAACCATCAATGATTGGATCACTGCTTACCATCAGGTCGCAAATCGCGGTCAAGCACTTGTTTATAAATTATGAAAAAAAAAAATATTAGAACCCATATCCTCCCGTGGGTGTCGAAAAAGGAAACTAAGAGAACTTTCACCAGTGCAGCGGGTAGCAGCGCTTCTCCTGTGGAACAACCAATTTCTGCGATCCCCAACCCGCTTGCCAAGCGTGGGGATTATGGTATGCCCCATATGGAATGAAAGCCTTGGGGGTGGCCTTTGTGCAGCAGCGGGATTTATTTTTTTTAATTTTTTCCTTTCTTTCAACTTTATAGTCTGAGAAGGAGAAGAAAATAGACACGTGAAACTTTTTGGAACCGTCCCCGCCCGGTCAAAGAGAGTCGAAGCTTTTAGATTGTAGAATCTACCTTTAAAATAATATGAAACGCTCCCCTTTTGTTTTTAACAAGTGTCGTCTGACGTCCGTCAATAGGGTTGCGTACCGATAACGTGCATCATGGAATTTTGACGGGAAAGCTAAGATGAGTGTCATGCTCATTTTTTACTGGACTTTTAAAATTATTTATAGTGTCTTTTACTAAATAAAAGCGCGTGGTTTTTGTAGTAAAAAGTGCATTCAGTAAATAAATCATAAAGAACATTGAAATATCGCAGTATAGTAGCCACATCATGACTTTGCCTCAAACCTCCCTTATAGACGGTTCACGCGGCCGTCTTTTTTTTTCAACTGTCATTAGCAATATCCGCCATTATTGTGAATTAAAATTTTCAAAGAATTTCTATAATTTGATAAACATGTTATTGGCAAAATTGTGGTATCTATTCCACAGAGGCCATTGATCAAGAGTTTAAGTTGAACGTGCATTATCTCAATTGCCAAAGGAAAAATAAAAAGTGCATCATTTTGCTAATTTTAAAACACATACTATTTATTTATTCATTCATATAATATTACTATTATATTCAAACTAATTTTTATTTGAAGTACATATTTTTAAATCAGTAAACTAGTGCTTGGCAGCTATTCCGCCCAATAACAAGCAATGATGCATTCGTTGATGGCAAAGCGCAGTAGTTTATTATAAATCTACTGTTTTGTTTTATTAATAATTATAAACTAGTGCTTGACCCCAATCCCGCCTGATGGTAAGCAGTGATGCAATCGTTGATGATAAAGAGCGCTAGTTTATTAAGAGCCTATTCACTCAGAAAAAAAACTGAGTGAATAGGAAGGAAGACGGTAGTTGAGCGAGGTGATGCAATGTTAAACCCTACCAACGATGCTGCGCTAAAGGGAGATTGATATGGAGACCCTTCACGACCAAAATACCGACAACAACATTTGGAGCATCGCACTCGGCACACATAGCAACACAACTGCTTAGACCTGTACTCCGTACGGCTTCACCAGATATCATGCCGGGAGCCCGGGACACGATGAATCGCCTAGCGGCAAAACTTTGCCTGGTTGGTGGTAACTTCTGCCGGCAGCCGATTGAGCATTGATAATAATTTGATATAAGTTTTAATTTAATATATATATATTTGGGAGACTTGTTTTTCCACAACTTTGCCCGCGTGGATATCAAAAAATAGCAGAGCATACTAACGGAATTAAAAAACTAATATTTCAGAGCAATTGGATCATTGTTCCCAATTACATACATCCATGCAGTTTTTGCACCGATTTCGAACAAACACCAAAGTAAGAGTTTTTTTTAACGTTTTTAAATAGTATCATTATCATAAAAATGAAATTGACTAAAAGTATAATTTCTTGACCAATTTATGTTAGTACACCAATAAAAATAACTATATTTATTTATTTTAATTGGTTCACCAAGAATATTTTACGATTATGTGAAGATTATGTGTTTGTTTCTCTCTATGTAATGGGTCAGTAATGTATCTAACTTTACCTTGATATAAAATGTTTGTTTGTTTATTAGCATTGGTAGCATAAAATAAGATTTACGAAAAAAATTGTAATTAGGTTAAATATCCATTTATTGTATTTAAATTTATAATCTGGCAATTTCGGGTCAATTCAATTCGATAGAAAAATCTCTATAAATAATACGATTATCTTTTATTTTTTAGTCTCAACTCGTATAATATTAATGTTCATTTTACTCCATTTTGAGTATCAAGTAGACTATATAAAATCATATTCTCAAAAGTATGAACGTAAAACAGCTTTTACATCGTAAGAATATGAACCGTGAAAGCGCTGAGGTAACAGGAAATAGAGGTATGGATTCAAATAAGTTCAAATAAGCAATTTTCTCGAACAAGTCTTGATATCGTGAGTAGTAAACCGCGGCTGAATCCTAAAGTTACCGCGAGGTCTATTCAGATTTTTGCTCGTGAGAAGAAAAAACAAAATTACAGACAATTTGTTCCGATATCCTTATTGGGGTTTGCGAGGCAATCCTTGTGTGTTATGGTATATGGAGGAGCTTGTTACTCCATTCTGATCTTTTGTATATCGATTCGTTTGTACAATTTTATTGCCATACAGTTTATCATGCCTTTGAGACGTTGGTTAAGACTAAGTAATAGGTCGATTTTTAGTTGGTCCGGATTTAGGTGACCATTGTTACATGTAAAGACTCCTCAGTGCCCCGGAAAGCACGGCAAGCAGATAGTTCCAAATATTAGATAGTTCAGAGTTTAAAACTCATGATATCCTCATGATATATTTATAACTCATGATAGAAGGTTGGTGGTGGCCTAGTGGTTAAAACACCAGCCCCTCAAGTATGAGTGCGCGGGTTCGATCCCAGGTCAGACAAGTACCAATGCAACTTTTCTAAAGTTATATGTACTTTCTAAGTATATCTTGAACACCAATGACTGAAGGTGAAGGAAAAACATATTGAGGAAACCTGGACTTTAAGTCTGAAATCGCCAACCCGCATTGAGCAAGCGTGGTGATTACGCTCAATCCTTCTCTGTATGAGAGGAGACCTGTGCCCAGCAGTGGGACGATAAAAAGGTTGACGATGATGATTCCTCTACATCCGGTTGGACTAGAAACCAACTAAGACACAGTTGGAAAAAGGCTTGACGACTGTATACGTATCATGTCTTACTATCAGGACTAATACATTCCTGCGGACATTAATGTCAGCCATGATGAAGTCCACCGTCTCCCCCCAAGGATTTTCAAAAAGAACGGTTGGACGCGGCCTGCATCCAGCGCTTCCCTGGAATTTTGATCAGGTCATCCGACCACTAAGTCGGTGGGTGTCCGACGCTGCGTTTGCATCATCAGGAAGTACTTAAATATTCATATATTTTAGCTACCTTACTCCTAATACCTTTTAAAGGATAATTAATTTTTCGAGGAGACTTTGTATTAGAAGTACAAATTAATATAAACCAGGCTGAAAATGGAGGTCTAGATTGACCTTTACGATAAAAGGTTAAGTAAGGAAATGCAAGTACCTATAATCACAGCGCTTGTTATTTTAGTCGTTTTGCAGCATACAGTTACATTGAATTCCATTTTCAAACTTTTTTGGCAGGTACCCTATCTTTATAGTAACCAAAAAGCTATATTGATACCACCACAGCAAACTCGGATACGCGGAAAAGTTGCCTTTAAAAATACAGACAGTGAATGCAAGAATATATCTAACCACGGAGAGAGCATTACGGCGCCCTAATGACTACCTTGTAAAGAGCAAAAGTTCTCCGTTCAGCCTGCGCTGGACTTCAAGTTTATCTTAATAAGACGGTTTCAAATGACTTGAATGTAAGAAACGGGTGCAATTTTTAGTTTAACGTATTTTTGGATGATAGTAAGAAATAAAAATTGAGGAGACTGATAAATGAATTAGTAACTTATTTCGTTTTGAAAATATGAATATTATTTTTCGGAATAGAAGATTTATTGCCGTGTTTGTGTATTATTATAGAAGACAATTCTAACTATAAAAATAGCAAGAATTAATAAATCACTACCTCACTTTTGTTATTTTTTTACTACGGGATTACGGAATGCACTATCAATAGGAATGGCTGTCCTTTAAACAGTTCTGCAACATTCAATGATGGACTTAGGTGGTTAAGCAAACAGCATTTTCGAACATACGAAGTAATGGATTAGCAATATACTACAAAATGATGCAGATTGAGATTTATAGTGTGTCGCCCAATTAAGGTACAGTTTCTTGTATGATAGTTCTTCAATCAAGTCTATTACACTTCTTACTGCTTCCTTCTTCGAAAATAATAGTGTCGGAAAGTTTTCAACAAACATATTGGTCAGATATTTACGAGTATCTTAAGACAAATCCCAATGGAAACAAATGTTCTACCTAATTTGGCTTCATGATGGTATGAGATAAATCGATTGGCTTATCGCTGTGCACGGAACAAAGAATTCACTTCGAACACATTAATTCCATCTAGAGCAATTAAACCGTTTTAATTCTAAGGCATTCGATTAAGAAAAGACAATTTGTACTTGACCGCATTTCACTTAGCTTTGGTAGACTAGGTACCGATTTCAGTCTGGCTGGCAACAAAAATCCGTAAAGATTTTACTCAAATTTCCAACCAATTCTCTGAAACACACACTGGAAGACAGTTTTTTAATCTTTTTTTTTAATTAATTTATAAACCAGCGCTTGACCGCAATCCCGCCTGATGGTAAGCAGTGACGCAATCGTTGATGGTATAGCGCACTAGTTTATTAAGAGCCTATTCACTTTAGCTTTGAAGACACTCAAATTGTAATCCGACGGAAACACCGTCGCTGGCAAATTGTTCCAGTCCCTCGATGTACGCGGTATAAAGGAGGAGGCGATACGCTTCGTCCGGGTCGTAGTGGTGTTAACAACATAAGCGAGGAAACTCACCGTACGACGGGTCGTCCGACGGTGGAACGGAGATGGGCGAATTAAATCATGCAATTCCCTCGCACACTCCCCAAAATGTATCCTATAGAACACCGAAAGGCTGGCTACTCTACGCCTGTGCTCTAGGCTTCGGAGACCAACTCAAGTTAAATCAGGGTCACCAATCAGCCTCTTCGCACGCCTCTTCATTGAATCCAAAGTGGTATTCGTAGGTATATCGATCTGTTGCCCTGGATGTTGTATGCAAAAAAAGGATGAAAGTAAATCTATACTTCTCTTGTTCACGAGCTATCTATCTTATATAACGTTCGGTTCAGTCAACTTAGTGTATTGCAGTTCACTTAACATAGGCAGGACATAGACCTCTTCCATATGACGCCACAACACCCTATCCGCCGCCTTCCACATCCAGTACAACTAGCTCAGGGGGGGGCAACCCACACTACGCCGATACGCGGTCAGTCGGTCCAGTGATTGAGTGAAAATTGAACAGATTGACTTCGTTAGCATTGCATTTACACTATCAGCAAGGAATCTTTCATTTAAATTTTTGTCTAGGTGTTTTTGATCGTTTACGTATGTTTTGACGACTATATTCGGTCCTATTAGTCAGTCGTCTGCGCCCCATTTAGCCATGACCATCGTCCATTCTCTGATTACGTAACACAACTGCTACTAATTGCACAATTATCTTATATTACCGTTGACAGCGAAGGTTCAATTACCCATGTTTGGGAATGTAACCTATATCTCGAAAATTATTTGCTTGAGTGATGTCATTATAATAATTTTCTTTCGTTTTTATTTTGCATGTCTCTTATTGACCGCGTGCCAGTAATGTTATGTTATGTAAACGAAGTGGACTTGAATTACATCTACCTATTACTTGCCAAATATGTCAAGTCATTGAGATGGTCTTGATAGGATATTAACTTCGTGGTTTGGTACTAAAAGAGTACATGAAAAAATTGGGATATCTTGTGCTAATACCAGTGGTATAATCTTACCAAGAGAGTTTATATTAGATTGAAACTGGTGGTCAACTGTTTGGAAGAAAGAGAAATTATGCTGTTACCACTCTTACTTTTGCACTGATGCCGCGAATGAAGAGACTACAGAATCACAAACTAAAAAAAGTCAGACAAAATTACTAAAAAGAAGAATAAAACAAAGTTGAAATTGAATAAAGACGATTAATTAAATTACAGATTTCAACCGAAACAAAATCATAAAATAAATAGACCGCGCCCACACAGTGTTCGCAAAATTGATTTAAGGTCTTCCAAGCTTTTGTACTCAAAAACAAATTACGTACACCCCCATACATCACGCGGTAGGTCTCGGTTCAAGAACTAAGAAATCAAATAGTACCTTCTCTAGAAACTAGATTAAAGCGTGCATAAAGCATAGCGCATGAATGCTGGTAACCTGAGACTTGGCAGACAATGCAGGCTCCCTTATTGCTCAGCTCTTAAATTGTAGTGCGGTTTCAATGCAAGTGCCGTTGACGTTAAATTATTGTCGCCATGCAACGTTACACCGCCTGTACTGGCACTGTACACGTGTGCACTAGGCCTTAAACCCTGTTAAGCTAAATGTAGGTCTATTATGGTCATTCGATATGGAGCTACGAAATTCTCAGAGGTGATAGGGTTCATTATCGAAAGGTAAAGTTGATAATGTCGTGTTTTGAGTTTACTTAACAAAGTCAAAGTAGGCATTATAAAAGCATTATTAATTAGGAACATAAAAGCATTTATGTAGAGAGTTAACATAAATCTAGAATAAATGAATGTAAAACAGGAAATAGACATAGACGTGAACAGACAGATTTATCTGATGCCGAACTGATTTTAATTTCCGACAGATTTCAACCATTTATATTAAAATTCGCCTATTCTCATTTATTTAGTGAGAGGTGTTTTAGCATGCCTCGAACCCGTTTATTACGCCTCAAAGGTGTTAATTTAATAACAGTGCATAAGTAGTGTTGTCACTAACTCTCGTAAAAACAAGGTATTACTGCCGAGACCATCGCGGGTGCGACCTGTTTTGATCTCTTAACTTTATAACTTGAATAGAGTGATTATTTGAGAGATATGAGGACAGAAAATGTAAGGATATCTTTAGACTAATAAAAACTACACTCATGTAAGAATTCTTTGATATGATTTTCGGTGTGTTGGAAGACTTAATATGATGATGATTGCATTTTAATATTTATTGGATTTGAGATTTGGTAAAATAGATCTAGATCGTTCGAGCTAGTAATCATTATCAAATTCAGATTAAACGTATTGATGGAAGGAGCTTTTGTAGATGAATTATCAGGTAGGGACGACGTGCACAATTTCTCGCGGAAGACTTGGATGAGACCCGAACAGACCAAGAAAGCATGGCAAAAGAAGTAAGTAGACTCAGTGGGAGGAATAAGCTTTGCCAATGAGGATGGATTCCGAAACATAAAATAAATATCTTAAGGTTCATATTAAATTGTTGGTAGGCCTCGATGGTAGGCTACGACATCGGCTGTTGCCAGAAGTTACCACTCATCAGATAAAGTCTTGCCGCCAAGCGATTCATGTTCCAGCATGATGTCTGGTGAAGCCGGGAGGACAGGTCTGAGCAATTGTGTTGCGATGTGTGCCGGTTGTGATGCGCCAAATGTTGTTGTGTCGGGAGTTTGGTCGTGGAGGATCACCAGATCAATCTCCCTGTGGCGCAGCATAGTTGGTCGTGTTGTTGAATCATTCCTATTCACAAAGTTTTTTTTTTTTGTGAATAGGCTAAATAAACTAGCGCGCTTTACCATCAACGATTGCATCACTGCTTACCATCAGGCGGGATTGCGGTCAAGCACTAGTTTATAATTATTAAAAAAAAAAAAATTAAAGGTCGGTTGCCTATACATACGGCATACAACCTTCGAGCAACAAAGCTCGAAGCATACAACACAAAAGTGATACGGTCATGAGTTATCATGTGCTTAACTTATTATCTTAAATTTATTTTACGACACCTACACACGACGAAATGTTTCGTTGAGTATAATTCTAGTATAATATATCTCTCGGGTCATATTTGTATAGAATGGTTCGGAATTAATGTCTGCCTGAGGGAGCTGTTAACTAGTCTAGTAGGTACCTACTATGTATCAGTAAGTGATGAAAATGCCTAAGGCGAAGAACTGGCACATAGTACTATTTGCCTCACACATAGGCATTATCTTCACGATTATATCCGATTCATTGGCACATTAAATTGTTTAAAAAATAGCCCAAGTACAAGATCAAAGGTCTGTACTGTTACTGATGAAACTGTGCCAGATTTTCGTACATTATCGTACTATTTTGGCGTTATACGATTTTAGTTTGGTAATGGTGTATCATTTGTTCCAAGCCCGAACAAGTGCATGCATACGTGCTTATTATATTACATCGATAATAACCATCGTTCTCTGTTATCGCTATTTTTATTAACATAGGATCAGCAACCTTATTTTTGTAGCATTAAAGTCTAAAATCTTTCTATTGTTGTTTATTGTCTGTAAATGTAAAGTTGTCTCTATCAAAACTTAATATGCGATCGTGGATCGTCCGTACATTTGCATGTTTCATTCGGCTGTTATTATGTGTTATTGTGGAAATAAAAGTTAATAACACTTTCTAATTTCATTTCATATGTTTATAATTTGACTATTATACATATGGGTCAGTTTGGTAACATCAAAGATTTTTATTTATACAAATGTTTATACACAATGTTTGAATTAAATTTTAACAGATGTGAACCACAATAGGTATGATTATGGAATAACTGTGCATCTTGTGTCCTTTTATCCTTTCTTTATGTTATTTTATGTCCCTTTCTAACATTTAACTCAGACATAGACCAACATTACCATAAAGAGGCTGATTGGTGATCCTGACTTAACTCGAAACGGTCTCCAAAGCCTAGAGCACAGGCGTAGAGTAGCCAGCCTGTCGGTCTTCTATAGGATGCATTTTGGGGAGTGTGCGAAGGAATTGCATGATTTAATTCCCCCATCTCCGTTCCACCATTGGACGACCCGTCGTACGGCGAGTTTCCACCCTTACGTTGTTATCACCATTACGATCCGGACGAAGCGTTTCGCCTGCTCCTTTATACCGCGTACATCGAGGGACTGGAACAGTTTGCCAGCGGCGGTGTTTCCATCGGACTACAATTTGAGTGTCTTCAAGGCTAGAGTGAATAGGCTCTTAATAAACTAGTGCGCTTTACCATCAACGACTGCGTCACTGCTTACCATCAGGCGGGATTGCGGTCAAGCGCTAGTTTAAAAAAATTACCAGCATAAGTAATTTCTCTCAAGTGGATATAAGAAGGTTTCAGATAATATCATATCTGACGATCCCAATACAATTAGCTAGAAGCAAAATCGACTAATTGTTGTAACCTCTTCGCTTAACACGAGCGCCTATTCCAAAGATGGATAGAATAATCGAATTTTCGAATCGAGCAGCCGCAAAACGAATTAAACAATCGATTTAATCGTTCACTTAATTACGTAATTAATGTCTGAATGCACGGCTTGCCCACAGAGTCTGTTTATTGCCCCTGCATACGTACCACACTGTAGCAGAACACAGGACCACAAAACATGAAGTATTATGGCTATAGTACGGTTTTAATGATTGAAATCGGATTCGGATTCGGTGCTTGCGAAACAAGGACCGCTTTTTGAAAAAAAAGTAATGGACTTTCTGTTGGAATTCCTTGGTAAGAGCTTTATTTAAAACTTCTTTATTTAAAGCTTCTTTCGTTGAGGTCAGTTGTCAGCTGTTGTCGTAACGAGAAATTCGTTAAAAAAAGTAGTCTATGAAGCCGCTACAACTTGTACCCCACTCTGGAGGTCAAATATAAATTTTGCACTAAATTCACGCCAACTGAAACGTTAAAATAAATTTAATTTTATACAAACAAAATCCATCATAAATCTTCGGCACCAGTTACTAAAATTTATGTGTAAAATATAATTGCACACCAGTGTTTTAAGTGCCAGAGTCCGCCCTACAATTAACTTCGGGGCTTAATGCTCGTCAGTTGATCATACATCGAAAAATGTACCGTAAACTTGTCTTAATTACGTTACCAGCACAAGTCACGTTTCAAATTGAACGCAATGTGTATATTGAGACAAAAATAGCGAACGAATCGTACCAAAAGTAATAATTTTAACTAGTCGGGAACCTCACTAATTTCGACTCCAGACAGACTGAAATTCCAGTTACAAGTGAAGGTAAAACTTTCAATTGCATTCTTGTGCAACTATTGTCTTTGCCTGCACACTACCGGCGGCACAATCAGCAACATAGAGGTTGTATACATTCTAGTAATTAAGATGGGAACCCTTCACTCCAATAAAGGTTTGGAGCGTAAAACGTTCTGGTCCTTCGACCGAACGGCGTCGTAACTCTCGCAATTAAGTCGAATTAAAAATAAACTCTAAAGGAGTCCGAACTGTACAGCTGTTGATTAAACGCCATCTCGCGGGTCCCCATCAATAACAACACTTTAATGAAAGACTTTTATACGCGCTTGAATGCCTGGGACGCTAGTCTTGGCTTTTAATTTCTTTTTTATTCCTTGTTTTTTTTATGTTTTTTTTTTTAATAGAGCTGACAGTTTGCTCCCGCTTCGGGTACTGTTGCTAAATAAAGGACGAAACAAAAGACTTTAGCGGTCCTGTGTTGCATAACAAAGACTAAATTGTTTCCTTTTATTCATAAATGATATCTGGTGCCTTTGGAATGTTAAGCATAATGGTTTGTTATAAAAGTACTCTTGAAGAAAAAATAATGCATTGTGCGATTGTACCTATTATGTTACAAAAGAAGTTAATGTTGGCTACACCGGGAACAGATATTTTAATTTAGTTACTCGAAACAGTGACTTGAATTTAGGTTATTTATACGCACACCAGATGTTACGCCGAAAGATAACTTCGAGCAATTAAAAATGTGCCATTAATTAAAGTTCTAATCGTACTTTTCATCGAGTAATGAAATTATCACAAAAAGTACATTACAGTACTATTCTACTTCTGATAACATTATGTTATCTTCATGCTTTGATAACATTACAAATTATGTATGTATTCTTTCAGTGAATCTCGCTATAGTTAGTAGGAAATACGAATAATTAATGAATAAATTACTAAATATACAATCAAATGACTTTTAATAAGGTATAATTTGTTGTTATTTTACACATATCAGTAATTATAAGGCCAGAAAGGGTGGACACGCAAACATTAATGGGACTTCGTTTCCTGTGTCGACATCTCCTAAAATCAATCGTAACTCCGATAAGTAAGGTCTAAAATTGCGTGTTACACTATCGGACTAATTTGACCACCACCGGCGATTACTACTGAATATTCTGATTAAATTAAATTAACGGTGAAACGACAATTAATTTATGGTAAGTGCTATTGAAGGCTATTGGCGAAAACCAATACATCCTGGACTATACACACATACGTTCAATATCGGAATGTCCGGCATTATTTTATTGGTTGTGGAAGAGATAAAAGCTTCTTCAGTACATGTTTATTGATAACCAGCTAATCGAATGAAATTCGAGTCACATTTTACTGTCGGAAAGGGAAGTACTGTTTTGTATGATTTTGCGTTGTGCGTTTATTTATTTATATTACAGTTGCTTGCTGTATTTACAGCACACCACGAAGCTCGCAGCAAGCCCGCAATATAACATTTAACTAAAAAAACTTCAACATGCATACATTTAACATAGATATTCTGTTTATCGGAATCAGTGCGGTACAGTTTCGACAGGGCCCAACATGCTGCTGCCGCCCAGCAGTACCGATGATGCTGCTCTGTGTCCAGACTGCACCATTCCACAAAGGTTGAGGAGATCATGGAGTATCTGCGCTTCAAGACCAACTGGACTTTGAGGGTCGAGAGGTTGGAGCCGCGTAACAGTACGAATTTCGATTTGTTCTTGGTGCGTGTTCCGACAAATCATCTCTAGAAGCTCCTCAAAAAAGAGTTCTGGCCGAAAGGTGTTGTGTATCGTCGGTTTCGTGGCCAGCTACATGACACCAATCAGTGAAACACGACGCCGACAGTTCGTGTAGTGTAATCAATAATGTTATACTCGTATATATTTATAGTATTTAAATTGTTTGTGTTATTATGTTTTTTGTATTGTATATTTTTATATGGGCCTTGATGCCTGATTAATAAATAAATAAACCTGTCAACTTCTGACCTATTAGAGATTATGTGATTCAACGCGGTTTAAGTAGAATGTTGACTATTTGCTGTCAGAAGCAAAATGAGTACCTATCTATAATATCGTAGTAGGTCGCTTTCTGTATTTTCAGTTTTTATTTTTTTTAAATACGTTGCCATGTACTAAGAATTATTCCTTTATTGCATGTTCGTTTACAAACATTTAAATTCACATACACAAAAAGCCATGCCCTGTACAACCACTTGTAGGCAATATCATTATTTATTCTGTGCGGTAATCGAACCTGCAGCACCGCAGTTGATCGCTCAGCCACTGCGCCAACCGTGTCGTGTGTTTGAACGGATGTATTATGAACAATAATGTCAAACAGTTGAAGCAATTTAGAAGCGCAATATAGCATATTGTTAGGCGTTTAAGTCAAAATGGTTTGGTGGGTTTAACAGCCTCCGTGGCGTAGCGGTAGCGAACGTGGCCGCTGTGCAAGGAAGCGCGGGTTCGATCTCCGCGCAGTGCAAATATTTGTATGCCTGAATATGAATATTTGCCCTGATCTGGACGTGCCTCGGAGAGCACGTTAAGCCATTGGTCCGGGTTCCCATACGAACATCTAATGACAGTCGTTACGAGTTGTTGGAGGCTTCAAAAGTCTAACAATTGGTCTTACTGCAATGCTTCGATATCGCCTTCAGGTGGTGGAGGTCAGACTACAGTAGCTTCACGGAAAATATCGAAGTTTAGCCAAAATTAGCATTTAGACTGGTAAAGCGGAACCCAGACTCCAAAGCTGAAAAAAGCTGCGGATGTGACTGGGATTAACGCTGAGATGATGAGATGAGTTTAAGCCAAAATGGTAAAATAGCATATCAAAACGGAATGGGAATCAAACGACTTTTGGATTCCTTTTAAAATTGTATGAACGTCTTCAACTTTTTGTGACTAAGGAGCACTACACTTATAAACAAAAATCGTAATCAAACTATTTGATATCATATTCTAACTACGTTTATGTGTTTGAAATTCGAAGGCACCCCCCGCTACCTTGTAGCTGGTATGCATTACCTAAGGTTACCTTCGGCGGCCAACCTCTAAAGCACCGTGCATTCGCGTTTCAGGCATGCATTGTTGAGGGTCAAGCATTGCATGCCTGAAACACGATATCAATGTTTGCTTTCTAGATATAATATGATATTACTTACCTCAACCCATCAATCAACCTTCGAATAAGAACTTAGTGTCTCATAAATTTCCCAAATAGCCCAAATTTCTTATCAAAAGCAGCACGAAAGGGTACTGTGTCTTCAAACTAGAACGCAGGACTCTCGCAACCAAGTTGGTTCTCCTCACGTATTCATTTTATGAATGTTATGAGTAATACGTGCATTAGATGCGACGGGGAACGAGTCATTGTTTATGCGTTACTCGCTTTTAGTTTGATGTGTATGGGTGTGACAAAATAGTTTTGGTCGTTGCGATATATGGAATTGACAATATTTAGCCAGCTTTGAAAATGTGAAAATTATTCGGTAGAAAGAGTGGCTATCGATGTACATTCTTATACCATTTATTCAGGACCTGATTTTGAACTTTAAAATTATTCAAGATCTAATATTTTTTTTTCCGTTACATTAATTTTTGATTACGTGGATGGTGCACTTTTGTAGGAGATCCTGTATAAAATATGTATCAGGGAGGTTTGGTCACAATTAAAGGATAAATTATCAACAGCAGTTGATAATTTTCTCGGTACCTACTGAAGTTTTGTATATAACACCGTATAAAACGGCTCGGTCCAAACTTACTTCGGCAAATTATTTCTTTACGATTAGAATATTAGGATGTTAATCTCACGGAGTAAGTGATTCAGTTTCATAGTCTGCACCACACCCTTTTTTGTTTTTTTTTTCTCTTGATAGTGAATCATCAAATGATCTCTGCCGCTCTGGGCGGAGCGGAAGGGCGTGTCGTGAGATTTTTTTCTAAAGAGTCAAACATTCAGCATTTACATTGATTCACTTTCCAGCGATTTGCAATTGAAAAAAAAGTTTATGAGCACATGCATAAATAATGTAGCTAGGTGAATATGCTTTGTGTATTATACTAAAATGTCTTTAATTCTGTACTTTACGTGGAAGGAACTTTAAAATGGATACCCGTAGTTGAGGATCTTTTTGAGTAACACAATAACACTTCTATTTTCCCCTTTGGTTCAGTTTTAGTGACGTATTCACCACCATTACGCCAGTTTTAAGACCCATGTCCCAGTCCCAGAAGAACCAAAGTCACCGACATAGCTTTTCGGATCGATATAATGAAATGGCAGTGAGCGCGGCACATTACTCGTAGAACCGATGGGGCAGTAAGGTTCTGGAGGCGCGGCCACGTACCGGAAGAAGCAGCGTAATGAGGCCCCCAATAAGGTGGACTGATAACCTGTTTGAAGGTCGTAGGAAGCCGTAGGATACGGACAGCACAAGACCGGTTATCGTGGAAAGCCTTCTAAGAGGCTTTTGTCCAGCAGTGGACTTCTATAGGCTAAAGAAGAAGAAGAAGAACCCCCATGTAAAAGAGTTCTCAAACTATCGTTTTGACAGTTAAACAACATTCATTACACCATTTGCCTTGTTGACCAAATAACATTTTCGAACATATGCAGCTATGAATTAGCAATATACATCAAAATGATTCGGAATGAGATTGATAGTGTGATACCAAATTAAGGTACTGGGAATCGAAGCCAGGAACAGGAAATTAAAATTATAATGTCGTTGAAAATATATTGGCTTTTCTAACCTCATAGCAAAAAATATAGGCACACAAAAAGTTTGTCTTCAAGTATCGATTTGATTTATTTTAACATCGTGTCAAAACTATGATTAATATTTTTTTTTTCATCTGCTAACGAGGTATCTTCCACTAGATTAATTTATAATTGCTGTTGTAAAGATGTAATCAACTATCAAGGATAGGAGTAATATACCTAAAGCTTTATGTTTAATTAAATATATCATGATTATCACACCCACAGTTTTATCGAGTATTTTTTTAAATTTATACGTAGTGCTAAGAAATGGCTTATATCCTTAAAAATAATTTAATGTCCATCAAATAGATTTATAAAAAATATTGAACACGTATTTCTTATTTTTTCTTTCATTCAAATAGGTACTTAGGAAGTTATATTGACTTGAAATGTCGCCTGACGTCACGCCGTGGTACAAAATATTCCACGGCGTGACGTAATTAGCCCCCACTCCGTAACTTTAATACGCTATATTAGTTGTTTTTTGGTAATTTCGACAAAATAAAAAATACGGGTCTTAATTTTTTTTATTATCTATAAGACGGACTAATTATTTTTTTTGATTTTCATACCCTGGATACATCCCTATTATATTTAGTTTTTGACAGTTTTTCTACACAAGAAATGTCAGTTGTCAATGTTATTCTACTTATGAAAGATATCTGACATTGGTAAACTCTGCTCTAACTAAAAATGTCTTATTTAACGTACATACCCTGAAAACTACGAATTCTTGGAAAGAGTGAAGTAAAAAATACTAGGTAGGCAGTACCGATATTAAGGGAAATTAATTAGCATCTATGTATATTAATGCTTTAATATAATGAATTCATAGAACTGTCTGATAGGGAGGTTTAGATGCGAACGGAGTTGGGATTGAATCTATACGGTCAATTTAATTTGGGTAGCTATCACGTAAGTCCTTATTAATAAAACTTCTAGGAAACGTTTTCAATAACATCATAACATTTCTAATTAGAGATGCCGCCGACTCAATATGTGATTGATATTCCACTAATAATATTCTACTAGTACGTTTTTATACACATAAGTAATTGGACCATAAATATCAAAAGGAATTCAAAAATCATTTGATTTCATGATTTATGCCTATTTTTTAGGAGAAAAATAATCAATTAGTACATATAAACAATATGAATGCATAAAAATGGAAAATCTATCCTTCTCTTTTGTAAAAAGTTGTTTATTTGTCTTTTACACATTAGCTCACGCAGTAATTGCGTAACACACATTATCAATGATTTCCATTTTGACAGTTCAGCAACATTCATTGCGTTATTTACGTTAGTGAGTAGATAAATTTTCTAACATATGACGTAATGGATCAGCAACATGTGTCATGTGTGGGAAAATTTGGATTTATTGAAAATGTAAATTTTACACACTATCCGAGTCATTTTATTACTGAGCGAGGACTAAGTAATAGAATGACTCAGATAGTGATTGATTGTTTTGTGTGTGTACGCAATAACGGTGTGGGTTACCATATCAAAATCCTTACTAATATTATAATAACCGGAAAGTGAGATTTTTTGTTTGTTCCGCTTTCACGCCGTAACTAATGAACCGATTGCTTTGAAATTTTGCAGACGTAGAGTTAGAAGTCCGAATTAGATAATAGGGTACTTTTTTATCCCGGAAACATTTTATATTTCCGACGGAAATCTAAAAAGTGCGATATAACCGAATTCCACGCGGGCGAAGCCGCGGGCGGTAAGCTAGTACTACAATACATTACATAATAAACGATATAATAAATTATAGGAAAATAGAAAAAAGAAGTACTAAAACTCGTTTGCCCAAACTTATGAGTATAGTAAATAATTTAATCCCTATAAATAAATTACGTAAAGTTAAAGAGAACTCTTTAACACATTAAATTGAACTAGATCACTATATCATAAACATATTACTTAAGGTGCTATTTTAAAAACATAAACCATTCGAACGACACCGTATTCTATAATTAGTTTACACAAATAATCCATTCCGCCTACATGTCCATAAAGAACTATTTTAATAACACCGTAATAAGCTTGTAAAATAACTAGTTTTATATAACACGAATTGCTTATAAAAGGGTCAAGTTCACACTTTAATTACGGCAACCCAATAGATGTACAAATATTTGAATATTTATACGGAAATGAGGGCGGATGTATACGGAATTTGTTACCATTGAGGTGAACTGTCTCTGCTAAAGTCCTGAGTAGCATCGCATCATGCTAAAGAAAGTGTCATTGGGTTTTCCATCCGTCTAAGTTTGTGCCCGGTTGAGGATTACAGGCGTGATGTTATGTGTACATAAGAGGTAGTTAAGCAAATTAAAGATATAAATTCTCGCAATAGATACATTATTGATTCCCGGTCTGTCGTAATGTAAAGGTACTGAATGCCATTCTGACTGCCAACCCTGAATGTGATGTGTTTGTGAAGGAATATTTATATAAATAAATTAAAATTATCAAAGCCTGTAGATATTTAATCCTTTTCAAGTTTGCTTCAAGAAGATCGAGGAAAGCGGCAAGGGCGCCTGTTGTATGTGATGCAGTTAGGTAAAGGAAGTATCATTCATCATCATCATCATTTCAGCCGAAAGACGTCCACTGCTGGACATAGGCGTAGGTCGTCGTCGACCGGTCCTGCGCCTCCCGCATCCAGCGGTTTCCCGCGACCTTCACCAGGTCGTCGGTCCACCTTGTCGAGGGCCTACCCACGCTACGTCTTCCGGTGCGTGGTCGCCGCTCGAGAACCCGTCGGCCCTATCCGGCATCCTACGGGCAATGTGTCCAGCTCACTGCCACTTTAATGTTGCAATTCTTCGGGCTATGTTGGTTACTCTCGTTCTTCTGCGGATCTCCTCATTCCTGATTCGATCGCGCAGTGAAACCCCAAGCATAGCTCGCCTCTCCATTGCCCTTTGAGTGACTTTAAGCCTTCTTATAAGGCCCATTGTTAGCAATCGTAATGTAAAGGTACTGAATGTCATTCTGACTGCCAACCCTGAATGTGATGTGTTTATGAAGGAATATTTATATAAATAAATTAAAATTATCAAAACCTGTAGATATTTAACCTTTATCAAGTTTGCTTGGAAAAGATCGACGAAAGGCGGCAAAGTCGCCTGTTGTTGTGATGCAGTTAGGTAAAGGAAGTATAGATTAATAATACTTTTTGCTATGTATTTCCTGGTGTACATTAAAATAATTGATAACCGAGCGATAAGCGATGAGGGCTGGGCTTCTCATCTAATAAATATTGGTCCGTGACAGCTCTGGACAGAGCGAGGTGGAAGGAAAGTAGGCAGGCCTTTGCCCAGCCGCGGGTTAGTTACGGCTAGTAAAAAAACTGTTTATTAAACCTTTGATTGTACATGTATCGGGTTGCTATAACATATAAATATGGCAACCCGAAATACTTATTATTTCTACTGAAATGAAGCCTTTGATCAGTCAATATTAAAAATAAGAATTCGGCGCAAAAATTCGCGTAAAGAAAATCATTACTCTATGTTACACTTGGAAATTGTCTTGTACCTACTCTATCTAAATCTAAATACGTAGATATATGTGTTTTTTTACATGTAAAAACATCAAAGCTCTTCACGCAATGAAATTGGTGTATTCCTAGAAATAGGTATGAACATGTTTTTTTTTTTTGTGATATTTCAATCAATTTTCAAATAGTAAAAATTCAATACAGATTTCATAGAAATTGTTGTGCTATAAATTCTTCGCGCTTTTATGCGGAAACCTTACATATAGTTAGGAAAAGAATATATTTGGTGAGGTGGCGTTACACGTTGGAAGTTTTATATTGCTAAACAACATAAAAATAAAGTGTTTTCGCGCATAGATGCTCTCATCGTCGTCCAGCGAAAGTTTTAGTGAAAAGTTTTAGCTGCAACAATGTATTAGTGATAGATCATGTTTGTCAGTTTATGACTAAGAAAAGTTTTAGTATTAGGAGCTGGTATAACTTTAATATTTGTGTCGATGTCATCTAAACTTTTATACGAACATTGCATTATTAAAGGTTGTCTGTAAAAGATCGCTCTTAGCGATAAGACCGCCCATTGTCACCCTTTGTAAAATCTATATATTTATGTTCTGTAATCTGTATGGTGTACATAATAAAGAGTATTCTATTCTTTTTCTTATATTAAATTATAAACTAGCGCTTGACCGCAATCCCGCCTGATGGTAAGCAGTGACGCAATCGTTGATGGTAAAGCGCACTAGTTTATTAAGAGCCTATTCACTCTAGCCTTGAAGACACTCAAATTGTAGTCCGACGGAAACACCGTCGCTGGCAGTTGTTCCAGTCCCTCGATGTAAGGGAGGTATAAAGGAGGAGGCGAAACGGTTTGTCCGGATCATAATGGTGTTAACAACGTAAGAGTGGAAACTCGCCGCACGACAGGTCGTCTGGTGATGGAACGGAGATGGGGGAAATAAATCATGCAATTCCTTCGCACACTCCCCAAAATGCATCCTATAGAAGAACGAAAGGCTGGCTACTCTACGCCTGTGCGGCTTTGGAGACCGTCTCGAGTTAAATCAGGGTCACCAATCAGCCTCTTCACCCGCCTCTCCACCGAATCCAAAGTGGCCAGGTGACACTATTCTATTTTATTCTATTCTATTCTAAAATAAATATTAGCCATACGTGATTCTAAGGAAACTTTTGCGCATGTAGTCTCAGCAACACTTATACAGAATACACATGTACATATATAATCCGCCTGTTCTCACATCTAGGACACTGGTATCCTCTCGGTGAGAGGAAATGGGCCGTATTCTACCACGCGGGCCCAGTGTGGTTTGGTAGATGTCATCGAACACAATATGTCTTCGAACTTTTGACACTAGGACATGCCGGCTTCCTCACGATATTTTCCATCACCGTTTTGAGAGAAATGGCGGCCTCCGTGACGTAGCGGTAGCGAACGCGGCCGCTGCACAAGGAGGCGTGGGTTCGATCCCTGCGCAGTGCTAATATTTGTATGTATGAATATGAATATTTACACTGGACTGGTCGTGCCTCGGAAAGCATGTTAAGCCGTTGGTCCCGGTTGCCATACGAACATCTACGTCAGTCGTTACGGGTTGTTGGAGCCCTCAAAAGTCCAATAATTGTTCTAACTGCAATGCTTTGATATCGCCTTCGGGTTGTGGAGGTCAGACGGCAGTCGCTTCACGGAAAATGTCAAAGTTTCGCCAAAATCAGCAATTAGACTGGTTAAGCGGACCCCAGACTCCAAAGCTGAAAAAAGCTATGGATACGACTGGGATTAACGCTGAAATGATGAAGATGACCGTTTTGAGAGAAATGGTGATGAAATAATTTATACAAAATAAAACGCCCGACGGCCTTCGAATCTACGACCTACAACTTCTAAGTCGCGACCGGTACCACTAGGCCACCACTGCTCGCAAAGTTTTAAACAGGATAAAAAGTGGAAATGTGCGACCTATAAATATATCTAATTCAGCATGTTACAAAGTAAATTTAGGACATGTCATTAAGGAAAGGGAAGCACGTACGTGCCCGTAGGCGAACGATCTGGCAATGTCGTCGCACGCCCTTTTTTCTACGAAATTAGGTGAATGCCGCTAATTCAATGCATTGCCAACTTGCTCCGTTTTGTGAACAATGCAAGTAATGATTGGATTGCATATCGCGAAAATGAAAAACCTGGTAGGACGGTACTTCGTATCTTCTTGCAGGCAATAACTTAGTTCACACTATTTTAGGCGTACATCGAGGGACTGGAACAATTTGCCAGCGGCGGTGTTTCCGTCGGACTATAATATGAGTGTCTTCAAGGCAGGAGTGAATAGGCTCTTAATAAACTAGTGCGCTTTACCATCAACGATTGCGTCACTGCTTACCATCAGGCGGGATTGCGGTCAAGCAATCTAGCGCTAGTTTATAATTTATAAAAAAAAATAGTTTTAGTAAATTACAATTTATAGTTTTCTTAATATCTTTGAAATGCTCAGAAAGCATTATAAATACCTAAAACTGAAGTTACTGTGGTATAGGTATAAAGTAATAAGCACAGTACCTTCAATTTCAAGATTGCGAATAACTCATTCGACACAAAACCTTGCCCCAAGAAATACAAATGAGATAATTACGAGGATGTATATTTCGAGAATTCATAGTATACAATGCACGTAGAAGATTACCTTAACCATAATAATTCTAACAAGGCACAGTACTTTCTCTTAATTGCCTTCTCATATGTACCATGTTATGGAGGATTTACACGGGCCGATTTTTGTCGTACATTTATTTAGTCTTTTAACATACGCTTCGCAAAACTACTCCTTTTAACATATAACAGACTGTTACAGTAAGTTTACTGAGGTAACAAATGAATCATATACAGCATAACTACTTATGTAAATTTTAAACAAATAATTGCTCCCAAATCTATCAAAACTAAAGCAAATTCACGTATAAAATCGTACTTTTTAATGGCGAGCACCAGCAAAAATTAAAACAGACTTTATTAATCGTAAAAATTAACTTCGCGAGTGTTTCCTATAAATCACTTTTTTCAAGAACTTTGTTTCTTGATTGACAATTGTCAATGTCAAAAATATAGAAAACATTACCTACGGGAATCTGCCTCCCGTTTATAACCGTGCGGCCTAATCATGCGATGAAAATCGACCCGTGTAAATCCCCCATTATGGAAAACTTGAAGTGTTGGGATAAAATTAAGTTCTTAATATAATCGTCTGAACTCATATATTTAGGCGGGAATTATATTTGAGATGTTTTGTTTGTAAACTTTAATATCTATTGCGTTGCTATGTTAAGTGTCAATGTATTACTCTAGCAAGGTCTTAAGAGGCTGATTTGTTCGTGCATATTTCTTGCACATTTCTTGCTTGTAGGTCTAATAGATCGAATGCGCTTAACTTTTTGAAAATTATTTCATCATCGCTAGTGTTGTCAGTTTTGTAACAGTTACAATAAGCAACGGGCTGCAAACCGGGGTGCCGGTAATAGTGAAATCTTGAAAATCAAAAATCACAAAGTTATTGTGATTTTTTTAACTTAGTGAAACATTTTGCCCGAATTACTTTATATGCATGAATTTACAAGTATACAGACTGTCGAGTTATCAGCAGTCACCATCCGTGGATGAGCGTAGCAGGCTATAGTACAAACATAAACGTCCACTCGGGTAAGCGACCTGCGCCGCTTTAACGAAACAACAGGAGCAGGCATACATTTTACGCGGTAGAAAGAGAGAGATAGGGTTATTACCAGAGGCCTATTTCGTCGTCTTACGAATCATCGATTAGGATCACATGTACTTACGCGAGTTTAACACTTTTTTACCGTAAAAAAGTACACAAAGCCGCTAAAGAAGTTCTCACTTCAAAAATAACAGGAAGACAAGAGTTATCGCCTACTATTTATCCATTCAATAGTTTTATATACGACCATAAAACACTAAACCGAATCTCTGTAAATTATTATAGAGACATAAACTCAATAATATACAGATTCATAATATCGCAGAAAAGATTCGATAAACGAAAGATAAAAATGAAGATAAATATTCACACATAAACCATACAGTTTATAGCGTGTAATAAATAAGTGTGGATATTGTCAGATGGGTAATAATTAATTAAATTTTGTAAAGAATAAAGGAAAAAAAGTATATGAAATAAACTTCACACGGTTGTGCAAATGTAATGTTAAAAAACCTGCCAAGTGCGTGTCGGACTCATTCGCAAAGGGTTCTGTACCATTGATTTATGAAATTAAAGGATTTAAGTTATTTGTATGAAAGATTACGCGGTAATAAGCGGTTTACGATTTACGAGGTATTAAAAAAAAACTACGTACTAGATCTCGTTCAAAACAATTTTTTAGATTTTTCATTTTCTTATTTTAGAAGTTAGAAGGGGGGACCTACTTTTTCCACTTTGGAAACACCTATCACGCAAACTATTCGGTTTAGAAAAAAAAAATTTGAAACCTCAATATCATTTTTGAAGACCTATCCATAGATACCCCACACGTATGTGTTTGATGAAAATAAAATATTTGAGTTTCAGTTTTAAATATGGGGCCCCCAATATTTATTATTATTATTTTATTTTTGTATCAAAATCTTAATCCAATTCATAGAATACATCTACCTACCAAGTTTCAACAGTATAGCTCTTATAGTTTCGGAAAAAAATGGCCGTGACATACGGACGGACAGACGAACAGACAGACATGACGAATCTATAACGGTTCTATTTTTTGCCATTTGTCTACGGAACCCTAAAAATCGATTGACGTAAGAATCATCAAAGTCGGCCCACACGTTTCGTCTCTAGAGTGCTATAAAAGAATTATCATAGCTAGGCTGATAAACACATTACCTTACTTTGCGTCTCACAGTTGGGTCAACAATAAAGGGCGTAATTACGACTACACTATAGTGAAAACTTATATGAGCTTGGTATACCCAATTCAGCGCCAAATATACGACACGTGATTCAGTGTTACCGACCGACTGGAGCCGAGTATACCCGATTCAGAGTTACCGAACCAAACTTGGCGGTTTATTTTAGCAAAAATAATATAAGACTGCGATTCGGAAACTCTTTTACCAATCGACACTCAATTGTTTGCTGAAACAATCGAACAGAAGTATTAATTTATTTTATTAATGTTCCAATTACCAGAGGAAGCTACGAAAACTGTAAATTTTATACAATATGTAAAGACAACCTCGTCCGACCCATAATAATAATCATAGTAAAAATAAATTTTTAAATAATCTTTTTTTTTTTCAGGAATTAATTCCAACTTCCCCAAAAGAAGATGTTTCAGAAATGTATGGAGCCTGGGCCAGTACATCATAGACTTAATGCTAGGTATAGTTAACTGTTTTAAATGTTAATCTATACCTACTAATATATAAAGCTGAAGAGCTTGTTTGTTTGTTTGAACGCACTAATTTCAGGAACTACTGGTCCGATTTGAAATATTCTTTTTGCGTTGGATAACCCCTTAATCCAGGAAGGCTTTAGGCTATATAACTTCACACTGCGACCAATAAAAGCGGAGCATCACTAACTCCATGCGAACGAAGTCGCTGGCGGCCGCTAGTTTCCTATATTTTGGCTTAGTTTTTATAAAGATACAATTTACCTCGGCCAAGGAGTGCAACACAACTAGTAATAAATATGGTGGTCAGCAATAAGCGAAATAAAATTTTGAAAGTGACATTTGATTTTCTACCATATGACTGCGAAAAAAACAAAACATGAATTCCGAACATACGGCCCATTAAATAAACACAATCAACTCAAATCAGCACTCGACACGAACACAACGGGAAATTAGAACTGTCAAAGTCGCCAATCAAACGTCATAACCACTGTCATGGCTACCTTAATAAAGGGTTATCTCACTAAAAAACGTTTCAAATAATTAATTATACATACTTGTATTTTTATTCAGATTAATTTAGTAGTATTTTTATGAAAATCTTTTATTTTTTTCCTTTTTATCTATATAGCGTACATAGTCATGGCCCAAAATGAAACATCTCCCTTGGTGTTTTTTAAAAAAATGACAACACCATTTTCAATGGTATTATTATGAGCGATGCGACCGCATAATACGTGCCCTGTCCCCTTTTAACGCGCATGTATTGCCTACCGCACACGTATTAAGTTACCTCCTTTTGCGAAATAATATTTATTTTTAGGGGGATTTTTTTTTAGGTGTAGCCCGGCTTTGTAGGCATTAGTAGAATCAGTTTTCGATACCTAACAATACCTTCACGGATCGGATTTTATATGTATTTAGTACACAAAGTATATCACATCCACATTTTGCCAGTTTTGTCAAGTCCCATATAATAAGAGGTCTCTCTCTCTCTCTTTGAAGATTACAAACGTGAATTTATGTTCAGTGTACAGTATAACATTTCTATAAACATTAATAATATTCAATTCAATTAGGTCTCAATCATTAGATTAATCTATAAAAAATAAATAAAATTAAAATCTCAGATTATTTAGAAGACATAAAAGCTTTGGACTGAGCTGCTCGTTCTGTTAAGCATTGTCATTAAGCAATATGCGTAATTATAACGTAAATTATTGTAAACATTTTCATTTGTAATGTCTGGACCTGAAAAAAGACGATGATCCCTGAGTTTGTTTCGGCTATTTCTTCTCAGAGGTAGTCAGTTAGGAAATGCCGGCTTCATCTAGTTTAAAAACAAAACATATGACGTGTGAAAGTGATCAGTGATCCTACTTGCTTAATAAACGATTTCATTTCATTTCAGTTATACCTGCATTAAAATATTATGCATAAAAAGCACGTGATCTTTTCTTAAACAACACTATTGTCAAGTTGTTTTTAAATAATAATATAAATCCAGGGATAGAGGTTGAGAAATAGCAGATAAAGATACAACTCATATATAACGTAAACATAGATCCATAACTGTCTTGAGCTAGTCATAAAAATCATTTACTTGCCCGATGTATGTCGAATATATTGTCTTCCCAGCATACAGAAATTGATATAAGAGAAAACATATTACTCGACTATAATACTGATCACTTATCGAATAACGTTATTCGAGTAGCATCAATTACTCGAGTCACTATTTTAATCGTATCTTTAATATCGAATATAAATATCGAATTACAGTAAGGCTATTTTTAAGTAATCGTGAGCTAGAACGATTCGGTGAAACGAGTTCACCGGCAGAACTGGTTCTATAGAAACTTTTCTCGTAGGTTTGTCTGTAAATATTGAATGTCGTAATAAATTGTATTGTGCGAGTAATAAAAATATAATTGGTAGACTAAATCATGGAGGCAGACCATCTAAATGTGAGACATATATCGTTAAATTAAAGATAATTGGAAAACGATTCTGTATTTTAATTAATGAGTATTGGGTCAACACTATTCTAGCAGTGCGATGCTGTAACTATCCGATCGTGACAACTTGGACCAAATGAGCATGAAGTGAGCTATCAATCCGACCAATGCAATGGACACTAATGACAGGTCCCTCTATGCTCACGTCACCTGACTTGTCACGATGAGATTTCTGGAGAACAGATTTTTTATACTTATAAACTAGTGCCTATATAAACTAGACCGCAATCCCGCCTGATGGTAAGCAGTGAAGCAATCGTTGATGGTAAAGCACCCTAGTTTATTAAGAGCCTATTCACTCAAAAAAACTGAGTGAATAGGATGGAAGAGGAGGCAGTTGAGCGAGGCAATGTAATGTTAATCCGAACAACACGACCAACGATGCTATGCCAGAGGGAGATTGATCTGGAGACCATTCAGCACCAAATTCCCGACACAACAACAATTTGCGCATTTTACCTGGCACACATCCCAACACAACTGTTTAGACCCGTTCTTCGTACGGCTTCACCAGACATCATGCCGGAACAGGACGAAGCGCTAAGCGGTGGGTGGTAAATTCTGCCGGCAGCTGATGATATGGCCTACCATGATCGATGGTGCATTTAGTAGTTTTCTTGTACGTGTTTGCATAATTAACTTATAATTATCCCTCTTCTGAGACACAGGCCTTCTCTCTGTGAGATGTAGTGAGCCAGGCCCAGTGCGGGTCAGTAGACGTCACATATTTCCTCATTACATGCATTTTATTAGCTTCACCTGTATACGGATAGCTATATTAGCTTCTCTATATACTGCTTGTCCGTCTCTAATTCAAAATTTTTTTCAACCTTACCTTACATTAATTTGTGCAGGCAAAGTATTTTTTAGTTTAGATTTAGTTACTTGGGTAATGCATCATTACGAATTTTAGCACTTGCTATTCTGTCTGTTGGAGATCAAGAAAAGTTTAATAAAAACAAATGAGCACCACTTAAGCGTTCGTGTTATTCATATATTAGTTAAAAAAAGAATATCGAACTAAAAAGTTGAAAATAAGTATAGTTTTTTAAACTTTTTTTTTTGACGTGACAACGTCTATTAAATTGGTACGGCGTGGAGTCATTCTCGAAAACACCGTAACGGCCGAATCTGACGCCACACGGAGTCCACGCCTACTTTACCCCCACCCCTAGAGCGTGTGTCACACTCATGCGCGAGGTCTATTACCATGTAATAGACGTTGTCACGTTCAAATATCGGCAGTAGACGGAGTTCTACAGACAACCAATTTTTTTTTTTTGTTCTAGGACATTCAACACTGTTTTCCTTCGCCATTTTTAAGATCAGCGGCGGAAAACTGCTATTTTGGATCGAACAAACAACCTACAACTCGAAAGCCTGCTACCGTCATGGCTTTCGATTGTAAATGTTAACTCTTATCGAAATTTGTATTTCAGAAAATGGCCTAATTATTTCATAATTACCAAAATCGTCTGATGAGAGCAAGAGCGATTTTCAGAACACTTGAATCGTTAAAAACGAATGAACGAGCAATTTATTCTCTGATTTCCATTTATTGAAGGCTCTAAATCCGCCAAAATTACAGTACCACATTTGAATAAGCCTGTTTCCAATGAATCTCCGTCTTACGCAGTCACTGATGTAAATGCAGAGATTACTATGTCTAAATATGATATCAGGTTTACTAAGAAAGCGGCTTCTAAAGCAAGTGGTCTGACATTAGAATATGTCAAAGGAAACGCGTTAGGTGCAACTTTACTGCGCCAATACAAGGGTAGTTGTTTGTTGAATTGTTGTGTTTGTTACAGAACTGAGGAGATGCCTTTGGTTTACCTTTGCTGTATTGTATAAACAACACCAGAGGGATCATGTAGTTTTAAGAACTTCACAATCTGATCTTAGTCTTAGTCTGTCAAAAATAGAGGCGTATTTGACAAAACGCAACAAACAAACAAACTATCAGTATCCATGGGTTTCATTTTGACAGTTCAACATCAATCATTACGTTATTGAGCAGACACTTTATTCGAATATATGGAGCAATATGCTTCAAAAAGATTCAAATTAAGAACAATAGTGTGTTACGCAATTAGGGTGGTGATCGTATTATCAATCGATCAGTCGAACAAACGTCGATACTGTGAGGAAATTACCACTAATTTCTTTACAGTTTTGACGTTTATTTGTCACTAAACTGAGACTGCCACTAGACTTTGAACGTTTAAATTAGGCGAATTGGCTTTCCAATCTGTATTTCTCACTATCTGTTACGTACAAATGTATGTACGTAAAATAATCAGCCTCTAATGGTCCAAAGGACAATCGTTGGACAATCAATATCACAAATTGGAAAGGACCATTCGGTAGAAAAGCTAGAGGTCGTCCGAAAGCTCGGTGGCAAGATGAGATTGTGGCCACCGCAGGAAGAGACTGGATATCCACCGCCAGAAACAAAATTAAATGGAAGTCTTTGGAGGAGGCTTTTACCCTAAAAGGGGTCCACACTATTTGATTTTAAACAATGAAAATAACAATATCTTGCACAAATTAATGTATATTTTTTTTAATATTTATATTTTTGAATTTAATGGATTGATGTATAATTTAATTAATGGAATTACATATTAGTAGGTATTACTTGACTAATTGCGGAATGTAATAAAGCTGTATTATTATTATTCCTCGTTATTTTTTAATAATATCTCACGTCTCTGTGTGGGTCGAATTTGGCACAGGCGGAAGCCAAGTGCTTTTAAGTAAAAAAATATTGAATTAAATTAAGTATTTAAAAATTTTCGGGTTAACCTGCATGTGTTAAGGATAACTGCTTTTTGTAGTAGACGGTAAGTAGACGGGCTAATGTTTAATGTGTTAAGGCTATTGTGTAGGGTTTTGGGATGACACTTGTGGTGGATATTACGATGGGGATAGTTTTGGTGTGGGTGATGTTTCACTGCGTTTTAAGCTCTATGGCTAAATCTCTGTATTTTGCAAATTTTTCAGTGTGCGTGCTAGTAAGATTATGGGTGTTGCATATAGCTATGTCTATTATGTACGCTAATTTATTTTCTTTAATTACCATAGTTATGTCTGGTCTGTTGTTGTATATGGTTTTATCCGTGATTATGGTCCGCAGCCACGCGTTCGATGCTTTGATATCGACATGAGGTTGCTGCAAGTCGAGGCGGTGTCTTCCATGGAGAGATTTACGTTCCCAAGCTGCTATTTTTTCTGCTTTATTATTATAATGTTCCCACTGCTGGGACACAGGCTCTCTCAGTGAGAGGAAGTGGGTAGTACAGTAATCAACCACGCGGACCCTGTACGCGTTGGTAGATGTCACACACATTTATTGCCTCTAGGACATGCTGGTTTCCTTACGATGTTTTCCTTCACCGTCTTTAGAGCAGTGGTGATGAAATAATTTACACAGAGTAAAGTTGCTGACGGGGTTCAAACTTGCGACTTTTTTTTTTAATAATTATAAACTAGCGCTTGACCGCAATCCCGCCTGATGGTAAGCAGTGATGCAATCGTTGATGGTAAAGCGCGCTAGTTTATTAAGAGGCTATTCACTCAAAAAACTGAGCGAATAGGAAGGAAGACGGCAGTTGAGCGAGGTGATGCAGTTTTAAACCCAACAACACGACCAACGATGCTGCGCCAAAGGGAGATTGATCTGAAGACCCTCCACGACCAAACTCCTAACGTAACAACATTTGGCGCATCGTACCCGGCACACATCGCAACACAACTGCTCAGACCCGTCCTCCGTACGGCTTCGCCAGACATCATGCCGGAAAACGACAAATCATTTGGCGGCAATGCTTTGTCTGGTGGTTACAACTTATTTCGACTCGCGGTCGATACCATTAGGCCACCGCTGCTCTCGCTTACCGGTTACACTAAAGTATAATAAAACAAGCTTTTTGCCTATGAACTCGTCCGCCTGATATTTCTTGTTTTAACATAAAATATAGCAAAAGCATTGTTTTGTTATTGTTCCTAGTGCTGGGACTCAGGCCACTTCTCTTTGATATGGACTGGGCTACCAAGCGGACCCATTGCGGGTTGGTAAATAATACAATATGTCTTTGATTTTTTAAATCTAAGACATGCCTGGATTTCGTAAGGAAGTTCGTTCGTTCGTTTTTTTTCCCACTGAAGGTGAAGGAAAACATCTTGAGGAAACCTGGACTTTAAGTCTGAAATCGCCAACCCGCATTGAGCAAGCGTGGTGATTACGCTCAATCCTTCTCTGTATGAGAGGAGACCTGTGCCCCCAGCAGTGGGACGATAAAAAGCTTGATGATGATGATGCTTGGGTTCCTCACGATTTTTTTCTTTATAGTTTTGAGAGACATAAAGGCAATGACAGCCTATGACAATTGACAAAACTGTAGCGACCCACTAGAGAAAATCATGGAATAAGCGAAAATATGGAATGGGATCAGCAATTTCGAAAAAGGAATGACTAGTCGTCAAAAATGACAAAAAAGTTCACAAAAACAAGTTCATCAATGCCTGAAATGACGACATTTTTTTTTTTAATATTTATAAACTAGCGCTTGACCGCAATCCTGCCTGATGGTAAGCAGTGATGCGATCGTTGATGGTAAAGCGCGCTAGTTTATTAAGAGCCTATTCACTCAGAAAAACTAAGCGAATAGGAAGGAAGACGGCAGCTGAGCGAGGTGATGCAATGTTAAACCAAACCACACGACCAACGATGCTGCGCCAAAGGGAGATAGATCTGAAGACCTTCCACCTTCCATCGCAACACAACTGCTCAGATCCGTCCTCCGTACGGCTTCAACAGACATCGTGGCGGAACACGACAAACCGCTTGGCGACAAGGCTTTGTCTGGTGGGTGGTAACTTCTGCCGGCGGCCGATGTTATGGCCTACCACCGAGGGAATTCACCTATATATATTTTTTTTTTTTTTTTGTTAAATACCTTTCAAGTCTTAAATACCTATTATTCTATATGAGAGAACACATGAGGTCAAGTGCATAGGTAAAGAAGAGTATTATACATCTGCATTTTGCCAATTATTCCGTCCAATTGCTTGCACGACACGAGATAGCACTATGTTTAATTACCTTTGATACATATGATACCTCTATCTTTAATTCTGAATTCCTCACCAGGGCGTAATTTCATAATAAATTCATTGTACAAAAACAAAATCTCACGAACATCTATTACGGATAACAGATCTTCTAAATTAACAGTTCGAGGCTTATAATAGATTAACATAGACGTGTTTTAAGTTCAGTAATTCGAAGTAACATCTTAACACAAATGATGTATATGTGAACGCCCATAGATGAAGATGGTAATTATCGACTGAGTTCACTAATGTGATAATCTTTAAATGTTCTGTTTTGATGAGTTCATTGTGATGAGAGTACATGTACATTTCTAGGTCATTAAATAGTTTCTTTTTTTGGGATAATTTTTCGGTCTTGTAAAATATAGCGGGGTCTAGAATATTATGACATTGTTATTTGACTTCGCGGCAGGTCCAGATTAAGATAAATGGATGACCTGAGCTCTTTTCATAAAAATTGTTCTTTATTAATTCTGGATAGAGCGTAACGGGAGATTAAGGACGAAAAAAGAAAAAAAAAATATTTATGTATACAATATGTAAAGAAAACCCTGTCCAATACCTTAAAGGTATTTTTAGGTATCGATAACTGATTCTACTAATGCCTACAAAGTCGAGCTAAACTTAAAAAAATGCCCGTAAAGAAATAAATATTATTTCCCAAAAAGAGTTAACTTACTACATGTGCGTTAGACAATGCATGCGCGGGTGAAGGGAGGCAGGGCACGCGGCACGCGGTCGCATCACTATTCGCTCATAATAATACCCGTCAATAAAGGTGTTGTCACTTTTTAAAAAATACCAAATTTTGTGTAAGTCGGAATTAAATCGCGGAAAAAAAAGATTATTTCAAAATTCATTAGTGTTGTTACGTATGGGGTTTTCTTTACATATTATTGTATATGTATATAAACATAAATATTTACGCAAATATTTTAATCAGTACTAATTTTGTACTTGGCACCATAAAAACAAAATACCTAAGTATGAACTGCCTGGGTATTAAAAAGCATAATTTCATATAATTTGATAACCCGCTTAATAAGATGCTCTAGAGCGTAACATAGCCGTCACGCCCATAACCTCCAAAAATCCGAGACCAACTATCGTATAGGAACAGTTCTCCGGTAACGGTATCTGAAGCCAATGTGTTGGTGGACGCGCCCACCACGTTTTACGCATGAAGTTTAAATTAGTACTAGGTGGAATAATAGGATATTCGTGGGTAAATAATACCAGCCGCAGGAGTCGATTTTCAAGAATAAAAAACGGTTGGTTATATGAATAAAGCACAGGTCCGTTCGTGTGTAGAGTACTGCAGCCACATTTGGGCTGGTGCTGCTAAGTGTCACCTGGCCACTTTGGATTCGGTGGAGAGGCGGGCGAAGAGGCTGATTGGCGACCCCGACTTAACTCGCGACGGTCTCCAAAGCCTAGAGCACAGGCGTAGAGTAGCCAGCCTTTCGATCTTCGATCGTAAAATGCAATAACATTCAGTTAAAATACAAAATAATGAAAATTTTGGAGGAATAGTGAATACTCGTTTGTTACGTTTAAATAATTAAGTACGACAAGAATACGAGACTGTGAAATATGGCGGTTATTTACTGTATTGCTTGTGGTGCACTCTGTGCCGAGTTTAGCGAAATGTTCTCTATTGAAGGAAAGAGAGAGAGCTTTCTGTCAAGAAGCGGCGCAGGCGTTTGTTTTGAAATTACTAATTATTTTATGTATGTACTTATGCTTATTGGCTACCCACTCTATTCGTGTATTAAATTAATGTCGCCATTATAGTCGTAAATACTGTTTTAATAATTCTGTCAGCCTCCGTGGCGTAGCGGTTGCGAACGCAGCCGCTACGAAAGGAGGCGCGGGTTCTATCCCCGCGGAGTGCAAATATTTGTACGCATGAATATGAATATATGCACTGGTCTGGTTGTGCCTTGGGAAGCACGTTAAGCCGTTGGTTCCGGTTGCCATACAAACATCTAATGGCAGTCGTTACGAGTTGTTGGAGCCCTCAAGAATCCAACAATTGATGTACCTGCAATGCTTCGATATCGACTTCGGGTTGTGGAGGTCAGAAGGCAGTCGCTTCTCGAAAAATATCGAAGTTTAGCCAAAATCAGCACTTAGACTAGTAAAGAGGATTCCTGACTCCAAATCTGAAAAAAAAAGCTTTGAATGCGACAGGAATTAGCGCTGGAATTAGGATGAGGATCACTGTTTTAATCATTCTGATGTCAGCTATAGTTAACTAAAACAGATACTCACGAAATCATACGCTGCCTGAGAGCAAAACAAAAGTTTTGACACGTCGCAATTCTCTAAGCAGTTTAGTTTGCATTTCTAAATTTATTATTAACTCGAATCTTTGATGCTTATCCAACACATTGAAACAACCCAAAGTTGACTTTGACAGGAGGTCTGGAAAATAGACAGCTTAATTATTAATATTTAAGTTCTCTAAGCAATGTTTCCACAGACAAGTTTACATTTCTACAATTACTTGATTCTTCGATGCTTATTCAATATAGAACACCGCTCGATACGTTAATCTAATCTACCCCTGAGTTAAACTACTTAGTCATATCGGCTATATTCACATTAAAATAACCCAAGACTGACTTTGGTAAGAACACTGGAATACTAAATAAGTTTTGAGTTAAGCTGAATGATGAATCACAGGTAAAAGATCTAATTGGGCTGGAAAGTATCACGCAGATTCGATAGACCAGCTAATCGAATCTGCGTGGTACTTTCCTCAAAGGACTAATGATAAAATGAATGATAAATGATTTTATTTTTGTAAGTAAATTTGCACAAACAACTCAAATATATTTTAAAAACTAGATAAGGTCGGGGTTTCATATCTGACTAAATCTGAGAAGAAACGCCGAAAGAAACTCAGAGGTCGCAGAACTATTTCAGATATCAATCTACATAGTCTTCCCATGATCTGACCAAGATTATGTCTAGACTTTATAATACTGTGATCTTTTTAGTTTGTTTCGGCATTTTTCTCAGAGTAGACTGATAGGAAACGCTGACCTCATCTGACTTATTTTTCTTTATAAAATGACGTATACAACGGTATTTATTGTTTATTCGAAATCCGAAATACGTGTCCAGTATTTTTATGTAAAGAATCTACGTACAAAATTTCAAAAAGATGTCATGAAAACCCACAAAGGCTTTTTATCTTGCTTGGTTGTCCGCGCACCGCTCTCCCGCCCGCGCCTAAAGCAGTTCAGCGCGTCGCGGAGGGGGGGGGGACTGTCTTACTGTACTCCTATTACTATCATCTACCGTCAGCTGTATGCGCTCGGTAGTGAAGTTAACACTGCAACAATTTCTATTTGTATTTGGGAAAAACTATAACATGGTGTAAAAATGATTGGAATTGATTCAGTTGCTTATTCTGAACAAACTATATTCAGGTTTCGTATACTTAAAGTAAAAATAACTGTGTATAAGAGTGATTCTGGTATCTTATTTAGAAAATAAACAGTTTTATGAAATATCTTTTCAAATACTAGAATATGACTTGACTAAAAAAAGTAATTAGTCCGTCACTCAGATTTCCAAAACATACTAGACACGTATTTTTTCTTTTTTCATATAAACAAAAAATGAAGACGACACAGTGCGTTGAAAACTCGTGTGACGTCACTGCACGCTACACTTTTTAGCGAGCAGTGACGTCACCAGCCACCACTCCTGATCGGAGGCCCCGGGTTCGATACCCGGCCAGGTCATGATGGAAAACGATCTTTTCCTGATTGGCCTGGGTCTTGGATGTTTATCTATATATTAATCTATTATAAATATAGTATCGTTGAGTTAGTATCCCATAACACAAGTCTCGAACTTACTTTGGGGCTAGCTCAATCTGTGTGATTTGTCCGTATATATATATTTATTTATTGATTTGATAAAACAAAATATACGTATCAAATATTTCTCTATAATCTGAATGACGGACTAAATAGAATCAATTTTTTTTAGTCAGGAAACATCCCTATTATTAATATTAAAATATTAAGTTAGATACATATTATTTTATAACAGTACTTCGTAAGTTGTCTCACTTGATATGGTCTCGTCGTTATTCACAAAGAAAACCTCCCGTGAGTTTTTCTTGGTGGATACGCCATTAATGCACGAAGTAATTACGGTGTTTGAATTATATCGCTGCTCGGTTGGGATGCGCGAACGCAGTAACAAGACAACATAATGATACGACCGCCTTTTGTCTGGGTGTTTCGCCACCTGCCCAAACACTACGAGTGTTGGAAAAAGTATCGATAGTAAGTTATTATGTGACTGTGAGAATTATTAATATATCATTGTGATTTCAGCTCATTAAACGAAAAGATCATTTCCATACGCCGCCAATTCGATTTTTTTTAGTAAATAAAGCTGGAGTTGTTTATGTACTAAAACACCAAGAAATTAATTTTGTGTTCTTGACGTTTAATTAAATTGTAGGATCGCAATAAGTAACAAGATCTTGACTAAATTAAATTGTGTTGAAAAATTAATGGACCAAAATGTTGCTATTAACTAACCAAGCATAGGCTCTTATTACTACAACTTCGCGAACTGCTAAATATTAACAATGATGTTTTAAAAATAGCAATTATTATTGTTATAAACTAGAGGGCGGGGCATCATATAGATGGGCCATTACGAACAATTCTTATCGTTTTTATATCGTACTACACCGCTTAATAAAAACAATGAGTAAAAAACTATCGATATGTTAGATTGTGGGGTGAACATCCTTATAATGATACCTTGTTAGCGTCTGTTAGTCATTCCTTACCGCTGAGGTGCCGTCGTAAGGGAAACTCTTAATTTGAACTTCAAAGGTGTGATTTCTGAGCCGCCGGGAAGTGTTAAATAATCATTTAAATCGGCTGTGCGGCCGATTAAATTTTTTAACGACGACTATTTTGTTTTTCTCGGAGGGTTTATTAGTCGATTCGCACGAGCTAACTCGCCCAAAACGGGCGAATAGTCACTTGTAAATAAAACTATTTTTTCTACAGGTGACTTGTATCTGGCAATGGGCATATTATTATGCAATTAAGTATAGGAAAAAAGATAGTATCCAAAAGAAGTGATAAGAATGAAATAGGTACATGTTATAAAACGTGTGTCATCTTCTTTAGCCTAATGCTGAAATATTCTGCAATGATACTCTTCTTTATCTTTAGCCTAAAATTCTAAATGCATAATAATACATATTTAAAATACTATACAGTATGTTAAGAAAACCCTGTCCGACCCGTGAAGGTGTTGTTAGGTATCGATAACTGATTCTACTAATGGATACAAAACCGGGCTAAACTTGAAAAAAAAATCCCCCTAAAAAAATAAATATTATTTCGCAAAAAGTGGTAACTTAATAAATCTGCGTTAACCACCCTTGCGCGGGGCGCGGGCGGCAGGGCACGCGGCACGTGGTCGCATCGCTATTCGCTCATAATGATACCGGTGTTGTCACTTTTTTTAAAAGTACCAAATTTCGGGGAAGTTGGAATTAATTCGCGGGAAAAAAAGATTATTTCAAAATTCATTTGTATTGGTACTATGATGATTACGTAAAATTTTATATTATATTTGGTGAGGCCATGGGATATCACCTCTTTTCGAAATCAGTTTGCCAGGGAACATCTGCTTCACAACCGCCATGGAGTCATTTGATGTGTGACTGGTAGCTCCGTCTTGTTGGAACCAAGTCCTAGAGTTCTTTATTCTTGAATTTTCAAGTTCTGGGGCCAAAAAACCTTCCAACATCGCAACATAGCGTTCGGTATTAACAGTGATGTTTTGCCCCCGTGCGTTTTCAAAAAAATAAGGACCAATTATTCCTTTGGCAGAGATTGCGGTCCAAACTGTCACTTTAGGGCTATGTAACGGTTTTTGATGTTTGAGTCTGGGATTCTCACTATTCCAATAACGACAATTTTGGCGGTTTACGAACCCATTCATATGAAAATGTGCCTCATCAGAGAAAAGGATGTTTTCAAAATTTGAAAATCGATTGAGCATTTCATTAGCAAATGTGAGCCGTGCTATGAAGTCAGAGTCTTTCAATTCTTGAATTAATTGCAGCTTGTATGGATGCAATTTAAGATCCAAGTTTAAAATTCGTTGCAAACTTCGTCGCGATATGTTTAGGACAGACGATCTCTTGCGAGTAGACATTTGTGGATCTTCTCGTACCGACTGCTTAACACTCTCAATATTGTCTTCGGTCCTAGATGTGCGTGGACGACCTTTTGCGTGTGGTTTAAACGTCGATCCAGTCTCTTCAAACCGCTTTATCCAGGTTTTAATTAAATTAGCACTCGGAGCCTCCCTAATTTGCCGTAGACCATACTCAGAACAAAATAGTCGCCTGACAACTACGTACGAACGAGAGTTTTCGTAAAATGCGCGCACGCAAAATGCGCCACGCTTCCCGTCGAAATGACTCATAGTGACTAAAACTTCATGAACCGCGCTACCCGACGATATCGGTCTCCCCTCGCCCACGCCCCTTCTACCCCGCAAAAAAAGATGATGCAATATGCACGTTCTATTGCGCCACCCTGTATTTAGTGTTGTTTTTAGGGCTTTGGTGATCGACTCTGGTCGTTAATTAGAATTGGGATTTATTACTACATTGGAATAATTACTTTGTTCTCATTGAGACCTAATAAATAACTTAATTATTCGCTAAAAGCGATTGATTTATAAGAGTTTTAGTATACATATATAATACACATATACTGAAACTGTTGTAAATCAATCGTTTTTCGAATTAGGGTGCCATTTTATTGAATTACACAATTAAATGTGATTTTGATCGCCATTTTGTTATGCTCGTTCTTAACGTTAAAATCATGTGAATAGGCTAATTAACTTTATAATTCATACACATATTTATTTATTGATTTCTGAAAATCAAAATAATTGATAGGTAGGTATGAGACTCTGATAAATATTGAAATCTTACAGCTAGAATAACGTGAAGTATTTGCGAGGCAAGAAATCATCATCATCAACCTTTTTTATCGTCCCACTGCTGGGCACAGATCTCCTCTCATACAGAGTAGGATTGAGCGTAATCACTTCGCTTGATGAAGATGTTTTCCTTCACCCTGTAATCAGTCATTGGTGTCCAAGATAAACTCAGAATATACATATAACTTAGAAAAGTTACATAGGTACTTGCCTGACTTAGAATCGAACTCGCACGCTCATTCTTGATTGGCTGGTGTTTTAACCACTAAGCCACCACGACTTCAAGCAAGCAGCTAGAAAGCGGCAAGAAATCAGGTAGTTTGAATTCTGAAGAAGGTGTGGTTTTATGTATGTAGGCATGTTGAAGGAATAACTTCACTTTCTGAAAACAATGTTTAATGCCCCCTATGTTTCATAACACACATTTGACGTCTTAAAATCCGTTCCCATTCTTTTCACTTTATACACTAAACTGGAGACGTAAACGGCTTCACCACAAATCATTGCAGTAATTTATGTAATCGTTTAGCACTACATAGCCGTAACAACACATATTTCAAAGGTCGTGTCTCAGCGTATCTTACCAAAAGAGACTTTACCGGGACACGCAGTATGTATCGCCGTTCTTTGTAAGGCGATTTATAGCTATTTCATGAGCTTTATTTACTTTTATAGACATAAAAGTCTAAGTAATAAATTACGTCTGGCTTGGTGAGATGGCCGGACACTAGTGCTGTGAATAACATTTTCCCCTTATTATGTTTTGGTATATAAATTAAGAAGATTTATGTGTCTTATAGCAGCCACTTTTTTGCGGGGTAGAAGGGGCGTGGGCGAGGGGAGACCGATATCGTCGGGTAGCGCGGTTCATGAAGTTTTAGTCACTATGAGTCATTTCGACGGGAAGCGTGGCGCATTTTGCGTGCGCGCATTTTACGAAAACTCTCGTTCGTACGTAGTTGTCAGGCGACTATTTTGTTCTGAGTATGGTCTACGGCAAATTAGGGAGGCTCCGAGTGCTAATTTAATTAAAACCTGGATAAAGCGGTTTGAAGAGACTGGATCGACGTTTAAACCACACGCAAAAGGTCGTCCACGCACATCTAGGACCGAAGACAATATTGAGAGTGTTAAGCAGTCGGTACGAGAAGATCCACAAATGTCTACTCGCAAGAGATCGTCTGTCCTAAACATATCGCGACGAAGTTTGCAACGAATTTTAAACTTGGATCTTAAATTGCATCCATACAAGCTGCAATTAATTCAAGAATTGAAAGACTCTGACTTCATAGCACGGCTCACATTTGCTAATGAAATGCTCAATCGATTTTCAAATTTTACAGGCCTATTTCTATCCTGTCCACATTTGGCAAGATACTAGAGTCACTTATCTGTCCCGTCGTTCAACGACATTTTCAGGGCTTTCTTACAGAGTTCCAACACGGTTTTGTTAAAAACAGATCCACTTGCACCAACCTGACCCTTTTTACTGAGGAAATTACTGCAGCTCTGGACAAACAACAGCAGGTAGATGTTGTTTATATGGACTTCAGCAAGGCCTTCGACAAGGTCTCACATTCAGCACTTCTATATAAACTATCAGCTTACGGTTTCTATGGGCCCTTTTTGTCTTGGTTGGAATCTTATTTGCGAGACCGAAGTTTTTACGTCGTGATGAACGGATTTGAATCCGAAAAGCATCACATCACTTCCGGCGTTCCGCAAGGCTCGCATCTAGGTCCCATTTTATTCATTATCTTTATCAACGATTTACCATCGTGCTTCTCGCATTCCAAACCATACTTATTTGCCGATGATTTAAAAATCTCAAAAGTCATAAAAAATCAGGAGGATGTGGAGAAATTACAGTATGACATCGATCAAATAAGCAAATGGTGTGATAGTAATAATATGGTTCTTAACCAGGATAAATGCCATTTTATCACCTTTTCTAGGAAGCATGAACCTTATCCCTCTTCATATCGAATTGGCCTCAATAGACTTTCCGAAGTAAGCTGTGTTAGAGACTTGGGAGTGCTCCTTGACAAAAAAATGACCTACGTTCCTCATATGGAGAATATCATTAAGAGTGCCTCTAGGATGCTGGGTTTTGTAATTCGAAATTCTAAACCTTTTAGAAAGCCGAAAACAAGAATCTTACTCTATTGTAGTCTTGTCAGAAGTACCCTTGAGTATTGTAGCTCTGTGTGGAGGCCACACTATGCCACACATTCCCTAAGGCTCGAGAGAGTGCAAAAAAGATTTCTGTGGTACTTAAGTCGCGGTACAGCTAGCGGCGGTAGAAGGACCTCGTACCATGACAGGCTACATTTATTCGGGATGCAGACCCTCTCAAAGCGCAGAGACATCTTGGATCTTGTCTTTCTTTTTAAAATACTTCGAGGTGAAATAAACTGTCCACAGCTCCTTAATTCTTTTAGGTTTAGCGTGCCATCGAGATATCCACGTAAGCCAGTTCAACCTCTCTCGGCCCCTTTTAGGCGCACAGAGTTCGGTAAATCATCACCTATTCCCCGTCTCTGTCGTTTATTAAACAAATGCAGTGAATCTGTGGACGTACACTTTGACTCTTTGTCACAGTTCCGGAGGAAGTTGGCTGAACTGAATTAGTCTGCTCCACCTCTTCCCTTTTATTTGCTACTTGTTTGTTTTTATTTTTTAATTTTTAATTTTATTAAATTTAAGTATTTTGCATTTTGTATAGTAATATTTTATTTTTGTTATCTTTAGAATGGATTAATACTTGTTATGTATAATTTTATTAACCACTGTCTATAACGCTCCTCTAATTGTACGCTGTAGCTACCTTAATATGTTGTGCAACTAGCTAAGATCTTATAATTATCAACTGTACCTACATTTAAGTGTTGTAACAATAACTGGTGGCTCTAATAAATATAAATAAATAAATAAATGTGTTTACCTAACCTTTATTATCCTTATGGGTCGGACAGGGTTTTCTTAACATACTGTATATAGAAAAAATAATATTATTTAAAAGTGACGATTCGCCCATGTAAAGTAAAGTCGTGTGTATCACTGAAGTCATTAGTTGTATGTAACACGTAATCACTGAGCGTCTAAATAACGCACATCAAAATTAATAACGCGTTGATCACCTCTTCTTCTTCAGCCTATGTCCACTGCTGGACAAAGGCCTCCCCCAAGGCTTTCCACGCTGACCGGTCTTGTACTGCCCACATCCATCGGCTTCCCGCGACCTTCACCAGGTCATCGGTCCACCTTGTTGGGGGTCTCCCTACGCTGCGTCTTCCAGTACGTGGCCGCCACTCTAGAATCTTACTGCCCCATCGGCCAACGGTTCTACGAGCAATGTGCCCTGCCCACTGCCACTTCAGTTTAGCGACTCGCAGAGCTATGTCGGTGACTTTGGTTCTTCTGCGGATCTCCTCATTTCTGATTCGATCACGCAGAGAAACTCCGAGCATAGCTCTTTCCATTGCCCTTTGTGTGACTCTGAGCCTTCGTATTCCTTCCTTAGATCACCTCTAAGTGATGATAAAAGTAAACTGTATCGTTAATTAATTAATATTTATATCAATATTTTCACACAACTCGACAAACTATATAAAGAGCTTGACAAATACAGGGTGGCACAATAGAACGTGCATTTTTAAAATAATTATTAAAAAATAAATACAAAAGGTATAGTTAAAATAAAACTAATCAATTATTAAGTGATAACTGAAGTTTATTTTTTAAAAATAACATCATCTAAATGATGACCCTCTCTACGTTGGCACTCCTCTAACCGCAAACGGAAATTACCGAAAACTTTCTTAAGTAGTGCTGGTGTGATTGCTGCCATTTCACCACGAATATTCTTCTTGAGCTGACTGATGTTTCTCGGATTATTGGTGTAGACTTTGTGTTTGAGGTATCCCCACAAAAAAAAGTCAGGAGGCGTCAAGTCTGGACTGCGCGGAGGCCATGGGATATCACCTCTTTTCGAAATCAGTTTGCCAGGGAACATCTGCTTCACAACCGCCATGGAGTCATTTGATGTGTGACTGGTAGCTCCGTCTTGTTGGAACCAAGTCCTAGAGTTCTTTATTCTTGAATTTTCAAGTTCTGGGGCCAAAAAACCTTCCAACATCGCAACATAGCGTTCGGTATTAACAGTGATGTTTTGCCCCCGTGCGTTTTCAAAAAAATAAGGACCAATTATTCCTTTGGCAGAGATTGCGGTCCAAACTGTCACTTTAGGGCTATGTAACGGTTTTTGATGTTTGAGTCTGGGATTCTCACTATTCCAATAACGACAATTTTGGCGGTTTACGAACCCATTCATATGAAAATGTGCCTCATCAGAGAAAAGGATGTTTTCAAAATTTGAAAATCGATTGAGCATTTCATTAGCAAATGTGAGCCGTGCTATGAAGTCAGAGTCTTTCAATTCTTGAATTAATTGCAGCTTGTATGGATGCAATTTAAGATCCAAGTTTAAAATTCGTTGCAAACTTCGTCGCGATATGTTTAGGACAGACGATCTCTTGCGAGTAGACATTTGTGGATCTTCTCGTACCGACTGCTTAACACTCTCAATATTGTCTTCGGTCCTAGATGTGCGTGGACGACCTTTTGCGTGTGGTTTAAACGTCGATCCAGTCTCTTCAAACCGCTTTATCCAGGTTTTAATTAAATTAGCACTCGGAGCCTCCCTAATTTGCCGTAGACCATACTCAGAACAAAATAGTCGCCTGACAACTACGTACGAACGAGAGTTTTCGTAAAATGCGCGCACGCAAAATGCGCCACGCTTCCCGTCGAAATGACTCATAGTGACTAAAACTTCATGAACCGCGCTACCCGACGATATCGGTCTCCCCTCGCCCACGCCCCTTCTACCCCGCAAAAAAAGATGATGCAATATGCACGTTCTATTGCGCCACCCTGTATTTAGTGTTGTTTTTAGGGCTTTGGTGATCGACTCTGGTCGTTAATTAGAATTGGGATTTATTACTACATTGGAATAATTACTTTGTTCTCATTGAGACCTAATAAATAACTTAATTATTCGCTAAAAGCGATTGATTTATAAGAGTTTTAGTATACATATATAATACACATATACTGAAACTGTTGTAAATCAATCGTTTTTCGAATTAGGGTGCCATTTTATTGAATTACACAATTAAATGTGATTTTGATCGCCATTTTGTTATGCTCGTTCTTAACGTTAAAATCATGTGAATAGGCTAATTAACTTTATAATTCATACACATATTTATTTATTGATTTCTGAAAATCAAAATAATTGATAGGTAGGTATGAGACTCTGATAAATATTGAAATCTTACAGCTAGAATAACGTGAAGTATTTGCGAGGCAAGAAATCATCATCATCAACCTTTTTTATCGTCCCACTGCTGGGCACAGATCTCCTCTCATACAGAGTAGGATTGAGCGTAATCACTTCGCTTGATGAAGATGTTTTCCTTCACCCTGTAATCAGTCATTGGTGTCCAAGATAAACTCAGAATATACATATAACTTAGAAAAGTTACATAGGTACTTGCCTGACTTAGAATCGAACTCGCACGCTCATTCTTGATTGGCTGGTGTTTTAACCACTAAGCCACCACGACTTCAAGCAAGCAGCTAGAAAGCGGCAAGAAATCAGGTAGTTTGAATTCTGAAGAAGGTGTGGTTTTATGTATGTAGGCATGTTGAAGGAATAACTTCACTTTCTGAAAACAATGTTTAATGCCCCCTATGTTTCATAACACACATTTGACGTCTTAAAATCCGTTCCCATTCTTTTCACTTTATACACTAAACTGGAGACGTAAACGGCTTCACCACAAATCATTGCAGTAATTTATGTAATCGTTTAGCACTACATAGCCGTAACAACACATATTTCAAAGGTCGTGTCTCAGCGTATCTTACCAAAAGAGACTTTACCGGGACACGCAGTATGTATCGCCGTTCTTTGTAAGGCGATTTATAGCTATTTCATGAGCTTTATTTACTTTTATAGACATAAAAGTCTAAGTAATAAATTACGTCTGGCTTGGTGAGATGGCCGGACACTAGTGCTGTGAATAACATTTTCCCCTTATTATGTTTTGGTATATAAATTAAGAAGATTTATGTGTCTTATAGCAGCCTACCGCCCGTTTAGTTTGACAATCGGGGCGCGATTGCGGTGTCGTTTTGATTGTCCGGTATGTATATAAGTGAGATTGTTATCATAAGACATATTGGTGAAGTGACAGTTAGGAGCGGTTGCATACCTAGGTACTCATAAAAGTGTTTTAGTATGTAGCTCCGTTTATGGGATTTTGTTTCGAGTTAATGCAGAAAATAACTAGTACTTAGATGTTATGATATAACATGTAGTTAATTTTTTTTTAATTTTTTTACTTTTAAAGTGGTGATTGATCGCAATCCCGCCTGATGGTAAGCGGTGATGCAATCGTTGATGGAAAATCGCGCTAGTTTATTAAGAGCCTATTCACTCAAAAAACTGATGGAATAGGAAAGAAGACTGCTGATTGTTTAAACCCAACAACACGACCAATGATGCTGCGTCAGAGAGAGTTGACCTGGAGACCCCCACGACCAAACTCCCGACGCAACAACATTTGGCGCATCATACCCGGCACACATTGCGTAACAATTGCTCACACCCGTCCTCCGTACGGCTTTCACCAGACATCATGCCGGAACACGGCGGCAAGGCTTTGTCTGGTGGGTGGTAACTTCAGACGGCAATTGATGTTATGACCTACCACTGAGATCTCAAATGTAATGTTGTTTTATTTTTATTCTGGCTAAATTCCTAAATTTTAGGTTTACCATAACATTTTGGGTTAATTTCTTTACAAAAATATTTTAATACGGAACTACGGAAATATCCACTGAAACTACACTGTCAAAGTACTTACAAAGTGAGAATTGGACGGTTAGTTATGCATTGTTTTAAAGATTTATAATATTTCTGCCACGAGTATATTTATATTGTATCAAACTGTTCAATGTAAGATATATTGAAAGGTTTGTTACAACATAAATATCATTTTTTTTTATTATGGCGTCTGAATGTATTTTTGTACTTTGGAAAACTTTCAAATAACATCTGTGATAATAATATCAGACCACAAAAAGACATTTGAAATGGACCAGAAGTCATGTAAATTAGTAAGCCGTAGTTAAATGGTGACTGAGTAGGTACTGCAAGAAAAAGGGGTTTCTTAATATTTTTAAATTGTTTGTAGCGGTACCTACAAACGCCACATGGAACAACGCGTCATACTGACGTCACATGCATTCTACATCTCGCAATCAGAGTTTACCGTGCAACTAGCATATATACCTACAACTTCCCAATTTCAACCGTAGGGCAAGTGCCCACCAGACAAATCACGCATAGATGCTAAAGCGCGCTAGTATATTGAGAGACTATTCACTATAGCCTTGAAGACATTTAAATTGTAGTCAGACGGAAACACCACCGCTACCAAATTGTTCCAGTCCTCGATGTACGCGGTATAAAAGCCAGGCGAAACGCTTCGGACTGATCGTAGGTGTTTCAACAACGTAAGGGTGGATGCCTACTCGCCGTTCGACGGGCCGTCCGATGATGGAACGGAGATGGGAAAATTAAGTACGTCATGAAAACGAATTAACACATGCCATTAAATACTTTATAATGTAAATGTACCTTTTGTTTGTTCTTCTTTCTTTCTTTTTTGAAAAAACCCCACACTAGGAATTTCACCTGTATCGTGGGTGCGTTTTACAAACATATAAACTGACATACACAAACATCCAGACCCGGAAAAACTACTTGTAGGTCATACAAATGTTTGTTCCGTGCGGGAATCGAACCCAAAACACGCAGCGCAGCAGTCAATAGCTTGACCACTGCGCTCGCCGTGCAATTAAAATTATTGGGATTACGATAGTTACCCTTGGTAAGACTGTTCTTCATACTATCAGTTATCTACGAAAGACAAACAGTACCAACGGCTTAACGCACTATACGAGGCATGGAGGATCTTGAAAATGTTATAGACATTTACGATTTGTAATTTTGAATGATTGTACTATGACTGTTATTAGGTCCTACATACAAAACACTATTTTTTGTTTATGCCAAACTTGAAACACGTGTTCAGTATTTTTAAGTAAAGAATCTATGTACCTACAAAATTTCAAAAAGATATCATGAAAAATCACAAAGTTATGAGATTGCTAGGCTACTTGGTTGTCCCAACAAAAATATGGTCAAAGCTCCGGTCGGGCGGGCGAGCGCGGTGCATTGACCTCTAGCGTCAGCTGTAGTGCGCATGATTATTATGATCTATCGTAAAGCTGCATGCGCGCGTCCGGTATCTACACTGCAACAATTTCTAACTGTATTGGGAAAAAATATAACAAGGTGTAAAAATGATTGGAATAGATTCAGTTGCTTATTCTGAAGAAACTATATTCAGGTTTCGCATAAACAAAAAATAACGTTGTATAAAGATGGTCACCCATCCATGAGCAACCGCGGTAAGCGAAGCTTAATCTGATCGTGCAGCTGATATTTCTTAGCCAATAGCCCCTTGCAAATATACCTACTATCAAGTTTTTGGTCGACTACCAAAATCCTACTAATCACATTATTAATGCGAAAGTTTGTGAGTATGAATGGATGGATGTTTGTTATACTTTGACGTAAAAACTACTACACGGGTTTAGATGAAATTTGGCAAACTGATAGTTTATAACTATGAATAATACATTGATTATTTGACACTTGCGATTTGCGGACGATATAGTCATCATGGCGGAAATGCAGCAAGAGCTGGAACAAATGCTGACAAACTTAGACAAGACCAAAATTATGTTCAATGAACGGGGCACTCCGGGACCGGTTGGCGTAAACGGAATGCCGCTCGAAGTTTCTTCAGAATACGTATACCTCGGGCAAACGTTGCAATTAGGGAAAAACAACTTCGAGAAGGAGGCAAGTAGAAGGATCCAGCTGGGATGGGCAACATTTGGTAAATTTCGTCGGGTATTTTCGTCGCCCATACCCCAATGTTTGAAGACTAAAATCTTCAACCAGTGCGTCGACCAGTGGTCACTAACGGTCAGACTAGTCCATAAGTGAGCTATGGATCGGGCTATGTTGGGTGTCTCTCTGAAGGACCGCATCAGAAATGAGGTGATCCGGCAGACGACCAGAGTCACTGACATAGCTGAGAGGATTAGCAAGCTGAAGTGGCAATGGGACGGTCACATATGCCGCAGGATCGACAACCGTTGGGGTAAACGAGTCCTCGAGTGGAGACAGTGTCTCGGCAAACGTAGCGTAGGACGCCCTTGGGCGAGATGGAGCGACGACATCAAAAAGGTGGCTGGTAGTGGCTGGTGGAAAACTTCTCAGGATCGAGTTTGTTGGCGTGCCATGGATGAGGCCTATGTCCAGCAGTGGACGAGTAGATGCTGATGATGATTTCAGCAGGATCAAAACTTGCGTGGGTGAAGCCGTGGGGCGCAGCTGGTCTTTGACATACATAAAGGAGAAAATATTTGCTTAATAGGAATATAGCCGCGAGCCGTGGTCCCGAAATAACATTTAATATGTTATTATTGGCACTAGCACAACCTATCCAGATTTTCAAATGTATTATGGGACGATTTGTGTTGGTTACGTTTTTTGAGAGTTTAGTGCACCTTTTTCTTTCTACTTACTTGAATAAGAAAGGGACAAAAGACAAAATATTAGTTTAGGCCTATCAAATTAAGATACTATAGGTTTCATAGACTGTTTAAACGTGATTACAAATATAGCATCTAAATTTAAACTAGTACAGTGAAACTTGGTTAAGTGGGACCTGGATAAGTGAGAAACCTCCATAACCGGAACTCATGCTGAGGTGCCAACACTTTGGCACTGAATTACCTCTGTTAGTGGGACCAGGTAAGCCTCTATATCTGGGATTTGCTCTTTCGATTTATCATCATAGTTACCTCTATAACTGAGACAGCAAGTAAATTTTATATGCATTAACCTCTGTAACTGAGATAACATTGTTTCGCTTTACTATCATTCAGATGTTTATTTGAAAAATGCCAAAGGAACCTCTGTAAATGAGACAGATATTTATTTATACCTGTATATCTGAGACACTGGGTAAGTGGAATACCTCTATAAGTGAAACGACATTGCAGGTCCCTTGATGTCTTACTTAACCAGGTTTTATTGTATTTATTTTCACAAGGGAATCAGCACAATAATTGCGTAATACACTATTAATTTCAGTTGGAATCATTTCGGAGCATATTGCTAAACCATTGCTCCATGTGTTCGAAAATGCGTGTGTTCAACAACAGAAATAACGCAATGAATGTTGTTGAACTGTCAAAATGAAACCCATTGCTATTGATAGAGTGTATTGATAGTGTATATTAATGCAGGTTTTTTTTTTAAATTACGTATAGTCTGCATAACCAATGACACCAATTCCATGTTCACAAACTAAACTAAATCTAAGTTCAATGCACCTTTTTCTTTACCATGCGATAAATATTAACTCCTGTCAATCATATTAGTCAGCGGCTGACGTAAATTGACGTAGGTATTTTTGGTCGCCATGATTTTTATCACGTCTAAACTGTCTATGGAAAATCTTAATTTGAATTTCACAGTCTTGGGTAGCTTGATGTGCTGGTAGCATGTACAAATCGATACAAGCATAGAACTAATAATAATGTTGCTAAAATTTACGAGATAAGCAGTTGCGAATTGTGTTGAAACCTCGTAAAGTACAATACTCAGACGTGTACCAGCCATCTTGAAGTCCCCTACTTCCACAATGTAAGCTGTTACAAAGTTTTCTCTTTACTTAATAGTGAGTATTTATGTTTTTTTCAGTTTCACCAACAGACTAATATATTTCTTCGGTGTGTCTCAGAGGGGTTAGCAAAATACATTTCATTAGACATCAGTACCCTGATTGCGTGACTCTTTCCTACTATCAGAAAACTTTTAAGCATATTGCTAATCCATTGGTCGCTTGTAGAACCTAGAACCAATTCCCGTGCGTTCAGGCGCTTTTGCCATACCTATTATTGGAATCAATTGTAACAGCTAATACCTACTTAGGACCCATTAACTTAATCAAATTTTATTCCGTGGTGTTTGGCAATCTGGGCTTCTCCCAGTTGCAATAATGTCCCTTTGTGCCGATTGGCCTAGTTCTGTTCTGTCTCCTGCTTGTTATGGAGGGAAGTGGAAAAAATATCTTTTTTCTTACTCCTCCGCTATTCTTTTCTGATTAATTTCGTTGCGGGACCCAAGACAGTTCAATCATTTCTCCGGGACTCGTCGAGCTTCATTGCTCGGCGGTCTCCACTGTTGATTCTGGCTTTCAGGAGTTGCAGTGGGTGGGAAAAGTGTGGCGGGTTTTGTCCCACAAAAAAAAAAAGCCATTGGTCGCTAACAATGGGTCTTATAAGAACGCTCAAGGTCATCTAATCAGAAATGAGGAGATCCGCAGAAGAACGAGAGTTACCGACATAGCCCGAAGAATTGTAATACTTAACTGGTAGTGGGCCGGGCACATTGCCCATCGGATCGATGCCCGAAGCGGCTGACGGGTTCTCGAATGACAACCACGCACCGAAAAATGCAGCGCAAGAAAACTCTGGATGCGGGTTAGCTGGAGGCATGTGTCCAGTAGTGGACGTCTTTCGGCTGAAATAGTGATGATGTATATGTCGCGTTCCATTGCTATTAAGTGGACACAGATAAAACTACGTGTTGTTACTCAAAAAATTCTAATAGAAAATTCTAAAAACATTGCCAGAGCTGGGGGAAAAGTTGTTATGGGCAACGAGGCAGATGTCGTCATTATAGCGATTGCATGTAGTTGCACAACTTAACAATATCAGTTCTGACAATATATTCTCACAGGACAGAAATATAACTAACTGATTTTTTAAAACGAAAAAAAAAAAAAAAAACTAATAGTGTTAGAAGAAATAAATAAGCTGAATAAATAACAGAACTTTACTAATAACGATATTCTTCAGGCGCCTCCTTTCCCGATACTCCTAATAATAAACATCAGCTCTATATAGATTGCGTAGACTTTATCAATAAACGGCTGCAAGCCTACCCTCATAATGACCCTAGAAACTGGTGCACGTAATTAATAGGCCATGCCGTCGAGGGCCATTGTACAATTTATTGTTTTACAGCGCGTTCGGACTATAAATTTCTTAATTGGCCCCCACTTTATGCTCAACGAACCCCTAATTTACAAGGGCGAGCACAGACAGTATCAAGATTTTTTCACTACAATACTTTCGGACAGTTAACAAGCCGTCATCATATAATTTGGGAAGGGAATCCAATCCAACATTGTTAAAACGTACAGCTGCTATGCCGCAAAGTTGACGTAACAATTTTCACATTAAAATAGCAGTTCGGGAACTTTTTTCTTAAGTCTATTCATCGGCATTGACTAACAAGGTTATATTGAATTGATATACCGTAATTTGTAAATTAAAAATGGGTCTGGGATCGTAAATGCTTCGAGATTGGCCTTTCATTAGCTGTTGTTTAGTGATGTTTCTTACTTATTGAAATCGATGATTTGTGGAGGCAGATATAACTTCTATTGAATTAGGTACGTAGGTTATCATCTCAGCGTCAATCCCAATCACATCCGAAGGTTTTCAGCTTTGGAGTCTGAGGTCCGCTTTACTAGTCTAACGGCTGATTTTGGCTAAACTTTGATATTTTCCGTACAACGACTGCCGTTTGACCTCCACAGCCCAAAGGCGATATCGAAGCATGGCAGTTAGACCAATTGTGGGAATTTTGAGGGCTCCAGTAACCCGTAACGACTACCATTACATGTTCGTATGGCAACCGGGACCAACGGCTTAACGTGCTTTCCGAGACACGACCAGACCAGTGCAAATATTCAAATTCATGCATAAAAATATCTGCACTGCGCGGAAATCGAACCCGCGCCTCCTTGCGCAGCGGCCGCCTTCGCTACCGCTACGCCACGGAGGCTGTCTGAAATAGGTACCGTATGTCTTGTAAAATAGAGACGACCAACCGATTCTTTTCGTAAAAACCTTGCTATGAAAAGTTAGGTGAAGAGAACTTGAGTGAGCTGTCAAAGTGTCAATCCCTAGCATTTAGTTGGAATAACGGTTCACCTCAAGCTCATTTTGCCTAAGTAGCCTCGGTAAGATGATTAGAGAATCGCATTGAATCGAATTGCTGAAATCAATAAAAATACGTTTCTAAATGAAATTCTACCACAAGCCAACTCCCGTCGCCGGACCACCTTCTCTAATTTTTAAATAAATATTTTTCAAGAAAAAGAAAAAAATGTCCTTATATAAAAACGGATCAAAAGCTTAGGTATCAATTTCATGAATAAATTCAACTGAATTTTATACTAGAAGTGTAATTTGAGAAATAAATCCAGTGAGCTTAGGTAGATACTTCTATTTCTGGATTTATTTAAAAAATCTACAAAACCTTTTTAGGTAAGAATTTTGATATTCTTTTTTATCGTTTTTCGATTTAGGTCTTTAAGAGAGCGACTCTTGGAACATCAAAGAAGAATTTATTACAAATTTTATAAAACGTTTTATAAGATTTCCATCGCAAGTTAGTGGAAAGTTTTTACCAATGGCCAAATTAATAATAAAGCTAAAGAGTTTGTTTATTTTAATGTGCATCTCTACAGCTGCTTGTAAGATTTGCAAAATCCTTTGTATTTGATAGCCCGATTCTTAAAGAAGACTATTTAATAACATTAGTATAATGTTAAATAAGACCCTTAGGGGTAAGCAAAACGAAAGATAGTAGGAATGATGAGCAAAAACTGAAATGTTATTGACATGTAAAATTAATTGTACTAACCTACTTACAGAAAATAAATCATTCATCAAGAAGTAATATTGTTGGCAACGTGACGGCGTGGTTTAGGGTTCAGGAGAGAAAAAAATTTTACAGGGACGAAAACGCGGGCAAAAACTACATTGAATACTTTTATGATGGCACAAAATCGATCTTGATATGACAGGTGCGTTGCTGAATGCTATGTTTTTTAAATTTATTAAGTAGTGCTTGACCGCGATCCCCTCTGATGGTAAGCAGTGATGCAATCGTTAATGGTAAAGCGCACTAGTTTATTAAGAGCCTATTCACTTTGGCCTTGAAGACATTTAAATTGTAATCAGACGGGAAGACTGTCTCAGGCAAATTGTTCCAGTCGTGATCCAAAATCGGTGGCAAATTGTACCTGGTATAAAAGACAACTAAACACTAACACTACACAACGTTATTTTTGTTTACAATCATTTTTACACCATGTTATATATTTACGCAAATACACACATCAAAAGTGTCTAGGGATCAACATATATTTTTGCAATAACTTTTCTCCTGATTGATATTAATTAAAATTTTCTTTAAGGATTCATCAAATAAAGTGTTTTCGTTTGTCACAGTAACGATAAACCAAGTCACCTTTGCATTAATAAAGAAATTTGCCATTTTCCTAATAAAGGGATATTTGACATTTGAACCACTAACACAAAAGTTCGAAAAAAAGACTGAAATAACAGTTTTCTCTAAAATTTTATTGGGTAACTTAAACAATTAATAATCCGTGTTTCTACCGCGAACACTAACAACACAAGAACATCGGTTTGGCATACTCAAAATGAGTTCATCCAAATCACGCTGTGGAATGGCCGCCCATGTTCGTTGCAACAACAAAAAAAGGTCTTCTTGCGACTGGATACCCTCCATATTCGGCAGAGCTCTTCTCTGTAGCATATCCCATGCATGCTCAATCGGGTTCAAGTCTGGCGACTGAGCAGGCCAGGGCAGGACATTGATGTTAGCTGCGGCGAGAGTCTGTCTTACAACTCTTGCGGTGTGCGGTCGTGCATTATCATGCATTAACTGAAATAAGGGACCGATTTGCACTTGTAGAGGAACGATGACGTCTGATGCAATCGTCTCAGCATAAATTTGAGCGTTGAGGTTGCCTCTGATCCAAATCAACTCAGTTCTTCCGCCGATCCAAATACCCGCCCATACCATGATGGTTCCACCACTATAAGGATGGACTTCCTGGCAGGATTTTAATCGCTGTTGGCGTCCAGGGGTTCTCCAGTGTCGTATACGTCTTGTATCCGGTCTCATACCAAAACGAGACTCATCAGAAAAGCACACGAAACGCCATTGTTCTTCTGCCCAATTTCTGTGTTCAAGAGCCCATTGATATCGAATCCTACGATTGTGCATTGCTATAGGTGGTACCCGTAGCGGTCTTCGGGAATGAAGGTTCACTTCATGCAAGCGGTTTCTGACTGTTTGGTCGCTAATTAAGTTCCCTGAAGAGTGATGAAGCCTCACGGCTAACACCATGGCGGTTATTGTTGGAGCTCTTCGAGTTAAGATTTGAATGTATCGGTCTTGTCTCCGTGTGGTGCAGCGATACCGTCCTCCATGGCGCTCAGCCACGGTACCAGTGCTTCGGTAACGTGTCCAAAGTCGACTGATAACACTTTGACTTGTATTCAGAGCTAAAGCCACAGTACGTTGCCGGGAACCAGCTTCTATCATTCCCACGGTTCTGAGCATTTCTTCCCTGCTTAAATGACGTCGCCGCTCCATAATAACGTTGGTTTTAATCAGTAGTAGGGAAACAGTAGCACTAATAATGTCTTCAATGCGTTGTATGTTTTTATAGAGAAAATATTGACAGCTGATTTTCATCTTTTACTCGAATTTGATTCACAGTTCCTGATTCAAATTATGAAATGCACCAAAAAGGATCCATATAAATTTATAAAATCATAAATTTATTACAAAGCCACATCTCAATCTCAAGAAATCCGCATAAAAATGCTTGATCCCTAGACACTTTTGATGTGTGTATATTTAGAAATCGTATCAGTGTAGATACCGAGCTTAGCACGTAGCTTTACGATAGATCATAGCACTCGCGCGCGCAACAGTTAACACCAGAGGACAATGAACCGCGCTCGCCCGCCCGACCGGAGCTTTGACTATATTTTTGTTGGGATAACCAAGTAGGACAGCAAGCTCATAACTTTATAGTTTTTTATTAGGTATATCTTTTTGAAATTTTGTACATACCTAGATTCTTTGCTTAAAAATACTGGACACGTGTTTCAAGTTTGGCATAAACAAAAAATAGTGTAGTATATGTAGCATCTAATAACAGTTATAGTACAATCAAAAATAAAATGTCTATAACATTTTCAAGATTTAACCGACCGGCTAAACCGGCGGTCACAACTCCTATTTTATTCAAGCTCGAGTGATATTTGCTTAACTCGCAAGACATGGCGTTGCAAAACGATGAATTCTTTTCACATAGCACAACAACGTCAGCGATTTCAGACACGAGTCTCGTGTGGTGAGATGGCGCCGCCAGGCACACCAAGTAAAATATTCAGGGCAAAAGTCAGTCACGACACACGATGCTCTTCCGACTTTTGAGCTCCTGGTACCTCTGTGTGTTTTGGGCTATGCTCATAGGCACTCATAATATTTTGTTGGAATATTTTTAGCAAGAAACTGAAGGAAAATATCATCTTTACAAGTGCAAGACTTTAAGTGCCTACATTCAGAACAAACAGCAAGGTTTTATGAATAAAATACCACGTCACTGAGCCTTGCTAAGAACATTCAGGCGACATGGCGAGCTAGTAAATATTTATTTATTTTATTCTAGTATATATAATATGTAAAGAAAACCCTGTCCGATCCGTGAAGGTATTGTTAGGTATCGATAACTGATTTTACTAATGGCTACAAAACCAGGGCTAAACTTTTAAAAATAAATATCCCCCTAAAAAAATAAATATTGTTTCGCAAAAAGAGGTAAATTAATACACGTGCGGTTGGCAATACATGCGCGGGTGACGGGGGCAGGGCACGCGGCACGTGGTCGCATCGCTCATAATAACGCCGTCGAAAAAATGTTGTCACTTCTTAAAAAGATACCAAATTCTTGAGGAAGTTGGAATGAATTCGCGGAAAAAAAAGATGATTGTGTAAAATTTCATATTTTATTTGGTCATGTCAACTAACCTTTATAAGGGTCGGACAGGGTTTTCTTTACATATTGTATATGTTAGTATTTGGCCAGAACATTTCATTTCCTACAACGAACTTTCAAGTTCAGAAAATAAAAATCCAGACATCACAAAAAAACAAGTGTCAGCTTTGCGAGTAATCCCACGGACAAGGTGATTATTACGCAAACGAGATGTAATATCGTTTTATTGAAATGATTATAATGAGCTTAGCACATAAGTTTATATAGAATATGAGGCATCGTCATAAACATGGTAATAGGCACGATACGTCCGTACATATGATCGTAAATTGTCCCTTACAAGTAAGCTGACATTTAATAGATAGTGTTAGTGGTTAATATTCAGCATCGCATCTGTCATATCAATATCGATTTTATGCCATCATAAAAGTATTAAATGCCATGTATTGATAAATAGGATCAGTATCTTGTGAATATATTCTCACCTATTTTTATTAATAGCTATATAAATTTTATTACAATTCCCATAAAATCTATAGCTATTACAATTGCAATATCGGTTGTGTTCCGCGTAACGAAGTTTGGGTAAAGCTTTGAGTCATCAACGAATTTCACTTTCAAACAACACATCGGCTACACAACATTTATTTTTATTACCCCAGAAATATTTTTAAAAGCGAAACACAGGTATCGTAAAACCGTAAATGAAAGCAAAATCATTTGTGTCCAATCACAAAATAGATCGCTAAAAGTGAAACTGCTAATCTTTTGTGTCATAATAACAAAACAAAATTGTTCAAACAATAACTTTAGAGAATAGTGTCGCAATGGAAAACTGAGATAAAGCAAGTGGACCATAAAGTTACTGTTGTAAACATTGTTTATAAAACAATTCGGGCGACTGAGACACAAACAAAAGTTTTCGTAGAATTCCGCGCCACCCTTTTGGCTTCCTTAAATTGTTATTGCGGTAATAAGCCCCCGACGAACATGTGACTTTTACGGCCAACCAGTTTCTGGAGTTTTTGGCAGAGGCCATTTTGTCACTGGCACAATTACAGGCCCAGCTCACCAGCAGAACAATGACGGCTACTTTTGACATATTGTGTGAAGGACCTTGCAATAGATTTACTTTTTATTTCTTTCGGCTGGATTTCGTGACGTAATGAAGGAAGGAACAATTATTACTTCGTCTCATTGTTCTTGCGGGATGTTTGTGCGTTATTAGGTCTCCCCAACGGCCAGCTTCTGGGTCGTAAAATAAGTTTTCGTAGTAAGCGGAAATATACTATGAAGACGGTACTGGTTTTTATGTGCAAAGTAGTGAATAATAAACTGGAGATCACGTGACATAACAATCTAGATTTCGTGAAGTTTGACTTACTTTGGAAACTCAACATATAAAACACTGATTAGTCGAAGGACGTAAATAAACCCTTAGAAAGCTCAGAATGTCACGAAGTGAATGTAAAGGAAGTCTTCCTAATCTAACTTGATCATTCTAAAGGCTCTAAAAATATTTACTCTCAAAATTGCCTCACAATGTAACACAAACTCCAGAGCTCCCCGTTTCGTACCTGTCTTTATTACACAAAGTACTCAACTGAGAGGTTCTTCAAAATTGTCGTTAAGCTGTGTTACGTGTAATTAATTACCGTCGTCGAAGAACCCGCCGCTCTCGGAACAATAAAACGCTTTCGGATTATGATATGAAATGTTGAAAGCTAATTCAACTCGTAATAAATCTGAGAGTTGTTAATTATCTGACGTCCTCAGTGAGGAGCATCATAAAGGGCCCACCTCTTTGTTTTACGGAACTTTCGTTAACTTCAAAAGATTCCAACGTTATTAAGTTAGCTGTAATAAATAGAATGTCTCTGGAGTGGGTCGTATTGTAAATATTCACAAAACTGCATGATTTTGACTGTCTTGAATATAAAGTGCTTATAAAAATTCTACGACAGTCCGTTCTGTTCTCTTCTGTTTATTTCATTAAGGCCTGCTCAAAGGAAAATATGACAATTTTGTTAGGGGAATTAAAAAGTTACCTGTCCTTACAGTAATGTAGTAACAAGTTTAATTTTCTTCGTCTTTCGTCCGATATTAGGCGGGCCCAAACGTAACTTCGGTATAAAATATTTAAATTGACTTTAAGAGCGAATAAGATATTCATTTTGATCGCTTTGCCGTCGATTTACATTCAAGAATGGTTATAATGGTAACTTAATTTTATACTTATTTCTTGTTATATTGGTTTTAAATAAGTGCTTACTTTTATACATTGGGAATAAAAGTGAGATTAGAACTTTACGGCTCTTTTTAACGCCTTTTTGGTCCTGAATTCCATTTAAGTGATGTCTGGAGTTGGAGTTACAAAACAGTTTGTTATAAGAGTTTTTGTATTTTCAACACTCCTTGCGTAAATTAAAAGAGAAAAATATGACAATGGTCGGCATTTATAAATAAAATTTGGTCTTACGAACGGACGACAGCAGGTCAACCAAAACTGTGAAATATTCCCAATCAATCTTGAACATTTATGCTTAAGAGATAAAGTTGTAAATCTAATAAAGAAATCTAACAGATTTTAGTAGCTTGAGTCATCTGTACCTATATAAAAATTTGGTGTTCATTACTTTGGAGTGCTCGTTATACCATTACTCGTCAAGATCTACGAACCGTGAGACGATATCGGGCTGTATAATACATCCTCTATATATCGTTAAATAGGCGGTGTCTACATAGCAGGGGCCGGTGTAAACGAAGCATAACCTATGCCGTTTTTATGCTATAACGAGCCTATAAACTATTATTACTGCGTCACCATGTCAAGCCCACATCACGTGTACATCCGCCCTAAATCGAGATATACCAACGCACAATCAGATATCGTTTGTTCAACCCTTACTAATTGAGACAAGGTTCTAATTGTACATTTCGGCCTACCACTTAGAACTTTGTTCAAATAAGTTAGGAGTAAATCTAAAGTTACAAATGATAGTTAAATGATTTCTTGACAATTTAATGCTGAGGCGCCTTATCGTATGTTGAAATTCGTTAATAACAATTATGGTGGAATGAAGATAAGTTTGAGAGTTGCCTAGGCACCTGTTGGTCACGTTTGTGTATTTAAGGAAGTGAGCTAATGTATTTTTAAGTAGATATCCTTGTCTTGATTGATGAATTGTACCTTCCCACATTTTGTTCGCCGGTAGATAGCTAGAAACGGAGCGATTCAAATTAGTTACTATCTTAATAGAGATTAATGTTTGGACAGTATGGGATGAATTAAATATAAAATAATAGTCATGCGTGAATGTGTATGTAATTTATCTTCTTTTAGGTAATTTGGCAATCAATCAATCAACCTAGGCTTTTGGCTCTTAGTGTAACGAGTTGCAGCAATGAATATCCGTAATATACTTGGACCTCCACAATCCTGTTACTTGATTAAACGACACTCCTTGGGGAGACTGGACCCTTTCGGGCTACTGAATACTTCTAATGACTGTCAAAAATCTACCAATGACAAGGCACGTTGAGGTCTCGGTATGTTATGAATGGTCACTCATCCGCGGGCTGAGCACGGCAAACGAAAACTTAGATGTACGATTGTTATTATTAGCTACCTGGTAGATTATTAATCACTGTTTTTCTTTAAATCGCGTAAATTGATTGTTATGTAAAAAGCAAATACATATTATTATTGTAAACATTTTCATTTTTAATGTCTGGACTTAAAAAAAGACGCTGATCTCCGAGTTTGTTTTGGCTTTTCCTCTCAGAGGTAGTCAGTTAGGAAATGCCGGCTCCAGCTAGAAAAAAAAAAAAAATATTACGTGTAAAAGTGATCAGTGATCCTACTTGCATAATGAACGATTTCATTACATTTCATTTGCATATTAATATGATATTATTAATACGATGGTAAATTTGTTGGTAGGTTACCTTTTTACAACTAAAAGGCCTCGCCTTTTTGAACCTGAAAGTTTGCAAATACGTTGCTAGGCGTACATACATAAACAGACATATAATAGATTGTTCCCGGTGGAAACAATAACAACATTTTTTAATGATAATAGATGGCGCCATATGTCTATCAAATCATGATTGAATTTCATGCTGATGCCCGGTATATATGGGTATGAAGATTACAGCACAGTTGTGGAGAGGTACCTACGTACCTGGTGCTCGGGCTAGTAGGGAATCAATCCGATCCTAAAGTTAGGCTACGCTGAATGTTGCACTACATGCATGAATGGGGCAAAGCCAATCTTGTTGCATTCGATGCCGCCAAAACACAAGCGTGTATATTCACCGCCAAAAGGAGCCCGTTCACCTTGGCTCCTACTATTCGGAATGTATCCTTGGAGGGCACCAACCGCCTTCAGCTTTTGGGAGTTGAGATTTACTCAAACCTAAACTTTGGGCGGTTCATTGGGGCCAAGGTGGAAGGTGGCTGCCAGGAAACTTGGTATTATCGCAAGGGTTCGGTGGTACTTCACACCAAGACAATTTTTTATGTTATACAAAGCATAGGTCCGTTTGTGTGTGGAGCCATAGCCATAGCCATAGCCATATTTGGGCTGGTGCTGCAAAATGCCACCTGGCTACTTTGGATTCAGTGGAGAAGCATACGAAGAGGCTAATTCACAACCTGTCAGTCTCCAAAGCCTCCAGGCTTTGAAGACTGACAGGTTGGGTACTCTTCGCCTTTTTTCCCCCAATTCCGTTCCATCATCGGACGACCCGTCGTACGGTGACTTTCCACCCTTACGTTGTTGACACCACAACGATCCGAACGAAGCGTCTCGCATCGTCTTTTATACCGCGTTCGTCGAGGGACTGGAACAATTTGCCAGCACGGTGTTTCCGTCGGACTACAACTTGAGTGTCTTCAAGGCTAGAGTGAACAAGGAATTTATAATACAAAAAAAACCATTTGCATATAAACCTTTTGAACATTGCACAATCTACCACATAATAATTTCCATCTCACTTATACCGTACAATACAAATAGTTCGCCAACTTATCTTACTTACACATTACGTGCCCTGAATACCGAAGTAGGATACTTGAACGCTTAAGATACACCATTATAATACAGGATCACCGTAATCCGCTCCACGTTTGAATCACCCAAAGAGCCCATTTTTAGAAACTTCCAACCCGAAAGATCATTTCATACGTCCAGGATTACACAGTATCCGCAATGAACGTTCCACTCAGACTTCATTAAAAGCAATAACGTGAATGTAGCCTACAACGCAATCCTGAAACTAATCTCTTTTGTTTGCATTTTGTACGAGAGCCAAATCTAACTCGTAACTCGCAACTGAGTACGAAGGAGAGGGATCAAAAGTTCAGAGTTCTACACTGCGTTACTTGTATAGTGTAGCGACGGAAATTGTGGACCAACTGCGTAATGGAATGCTTAATCTAATAAGCTAGCTGAGTTAAAATATACATAGAATTGTGAGAACAAATAGGGCCCTGGTGTTGGTAAAATTATGACACGAAATAGTTGTAACTTTTTTTAATGAAAATTGATTGTATTAAGAACATAAGCCCCCTATGGTAGGTGTGGGTCGTAACGTCTTTTTCAAGAAATAATGTAACCGGTTACTTGATAACCTGTTACAAAACAAGTTATTTTTGTAGCTAGTTATTTCAATTCAGCTACTGGGATTGTTAAATATAACCAATAACTATACAGTTCACACACACATAAACGAAACGAAACTAGACGTGGTCCTTTTTTCACGTAACTAGTTGCAATAACCAGCGACGCGCACCGCCGGTGTGATGCACGATACGGCTACCCGCTACGGCATAACGTGTGTATGAAATAACGCATTTACAAAAATAACTACTTTTTAATTTGACTCGTAACCAGTTATTCAGTTACACATCGCGTCGCTGGTTATTGTAACAGGTTACGTGAAATAACAACCATGCCTACCCTATGGTACCGTTCTTAGAATAGTACCATCTCACATCCTCCCGTCGGTGTCGGTAAGAGGGAACTGTCACCAGGGGAGCGGGCAGCAGAGCTTCTCCTGTGGAATATCAAATTACTGCGATCTCCAACAGTGGGGATTATGGCAAAGCCTTTGACCAGCAGTGGACCGATCCAGCAGTGGATAGGTAGAAGAAGAAGAAGAAGAATTAGCATGATATCTACTGATAGTTACTCACTAACATACCTAATTAAGATACATGAGCCTTACACATGAGGACATTACTTAGCCTGTTTTTCAACCAGTAATATCCCACAGCTCAGTTCTGGTTTCCCCAACAACCTTCTACTCTTCCTGTTATTTGTTCCAATCTGCCATATAACACGAAAGCACACCGCCGCGGTGGCGTTTATTTTAAGTCTTGTAGAATGTTTTATGAAAAAGTTTAACAAGCGTCAACCCGTTTTTTTTCTTACTCCTCCGCTATTCTTTTCTGATTAATTTCGTTGCGGGACCCAAGACAGTTGAATCGTTTCTCCGGGACTCGTCGAGCTTCATTGCTCGGCGTTTTTCTGGCGGTCGCCACTGTTGATTCTGGCTTTCAGGAGTTGCAGTGGTTGGGAAAAGTGTGGCGGGTTTTGTCCCAATAAAAAAAAAAAAAAAAAGCGTCAACCCAAACATGTATGTTTACATTGAAAACTACAATAGTATTTTTTTTTTTATAATTTTTAAACTAGTGCTTGACCGCAATCCCGCCTAAGGGTAAGAAGTGACGCAATCGTTGATGGTAAAGCACACTAGTTTATTAAGAGCCTATTCACTCTAGCCTTGAAGACACTCAAATTGCAATCCGACGGAAACACCGCCACTGGCAAGTTGTTCCAGTCCTTCGATGCACGCGGTATAAAAGAGGAGGACGCGGTATAAATAATGCTTAAGTTAAGTAACGCTTAAGTTTGAACGAAGCTACTAATATTCTACGAAACAAAGACTGAACTACATAAAGTTAAAACCGTACTATCGTACGGTCTTTATAGTAGATAACATCTACTAAGGCTCTCCTTTATATGAACCAATAACAATAATAATCAAAGCAACATACGCTAAAGTCGAATCTAATAACACTCATCTATAAATTAAATGATAGGGTTGTAAACATAGATGAAACTCTTTACAAAACCCATTATCCATCTAATAAAGAAATAGATGTCGTAAAATACAGTGCATTTAAAGTTAATTTAGACCATTTAAATAGTGCATTCCGTGCAATTTAATGGTCGTACAATTGCTATTATTTTTCAGTAATAGCAGCACTATTAAGCGGACTGAATTAGCTGATATAGGATATCGTAAAATGAATGCAATGCTATTTCAAAGTAGCTAGAAAGAGTTATTTTACTGGCATTCAAAACGCGTGTTTAAAATTTTTAGTAAACTATCATTTGTAAGTTTGTCAGACTTTGCAAAGTTGTTTTACATCATCATCAACCTTTTTTATCGTCCCACTGCTGGGCAAAGGTCTCTGTATGAGTACAGAGAAGGATTGAGCGTAATCACCACGCTTGCTCAATGCGGGTTGGCGATTTCAGACTTACAAAGTCCAGGTTTCCTCAAGATGTTTCCCTTCACCTTCAGTCAATAGTGTCTAAGATATACTTAGTAAATACATATAACTTTAGAAAAGTTACATTGGTACTTGCCTAAATCGATCCCGCGCACTCATACTTAAGAGGCTGGTGTTTTCACTACTGGGCCACAGGTTTTACGATGACTATTTATTTTATTTCTTTTTTTTAAGAGTAAGTTTACATTAATTACTTTTTTGAAGTGCTTTCAAATACTCAAAGTGTATTAATAAATAGTTGAACTGAATATAGCCACGATTATGCAGTTCCTTTGGGACCGCTCGCTATTCAATTTGCGTTTCAAACGAATTGTGTGCCAATTACGCTATCGAAAATTTCCCCGGAATAAAATTAAGTTGATACCTAATTATTATGAGCTTTGAGAATGACTAGAACGAAAGTTAATTTGTTCCTAATTCTGAATTAGTAGGGCATAATTTCATTTTGATTAGCTTAATTTTCATAATTCCTTTTCGCATCTTTTTTTGCGAAATTTTGCCATTATTCTGTTTTAGCAGACTAACAAGATTTTTTGTGACATAATAACTAGTACCATTCACTTTTAAATCATCGTATTATTTCTTGTTTTTTAAACTGAAAATAATTAAAAATGCAATTTACCTGTATGCAGCCTAATTGGCGAATTTTAACGACTGGCTGAATCTGAAAAAAATCCGTGGAGGCGGTATCCAAGAGAAAAAAATGTAAAGGAATTTTTGAATCGAACATTTTGCTACACCGCGCGGTGTTTAGTTAAAAGAGCCTACCATTTGCATAATCGACGTTTCCACAGGTGCATTGGAAGCGCATTGGCAGCTGATTTAAGTACCAAACCAAGTGACAAGAGGGCCCCTTCGTCGTATAAGGCAATATGCCCTGGCCGCTATTTTTATTTATCGTCGGACGCCAAGCGTTGCGGTGTTTTACGTAGGTTTGTGTCGGCGGTAAAAGTAGCAGTGTTTTTTTTTTTACTGACAATTTTAGACTGACGGGATCTTGGCGTTTGTTTTCAATTGAATGGTCGGGGTCTTCAGTACTGGACGTTTGTTGCCTGTGTCTTGTAGATCAAGGTCGATATACGTAGGTCTTTATAACATCAGATAATTTTGTAGATCTTTTTAATGTTTACCGCAAATACACGTTTTCTTTTTTCCTATGCGAGATGTCTTGTAAACTTTTCTTTTACAGTATTGAAGTTCTGTGGTATGTGGTGGCTTAGTGGTCAGGTCAGGCTACTACCAATGTAACTTGTTATATGTACTTTCTAAGTACATATATCGTTGGACACTAATGACTTATCTTATACCGATTACAAGGTGAAGGAAAACATCTTGAGGAAACCTATACTTTAAGTCTGAAATCGCCAACCCATATTGATCAGGCGTGGTAATTATGCTCAATCCTTCTCAGTATGAGAGGCGACCTATGCTCAGCAGTGGGACGATGAAATATTGATGATGATGATGTTGATTGAAGTTCTAATAATTTCTAATAAGAACTCTCACCAAACTCGATAAATCTGTAAAATAAACACAAACTCAAATTGTAAAGAGCAAAATGTAGAAAATCTAGTATTTATTTTAAACACTGTGATTGTTAGCATATTTTCCTAGCCCATAAATAATGGAAAACAGGGCGTTTAGGTGTTATAAAGAATATTGAAACGATGTTGTTTGAGCCTAGCCTCCCACGTCGCGCGATCTTCGCTTGCGATGCATGCACTCATTCCTCCTTTTATGTTAAAGATTTATATATCTGGAAGTGTATTCGTTATTCCTTATTATTCTAAAACTGAGACTTAACTAAATGAAGCCTCCTTAAACTACTTATAGTAACTATTGCAGCTGCAATACAACGAACTGCAAGCATATTGCAATGCTTGGAAATATTTTTAGTAACCTCTTTTCATTAAAATCTTCATATAATATACTGCGCCGCGTGGTTTCACCCGCGTAGGTTTCGATATGTATTTGTTTATATGCTCCGCTTCTATCAAACGCAAAAAGTATTTTTCAAATCAGTACAGTAGTTCCTGAGATTAGAGCGTTTAATCAATCAAACAAACAAACAAACTCTTCAGCTTTATATATTAGTATAGACAATAATTAGAAACCGTTATTTGTATAATTCTAATTACCAACAATATTATTAGTATTAAGCAAAAACATTTGAATGAAGCAATACAAAACAGGTACTTTCAGACCTTTATCTTTTTTAAAACACAGACCTAATTTGTTAAGGTTTTTGGGTGTAATTACAGAGATGCCGAATTACCTGACAAGTAAGTGTTATTTAAAGTGTGTTAAGTAATCGAGTGTGGAAGAAAATACATCATTTTCTTTTTCCAATTACCTATGCTGGGGTTGACTTCTTGTTCAACCAGGTGAAGCGGGCCGTATTTTACAATGGCCGCGCCATTGACTTCCACAGTCCAGTTACTGGGTCATATGATACCACTTTATAAGACTACTTCGCAAATTTTCGGTCTTCTGACAATCCGTAACGGCAGGGAAATGACGATTCACTAAAATTTTTCTACCCAAATTAAAGCTCCTTCTAGTACCATTAGTTTCTGAAGCCCAACATAAATCACAAACCATCTATATTCCTTGCAGACTACACCTGCGAACACTCTGCCACTTCTGAGACATAATAAAATCCAATTAAATACATCTAGATATTTCACCAACTGATCATTAGGGCAACATGGCTTGTTAGGGTGCCTGTTTAAACGTGCCAGTACACCATGATTTCTGGTGATTTATTTCGTAGAAACGACGGTTTCCGAGAAATTTGTGATTTGCACGAGAATATTTATGTGCGAATCGTGGTTGGTCAATGTTCAATATCATTTATAGAACAGATAAATGGAAAAAATGGAAATATGAGGTTATTTATGCTTTAGGGTTGAGGCGTAGGTACAGGTACAATTATTATATATTTATTGAAGTTACGTAAAAGATGGAAGTATGGCTAAAGTGGGCAACAATAAGTTAGGCAAGAGAGGAATCTAATTTAACAATGTTTCACACGATAACTATTGATTACGACCGAAGCAGTGTTTTTCTTTTTTGAAGAAATACCCTATCGTCATAACATTACACAAATAATTTATCACCGTGTACGTATTAATAATAAATTACCCGGTGACTTTGAATTGTTAAATACGATATATGTACCTACATTACAAACATAGTTTTATAAGGAAATTGAGGGGATGGCTAAGTCAACATAACTTATATTTTGAAACAGTTCTTTGACATAAAATATTAGTTAGGTAGGTACTATTTTTTATTTCCACACTGAGTCAGCTGATTACAGTATTTGATAAAATAAACATATAATAGCATATATCGTGGTGGCCTAGTGATTAAAACACCACCCTCTCAAGTACGAGTCAGGCAGGTCAGGCAAGTACCAATGTAACTTTTATAAGTTATATGTACTTTCTATGGATATTAAGACAGTATATCTTATATACTCCTATATGACAGTATATCGTAGTCTGTATCAGTCATTGGTATCCTTAGATACCAGGTATCCTCAAGATGTTTTGTGTGGTATCAGGATTATTCATGCGTGGTGGAGTTCAATCCTTCTCTGTATGAGGGGATGCCTGTGCCCAGCAGTGGGACGGTAAAAGGTTTGATGAGTATATTGCAATAGCATAATTAACTTGCTTTATTATTCCTAGTGCTGAGATACAGGTCAGTTCACATATTTTACAATATTTTCATCTGCGGTTTTGAGAGCAGCTGTAACGAAATTATTTACACAAAATAAAGCGTATGTCTGTTGTGTATGTTTTCTTAGTTATATGTACTTTCTAAGTATATCTTGGACACCAATGACTGATTAAAAGGTGAAGGAAAACATCTTGAGGAAACCTGGACTTTAAGTTTGAAATCGCCAACCCGCATTGAGCAAGCGTGGTGGTTACACTCAATCCTTCTCTGTATGAGAGGAGACCTGTGCCTAGCAGTGGGGTAGAAGTGGAAAGCGTATGTCTTGGTATAGAACCTACAACTCGTAAGTCGACTCATAAGCCTTATACCACTCGGCTACCACTGCTCGCAACCTACTCGTAAAACTTAGAATAGAATCATTTTATTACTGCGGTTCTCATCAATATGTGAACTCCTTTAAAGGATAAAAGTTCTTAGAAGTTAAAGTAGCAAAACTTTTTAATGGCCTGGTGAGCTCAACTTATTTTTTTTTTACTTCTCTTCTTCTTCAGCCTATGGATGTCCACTGCTGGACAAAGGCCTCCCCCTAGGATTTCCGGTCTTGTGCTGCCCGCATCTATCGGCTTCCCGCGACCTTCACCATGTCATCGGTCCACCTTGTTGGGGGCCTCTCTACGCTGCATCTTCCAGTACGTGGCCGCCTCTCCAGAACCTTACTACCCCATCAGCCATCGGTTCTACGAGCAATGTGCCCTGCCCACTGCCACTTATACTGCCATATTTTACTTATTTCGCCATTATTACATTACAAAATTAGTTTCATGGAGTATCGTGGCTCCACAAAATAGCCCATGGCGATTTCTCGTTACTTTGCTCGATCTTTACTCAGTGGGTACTCAAACATAGGAAGTTGGTAATGCTCTAGTCTAGATAGTTGAGCCTGCATTAGTTTATTATGAGTTTAGTTTTGTGTGTACGTGATATATAAACAGGTAAGGACATTCATAATCCTTGAAATTAATCTCGCTCTTATGAAGGTAAATGTTTTTATTTGCAATTGTCGCTGCTTATGTTACGCTTATGCTAGCTTCAGCTCGCGACTTTGCTCGCGTGTCATTCAAACGTTTTTTTTTCTAAAATAACCTAAATTTCTTCTTATAACATCAACTCTCCGCCAGTAGAAGTCCCGTACAAATTGAGCCATCCGCTTTGAACATTTGCTGTAATAAACAGAATCACAAACATATTTTATTTTTATTTATTTTTTTATTTAAATCAACGATGAGAAATCCACGATACAGGAGAAATTCCTAGTGTAGTTGCCCCACACTAGGAATTTCTCCTGTATCGTGGGTGCGTTTACATACATGTAAACTCACATGCACAAACAGCCAGACCTTATTTCTTTAATGGGGGTAATTCTCCAATTTTAAAAAAAGCTTAATTTCTCGGTGGTAGGCCATAACATCGGCTGCAGGCAGAAGTTACCACCCGCCAGACAAAGCCTTGCCGCCAAGCGATTTGTCGTGTTCCGGCATGATGTCTGGTAAAGCCGTACGGAGGACGGGTCTGAGCAGTTGTGTTGCGATGTATGCCGGGTACGATGCGTCTAATGTTGTTGTGTTGAGAGTTAGTCGTGGAGGGTCTTCAGATCAATCTCCTTTTGGCGCAGCATCGTTGGTCGTGTTGTTGGGTTTAACATTGCATCACCTCGCTCAATTGCCGTCTTCCTTATTATTCGCTGTTTTTCTGAGTGAATAGGCTCTTAATAAACTAGCGCGCTTTACCATCAACGATCGCATCACTGCTTACCATCAGGCGGGATTGCGGTCAAGTGTTAGCAAGGCGGATGTTATGGCCTACCACCGAGAAAATAAGAATTTTGCAATTGCCTAACAAACTATTACTATCACTTGTAATCATTTCGAAGTATATTGCCAATAGCTCCATAATGTTCGAAAAATAGGGATGTATCCAAGGTATGAAAATCAAAAAAATAAATAGTCCGTCTTATAGATAATAAAAAAAATTAAGACCCGTATTTATTATTTTTTCGAAATGACCAAAAACTACTGAGATATAGCTTATTAAAACTACGGAGTGGGGGCTAATTATGTCACGCCGTGGTATATTTCGTGCCACGGCGTGACGTCATGCGACATTTCAAATCAATGTATCTTCCTAAGTATTCGAATGAAAGAAAAAATAAAAAATACGTGTTCAATATTTTTTACAAACCTATCTGATGGACATTAAATTATTTTTTAGGATACAACCCAATTAATGTTATTGAACTGACAAAATGAAACCCATTGGTACTGAGAGTTTGTTACGCAATTACGCTACCTGTCGGACTGATAATGACGGCGGATTGCAATCACTAACTGTACTACACTCATCGGAACATTCCACGAACCTCTTTGTTCAACCCTCTTGATTTAATTAATTTGATACTAAAATAACCATATAGCTAGGTACGCCTTTCCTTTGCGACCCATGCAAAAACAGTGTCTCCATCACACACGGTACCGACATTATTAAACTATCATCTGTACAAGAAACCAGCTCTGGTGTTCATTAATTAAACGTTCACCCTCGTTAATATCAACACCTGTTCTTGAAAAGCATTTAATAATCACGTCAAGTAACAGCTGGAAACGGTTGCGGGATCGCGCTAGTTTTCCGCAGGAGTGCCTGTGCGAAAATTAAAACTAAATTAATTGTATCGAGGTTAGGTTAGTGCTGAAATTAATTATTTTCTTTATCACAGCTTGTAGAGGTTCTTGTGTTTGGTTTGATTTTACAAATGTTTTTCTAGCATTCTCGGGGTTTGCTACCACTATAGAATTGCTCGACAATTGATACTAAAAGAGAAGTTGTAAATAATTAACTGTTGCTATAAAAATGCCATTACATCAATACTTAAAGGGTGTATCTGACATCGACGCACAAACGAGTACCATGGATACAGTACATGATTCTGAACCCCTCAGTAGTGGAATTTTTCATCGGCTTTTTCATGATTTAAAAATATATATATGTAGTTTTTTTCACTTCAGACCGTTCATAATTGCTATACTTTTATAACCCAGTAAGATTTTAAAGTAAAAATTAATTAATTCGCTAATTACATAAAAATCGTAATTAAAACAAAACTCGAAAAACTATCTAATCAGCTGATTTAATAGAGTTCACATTAGGGATCAATGTCATACCTACAAACCCGCACGGCGGCACGCTTGCAGCATTCAAAGGCCGAGCCGGCACTATTTTTTAAACACTGTGAATTCTGTAACCGTTCATTAACGACATAAATGACTATCATAATTTTATTAGTGGCATGTGGTCTAGCCTTTTCGCAAAGTTTGCGTTACGATATCAGATACACCCTGTATACTAAGAACATAAAATTTCGAAAAAAAAAGACATTTTTAACGTGAACTTGAGCTTAACTACGGATGAAAAGATCAGCCCTTTGTAACTAATACTGTACATTTGTCTATTTTATATTATTCCGTGTTTAATTCATTCCTTATCGTACATATTTTTAAATGAATCTTAAAATAGAGAAAAAAATGTCGTGATGCTGCTGCATGACGTGTCTTGCCGTTTTTGTAGAAGAATTACGATTGCTAAGCTGGTTGAAATAAGCTTGAAACTTGTGCAGTGGTCTTTTCGATCATTGGGGCGCAGTCTGGCTGGTCTGCAGCATGCCGTGGCAGAGGGATGCGACCGCTTGCCGCGGGATACCGCATTACCATCTGCCGTGCCATGCCATGCCATGCCATGCCATGCCGGCAGTGAACACTGGTCGTATGAATGGTTAGGTATTGTTAGCCGACTAACGGTATGTTTTCCTTGAAAACTAATCAACAAATCCAAACTTACATTTCTATTCATTATCCGTTTCTAATTACAATTTAAATAAAATGCATTCGGAATTCTTTGAATATAGTAGTGAAACAGTCGGTATGAGCAACGTAACATAATAGGTTTGATCTGGTCGGAAAAAAAAAGTAAAATAACAAAACAATTCTGAACAAAGCTCGTGCTCTACTCTGAAGAAGCTAATTATAGAGGTAGTCCGAATCGATCCATTTACACGATTGCACAAGCATCGGGTTCTCGATTACAAAATGACGTATCATCGAAACTCGACTGCGTTACGACCGGCTGATTCTTTAATTAGTGACTTATCTAGATCGATACTTGGGAAGAGCAATCGGTACGATGTAATCGAATGCTAATGCAACGTAATGTGTGTCCCGTCTAATTGGATCAACCTTTTTTTGATGCTCTCCGTACTTTAACGTCGTAAGCATATCCAATCGCTCTCCGTACCAAATCGATGAATATCTAATTAAGACCGCGACAGCAAGTCAGACAAAAATTTAAAAAAGTTCCGTTGACACGCGCCATCGTTACACGAACCGTTTGAAGTATTTTATCAATTCTAATTCAAATTAATTAACGTACACACAAGAATAACAGGAATTAAAAAAAATTGTACACATTTGTCACAACTTTTCACTTTATTTTGTAAGGAAGTCGTACCAAACTTTTCGGCTTCCACTAAATTTACTTCATTATCGTCCCCCGCATCATTATATTCGAGATCTTCCCCATGTCTTTTACTTTAAAACATAGGAATTAAAAATACATGTCCCTCTGTTTCCATCCGACTAACAGCAAGTCTCATTACCGGTGGCTACTGATAACATCTAAAAGCCTGCGGCACTCCCAGCACATCACAAAATAACCATTGATTTATAAAAAAGTTTATGTTTTAATCCACAATCAGTCAACTTACGAATGTATCTCAACGGCATAAGGTAAATAATCCTTTAGTATATAAGCTTTTATAATCCATCGTATAGCCTAAAATTCTTAGCTTTCGGATTCTGGATCCATCGAAAGTAATTACGATCATATGTGAAATAATGAAAACAAATCTCTTAAAGTTACGAATAATCCTCATTTGTTACCAAATAATGGATTTAATTAGAGCCTCTTAATATGCCTAATGTTAATGAAATATGAACTATATATACTATGAAATAGCGTTAGAAGTAGAAACGGAAAGCAAAAATACCTACATGTGGTTTATATAGTAACTTTGTAAAACAAAACCCGACATTTCAAAATAGTCAGCCTCTCAATGGGGATTTAATGCGATTTTAACTAGAACGAGGTGCGATAAAACTGGAATATAGCCTTTACACAATGTCAAAGTAAATCTATCGTAAAACAGTTACAGCCATTTAAACTGTTACCGATCAATACAGACATTACGATCGGTAGAACGTCGCTTAGGTCATTAAACTTGCCGATAAATTAATAGCAGTTTGCATTACTACACATCAATGAAATAAAACATCTGTCAATCTAAGACGATAAAGATAAATTTAGAGATAAATACTTGCTTTTATAGTCCGATTATTGTATGTCAAAGGCGCCGGTTGCACCGCTTGAACCCAATTTGATTACACACGACGTTTATTTTATACAAAATCTGATTTCATTAATTACAAATATGGCCTCTAATCTTTATTATGTCAAAGGCGTAATAAACGTCTTGTGTGGGTCCGAGAATCGGATGTTGATATTTAATTTTTTTTCTCATTACGCTTTTCCCTCTAAGGTATCGTTTGGCGCGTCGTTTTAAGTTTTTATTGTGGCTTGTTATCGATATCTAAATCACTGGGCGCATTAATACGACTGTCATATTACTTTTGGTAGCTCCCCTAGCAGAGGTTGGGTTACGATTTATTTGAGTGTCGACACAGGTTTTGAAATATTACTTGAAACTTCGTTTTATTAATGGTGTAACACGTTTTATTTAACAATGTCATGGGTAAGTTTTTTTTTTTTTTAGAAATTAAAAGTGAAATATAAATATTTTGTTTAAGTTACACAGTATAAAATGGTATTACATTTAAGTCTAACATGAGTAAGACAAGCCTGCCTCTGGCAGCTACACGGTGCATAGCAGTAGAGTTAATTTAGTGCAATTATGGTTTGCGTTTTCAGAGTACAGAAAACTGCAGTAGTCTCTACAATTATAATTACAACGTGTTTCACATTTTCATTTAGTCGGGATGTTCTCCAAGGTAACGTAAATAACTCTAGTAGTGATATTAAGCAAATGTTTTTGCACAAACATGAAGTATTCACACAGCTTGTACTTATCTCTCTAAGCAATATTTCAAACTCACCTTGCGTTGCTTCTTGCCCTCTGCTGTATCATGTTGCTTTATTATGAATAGTAATGTGGATACGCTTTTGTGTTGCTTTTTCTTCGTGGGTTTCTTTTTATTTTGTGGGTTTCTACCTATAGCTTATACGGCTGTAATGTTAACTTCGATGTCGATATTATAGAGTATTATAATAATATATATAACTTATTGCTTAACTACTAAAGAGATTGTTTTCCATCGTGCAAGTAGGAAATTAATTTTAATATTCATGTCACAGTCAGCGACGGCGGAGCGGTAGGGCATCTTGGTGTGGTGGTAAGGGTTCATTTTGTAGACGAGTTTTAAATTAAAGCACGGCGTGTGTATGCACGTTCACTTTGTAGTAAAAAATCACCAGAATATACAATATATGCTGTTCTATAAATAGTAGTTAGGTTAGGTTAAATTTATTTAAATACCCTCCAATCTTGACAATAACAATTTGAATAGGCAAACCGACAGTTTCGCACCGGAGAAGTGCCCTAGTCCGCGTCTCGAAGTGACCGTTTGACAGTCCCCACTTTCTAAAACGACTCTGTCCATGTGCCGACATCACAAAATACCATCACAAGCGTTTGCATCAACGTCCATTAACTTTGTACCGACTATCTCCGATATATATAGAACGTAGATGCATTAGGTAGGAAACAATGATAGGTATATTACGAGTGCCTAGGTTTGTATACTTCCATTAGTAAAATGATTACAAATAGTTTTAAAGTTATAAAACCATTTAAGATTTAACTACACCACCATTATACAAATAACTTGCAAATCCTAAATCGAATTACAAACTTAAGGCGTATCTACACATATCCAATGTTCGCAACAGGAAGTCGGTATTCAGTTGCGTACTTGCTCATCAACGAGGGGATTCGCCTCAATCCACCAAACTTCCTCCTCGCAACATGTTAACTAAGAATTTCTAAACTTTAGAGATGAGAGATTTATTTATTTTTTGTGGTAAGACGGATAATCTCTTGTGAATTAATACAGAAACTGTGACTTTGATACTCACAAAATGTATCATGATGATAAAGTTACTGTAAATCTTTATAAGTTTTCGTTTTCCCGATTTCTCTTCCCAATGTGACCAAATCAAAGTTTCATAAACAAACGACCTTGTGAAAGCCGATGTTATAATAAAAATTCAATACGAGAATGCGCAAATTAACTTGTAATTAAAATTCTGGGAGTTGGATAATGAGGGTACACACAGAAAATTAATAAAGGCAACTGTTATGTTTGGAGTTGGGAATTTCGTTGGTAAGAACAAACAATTTTGTATCTAATAATAAGTAAGTTTGAGAAAGAAAGTCATTAGACGATTGAGCCTGGGGAATAACGAAAAACAAGATATCAATCAATGTTATAATTATAACTAAAGAAAGACTTATTAAAGCTATGGACGAGTAGATATTTTCTTTTTAATTATACTAAGTATATTGTACACTGATAAATTATTATGCATCCGAGTGTTTTTCTTGTCACAAATTGCAACATAATGCACTATAATGAGTTTTTCCTCATAAATCCATAACTTAAAACTGCTAGCTGGAGCAATATTATCCCCTCATTAAAGAGTCGTTTCCTGAGAGCGATTGGAGTTTGTCTATTATACGTATGTAATACTAGACGAAAATTGTAATGAAGGCCAAGGGAATCCCGCAAGACGGTAGATAACAAGCTCCGGAGGCAAAGTGAAGGATCACTGTGATTACAAGTAACAGGCGAGTGAGATTTGGGTGAAAAATTTACAAAAAGCTTATTACGAGGTTGATAAGAAGAATAAAGACATTTGTTATTAATATCCTGGTGACTATTATATGAGTTTTTATAATGGAAGTGGAGCAGAGCTTTGTTCAGCAGTAGATATCATATGCTAAAAAAATCAACAGAATATACAATATATGCTGTTATATACAATATGTAAAGAAAACCCTGTCCGACCCGTGAAGGTATTGTTAGGTATCAATAACTGATTCTACTAATGGATACAAAACCGGGCTAAACTTTAAAAAAAGCCGCCCTAAAAAAATAAATATTATTTCGCAAAAAAGAGGTAACTTAATAAATGTGCGTTAAGCACCCTTCCGCAGACGGCGGGCGCCAGGGCACGCGGCACATGGTCGCATCGCTATTCGCTCATAATAATACCGGTGTTGTCACTTTTTTTATAAATTACCAAATTTCGGGGAAGTTGTAATTAATTCGCGGGAAAAAAAGATTATTTCAAAATTTGTATTTGAACTATGATGATTTAAAAAATATAAAATTAAAAAAAAACGTAATATTTTATATTATATTTGGTCATGTGTTTACCTAACCTTTATTATCCTTATGGTTCGGACAGGGTTTTCTTAACATACTGTATAGTAGTTAGGTTAGGTTTAATATATTTCAATTTATAATGATTCCATACGGCTGTTAAGATCGTGATAGTAAGATCTAACATGCATTTAAATGAGTATTCCTGCTTTATGAATATACTACATTTTGAAAGCAGGAATACTCTTTAATACTTTAGTTAAAATTAATATTCATTTCGCAATCAGTACCAGGTCACTTTCAGACATAAACATTACCGCCCAGATCTTCTAACTCAAACCTAATAAATTCACAGTGCGGAGTTGATTTATGTTCACATACGGTTCATATGTTCCACGTACGTTGTAACTATTTCTGACCTCAGACTCATCAGCATGCGTTAATCCCACAGGATGGTTTTGAAGCCTCACTCTTCAGATTAATCAAGAAATTTTAGTAAAGGTTTCTTTAATGCGGCTAGTGGTTTCTTTGATGCGTTTAGCGGGTCATGGTACATTATACCTTTTTGTAAATCTTCGAAAATAACTTCTTGGTCATCAACCGTCATCTTTCGATCTTTAATCATCTGCTCAGGTCTAACTTTAGTTCTATTAACATCAAAAAAAGTTCCTTAATTAGATTTGTACACGTATCATTGACTTTGGAAAGTAGGTATACTGATTAGGTTCTAGTTTGCTATATTTTTTTAAACAAACTCATCTTAAATAATATCAGATATCTAACTAACTCTTTAATTGAGTTTTGATTTGTATCCTAATTAAAGTTATATTGAATTAGTGAGATCTAGTAGCTATTTGTAGTAGCTGATTAAGTTAGTTTTACAGACACTCAGTTCTATCAACCTCAACAACCTTTACTTTCTAAAAGAAACGCCATTAATATGTCTTACCCTTACGTTTTTTTTTCTTAATAATTATAAACTAGTTCTTGACTGCAATCCCGCCTGATGGTAAGCAGTGATGCAATCGTTGATGGTAAAGCGCACTAGTTTATTAAGCCTATTCACTTCAAAAACTTTGAAATAGGAAGGATGACGGCAGATGAGCGAGGTGATGCAATCTTAAACCCAAGACTAACATGACCAACGATGCTGCGCCAGAGGGAGATTGATTTGGAGACTCTCCACGACCAAACTACCGACACAACAACATTTGGCGCATCGTACCCGGCACATATCGCACCTGCTCAGACCCGTCCTCCATACGGCTTCATCAGACATCATGCCGGAACACGACGAATCGCTTGGCGGCAAGGCCTTGTCTGGTGGGTGGTAACTTCTGCCGGCAGCCGATGTTATGGCCTACCACCGAGTTTGATATCTCTAAAGCAGCATATTTATAAAACTTTTCACCAATAAATCAACTCTATAAAATCCATGAACTATCCGTGATGTTTAAGCCAAATTGCTAACCATACGGGACTTAATCCGCCATCGAAGATAGGTTCAAAGAGCCTTCTAGACCAACAGTTTCATTTGGGTGATCAATCTCTGCAAAATAAAAATATAACGAGTGCTGGCGTGAACGTCGGCGGATAAATGAAGGTCCAAGCAATCTTATCGTCATTTATAGAGCAGTAAAATTACGCCGCGCGCGAAACATAAAGGCCCGTTTATCATCCTCTTGGAGGGTTTAGGCAGCATATTGAAGATTGATATCCTTATACTTCTCTTTTTCGTGAAATATTTTATTAGTCTTTGGACTTTTTCGGTCCGGGTGTAGTAAATTGTTCGGCACTATTTTTGGGAGCACAAGATTGAAATATGAATTATTCAGATTAGATTGACATAGTTTTTGGAATAGAAAATTTAACAAAGGTCGCTAGGGAAATTGCTTTTTTTCTGTCGACGACGTTAGATGACCAACAAGCGGAGTAATCTGTAGTATAGTGCTATATCGCTTCAAGTCTATGATTTGATTTGATGTTTATTGTAGAATACGAAATGTCATATACAACATGTGAAAAAATTATCGATCGGGACCTTCTTCTAGTTAATACAGTCTTTATGAATTCCAATAACCTTTTCAATAAAATTAACAAAGCTAAAATGTTTGTATGGATATACGAGTTCAGAGGAATGCCAAGGAAAATGAATAGGTATACAAATTGGACAGGATCCGCTGCGATTTAATAACAGTACATCAAAGTCGACAATGGGCAACAGAACGTATTGTAACAAACGCTCTAAGTCGGGAACTGAACGTATGAACGAGGTTAAAAGCTCGCGAGGAGCGATGTTTTGTGAACATGTCGATCATTGTGTCAATCTCAGGAACTACGAATGAAAAAAATAAACGGAATATTTTCCTGTTTATTTTTGTATTTCCATGGTCATGAATGACGTCATATCTAACCTAGAACCAAAATCATTAAGTCATGTCTAAGGTAGATCCTCAAATATTACTCATATTTGAGGATCTACATTAGACATGACTGAAATGAATGTTATGAAATTATATAATCGTCTCCAGAAGTGATAAATCGAGAAGATGCCAATGCTTCACCTGATTTATATTTCCGGTCGCGCGTTCGGTTTTACTTGTAAACTAAATATACTAAAGTCAAAGATTACTAAAATACTGTAGGTAAATATCCTGAAATTATGATTGGTAGCACTTATTGTTTTCGGTATAGGCTACTTCAACGTAATGCAACGAATTCTAAACAACCACTCTGCTGATGTTTTCTCGTAAATCGTCGTGTATTTAATTCTTTACACACTCTTAAGGAAATCAGTATAAAGATTTATATGTTGCTTTTATATTCCCTATATTGAAATTTTACTTAACAAAAATATCGAAACAACTCCATTATTTTTGCGGATGGAGAATTCTCACATTGGTTGTCCATTACTAAGCATATTGGAGTTACAAAATAAAATGAAAACTCTCGCCGCAGTGAACAAACATAAAAAGTGCTATCGTATTTAAACTTTTCTTCGCACTTCGCCTGTTCCAAGAAAACGAGAAGCTTATTAAAATTGTTTATGAAAACAGAAGATGGTATTATTACTTCCGAAGATGTAGCTCGGTCTCCAATTAAACTAAATTATCAAAATTTATTGTTTACACATCAATCTATCTGAAATATCTAACAGTAAACATTTCAGGAACTTAATAAATTATCTCTAACAGTGTTCAACGAAGTTCGAGCTAAAACACATAGTAAATCTACTTCAAAGTAACCTACTTCTGAAATGGGGTTTTAAAACCAAGTTTCGATGCCATGCCTTGAAGAAAAACATGCGACTAATGTCTCTCGTTAATGTCACCTATAAAACTGATGTAATTTTTACTACACCGGAAACATTTGAACCGTTTATCAATATTTAATTTATAACATCAAAGAAGGCTTTGCTATGAGCAATATTTAATGATCATGAGCATTAAATACATATAGAAGCATAAAAAAACATTATCTAAATAAATTTATTCCAAATGACTATTGAGAAATCGATAAAACTAAAACGAGAAAAAGGAAAAAAATATAAGCAGCGTAAAGTTGTTGATAATTTCAGAGCTAAAATAACGAAACCGTGAAAACTTTCTCAAAATCAACAGCACTTATAATAACAAAATTGTTCGCTATACCCTATCACGTAGGTCCCATTACAACATTTCGACATGAATGCAGTTAGGCCGGGGTGTTTTGAAGTTCTTCGGATAAATATCGCGTCGTGAGCGAATGTGCCTGTTAACACGTAACGAGGTGTGGAGTATAAGCTCACAAGTCATGATCATGTCTTAGCGAGTTATTCGCCGACCACTGACCCTATGGTGAAAGTGAAAAGGTCTTCAATAACCGACCTTGAAATTTTAATATTCAACCTTCAATTCTTATCAATAAGATCGATTTTGGCTGTTAGAGTTTATTCACACTCGCCGATTAGACTTTAACGCTCCAGACGTCGGCACAAGCGATAATTTGTATGCCTCATTGTAGTATTATCAGTACGTGAGCTATGTATAACAAGTGTAAAAGAAGGAATAAGAGTATAAATATGGAAATAAATGGGTTTGAATTATAAAGGCTGGTGTGGATGTGAATTGTTTCTAATTATATTGTTTTCTGTTTGCATTTCTAATTATATTATATTGTTTCTCGGTGGAAGGCCATAACATCAGCTGCCGGCAGGAGTTACCACCCACCAGATAAAGTCTTGCCGCCAAGCGATTCGTCATGTTCCTACATGATGTCTGGTGAAGCCGTACGGAGGACGGGTCTGAACAGTTGTGTTGCGATGTGTGCCGGGTATGATGCGCCAAATGTAGTTGTGTCGGGAGTTTGGTCGTGGAGGTAATCCAGATCAATCTCCCTGTGGCGCAGCATTGTTGGTCGTGTTGTTGAGTTTAACATTGCATCACCTCGCTCAACTGCCGTCTTCCTTCCAATTCACTATGTTTTTTTTAGTGAATAGGCTAAATAAACTAGCGCGCTTTACCATCAACGATTGTATCAATGCTTACCATCAGGCGGGATTGCGGTCAAGCACTAGTTTATAATTATATATATAAAAAAAAAATAGTTTTGTTGTGAGGAGCACGGGGAGCTTAGCAAAGATTTAACAGTTTCCTTTCAGTTTAAGAACAGGTTTGCGATCTCTATGGATTTATCGACAAACAGGTTCAATCTGTGGCTTCGGTACATTCACGTCAGGATTCCGAAAGTACGTTTATTGTTCTGTCTTCATGACATCGTGTGATAAATTACCCGTATTTGGACGTATGGAGATGGATGAACACAATCCAGAGGTTATCCCTGGGGTTACCTTATTGTGAGTCACGCTAAAAGCTATCCAGCAAATATTTGTAAACAGTGTTTGTATTTTTGCATCGTAATACTGGACATTTTGTTCATTGTTAGAATACGGACAGACTTCAGTAGTGATTTTCTCTGGCATGGTGGATAGTAACAGAACAATTATTATTATTTATTAGTGACACACTCATTATAGTCATAATAATTTGATACGGTAAATATCAGCAATTCACTGCGATCTCGATCGCAGTCAGTTACTGATATTCAGTAAATCAGGCAATGTCATATCAATTTACTTTTATTGGATTACATTAAACTTCATTGCTATCGTTACTTTTATTTTCCTTTGCGGTGTAAGCGAGGATAGTTAATCGAATGTCAGTTACTGTGTTGAATGCGTACTCTTGATGTGCATTTGTACATTTGTTATTGCCCATTAGTTTTTTAGAAAGCCTAATTGTATTAAAAAGTTAATTTGAATAAACGTATTCTCCTCTCTCTGTCAAAAATACCTCTAAAATCCACATAATATATCTATTACAAGTAAAATATAATGAATTAATACACATGGATACATATAATCATTGATTGTCGCATATAATTACAAGTTTTGAACATTAATTTTCGCTAAGAAAAGAATTGAGATTATGAATAGATTTTGAATGTGTCTAGTTAAATAACAGGAACAGGCTTCCTGATTTCTTTTAATTAAAAAATACAACTTTTTTAGGATCTTTTAGGTACGATTATAATTTCTAAATTGCAGATAATATTATTGTAGAAGTCCACGTCAATAAAATGTAAGGATAGTTGCCATCGTTAATTGTCGTCGCAGGATATTTAAAAAAGTCTTCATACAGTATGTTAAGAAAACCCTGTCCGAAACGAGAAGGTGTTGTTAGGTATCGATAACTGCTTCTACTAATGGACACAAAACCGGGCTAAACTTAAAAATTAAATGCCCCTAAAAAATAAATATTATTTCGCAAAAAGAGGTAACTTAATAAATGTGCGTAAGCACCCTTCCGCGGGCGGCGGGCGGCAGGGCACGCGGCACGTGGTCGCATCGCTATTCGGTGTTGTCACTTTTTTAAAAATTACCAAATTTCGGGGAAGTTGGAATTAATTCGCGGGAAAAAAAGATTATTTCAAAATTCATTTGTATTGGTACTATTATGATTACGCAAAATTTTATATTATATTTGGTCATGTGTTTACCTAACCTTTATTATCTTTATGGGTCGGACAGGGTTTTCTTAACATACTGTATAAAATATTTCCCTACATTTAACTTCCATGTATTATTGAGAGACCAAAATCAAAAGTCATTTATTCAAATTAGGCTGAAAATTAGTACTTTTTGAAAGTCAATATTACATAAGACAGTCCCCCCAAAAACACCCGCCCTTCGCCACTTCCTAGAGCTTTCGCTGGGAAGAAGAAGTAGCCGAACAAACTCCCCAATAGCACAGCTGTCTGTTCATAAAAAAAACATGACTTTATACAATACTATGTAGGTACTCAACACAAGAAAACAAAACAACAATGAAATTATTTATCATATTGCCAGCTAACCACACCAAAATACCAGCAATGCAAAAACAAAACCAAAAATATCATTAAAATGGAAATATAAAATTGAAGACCTCCGTGGTGCAGCGGTCAACACGCCTGCCTGTGACGTGGAGGCCCCGGGTTCGGTCTCCGGCCAGGTCACGATGGAAAACGATCTTTTCCTGATTGACCTGGGTCTTGGATGTTTATCTAGATATGTATCTATTATAAATATAGTATCGTTGAGCTAGTATCCCGTAACACAAGTCCCGAACTTACTTTGGGGCTAGCTCAATCTGTGTGATTTGTCCAAAAAAAGCCCCAGGTATAAAGGGCGTGACAGATCACATATCTATGCATTGTAAAAAAAGCAAATTATATAATTAATATTAATTAGCTTTCTGACACACTATATGAATTCATATGAACTCATATAGTGTGTCAGAAAGCTAATTCGGGAGAATAACGTAATACCGTAACGTGGACGGGGACGTACACGAATCGTGTACGTCCGATAACATTATCGTGTAACACGATAATGTTATCGTCACGTTAGAAATAGTACTTGTATGTAGTTTCCTAACAGTAACTTTATAGTGCGACACTAAAGTTCACAATGATGTTGATAAAATTGTTAATGGCAGCAACGTAATAGAAACTTTTTTAAATGAGATGTGAACAACTGTAAATGAACATTTGATATATTAGCAAAAATACTTTTTACGTTATTCCATTTAAGGTACTTCTAATTATATTCAACTAGCTGTGCGGTTTCACCCGTCTAAGTGATCTCTTGGGAATATTCGGATTTTCCCAAGTAGTCAAAACTTAGACATAGTTATCGCGATAAAACGATAAAACTATGTTATATATTAATTTTGATTGTGAACCATATGTATGCCAAATTTCAGCCAAATCTGTTCAATAGTTTTTGCGTGAAAGAGTAACAAACATGCATATAAACTTTCAAGTTATAATACTAGTAGGATACTATATTTAGGCCATTGCCTCGAATCTTGCGGGCAGCGGGGCGGCGGCGGCAGCGGCGCGGGAGCCGGACGGGCATCGAAGACCTGTCCTCGAAACTAGCGGGCAGATCACTCGTCACTATAGCCCCGTAGTGTTGTGTTCATGATTGTGTCGAGGAGATATTTGTTTTTATTCGCGAAAGAAATGTCTGAACAATGGCGGTAACATCTTTTTTATTCAAATTTATTCCTAACGCTCGATCACCGCTCGCTGCCCGCCCGCTACCCGCAAGATTCGAGCGCGAGAAGTACACCGCTCGCTGCCCGCCGCCGCCCCGCTGCCGCGCCGCTGTTTTCGAGAACCGGTCAGTTTGATTTTACGCAAAAGATCCTGCCGCTCGCCGCCGCCGCCCCGCTGCCCGCAAAATTCGAGGCAGAGGCCTTACAGCCAATATTGTTTTAATACAGCTACGAGTTTGCACCACATAACTGAAATTCACTTTATGAGTTCTAAGCTTAATTTGCTGAACCAGAAGTTCACGGTAATAGTTCAGGATTTGCAATCATGGTCACTTAGCAGCCACTAATAGTTAAGCTGTTAACACTTTGTTCCTACTAGTAGAATATTCAATACTGTACAGACCAACTACTCTGGGGGGATTTTTACAATTCTTATTCATGTCATGAAGTCTTGTTGGCCTAGAGAAGTCGTGGTGACCTAGTGGTTAAAACACCTGCAGCCTCTCAAGTATGAGTGTGCGGCTTCGATTCCAGTTCAGACAAGTACCAATGTAACTTTTCAAACTTATATGTACTTTCTAAGTATATCTTGGACACCAATGACTGATTAAAAGGTGAAGGAAAACATCTTGAGGAAACCTGGACTTTAAGTTTGAATTCGCCAACCGTCATTGAGCAAGCGTGGTGATTACGCTCAATCCTTCTCTGTATGAGAGCAGACCTGTGCTCAGCAGTGGGACGATAAAAAGGTTGATAATGATTCATGGCATCATCATCTGTCAAGTCCGAAAGAGAGGCCATGGTAGAGCGAACGAGTGTTGCACTTCAGGCAGTCTCCGAATGGGGCAATGCCAATCTTGTAGCATTCAATGCCGCCAAAACGCAGGCGTGTCTTTTCACCGCCAAAAGGAGCCCGTTCACCTTGGCTCCTACTTTTCGGAATGTATCCTTGGAGTGTACCGACCGCCTTCAGCTTTTGGGTGTTGAGATTTCCTCGAACCTAAACTTTGGGCGGTTCATTGAGTCCAAGGCCAAGGTGGCGGCCAGAAAACTTGGCGTTATCGCAAAGGTCCGGCAGTACTTCACACCAGGGCAGCTTCTAATGTTGTACAAAGCACAGGTCCGTTCGTGTGTGGAGTACTGCAGCCACATTTGGGCTGGTGCTGCTAAGTGTCACCTGGCCACTTTGGATTCAGTGGAGAGGCGTGCGAAGAGGCTGATTGGTGACCCTGATTTAACTCGAGTTGGTCTCCAAAGCCTAGAGCACAGGCGTAGAGTAGCCAGCCTTTCGGTGTTCTATAGGATACATTCTGGGGAGTGTGCGAGGGAATTGCACGATTTAATTCCCCCATCTCCGTTCCACCATCGGACGACCCGTCGTACGGCGAGTTTCCACCCTTATGTTGTTAACACCTCTACGATCCGGACGAAGCGTTTCGCCTCCTCCTTTATACCGCGTACATCGAGGGACTGGAACAATCTGCCGGCGGCGGTGTTTCCGTCGGACTACAATTTGAGTGTCTTCAAGGCTAGAGTGAATAGGCTCTTAATAAACTAGTGCGCTTTACCATCAACGATTGCGTCATTGCTTACCATCAGGCGGGATTGCGGTCAAGCGCTGGTTTATATTAAAAAAAAAAAAAAAATGTTAGGGTCGGCTTCCAGACTGACCGGATTCAACCGAATATCTTTCTCATCTTACTTATCACAAAATTACAAAAATATGTACATAACAAAAAATAATAATAAATCAAACTTTACAAATTATAGAATGAACGGTCTGGATATAAAATTAGGCCACCTATATGCTTTACAAAATATAAAGTTTTTGGAGTTTTTTTTTTCATTATCAAAACAGGCTGTTGACAAATCCTTTTAAAGCATTTTTGAGCGATAGATAGTACGTGATGTATTGTTTTGTACAAAAAGCTAGCTTTTCCCGCATGTATTTCGGAATATAAACCACGGAAACGTACCTACTACCGAGATGATTACTTCCATAGCTATTTTCTAGATATAGAGTCCTAAGACTCTGTGTGGTACCGGGCTTAGAATAATACCAATCCATATCCTTCCGTGGGTGTAAGAGGTGATTAAGGGAACTCTCACCAGGGAAGAGGACAGCAGCGGTTCTCCTATGGAATATCAAGTTACTGCGATCCCCAACCCAAGCTTGGGGATTATGACAAACCCCCTCAATGTAATGGAAAACCGTTATACAGCAGTGGACCTCTATATGCCGAAGAAGAAGAACTATATGTATAATAGGCTTACAGTGTAACCTTGCGGAGCTGAATACCGGTAATTTACATGGAGCCATTGCCTATCTAACCTCCAAAACCCAGCCTAGTTGCTGTCTTCAGTTACTGGGTTGTTGGATTAATGAATGGGATATCGTATATAATACGACTTTCGAGATTCTGACGAATCGCAACGGCTGTCTAAGATCCGAGATTTAACCTATTAACGGTATGCAACCGTGTGATTTAACATATTTTCTGTGGAGGGATAGAAAGTCACCCAGCTGCAACAAGACACAAGAGTAGCTTAACCTAATTGATAGAACCGTACGGCTATTATTCCTGATACGAAAGCCTCATCAATGTAAATCAAGATAAACGCATGTCGTTTAATGGTATCTACAATAAGCCAAATTCATTGTCACTCAACACCGTTTTCGTCCACCTCCGGAATATTACAAACCGGACCAGAATGACTAATGAAATAAATATTCTAATTGTTTCCAAGCTTACCGCTCAGCATTCATTTGCAGTGAAAAGGCGCGTCCAAAGTAAACATAACGTAAAGTCGACAAAGCGTATTCTAACGCCCAGTATATCCTAACACAGCCTTTGTTGCGTATCTCCTTTGGTGTTGATGGAACATTCCCAGTTAACTATGTGGTTCATGTTATAAAATATCTGCTCATGTCTTGCTTCATGATAAATGTTAGTAAAAGTATAGCTTAGCCTAATATTAGTATTAAACTAACATTTTTTTGTGTGTGCTTGTGTGTGAGTGCTTGACCGCAATCCGGCCTGATGGTAAGCAGAGATGCAATCGTTGATGGTAAAGCGCGCTAGTTTATTAAGCGTATTCACTCAAAAAAGCTGTGTTAATAGGAAGGAAGACGGCAGTTGAGCGAGGTGATGCAATGTTAAATTCAACAACACGACCAACGATGCTGCGCCAAAGGGAGATTGATCTGAATACCCTCCACGAACAAACTTGCGACACAACAATATTGGTGCATCGTACCCGGCACACATCGAAACACAACCAGACATCATGCCGAAACACGACGAATCGCTTGGCAGCAAGGCTTTGTCTGGTGATAAGACTTAACTGCATGTGGACTCTTATCTACCTACGTAAGAGGAGAGAGTCCCACCGAACGATTTGATGGCTTTGAAGGACGAGCGCAAGCACGCTATTATGGAATTGCAATGCTATCGCATAATCGTGGCGAATCCAGCGCCTCCACGAACATCCCTGACGCGCTATAGCACCACGCCTTCTCCAAGAACACCCTGAATACGTTATTGTACTGTACTGAACTACTGTATTGAAATTATTTTCGTCTTCACCCGTATAAGCTTGCACCTTACACCATCCCCAGTCTTGTTTACATAACATAACGTAATACCGCTTGCACCCAACCACCAGCACACTGCGTGTCCTCTTTCCGTCTACCAAGTAAACTTAGCCCCATAGTAACTTAACAGAGATAATGCAATTTCAGCTAATTCCGAGACACTTGAGCCTAGATGAATTGTTTAATTTACACTTTGTGGGGTAAGAACTTGAGATAGCAGTGTTAGATGGTGCATAACGACATCCTTATTAAGGTTGGGAAGCGTTAAGAGATCATTAGACTGCGATTTGCATGTGTCGGAGGATGAGTTTTGTTTGTGAATTTAACATTATGTCTGATAAGAAGTGATTGTGTACGTTTTAATGTAGAAATGTACGACAAGGTGGAATAGTTTAAATGGTGGTAAGAGGCAAGTAGTGGTGGTGTGGGGTGGTGAGTGAAGTGGTATATTTTTCTATGAAACAGGTGCATACAGCAAACTAATTAACGCGAATAATAAAAAAAATATCTATAATCACGAGTACAAAACATGAATAGTTAATAGAAAATGTGACAACCTCCGTGGCGTAGTGGTAGCACACGCGGCCGCTGCACAAGGAGGCGCGGCTTAGATTCCCGCACAGTGCAAATATTTTGTATGTATGAATATGAATATTTGCACTGGTCTGGTCGTGCCGCCGAAAGCACGTTAAGCCGTTGGTCCCGGTTGCCATACGAACATCTAATGGCAGTCGTTATGGGTTGTTCGAGCCCTCAAAAGTTCAAAAGGTCTAACTGCAATACTTCGATATCGCCTTCGGGTTGTGGAGACGGCAGTTGCTACACGGAAAATAACGAATTTTAGCCAAAATCAGCAGTTAGACTGGTAAAGCGGACCTCTAACTCCAAAGCTGAAAAAGCTTAGGCTGCGACTGGGATTAACGCTGAGATGATGATAAGTTAATAAATGTGGAGGATATATTGATAATGATTTTGTTAGTATTGGGTTATTGCTTATATAGTAAAAGTTTGTATTAAAAATGTATCTGGTATGGTAGTGTATAAGAAACGTTTTCGTGAGTGCACTCAGCAAAATTCCAAGACGGCCAACTAAGGGTTTATTTATTTATACAGCCCACTTGCAACTCAAACAGCTACCGTAAGCACCTACCCTCTTAAGATAAAAGAACAAAAAATTTTTTTTTGATATTTACACCATTTCTTCAACAAACCTTCTTTACAGACTGAAACATCTATTAACAAGATAAACCGCGAACACAATTCCTAACGGTCAGTGTTACGTACTGGTAAAGCAGTTCATTTTTACATTAAGGGCCTTAGTCTCATTTAGTAGCGTAAAATGGTCACTTTAGGAAGCTAATTTCTAATTAACGGCTTGGTTTTGAGATTTGAAAAAAATATATCTTGTCTATTGATTCATGTACAACATTTACTAAAGATGATTTTTTCGTAGGATTTTGCCTGTTGCCTTAAAAAAATATTTACCAAAACGCTATTTTTGGCTAATATTCGTTATTACTTCTAAACGGCATTGATGTGTGGAAATTTTTTTACACTGAAAAATTCGTGGTTAGAAGTACTACAGATATGCAAGAGCGTATTTAAATCCATCAACATTTGCCAAGAAAATATCCTTATTTTGAAACATAGGTTTAGAGGTGCTCTGCGCGGGCGCGGGCGGCAGTCGTGCGTTAGCATTCAGACGGGAGGGTTGTGTCGCTTGCTGCTCTGCTCCGGCTATCGCCGACTACGCGTGGTTGTCTGTGTGAGTGCAAATATTTACGAGCGAATCGTGTCAGTGTACGTTCATAGATTAGCTCGCAAATGAGAATTGAAGATGCGTCTGGTGGCGTAAGTATCTATCTACCTATACTCTTGTATTTATACCTACATATTACTGTATTTTTCTTTGTAACCATTTTTCTTTTACAATTGAAGTTAAACAATTACGAATTGTTCCAGGAAATCTAGAAAGAAATCTTTAGACTTGAAAGGCAATAATCCGACTAACTACATCCGCTGATAATATAGAAGACTCTATTCAGGTAAGTAAACACTCGCACTTAGATTATAATTTATAGGTTTGTAAGGAGATTTAAAAATAAAAATCTTATTAGAAATTTACGTAACTTGAAAATGTGATTTTTTGTTTATGGTGATATAAACCAAAAATTAGGACTCAATTAAAGGTTTTGGTGTAAAAACAGTTTTACAAAAAGTTTTGAGTTGATAGGACTTTTAGTTTTTGCGATATTAGCAAAAATGTGTAATAAAAACTCTTACTTGGATTATTTTAAATGATTCTTCCTGTAAATATTTTATTTCTATATGTAATTGTTTAAAGTAGCCGAAGCCGATGGACGCGGGCTGGCGGGCTTGGAATGTCACAGTTATCAGTAAATTTTTTTGACGTCCTCCGTGGCGCAGCGGTCAACACGCCTGCCTGCGACGTGGAGGCCGCGGGTTCGATTCCCGGCCAAGTCATGATGGAAAACGATCTTTTCCTGATTGGCCTGGGTCTTGGATGTTTATCTATATATGTATCTATTATAAATATAGTATCGTTGAGTTAGTATCCCATAACACAAGTCTCGAACTTACTTTGGGGCTAGCTCAATCTGTGTGATTTGTCCGTATATACATGTCGGAGACAGCGACGGCAGAGCGGTAGAGTCGACAGCATCTTGGTGTGGTGGTACAGGTTCCATTTCGTAGGTGAGTTTGGAATTGAAGCACGACGTGTAGATATACCCTCCAATCTTCATAATAACAATTTGAATAGGCAAACCGACAGTTTCGGTTCGGAGGAGTGCCTTGGTCCGCGTCTCGATGCAAAGTCCCCGTTCGACGAACCCCACTATCCAAAGCGACTCTGTCCATGTGACGCTATCACAAAATGACGTCACAAGCGTTCGCCCCTCTACTACGTAAATCAAATCAGCAACTTCTATTAAAATTAATCGACGATCTCCGACACGGCCAGCCTGACGAGTTGCACGTCCTCGTGCATCTTCATCATCATCATCCCAGCGCCAATCCCAGTCGTATCCGAAGCTCGCTCAGCCCCGGAGTCCGGGATCCGCTTCACGAGGCCAACCGCCGATTCCGGCCAAACTTCGATATTTCCCGTTGCACGTCCTCGTGCATGTCTGTAACAAATTTAAAACAAAACACAGAAAACCGACTTTGAAGCATTTTTGAGAGCTCGGCCAACCTGACCGTCACACGTCACGTTTAATTACAATGACTAGGTATTAGAAAACCAAAAAAACTTAATTATTTTAACAACTTAAACGCAAAAGCTTCCTTCAAGCCTCATAATTATCAAATTTCAAAAAGAAAACACAAAAGGTTCCTCCAAGCCTCATAATTATCAAATCAAAATCATAATCTTCAATAAGAAAACACACCATGGTTCGCTACCACAGTAGCTAGTGACAACTCATAGTTGACACCCATATCGTCATCACCTCTTGTGATACGACCAACTCTTAGAGTCCACGACTCCCAGGTCAACACATGACCGTACAACTAATAGTCTCCTCCGAGACCCAGGTCCCCGCCACATCACTAGCTGCCCATCGCCCCCTGAACAACTCCTCACTGAGTTGCAGTTACGACTACAGACTAGTGCATGCAGTGCGACCATATCTACCAAAGTCCCCGCCACATCACTAGCTGCCCATCGCGCCCTGAACAACTCCTCACCGAGTTGCAGTTACGACTACAGACTAGTGCATGCAGTGCGACCATATCTACCAGAGTCCCCGCCACATCACTAGCTGCCCATCGCGCCCTGAACAACTACTCACCGAGTTGCAGTTACGACTACAGACTAGTGCATGCAGTGCGACCATATCTACCAGAGTCCCCGCCACATCACTAGCTGCCCATCGCGCCCTGAACAACTCCTCACCGAGTTGCAGTTACGACTACAGACTAGTGCATGCAGTGCGACCATACCTACTAGTGTCCCCGCCACACCACTAGTTGCCCATCGCGCTCTGAACAACCCCTCATTGGGTTGCAGTTACGACTACAGACTAGTGCGTGCAGCGCGACCACTCAGCCATGATACGTGTTCTATTTGCTGGCGGAGGCACCCTCCTCACCATCTTCTACATTTTGAAAATCTAACTCAGCAGACATTACTTGGAAAAATCTTTCATACTTATGCTATCGTGGGGTACTTATAACTTCTGTTTCCAATCAACGATTTCAATAGGTAACGATCACCATTATCGCAATCAAACAACTCACCAATATTAAATTTCATTACTTTAGCTCACTTCTATCAAATTTAGATTTTTCGTAAATAGCACACATTTCTATGGTCGTTGCCGCTTGTTCTCTTGAGAAGATTTAATAGTCTAGCCACACATACTATCATAAGCTCAAATGAGCTCGTAACTATAGGCCACAGTGAACTTTAGTTTTGAAATAAAGACAAACCAGACATCATAATTTTAAAACCCTCATTTAAAATTTCTCAGCCCATTATAACAAACAATAAGCGGGTAGTACAAGAAATTAAATTTGCAAAAATAACTTTTGTTATCATGTCTCAAAGAAATGGTTCAGTACACAACGCTGGTACTACCCATACCTTGTATACGTACTATCGCGTGTGTACGTACACCAATGAAATTACAGATAGCTTGACAAGAGAACATTCAGCACCGAAATCAAAATAAAAATAATACGACTCACCGGATTATGGCAACTTCTCACAAACACCTGCCACTTGGCAGTTATCAACCGTTGCACACCAGACATCTCTGAGCTCTCATAAAACCCCATTACGTTACCACCAACGTTTTGGGCATTTTGAAACCTTCTCATCGCCTGCAGAGTAGAGGCCAAAGTCTTGAAACCTTGGGCGTTCCGCAAAGCGCACGCAGCACCGGTTGCGCCGCACGCAGCTCCAGCAGCGCCACACGCCATTGATGAGATTCACCAAGCAGCTAGAAGCGCGCTCCTCAAGCGCACTTTGCACGCTTCGCAAGCGCACCCTGCGCGCTCCGCAAGCGCACCTTGCGCGCTCCGTAAGCGCACCCTGCGCGCTCCGCAAGCGCACCTTGCGCGCTCCGCAAGCGCACCCTGCGCGCTCCGCAAGCGCACCTTGCGCGCTCCGCAAGCGCACCCTGCGCGCTCCGCAAGCGCACCTTGCGCGCTCCGCAAGCGCACCTTGCATCAGCCAGGACTGTCGCGCGCCAAGCAACAGCCAGCACTGTCGCGCGCCAAGCAACAGCCAGCACTGTCGCGCGCCAAGCAACAGCCAGCACTGTCGCGCGCCAAGCATCAGCCAGCACTGTCGCGATAGCGCCGCGTCCAGCCGCACTTGCTCGCCTGCAGCGGACTCCTGCAGCAGACTTCTGCAGCGCACTCCTGCAGCGCACTATCACGCGGAGCGATCTCTGCGCCAGCAATTGAGCGCACCTCGTAACTTCACGTTCACTTCCAGCCTCACGTTATTCTGTTCCTTGATTTATAACGAGATTGTGAGCAGTGTAGTTCTTTATCCAACTTCTGATGTCGGAGACAGCGACGGCAGAGCGGTAGAGTCGACAGCATCTTGGTGTGGTGGTACAGGTTCCATTTCGTAGGTGAGTTTGGAATTGAAGCACGACGTGTAGCTATACCCTCCAATCTTCATAATAACAATTTGAATAGGCAAACCGACAGTTTCGGTTCGGAGGAGTGCCTTGGTCCGCGTCTCGATGCAAAGTCCCCGTTCGACGAACCCCACTATCCAAAGCGACTCTGTCCATGTGACGCTATCACAAAATGACGTCACAAGCGTTCGCCCCTCTACTACGTAAATCAAATCAGCAACTTCTATTAAAATTAATCGACGATCTCCGACATACATATACAGTATATTAAGAAAACCCTGTCCGACCCGTAAGGATAATAAAGGTTAAGTAAACACATGACCAAATATGATATAAAATTTTACGTAATCATCATAGTACCAATACAAATGAATTTTGAAATAACTTCCCCGAAATTTGGTAATTTTTAAAAAAGTGACAACACCGGTATTATTATGAGCGAATAGCGACAGCGATGCGACAACGTGCCGCGTGCGCTGCCGCCCGCCGCCCGCGGAAGGGTGCTTAACGCATATTTATTAAGTTACCTCTTTTTGCGAAATAATATTTATTTTTTTAGGGGGATTTTTTTTAAGTTAGCCTGGTTTTGTATGCATTAGTAGAATCAGTTATCGATACCTAACAACACCTTCACGGGTCGGACAGGGTTTTCTTAACATACTGTAGGATATATATATATATATTTTCTGTTTTTCACAAATAATATTGTAATAACATTTTTCGACTTACAGAAAAGAAGAGAAAGAAACCAATCGACAGAACTTAAAAGTTTAATTTGCTTTTTAGGTCGAACACTAACGCAGTTGATTCTAGGTCAGACATCCATACAGAATGTCGTCAAGAAAATGATAATATTATATATCTCTATGTGCACAAAAAAACGACGCAAGTTCCATCATCATCATTCAGGTAAAATTATGCCTGCATGTCCTACAACCTATATTTTTAGTTTACAAATATATCATATACCTGTAAAATTATTTTTTTGTTAATTCTTAATTAATTTTTCTTGATAAATTCTTAATTCCTTGACAAAAATCTCTAACAGTGTTGCCAGGGTTAATTAAAATGTATGTTATATCTTTTTTTAGCTCAAAATATCACCAAAACCTCAACAAATCTCAAGCTTGTTTCATCGAAGGGCGACGCATAATTAATATTGCTTACTTTTATTCAGAACTAAAGAAAATTGCCAAGCACGGAGAATTATAGACTGTGGTTTAGGATCTGTGGATATTGTTGGAGAACGACAAGTGGGACTACATTCCCTATTTATTTTTAAATGCCGTATGTGTATGGAAACATTTTGCACATCCTACAGAAATCAATATCAGCTGTGCAGTTGTAGGAACTATAGAAATAGACTGTGGCCATTCTCAACTGCAAGAAATTTCTGCAGCTTTAGATATGCCTATAATCTCGCATGTTATTTATTGGATCGAAGAATTAAAATTTACAGATTTTAAAATAACTCGTGTTTTATTTGAAATCTCATTACGACGAAGTACATTCAATCCGACGTCACTGACACAGTATAAATAGGGTACTATCTCTTTATGGAAAACGGCCGAAACTACGCGCTTTGTAATTTCAAGGCATCTATATAAAGCACGGTTAGCTCAGCGGTTAAGCTATTGACTGCTGCGCTGCGTGTCGCGGGTTCGATTCCCGCGCGGAACAAATGTTCAGAACATGTCCTACAAGTAGTTGTTCCGGGTCTGGCTGTTTGTGTCTGTGAATTTATATGTTTAAAAATGCACCCACGATAAAAGTAATTTCTAGTGTGGTTCAACGTTTTTTTTTTAATAAAAATATCACAAAGTGCCTAGTGCGCGTTTGTTTTATGTTAACGCGATGAACTCGTTTATGTTATTCGCATTAGTAATTAATTCAAGGACACTGCAAAGACACGATACTCATATACTGAAAAGTAGTGAAAAAAAAAAAATTCAAATATGTTGAATCGATAAATATTACCATCTACCATTATTTTTTATGTTAATGTTATGATATATTATAATGTGAGGGTACTTGTTTTACAAATGTCTGTCAGTCTGCGATCGGCCATTAAACTGTATAACGAGCACTCCTTGATTTTATTTAAACATTGATCAAGAATACTAAAAATATATTATAGTACGATATTACCATTTATCAATGCAAAATATACATTTATCGTCTTGCATCCATACCCCCGTCTGAAATCGTAGGCACAAATCGCGCCCTACACGCGGCTTGTCTGCATCTCTGGATATTCTTTGATTGTCGTTTTAGTTTAGCGCGCCACCGCGCGCATTTTACGAATTCGGGAGTACGGCGTTTAGCTCCGCCCACATGCACAAGGTCATTGAGGCTACTATAGCCGTTAATCGCAGCTGCATGCAGTATGCGGGATCGTTGTTAGTTTAACATACAGACTTATGCGAAGCTAGCCTATGCTACGTTCTATACAGGCTACGAACAACAAGAATTATTAACCTAGCTTGATAGGATTTAGATTAATCTAAATCTTATTTGGTAGGTAACTAAGGACCATAATGTGTTGCATGCTGAAATTGAGAAATTGTAGTGCCACATAACGTAACTATAAATATGAAATTGGGGAGAGAAATAGCTACAAGAAACAAGCTGAATCCTATATGGGACTAAAGGAGCTAAAACTTTGTAGACTAATATAGTTTCGGGACGAGATTTAAAAATATGCAAAGGAAGGAAACATATTTGTGCATGCTGGTGCAAGTTTTTTCAGGAGACTTTCAAGATTAGCTTTTGTCTCAGTACTGTAAAGTTTGTTTGTAAAAGTCTACTTTATGCCGTGCTCACTGGTAGAAAAATGACTCCGGCTGTATCCGAATTTTTATATTTGTAGTAGGTTTTTTTTTTAAAAAAAAAAACGTGTTGTATTCGTACGTTGATGTTGATTCTTTCGCTTGGAATAAACGTAATAATTGTAACCTTGTATCAATTTCCAGCCATCACATTAAAGTCGTCATAGTACTAAGTCATAGCTCATGTAATCTAAAAGATTTTTAATAAAAAGACTCTATTTTCTGTATACCTACAGTTATTCATCTAATTATTCTAGTGGGTTCAACCTTGGGTCAAGTAAAATGGAATTAGATTTTCCTTATAAGGAAAACCCTTGCAATGTTGTCTCTGGTTCGAAGTTCGTCTCGTAAAGTCTTTACTTTTGGTAAAAAGATTGTAATGAGATTTATTTACCATCGATCGGCTTTTGTAGAGATTTTTTACAAAGCTACATATTATCAGGATTTCCTTTTATGATGTAAACTTATTTTACATATAAACCTTATGTAATTAATTTTGTAGATGATGGTGAAAACTGTATCAAAATATGTTAAGTTTAATATTCCAATAGGGGTCCATTTAGTGTGATGGAGTTTTGTTGGTAGATGTCGCATGACTTCGAATTTTTGGATTTAGGATATGTGCTGGCTTCCTCACGATGTTTCGTTACGTTTTCAAGAGTAGTGGAGAATAAATTATATATATTTTTTAATGTATGATAGTCTAATGAAGAAACTTTTGATGTTATTGCCTTTGCCTGTACATACCAGCCCGTTTCAAGGCCTAGAGTAAAACTTTAATGAAACAGCTTCTCAACACGCATTGTCATGGCCTACAAGGAATTTAAATAAACAATGTACCTTGCGTACTTTATGGAATACGAAACTTTGGTTGAAAGTGTAGTTTTAATTATGTATTTATTTATACAGTAGCAAATACACATTACTAACTTAAGTCACTGTTTAAAGTTTCACCGTGCAGCAATAATCTACTACATAATTGGAAAATTATAACCACTTAAGTAGTACAAACGAAATATCAAGTACAGTAAGTAAATGTACCTCACCGATCTTTGAATTGAAATCACAATCCGTATTGGTTGGTATTTGCTCAGAGTGGGTTCTTACCTACATCATTATTTGATAGCTAAATTGAAAAGCCAGCGCGAGTGCGGTGCTGTATTCAAAAGAAAGAAAGAAATAGAAAATGTTTATTTTGCAAAAACAAAACGCACATTTCAATTTAAAAAAAGCTAAAATAAACACATACAACGCAGTCAAAACCCTTTTATTCAAGCATTTAAAAGTTGTCAATTTTATGCATTACTCAGACCATGACACCCACTTGTTGGAAAGTCTTAGTGCCCGTTCTTCTGCACCTCAGTTTTTTTTTTTCGTTTGGGATGGGAAATCATCTAATGACCTCTCCAGCTCCGGGTGGAGCGGAAAGCCGTGTCAGCTCCTTCACATGCCTGTAGGCCAGGGCTACGGTTTCCCTTTTAACTAACCCGCAAACCTGACCCAGGAGGCATGGGATCTTCGTGGACCTCGTCACGATGTGCCGAAGTCTCTTTGAGGCGCGCGTGAAACACAACGCACCGTTGACTCGGTCTTGGTCCTTACCGGGCGGCGAGCTACCGCAAACCTGCGCCTACGGTGGCCGGTAGTTCGATGTTGTCTCCCGACCAGGGCGTCTCCTGCGGCGGCTAGAGGCGTGAGGGCACTGGGATTCCCGCTCCCTCACGCGTTCCGCTTTCTCCTTTGCTAGCAGCATCACGGACCATTGCTTGGACCCGGTCGAACGCGAGAGATCGCCATCGATCGCCGCCACAAGGACACGGCGGTGCGCCATCCAAGCCGGACAGACCTCCACCGTATGCTCCACACGGTGGTATTGACCTCGGATGACCTAAAGAATATCTTAAAAAAGAACAAGGAAGTATATCATGGATATGAACAAAAAATTTTAATCGACGATAATTTAAAAAAAAAACTGTAAAAGTATTAGTGAGTTCAATATCAATTGGAAATTCCAACAGTAATTTAATTTGGATCACCACAACGCTCGACGCAAAAAACTCCTGGGAACCATCCCATAGAATAAAGTCAATTCAATACGAACGAAATGAGTAGCAGTGCTGACCCTTTCATTCATTAATTAATCCCAAACGTTCGAACGCAAAATAATAGACTCTTAAATCGATTACTCACGTGGAAGCGTCAATCGTTCTCGTAACATACGTCAATTAACCTCGATTTTCAGACACGAACATGGTGAAAAGCCGATTGATCGAGTTCTCGGTCTGTAGTTGGACCATACATTACCTTACTTGGCTAATAAAGCCTGAAACAGTTACAAAATGAAGATTAATTTTCACGATTCTCAAATAAGAAAGTTTATCGAGATACGAAAATGTTGTTTCCTGGTCTATTTATTTGGATACTCTATTTGTTTGTTGTGGAAGTAATAATTAGTTCAACTAGATAAACCTACATTGAATCTCCCATATATTGGGACATTCTTTTCAAGACTATATTGATAAATTACTGTTTTTTAAGCACAACAAAAAAAAACATGAAACATTCAACCAAAAAACTTAATGGAAAAATATACCAAGTTGAGTTTCGCCTCTTCAGTAGACTATCTAACAAACAAAATGCTTTAAAATTTGTTGGTGGATATCACGTCTTCGATATATCGGTTCTAGACGCCGGTTTCATCATGATGTTATCCTGCGCCGATTTGGAAGCTGATGAAATCCATCACACAAAGTGAAACGCATGTCCTGATTTGAACCTAAAACAGAGAAAAACAGTTATTTATCAAGCCTACGACATTATCATTGATATAAACTCTAATCACAAATAGTTACAATGAATATTTTATTCTATATACCTACCACAGATATTCATGAGCTGCTGTAATCCAAGTGTGAATTAACATTACCTTACCTACAAGATCATTCGGTTTCATAATAGCTATAACCTCATATTAAACTGACCAATAGCTATATCACTTTGGTCACTTAATTCACCAATTAAAGCCGGGATGCGTTTATGTAGTGATAATAACTGTCCCAGACATACTTAACATTCGCAATACAATTAACTGATTGACAATTTCGTCTGGTTAGAGCCACCGGTTCAGTAATTGTACTAGGTAGTACACAAAGACAATTAGTGAAGCTCTGCCGGTGATTAGGTGAATGTATATTAATTAATTGTTTTACTATATTAAGCAGCTGGTGTTGTGTAATTTCGAATCGTGAGATTAATTTTGATGGCTTTTATTGGGGTATATACAGTGTGGATGGACATCGTTGCGCAAATGGAAACTATGAATTTATGACAGGATTAAAGATTCCTAGCATTCAAATTCGTAAACAAATATAATCTACAAGATCTGCTGTTTGGTAGAAATGTGCAAAACCTACGCGGTTAAGAGCAACAGGATTTTTTTTTCAATCCCTTCTCTAATCAGCAGTCGGTAAGCCAATAATATTGCATTGGCTGCCGACAGAAGTTACCACCCACCAGACCTAGTCTTGCCGCCAAGCGTTTCGTCGTGTTCCGGCATGAAGTCTCGTGAAGCCTTACGGAGGACGGGTCTACGCAGTTTTGTTGCGATGTGTACCAGATGCAATGCGCTTAATGTTGTTGAGTCGGGTGTTTCTCGTAGAGGGTCTCAATCTCCCTCTGGCGCAGCATCGTTGGTCGTGTTGTTGCGTTTAACATTGCATCACCTTGCTCAACTGCCGTCTTACTTCCTATTCACTCAGTTTTTTTTTAATGGATAGGCTTTTAATAAACTAGCACGCTTTACCGTCAACGATTGCATCACTGTTTACCATCAGGGCAGAATGCGATCCAGCACAAGTTTATAACTAAGTATTATAAAAACAAAAAAGAAAAAAAAACTATATATAATAATCTTCTACATAATAAGGTTGAGTTTACGCTGTAACTTCAAACATTTTAATAGTGCTAGTCACTCTATCAACTTAATTATCTTTAAAATAAATAGAGTGGGAGTGAGCAGCACTGCGCACTATTGTCCACAATAAAGGTAAGAGAAACATGTACTTAGTCTATGATAACAGGTTGTGTGTTGATGTTCCTGTCACCTTGTATATTAGGACCTTACATATGTAATTGGCGTTTTGTCGTACTGGCCACTTTGATCTCAAATATCTCCTCTTTGGTTTCGAATTCTACATTCCAATTTATACAGATATTTACTCATCAATTTGTGTCTCGAAAATCGTATTTCTTTTGTTTTTTGTTTCTTTTGGTTTTTACTCTGGGCCATTGAGTTTACAAAATGTAAAATTTCGCGTTATTTACGAATATGAGTTCCGCCGTGGCACCAGTGCTTCAGAAACGAATCGAAGAAGTATTGATGTGTAAGGCAGTGGTGTCGCTAGAGAAAGCACAATGCGCTTTTGGTTCCAACGTTTTCGTTTTGGTAATTTAAACCTACAGAACAATCGAACAATCCCCCTGGATAGCCGGATACCAAAGTCGTGAATGAAGAATTGAAGGCTATTGTGGAAGCGGATACATTGCAAACTACGTCAGAGTTAGCCGCAGACTGCGGTGTTAGTGATAAAACTGTTTTAATCCACTTGAAACAAATTGGGAAGATAAGAAAGCTCGAAAGGTGGGTACCTCATGAATTGATTGAAGCAAACTGACAAACGCGCGTCGACTACTGCGTTACATTACTGAATCGGCACAATAATGAAGGGATTTTAAATCGAATCATTACCTGTGATGAAAAGTGGATACTCCACAAAAATAGGAAACACACATCGCAATGAAAACTTACTTACTCATTACGCATTATTATTTTATTTAAATCTAATATAGATATTATAATACAATGAAATAGAGATAATAAAGATAATAAAACAATGAAGTACAACATTATATAATATTTTATTAAAATGCATTTTAGTTTTATTTTATAAAAATGCTTGTTTACATGTACATGTACGTATGTTATGTATTTATTTTTTATAAAATAATACCAATTTGATGAATGGATGAATATTTCTCTGTATATAATATGATACCTATCCTAACATACATAAATTAAACATAACGTTGAAAGTCTCATTCGCATGTCTATCGATTGATAATGTAGGTACCCCAGAGACATATGTAAATGGAAACTAGCAGAACTTCGCTTACCTAACTTGGCTCTATAAGCGAATTAAAATCGGTACCTAGTAAAGATGGCTACACAAGTAGGTATCTACGTTAGACCTTATACGGAGTGCTTACATGTGTGAACAAGCCTGGGAAACTGGTGGGACAGACTTTAAAGCAATAGGCTGCGGCCGTCCATGACTGTATCAAGTTACCCGTCTGATCAGCTAGTAATAATGTAATGTAGAAAAGTGATTGGGGCTCTTTTATGGAGGCGGCAAGTAGCTTAAAGATTGTTTGAAGTGTTTCATCATACTTGCAATCCCCGAAAGGTGACGTAAAGGAATACTTTATAATAAATTTCTAAAGTTATCTTTTGTTAAGATGGGTTTAATTGATACAGTAGGTTAAATTGATTGGTTATTAAAAAGGAAAACTAAATCATTCTAAACGATTTTGTTTCTAAAAAAACTATACGGATACTATCAGTGACTTTGTTTTCTCCGTACAGTGATCTTATATTAAACACTAAATATACATATGTGTATTGTGTTTACTAAGGTGACATAATGCAACTGAATAAGACAATAATTTTTTACATTATAAACTAGTGCTTGACCGCGGTCCCACCTTATGGTAAGCAGTGATGCAATCGTTGATGGTAAAGCGCACTAGTTTATTAAGAGACTATTCAATCTAGCCTTGAAGACGCTTAAATTGTAATCAGACGAGAAGACTCTCGCAGGCAAATTGTTCCAGTAAATCGATGTACGCGGTATTAAAGAAGAGGCGAAGCGCTTCGTCGGGATCGTAGCGGTGTCAACAGCGTAAGGGTGGATACTCGCCGTACGACGGGTCCTCAGATGATAGAACGGTGATGGCATAATTGTGACATGTAATTTCCGTGTACACTCTCCAAAATGCATCCTATGTAACACCGGTAGGCTCACCGCACTGTCACCAGTAGATTTATGAGGCGTCATCCTCCGTGGCGCAGTGGTCAACACGCCTGCCTGCGACGTGGAGGCCCCGGGTTCGATCCCCGGCCAGGTCTTGATGGAAAACGATATTTTCCTGATTGGTCTGGGTCTTGGATGTTTATCTATATATGTATCTATTATAAATATAGTATCGTTGAGTTAGTATCACATAACACAAGTCACGAACTTACTTTGGGGCTAGCTCAATCTGCGTGATTTGTCCATATATATATAGATTTATGAGTAGATCTTTGAGTTTGGGCACTGAATACTTCGTGGGTTCATTAAAGTTTTTATTTGCTTAGATCAGGCAACTGAATAAATACAACAGCTGTATTCTTATAATTAAGTTCGACGCAATTATCTGCAACTGTGGTCTTAAATTATGCATCACATGACCGTTTTATTATTTTTTACTTCATCTTCATCATTTTCGTTCTATACTCCATGTTGCACGATCAAGGGAGTCCCACAATGTAACCCTATCTCTGCAGCGTGCCCACAGTGGCCATCTCCGTGCGGTGTTCACTGATCAACGTCATTGGCTCTGGAATTCTTTGACGTAACTAATCATAGCGATGATATGACTAATGATCGGTGTTTTAGCGTTGAAACTGTGAGTCACTGGATTTATTTACCTTACTTTTTAAAGTCGGATAAATTATTTTATTTTGCAATAAACCTATTTGTTTTGTATTTATAGTTGAATCACTTTAGTACACAATAATGTTTTCAGTTAGTTCGCCGCCCGGTAAGGACCAGGCCCGAGTCGCCGGTGCGTTGTGTTTCACGCGCGCCTCAAAGAGAGGGTCGGTTTGCGGGTTGTTTAAAAAAGTAACCGTGGCCCTGGCCGTCGCACAGGCAAGTGAAAAAACACGAGTGGGTTATAGCTGTAAAAGACATCCACTGCTGGACATAGGCCTCCCCCAAGGATCTTCACGACGACCGACCATGAGCCTCCCGCCCCTTTTTTATTTTGTGTAAAATATAATTGTTAAGTGATTATAACTAATACTAACCTTATAGAGTGTGAGTACTTTGTCCAATATACAGGTTACTAGCGACCCGCCCCGGCTTCGCACGGGAAGATTCTCCCATACGACGTATTCTTGCTGCTCGTGCTTGAGAACTATGTTTAGAAAGTTGAGACCTCGCTCTCTTAGACAGTGTCAAATGTTTAAGAAAATGTTAATAGCGTGTAATATTCTAGCTCTGAAAAGGACTGTTGTTTAGCCCTGAAAATAACTGTCGGTTAGCACTGTTGATTAGCTCTGAGAAGAACTATTGTATAGTTCTGAGAAGAACGTTAGCGTAAGTGTAGTTTTAAGAACGAAATCTAAAAAAAAATCGCACAATAATTATATTATTAGATTTGGACCCCAACACGATTTGCTTTAGCCATAACATCGGCCGCCGGCAGAAGTTACCACCCACCAGACAAAGCCTTGCCGCCAAGCGATTTATCGTGGGCATGATGTCTGGTGAAGCCGTACGGAGGACGGGTCTGAGCAGTTGTGTTGCGATGTGTGCCGGGTACGATGCGTCTAATGTTGTTGTGTTGGGAGTTTGGTCGTGGAGGGTCTTCAGATCAATCTTCCTTTGGCGCAGCATCGTTGGTTGTGTTGTTGTGTTTAACATTGCATCACCTCGCTCAACTGCCGTCTTCCATCCTATTCGCTCAGTTTTTCTGAATGAATAGGCTCTTAATAAACTAGCGCGCTTTACCATCAACGATTGCATCACTGCTTACCATCAGGCAGGATTGCGGTCAAGCGCTAGTTTATAATTGTTAAAAAAAAAGTAATAGCATGAGTAAAATAAATGCGTTTAAATGTAGTCCGAAAAACATTTCAGATTTTTAAATACAAAATGATTATTGTGCCTCACTGGACATAGCTATCTATGTCGAGTGAGGCACAATAATCATTTCTTTTTCAACCAAACAAAGTTTTCTTCTTTATAATATTAGTGTAGATTAATATAAGAAATAACTATATATAAAGTGATATACCTAAACTTAGAAAAAGAGACTAAGCTCATTTTGATCTTAATCTAAGCGACTCCTGAAACAAAAATGAAACAGTTATAATTTAATTGTCCGAATGAATAAGTAACGTTTAAAAACAATAAACTTGAAACTTGATTATTCGAAGAACACAAAGTAAACTATTTATGATTCAGTATATCATTAGAATGAAAAAGCACTATTAAATTAAAGATGTCAATAAGAGAGACCTCTCACCATTGTTCTGCCTTTATCTCAGTTTATTTGGAAAGGCGCTATATGATTTTTTTTTAAAGCTTTTCCCCACATTACGAATTTCTCCTGTACCGTGGCCGTGCATTTACAAACTCACATACACAAACATCCAGATCCGAAACAAGGACTTGTAGGTCTTTTTCTTCCATGTTTCTTTATTACACCTCATCTCGGTACTCAACCACTTTCTAACCATATCATCATTCACACATTTCATCCATCGTTTCTTTAGTCTTTCCCTAATCTTAGGCGATTAACACACGGCACCGCGTATCGCCGCGGAGGGCGGCGATGGTCGAGCGGATTTCGTAGCGGTGCTCTGCGCGGTAAGGCGGTTTGCGCGCCTGTCTGCACCACCGCGCGGACGGCAGTGCGGAGGGGCGATGGCGGCAAGAGTACCGCTTGACCGCGAGGTCGACTGTGTATGTGTGTTAGGTATCTATAGATTTAGTAGAGGTCAATGCGACATGAGATCCGTTTCCCCGCCTGCCACGGCGGTGTGCGGTGCCGTGTGTTAAGCGCTTTATAGCCATCGACATTCATACTTAAAACTTTCCTCACAACATTTTTCTTATTTCTCCGTAACACATACCCAAACCATGAAAACAATAGAGAAACCTAACTATCAAACACATTATTATTATTACACAAACCTATAAAACCAACTTTTCAAGATGATTACCCATTCTGCCACGCATTATCAATTCCCTTCAATAAACACAATTAATTTAATAGAGTATTCAAGCATCTTGTTTATAGGATGATAGTAAACTAACAGCTCTCTATAATTGTGTATTTGATGAACATTGAATTATAATTAATTACCAAGTAATTAGTATCAAGATTAATGCCTATACCTATTACTACAACATCGGCCGCCGGCATAAGTTACCACCCACCAGACAAAGTCGTGCCGCTAAGCGATTCGTCGTGTTCCGGCACGATGTCTGGTGAAGCCGTACGGAGGACGGGTCTGAGCAGTTGTGATGCGATGTGTGCCGGGTACGATGCGTCAAATGCTGTTGTGTCGGGAGTTTGGTCCTGGAGGGTAGCGGGATCCGAAGCACGGTGCTCCGCTGGCCGCCCGCAGGTAGTTGTGGGCTCAAGTAGTGTGCCAGCCACATACGAAAGGCTGCCCCGTCAGGGTGGCCCCTTCGTGCCGGTTGGCGACCGGACGAGAGGACCCGATGGCTATCCTTGGATCAGGCGTCCTCACAGTCTCCAGATCAATCTCCCTCTGGCGCGGCATCGATGGTCGTGTTGTTGGATTTAACATCGCATCACCTCGCTCAATTGCCGTTTTCCTTCCTATTCACTCAATAAAAAAAAAATTAAAAGTCTCAAAAGGAAAAGTAGGTGTGCACAGCGGGCGGACGTCCTCTCGTTTAAAGTGCACGTCTCAAACATTCGAGGCACTCCAAAATCGATGCAGTCCATCAACACCTTGAGACTGAAAAGCCCCACCTACTTTTCTTGACGGAGACCCAGATCAGATGTCCGTCTGATGATCATTCCCCGCAGTTTTTCTGTGTGTATGTTCGCAAATACATCTGTTGCCGGTATCTCTGTCACCTCGAAGACTCTCATTTTTCGACCTTATGGCTATTGGTTGACACAGGTGTAGACAAAACTGTCTACACCAGTGTCTACCGATCGCACGGCGGTGACCAGGAGACAACTTGGCTATTTGACCACCTCAGTGAAGCTGCTGACAATGCGCTGCATCGGCACCCTGACGCACAGTTCATCGCTTCGGGGGAGGATGCATTCTGGTGAGTGTACAAAGGAATTGCATGATTTAATTCCCCCATCTCCGTTCCATCATCGGACGACCCGCCGTACGGCGACTTTCCACCCTTACGTTGTTAACACTACTACGATACGGGCGAAGCATTTCGCTTTTTCTTTTATACCGCGTACATTCTGTGACTGGAACAATTTGCCGGCGGCGGTGTTTCCTTCACACTACAATTTGAGTGTCTTCAAGATTAGAGTCAATAGGCTCTTAATAAACTAGCGCGCTTTATCATCAACGATCGCATCACTGCTTACCATCAGGTGGGACTGTGGTCAAGCGTTAGTTTCTAATTTATCAAAGTAAATGGTTGTGCTGCTATAACACAATCCTTGTGCGACTATTGTGGGAATGGCCGTAAGCGGTGATAGAACCCGCGACTGAACTGATAGGGAGCGGTGAATGCTATTACGAATCCCGTACCCCCGGCTATAGGCAGAGGTAAAACACTGCAGTGGTTTTACCCGCTAAGAGACCAGCGTCCTCCACTACGGAGGGAAAGGGCCCGTGAGAATTTCCACCAGAAAACCAAGAAAAGGCTTCGTCTCTGTGAGATGGAGCAAGCTGTAATTCTCCATATACTGTCATATGAATTATAATCTGAAGTATTTCAGCTCATTCTTTAAAGAAAGTTCAAGAGAATTGTAATTCTTAATCATCCGTTTAGTCATTTACCAAATATTTTAACTGGTGTAACGAAAATAAAAATAATAACTGCATTGAAAATAAAAGGTATGTTTTTTCGGTAAATCTAATTTCAGATATAAAATTTTTAAAAAAACTCTACGAAAAGCACGGTGGTTACTTACATAACAATTATTGTGACTGTAAAAATATTAGGACTACATACTAGTTACTGCGAAATTCGATACCCCTTGGCAAGACAGTATCAGTACCCGTTGTTGCAAAGTCTAAGAGACCTACACTGTATTATTTATGAACGAATATTGCCAAATAGAACCTTTCACAATAAGTCTATTTATAGCTCTGATATCGATTATATAGGGAACTGTCTATTGTGATCACTTGCGTATATAAAATCACCTTGTAACTCTAAAAGTAATTTCCGAACAAATTAATAGTTGTTCGAAAGTTCGCCTTTAAGGTTCTGGGATCCGCAAATTGTATGGAACGGTCGTGATTGAGATGTACTATAATTAGAGATGGGGATTTTGCCAGAAATTTTGTGGTTTTCGTCATGTCTCCTGAACTATGTAGAAGGAGACTCTAGGGGCATACATATAATAGAGATAACTATCGCCTGTTAGAGGTTTAAGCAGGCTATCGATTCCGTACAACCTCACCGTGAAAAGTTGGGTGAAGTGAGCTTAGAGTGGGGTGCGTTGCAGAAAACCTCTCCGAGTGCTCGGTGGCTGCTTGAGGACGAGTAGAGGCCGGGTCGGTGCAACCTAGGTGCGGACAACAATCCGGGGGAAGGGATTGTTTTCCGCGGCGAATTTATGCCTGAGCGGAGAAGTCGCTCCCGAAGACTCTCTATCTGGTGAGGTGGGGAAGACCGCAGGCTTTTTTTTTTTATATATAACAAAATAAACCAGCGCTTGACCGCAATCCCGCCTGATGGTAAGCAGTGATGCGATCGTTGATGGTAAAGCGCGCTAGTTTATTAAGAGCCTATTCACTCTAGCCTTGAAGACACTCAAATTGTAATGTGACGGAAACACCGACGCCGGCAAATTGTTCCAGTCCCTCGATGTACGCGGTATAAAGGAGGAAGCAAAACGCTTCGTCCGGGTCGCAGTGGTGTCAACAACGTAAGGGTGGAAACTCGCCATACGACGGGTCGTCCGATGATGGAACGGAGATGCGGGAATTAAATCATGCAATTCCCTTGCACACTCACCAGAATGCATCCTATAGAAGACCGAAAGGCTGGCTACTCTACGCCTGTGCTCTGAATGCCTGGGCTTTGAAGACCGTTTCGAGTTAAGTCGGGGTCGCCAATCAGCCTCTTCGCACGCCTCTCCACCGAATCCAAAGAGACAAGGTGACATTTCGCAGCACCAGCCCAAATGTGGCTGCAGTACTCCACACACGAGCGGACTTGTGCTTTGTATAAAATTAGAAGCTGCCCCGGTGTGAAGTACCGCCGGACCTTCGTTTACAGTCCATGATCTAGGGTTCAGGGGTGAGGGACTTGGGGAGTCTCCGCCCCCTACTGGATGGACTCGATATAATATGTATAATAGGTAGAAATCACGGTACTAGGCTCGTGAGATTTTAGAGGTTAACGGACCACCGCCCTGCGCTGCGCCGCTGCTGGCGCAGGCAGGCGTGCGATGCGTTGACCATATTTTTCTTGGGACAACCAGGTAAGATAAAAAGCCCAAAACTTTGTGTTTTTATATTTTTTTTTAAATATTGTACATACATCTAGATGGATTCTTTACTTAAAAATATGGACACGTGTTTCGGGTTTCGCACATAAAACAAATAACGTATATTATAGAAATATGATTGTTTTATTTGAGCACATCAATCGCAAACAAATGGTGCTTTTTTCTTTCAGTTTACTTTACTATATTATTACAATTAAAAGAAATAGAATTTAAAAGTTAGAAATATTATAAATTATTAGATTTTGAGTTTCACATAATATATTTGTTTTAGATTTGAATTTTGCATTTTGAATTCACTGTTATCAAAAATTTGTATGAACTGGACCAAAACGAAAAAACAATTCCAAAATCAACCAAGCAGACAAAATTATTCAAAAGTATTTGACTTTAATGGTTCAAGGGAACGCATAATAAAATGACTAAAAATGGAAACGGTGTTACCGAATGACGTTGTAGAGACTTACTGCCTAAACTGCACAAAGAAGATGACGTCATCATTGTAAGAGATCGCCATTTACATAATATATTGTATGTAAACATTGAAACCGAACTTTAGTTTTGCTATTCTTAAATTCATCTGTCTTTAAGTACTCTTACATAAGTGGTACGTGTCAATGGCAGCGTCAACCGCAGCTACCGCCGACACGCGCCGACGGCAGCTGCCAGCAACTTGCTTCTAATAACTATATTTGAGTAAAGCGCTTAAAACCACGAATGAAACGTTTAGCAGGCTTTTAATATATCACCGGACTAGCGTCTACGGCTGCAGTTGTCTCTGCCGCTGATGCGTACCTACCGCTCGTGTGTATAAGGACATAAGTTCGGTCAGCAACATAAGACGATAAACATGAAATTTTACGATAATATACTTTATGGCATTTTATAATAGAAGGTAAGAGTTAAAGAAGAGAGTAAGAGAATCAGAATGCTGCTCTTTAATTAAATGTTACTTCGGTTTAGATTTAAATAAAATATTTCGCTCAGTAATTAATATTCCGAAAATAAGTTTTCAAAAGACTTTTGTTGCTGACTGCACCATGATAACGATCGCCTGGTAGACGGATGTTTGATAGCATTTTATTGGCAGTTTTAGCAGACAAAGAGACCCATTCGCTTAATTTAATCCTGATTCACTTTTCCTGCAATTTATATAAGGCAGTGGATTATATCGTAAACAGATATTCGACTGTAATACCTGCACCTAATATCAAATACATTTGAAGTCTTCTCACGCGAGATAATGCGCCATAATATGCCTTTGTTTGCAAGCGTATCCCGCTCAATAGTTCACAAATTACATTAAGTTGTTAATACCAGCTAATAACAACTAACGACGCACAACGTTTAAGCACATTCGAGAGTCGATCCAATTATAAGCAAGATGGTTGAGCTATTACGCGTTTATGGCATTGCGTTTTTTTTTTTTCGTCTCGAACATACTATGCTATAATAGGTGAATGGATTAGAACAGCAGAAGGCATAGAAAATATTATTATAATTCATTATAATCAGCACATAATGTTCCCACCACAGCAGACCCACTGCAGGTAGGTAGATGTCAGATGTCTTCAAAGTTTTAGTTCTGTCTATTGCATGCCGGTTTCCTGTGTTATTGTGTGTTTCAATCCATTCTAACTACAAAGTAACTCTGTCTGTCTGTTACGCTTTCCCGCTTAAACCTCTCGACGGATTTTGATGAAATTTGGCACAGACAATCTTTAGACCCTAAGAAAGAACATAAGCTACCTTTTATTGAAAAAAAAAAATGACATTCCCGAGGGAAATCTAAAAATTCCACTCAGGCGAAGCGGCGGGCGGAAAGCTATTGTTTTATATTTTTACAGGTTTCCAATGTTTTTTGAGGTCAACATCGCCATGTGAGCACTATGAAAATTATTAAATTACACAGCATAATTATGTGCCTACCATATTCAAAATTCGCGGAATATTGAAAAAAGAAAAACTAAATCATGACTGAAACAATATGGTCGAATACCACAATGGTTAGAACCCCGTTGTGATCAAAATAGTGAGATACAGAATTAAAAAAAAAATACACACACACAGAGTCCCTCAAGACCATTTTCCTGTAGCTACAGCGGTTAAGGTATACCTACCGGATTTGTGAGCAAAGCCGAATCAATAAGCTATGTTAAAAATCTACCATCAAAAGCGGCTTGCTTAAGAAAAATATCTTGGCAGCAAATCACGTATAAAAATGTCTTACGCCTCTTAGCTGAAATGAAAATCTACTGGGTTATATGCGAAATCTCGTGTGTATTCCACTAGAGTACCTCCGAGACGCTTGCGTCATTACTTTTCGTGTAGAACAACTCCAGTGAAGAAAGTAAATTCAAAATTAAATTTAAACTTGAACAACTCATATGTTACCTAATGTGGACTATGTGGAGCAACTTTTCTCTGAAAGTACACGAGAAACAACGAAGTTCGCGGTCCTTTTACAATATTAGCTTTGCTAACAATTTAGTATAATGATGTTTGTTGAGATAACACCAAAACAAAAACACTAGTAGGCATTACGCGCGTACTTCATTACAAAAGGCTTACCTGATTTAAAAATCTGGCGCGCGGGAAGGAATTTACATTTTTAACTCTCCGGGAAAATAATGATATAAAAAATATAAACCTAGATTACAGAGGCGCTTTTTATATCCGCACTTACCAACTGCCTTTAGAGTATCATCATAGTATTATGAAAAATGCTTCCCTTCTTTCACTTCTTGAAATGAGACTCTTGAAACAATATAAAAATAACTTCACCACAGATAGAATTTGATGCGCACTTGCACATGCAAAAGAGTACGATTCATGAAACCATAAACTGCACTCCAGTGTACTGCTCGGTGATTCAGTAAAGTATATTAAATTACAGGCAATAAAAGTCTTTACAATGGGTGGTAAAAAGGTACACACAGCGGTATACTCGTAAGCCTGTGAGGGATGCACACTTGGCTGCACCGGCCTGTGATTTTATACAACATTAAATTAAGGAAGAGGATTTATGCAACACCTTAGTCGGTGCGACAGTATATTGCATGGATTCTGGAGAGGTTGGCTATTACTGAATTATATTGTATTAACGATATTGCGCACATCTGCCCAGTGATTATTATTTCATTAAGAATAAATGTGGCAGACGTTAAACGGTGAAGGAAAACATCACGAGGAAACTGGCATGTCTTAGATCTAAAAACTTGGAAGACATTTGTCATCTACCAACCCGCATTGGGCCAGCGCAGTAGATTACGGCCCACTCCATCTCATCAAGAGGAGTAATTTATTATGCCAGATTATGTATGTACATGTGGTAGTTCGAAAGTTAAGTCAAACCACCATATTCTTTCTCAAGGTAATGTTATCTGAGAGATAGGATATAGGCAACGCAGAAAACGTAAGATTTAGTAAACCCTAAGTTTACCTATATAAACTTTATCTATAACGCAACATAAGATCCCGTAAGCTCTTGAAGACTTCATAGGGTTGTGTATTAATTAGTTGTGGCGATAATAATTATTTCCCTATTAGCAATTATCTTTATCGAATCCTATGTTCATTTTCATAGCAAAGTGGGACGATATTATGTAGTGTTATTACTTTAAGTTTGAGTTGAAAATCTGTTTATGGTTTGTCATTTATGTAGCCATTAATGATCATCACGTCTGCAGATATCCATTAGCTGTTTTATGACCATGTGTTAACTGATGCAGAAATAAAACAAAATATCGGGCAATTATTCGCAATCGAAGTTTGTATATACATTTCCTTAACGTTACGCAAATCGTAAGAAAATATTACTCGTATATTCCTAAGTATGACGCAGATGTAAAAGTAAATATATCTTCAAAGGAACACTCGTATAAGCTTATCGACTTCTCCACTTCACTGGCTCCTCGAGTAACCTAATTTTTTTTCTGTCAAAATCATAGTAACACTTACGTAAGCAAATTCACTACATTCGCCAGCTACTTATTTATAAAGAAAAAATATCATAAGGCGTTTTGCTGCTTCTTGAACGCCTAATTTTGGTACAAAACACATACACATATATTCACAATCGTTCGCTATAAACTAATTTGGTCACAATTAATTAAAATAATGAACTTTTCAGGAGACTAAAAAAAACTGTCTAAGTTTGTAAATAATAATAATATTTTTATTTTTGTTTGTTTTTTTTTCGAAATAACGCGCCATCATTGGTTTAATCGCTTATTTGCGATTGGTCAAATGACGCGTCTTTCGATTCTTTATCCAATGACATGCATAACACATTTTGACCATTTTTTTGAGTTCCGCGGTGTTAGAACTTAAGCGACGAATTACTATAAACTTCTAATTTCGTAAAACTGACAAAGTCAAAATGATTATTGTCATTGCAATAAGTTTGATATTGGGTTGCAGCTCTCAAGGGAAGTGTGACTTCTCGATAATAATTATAGAAAAGAAACATTGAAAAGCTAAAACATATTTTTTTTATAGTCTGCTTTTTTACTATTGACAACAATTCCAACAAAATTGAAACGTAACTAAGCTTAAACCTATCTAGCTGTTCATACAAAAATATATTATATGAGGTTCTCTTTTTGATTATGAATGACGATGGCTATAACACTGGGGGCAAATTTGAATGATGATATAGTTAGAATGGAGGGGGGGGGGGGGTACACGGAGGAGTTGACGATTAATAGAGGAAGCTTGTGTCCCAACAGTGAGAACATTATGGGATGATTATGTATGGAATACATAAACATGTTGCGCCGACCTCAGATAAATAAATAAATACGGACAAATCACACAGATTGAGCTAGCCCCAAAGTAAGTTCGAGACTTGTGTTATGGGATACTAACTCAACGATATATTTTATAATAGATACATATATACATAAACATCCAAGACCCAGGCCAATCAGGAAAAGATCGTTTCCCATCATGACCTGGCCGGGGATCGAACCCGGGGCCTCCACGTCGCAGTCAGGCGTGTTGACCGCTGCGCCACGGAGACCGACAAATCAGATAAATTAGACTTGTTAGTTAATAACCTTGGGATAAGATAATTTCTAGGACGCTACCCAAAAGTTACAAATATGCATTTCATGCAGAAAATAGCTCGGTGCTGACATTAATAATAAGATGACAAGTTATCAAAAGCCAGGTAGATCTTGAAGAAGATCAAGACCTTGGCTTGGTAGACCAGCCGCTTACTAATCAAAAACTAGTAATATATATTCGGTGAGATCTGCAAAAGAAATATTAAATTTATATATATGTATTGAACGATCTTTAGAGGTAAATCATCTTCAGGCACAACTACAGTTATGATGATGAGAGTGTACGTGGGAATCACATAATTTAATTCCGCCGACACTGTTCCATCATCGAAACACTCATCGTGCGTTGTTGACGCCGCTGCGATTCGGACGAAGCGGTCCGCCTCTTCTTCGTACATCGAAGGACTGAAGAAATTCGCTTGCGGCGGTCTTTCAGATTACATCTAAGTGTATTCAAAACTAAAATGAATAGGCTCATAATAAACTAGTGCCCTTTATCATCAACGATTGCATAAATGCTTACCATCAGGCGGGATCGCCGTCAAGTACTAGTTTGTAACATTTAAAAAAACGTCTATCAACCATTTTATATTTCTTCCAGAAAAGTAGGCTTACAACAGCAATTAAAAACTTCCACCCGTATTCATGCCAAAGATCAAACTCTTTTCATTACATAAGTTTCCAAATTAGATCAAATTATACACCTAAAGTGGAATTCTTCAACTGTTCTTGACTCCGCACCAGCAATAAATTCAATGAGAACAAATAACTTAGGGAACAAAATTAGCTCTAGTTTAATTGTTGAAAAGGGAATAGAGTTGGGAACTTAGAAAAGACGAGCGAAACCTTTTTTCTTTGAGGACGAGGATGGTTATAATTGGAGGTGGGCTGCAGAACAATCTCACCGTAAAAAGTTAAGTGAAGTGAGCTCAGTGAGTTGTCAATAGTGTCGTAAAATGTAGACCGTCAGAAACTAACTATAGCCGGTCTTTATTGACAATCAGCTTGGTTGCAGATTTGGCTCTTTGTGAGAGGGAATAAATAAAACACCAAACAGCCCAAGGGCGGATTGATGGATGACAAATATTTTTGAATTTTCGTTTCTAGGACGCTAGGAGGCATGCTTCCTTCCGATATTTTTCTCTCACAGTTCTGCCCGGAATCACCCACTGCTGGTTGTATGTTTCTCGTTTCTTCTGCCATACTTGTCTCACTCCCCTTCTTACCTGTATGATAAGCAATCGTGGACAAGTAAGCACAGAATTGGTGTGTGGTGAAAGTTCTCAACAATTTTCTATCCTACAGCACAAGTCGGCGGTTTTTAGAGGCAGTTTTCGCTATGCACCAACAATATGAACAATATCCCTCCTCCCATGAAGTATTGTAAAAGTTCCTCGACTTTCAAATTGAAATTAAATTCTTTATGTCATCAAAAAGAGTTCGAAAATATCCAAGCAGACGTATCTGCCATATTTTTATGATTGGTGGGGAGGGGGGTATTTTCTGTTTTCTGGATTTATTTGTTAAATTTTAATGTTTTTAGGTAATTATTTAGGTATTAATGTTAATTTAACTTATTTCTTTATCAAAAGATTGTAAATTGAATACGTATTTTATTATTTAAATAATCACAATATATTTAACATACACACATACATTTATGGATGTAACAACATTTATTATGTGATTATGTTTAAGTTTTTCTATCATTTTGATTACTCTTATTATCTAAATATATCATTTATATTATTGCGGACTATATTTTTGTAATTCTATCGTATGGCACTCGTGGATTGCTGCTGAAAATCAGCGTCAGATGGTACTTTTTGTGTTGTCATCTGACATTATGCTGAGCTGAGGCCCTTTTGGCATTATAAGCTAAGTTTTATATGTATGTATTTTACTGTAATGTCAATAAACGCATTTTTCTTTCTTTTACTTGAGTGTTTCCCGCATATTTTAGGATATGATCAAGCCTGCACTTTTGGAAGGCCCTTTTTTCGATGATCGAACCTTGGTCACCATTCGGTCACAGTTTTACTTTATCGGTCATGTTTCACTCCAGCTATAAGTCCCGCTCAAACCCTCTGGAGACGTATCGCGCTGTCCTTGACGTCATAAACATTCAACCGATGAAATAATTACAGAATGTCAAAGTGCCTGCTTGACTTCAAGCCCGAGCTGGATCAAAAATTAAGGCGATAGAAATGAATGAATGGTTGATGAAGTGAAATAAAAGAAACATTCAGTGTGTTAAAATGAATTTAGCCGTAGTAAGAATAAATATACATAATATTGGAAAATAAACCTTTAACATACGGGAGAAAAAATGCAAGGAAATTAATAGAACCCAGCCAGCCTTTCGGTGTTCTATAGGATGCTTTCTGGGTAGTGTGCGTGGGAATTGCATGATTTAATGCCCCCATCTCCATTCCACCATCGGACGACCCATTGTACGGCGAGTTTCCACCCTTACGTTGTTAACATCAATACGGTCCGGACAAGGCGTTTCGCCTCCTCCTTTATACCGCGTACATCGAGGGACTCGAATAATTTGCCAGCGGTGGTGTTTCCTTCGGACTAAAATTTGAGCGTCTTCAAGGCTAGAGTGAATGGGCTCTTAATAAACTAGTGCGCTTTACCATCAACGATTGCGTCACTGCTTACCATCAGGCGGGATTGCTGTCAAGCGCTAGATTATAATTTAAAAAAAATCATTCAAATAAAATACTCGTAAGTCGAGGCCGTTACCACTAGTAGACCATCGCTGTTCTCACCAGAAACAAATCGCAACTTTATAAGCCATTTTATAAGCAGTTTGAATAAATGTGCTATTATTCATGACTTTATCACCAAAACCTACCATATCTGGTATATGAATTGATGATGGTAAGTATGACCATATTAAAATTTGTCCTGCTCATCCTTTCATAACAATAAATTGCCTCATAATATTAGATATATTACAAATGGGGAGTTCATGAGGTTTGATGCCGAATCGCGCATTTTTAGCGCCAGTATTTCAATGTCGTATGCAATCCCCTTGCCGCTGACAATTTCACTCGGAGGAAATGAACGGACCGAAATAAAAAGGTAAGTCGTTACCCATTCGAGAATTTTATATAATATAAGAATGTTATTTCGTGTTATATTATATTTTTTTCTTTGTGGAACAGTTATTACTTCGCGTAGGTTTATAGATATTACTCTGCGCGTTATACGTTTCGTGAATACTAATTTAAGATTACTTACGTACTTTTACATGAGTAGGTACGATTTATAACGTCTGATGTCGACATTCTATGGCAAAGGGAATGGAACAATGTATGTAACGGTGTGTTTATTACATCTAGTGTGGAATCTATCGTTACTGTTCTGAATAGTCATGATGGAAAGTTGCCTCGCCACTTCTCCAGTAAGAATTTGACGTTTTGCTTTTAGCTCTATAATAAAATTGAACATTTCGCGCTGGATACCACCTTGCACTATTAAATTACATCTCTGTGCCACAGCTAAGCCAGTGGCTTTAAATTTCCGATTCTGCCCTCTAAGCTTGTTTCATACTTTCTTCTTAAAGATAATCAACAGTAATGAGTTAGCCATCAAATTATCACGAGGACAATCTTTGCCCAGCAGTGGCAAAAACTTCGAGAAGGAGGCAAATAGAAGGATCCAGCTGGGATGGGCAGCATTTGGTAAACTTCGGCGGGTATTTTCGTCGCCCATACCCCAATGTTTGAAGACTAAAATCTTCAACCAGTACGTCCTACCCGTCATGACTTACGGAGCCGAGACGTGGACACTAACGGTCAGACTAGTATATAAGTTTAAAGCCGCTCAGCGAGCTATGGAGCGGGCTATGTTGGGCGTCTCTCTGTAGGGCCGCATCAGAAATGAGGTGATCCGACAGAGGACCAGAGTCACTGACATAGCTGTGAGGATTAGCAAGCTGAAGTGGCAATGGGCTGGTCACATATGCCGCTGGACCAACAACCGTTGGGGTAAATGAGTCCTCGAGTGGAGACCGCGTCTCGGCAAACGTAATATAGGACGCCCTTATACGAGATAGAGCGACGACATCAAAAAGATGGCTGGTAGTGGCTGGCGGGGAACTGCTCCGGATCGAGCTTATTGGCGTGCCATGCAACAGTGCAGCAGTGGACGAGTAGAGGCTGATGATGATGATGATGATGATGATGATCAGTGGGATGATGATGATGACGTTACAGACTATAGTAAATAAAAACTATTTTTATGATAATAGTTTTAATGAATCACTGTGACTACAATAACAACGGTACAAATGCGGGCTGTTGAAAACCAGAGACAAGGTGGTTAAGGCTTAGGAGTGAGTAGACGGAGCATTGTATTTCACGCGCAAAGAGACGTCAGCTTATCGTGACGGCGTCCACAAAGACCAATGCCTACCAGGGCTGCGGGTTGGTGGAAAGAGAAGCCGTAGTTTCGGCGTACAGGCAAGTGAAAGACCAAGGGTAGGTTTTAGTGAGTAAAAGACTGACACGCCCTTCCTCTCCGCCCAGAGTGGGATCTTAACATTATTTGAAAAAATACCCGCTTAGTGTTGACACATGTTTAATTCCTCTTAGTTGTTTTTGAAGTGAAACTTCTTTACGCACGCTTGAATTGGCGAGTAAGCTGGCGAAAGCGTTAGGAAAAGTGATCGGGCAAGGCGAACGGAAGTTAAGTTGGGGATATAAGCACAGAGGCGCCCGTGGCGCGAGCTTGGTACTACAAGGTCTACAACGAGATTTTTTTTTTTCAATAAAAATAGGAATATGCAAATTTTTTTTTTTTTTTAAATTTTGAGACACGGATACACTTATTTATTTATTTATTTACACTTAACACTATACATAAAATTTTATGTTGACTGACAACCATTAAGGGGGTCAGTTAACATAAAATTTGGTACCGCCTACTTCACAGTCCCTCCTGTATCCCCCCCTCCCTTACTCTCCCCCCCTCACCCCTTAATATGCCCAAGAAACTACCCCCCCCCCCGACCTCCCTCATTGATTACCTCACCCCCCATGGATTATCTCGGGAACCAGAGGTCGTGGACTACCCGAGTTTGGGGTCCCCTGATTCAGGAGGAAGAGCCCGACCTTTTGGCCCCGAGGGAATCATCCACTCCCGGTCTTGCCCTATCCCACTGACTCACCTGGTGCTGTGCACTCAATCGTTGGCGAGCAGGCCGTGTCTTATAGGTTAGTTAGGTTAGGAATTGTGTGTGTTGTGCTGTTATCGTCCCCCTATTGGGACGCATAGTTTTAATTCTAGTTTAAGTAAGTCTTTTGACAGACACCCCTATTGGTGGCGTAGATTTTAATTATTAGTAATTATTGAAGTGAAACTTCTTTACGCACGCTTGACTTGGGGAGTAAGCTGGCGAACGCGTGACGTAAGTGTTACGAAAAGTGATCGGGCAAGGCGAACGGAAGTTAAGTGGGGGATATAAACACAGAGGCGCCCGTGGCACGAGCTTGGTACTACAAGATCTACAACGAGTTTTTTTTTTTTAAATAAAAATAGAAGATATATGCAAAAATATTTTTTTTTTCAATAAAAATAGAAGATCTATGCAAAACTATTAATTTACCAATGAAACCATGAAATAAATTTAAATATTTATAGAAAATTAATATATGTATGTCGGAGACAGAGACGGCAGAGCGGTAGGGTCGACAGCATCTTGGTGTGGTGGTACAGGTTCCATTTCGTAGGTGAGTTTTGAATTAAAGCACGACGTGTAGATATACCCTCCAATCTTCATAATAACAATTTGAATAGGCAAACCGACAGTTTCGGTTCGGAGATGTGCCTTGGTCCGCGTCTCGATGCAAAGTCACCGTTCGACGAACCCCACTTTCCAAAGCAACTCTGTCCATGTGCCGCCATCACAAAAATAACGTCACAAGCGTTTGCCCCTCTACTACGTAAATCAAATCAGCAACTTCTATTAAAATTATTTCGACGATCTCCGACACGGCCAGCCTGACGATTTGCACGTCCTCGTGCATCATCATCATCATCATCATCCCAGTGCCAATCCCAGTCGCATCCGAAGCTCCCTCAGCCCTGGAGTCCGGGATCCGCTTCACCAGGCCAACCGCCGATTCCGGCCAAACTTCGACATTTCCCGTTGCACTTCCTCGTGCATGTCTGTAACAAATTTAAAAAAAACACAGAAAACCGACTTTGAAGCATTTTTGAGAGCTCGGCCAATCTGACCGTCACACGTCACGTTTAGTTACAATGACTATTAGAAAACCAAACAAGCTTATTCATATTTTAACAACTTAAACGCAAGAGCTTCCTTCAAGCCTCATAATTATCAAAACTCAAAAAGAAAACAAAAGGTTCCTCCAAGCCTCATAATTATCATATCAAAATCATAATCATAATTGTCAAAAAGAAAACACATCATCGCCCAGCTACCACAGTAGCTAGTGACAACTCGTTATTGACCTGACCATATCGTCACCACCTCTTGTGATACGACCAACTCTAGAGTCCACGACTCCCAGGTGAACACATGACCGTACAACTAATAGTCTCCTCCGAGACCCAGGTCCCCGCCACATCACTAGCTGCCCATCGCCCCCTGAACAACTCCTCACCGAGTTGCAGTTACGACTACAGACTAGTGCATGCAGTGCGACCATATCTACTAGTGTCCCCACCACACCACTAGCTGCCCATCGCGCTCTGAACAACTCTTCACTGAGTTGCAGTTACGACTACAGACTAGTGCATGCAGTGCGACCATACCTACTAGTGTCCCCGCCACACCACTAGCTGCCCATCGCGCTCTGAACAACCCCTCACTGGGTTGCAGTTACGACTACAGACTAGTGCGTGCAGCGCGACCACATAGCCATGATACGTGTTCTATTTGCTGGCGGAGGCACCCTCCTCACCATCTTCTACATTTTGAAAATCTAACTCAGCAGACATTACTTGGAAAAATCTTTCGTACCTATGCGATCGTGGGGTACTTATAAGTTCTGTTTCCAATCAACGATTTCAATAGGTAACGATCGCCATTATCGCCAACAAACAACTCACCAATATTAAATTTCATTACATTAGCTCATTTCTATCAAATTTAGATTTTACGTAAATGCACTCATTTCTATGTTCGTTACCGCATGCTCTCTTGTCTTGTTGTAGTATTTCTGGTTCAGTATCATTCAATGTTAGGAGATTTTATGATCTAAATACGCGTCCTATCAGAAGTTCGTATGGCAACCGGGATTAACGGCTTAACGTGCTTTCCGAGGCACGACCAGACCAGTGCAAATATTCATATTCATGCATACGAATATTTGCACTGTACGAGGATCGAACCCGCGCCTCCTTGCGCAGCGGCCGCGTTTGTTACCATTACGCCACGGAGGTTGTCGTGGTCGTTAGTGAATATCAAATGAATATCGTAAGGTAACATGAGGACTGTGACAAAGCGGTTAACCGGAGACATCGACAGGCGACCAATCATTAACTCCTATAAGGCCATACATTTTGGTCTGAAATCTTGCAATGTGCAATCAACTATCACAAGTAGTTATTAATTTAATCTTCTCACCAGGAGCAATAATTTTCTTATGAATATGCTTTGTTTAAATGGATGAATGTATTCTATTTTCTTGTATGAGTTTTCCTGTTGACTTTTCGGTAAAACCTTTCGTAGATCACTTGATCGTGTAACATTAACCTGGTAATTTAGGGCTACCTCGACCTAAAGGCAGGAGGGCGTGAATCTGGAGCTATGCCGCTAACTCCTATTCTATGCTTTGTATCCCAGAAAGTGCAGTCAAAGTGCCCTATGCTGGCATCGATGACGTCTTGATAGTGGCAACGCTGTGAGCCTACGATATCTAATATAGTCGTGCTAGCGACATCAGGAAGAAAAAGAATAAATGTAGAACCAATCATGTTTCTAGTTTGTTGAGCCAGACGGTATCAAAAAGGCGGTACTTTAAAGCATGATATCTCGAGGATAATGTGGTATAAGCTCATATTAACTCGTCAAAATTGTATTAAAAATAATTTTGACATTTGGTTGATCGATTTCAGTAATACATCGATTTAGACTCATTTTTCCTTTTAATGATAACTTCTTGCAATTACCTACCCACCATGCAAGGTGATGCTTCAATAAGCGAAACTTAATCATGAGGATAAAAACCAAATGACACGCTTTACTAGTGTTGCGAGCAATAGATAGGTATTCAAATTTTATCGATACATTACACAGCTTTGTTTAGCATACGATAATAGATTGTCATGCCTATCAAATTAAATGTTAATTATGCGTATATTGAATTTGAAATACGAATCATGTTTACGTAATCGAGGTGGTGCTTGAATGTTTGAACAAAGTTGATTGTGCAGGTATCTGTTTTCACGATTACGTTTTATGGTAATGGAAAATTAGTTGAGTTTATTAGTATAATAATGTACATTTATATGACATACTTCAGTTTGTAGTTGTGGTTTATAGGTACTAACTCAACGATACTATTATTATAATCCAAATCCAATGAGGAAAAGATCGTTGCCGGGGATCGAGCCCGGTGCCTCCACGTCGCAGGCAGGCGTGTTGACCGCTGCGCCACGGAGGACGCATGCATTCCTGGTATATACATAATTTCATAGCTAGTACGTCACGATCAATCATAAACTGACGTCGCACATAAAAATACATACACGTTGCGTCAAACTGTTTAAATTATATCGATACGATTCACATACGTGTTGGCAACACTACATAATATGCCCGCGGCCTGTACTCGAGCAAATTATACACTGCATCGCTCACTCTTACAGTTTGCACCTCTCGGTCATTTCGCAAATTTATATGAATCATTATTGGGTTGAATTATAGCGTGGCGTCGTGCCGAGGGACCGCCGCTCATGGACGTGAGAAGACGTTATTCCCGGAGATGCGTGATTACTGAATTGTTACTATTAGCCTTTCACCTTGGTGTAGAGTTGTGGGTATGGCTCCCAATTTGCACTTTTGACATGAAAGGATAATTATGATTTAAGTATTTGTATTCTGCACTTGAGGGTGCGCTCGAACTTGCTCTGCTGATCTGGATGCCTCAGGTTTTGTTTAACATACTGGCATTTAACATCGTGCACGATGTTAAATGCTAGTATCATTTGATAGTAAGCGAAAACAGACTACCTGAATGGGTAGTAAAATAGTCTGAAGCCACATATTTCGATGAATTAACGGCTATTGTAATGCAAATGTTAATTTTTAAAAAGAAATATCATTTCGTGCTCGTGCCAGTTTGTCCCGTGGCTCGTAGTTTTGTTATGCTTCTGATTGCTTGCTAAGCAGTCTGTTCTGCGCCTGAACTCTCTCTAGTCATGTCAGTTTACGTACTGTCTCATTGGACTAAGGGAGTAAGGAAACAGAGCACACATCTGTGTCAATTTTACTATCATTTGATTGCTCATAGCATTCTAAAATGTGTTCCTATTGATAGTAAGTAAAGTAGCGTAAAGTTGTGCCGTGTCCAGCGTTTCCTAGCTCAGTGTTTAGAGCGCATCAATAACGCATAGAGGTGTTATCAAGTTTCCTTTAACGCTGGTTAGTCCTTACATATCGTGCTTGACCGGGCATTGTAACAGTAACGAACATTTGCGTTCCCATACGGATTATACTACCTACCAACCTATGCATCACTGAGGCATTTAATGCATAGGTACTGGTTCATCCATCTCTAGTCATAAGAATGATAATAATTTCTAGAAGTGTGGAACTAAAAGGGCAGCGGTGGCCCAGAGGTAACGATCGCGATTTTGTAGGTGTAGTTCGCAGTTTTTACCTCACCAAAATACTCTCTTTCTTCTAACGTTTCTGTACTTTTGGACAAAAAAAAAAGCAATTGTTTAAATACGGATAGGCGCTTTACTATGTGCAAAATATTCGCTCTCAAAATGGGGATGGCGAATATCATGCGGGAACTGGCACGTCCAAGAACCAAACATGCACTGTAATGTAATGTCTGCCAAGCCACAATGGGTCGTCGTGATGGATTATTGCCCACTCCTGCTGATCAAAAAGAGTCCTATATTCCAAGAGTGGGAACATTATATGCTGACGTGTGGGATAAAGAACTGGTATAGTATATATTGCTGATAGTCTTCTGTTGTTTAATTTTTCGGCTAAACCCCATGTTTCTGGATAAACATCTGGGTGTATAATATGCCCTATAATATTATTTTACATCCCAAAAACTCCCAAAGTGAGACCAATTTAGCAAATTTTTGTAAATTAAGAATTTCAATGAAACGAGTGTAGTAAAGTGTAAAATTGTTGGCCGAAGCTGTGGCCGAAGAAATTTAGTAATTTACTTAATAGTCCGTTCTGCTGTTTATTGTTTTATGCTCTTGAACCTACAACATATAATTTTCTTGTGCAATTTTCGGACTGCTTCATTCCTGAGCGGTTTCGGCATATTATTGTTTCCTTTAACTATACGAGTTTCTTTTATAGAGGAAATCATAAACAGTAAAATAATACTTGTTACATTTTCAATTAAAGAAGTACAAACTCCTTTAAAGTTAAGCACCAAAAAAGTCAATGACATTCTTTGAATGACATTACCCAATTACAAAATGTCGTGCGTAAACATTCAATATATTTTCACTTTCTTCATATTATTTTCATTATCTCAGACAGTTAGAACGGACTCTGACTATGTTAATGAAGAAACACTCGAAGTGGATGAGGACGTCAATACAACGACTACTACATCTTCAGTAGACTATGAAAAATCGGACAATTATGAAGTAAAGAAGGAATATATGAGAAATTTGAACGTTAACAAAACTTTACACAATGAAAAATATACAGTTACAATGCCACAGAGAATACCAAGGACTTTGGCAAATGGTAAAATTAGTTATGGAATAGAGTGTATGTCATGCTACGCAAATGCGTCATCTAGGTGGAATTGTTATGCAGGCCGATCGTAAGTTTTTTTTTTGTTAAAAAACGTATTTGCGTAATATATCACGATCTTAAATAGGTTACTATGATTATAGTCTGTTTATGATAGTTTGGTAATCATCCACAACAATATTATTCGTAACTTCTATTTTACTAAAGCTTTAGAGAAATGAAAATTCTAACACTGAAGGTTATGTTCACAATGTTAACCTTTTCTCGATAAGAGTAAATAGCCCGTAGTCTACCACGCGGGGCCAGTGTGGGTTAATAGATGTCACATTGAATTTTCGCGTCCAGCAGTGGACTTCATGTGGCTAAGATGATGATTAAATTTTTGGTTCTAGACCATGCCGGTTGTCTTATAATGTTTTACTTTACCATTTTGAAAGCATTGATGATGTAATAATTTAGACAAAGTGAAGCGCTTGCCCGGTTTTGGACTTACGACTGGACCACCATTGTTCCTGACTGCCATGATTGATTGCAAACATTTTTATTGCTGGCTGGGCATTGAAATTATCTTTGTTGAATATGCTAGTTACCTATACATACGGTAAATGCCTACCTCATAACCACTCCTAATCGTAATATCTCTTTGTCATGTACCTATTTATTTTATTTTGATACCAAAATACACTTTTCATTTTTAGTATGCGTAAAATAAAATGTGCTGACGCTGAGCACTGTTATATAGAAATTAATCCTCTATATATAAAAAGGGGATGTGTACTACCTGGAAGAGTAAATAGAACATTTGTATGCAAATGTCCCCTCTGTAATGACAAACCTTCCTTCGAAATCCATCATTACGAATATAAGCATCTCAGCGATTGGGAATATGATAACTCTCGACTTGAAACACCTTTGGGAGGGCTGGACCTAATGTGTAAAGTTTGTGAAACCAAAGGGACAAATCCAATGTCTGATAAAAACTGCAAGTCCGGCAAAAAGTAAGTAAATTTTCTAGTATTATTTTTTTCACATAAAGTAAGTAAATATTATGATTGCTTCTGTATATTAATAATTTCTCATTACAATTTTACAGTGCCGATTACATGATATGTCCACGTAATCAACTTTGTTACACAAATATTGATGATGAGACCGATTTTGTGTCAAGAGGCTGTACGGACAAACCACTGTTTAATTCATTTTATATCCTCTGTAACAGTACTGGATGCAATACTGCGGCATTCCCCGATCCAAAACAAAAAAGAAAGTTACGAGCAGAAGCAATACACTTAATGGATGAGCGTGTTGCTAAAAGCAAAAAAGCCTTAAAGAGTTATAATTCAAAAACATGCACAAATAATTCCTGTTCAATATTTATGATCTTAATATTGACGTTAATACACTGCATTTGAGTTCATTTTAAACATCATAATATTCGTATGCTTCCAAAATTGAGTTTACTTGCAATTCACAGTTTGAATTATACTTACTTCTTCAAAAGAGGCAGTCTATGGGTTATCTGCTTTATCATTTGACACTCCATAGACTAAATAAGTCAAAACTTAAATTTTCTGTTACTGACAAGCTTATGATTGTTCTTGTCAGCGGTTTTGGCAGCTCAACAATGAACAGAAAAATAATTTTGTATTCACTTTTATTTATATGTTTAACATACGTAAACTGCGAAAGAATAAAAGATGTTCCAAAAAGTAAGAAAGTCCCCATCCTGCCATACTTTAGACGAAAAGTAGAAGAACTTGATAACACAGATATTTTAGGGACTGCAGCTGATGATCCCCATAATTTTGTGTCATTTCTGGTTAAAAATGTAAAAGAAATCTTCGATGACATAGTTGACACTCCAGAAGAAAAACACAAAGAAATAGATATCAGCATGAAAAAAAGACCACCGATTATATTTATATCTAATACGAGTACAACGCCTTTTAGTTCCTTACCTACTGTACTAATTAAACCAATACTTGATTTTTTTACTGCTGAAGATAATATTATGAGTAGTAGTAGTGTTTTTACCTCTACGCATACAACCGATCTGATGCTAAATGAAAACTTATCTATTACTGCTTTGTTAGATGAGAAACGATCAAGTACCGAAAATAATGAGATGAGTAGAAGGAGCGAAGTAATGCAGCTTGAAAAAGAATTAAAATTTAATGCCAAAGCTGATAAAAAGGAACGGGACATTACTACAGGCCGTACTAATATCACGGATGCTGATGCAGAGATGACTGATCCGAGACGATCGTGTATCATGTGTAACAATGTTGAAACTGAACATTGTAATGACCCCAAACATAAATTGTGAGTATGCAGTAAACAGTGTCTATAAAAGACTAGTTCAATTTAGGATAGTCTATTCACATCCCGCTTAGGCCTTAAGTAAATGACTTGAAACTTTGAACTTTATCTTGAAAACAAATATACAAACAAAATATTTACCGCTAGTATGTTATTCCAAGTTTACTCTTTTTATTTGCAATTTGCTTTCTCTTGTCATTATTGAATTTTCAGAATAACATCGGTTATGTGCGACCGTGATGATGATTTGTGTTATGCGCTGCACACGCCCTTTGGAATAGTCGATCGTGGTTGCTTCAACATAAATCATAATCTCACTACCTATGTATGTTCCTGCAATCTGTGCAACTACATATCCATTTCTGAGATGCCGTTTATGTTCGGTAAGAAGCGAGATTGGGTTGAGAATGTAATTGAGCTCTCACGTACTAAGGCTTTCAGAAAATCGGTGTTTAAGGATATGTCTTGCTTGAGATGCGAAGTTAACACGACCACCAGAACTGGAGATATGCTTGAGAGTGCAAACTGTTTGGAAGGAAACATGTAAGTAACAGTTACAAATGGAGTTTTTTCCATTTCGTATCTAAATTGGGTAAATATTTTAGCTTGACGTTTTAGGATATGGCAGTAATCAACTAGTGTCATAATGTTATGAAGAGATTTAATTGCATTCTTTTATACCTATTTGGTTTTACGGGCAATGTGCCCGGCCGATTATGTCCGATGAGGTCGAAGAGTTCTCGAGTGGCGACCACGCATCGGAAGACGCACCGTGGGTAGGCCGTCAGCCGTCGTGGATATTCTTGGGGGAGGCCTTTGTCCAGCAGTGGCCGTCTTTTCTGCTGAAATGATTGTGACGATGATAATACCTATTTGCAGTTTGGATTTCGATCGTCAGTAAATCTAAATATTTCTACATTTCTATAATTACGAAAAGGGATTTTAATCCTGAAGACTGATGCATGCTGATATCTATTATATTTTTTTTTATCTTATTTTCAGTGATAATTTACCAGTGGAAGATTGTGACGTAGACGAAATCTGCGGAGTAAAAGCGCTGAGAGCAGATGGTTATATCTGGCGAGGTTGTGTGAAATCTCCGCTTTACAACCATTGGTGGGCAGTATGCGACCGTGATCTTTGTAATTACGATACCCTGATTAACCTATACGATTTCATAATTTAAGGATACGATATCTTATGATGCCAGTACTTTATTTTACTACTTACATTTATTTTATTTTGTTATTGGAATATATATTTTAAAATATCATGTTTTTTTTTTTTTTTAATGAAATATAAACCAGCCCTTGACCGCAATCCCGCCTGATGGTAAGCAGTGACGCAATCGTTGATGGTAAAGCGCACTAGTTTATTAAGAGCCTATTCACTCTAGCCTTGAAGACACTCAAATTGTAGTCCGTTGTTTTTAATGTTTTGTTTTTATTACGGATTATTTTATTATAGAGCAACTAGTGGCGGCCTAGTGGTATCGGCAAGTTGCAGGTCATAAGTTTGAACCCCATCAGGTGTTTTATTTTATTTATTTCAACATCATTGCTCTCAAAACGGTGAAGGAAAACATCGTGAGGAAACCGATATGTCCTAAAGGCAAAAACTTCATAGAAATGTAACATCTACCAACCCGCATTGGTCCAACGTGGTAAATTACGGCCCACTCCCTCTGGAGGAGACCTGTGTTCCAACAGTGGTAGCATTATAAGCTAATTACGTATGTATTTTGTTTTACATCTCACATGTTTTCCGCAAAAAAATGATGCTGAGTGAATACACGAATATTTCAACGATTATGTTAAGTTCCATGTAACAGGGGACGAACTTTTTTTTTTAATGGTTATAAACTAGCGCTTGACCGCAATCCCGCCTGATGGTAAGCAGTGATGCGATCGTTGATGGTAAAGCGCGCTAGTTTATTAAGAGCCTATACACTCTGAAAAACTGAGCGAATAGGAAGGAAGACGGCAGTTGAGCGAGGTGATGCAATGTTAAACCCAACAACACGACCAACGATGCTGCACCAAAGGGAGATCTTTCAGGGTCAAGGCTTTGTCTGGTGGGTGGTAACTTCTGCCGACGGCCGATGTTATGGCCTACCACCGAGAAAGTCGTACTGCCATCAACCGTGCCCAGGTCATAATTCTAGGCAGCTTCTAGGAAAATTCCGAAGGAAAATTTTCAAAATCACAAACTTTTTGACTATACTGCAGATCAAACTATGGTCATCAGTCACAGTTGTTATCACTAATCGAATGAGCCAGTCAGTGAAACGCAACCTCACTGACCGAGTACTGACTTTTGCAAGGACAGATTTAATTTGGTAAATTCGTACGTTCTTAATTCAACTCAACCGTTGATCGTTAAACGCGCTAGTTTATTAAGCCCACTTAAAAAACTTTGTGAATAGCAAGGAAGACGCCAGTTGAGCGACGTGATGCAATGTTAAACCCAATAACACGACCACGATGCTGCAACAGAGGCAGATTGACCTGAAGACCCTTCAGGACCAAACCCCCCATACAACAAGATTTGGTGCGTCGTACCCGACACACATCACAACACAACTGCTCGGACCCGTCCTCCGTACGGCTTCACCAGACATCATGCCGGAACACGACGAATCGCTTATCGGCAAGACTTTATCTGGTGGGTGGTAACTTCTGCCGGTAGCCGATATTATGGCCTACCACCGAGAATAAATTTACGAATTTACATCTTAAACTTTCAGTATGGTGCATGTACGTTTTTCTTAACCAAATTAATTATTATTATACAAAAATATATATTATGATATAAAATTGCATTTCTAGTACTCCTACTTCCATATTTTTTAACCACAGACATTCCAATTGATGCAAAGTTCATATTTATTCCGTTCAACATAGAAAGCAGACGGCGACTTGGGAATACTTTGAAGAAAGCAGTCGAGATCAGAGGGGCAAGCCCTAGAGTCCGCAGGTACCCATAATCTAATTGAATTTCACGGTTGTGGATGCATCCCTTTGAAGGATTTCATCTGGTGGAAACATTTGTGGGCTCGCCTGTACTAAAACTCTGAGCCGCTGATCTGGATATATGTATCGGGAGTTCAATTTTACATTCGGTTGCATTCCGGGTCTGCATGGAATAGTTGATTTGAAAAGTTTTGTTTCGATTACCGTACTGGTTTAGTCAGTATTAGTCAATGGTATGGAGGTACTCGCAGTTTGTAATAATTATACTAGAATTTATAGATAAAATCAGTTTTTTTTTAAGAGGCCAATAAATTCTACTGTATTATATAACAGTCCTGTATTCTCGAATGCACGTCGCAAGTGTATTCAAATCACACAACTGTCAGTCTCTGAAAGTTGTATGAAATGTTTGTAAAACAGAATTTTGTGTTTGTTTACCTTTGAATAACACAGCCCTAATTTGACTCCTAAACTTAATATAGGATTTGCAAAACACCAGATTTCCTTATACCAGATATATATTTCGCTAACTTTATATGAGCATGTGGACATAAAAATATTCAATTTGTAAGAAAAAATACACACATGGCTGGCTTTTTTTGTTTTGTTTGTAACTAGAATTCTGTAACAAGATTATTCAGCACATCAATCAAAAAACATCTATGATTTCGATGTGGAAGCAGAGGAGAATTATGTCGAATATTAGGGTACGTGTACGCCAATTTTCAACGCGTAGAATGTGTGGAATGGCTGTGAAGAGGTAATATTTGATCATAGTATACGCAAGGTGGTTAGCCGACCCCAAATAAATAGGGCTAAAAACAAGAGAGCGAATAGTGAGCAAAAGCACATTTGATAACATAGCCTGATCCAGTGTTGAATTATTAAATCAAATAAAAAAAGACACAGAATTTATGACATGCTTAAGAACAAAAAAATCAGACAGAAAACATGAGAATAAACATATCTAAAAGAACTTTAAAACGTACCTTATTATCATTATTTTACATACATACATATGAGAAAAAAATGAACACATAAACTTTGAAGAAAAGACACATGTGACGATATAGCCTTATCCAATGCTGAATTATTTAATCAAATCAAAATAAATAAAATATGCAATTTTATTAAACAAAAAATTCGCAAAGAAAACAAACATATTTTAAAAGAATTTCATAACGTACTTTATTACCATAATTTTACATACATTTAGAGAAAAATGCGGGTGAATCTTGAGAGCTCTTTTAAAAATAACGTATCTCGTCGAAAGCACTGTAAAAACTCAAGTGGCTTGCAGTTTTCTTTCTTACACTCGGCTCCCTCAAGGAATACTTGGTTCAGGCGCTGAAGTCTGAACCACGTTGTTTTTAAATATTTTATCTTTAAGAATGAAAGAAAATACGTTTAAAAATAACGGTACATTGGAAAATTTTTGCATGCAAATAAGGATGCAGAAAATTTTACACTAACATTTTAGTTTCTTTTAACCTTACGCAGTTATGGTAAATAATAATATTATGTTACCGGTTTTCCATAAAATTTTAAGGGCGAATATCATGAAATTTGTTTATCAAAAGTATAGTCTTATCTTGAGAATTGATATTGATTTTTTTAGAGTTTTCATACACTAAAATTATCAGGTGTCAATTTTGTACCATGGATAAAAGATCGGCTCTCGATCGGTGATCTGATTTTGGTAAAAATTAAAGGTTTATTGGAATGAGAAACCATTTAATGGTCTCTACCGCTCTCGGCGGCGCTAAAGATCGCTTCAGATTTTACTGACTAAAACCCATCCATGGGCCACATTACCTCTTCGAATAACCCACGGCCCTGGTCGGTATCGGTCCTGGTGGCTTCGTATCGGCAATCTGGTTTGGGTAAAAATCAATACCTTCAGTTAAATCTTTAGCTTCAGAAACATGTTTTCTCTGTTTATGCACAGCCAGTATTATTCTGTGTAGCGGAAAATACTGGTAGGAAGAGTAACGCTATAATGTACATTCCAGTCGTCGAGAAAATGAGGACACGGTGAAGCATACGGTGGAGGTCAGCCTGGCTTGGGTAGAGCACCGCCGTGTCCTCGTGGCGGCGATCGACGGCGATCTCTCGCGTCCGACCCTGGTCCAGTGCATGACAGGCCGTCACCTCCTTCTGCGAAGCAGTGATGGTAGCAAAAGAGAAGGCGGAGCGCGTGCCAGGGCGGGAATCCCAGCGCCCTCACGCCTCCAGCCGTCGCAGGAGATGCCCTGGTCGGGAGACAACATCGAACTCCCAGCTACTGCAGGCGCGGGATTGCGGACGGTTAACAGTGGGCAGCTCGCCGCCCGGTAAGGACCAGGCCCGAGTCAACGGCACGTTGTGTTTCACGTGCGCCTCAAAGAGATGTCAGCACATCGTGACGGGGTCCACGAAGACCGTTGCCTCCTGGGTCAGGGTTGCGGGTTGGTTAAAAAAGAAACCGTGGCCCTGGCCTACAGGCAAGTGAAGGAATACGGGTGGGTTTTAGTAAGTAAAAGTCTGACACGCACTTCTGCTCCGCCCAAAACGGAAGAGGTCATTTAATGATTTCCCATGCCAAACAAAATAAAATAGGCGTCGAGAGAATGCCTTCTTGATACCCGTCAGTTTCTTAAAAACGGACATGTGTTTTAGCATTTGATCTTCATACTTACTAGAATTGTTGTACAGATAAGTGTATGTGAACGCATTTTCGCGACGGCCAGACCAATCAATACATTCATGATCATCAACCTTTTTTTTTAGCCACTACTGGGCACAGATCTCCTCTCATACAGAGAAGGATTGAGCGTAATCACAACGCTTGCTCAATGCGGGTTGGCGATTTCAGATTTAAAATCCAGGTTTCCTCAAGATGTTTTCCTTCACCTTCAGTCATTGGTGTCCAAGATATACTTAGAAAGTACATACAACTTTGGAAAAGTTTCATTGGTACTTGCCTGACCTGGGATCGAACCCGCGCATTCATACTTGAGAGACTGGTTTCTTTCTTTCTTTCTTTGAAATCTAAGGTAACCTTGTACCTTAAATAATACACTTCTACTATAATATTGGAAAATACATTTGAGTTGGTTACGCTCAAAAGATTGAATGTTATTACTTCAGAACGAAGAGAGGACCATAAGACCATTCTCTATTACATTGAAATTTTCCACAAACTTATCTTGATATTTGAAAAATGCTGATGTCAAAATGTACCTGTATTACCTGGCTCCTTGCCTAGATCTAAAGGACTTTGGCTTTAGTCCAAAAGAAATAGTTGATTTTAAGCCTTGACCTTAAAGAGAATTCAAGCGTTTTTAAATTGGCTACATTTTTATTAACAGCTTATTTGGTTTACATTATTTTATTAACAGCTTACTTCAGTTTACATTGTTTGCTTATTTACTTTAAAGGTACGTAGAAAATTCTTCGGTAATGCTGTCTATATTGTAACATCCATTTAAGGATATGATAATTTCATATTTCTGTTATAAATACGGATTCAGCTGAATGGTTTGCGAAATGGCGTGTTTTACTTAAATCGTCTATCTGTCTAACCTCCAAACCAGTTTCGAGTAACACGACCGTTAGCAAGACTGAATATCAGACTTTGGGGCTTGAGGCCATCTGTAACTACTGTCTAAGATCTAATAATAAATAAATACGCACACACACACACACACACACACACACACACACACACACACCACACACACACACACACACACACACACACACACACACACACACACACACACACACACACACACACACACACACACACACACACACACACACACACACACACACACACACACATACACACACACATACACACACACAATTAATCGCATTTTATAATGTTTTCTCTCAGTTGGGGACAGGAAGAGCAAAGCTTTCAACTACAGGCATTTCTATGCCTAAATTTAAATTTCTTGACATGCAATATAAGCCAAAAAGATATGATATAAGCTTATTTTATTTAAGACATGTTTCCATTGACTCCTTACTGCTTGTTAACTTTTATTACAACAAATGGTCTTGAGACTGGTATAGAGAGAGAACAGCAAAGAAAAGTAAAAAAAAGCAGTAAGTCCATCAAGCTAAGACAAATAAAAATATTTGCCCGTAAACGTAAACCCATTTTGTCTATTTTCCTTCCTGTATTTTTCTAAACCAGCAGCAAATCACTACGTAATCCCTTCTAAAATGATGTAAAAGCATCGTTGATATATAATAATCCGATAAGTTACCACGAACTAGGTATTAGCATGTTACGCAGTCGGTACGTCCTCGTAATGATCACATTTATCTTTTTAATGAACTACTAGCCTGCCTTCGCTATGCGACTACGGGCTGCCCTGACAATTCGCCAAAATATATAGTTAGTTTTACAAATACCAGGAACTGCTTTAGTACTTACGGTAAGTGTATTTTGCCATTATAATGGGACCAATAAAATTATTCGTTGGGTATGTGAAGGATGGAATAATATTTAGGGGTAAGTTACGCATAGCTAACCATTATAACTTAGATAATAAATAATACAATGTATCTACTTTGTACTTACTGCCCAGATTTCTAAAACAAAGTGTTTCGCCTAGTCTTATACACCACTTACAGTAAGGGATCAAAAGTAGAGTACCACTTTTGACACTTTTGGCAATAAATTTCAAAAGCGGTAATGCACTTTTGACCCTTACTGGAAGGAAGGACTGGAACAATTTTCCTGAGACGGAGTTCCCGTCTACTTACAATTTAAGTATTTTAAAGGCTAAAATGAATCTTAATAAACTAGTGCGCTTTAGCATCAATGATTGCATCACTGCTTAACCCCTTTTTTTGGTGTGGTCAATCATCAAATGAACTCTCCCGCTCTGGGTGGACCGCAAGGGCGTGTTAGACTTTTACTGACTAAAACCCACCCGTGTTTCTTCATTTGCCTATGCGTCAGGTCCACGGTTTCTCTTTAAATCAACCCGCAGTCCTGGCCCAGAAATCGGTCTTCGTGGACTCCGTTACGATGTGCTGACATCTCTTTGAGGCGCGCGTGAAACACAGCGCGGCTTCGTGAAAAGTTAATTGTCACAAATATGAACCCCTTAGCATTACTTCAATTTTCTCCACGCTCTTTTTTGCTTATCACTGTGAAATGATTACAGAATAGCAAAGTAGGTACTAACATGATAATTATATCTATGTCCTTCAACAAAACATGGCCGCGATCAAAGAACCTTCGCTTGACCATAAATATCATCCTAATTATATATCATATCCCATCCTATAATATAAGTTCGTACAACTCTAGATCATTACTATTGTAAATCCAAAGAAAAATATTTGAACTCCCCAACACAAATTACAAGTTGTAGCAGCAATCCGTCGGTTTGTTCAACACCGGTCGAAACTGAACAAAAAACACGTTAATCACATCTCGAAGACGCGATCATTGCTCGCCTTTGCCTGTTTATAATAACAGTGTTCCGACTCGGGACGGATAAAATGGTAATGAGTGGTGTAGAATGTACGCTAGTTTGAGATGCCTCGCGGGTCTGTGCGTGTTTCTTTCAACACGTAGCGCACTGTGTGTTTAAAGCCTAACATTTCGATCAAAGTCCTCAGCGTGCGCCTGAAAGGATTCCGGACTTGCAATCGCGTTGCCGTAAACGAGATACCATTTAGCCAAGGGCAAACACTCGGCCAGTAATATTGTTTTGAAAATAAACTGCATCTATGAAGCTTTTGGAAAGAGAAAATTATAGCTCCGCATTTTAAGAAGCCTTTTGAGTTCCAAAAGTGTTTTGCTCAATCGCATTCTCTGTGCCGGAAAGGAAATGTTTGTCCGATTTACGTATTGTTCTGTTCACGTTTATAACTTTATTGGTAGAACAACGGATATCACATGCGTATCCTGTCGTGAAAGGGGCTAGTCATTTGCAGAAAATTGATAGTCTTACATTTTAAAATACTTTTATTAAACAATGATCGCGATTCTTCTTGCGACGCAATGCAGCTTTTATACGCGTTCACATTCTAGTTCCTACTGCGAAATTGTGCAGTCGAAGCTTGGTTGTTATTAAATGGCTAGGTACTTTGATTTTGAACAAAATATAAGTTCATAAATCAAAGCAGTGATAAGACACTATTTAAATACTCCATTTTGACATTGAAACATCGCTTATCATTAATCATTGTTTATAAATAAACTCTATAAGAGCTATGCCCGGAGTTTCTCTGCGCGATCGAATCAGAAATGAGGAGATCCGCAGAAGAACCAAAATCACCGACATAGCTCTTAGTGTCGCTAAAATTAAGTGGCAGTGGGCAGGGCACATTGCATGTAGAACCGATGGTCGATGGGGCAGTAAGGTTCTGGAGTGGCGGCCACGTACCGGGAGACGCAGTGTAGGGAGGCTCCCAATAAGGTGGACCGTTAACATGGTAAACATCGCGGAAAACCGACGGATTAGCCATAAGACCGATCATCGTGGAAACCCTTGGGAGAGGGCTTTATCCAGCAGTGGAAAAAGAGAGTAATTTTAATAAATTAATACCAACCTAACCTATATAATTTCGATAATTAGATATAAATGGATATTAAAACCGATTTTATTTAATTAGTCGATATCACTTTTGACGATCTCTATAAAGATATCAGTTAAAAAAAACAAAACTACACATACCCAACTAAGAACAGAATTACTTCCACAAGTTCTCTGCCTTATTTATGCGTAAAAGGCGTAAAAAAGCTAAAGCCCACTCGAACTAAAGTGTTAACGTTATTTATTCGTTTTTAACATTCAAATCACCGCAGAAGCTCGTGTAGCCGAGGACGATGATAAAAAATTGTCCCACTAATGAGAGAACCGGCAACCCTTACTGGGCACCAATAAATAACCATTCACCGAGCGATTTAACTCCAGCAATGAAAAATTAAACGATCTATCTTCGCAATTCGTATTGCGTTTATTTGAAGCGGGCACTAAAAGTAGCAGTATGCTTACGTATTACGTATTAATTTTAAAGTGACATTTTATTTGTGTTGGGGAATATATCAGGTTCTGTCAGTATAAATGTGTGTAGTTTGGCCAAGGGGTTACAAGTTTATGTGTCTAGTACTTTTTTTTATATTTATAAACTAGCGCTTGACCGCAATCCCCGGTAAGCAGTGATGCGATCGTTGATGGTAAAGCGCGCTAGTTTATTAAGAGCCTATTCACTCAGAAAAACTGAGCGAATAGGAAGGAAGACGGCAGTTGAGCAAGGTGATGCAATGTTAAACCCAACAGCACGACCAACGATTTTGCGCCAAAGGGAGATTGATCTGAAGACCCTCCACGACCAAACTCCCAACACAACAAAATTAGGCGCATCGTACCCGGCACACATAGCAACCAACTGCTCAGACCCGTCCTCCGTACGGCTTCACCTGACATCGTGCCGGAACACGACAAATCGCTTGGCGGCAAGGCTTTATCTGGTGGGTGGTAACTTCTGCCGGCAGCCGATGTTATGCCCTACCACCATCAAAAATGCATATGCTATGTATCATCATCAACCATTTTATCGTGCTGAGCACAGCTCTCCTCTCATACAGAGAAGGATTGAGCGTAATCACCACGCTTGCTCAATGCGGGTTGGTGATTTCAGGCTTGAAGTTCAGGTTTCCTTAAGATGTTTACCTTCACTACTACTACTTAGAAAGTACATATAACTTAGAAAAGATACATTGGTACTTGCCTGAGATTGAATCAAACCTGCACTCACTCATACTCACTCATACTTGAGAGGCTGGTGTTTTAACTACTAGGCCACAACGACTTCATATACATTTTATCTATCAAGGATGTATTTACGTGCAAATTCATTGCACTTATGGAAACTTGTGTCGTGCTTTGAAGTTTAGAGCTGGCTACTTCGGCTTTTGCAAGATGCAACTACGTCAGCACTGCCAGTGTACTTAATCATATATATTATATAATGGTTATATGGTTATATCCTCTCGTTTGCTCGGCAAACTTATTAAGTTCGGCAACAATAGAAAACTAATTCCGACTCATTAGTGCCAGTTGAGCTCATAATATATAAGTATATTAATGGGCAAATGTGTCGAAGATGGCATGATTATCATCATCATCAACCTTTTTATCGTCCCACTGCTGGGCACAGGTCTCTTATACAGGATTGAGCGTAATCACCACGCTTGATCAACGTGCATTAATCAATCACCAATCGTGAAAGAAAACATTTGAGGAAATCTTTCCTCAAATGTTTTCTTTCACCTTTTAATCAGTCGTTGGTGTCCTAGATATACTTAGAAAGTACATAGGTATAACTTAGAAAGGTACATCCATGATAGTCTCTTGTTATCATCAAGCATATTTTAATTACTGTGCGCCACACTGTGGGTAGTATTGGTTATAGCAGGATAGAAGCACGGTTTGCAGTTTGAATAACATTATAGTCAGTCACCCTAGAGAAATACAGCCTGTAGGTGCACAACTCAACGATGAGACAATTCCTAAGCACATGTTGTTCGTTCAAAGTCCAATCAATCTTTCAATCATCTAGAGCTCTCTGCTCATGCCGTTCTTGTAGCTGTAGTGTGCCTTCACCACCACGAACTTAGGCCGGAAAATGACGAGCGTTGTGAGATGATGCTAGTATTCGGCATAGTCAAACGAATTATTCTGCTTAAAAAAATACTGTAAATAGTACTGCAGTTAAAAAAATACTCATAACTACAGACTTTTCAGATACATTGGCTTTGAATTTTATGCAATGCACTAAAATGTCATTTTTATATAGAGAAGCAAAACTAAGGTTATAGAAACTCCAAAATACAAACTGCAACATTTCTAGATCCACTTTCTTCAAGCTGAAAGGGAGTAATTAAATAATGATTGCTGTTTTTACACAATTGATTTATGTATTTGAAGTCGCCAATTTGCAAATGTTTGTACTTCAATTAAGTGGAGTTATGAAGACTCTGAAGACCCTGTAATTTATTACTTTCGTTTTATTACGTCAGACGCTATTTGTTTCTCTCAATTTGCGGCCTTTATGTTGATAGGAATAAATATGTGTCGGTATAAGTTACAGTTCGGATTTACATGTGCAGTTTCTTGTTAATTTCATATTTATTTGCGGCAATTATATTATTGATATAGGATTGGAATTTTTGAAATTTGGGCTTTATTTAACGATGAGTCGCCACGAGGAAGATAACTTTTTCTTATTTACTAAATATGTATGGAAATTGTTTATTTTGCATTGCGAACTCTCTGCTTGTAACCGTGGTAGCCCAGTGGAAATAGTGAACCCAGACAGGAATTACTTTGTGTAGATTATTTCATTAACAGTGCTCTCATAATGGTGATAGCATAAGTGGGAGGAAACCGCCATATTCTAGAGCCAAAAATTTTGAAACATGTGATATCCACTAACACGTACCGGGCCCTCATGTTATTCGCTTGGTTATGGCCCAGCCCCTCTATCAGAGAAGTCTGTAGCTCAACAATCTGTACATTGCAGCTGATTTACAAGAAAATATATTAGACTTAAAATAAATATACACCCTGTTTCCGACGATATGTGTATATAAACTTCCTCTCCGGCACAGAGCTGCAGAATAGGCCAAATTAACACCCAATGCAATCTATTTGTAACTCTCATTTAAACTTCACTCGAGAAATCACTACCATATTTTTTTATTTCTAGTTTCTCAACCTAAAATTCCGTCCCATAACGATCACGTTCAACACTATCCCGTGTGACCATTACGCGGTTAGAGAATCTCATAATAGTGGCAAGTTGACACGAAATTCAATAGCGTACGTTTAATCCGAAACCGAAATTTTAGGAAATTCTATGTTAATGTTCGAAATATTTCAATAGTTTCCAACGAGGACAAGATAAAGGAATGATGGAGCGAACGCTGATCGATATCGCTCGTAATTAAGGTAATATTTAAGAAATCTCACTATATTATCAGGAATGCGGTTCCGTCAGTGAAGACAGTAACATATTGCTGACATAAAATCTCGAGATTCGAGTAGATAGCACCTGAATACATAGTTGGTTTCCGCCCGCCGCCGATCCTTCTAGCTTGGGTCCACAAAAATGTGAAATATTGTAAAGATAACGTCTTTGTGAGATACATCAATGTCGAATTTTAAGAACTCTTTTGTTATTTTATTTTCTTTTACTACTTGCTCTAGCTACAAAATAAAATGCATGACTTATAAGAAAGACCAGTAACAGAAAATAGTCGAAATTCCAAAGATCATTTTAGCTACTTACACGATAAAACAAGTGTGAAAGTTCAATCTTTCATTGCACCAAGTGCGTCAGATTCCGAAGTTTTGTTCAGAACTGTCGGTAACGTCGTTCAAAGCATCCGTTATCCAAACATCATCACCGCAAACGAGATAATATTGGAAGGTTTTATGATCGCATCAAGGAAAATAACATGTGTCAATAAGCTATGGACGATGGAATTCTCTGGTACCATTTTATACTCTCTCATATATTCCATCAGCTATTCCATCAAAATTTTATTACAAACGGTGGCTTATTCTTGTATACGGAATCTGTGCTTCTGAAGACAAAGAGTTTTTTGGGCAAACAGTATGTTTACGATGCATTTCGCCGCAAATAGACTGATGTTAATAATATGGGAATCATAAATGATGTTCCGGGGTAGGTACTCTATAGGTACATGCATACCATGTTTTGTTAATGTGAATATGTGGTTTACTCACGTTCGAGTATACATATAAAGGAAATATTTATTAGTTCAGTATATGATGCCCTAATTAGGTTTCCTTTTGTATATTCCGGGCATTTTTCCCAAATTGGTTGTTACATAATAAGACTAAAGTTATTGTTTTTGTTGCTTGTCTAACTTCTTGTAGCCATACTCATTTACAGGTTGTTAAAATCGACATAATAGTTCTATATATCTATATATGATGTAACGTGGTTTTAGCATTATGACTGACCTCAGTCAGATGCTAAAACTACGTTACATCAACATTCTTCGAACTTCTGTGGTATCATGATCCGAGAAACCTTCCAGTTTTTGCTGCCTACCATTTTTACATCCCGCGCCATGTTCAAATAAACGCAAATATCTTGTTCAACTCCGTTTTTAACGAGAATCCGACGCGAACGCCTGCCATGCGCAAATGCATCCCGGTTTTTGTGAAAGGATTAAAAATATGGATTTTGAGAACCGAAATTTTTGTTCTACAGTGCTGTAATCGGTTTATGTAGAGGAAATTATTTCAGAAACAACAGTGAACGATGTTACGGGTACAAAATAATCTGTGTTGACTTTACTCAAAAACAATTTTGATTAAGATTTGAGGCAATCGTGACAGATGGAACCAACCTACTTATTTACGAAAGCGTCATGCCTTTCTACAATCAATTTGAAAAATTGTACATTAGTTATCACTTTTATAACTTTCAACACTAACACTAACAAGATAAATTACATATAAATTACAGTAAATAGTACTACGTGTTCCGTTTCTCAATTGAAGTTCGGAAAACTGGCCGAGACAAGTAGGTGTTAATTGATTGCCCCAAAGCGCGAAGTTAACGGTTATTGGCTCTTTCTCATTATATTCAATGAGCTATCATCAAAACGTTGTGACTTACCCGCTATCATGCAATCTAGAGGTCATATCGGTCGATGTATTGATGTTTTGAGTATTGTTTCGAATGTCAAGAGAACCATCAATCAGTGTACCTACCTATACAGTTAGGTAGCACGGTTGTCAGTGAACTCATTGTATTTGTAAGCTTATTAGAATATGGTATTGTGGGACTTGGTGAAATGAAAGGGTTAAAGGCTTTTGTAGAATTGCACATTGTTGAGCAGTATTCATTAGGATTAGTGTAATATATGTATAGTGATTTTTCTCACGTTATGTTGTAAGAAGACCGCAATGATGAAGCTTGTGGTTCAGACTGGTAATTTTGTAATCGTTTACTTTGTACTTAGTAACATTACAGTCTTCGTATGATGGAAGGTAAAATTTGTAGGGTCGAAACCTTTTGTTAAAATATAGGGAAAGTGTTTTGAGCAAATTATTCTAATTTTCAAAAATGCATAGTATGGATATGGTTGAATTGTTTGCCATGGTAACCATGGTACCATGGTACTATTCGTGGCAAAAGGCGTTTGGTAGATCAAAATATAGTTAGCTATCAGGTAAACGTTAACCGCTTTTGCACGGTCCAGCTTGTATAGACCTTCGCAGAAGATCTATGATGACGTCTACAAAAACTGACAATGATTCTAGATGTTTTGCCTTAATATCATGGAAGACTGGATATTCAAAGTTCTTAGAGGTTTTTTTTAATTAATTTATAAAACCAGCGCTTGACCGCAATCCCACCTGATGGTAAGCAGTGACGCAATCTTTGATGGTAAAGCGCATTAGTTTATTAAGAGCCTATTCACTCTAGCCTTGAAGACACTTAAATTGTAGTCCGACGGAAACACCGCCGCTGGCAAATTGTTCCAGTCCCTCGATGTACGCGGTATAAAGGAGGAGGCGAAACGCTTCGTCCGGATCGTAATGGTGTTAACAACATAAGGGTGGAAACTCGCCGTACGACGGGTCGTCCGATGGTGGAACGGAGATGGGGGAATTCTACGCCTGTGCTCTAGGCTTTGGAGATCAACTCGAGTTAAATCAGGGTCACCAATCAGCCTCTTCGCACGCCTCTCCACTGAATCCAAAGTGGCCAGGTGACATTTAGCAGCACCAGCCCAAATGTGGCTGCAGTACTCCACATACGAACGGATCTGTCCTTTGTACAATATTAGAAGCTGCCCTGGTGTTAATGACATCGAAAACTTCAGTTGTAGTACGGCCAAATCTTCTAAGGAGCCAACGCACATTTTCAGCCTAGTTTCCCCAACTATTTTAGGTTCGGCTTCCAGTCTAGAGGGTAGCAGCTTGCATGACAACACTTACTGAGCAATACAATATCCCTTGGTAAGTATGGTTGTCAGAACGGTCGTTACGGGTTGAAGCCCAAAAGGCTTCGGAATATCAGTAGCTACCATTTAATAACCATGAAGAACAGCTGCAAACAATAATTTAACATACTTTCCGAGGCACGGAGAGGTTTTGATAAGTGAAATTGGTCACCCATCCACGGACTAACCTCGACAAATGTAGCGTCGTGATCCGGCATGATGTCTGGTGAAGCCATATGGAGGACGGGCCTGAGCAGTTGTGTTGCGATGTGTGCTGGGTACAATGCGCCAAATGTTGTTATGTTGGGAGTTTGGTCGTGGAGGGTCTCCAAATCAATATCCCTCTGGCGCAGCATTATTAGTCGTGTTGTTGGGTTTAACGTTACATCACCTCGCTCAACTGCCGTATTCCTTCCTATTCACTTAGTTTTATTGAGTGATTAGGCTCTTAATAAACTAGCGCACTTTTCCATCAACGATTGCATCACTACTTACCTTCAGGCGGGATCGCAGTCAAGCACTAGTTTATAAATATAAAAAAAAGCTTACGATCGTACCTGGTTGATTGACGCGTGCGTTAATAGGGTATTTGACTAAAAAAAACTAATTAGTCCGTCAGTCAGATTTCCAAAAAATACTAGGCACGTATTTTTTCTTTTTTCATATAAACAAAAAATGCAGACGACACAGTGCGTTGAAAACTCGAGTGACGTCACAACACTGTACACTTTTTACTGGCCAGTGACGTCACCAGCCACCACTCCTGATCTTTGATGCCTTTTATATTTGTAAATGTTTATTGTTTTGATAAAACAAAAAATACGTGTCTAGTATTTTTTGGAAATCTGACTGACGGACTAATTAGTTTTTTTTAGTCAAATACCCTATTGGCCATACTGTTACTAGACCATATTGACATGAATATTAAGTCAAGGACACCAATATTAACATGCGAGCACTTGAGTCACAACTACGTCTACTCACAGTTTCTCACCACCATTTATATGCCAATTACTTTCATCCCCAAGTAATCGATGTCCCATTGTATGTAGAGGACACTTCACCGCGTGGTATCGGATGGTTTTGTTTAGTGGCCAGTTTACACTTGCACTGAATCCTTCATTGGCCACAATACGAAGACAGCTGAGATATTAATGCCTCCGGCTGAGCCTCTTGTCGCTACTAACTCGAAATGTAAAACCGTCGACGTGCATCCATTAGGAGGTTTTACCAGTACTTTAGAAAATATGGTGGGATTGAGTGCACGACGAATAGAGCATACTGTCAAATCATAAGAGTCTAAAGAAAATGATGAAAGAAAATGTGTCAAAATTCTTTATAGTACACTTTAAATAAACATTACCAGTGCACTGTATTCGTACCTTCGTGCGCTGGTCTGTATTTTGAACGATAACAATGCGGACATTTTCTGTTGAACTCTTTTTTTCATCACAACTTTTCTTTTGCCATGTTAATTAATAAAAATTTCTTTAAGGAACTGAAATTCAAAACTATAAATGTTTTCCTATTATTCGCTGTATTTCATTGTATGTTTTCATTTAAATTAGAATTTTCCGCTATTTTTGCATTGTTGTCAATCACAATAATATTCCATCTATTGGCTGTTGCACTAACGATCAGCGGCCATTGGGCAACAACAATCACTCGGATACTACGCGTCGGATACAACACGAACAAGACACGAGACAATTATGTACGCCGCCGCGGGTTCGCACTTCTTTTATTTGTTTCCAGTGTGCGTCGCCCTTTACGAAACTTTGTGGCTTTTTGTGGGTGATTTAAAATGAATGTAAACAATGTAAATTACAATTCGATATTTTTTTGAGTATACAATGTATTACTGTAACAGAAAGCTGCTATGTAACAAGATTGAGACTGACCAAATTGCCTATAATCAAATAATGACCTCAATTAGTTGCCTTGATATATGTATATCAACGTAAAGTCTATCTCTGGTTGTAGCTCTCAAGTACGCTTCTGTCCGCGACTTTGTCGATTGTCCGCGATTACACCGACTGTGCGCGCTTTTGCTTCTATTTCACAGATTTCTCTTTCCAAATACGAGTATTCTATTTTTGCCTGGTTCCTAAGAATCTATCCGTGATGTTAACTAGGCTATGGTCTTCTCTAAAACTTAGAAACTTTTTTTATAAATGTTTACTCATAATTGTAGACATTAGTGCGTTCAAATAAACAAAATCTTCAGTTTTATTATTAGTATAGATATGTAGATAGATTCATACTTAAATGCGAGAAGTGGAACCACTTTTCACAAGTAGATACATTGTGTAAAATTTAACATTGTCTTCTGTATAATATAACGATGGATGGGTGGGGTGTGCATTTATAGTAACAGTCGTTTTTGTGGGTTCAAAAGATTTATAAACCAACCCAAAACAAAACATACGGCAAAAGCTAGAAACTACAAACGTAAATACTTGAGCTTTAAAACCGCATACACAACACTTTGCTGTCCCATTTGCATGCATTTTGGTATAAAGCTAAACAAAAATAGAATCTACAAACGCTTTTAGCCCATAAAAACAAAATACATCGCTCACGAGTTACATAGCACGACTTAACACATTGTCCCGACGTTCGTTTTGTCACTATAGCGACGAAACCCGAAGTGTGACTGTTTCGATTCGCATCGGCGGCTTTTATTAAAATTCTCCTTATTTGTTGGCGGGTGATTTTTTGCAGGAAACGTCAGGCTAACGACGGGCCATGTCTGCGAGCTTTCTAGGGTTTCGCGTTTTAAATGGCAGCGGTTTTTTACTTGAAAGCGCCATATCTCGCCTTTCTTTGCTTTTCCTTTGATAGCAACTTCCAAGTAAATTTTTATCTTGATAAATAATATTTCAAATAGGGTATCTAAGCTGTTCAAAAGTAGGAAACCGAAATTATACAACAATACAAAAGGAAAGTTATAAAGCCGTTATTTATAATAAGAACTCAGTTTCAATAAGTTCTACAAGAATTGTTTAAGCTGTAACGTTTATAAAAATAAATATGGCAGGAAATAAATGCCCTCCGCATATCATATTAACTTTTGAAAAATACGAACCGTCTCCACCCACCCCATTTTAGATACTTATGTATATTTCGTCGTCGTTTTAGAATATGCTTTTACCGTCTCGTTAGAGATCCCTGCACGTCTGAAGGGATATTCACATGGCATGTACTGCCGCAAAATATTCGCAGACATCTCTGAAAACCACTAGAACGCTGTTAACGCTTTTTGTTGCTATCACAAGCATGCCGCTACCGTGTTAACAAACGCTTTTAGCGAATACCTTAGTAAGACATTCCCCACTGGCTTCAGAATTGGGCTAAAAATTCTAATACAATTTTAAGCCACTATTGACATTTTTAGTTTTTGGGTTTCAATTATGCCGAAACGTGCTTTCTGTCTTGTCGGGTCGAAATGTGCTGATTCTATAATGCCACTCATACATCGTAAGTGACTTAAACGTGTCATGGCGTGAATAACTCACGTATACTTTTCTGGAAATCCCACTTTAAGATTCCTGTTGGAGAGAATTTCTGTTTTAACAGCCAATTTGCCCCGAAGAAAGTCCCATTAAAAGAACTTTGAACGTCAGTACCTCAGTACTTTCCGGATTGTATGCTTACGTCTCCAAATTTGTAGATCTTCTCGTAGATTCAAGTTCACCGTCATTTGTAAAACTTTCAGTTTTCTTTTATTAGCCAGCACCTTCTGTTTATTTTTTCGGTTTCGATGCTTTCTGCTGATTCCTTTATTATCTTTGACATTGTATTGTGTAGAATCCAAGAGGTTACTTTGTCTTCGGAATTCTTATAATGTAGCAGTTGCTTTGGTAGCAATATTGACTTTACTGTTACGAAATATTTCTAGTTCCGTCATTTTATTGAATACTATAAATCCAGTTTCGCTTACCTACACTGAAAACATGTATTGCTTTTTGATATTCGAGTTGTTCTTTCAGAAATAAATCACAAGAGCAGTCGTTATTTCAAAACATCATGTTGTTAACGCAATGTTTGCATTGTTTCTATTCGTGTCTATCCAAACCGGATTAATGGCGAATCCTCAACGCTAAATCACCGGGTGGTCGTAAAAAACACCTGTCGCTACTGTAAATTCCAAGTATCAAACTTGATCGGGGGGAAACACTATTGTTTTGTGCCGGATATTTTTATTGGTAAAAGTCGAAGTTTCTGATAAAAGTTTCGATTTTTGATTCGGTTATTACTCTTCGTTCGAAGCAGCACTTGCTTAATAATGTCTAGAAGTAATTATTCTTAAAAGTTTACAGTTGTTGATTGCTATTTTTATTGGAGAACTTTTACTTTGTAATTGCTTTTTGATTCGAGAAATTCTCCTTTGGAATTGTGTTGTGATTTTAGTTGAAGAAAAATACAATGTATTTGCTAATCGAGTTTTAAATATTGAATCGGTCTTAATAAAAAAAGCTTAATAGCTTTTGTTTTCAAGTAAATAAGTTTTTGAGCGTATAAAATTTACCTTTTCCTAACTACGTTAGGGTCGGCTTACAATCTAACATTCACATTATACATAAAATTCATTTTTATGTAAAATGTGATGTACAATAATTTACTTACTGATTCATAACCATATAAATATAAATTCCCTCTGAGATCAAGTTACACTTCACCAACCACTACAACACATTCGCCATTACTCTGGAAAGCACTCAAATCTATCTCAATAACGTCAGCCATAGCGTACACTATAATATCATTATCCTACAAAGCGCAATCATTTTCATTCTTCATCACACAAATCCCCACCCTTTATAGGGTGTAAAGGACGTTTATTTTCTGCAAAGCTGCAATCTGTGTATATTTTCCCGCAGGAAACAGTTTGTTTATTGTTTAGATTTCATGGTCCACTCACGGCGAATGCTTGCCAAAAGTCGTTAACACTATACAGACACACTTCGTAAATATCTGGCTTGTGTTTGTGATATAAGTGTTAGGTTGTCGAATGGTTTGATATTTTAGAGGAAGTTTCGATATTTCCAATAAGTAGTATGTTTCGTTTTATATCTTCGAAGTGTTAAAAATTACGTCTTTACATTGCTGCTCTTTATTGCACCAGCTCGTAAATTGCTTATTTTAGAAAAATATCTGTAAAGGTAGCAATTTTGCTACAATCTTTACGCTCAGCGGCCGGACGTATTGACAATTCTAATTAACTCGATATCGCCTCTATAAGACTAATGTTCTAAGTAATGATAAGTCTTTGTTTTCACTCTTCAGTAAAATAAAAATCATGATATGGCTTTCCTTCAACCAAGTCAGAATTTCCCACAAAATTACTAGTTTCACCTTCCGATTATAATTTCTCACTGAAATCTTAAGGCTTCAAAGGCAAATTCTCCAAACACAAAGAGCTATTCATACACTACCTAGTACCTTCTGATAATATGGGTACAATAATCTAAGCCATGCCAAATATTTGGGTCAAAATTAATTATTTTAATATAGTGCGTGTTGTAATGTGTAATTTACTGTGCGGTCCAGGGGCCACACATCATAACGGCCAAAGATATTTATGTGGGCCATATAAATTAAACTCATGTACATCGTGGACTACGGAATACAAGACGTTGGAAGCTAGCCCGGCCTTAATACCACCCTAAAGCCTACAACCGATGTGCTAAGAGTAGTGACATAGTATTAAGACGTGGCGGAAGTGAAGTGTGCAGGCGTGAAACTAACTCTTCACACCCTGAAAGGGTTAGATTAGACAAGGATCTTTAAAAGCAAGAACTTTAAGTTAACATATATCGGCGATTGGTGCTTTTATCAAAGCAACACGCTTTTTTAACCTCTTTCATATTATCTGTTTTGCGTCAATCTTGAGTTAGTTAATTATCAAATATCACTCCTTAAAGAATATTTTTTTATCTATCAGTCTTTCCATCATCAATAAAATAACGCTCTATTGTTATTTTATTAAACAATTTCTCAATGCGTGTATAATTATTTATATTAGAGACGATAAAGAGTATCTTCGTTTCATATAACACTACAACCTCAAAATCGCTTCGTATTCCTCAGTTTTCTCCACAATGAAAAGCAGCCTTAATCATGTTATGGAGTTTGGTGCCAAAGTCGTAGAATAATGGTGGTTAAGTTTCAACCACGCTCTAATTCACGCTGGTTCGTTCACTAGACTAGTGTTATTAATGAAAATAGTAGCAGATTGTTTGGACTCCATGATTGTTAGTTGCGATCTAACGTTTTGAACTACACAATATGTAAGTCGTGGTGGCCTAGTGGTTAAAACACCAGCCTCTCAAGTATGAGTGCGCGGGTTCGATTCCAGGTCAGGCAAGTACCAATGTAACTTTTCTAAAGTTATATGTATTTTCTAAGTATATCTTGGACACCATTGACTGAAGGTGAAGGAAAACATCTTGAGGAAACCTGGACTTTATAAGTCTGAAATCGCCAACCCGCATTGAGCAAGCGTGGTGATTACCTACGCTCAATCCTTCTCTGTATGAGAGGAGACCTGTGCCCAGCAGTGGGACGATAAAAGGTCCATGATGAATATGTAAAGAAAACCCAGTCCGATCCGTAAAGGTATTGTTTGGTATCAATAACTGATTGTACTAATGGATCCAAAACCGGGCTAAACTTAAAAAAAGCCCCAAAAAATAAATATGATTTCGCAAAAAGAGGTAACTTAATACATTTGCGGTAAACAACTCTTCCGCGGGCGGCGGGGGACAGGGCACGCGGCACGTGATCGCATCGCTATTTGCTCATAATAATACCGGTGTTGTCACTTTTTGTAAAAATTACCAAATTTCGGGGAAGTTGGAATTAATTCGTGGGAAAAAAAGATTATTTCAACATTCATTAGTATTGTTTCTAAGATGATTAGGTAAAATTTTATATTATATTTGGTCAACGGTTTACCTAACCTTTATTATTCTTATGGGTCGGACAGTGTTTTCTTTACATATTGTATAAATGAGTAATTGAGTTAAAATATAAAAAGTAGTGGGGATTTTTCAGTAAATTTAGAATGGATGGAAATCATAGCCCATAGATCTTGGTAGAGTAAATGGATGCGAGGATGCTCGAATGATTGACTTTGATAGAGCTTTAGTCAATTTTAATATTTGCACCTGAATAGTTACTAACCTTTAAGCAACTTATAAACTTTTTACTCAAATAAATAGCACGCCTTTAAACGACGGATGATCTTAAAACATGATACCACTTCAAAGATTTGACAACAAATATTAAGAGATTTATAAATCTGACAGCACTAAAAGTTTGCCCAACGAACTAAAACCAGGTCGTTTAAAGAAAATTTCGCAGGTGAGCTTCAAGATAATGATAGTAGAGAAGCTGAGAACTTAACATCCTACCTATAAAAGCTTTTCACGAAAATTACCTGAAATGACAGCGAAAACCACTTCTAGGTCTAATGTTTCTTTTTGCTCAATGCGTTTATGGTAAATGTTGAAGTTGGACTGAAATGGAATCGTTTTATGCTAAGAATTGTTCTAGGCATTTTATTTTTAGTTAACAGACTAATTTGTTAAATTCTGCGACCAACGTATGCATATTTTTTTATTTAAAACTTATAGTTATATTTGAAATTTTTAACTCTAAACCTCCGAATTTCGACTTCCTATAAGAGCTACTTCTTAAAAAAAAATAATGATATTGTTGTTCTTAAACAAATTTGCATAAACACATCAAACTCCAAACAAGTAATCAAACACAGATTACAAGCTTCTTTTTTTATAAAACAAAATCAACGACGTGTTAGCCGTAGATTAGTGGCTCTATTGACGAAAAACCATCATTCGTGGCCACAAAACTCAAACTTTCTTGCCTCGCTCGTTCGAACATAGAAACTTGGTGTCTGTTTAGTTCAAAAGAGCCAGTTTATGTCAGATGCCTTTGCGAAGTACGTATTTCTTGCAAGAGTCACTGGAAGGTGAAAATAAAATTTGTTCTCGACGTAGACTATCGCATATGTTGTTTTGACAGCATCTTGTTAATAATAATGATAGATTAATTAAGTATTTCGATGAGGTTCTGTGGGCCTCGCATGAACCTGCGGAGTAAACATTTACGATTAAATTTAAATATTTAATAAAATGAATTAAAAATAAATAAATATCGACTTCGCTCATATTGTGCATACTTAATTGTCGCTAAAATTTTAACCAACCTTGAACTACATATGTATATTATACATACAATTATCTATATATATAAAAGAAAGTCGTGTTAGTTACATCATTTATAACTGAAGAACGGCTATACCAATTTGGCTAAAAATTGGTAAGGAGGTAGCTAAGAACTGGTAGAAGGACATAGGATACTTTCTATGCCGCTCCCCGTCGTTCCTGTGGGAATAAATGAGCTTCTTTGTTTCGACTTCTCCCACACTTTTATGCTACCCTGGTACCTTGAACGTCAAAAAATATGCACAATAAACCTTCTTTCATGTATTATGATTATTTGATAATGGTGAATGAATGAATGAGGTTTATTGTTTCGATTTCTCCTACACTTTTATGCTACCCTGGTACCTTGCACGTCAAAAAATATGCACAATAAACCTTTTTTCATGTATTACGATTATTTGATAATGATAAAATGAATGAGGTTTATTGTTTCGACTTCTCCTACAGTTTTGTGATACCCTGGTACTTTGCACGTCCACAAACTATGCGCAATGAAACCTCTTTCATGTATTATGGTGATTTGATAATGATGAATGAGCTTTTTTATTGTTTCGATTTCTCCTACACTTTTATGCTACCCTGGTAACTTGCACGTCAAAAAATATGCACAATAAACCTTCTTTCATGTATTACGATTATTTGATGATGATGAATGAATGAGGTTTATTGTTTCGACTTCTCCTAAACTTTTGTGCTAGCCTGGTACCCTGCACCTCCACAAAGTAGGAAACACGTGTCCAGTATTTTTAAGTTAATAATATTATGTACAAAATTTCAAAATGATATAATGATAAACCACAAAGTTATAATAAGCTTGCTACGAGTATTCTACTTGGTTGTCCAAACATAAATATGGTCAAAGATCCGCGCGCGAGCGAGCGCGGTGCGTTGACCTCTAGCGTCAGCTGTTGCTCGCGCATAATAGTATGATGATGTATCGTAAGCTGCGTGACGAACTCGGTAACTACACTGTAACAATTTCTAAATGTATTTGGGACAAAATATAACATGGTGTAAAAATTATTGGAATCGATTCAGTTGCTTATTCACTATTTATATATAACTCAAGAACGGCTGAACCGATTTAGCTGAATATTGGTGGGAGGTAGTTAAGAACCCGTCCCCGTCGTTCCCGTGTGACGTGACATAAGACATGGTCCAACTCATTCAAAATGTAAGTCAGCAATTCATATACCAAAAATGGTATAACAAAAAGCAAATGACAGCTGAGCATATTTAAAAAAAAGTCTAACCGGTTGAAGCAATCGTTTAAAGCAAAGAATATAAATACTCTCTGCTGGTTGATTTGATATTTTGATTGAGTTTCTAATAAAAAACCACAAAGCCAACTTCAACTTCAAAATTTCTAATATTGTATTGCTGTGCCATTTATCATCAATAAAAATATCATGCCGTGACCAAGACCATCAAATCTTTCTCGACAAAGCGGTAATGCAAGAGTAAATCGAAACATTCTGAATGAAAGCACTGAAGAAGAGCAAGAAATTGCACGTGCAGAGCGCCGCCTTACTATGACTCGACTTCGTGCTTCTCACTCACTAGAGCAAAGGGAGGCGGCAGTCCGTGAAACTGTTCCGTTGACAATGCGAAATCGGCGAACAAACCTCAGAGATCATCATCATCATCATCAATCTTTTTATCGTCCCACTGCTGGAAACAGGTCTCCTCTCATGCAGAGAAGGATTGAGTGTAATCACCACGCTTGCTCAATGCGGGGTGGCGATTTCAGACTTATAAAGTCCAGGTTTCCTCAAGATTTTTTCCTTCACGTTCAGTCATTGGTGTCCTAGATATTATACTTAGAGAGTACATATCACTTTAGAAAAGTTACATCGATACTTACCTGACCTGGAATCGAACCCACGCAATCATACAATAGAGGCTGGTGTTTTAACCACTAGGCCACCACGACATCTCAGAGATCAATAGCTAGATACTTTACGAAGCACAGGTAGAAATTCATTTCTTTCACAAGGTGCTACACTAAATAAATGACAAATAAAAAAATCATGAAATACTTTTTTTTTTTATTTACAGTGTTCCTAATTTAAAAAGTAAAAAATGTGATCATGTGATATTTATTGCCTTTAAGGCGGAACAAAGTTCGCCGGGTCAGCTAGTTATGCATATATACAACTTCCTGATGTCAACCGTCGGACAATTTCCCGCCACAAAATCCGTTTGGTCAGATGATCCCTTTTCTTTGATGGATAACTTAAAGTTGAAGAAAGACTGAGGTTTCTTTTAAGAAACATTTCGACTCACATACACTAACAGAATAATACCGGAACATACATGCAGGCCATACAAATATTTGTTCCATGCGGGAATCGATCCCGCATGGAACCAATACCCACGATATGCAGCGCTGCGCAGCTTTATTTTCATATTGTATAATTTTTTGAACAATGAATTTACGAAATTATTAGGCAGTCTATGCCTATTATTCTATTTTTTTTTTTCATATTTTGAGTTCACCTTAACTCATTTAATTGCTAAGTAAATAGTGTAAATACTTATAGATAGATGTCATACATAAAACCTAATCTTTTAACCGTAAGTTACATCTTGCACTTCACAGAATAAAGACCATTTATCTACTCAGTGAATTGCAAGATGTATTCTTGATCGAACATCAAACGGCACAACAAAGTATTCGATTCTAGTGCATTTTGTTGAAAAGAGCTGATCGATCAAAGTCGCAAAATGGCAAAACGATGACCTATCCATAGATTATCTTCGGTCACGTCTACAATGTTTATTTTTTCTACTATTACTAGAAATCCTAAGGAACTTATTTAATTATCTTCGGACTTCTGAATTCAAAACTTTGCATTAAATTAATAAACTAGTGTGCTTTACCATCACTACTTACCGGGATCTGGCGGGATCACTGTCAAATACTACATACAAGTTTATAACATAAAGAAATATATATTTATATCATAGCATATAATATCGTCAAACAAAAGGTCATTTCATTTCCTCATAAATGTCCTCAAACAAAAGATCATTCAATTTCTCTGTCTTCCAATCGGTGTCAATTATAATAAAAATCCCATTTATTTGATAGCGCAACTGTAATGGAATATAAAAGGACGTTGTTTTAGAGGATGAAAAAAAAAAACTAAAAGCCAAAGAATGAAAAGAGCCAGAGATCTTTAAAAAGAGCTTTCCGAAGTGCTCATTACGACACTCTAGAACGTCTTGAAGGAGTCATAAAGGCAATTACTTCACATTTTGTCCCTCTTTGAACTTTGAAAAATGATACCAGTCTATATTTTCTGTTTTATTTAGTTTTGTTTACATTTCTACGAGTAGATGAATAATTTTTCCAAGTTTTTATAAACATGTTCATATATTTTAAACATATCATCTAGCAAATAACCACTTTATCATTTTCCTTGTTTACGGCAGATTTTATATTTCTTTCATTAACGACACTTTTCCTTTATAAAGTAATTTATTTTTTATCATAGTAATATTTTAAACGTAAAAACTTGTAAAGGATGTGTGTTACACGCAAAACCTGCTAAATTAATTAGGATAAAATCTGGCACACAGGTTGCATATACCCAGGACAAGCATGTATATGGAGCTTTTATAACGATATTCCACGGAACCATCATGAAATGCGGGTGTAATCGCGAGGCGCAAACTTCCTAGTATAATATAACATTAATGTTCATATTTTTACACAAAAATAAAACATGTTTTAAAATAAGCCGATTATCGGAAAACGTAGTATTTACCACTAGTAGTATTACTGAATTCGATATGAACATATGTTTTACTAGCGGCCGTCCGCGCTTTTTTTTTTGTATGCTCCGCTCCTATTAATCACAGCGTGATGTTATACAGCCTAAAGCCTTTCTGGATTAATGGGCTATCCTACACAAAAATTGTTTTTCAAATCGGGCTAGTAGTTCCTGAGATTAGCGCGTTCAAACAAACAAACATACAAACTCTTCAGCTTTATATATTAGTATAGAGTATAGATTTAGAAAGTAAAAACATTTATTTGCGGTAAGCATGATGCAAAAAAAATCATGATCAAACAAAAAAAAAATGGTTGAAGGACATAAATGGATCACATTTACGCAAAACGACTGTCGCTAAGCATTATGCTGCGAACCTATGCAACAAGCAACGAAAAACAGGATATAACAGCTGAGAGAATGTAATCCTCCATAATCGTTTTACGCTTTATGTAGTAGTAACATTTCCAAGAGCCCGATTTGACGTATGCGCTCCCAACATCCAGCAAAGAAATAAGTTTTGATGGTTATTCTGTATGGAATTACAAAATAGCCAGAGATTTTGTTTGTTATATGGTTTGTTATTTCACTACACACTAGATATATCAAAGACATTGAAGGAGTACATCCTAAATCAGATAAAATGTCATCGTTGCCGTTCTCAAAACTTTCAGCTCTAAAATATGCACGAAATAACTTAATAATGCTGAATATAAAAGCAATTTTAATATTACTTATCCAACACAATATTAAATATCGTTGAATCCAACTCGGCTGGGCTGCTTTCGGGAAGCTACGTAGAATCTTCTCGTCCGAAATACTGCAGTGTCTCAAGACAAAAGTCTTCGACCAGTGTGTGTTGCCAGTGATGACTTATGGAATTGAGACGTGGTCGCTAACAATGGGCCTTACAAGAAGGCTCAAAGTCGCTCAAAGGGCAATGGAGAGGGCTATGCTTGGGGTTTCACTGCGCGATCGAATCAGGAATGAGGAGATCTGCAGAAGAACGAGAGTAACCGACATAGCCCGAAGAATTGCAACACTGAAGTGGCAGTGGGCTGGACACATTGCCCGTAGGACCGATGCCCGATGGGGCCGACGTGTTCTCGAGTGGCGACCACGCACCGGAAGACGTAGCGTGGGTAGGCTCCCGACAAGGTGGACCGACGACCTGGTGAAGGTCGCGGGAAACCGCTGGATGCGGGAGGCGCAGGACCGGTCGTCGTGGAGAACCTTGGGGGAGGCCTATGTCCAGCAGTAGACGTCTTTCGGCTGAAATGATGATGATGATGACAATATTAAAATTACTTCGTCCACTATTTCTTTCATTCGGAAAGTCCCTTTGCAGTATATTTTATTCTCAACGTGTGTCATATTCGAAGTGCTTTGATATTTTTTTCAAAAACTGCTCCACAAGATGATAATAGTCGGCTCACGTCTACATCATATTAGGATCATGCTCCCCACTTACCATTACGGGGCTTAGGTTCACTTAAGAGTCCTGCAACATTAAAAAGTTGCGAAAATATCTCGCAAAGTATGTTTTATCACTGTTTGAAGTTGGAAGTTTTCCACACGTAAGCTTGTGGTTGTCTGTGAACTCGCTAACGACGTAAAATACCTCTTGGCTAACAAAATGTGTCTTGTTGCCTTAGGGTCTACGCATGAAGTTAAATCATGATTGAATGAAAGACTTTACGGCCTTGGAATAAGGCTCATTATTCTACAATTAAACTAACATATAGTTGAGTAAAGTTAAAGAGGCTTAATTACAGTCTATTTCAAAAATGTTTGAATTCGGTTTCTACTGTCTGAGAATTTTATTTCCATTTACATATACTCCACTTCGAATTCTTTATTACTGAACAGTTTTTCTTTTTTACCAAACAATTTGTGCTAAGTAAAATGAAAAACCTAGTTTTTCTTCATATCTTTTAACAAGTATTAACATAAAAAAGTAGCTAATTGCAAGACTTGGGAATCTTGGTAAAGTAAGTATTATAGTTCTAGTTTCTGAAGTTCTCCTTTTGTATCACACTGGCCAGGTGTATTAAAGATGGCTTACCATTGCAGTTATCATTAACATTGTGTTAAGAAGAAAGGAATATTCAGCGTAATATGTTGTAGTGTACGATAGTGTATGATGTTTCAAACCTTTGAAAATGTAATACTTTTTAATCATCGTTTCTGTTGTAAATATGTAAGTTGTGATAATTATAAAAAAATCTTTTGTTTGAATTTGGAACAACATAAATTTTAAAAAATGCTTCCTAGTCCTACACAATGTTGACTACATGGTAAGCGCAGTGGTTAAGCTATTGACTGCTGCGCTGCGTGTCGCGGGTTCGATTCCCGCACGGAACAAATATTTGTATGACCTACAAGTAGTTGTTCCGAGTCTGGATGTTTGTGTATGTAAATTTATATGTTTGTAAACTCACCCACGACACAGGAGAAATTACTAGTGTGGCAACGTTTAATAAAAAAATATACTTATAGATGATGTTAGTAATAACGCTGATTAAGTCCTAAGGTATAATTATGTCCTACTTATATTAAGACTACTTATAATAAGACGACGAAATATTTTGCTCAAATAAAAAGGTACATTACAAAAAAATTATACGTAGTCAATAGCCCTTTTCTATTGTGGATGGGAAATCATGAAATGCCCTTTCCCGCTCTGGGCGGAGCGGAAGGGCGTGTCAGACTTTTGCTGACTAAAACCGATACTTTTATAAATTCGCGTAGTCAATAGCCTCATACATACCTACAGTATGTTAAGAAAACCCTGTCAGACCAATAAGGATAATAAAGGTTAGGTAAACACATGACCAAATATAATATAAAATTTTACGTAATCATCATAGTACCAATACAAATTAATTTTGAAATAATCTTTTTTTCCCGCGAATCAATTCCAACTTCCCCGAAATTTGGTATTTTTTTAAAAAGTGACAACACCGGTATTATTATGAGCGAATAGCGATGCGACCACGTGCCGCGTGACCTGCCGCCCGCCGCCCGCTGAAGGGTGCTTAACGCAGATTTATTAAGTTACCTTTTTTTGCGAAATAATATTTATTTTTAGGGGGATTTTTTTTTAAATTTTATCCCGGTTTTGTATCCATTAGTAGAATCAGTTATCGATACCTAACAACACCTTCACGGGTCGGACAGGGTTTTCTTAATATACTGTATAAGCATATAAAGTGTTGTCAACTTTGTCCATTGCTTGATCTCACCGAAATAGCAAATTATATCGTTATTCTGTTTGGGCCAAAATTAGCATACATCAATTGAGAATGACAAACTGATACGTAAGGCGCTGGTGACTCAGGCAGAGCCAACAAAACAGCATCAATTAAAACAAAAATGAAATGTTAGTAGCAGAGTGGAAGCTAAATAGTTTTCTAACAAATAAAGAACAGAATCGTTTCTAACAAAAATAATTCAAAAAGTTACGAGCAACGCAACGAAATGAAAGGAACGTAGCACTAAATTAGAATATTAAAGAGTTGAAATAAATTACAAGTATTAAAACAGTCTGTTATAAGTCGTTCCATTACAAACGTACAGACGGACAGACACTGACGTGGAAATAACTTTTCCCTGAGTTAAGTCTCATGAATATTTATCTCACTTCTTGCGGGAAAGTAAGTATAAACTTCTGAACGTTTCCCACTTGATCAAACTTTACTCTTAAGACAGCTCGGGGAGCTACCGTGATCCCAAACTCTTTAAAATCGCACTTAAAATACACAGGAAAAACACATTAAAATGTTTTACTTACGTAGGTTTATTTTCAGAGCTCAACTTTTGCTGTAAACGCTAGCTTTGTTTAAGTTATTGAAGAGGTTGAACTAGCCAACTTTAGGTAAACTGTTTATTATTTAAGTGACTATTACGACCGTATTGACGACACAGCAAAATTCAGCATGTTTTTTTAACCGAAAGACATCATTAAGGATATGGTTCTCATTTCCTATGTCTCCCGGATCGACACATATATATAATTTTATAATGTATACATTGAAAAATAAATGTAAATCGAACTTCTTCTTCTCCTACTTCAGCCTATAGAAGTCCACTGTTGGAGGAAGGCTTCTCCCAAGGCTTTACACGATGACCGGTCTTGTGCTGCTCGCATCCATCTGCTTCCCACGACCTTCACCAGATCATCGGTCCACTTTATTGGGGCCTCCCTACGCAAATCAAAAAACGAACTACTCTATAAAAATTATAACTTTTTACAGATTATTTCGATCATCGAACTTTACAACAGAATTGACGTCCTATGAGTTATTCTACTGAGATTCAGTTACTTCAGATCTTTCAAGTCTTTCCTTAAAACCCACTCGTACAGACACACATGCGACAGATACGACCTGGAAATAAGTACAGGTAGAATACTGACAGAAACAACCATTGCTGACATAATGGCAGATAAACACCTCAGGCCGTATCTGGAGCGATTTTGCCTCAAGGTTGTTAAAATAGCTTTTGAAAGGAACAGAACAAGGAGCAGTGCAACCAGCACGCCGTCGGCAAGATGAATTGGTATTATGATAAAATATAATGTAAGAAATGTTTAACAATGTAATATAAGAATAAAATAACAAATAAACAAACAATGTAATAAAAAGAAAAAAAGTTGACAAAGTGGGAAAAGAGCAGCCCAAAAAGATATCCAATGCGACAAAAAAGCCAGTTAGTAGAAAACAAACGAATTGGCGGATAACTAACTTACTAAACAAGGATTCTTGCCACACAAAAAGTAGAGACGACAACGCCCTGTGATGACGGGTGTCTTTAAAAGAAAGACAATCCGTGGCGTCAGTGGGGGAGCAACTTCTTAACGTGCTTTTCGGAGCGCCGAGGTGTTCACCATCCACAGGCCAACCATAAAAAGCGTAACTTGACCTGATCAATGGGCACGACACGAACGTCTGTTTAAGGATCTCGCCCCCTAATACGTTATAACTATTCAAACAACAAATAATAAGATTACAAAGTCAAATCTCATGACACTGTATGAATATTGCTTCAAAAGCCTCGTTCACAGAGTTTCGATATCCATAAATCAATTAACTAAGTACCTTTATAAGTCTTGTTGATATCGGATGTCGAACACTCAAACAGCTTTATGAGTCAATGTTATGTAATAATAATTATCAAACGAATATACTAGTACAGTTAGCAACAAAAGTAGATTAACAATTTAGCTGTCGAAATCTGTATTACTGAGAAAATTATTGAATTAAATTTGAAACAGAAAAAACATTTAATTACAGAACAGTAAGCTGGTTTTACCTCTCTCTGTTCAAAAAGTAATAATCGTGTTAATCGTATTTTGTTGCAGACCGTAACTACATGAACTTATATGGTTACTTTAGCTTTCGTAATAGGTATATTGATATATTACGTGGAATAGATAATAATGTAAGATCGAATGTTAAGATTGGAGTAACGGTGGCCCTGACTTGCGACTTTTAAGTCGTATGATCTGTGTAAATAATTTCATCGGAACTGATCCAAAAATGGTAAAGGAAAACATCGTGAATAAATACAGTTAAAAAAACATGCTTTTAAAGAATATAAAACTAAAAAGTTAAAAATAATTCTAAAATTTAATTTATGACAATAGTACCTATATAAACAATACTAGTAAAATGAGAAAAAGCGTGAGGCGCTTTGTGCCATAATTTTTGTATATTAAGCGCCACACGCTTTTTTCTCATTTTTAGTTTCTTCTACTACCTATAATTATTTTCAACTTTTTAGTTTGATATTCTTTTTTTAAATAATATACGGATAACACGAACGTTTAAGTGGTGCTCATTTGTTTTTACCAAACTTTTCTTGATCTCCCACAGACAGAATAGCAAGTGCTAAAATTCGTAATGATGCGTTAGCCAAGTAACTAAATCTAAACTTAATGCACAAATTAATGTAAAAAATTTGTTGAAAAAATTTTGAGTTAGAGACGGACAAACAAACAAGCAAACATACAAGTGAGGCTAATAAAAAGCATGTAAAACACCAGTGTGTTCTAAAATCAATAATTTAAAAACATTGTGCCTTCTAGTCGCACTATGGATGCAGTGCAGATTATAGCCCAGTCCTTCTCACAGAGCATGTGTCGAACCATTTTGAATCATCATCAACCATTTTATCGTCCCACTGCTGGGCACAGGTCTCCTCTCATACAGAGAAGGATTGAGCGTATTCACCACGCTTGCTCAATGCGGGTTGGCGTTTTTTGACTTAAAGTCCAGGTTTCCTCAAGATGTTTTCCTTCACCTTCAGTCATTGGTGTCCAAGATATACTTAGAAAGTACGTATAACTCTAGAAAAGTTGCATTGGTACTTGCCTGTTTTAACCACTTGGCCACCACGACTTGAATCATCATCATCATCTCAGCGTATAATCCCGGTCGCATCCGCAGCTTTCGCGTTGGAGCCCGGGGTCCGCTTTCCTACTATTACGCCTCCATTTCGCACGATCTCTGGCATCCTGTGGTGTGAGATTGTTGGCACGCATGTCATCTCTTACAACGTCAAGCCAGCACTTCTTTGGCCTGCCTCGCTTGTTCCGGCCCGGCGGAGGCGCCATGGCAAGACATTTGTTACCCACGTAACATGCCGGTTTACGTAAGACGTGGCCGTACCAGCGCAGGCGACTCTCTTGCAGTTTGTCTGCTATGTCACGGACATGGAGACTGCCACGAATTCGGGAGTTCCATCACGACTTGAATATTAAAGGTTAATTGTGGTTGTTATGCTGAATATTGAAATGATACATAATCAGGTTATAAATGTTCTCGGATACAGGCTTCCTCTCTTTGCGAGGGAGTAGGCCGTAGTACTCGTATAAAGCGCGGGCGCGGGTTAGAAGATGTCGCATGTCTTCAAAGTTGTGGCTCTAGGACATGTTGTCTTCACGATCTTTTCCTTCACCGTATTGAGATCAGTAGTGATGAAATAATTCACAAAAAGTGAAAATTAATGAAAAATGGTACAGAGGTACCATTTTTTAAATGGTAAACTAGTGCGCTTCGCAATCCGGCCTGATGGCGCAGTGAGGCAATCGTTGATGGTAAAGCGCACTAGTTTACTAAGAGCCTATTCACTCTAGCCTTGAAGACACTCAAATTGTAGTCCGACGGAAACACCGCCGCTACCAAATTGTTCCAGTCCCTCGATGTACGTGGTATAAAAGAGGAGGCGAAACGCTTCGTCCGAATCGTAGTGGTGTTAACAACGTTAGAGTGGAAACTCGCCGTACGACGGGTTATGGAGGTCAGTCGGCAGTTGCTTCACGGAAAATATCGAAGTTTACCCAAAATCAGCAGTTAGCGAAACGTGAAGCGGACCCCAGACTCCAAAGCTGAAAAAGCTTCGGATGCAACTGGAATTAACGCTGACGATGACGATGACTTAAAAGTAAATTTAATGCACCCAGGTTAGTAACGTGAATAAAGTTTTTCTAAAGTAATTTTAATGCACCCAGGTGAACAAAGTTTTTTTTAAGTAATTTTAATACACCCAGGTGTTTAAAGTTAACTATAAGTGTGTTTATTTCACCTAGGTGAATTAGCTCAGGTGAATTAAGTAAACGTAGCCGATCAAGCGCTAGTTTATAATTTATATAAAAAAAGGATTACCTTTGTACCATTTTTTATTAACTTTCACTTTTTAGCTTATAAGTATTTCATAAGAAATATCTTCCGGATCTATCAGTACAATTACAAGTAAAACCTAATATTTTAGTCAAAGGAAGCTGAAAAAATCTCACAGGCGGAAAAACAGCAAGTCTCTCAATAAATATACCCTAAAATGTGGGCCAAGTACGGTCAGTACTTGTTTCATGCTTGTATGAACTACGAGAAATCCTCACAAAGGTCTAATAAGCTGCGTCCTATTTTTTGTGCCAGAGAAACTTGGCTCCGTTCAGTACAAACCCGTCTGTAAAAACGACTACAGCAAAAGACAAAGTGTACTCAAACACTGTCGGGACGTTCGCACAACTTTTGTTTGGAATTAGAGGTAAACACATTAGGTAGTATGTTTGTGTAGGCGCCGGTATTAGTCGGCCCAACTTGTTTGATCTAAGACAAAACATACCCGCACTAATCAGGGACAAGTTTGGCGATTCACATTTTTAAACTGTTGTTTTGTCGGACACGCTTGTTGCGGTATTCCGGTGTCGGAATGGAAATGGGATCACATTGTGTTTGATACCACAAGACACGACAGGTCGATCAAAGCAACATTTTAAATTCAACACATTTCTTGATGTTATTTTATTCTTTTTTCTTTTCCTGGTATCTTCAAAATTGTTATCTTAAAGTAAGTTAAAGGTTATCGTAAAGTTTGTCTGTAAAAGATTGCTCTTAGCGATAAGACCGGACATTATGTCACCATTTATAAAATTTTTACATTAATTTATGTTCTGTAATATATGTGGTATACATATCTAATATTACACAATATTCAATATAATTACAGAATATTCTGCTCTATCCTTTGTAGTTCCGCCTGATGATAAGCAGTGATGCAATCGTTGATGGTAAAGGCTGAAGGCTTTGTTTGTTTGTTTGAACGTGGTAATTTCAGGAACTGCTGGTCAGATTTGAAATAATATTTTTGCGTTGGATATTTTTTTTTTAAATTATAAACTTAGCGCTTGATCGCAATCCCGCCTGATGGTAAGCAGTGACGCAATCGTTGATGGTAAAGCGCACTAGTTTATTAAGAGCCTATTCACTCTAGTCTTGAAGACAATCAAATTGTAGTCCGACGAAAACAACGCTGCTGGCAAATTGTTCCAATCCCTCGATGTACACGGCATAAAGGAGGAGGTGAAACGATTCGTCCGGATCGTGGTGTTAACAACATAAAGGTGGAAACTCGCCGTACGACGGGTCGTCCGTTGGTGGAACGGAGATGGGAATTTGAATTAAATCATGCAATTCCCATAGCCCATTAATTCAGGAAGGCAAAACATCACGCTGCGACCAATAGGAGCGGAGTATAAAAAAAAATTTAAATGGATGCTGTATATTTTGGGGTTAAAATAAAATGTTCAAATAAATAACTCCACGCGAATGATGTCGCGGGCGGCCGCTAGTTCATTATATTAAGCAACACCGATCCGCTGAAGTTCTTTTCTAAATATTTTTTTTATTATTGCATCATATTTTTTTATACATTATAAACTAGTGCTTGACCGCCATCCCACTTGATGGTAAGCAGTGATGCAATCGTTGATGGTAAAGCGCGCCAGGTTATTAAAAGCCTATTCAGTCCAGAAACCCCGCCGCTGGCAAATTGTTCCAGTCCCGCGATGTACGCGGTGTAAAAGACAAGGCGAAATGCTTCGTCCGGATCGTAGTGGTGTCAACAACGTAAGGGTGGAAACTCGCTGTACGACGGGTCGTCCGATGATGGATCGGAGAAGGGGGAATTAAATCATGCAATTACCTTACACACTCTCCAAAATGCATCTTACAAAACACCGACAGGGTTTCGCCTGTGTTCCAGGCTTTGGAGACCGTTTTGAGCTAAATTTGGGTCGCCAATTAACCTGTTCGCATGCCTCTCCACTGGATCCAAAGTAGCCAGGTGGAATTTCGCAACACCAGCCCAAATATGGCTGCAGTACTCCACACACAAACGGACCTGTAATTTGTATAACATTAGAAGATATCCCGATGCGAAGTACGGCCGGACCTTTGCGATAACTCCAAGTTTCCTAGCAGCCACCTTGGCCTTAGATCCAATGAACCGCCGAAAGTTAAGGTTCGAGGAAATCTCAACTCCAAAATGCTGAAGGCGGTCGGTGCAATCCAAGCATACATTCCAAAAAGTAGGAGCCAAGGTGAACGGTCTTCTTTTGGCGGTGAATAGACACGCTTGTGGTTTGGTGACATTGAATGCTACGAGAGGGGCTTCGGCCCAATCATGTTTGGATATCGACACTCATGACGTATCTAAAGTTTCGCTATCTAATTTAATTTAACTCTGTATGATACACAAGATACAACACATTTCATATCACCATCATCATCATTATTTCAGCCGAAAGACGTCCACTGCTTGACATAGGCCTCCGTCAAGGTTCTCCATGACCACCGGTCCTGCGCCTCCCGCATCCAGCGGTTTCCCGCGACCTTCACTTTTCTACCTTGTCGGGGGCCTACCCACGCTACGTCTTCCGGTGCGTGGACGCCACTCGAGAACCCGTCGGCCCCATCGGGCATCGGTCCTACGGGCAATGTGTCCAGCCCACTGCCACTTTAGTGTTGCAATTCTTCGGGCTATGTCGGTTACTCTCGTTCTGCTGCAGATCTCGTCATTCCTGATTCGATCGCGCAGTGAACCCCCAAGCATAGCCCTCTCCATTGCCCTTTGAGTGGCTTTGAGCCTTCTTATAAATAAATAAATAAATAAATAAATAAATATATACGGACAAATCACACAGATTGAGCTAGCCCCAAAGTAAGCTCGAGACTTGTGTTATGGGATACTAACTCAACGATACTATATTTTATAATAGATACATATATAGATAAACATCCAAGACCCAGGCCAATCAGGAAAAGACCGTTTTCCATCATGACCTGGCCGGGGATCGAACCCGGGGCCTCCACGTCGCAGGCAGGCGTGTTGCCATTGTTAGCGACCACGTCTCAATTCCATAAGTCATCACTGGCAACACACACTGGTCGAAGACTTTTGTCTTGAGACACTGCGGTATTTCGGACGAAAAGATTCTACGTAGCTTCTCGAAAGCATTGTATTTGTGTATTTGTATTTCATATCAGCGTCATTATATCCAATACTATTTACAACTCAATCACCAACAACTCATTCGCATAAAATACGCGCGTATTGCACAGAACGAGCAACGTGACATGCAAAATGAACAACGCAGCCGGCCCGCTATCAAAACCGTAAATTATTTGACAAGAACGCATTAATCTTTATCTCGCAATACCTGACTTATGCCCCACCGACCGAGCCTTTGTAAAGGGATTTAATTAGAGGCGAATACGATAAATGTGTGGTCTGGGCGTGTTATCGCTTCACAAGAGTTAAGTAATCTCGTGCGCGTTCGCAATGCCCAAAGGATTTAGTACGCAGATTGAGATGAGTTTAACTTTAAACCTTGCTGCAGTGTTTTTTTTTTATAATTATAAACTAACGCTTGACCGCAATCCCGCCTGATGGTAAGCAGTGATGCGATCGTTGATGGTAAAGCGCGCTAGTTTATTAAGACCCTATTCACTCATAAAAACTGACCGAATAGGAAGGAAGACGGCAGTTGAGCGAGGTGATGCAATGTTAAACCCAACAACACGACCAACGATGCTGCGCCAAAGGGAGATTGATCTGAAGACTCTCCACGACCAAACTCCCAACACAACAATACTAGGCGCATCGTACCCGGCACACATCGCAACACAACTGCTCAGACCCGTCCTCCGTATGGCTTCACCAGACATCATGCTGGAACACGACAAATCGCTTGGCGGCAAGTCTTTATCTGGTGGGTGATAACTTCTGCCGGCGGCCGAAATTCTATTTTTACCTCTATACAATTCGACCCTGCTATATTATGATGCGGTCAAATATTAGTAAAATAATTCGTGCATTTTTATTTTTATGTCACACATCATTTATTAAGTGCGGTAGGCGAAATTTTATTTAGTAGTAGTATTTTATGGAAGTTCTACCAAAATTGGTTGTCGCTAGTTAGATAAATAATTCTAAACAGATATGGATAAGTAAGTGCAGAAACTGAAATCTGAGTACTGTAAAATCACGCTTAAAAGACATGAGACAAAAATATTCTGATCTGAAATTTATATGTAGTAGCTGTTCAATATTTTTCGTCTTTTATAGAAACATCTCACAGTAATAGATGATCGTAGTGATGTTCAGAGGATAAACGTGATTTTAATGCTACTTTGTCCTCAAACTTACGATCGCTTTTAGAATATATATTATTGTTTTGGTCGGGTAGGTAGGGTAGGCGGACTATCAAGATATTTCCAATGATGCCATCATATTATGATAAGTACCTTGTTTAAAAGTTATGTGGTGTTAATGAGTTTAACAGGTATGTATGTGTATACACACATACCTGTTAAACTCATTACCCTCCCTTTCGCTTCGCCATAGTGGGGTAAAAAGTTAGTCGAAAAGTGTTTTTGTGTTTTAAAATAAAGATGAATAAATATATTGTCAAAGGCATTATTTTGTGCTCTGGGGTGTAAGTATGTTTAAATACTTTCCAAGCGAATGGTTGGCTTCACTTGAAAATACAAACGAACTTTGATTATATCTGCAAAGTTGATTTACTTTACTGAAATTTTCTTTTAACATTTATTCTAACTTACATGATTCCACAAAAAAACTGTGTTTGACGTTCACCTCCAACATTACTTTCGATATTAAAGATAAATTTTCTAAAGCTATGGTAATGAACGAACAAAATTCTTTTCGCGTCAGTTGTAAAAGCAAAAGTTTGTATTGTTGTTTCGTAGCGAATTTTATAAAATTAATTTCCTAAGGAATTTCGCTGAAAACTCTTTGGGATTCTACTTGTTTCTGGAATAATATCCACGTGAGCAAACAATACTTAGGCAAACTGTCTTTATTTAACTTGTATTTAATATCAAAGACGTGTTTTCCGAAAGTGCTATACGCATCAAGCGATAAAGCCGGTTCAAGTTTAGAATTTGAAATTGCTTTCCTTACGAATTTGTTTGAATTTATTCTTACAACATGGAAATATAACGCTTGCGAACGTTTAGTTTTACCTAATGGCAAGATTTTGCATAGAATTCTTGCCAAAGGGGAGCAAGTTATTATGAATCTCAATATGTAACTTTTTGGTAGAAGATTTTGATAACATACATACGTGTGCAAGATTCAGGTTGTACAGTGTTTTGGAGAGTCACATCAGGCAGGCTTCCGTTTCATATGATCTTACAATTTTGCGTTTACCATAGGTGCGCTAGACTTTGTGGCCAAAAAATGACGAAGGAAAACGACTTGTGGAAGCCGGTATGGCCTAAAACCTCTCGGAGGGAGGAGGCTAATCCTAGCAGTGAGATCATTATAGTCTGATTAAGATTTTCATTGATTAGTATTTTAGGGCAGATATATTCTATGAATCCCTAGGGTCTACAATTTCAGTATTATAGTAAGAATGCACGAATGCCTCTTCTAATACATACAATATCTTTGACAGATCACAAGGGAAACTAAGCTATTACCTACGTTATACTAGTCTCGTTAAGTGAGACGTAGATAATATTTCTCACGATCTCTTCAGTGTATCTAATTCCAGTACGTTCCAATTAATAGCATAATTTCCTACACAGCTTGAAAGACACACAAATATCTATAACCGCGTCTCTATTGGGAAGCATCCCACGCGCAAATATCCAAATCCGTGGTGAAATTAAACGTTTACACCATCGTAAATTATTCACAGAGTTTATCGCTAGTGAATATTTATTACAGACGTAATTAGGTTCGTGCCTTCAGGTTTGCGCAACGGGAGACTATCTAAATAAATTAAACATTCCTTCTGAGCATAGAGTGTATGTATGAGGGAACGTCGTTCGGGATTGTCGACTAATGTCAAAGAGAAATGGGAAAACTTTTAGAGCTTAGGAACGTTTGGAATGTTTGTTGTACTAGTAGTTATAGAGGTAGTGTTTAGTGATGGCTCTGATTTTGTGTGTAGTATGCTGTTTTCAAGTGTCACTCAATTGAATGTTCTGTTAACTCAGAAGTTACAATGTGTCTTAGGGAATTAATAATTCTTTGTTGTGTAAAATCATTGTTCACACTGCTGGAACACTTAGGGATAGGTACTCAGGCGTCATGAATATGAGAGGGAGGGGTAGTGATCCACGCCACGCTAGCCTAGTGTCGTTTGATAGATCTTACGTCTTAGGATTTTCGATTTTAGGATATACCAATGTCTGTAATATGTTTTTTATCGTAAGTCATATCGATTACCACTGCTTTTTTCTGTTGCGTTAAGCCTTTATTTCCAGATGGTAAATCATCACATGATCTCTCCCGCTCTTGGCGGAGCAAAAGGGCGTGGTAGACTTTTACTGACTAAAACCGACCCGTGGTCCTTCACTGACCTGTGCGCCAGGGCCACGGTACATCTTTCGAACAACCCGCGGCTATGGCAGATGTGTTAAGAACATTTAATGTCCAATATAAAATAGGCAACTTTCAATAATTATCTACAATTATGGGGCAGATTAGTCACTACAATATTACCTAAATCGGTGTAGTAAGTGAATTACCCATACTTATTTTAATCGGTGTCTAACTAGCAGTAGCTGTCGCTACTGGAACTAATAAGCCATATTAAATTCACTTAGAAAAGCGACGTGTTTGACGGAGCATTAGTGTTGCTATTAAATGATATTATAACCCTAAATTATATTATAATAATATATGTACGAAGGAAATTAAGCCGATATTCAAAGGAGTTTCGTATCTACCTACAATGTTGCTTCTTAAGCAACTCACTCTTGTTCAACTACATAAAGTGTCTATCTGACATCGACGCACAAACGAGTACCATGGATCCAGTACATGATTCTGAACCCCCCAGTGGTGGAATTTTTCGTCGGCTGTTTCATGATTTATAAAAATATGAATGTAGTTTTTTTCACTTTATACCGTTCATAATTGCTATACTTTTATAACCGAATAAGATTTTAAAGTAAAAATTAATTAATTCGCCAATTACACAATAAAGTGCAATGAAAAGAAAACTCGAAAAACTATCAGCTGATTTAATAGAGTTCACATCAGGGATCAACGTTATACCTACAAAATCGCACTGCGACACGCTTGCAACGTTCAAAGGCCGAGCCGACACTTTTTTTTAAACACTGTGAATTCTGTAACCGTTCATTAACGACATAAATGACTATCATAATTTTATTAGTGGCATGCGATGTAGCCTTTTCGTGAAGATTGCGTTACGATGTCAGATACACCCTGTGTAATGAGAATGGTTTGGGTTTAAGCGCCAAGATTAGCTTGATACATAACGCTTGTATGTTTTCAAGGCAAACTACGTCTTTATGTTTACATAATTTTGATATCAATATAAGCAAAACCTAAACCGTACAATTACATAGATGGGATGTTTCCTGGGTTTAAAAAGAAATGATTCTATTTAGTCCGTTATTCAGATTATAGAAAAATATTGGATACGTATATTTTGTTTAATCAAATCAATAAAAATTGACAAATATAAAAGGCATCAAAGATCAGGAGCGGTGGCTGATGACGTCAAAGTGTAGCGTGCAGTGACGTCACACGGTTTTTCAACGAACTGTGTCATCTTAATTTTTTGTTTATATGAAAAAATAAAAAATACGTGTCTAGTATTTTTTGGAAATCTGACTGACGGACTAATCAGCTTTTTTTAGTCAAATACCCTATTGCAAAAAATATATATACAAAAACTTTGCTAAAAAAAATAGCTATCTACAGTTTTAAGCTCTAAAATATATCATCTTGCAATACGTAGGGATTAAGGATATTACAACTTTCTTTTTCTTTTGGATGGGAAATCATCAAATTACCTCTCCTGCTCCGGGTGGAGCGAAACGCCGTGTCAGACTCTTACTGACTAAAACCTATCCATGTTTCTTCACATGCCTGTGCGCCAGGCAATAATAAATACCAATTTCGAACGTTAATAAGCAGTTGAAATCTACAAATAAATCATTATTTGTATATTTCAACTGCTTAGTAACTTTCGAAATTGGTATATATTAGAATGTTTTACCATATACCAGATACTGTACGTACCTTTTTTCTTCTTCTTCTTCTTCTCCAGCCTATGGATGTCCACTACTGGACAAAGGCCTCCCCCAAGGCTTTCCACGCTGACCGGTCTTGTGCTGCCCGCATCCATCGGCTTCCCGCGACCTTCACCAGGTCATCGGTCCACTTTGTTAGGGGCCTCCCTACGCTGCGTCTTCCAGTACGTGGCCGCCACTCCAGAACCTTACTGCCCCATGGGCTATCGGTTCTACGAGCAATGTGCCCTGCCCACTGCCACTTAAGTTTAGCGACTCGCAGAGCTATGTCGGTGACTTTGGTTCTTCAGCAGATCTCCTCATTTCTGACTCGATCACGCAGAGAAACTCCGAGCATAGCTCTTTCCATTGCCCTTTGTGTGACTCTGAGCCTTCGTATGAGGATTGTGAGCGACCACATTTTTTTAAATTATTATATACTAGTGCTTGACTGCAATCCCGCCTGATGGTAAGCAGTGAAGGATTAGTTGATGGTAAAACACACTAGTTTATTAAGCCTATTCACTCAAAAAAAAACTGAGTGAATAGGAAAGAAGACGGCAGTTGAGCGAGCAACAACACGACCAACGATGCTGCGTCAGAGGGAGATTGATATGAAGACCATCCACGCCCAAGCTCCCGACACAACAGCATTTGGCGCATCGTACTCGGTACACATCGCAACGTCAGAGGGAGATTGATATGAAGACCATCCACGCCCAAGCTCCCGACACAACAACATTTGGCGCATCGTACTCGGTACACATCGCAACACAACTGCTCGGACCCGTCCTCCGTACGGCTTCACCAGACATCATGCCGGAACACGATGAATCGCTTGGGGGACAAGACTTTGTATGATGGTTACGTATGTCATCTGCCCTGTCCTTATCCCAATTTATTTGGGATCGGCGTACCATGTGGTTTTCTTCCATACCACGGGTGTAAAGTACTCATCAGTGTGAATGAATTAAGTCCAAACACAAAGTAGCTACTGTAAACCGTGAGGAGTTCCCGGAACTGGCATTTGTCCTCATCATCAGAGCCCTTATGACAGTTACAACCCATCTAGGTGTAAAGTTCTTATCCACAAAATTAACTGAAACATCCATAGCCGACCTTATGGCGGATAAACACTCCAGGCCGTACCTGGAGAGGTTTTGCCTCAAGGTCGCAAAACAGTCTATTGACAGGAATCAGACAAGGGCAGCACAGCCGAGCACTGTGCCGTCGGCAAGAATTTAGAAGTAATAATGTAAACGATAGGAAATGTGAAATTGTGTAACAGTAGTATTTAGAAGATTTAGATATAGAAATGTAGGAATAATGATGTAAAATAAGAAAAGAAAAGAAACAAATATATATTGACTTGGGAAAAGAGCAACCCAGAAGAAAAGACAAGGCAGAAGCCGCAAAAAAAAAATATATAGCGGAAAAAGACAAAAGAAAGATATAAATACTGGCAAAAAAGAATTCTTGCCAAGCAAGAAGAGAAAGACGGCAAAACAAAAAAAAAAAAAAAAAAGTTCCTATCAATACAAATTAATCAAGCACAAACGCAAAGTAGCTGCTGTGAATGGTTGAGGAGTTCGACTTCGACTGTCTTCCGGCTCTATCATCAGATCTACTCCAGACCTTTATTTAATTGTAGTCATTTAAAATACTTAACGAAAATCCTTAGAAATGCACTTGTCGGCTCTACGATTTTTGAAAGTTCCTCTTGATTTCTCTGGTCTTCCATAATCAGATCATGACTTGGTGACAATGGGACAACCTGTGAGGCATGCCCTATCAAACAAAAAAAAATGAAATCGGTCTAAGCGTCTTCGAGTAATCGGGGAACATACATAAAAAATAAAATACATATTTCGACGAATTGAGAACCTCCTCCTTTTTTTTGAAGTTGGTTAAAAATGGGAACAAGTGGCAGTATATAACAGGAAAATAAATGAATATCCTAAAAATAGTTCAAAGAATTTTCCGCTTATCTGGTAAAGGAATTGAAACATAATATTCCGATTAGCAGGATCGCGGTACTACGGTTAAATTGAAAGCAACGGACTTGCCCCGGGCAATATTCCTCATTAACTCTTTCGATCTCAATCTAAAAAATCTGTCTCGATTCCGCCCTATAAAAACCCTTTTTTATCCCTACTTATCTACTTTTCGAGTAAAATGTTTCAAAGAGAATTTTAAATAGAAAACAGTTAAAGTTTTAGCTTGTAATTTTAGATGTAAAAACCGTTTTATCTTGAATTCGTTATCTTGTACCGATTACATTATCAGTTCTAAGTTTAGAAATCTTTTGGCAAATATGTCTTTTAAAAACAGTATAAATACCTTTGACTGTTTTATATTTTGTATATCTGATAAGCAAGCGAGCTAAAGTGGTATTAGACTTGTGATATTTATCTATAGACCGTGGGACGTCGCGCGTCGCCTAACTAGATGAACCATCAACCTTAAAAAGTTGTCTGGGACAGGCTGGAGGCAGAAGGGTGAAGACAGGGTGTTGTGATCCATCCTGGCAGAGCCCTGTATCTAGCAGTACTATGCATAGCAACTGCTATGGGCTGAGTTGAATGATTGATACCCAGAAACCCTTTCTCAATAGGTTGCTCAAAAGGAATATTTTTCTATTTCAATTATTGTTCTCCATGCTTTGTCGTTAGATATTTACGACAACACTATTGCCGATAGCGAAGTTATATATCAACGTGATGATGGTTTTATCGCATAACTTCAGTAATAATTGTTGTTAGACTTCCAGAGGTGGTTCAAGATCTGAGCCTGAATAAATTCAAATGCTTCATTAAACGTAAGTTGTGTCAGAAAGCATTTTATAGTGTTAAAGATTATATTGACGACAAAAAGGCTTGGGCTTGAGCTGCGTCCGATTTCTATGCTTACACTGATTGTTCTTTGATTTTTCCTCTCGTAGTTTAAATTTGCAATTGTTTGTTTTTTCTTAACTCAAAGCCAGTACACACTATGTAGCCAGGCATATTGTACGTTACGGAATTGCATCGCTGACAGGGGTATTCGGCACTGGTGCAGCTGCACAGGAGCTAAACTTAGCATTCGGGAACACCGTTGGAGCTGCTGAACCTTGGACAAAACTGTCTTTGCATTGTGTAGATTCAATTTCTTAGTATTGTATAATTGCATGGAACACGTGTAAGCACGATCTATTTGCTGTAAAGCATCTATTTGTTGGGTTAGTCGTTTATTGACTTGATAGTGCTATGGCTGTTGAGAGTATGTCATGCTCACTCAAATGTCTCGCTGGTGGTGGCGTGTGTGTTGGGTCATTAGGTTCCCTTCAATATGGTTGAGCTGAATGATGCTGATCCATACGTCATGTTCGTGAACGGACGCCGTCAGAGGGGACTGGTCATCTCTTAGCTGCTACGGCGTATTTTAATTTCTAAATTGTTGTTTTTTTTTTCCATAATGGACGCTCTCAGCGTACAATATGTTTCTGCATCGTTCTCACACGATTGATTTCAAAATGAATGATGTAATCAAATATTTGTATCAATAGCTTGATATTTTAAAAGAGTGTCCATGGAGTTTCTTGCCCGTTCTTCTCCATAGGTACCTACTTTTTGGAATGGGCGACTAGCTTCACCTTACTGACTGACCGAACTTCTGACAATTCAAAAGTGCCTGTAACTGGTTTATTTGAAATAAATGCTTTGATTTGATTTGATTTGATTTGATTTGATTTGTTAACAACAGGGAGATTGATGTAATCCAATGATAACTAGTAACTAATACTACTAATCTGTATAGTCCTCAAATGAGCTGGTGAAGGTCAGAAATCTGGATTTTATAAGAAACTGAGGTTTTCCATAATCATTGCCATTGTCTCTCTGAAAATTGCCAAATAGTCATGGAATCTATTTACGAATTGTCGGCGGTAGGTTTGAACGCAGAAAGGCGCTTTCCTATGTGTAAATTATTTCATCACCACTGCTCCCAAATTGCTGAAGGAAAACATCGTAAGAAAACTGGCATGTCCTATAACCATAATTTGGAAGACATCTGTCAACCCGCATTGGGCCCGTATGATGGATTACAGACCACTCCCTCTCAGAGCGAGGAGGCCTGACCGCTAGGACCTGTATAGTGTATACCATTGCTGGGACCTGTGCTGGCCAGCACTGGAAATATTACAGGATGATTATTTGCTATTAGTTAGCGACCTCATCTAGTTTTTGTTGCCCGAAAACGCCACGAGCCGTAAGAAAGAGTGTAATTTTTTTTAATTAGTTTCTTCTAAAATGTTGTAAATGTTACTTAAGCAATCCCCTGAATAAAATATAAATATTTCACGTCCCCCTATGTCACCTCATTTTGATATATTTCTTGCCAGAAATCTGACCCTGAACTTTCTGATAGATTATGATGATTTGTGTCAGTATGGCTACGTACTCGTTAATAGCTAGTATCATGATTTCTTACTTATAAAGCATAATGGCTTAACATATTGAATAACATAACCTTAACAGAACATAACCTTTGCTAACATTAACAGATTTTAATAAAGATAACAAGTTGTTGAGCTGATGTTTACTGTAAGTATTTAAGAGCTCCGTATTTAATATGGATCGAGCTAAATGTAAGCTCTGTTAGTGAAAATGAATATTTAAATATACAATACTAAGTAAACTCTGTTTGTGACTTTGTCCGCGTAAATTTCGGCCCCCGACTGGATGGTGGAAAAACGTTGAAGGCTAAGATGTTGAACAGCTGAGCAAGGAGTTCCGTGCTCGAAGTTCAATTGAAAACTTTAAACGCGAAGTATTGACATGAAATTTCTCATTTACGAACGTTAAGTGTATTCAAACCTTACCACAAAACAGTTTCCATCACCTGTTTGGAGTAAATATGTTTTAAAAACAACATTATTATTTGAAGATTGACACTAAATAAGCACTGAACAAGTGTTTAAGTTGTTGTGGTAAGACCCAGAGAGTATTACTAGACACCCTACTGAATTTGATGTGATATTTATTATAATATATATTGTTATTGATCACCATTGTTATCAATCGATGAAAGAAAATATTGTCAATGGAACGCATGTTCAAAATCGGCTCGGTGGTAGGCCATAACATCGGCCGCCGGCAGAAGTTACCACCCACCAGACAAAGCCTTGCCGCCAAGCGATTTGTCGTGTTCCGGCATGATGTCTGGTGAAGCCGTACGGAGGACAGGTCTGAGCAGTTGTGTTGCGATCTGTGCCGGGTACGATGCGCCTAATGTTGTTGTGTTGGGAGTTTGGTCGTGGAGGGTCTTCAGATCAATCTCCCTTTGGCGCAGCATCGTTGGTCGTGTCGTTGGGTTTAACATTGCATCACCTCGCTCAAGTGCCGTCTTCCTTCATATTCGCTCAGTTTTTCTGAGTGAATAGGCTCTTAATAAACTAGCGCGCTTTATCATCAACGATCGCATCACTGCTTACCATCAGGCGGGATTGCGGCCAAGCGCTAGTTTATAATTATTAAAAAAAAAAAACTGAGACATGTTGTCTGATGATAGCAGACATACTGACATTTTAAAGTAGGTAAACAATTTGCTTAACAGATAACCTTCCTGGCTTTATATATAGTAATAATGCGATATATTCGCCAAAATGGATACAAATAAGACTATTTTACTTATAAAACAAATATTTAGAAGGAAAAAGTATTACCATCCATCATGGCTACAGTTCTCAACGCTAACATGTCAGTAAGTCGTCGAAACTTAGCGTTAAAGTTGAGGACTGTGTCTGTGAGCTGATTATGGATGAGTAATGAGTCCTGGTAGCGTGGAAGAAAATCATAATAATGTCTTACAGTTATATAATGCTTATTCTAACCTGCAGGAAAGAAGGCAAATAAGTGTGAGTATATTACTTTACAATTATTTAGAAGTAGTAATGCCTTGCGAAGTCGTGCTATTCTAGTGGTTAAAACACCAGCCTCTCAAGTATGAGTGCGCGGGTTCGATTCCAGGTCAGGCAAGTACCAATGTAACTTTTCTAAACTTATATGTACTTCCTAAGTATATCTTGGACACCATTGACTGAAGGTGAAGGAAAACATCTTGAGGAAACCTGGACTTTATAAGTCTGAAATCGCCAACCCGCATTGAGCAAGCGTGGTGATTACGCTCAATCCTTCACTGTATGAGAGGAGACCTGTGCCCAGCAGTGGGACGATAAAAAAAAGGTTGATTATGATGATGATGATGAATGCCTTGCCAAAATTAAAATAAAAAGCAATACAAAGTAATAAAAATACCCTTGAAGAACTTAACATTGGACGAACAAAACAATAAACAAAATAGTTCCGAAGTTAATAATTAGCACCGTAATCTTGAAGCCAACTGTCACTGATATTATCGCGTTTTATAGCCTCCGCCGGCCATATGGTGACACTCTTTTAAAACACATTATGTCGCCCGATATTTGTCTATTGTTTTTGAGTTTCTTGTTTCACGTTCGTCGGTAAAAAATTTAATGGAATTCTTTTAATGTGATTTGCAGTATGTTGAAAACTGTCGTACAGTCTGAGTCTGTTAGTGTTTTTTAATTGTTTTTTTTTTTCTTACTTATATCCTCTTTCAATTTGCTTTTGCCAATATTTAACTGAACATCTTACGGCCAATTCTCGTCGCAGTCTCATTTCTGCGCTAAACAACTGTCAAAAAGTTGTCAAAATATTTTTTTTATAAATCATAAACTAGTGCTTGACCGCAATCCTGCCTGATGGTAAGCAGTGATGCAATCGTTGATGGTAAAGCGCGCTAGTTTATCAATAGTCTATTCACTCTAGCCTTGATGACACTTAAAATGTAGTCCGACGGAAACACCGCCGTTGGTGAAATATAGAGAAATTAGACGTATTTTTTGACCAATTAAGATTGAGATCAGACTGTGAACGTTCTTAAAATTAGTTGAATCAGCCCTCTGACAACTCCACATCCAGCTAGCAGAAACAAAAGAGCATCAGAACGAAAATAAATGTCGGTGTCCCCAAAATTATAAGAATAAGAATCATCTGTCGTTGACAGCTAATAATATTAATTGCGGCCTGTTATGTCATAGCGGGGAACCTTTGTTCCTTAACAATCGGTACGACCCGGCTGACCTTTCAGTTTTTATACGAGTACCAAGTTAAGGCATCTGTTTTTGTGGTCACGCGCCACAGACCGGCGGAATGACTGATGTCATGTGTCAGCTACTTTCGTCCGACGTAGATTAAATAAATAGGAAAGAATGTCGGGCATATTGCGACATATTTATGGTTTAGTTTAGGGGAACTTGTAACATAGTTTGTAAACTGATTGGTTGTGCAGACCAAGACAATTTTTCAGCTCATGTCAAATGATTGAAATTATAACATATTAGATGTTATAATATCGATCCTTCTGATTGGACAGACTCTTGCCCCTATCTTGCACTTGTAATTTGCCAGTTGTATAAAAGTGACAGGATTATTGCTTAACCTAAGAACGAGCTAAGTATCTGTACCTAACTTATATGAATCTCAGCTTAAGTCGCTTAAGCTTAGTCGGCCTCCGTGGCGCAGCGGTCAACACGCTTGCCTGCGACGTGGAGACCCCGAGTTCAATCCCCGGCCATGGTCATGGTCATGAGGGAAAACAATCTTTTCCTGATTGGCCTGGGTCTTGGTTATTTATCTACATATGTATCTATTATAAATATAGTATCGTCGAGTTAGTATCCCATAACACAAGTCTCGAACTTTGGTGCTAGCTCAATATGTGTGATTTGTCCGTATATAAAAAAAAAAAACGAGTGTGCTTATGACCACACGACTGAAGTGAAACTTCTTTTGCACCATCTGTATGTATATATATATATATGTGTGTACAATATATACATGTATACACATATACATATATTAATTTTCTACAAATATTTAAATTTATTTCATGCTTTCATTTATAAATTAATATTTTTGCATAGACCTCCAATTAAAAAAAAAAAAAAGTGGATTCCCTCGGGGCCAAAAGGTTGGGCTCTTCCTCCTGAATCAGGGGACCCCAAACTCGGGTAGTCCACGACCTCTGGTTCCCGAGATAATCCACGGGGGGGTGAGGTAACTAAAGGGGGTCGGGGAGGGGGATAGGTTTCGTGGGGTTGCGGGGGGGAGGGGGAGGGGGAGAGGAGGGGAGTGGATTCCCTCAGGGCCAAAAGGTCGGGCTCCTCCTGATTCAGGGGACCCCAAACTCGGGTAGTCCACGACCTCTGGTTCCCGAGATAATCCACGGGGGGGTGAGGTAACTAAAGGGGGGGGTAGATTTCGTGGGGTTGCGGGGGAGTGGATTCCCTCGGGGCCAAAAGGTCGGGCTCCTCCTCCTGATTCAGGGGACCCCAAACTCGGGTAGTCCACGACCTCTGGTTCCCGAGATAATCCACGGGGGGGTGAGGTAATCAATGAGGGGGGTCGGGGGGTGTTCGCAGCGTCATGTTCTCGAAGAAATTCATAGTTCTTAATCAATCAAGGTACTTAGCTTAATAATTGAGCTTATGAGGCTCGAAAGCAATTTGTACTTTGTGTCCAATTATCGTATTGTGACGATATCTTAAAGCTTCTATACTTTCAATTATATCAGAAATGTTCAGCAAAAATATATAAAACAATATAAAGGCCAGAACAGAACGAAATTTATAAATTTATTTGTGCACTTAGGTAATCAATTGTTAACAAATCTTAAAAAGATCCAAAAAATATATATTGCCTTCGGCGAGATGCGAACTCACAACTTCATACTCGACTCAATTGTTAACAAATCTTAAAAAGATCCAAAAAATATATATTGCCTTCGGCGAGATGCGAACTCACAACTTCATACTCGACTCAATTGTTAACAAATCTTAAAAAGATCCAAAAAATATATATTGCCTTCGGCGAGATGCGAACTCACAACTTCATACTCGACAGGTCATGCAATATTTACATGAGCCAACTCCTTGTTTGTATTACAGACGAAATAGGACTATACTCTGCTTCCGTTCGCCTTCATCATTTTTTTTCCTATCATTTTTCGTAACGCTTTCGCTAGTTTACTCCCCAAGTCAAGCGTGCCTAAAGAAGTTTCACTTCAAAAAATATACATAGCAAGATCTACGTAACCTTTGCTATCATTAACAGAATTTAATAATAATATAAATATTTGTTCATGTAAAAAAATATATTCTATAACAATGCTTGTTTCAACGTCCTCCACTCTGTCATAAACGTGTCACTTGGTCTTTGTATACTAAACAGGCCGACAAAGGCGACGTCAGAGGCATGCGAAACTCTTCACACGTAGCGACAAACACATGTGGTCGGGTAAAAAGTGGAACGAATCATATTCCTATTTCCTACTGTGACGACAGATAGGCGTTTGATCGGTGCCGTCTAAGGCTCGACCGAGATGGGTTTCTCGGCCGAGATCGAGACCAATAATAAAATCAGTGGTAGGCCGCCGGCAGAAGTTACCACCTACCAAACAAAGTCTTACCGCCAAGCGATTCATCGTGTTCCGGCTTGATGTCTGTGAAGCCGTACGGAGGACGGGTCTGAGGAGTTATGTTGCGATGTCTAACGAGTACGATGCGCCAAATGTTGTTGTTTCGGGAGTTTGGTCGTGGAGGGTCTCCTGATCAATCTCCCTCTGGCGCAGCATCGTTGGTCGCGTTGTTGGGTTTAACATTGCATCAACTTGCTCAACTGCCGTCTTCCGTCCTATTTAATCAGATTTATTTTTTTGAGTGAATAGGCTCTTTATTACTATAATCAACTATTACCTCACTGATTACCACCTGGCAGGATTGTGGTCAAGCACTAGTTTACAAATATGTAAAAAAAAAATCTCGGCTGCCACCAAGACCCGAGACCAAGAATAGAAAATATGACAAATAACAAAAATTATATAGTTAACGTTTTAATACACTAACTGTTTAACAAAATTAATTGTTTTGTGAATCGAAGTTAAATAACATTATATCACTACATATAAAACGGTATTTTCCCCCTTCAAAGAGTGTCGCCTCTTGTCATACAATAGGAATCTTTCCTGGGTAAAAAAAAATTGATTCTATTTAGTCCGTCATTCAGATTATAGAAAAATATTGGATACGTATATTTTGTTTTATCAAATCAATAAAAATTGACAAATATAAAAGGGATCAAAGATCGGGAGTGGTATCTGGTAACGTCACTGCTCGCTAAAAAGTGTAGCGTGCAGTGACGTCACACGAGTTTTCAACGCACTGTGTCGTCTTAATTTTTTGTTTATATGAAAACAGAAAAAAATACGTGTCTAGTATTTTTTGGAGATCTGACTGACGGACTAATTAGTTTTTTTTAGTCAACTACCCTATTGTCCAGATTTGCTAAACAGTTGTTCACTTGCTAAGCTAGTAGGCGGCGTGGATAAAAACTTATTTGCTGTCAGTTGAAGCACCTTTTAAGGTTTAGAAAACCAATACTCAAAAATATTAGCATTTATTTGCAGTTTCGGCTCTAAGAAAACTTTTACAATCTCGGCTTTCCACCCTTACGTTGTTACCGCCACTACGATCCGGACGAATCGTTTCGCCTCCTCCTTTATACCGCGTACATCGAGGGACTGGAGCAATTTGCCAGCGGCGGTGTTTCCGTCGGACTACAATTTGAGTGTCTTCAAGGGTAGAGTGAATAGGCTCTTAATAAACTAGTGCGCTTTACCATCAACGACTGCGTCACTGCTTACTATCAGGCGGGGTCGCGGTCAAGCACTAATTAGTAATTAAGCGCGAATAACCGAGACAAATTTCTCGATTGTATTTGCAGCCGAGAATGCCGAGACTGAGATCGGGCGAGTCCTTGTGTGATCTAATGTCTGAGCTTTGTGACTTTACTTTCAGTATGAGCTAACTTCCAGAATAAACCCTTGTCTCCCTTATTCACGTGGGCAGTTGTGTGGGTCATTGAAAGCTATAAAAAATTGTTTATCCTCAATAATATTATATTATAAGAAAAATTGTTTACTCAAATCATAAGTAGCTACGTGCGCTTTGACCTCCGCTAATCCTCTAATAAGCAGATTTTTAAGGTTTAATTATGGTGAAACATATATAGTCTATGTTTTGAATGTTCAATTAGCATTTAATACATAGCCTAAATATATGAAAAACTATATAAAGCCATAAAGGATATAAAGTTTATTGGTAAGAAAAATTGTTGTAGACAAAAACGAAACAAAAATACCCTTAAAAATCATCTCCAATGTTTTATCCTTTGTTCTGTAACGAAGTCTTGTCAATCAATCAGTCAATTGTGAGAATGACATTATTGCATTTTCTTGTTCTCGCACAACCGGCACAACTAAAAGTGGTCTATCTCAATAAAGGTCATTTCTCTTTTGAGTACTACTATCGCCAAAATCTATTGACCTATTTTAACGTAACAACTTTTATTGCTTGCAGCGCATAGTCGACTTAAAATAGTCCTATTTTTTATTCACAAATTCAACAGTTATTATCATATGTACGTTTTGTTTTCAAAGATGGTGGTAGGCCACATCGGCTGCCGGCAGAAGTTACCACCCACCAGACAAAGTCTGGCCGCCAAGTGATTCGTCGTGTTCCGCATGATGTCTGGTGAGGCCAAGGTGAAAAGAGGTGAGTCTGTGTGCCGGGTACGATGCGCCAAGTGTTGTTGTGTCGGGAGCTTGGTCGTGGAGGGTCTCCACATCAATCTCCCTCTGGCGCAGCATCGTTGGTCGTGTTGTTGGGGCTAACATTGCACCACCTCGCTCAACTGCCGTCTTCCTTCCTAGTTTTTTAAGGGAATGGATTTAATAAACTAGCGCGCTTTACCATCACCGATTGCATCACTGCTTACCATCAGGCGGGATTGCAGTCAAGCGCTAGTTTATGATTATTAAAAAAAAAATTGGTTTTGATGACTTATTAGTACTTACTTAGCATAATACTTGAACAGGTGGGTCTCGTGGGCAATTCAAGGTCTGCAACAAATGTAAGTAACCTTCAGATAAAACAAAATGATAACCAGACACTTGTTTTAACAAGAAAATTATACACAAAAGCTCCCTCCGACATATTTCATAAAATTAGTAATTTCCTCCGCTTCGTAACCCCAAGCAAGCCTAATACAAAATTAACAACAATAACATAATTTACTTTAAAATTCAATTAATTCTTAATTAACTATTCATATTAAACAAAGTGGAAACTCCTTAGAGCATGCTGAATACTTTCCTCTAACATTGTTAAAGGATTAAGGGGGTAAGAGGCAACTTGCGAAGACTTTGCAACGCGGCTAACTTAAAATATACATGAAAATGTGAAGCGTCTTGAACAATAAGGGTTCTTCGAGAGTTGGCGGCAATATACCGGCTACGAAAGTATGTCGGCTTGTTCCCCAGAACGGGGAACTAATTAATCCAATGAGCGGCGTCTTTGCACTAACGAGGTTCGTCGTTTGGGCTCCTTCCATTCTGTGCCACTGAGAAATTGTGTTTCGGAAATCGATCCCGACAAGCTTTACGCTTCTATAAAATCATTATCTTAGTGATGAACAAAATCTCTGAGATGAAGGAGTTATGTTTCTACCTACCTAATTTATTTCGTGGGATCAGAGTAATTTTGTAACCTTAATTATTAATGATGGTGTAGGATTTGATTGGGATTATTTCGGTATATTATTTTGATAGTAAGTGAGTAAGAAGCGGTTTCCTTAAGGGTCGGATTACCTAAATTAAAGACAAATATCATTAAAATTGAAATGTAAGTACCTAAGTAAAACCTTATTACCTAAATGAAAGCTCCAGGTATATGGCGTGACGGCCCAGATATTTATGCATTGTAAAAAAGTAAATTTTTTGAACTTATAATTATAAGGAATGAATTGAGGAAAGAGGATTTGTGCCTTTTAACTGATAAGACAAGATAATTATGCCATAGATACGGACTACCGGGATTAACCTATATTGTGGGCCAAATGTCATCCAAATCCAATCCCAGACATTTTTGCGCCAATCCGATACGTACACCCAGAGAAATAGACAAGCGCAGAAAAATTCTTTGTTGCTATGTTTTTACGAGTATGTGTATTTGAAGAATGGTTTAAATTTAAATGTTTTATTTACGTGTATGTTCTATCATTCCTAAAATAGACAAGAAACCATAAGTTGTCCATCCTTATTCACTATAGTTCAAGGGCGGAAATAAAAAACCAATTAATAAAACATAGAGGGAAAACAGTCTATAAATAAACCATGATTGAGTTTTGATGAATGACCCACAGCAATGTGATTTATTTATTTGGCAACTCCCTTACAAATATACGGCGATAACGGCTACAATTGATATAGACGAGCTTTGCCGTCACTTAAAGTAACTTGATTGATTGCAGCACAAGGGGCTCTATCTTTCTTTCAACATTTATTTTTAACAGAAATTTTCATGTGTTTTTGTGAAAAAGTCCAGGACAAATAAAGTTTTGTTTAAATATTCCAAATCCAAATTCCAAATATTTCATAAACAACAAATTCTGCTGCGGTACCTAATATTTTTTTCACACATTTATTTACAGAATCAGATCCAAGTAAGGTGAAAATTTTAGCACGCATTCAGAACAGAAACATTGATCGCGAGTGGTCCAATTCGTTCAAATTAGTCTCATTTGGACGCCACTTCAGGTTCGAGCAAAATCGCAGCAAGTGAAAAGCACGGTCCGAACCGTTTTCGTGATATCGTCGGATAATGGCCGTCGTTAGTCGGACCGCGATCGTCGTTTTAGGGCGTTACTTTTTCAAGTCATTGAGTCAATCGTTTATCACAGGCCTGTTGTGTTAACTTTTGCATCGCGTTGGGTTTAGGGTGGTATAGAGCGGGATTTTTAAAAATAGAAGAGGTTTCTTGTAGGTTTTTGTACATGTAATCAATGTGAAGAAACAGATAGGTACTTGGCCTCTTTTGGAAGACACGAAATATAGACAACCTATATTTTGTTTTTAAAACAGAAATAAGACAGCATCATTTATTTGCATTTTTTACAGGGTTATTAAATAATCATTGCAAGATATCATACAATGCTTCATTACATTATTCTTGTCTTACTTGAACACTACCTACGTGAACAAAATATACCGGAAGGCTGAAAATTTGTTTATTACAGCTAGACTACTCCATGCCTTCACTGTTCTTGTTTAGGGTAAGTCATGGTGGACGTCAGCCTCATTAGTTGAGGTAACTGGCCCAAATTTTACCAAAGTCATTTCCCGGCTGTTTCCCTGAAAGATTTCTACAGAATTCGCAGTAATAACGTATTGATAGATTAACTTTACGATGTCAATCGGTAGAGAAAATTGCGAAAAACATGGCCCTGTTTTGTTGAACTATGTGTACGGAACCGTATTCCCAATTAGTGGACTTATAGGCTAGTAGATTAATGGACTGATAGCGACCACGTCATGCGACAAAAGATTTTTTTTTTAATAATTATAAATTATCGCTTGACCGCAATACCGCCTGATGGTAAGCAGTGATGCGATCGTTGATGGTAAAGCGCGCTAGTTTATTAAGAACCTATTCACTCAGAAAAACTGAGCGAATAGGAGCAAGACGGCAGTTGAGCGAGGTGATTCAGGTGATGCAATGTTAAACCCAACAACACGACCAACGATGCTGCGCCAAAGGGAGATTGATCTGAAGACCCTCCACGACCAAACTCCCAACACAATAACATTTGGCACATCGTACCCGGCACACATCGCAACACAATTGCTCAGACCCGTCCTCCGTACGGCTTCACCAAACATCATGCCGGAACACGACGAATCGCTTGGCGGCAAGACTTTGTCTGGTGGGTGGTAACTTCTGCCGGCGGCCGATGTTATGGCCTACCACCGAGGAATCAATAGTTTAAAATTGCATTTCGGCGCCGAACAGGAAAACCTCAGTACTCTCACCATCATCATTGTCATCATTTCAACCGAAAGACATCCACTGCTGGACATAGGCCTCCTCCAAAGATCTCCACGCCGATCGATCCTCCGCCTTCCGCATCTAGTGGTTTCCCGCAACCTTCACTAGGTCGTCGGTCCACCTTGTCAGGGGTCTACCCACTTTGCATCTTCCGATGCGTGGTCGCCACTTGAGAACCAGTTGGCCCCATCGGGCATCCATCCTAAGGGCAATGTGCCCCCCGGCCCACTGCCACTTTAGTGTTGCAATTCTTCGGGCTAAGTCGGTTACTCTCGTTCTTCTGCGGATCTCCTCATTTCTGATTCGATCGCGCAGTGAAACCCCAAGCATAGCCCTCTCCATTGCCCTTGGAGCGACTTTGAGCCTTCTTGTAAGGCCCATTGTTAGCGACCGTCACTGACAGTACTCTAAAAGATAATAATTAAAGTTAATGTGTCGAATCAGGGCTTTATTTGTAAACAAACTGTCTGAAAGGGAAGTTAGTGAAATCATTAATGAACGTTAAATATGTATGATTATCATAACAATCAGTGAAATCGATTACGGGTTAATCCACTTGAACTACATAATTTTGAAACATCAGTAGTCGGTAATGAAATTATTAATTCATGTTCCACACAAACCTGTTTAAATTAAACGCACGTTTCAAGGCTTTATCTGCCTTATTATATGTGTATCACGAGTTGTTTCAAAAAGGCTCTTTCTTTCCAAAACATTTCATGATTCACAAGATGAAGATATATAAGTCATTGAGATGGCGTAAAAGTACATACAGTAACCTTATCGGTCATTTAGTTCAGAAAGATTGGGTGACTAATTCTCGCAACAGAAGTTCGTGTTTAAAGATGTCCGTAAAATAACTTGCTCAAGGTAAAGGTAACTAAAGAATCGTATGTCGTAGTATCTGCCCACCCCCATAGGAAGATGGCGTGAGTTTTTATATATTCTAGTCGCGCCCTGCGGTTCCACCCGCTTAAATTTTGATCCCGTTGGATGATAACGGGATAAATATTTCAAATTTCTTCCCAATCCATTAATATATTTTGCGATAAACTTTCACGTTTATCATATTAATTATTTGAAGGAAAGTAACATGTGGGTATGTAAAAGTAATATAATATGATCTCTTTTGTTATTATCAGCTCAGAAATTAATTAATGTTACAAGATCCTTTTCATAATTTAATACTCAATCCCTCTGAAGTCCCTTTCAAGACAAATTGTAAAGGTATGTAAGTAAGGGTACAAATTGTACCTATTAATGTATTGAAACTTTTTAGAACTTCATTTGGATGTCCCTCGATTTCAAACATTCTTTAACAGTTTTCTTTAAAACTGTTGCTTAATTAATTAATGTAGCTTCCATCTTCAAAGGCATCCGTCACTAAACAAAAATACACTTTGGTTCCTCAGCTGAAAGTATATTTTTGATAAAAAAAAAAATAAATGAACAGGAGATTATGTAATAAATTTGTATTTCCAAAGTGGCTACATTACAAAAAATAACAAGATGCTACAGATATATTTTCATTTGATGAGTTTGAAGTTATTATTAGTACCTCATTATCGGAAAAATAAATAGCTGAGACACTGTTTTATAATTGTTTGTCACTAAGACTTGTAGATATACAATACTATAGACATACTTTTTTTTTGTTCTGGGTGATAAATCATCAAATTACCTCTCCCGCTCAGGGCGGAGCGGAAGGGCGTGTCAGACTTTTGCTGAATAAAACCAACCTGCAGGAGGCATCGGTCTTCGTGGACCCCGTCACGAAATGCTGACATCTCTTTGAGGCGCGCGTGTAACGCAACCCGCAGCCGTCAACCCGGGCCTGCGCCTTACCAGGCGGCGAGCTGCCCACTGCTCGCCGAGATATATGTACTTATCTAACTAAAGTGTTTCGATGCTGAAGGATGTTACGTAATGTTAGAAATTATAATTTCAAACCTAACCAACAGGGTGATTGCGTAACAAACTATCAGTAGCAATGGGTTTAATTTTGACAGTTCAACGACATTCATTGCATTGTATACAGGTCTCCCAAACTGATAATGCGCATAGAAATCTTCGTCACTGTTCGGCAACGGTCGTATTCCCCTAGTGTCTTCTTCCGTACGCTCGGGGAATACGACCGTTGCCGAACAGTGACGAAGATTTTTATGCGCATTATCACTTTAGGAGACCTGTACGTTGTTGAGCCAACAATTTTTTTGAACTTAAAAAGCAATAGACTAGCAATATGCTTAGAAATGATTCCAATGGATAGTAGTTGTGTGTTACACAATTAGGGTGCAGTTAGAAAACTCCTTCCGTTCTTCCGATTGGTAGGACTCCTGGCAAGGTGCGCGGTTTATGACAGACTGGCGTCTAAAATCTGGAAGACGAGATGTTGGTCGCCCGATAGTAAGATCAGTAGAAGGCGAAAAGAGAGAGTGTTCTGTCCAGCAGTGGTTGAAATCAGGCTAAGAATGATGAAGATGATAAACCAAGGAACAAGGTCATCCTATGAGGTAATAGATATGAAAGACCATAATAACATTCGATCAGAGTAAGTATATTTAAAAAAAAACGTTGCCCCATACTAGGAATTTCTCCTGTGTCGTGTGTGTGCGTTTACAAACATGAAATTCACATCGATCATACAAACATCCATACCCGGAACAACTAGGTACTTGTAGGTCATACAAATATTTGTTCCATGCGGGAATCGAACCCGCGACACGCATCGCAGCAGTCAATAGCTTTACCACTGCGCAAACTGTGTAAATTACCCATGTTATAATTATAACTCGTCGAGTTGTCTATGTCCACGTAAAAATAATGGACAGAGTACGTAATTAATCTTAATTATCCTAATACTTCTAAAAAGAAATGCAAAACTAAACGTGTTGAACTAAATTATAATCTCGTGCCATGACTAAGTCTAAATTTAAAGACCCCATACACACGCCCCATGCTAAAAATCATTAAACCCGATGTTACCTGACACCCAACTACTGTTTGGTATTAGCTTACGTCATAATTGGGCAAAAGAGGTCGGAAGGCGAAAAAGGGCGTGGTTGGTATTCATCAGCAGCTTAAATATCATAGACAGTCTATGAAAAAGGGGATAGAAAAAAAAAACTGACAGTTACTTGATGTATTAAAAGTATTCCTTTGGGTGTTCTGCTAAATACCTATCTAGTAAGTAGGTAAACGTTATATCTATGATATGCTGAGGTAGGCGATTTGTTTCTTCATTAGAAAGTGTTTTTTTTTTTTGTTATTAACTTACTAGCATGGTAGGTTCCCGTAGACAACGGCAAACATCAATGAGGTATAAAATATGTTGCCGATTGTTATACCTAATACTCAACGTGTGCGTAACTTTTCGACTCATACTCTTCAAATCGTAATATGACAATGACCTAGGAGTTAGTTTCCACGGGTAAATCCATTCTGATTCTGAATTCGTTTTTATTGTTCATTTAAATACCAGTAATCCACCAGTGGATCAGATTAACGGGAATCGGATCCTTATAACTCCCCCGGCCGGCCTTTGCACAAAGAGACCTGCTTTAACAAAAAGCGTTAAAAATATAGGCAAGGTACAAAACGTATTGTTCCCTTAATGAAAACGTCCATAACGTGGCGCAAAACATGGTTACTTTTGACTGACAGGCGTAATTACTGCAATGCCGAACTAATAAGGAGTGACAGTTTGGTATCCCTATCTATAGGTAAGACTGAACCGAGTTTGCTCCAGTACCGAGTATCCGAATTATCATAATATGTGGGATAGCTAGGTATTTAATCCATATTCATATTAGCTTCATTTCAGTCTAAATGCAGTTAAATATTTATTGAAGAAAATAATACGAAGTTAATATAGGCAGATGAACGAGAGTAACCGACATAGCCCGAAGAATTGCAACACTAAAGTGGCAGTGGGCCAGGCACATTGCCCGTAGCTCCGATGCCCGATGGGGTCGACGGGTTCTCGAGTGGCGACCACGCAACGGAAGATACAGCGTGGGTAGGCCGACAAGGTAGACCGACGGACGACCTAGTGAGGGTCGCGGGAAACCGCTGGATGCGAAAGGCGCAGGACCGGTCGTCGTGCAGTTCCTTGGGGGAGGCTTATGTCCAGCAGTGGACGTCTTTCGGCTAAAATGATGATGATGATTTGAATATTACCTCTACTGGGTAGAAATTAATATTACAGAAAAAACCTCTATATTCTAAGACAACGTGGGTAGTAGGTTCTAGAATCTATCAAATTCCCAGTCAGGACGACACGTAGACAGTCCCAATGATTAATGGCCCAAGGGGCAGCGGGGCGGGACGTCCCGAATCAGATGCACGTGACGTCACAGAATAACGTTCAAATAATATTTCGCTACTGCCAAGCGCAAAATGGGTTAAAAATTACTGGAGACAAGTACTAATGCTGAAAATCTGTATGCGAAATTCGAAAATTTAAATGAAATTGTTACGCTGTGATTTTTCTGTTGTGCTGTTGTTTTTGGAAGTTTTGTTCGCAAATACTTTTCCAATTGTATGCAATATACTTTTTAAAAAACTGAACTGGTCTACTAAAAAAATAAAATGTTTATCTTTTAAAATGAAATTTTAACAAATCAATAAAACTTTACTCTTGGAAACACTAATTACTAGATTTTCTAGTAGTACTAGGAACTAGATTTTCTCAAAAGAAACCAAGTTATAAAAGAATCACAGCTTACCTTTCAATATCCGGCCAAAGACGCCACTTCCGCTACCGTTGCAACATTTCTAAGAGTTTTGAAAGGAAAATTCTGCATTCTTTAGAATTGACCGCAAGCGAGAAAGAACTCTTTGAACGTGGAAATTTATTCGGTAGAATTATTTCTTTGTAAAAAGGTGAGTGAAATTCACTTTAGGTTGGGTCATTAATTTGTCACTTTAATTTGTCGGATTTATGAAAAATAGCCTTATAATCATAACAATGTTTAGGAAAACTAAAAAGGGAGGACTAGAATAATAATATAATAGAAGAAGAATAGAAAATGAATGGAATAAGAATAGAATAGATTTATTCAAAGTAATTTATGAAAACCCATCTCGTGTAATAAATTATTGATTTTGTATAATTTAGATGCCATTACAAAATTCTGAGCCTTAATTATATTATGTATAACAGTGGTCGTGGTAGCCTAGTGGTCAAAACACCAGCCTCTCAGGGATGAGTGTACCAATGTAACTTTTCTAAGTTATATGTATTTCTAAGTACATCTTGGACACCAATGACTGAAAGGTGAAGGAAAACATCTTGAGGAAACCTGGACTTTAAGTCTGAAATCGCCAAACCGCACTGAGCAAGCATGGTGATTACGCCCAATCCTTCTTTGTGTGAGAGGAGACCTGTGCCCAGCTGTGGGATGATAATATAAAGGTTGATGATGATGCATGACAGTTTCTAAAGTTTTGCTATATTATGATTATTGTAAAGTTGATAAGACTGACCTGCCGATTTATTCAGTCACAAATTCACCGTGAAATTTTATCTTAAGTGGGCTGCTGTCTACTGTCAACCCACCTGATGCAAGACATTGACATTTCTGACAGCTCGCTTCAAGGTTACTTGACGTAAGTCATCCTAATAATTTAAACAAAATACCTACATCGGTTGTATGCTAATTGCGTAAAAATCTTTTAATCTTTTTTTTTCATATACAGGATGTATCTGACATCGTAACGCAAACTTTGCGCTAAGGCTAGACCGCATGCCACTAATAAAATTATGATAGTCATTTATGTCATTAATGAACGGTTACAGAATTCAAAGTCTTTAAAAAAAAGTGTCGGCTTGGCCTTTGAACGTTGCAAGCGTGCCGCCGTGCGAGTTTGTAGGTATGACGTTGATCTCTGATATGAACTCTATTAAATCAGCTGATAAGATAGTTTTTCGAGTTTTGTTTTCATTGCGCTTTTTTGTGTAATTAACGAATTAATTAATTTTTACTTTAAAATCTAATTGGGTTGTAAAAGTATAGCAATTATGAACGGTCTAAAGTGTAAAAAACTACATATATTTTTTTACAAATCATGAAAAAGCCGCCGATTAAATCCGTCACTGGGGGGGTTCAGAATCATGTACTGGATCCATGGTACTCGTTTGTGCGTCGATGTCAGATACACCCTTTATGTGTTATCAATTATTCCAGTGTATAAATAAAAACTGCTAAATAAAAAACAATTCTACACCAAACCATAATCAAGAACACAGAAATTCAGCAGAATAATGTCATTGTATAATAAAATCTATGATATTGGTAAGTGCAACACGCGACAGATGGCAGGGACGGTTCGGTGGCCGGAAACTATGTCTCTCCGGATATTGGACAGTAACTGCTGCTGTATCAGTTTGACTGTTTAGCTGCGCAGGCAAGCTTGCAGTGAACAGATAGGTATGTTTAGAGCGCTTTAGATAAGCGTAGAAATAGCTGAATAACATTATATAAAGCTGGATTAGAACTGTGACTGTCTATTAGCATGTGAACAACAAATGCCAACAACAGTGTCCAACATAACATACAACAACAAAAAACTTAACAACTTTTAATTTTTTTAAATATAATTATAAACTAGCGCTTGACCGCAATGCCGCCTGAAGGTAAGCAGTGATGCGATCGTTGATGGTAAAGCGCGCTAGTTTATTAAGAGCCTATTCACTTTGAAAAACTGAGCGAATAGGAAGGAAGACGGCAGTTGAGCGAGGTGATGCAATGTTAAACCCAACAACACGACCAACGATGCTGTGGCAAAGAGAGATTGATCTGAAGACCCTCCACGACCAAACTCCCAACACAACAACATTAGGCGCATCGTACCCGGCACACATCGCAACACAGCTGCTCAGACCCGTCCTCTGTACGGTTTCACCAGACATCATGCCGGAACACGACAAATCGCTTGGCGGCAAGGCTTTGTCTGTTTTTCTTTGTGAAATTGAGCACCATTTACATGAAGATCTCTATAGCGGGGTCGTAGCGGTCATTTGACTGAAACTATATTCCATAAATAAGGCCATTGAATATTTTATTGCCACTATTTCAGTTTTCTTTTAGAAATATCACTTAAACAGGTTAGTTTTATTTCAGAAAACTCTGTAAAAGAGGCGATATCTACTTAGAACATAAAAAACGTCATCGTCGTAAAACGGACTACCTATCCATAGATATTTATTTATTTATTGATGGCAAATGGACACTTACAACCCTTACAACACAGTGCACTGCATAATAAAAAACACGAAGTAATGTTAGAATTTTACTTATATAAAACTATAGTCATAATTTTGCTGAAACATGACTTTATAATCCAATATTATGACGCAGTCAATGATCACATATTTATAACGTAGGTATAAACTTGCACAGTGGTCGGAATAATTCAAACGGCTTTACCTAAAATAAACACAAAATCGCGACTATTTCCCGCCTCGGGGCTGTGGAAATGTGGACAGCACAGCCTGTCCGCTCGGTGACACGTCCGGGTAACCAGGAATATCTGTGCAATCCGCAACAAATAAGCTTTCATAAAAGTAGTAACATTCGCGCCAATTGTCCATTTGTTCGAAAATTAAGTTGAAATATTTTGTAATTTGTTTGAATATTATAACGCGGCTTATTTTATTCAGACTATGGTTTGCGGTGAAGCTTTAATAACATAATGGACAGATAAGTCTATAAACTTTTAACGGCAGGCTTAAGTAATTTATTGCGTTGACCTTAGATAAAAGTTAGAGCGAATAATTTAAAATGGACTGAGGTAAGCTGTTCTGTATAGTTAAAACAAGTATTTAGGGAAGAAAGTTCTATAAGCCATATCCTATCTTAATAGGTAATCTAATATCCTATACTAGTATAGTACTAATTAACAAGGCGAAAGTTAGTGAGGGTGGATGGATAAGAACTGCCGGCCACCGAAGGCGAGGGCTTGCGGGGCCCGGCGGCAACCAGTGGGCAGCTCGCCGCCTGGTAAAGACCATTCCCGGGTCGGTAAGGACGGCGCGTTGTGTTTCACGCGCGCCTCAGTACATCAAGATGAGGTCTACGAAGACCGATACCTTTTTTTTTAGTTCCGGGGTGGATAAACCTCAATGGATGTCCGCTGCCCTGGGGTGGGCGACGGGGTCTGTCAGACTCCTTCAGACTAAAAACCGCCCCGGTGTCTCTCCGGTCACGACGAAGACCGATACCTGGATCAGGGTTGCAGGTCGGTCACAACACGGGTGGGTTTTAGACAATAAAAGTCTGACACGACCTTCCGTTCCGCCCAGAGCGAGAGAGATCTTTTGATGATTTCCTATTCACACCAATAAAAGGGTGGATGAATAGATTGATAGGTTACTCTTTAACGCAAAAACTACTGAACGGATTTGGATAAAATTGAGCACACAAATAGTTTATAACCAAGATTAATAGATGTGATACTTTTTACCCCAACATTTTCACGGTATCAACATTTGTGCCGGTGAAACCGCGGGACATTGCTTGTCTGATAATAACTTTGAGGACACATTAAAAATGTCACCCATAATATATTAAACTAAATCAGCAGTCAATGCGGCCTGCATTGTTATCTGCTTATTGATATACATCGCGTATAAATCAATGCAAACCAAAAAGGACCAGAAAAATAAATGAAATTAAATCAGGAACGCTAATCTCAGCAACAACGTAGTTGGGATTTATGCACTAATTCTGCTATCCGAGCAACTGGCCGTTTGGACACTGTTTTGTCAGATCCGCTTCGGATTTGGCACACTGGGCAACTGTTGTTCTACTGCGGCTGGAGCGACGCTCTGTATATAAATTTCTATTCAGATATTATTATTTTGGGATTGCGGTTTTCTATTTTCTGATTCAAGTTTCATGTCTACTGGCGGATAATATTATTATAATATGATAAATAAGAGACTACTGTTATCCCATTACAGGTCAAAGACCTCTTCTCATTGAAAGAAGATACAGTATGTAAATTATTAGAATTAATCTATAATATAAAACAGCTTTAAGAGTTTCTTTGAAACTGCCATTCAGATTTGCATTTTTTTGCATTTGATGACCTTGTTTTGTAAATGGTCGCTAGTGACCAAGAAATAATTATAATGAAGCATTTTTATACCACCAACCCATGAGGTACCGGGCATAAATACTACCAACCCATATCCTCCCATGGGTGTCGTAAGAGGCGACTAAGGGAATTCTCACCAGGCGGAAGCGGGCAGCAGCGGTTCTCCTGTGGAATAACAAATTACTGCTATCTCCAACCTGCCTGCCAAGAGAGGGGATTACGGCAATGCCCCCCAATAGAATAAAAGAAATCCTTGGGAGAGGCCTTTGTCCAGCTGTGGAGCTTTATAGGCAGGGTAGAAGAATATTTTTATACGATTTTTTGCAATTAAACATCATTGATAAATCGTAGGATCTCTTTACATAAAAGTCCGTTATGATTTCAGAAAATCAGATGAATAATCAAAATATTTATTAAACGAAGAAGCATCAATCTTCTGTTTTTATCATCATCATCAACAACCTTTTTATCGTCCCACTGCTGGGCACAGGTCTCCTCTCATACAGAGAAGGATTGAGCGTAATCACCACGCTTGGTCAATGCGGGTTGGCGATTTCAGACTTATAAAGTTCAGGTTTCCTCAAGATGTTTTCCTTCACCTTCAGTCATTGGTGTCGAAGATATACTTAGAAAGTACATATAACTTTAGAAAAGTTACATTGGTGCTTACCTGACCTGGAATCGAACCCGCGCACTCATACTTGAGAGGCTGGTGTTTTTAACCACTAGGCCACCACGACTTTTTTGTGTTTATAATAGCTAAAATCTAATTTAATAGTTTCTCTTGGTAACTTAAAGCTTGGAAGTTTTCGTCTCGTTCGATGCTATGATTTAATCAAATACTGCATGCTGCATAAAATATTCCAGTCTTAAGTAGATATAAAATCTTCTTGGAACTATTCGTTTTAATATTATATCAGGTGGAGAATCGTAAAAGTTTCAATAAGATAAAGTTTTCTTTTTGCATCTACGCTATGTACGCGATTTGAATCGTCGTCTCCCTAGATTTTTAGGGTTAGGGTACCTAAAAAGTATAACGGAACCCTATTCATGAGACTTCGCTGTCCGTCTGTCCGTCTGTCCATCCGTCTGTCACCAGGTTGTATCTCATGAACCGTAATAGCTAGACAGTTGAAATTTTAAGTTGAAGTTTTAAGAAAGTTTCAGAGATTATGTATTTCTGTTGCCGCTATAACAAGAAATACTAAAAAAAATGGAATTTTAAGGGGGGCTCCCATACAGTAAACGTGATTTTTTTATCGTTTTTTGCTCCATAATAATAACGGAAATAGATAGAAGCTTGATATGTTCACAGAAAATTTGGTTATATATTATAATTATAAATAAATGTTTAAATTAAAATAAAATAAATATTGTAGGTGGTCCCATACAACAAACGTGATTATTTTGCCGTTTTTAAAGATAATGGTACGGAACCCTTTGTGCGCGAGTCCGGCTCCCACTTGGCCGATTTTTACTATAGAATTGAGAACCATTAGCGTTATAGGACCAGTACACAGTACACAGGACAGTAGGGCAGTAGACATGGTCGTTATTTCACGTAACTAGTTAAAATAACCAGTGTCGCGATGTGTAACTGAATCACTAGTTACGAGTTAAATTTAAAAGTAGTTATTTTTGTAAATGTGTTATTTCATACACACGTTATCCGTAGCGGTATCATGCGTCACACCGGCATAATTTATTGATTTAACTGTATAGCTACACACAAGAAAGTAATTTTTATTTAGTTTCGTTTCGTGAGTAACTATATAGTTGGTGGAATCCCAGTAGCTGAATGAATTGATTCTGGGGAGTGTGCGAAGGAATTGCACGATTTAATTCCCCCATCTCCGTTCCACCATCGGACGACCCGTCGTACGGCGAGTTTCCACCCTTATGTTGTTAACACCTCTACGATCCGGACGAAGCGTTTCGCCTCCTCCTTTATACCGCGTACATCGAGGGACTGGAACAATCTGCCGGCGGCGGTGTTTCCGTCGGACTACAATTTGAGTGTCTTCAAGGCTAGAGTGAATAGGCTCTTAATAAACTAGTGCGCTTTACCATCAACGATTGCGTCACTGCTTACCATCAGGCAGGATTGCGGTCAAGCGCTGGTTTATACTTTAATAAAAAAAAAAAAAAAAAATAACTAGATAAAAAAAATAACGCGTTTTATAACAGGTGGCTCCGACGTTACGTTTCTTGAAAAAGGCGTAACTACCCACACCTACTGGGCAGCACAAAAACCATGCTGAGACTAGTTGAAGGGCTTCAGACCGCCCGTGCGATTGTTAAAAATCTGTGATGAAAAATCAAATCAAAAGTCATTTATTTAAATTAGGCTGAGAATCAGCACTTTTTGAACGTCAATATTACATAAAACAGTCCCTACAAAACGCCCACCCTTCGCCACTTCGTAATGCTTTCGCTGGGATGAAGAAGTGGCGGATCAAACTCCCCAGCAGCACAGCTGTCTATTCATTTAAAAAAAAAAAATACATGACTTTATACAATACTATGTATAGTAATGAACACAACAAAACAACAGTCGAAACTGATGGCTAAACTTGCTTTCTTAGGCACGAAATGTCCCGGTATGTTGTGAATGGTAACTCGTCTACGGGCCAAACTCATTCAGCGTTATATGAGTTACAAGATCGGCCAGTGCGTCTGTTATTACTACTTCATAACTCAAATAAATCACGTGTGTGTCACGTGGTTTCATTGTTTAGTAACTAAGCGAAAGTTAAAGCAAATAGTACTATTTATTTTGTTAATAAAGATAAAGTGAAGTCTTTGATTTAAGCCTATCATCTGCCTAGACTTTTCCTCAATACAAAACCTACTTGGGTCAGACTAAAAGCTGACCCAAGTAGGGTCAGCTTTTAGTCTGACCGGATAAACATAAACCAAGAACATAAACTTGCCATAAAATCAAAGTTTACTTAACAGGGAGTCAAACGTGAAAAAACGTGCACAAAACCATGAAGTTGACCAACAAAATACTCACTTATCTCCCGGAAAGCATAACTTCTGAGCTTGATTATAAAAATGAATAAATGAAGCTGAAGAAGTTCAGAGTACAATACAGGTCTTAGCATCTAAAGTTAAAATTTAATGCGTCCCATAGCTCCAATGAGAATGTTTTCAGCTAAAACTGGGCCCCAGGGCCGTACTATGGGGCCATTATAAGAATAATGTCGTAAATAAACTCGATCCCCCAGAACAACGTCTATTTGTAAAAAAGCAATTGCCAAGCTGAAGTTGAAGTGCTTATTACCGGGAGTTATATTTCCATTTATATGAAAACTAATGTTCCCGTTATTTTCCTGTTTGCCTTTTATTGCGAAGTTCCTAGCGGTGCGTTTAGAAAAATATTTTTCAGGTATTATGTGCAGACGTTTATAGAAAGTGGAATGTCTGCCTTATAGTAGATGTTATGTGACTGAATCTTTCACTAAAAGTATAACAGAAATAGTTGTGATGAGCGAAATGAGAACCGTTCTAGCGTTTCATTTCGAAGTCTTTCTAAGAGAAAATTACTTCTATAAAATATCATATAAAATTGCTACAATAATATCTATTTTTTTTTTCTTTGTGGATTCCGTCCATTCTAGCGAATATGGCGGTGAACGAGAACATTCAGGTATGACTGTATATAAAAATATATTTATATACGTACTAACAACTCATAAACCTCAAATTGGGTGTTCGTTTTACAAAAAAATCATCGTTACCTGTCTAATGTTTTCCCAGCTACAATATGACGGGGTCAGCTTCCAGTCTGACCGAAAGAAATACTGGTTGTCAGATTTTGGGCCTTCGACAACCCGATCCACGAAAAATACAAAATTAAAACAGAAAAAAGTTATATCGGTAAATATTTTTTTATATTAAATTGTTAACAAATAAAGGAAACTCGCTCCCCATCTACTTATACACAGTTAAAAGTTACCAAATATTAAGAGTGTATTGGGAACAACGCTCAAGTTATTCAGTTTATCCTTTATTAAAGGTCCCGTTATGGGTTTTCCAATATCTTACATTCTTTAGAGGGAACCGTTGTCTGGGGGCTCTGAATATTTGAAATGTTCTACGGAATCTTACAGTGTATTATGATAATTTAGTTCCGGTCCTTAAAATTGACCAAGTTTGGGAGAAACTATGTCCTGTGTAATGTTAAAGTTATATCATCTGCAGAACTAACAAACAGTTTTTCCACCAGACTTTATTCATCACCTTGTACTCAGATATACTTACCAATTAAATGCTCTACAGTATTTCCTGTTTGCACTCTGCAACATATACAATATACATATATAGATTTTGGTGTTGTTTTAGTATAACATAGTTTTATATTGAATTGGGTGGTAGGCCATAACATCGGCCGCCGGCAGAAGTTACCACCCACCAGACAAAGTCTTGCCGCCAAGCGATTTGTCGTGTTCCGGTATGATGTCTGGTGAAGCCGCACGGAGGACGGGTTTAGCAGTTGTGTTGCGAAGTGTGCCGGGTACGATGTGCCAAATGTTGTTGTGTTGGGAGTTTCGTCGTGGAGGGTTACCAGATCAAGCTCCCTTTGGCGCAGCATCTTTGGTCGTGTTGTTGGGTTTAACATTGCATCACCTCGCTCAACTGCCGTCTCCCTTCCTATTTGCTGAGTTTTTCTGAGTGAATAGGCTCTTAATAAACTAGAGCGCTTTACCATCAACGATCGCATGACTGTTTACCATCAGGCGGGATTGCGGTCAAACGCTAGTTTATAATTATTTTAAAAACAAAAAAAACAAATTAGTACATTGTCTATTGAATTGAATACATAGAAATACAAATATTTTATTGGGAAAAAAAAAAAATTTCAACATTTTATGTATATTAAATAATGCATTACAATAGGTACAATAGGAGTATCCCTGTCCCCTAAACTAAACATGTACCAATAGGGTATTTGACTAAAAAAAACTAATTAGTTCGTCAGTCAGATTTCCAAAAAATACTAGACACGTATTTTTTCTTTTTTCATATAAACAAAAAATGAAGACGACACAGTGTTTTGAAAACTCGTGTGACGTCACTGCACGCTATACTTTTTAGCGAGTAGTGACGTCACCAGCCACCACTCCTGATCTTTGATGCCTTTTATATTTGTCAATTTTTATTGATTTGTTAAAACAAAATATACGTATCCAATATTTTTCTATAATCTGAATTACGGACTAAATAGAATATTTTTTTTTACCCAGGAAAATCATCCCATCATCATCATCCCTATTGTGACCAGCACCCAAACTGCATATCTATCAATTTCAATGTAACTAATTTTGAAGGATATATGTGGGGCTCGTGGCTAAAAGCAGTTGCACAGGTCGATCGATCAGGTTAAGCTACGCTTGGTATGTAGTTGGTATGTGGATGGGTGACCATCTTTACAGTAAGGGTCCAAAAGTGGAGTACCACTTTTGGCACTTATGGTTATAGCAATAAAGTTCAAAAGTGGTAATGCACTTTTGACCCTTACTGTAGGTATATACCGAGATCCCTCCGTACCTCGGAAAGCACGTTAAGCCGTTGGTCCTGGCTGTCATTTGTAGACCTTTGACAGTCGTTACAGGTACTCTGAAGCCCGAAAGTCTGACAACCAGTCTTCTCCTTCAGCCTAAAGAGGCCCACTGCTGGACAAAGGCCTCCCCCAGTTTTCCATTACATTGAGGGGGGTTTGCCATAATCTCCACGCTTGGCAGACGGGTTGGGGATCGCAGTAATTTGATATTCCGCAGAAGAAGCGCTGCTGCCCACCTCCCTAATAAGAGTTCCCTTAGTCGCCTCTTACGACACCCACGGGAGGATAAATGGGTTGGTACTATTCTAAGCCCGGTACCACAGAAAGAGTACACAGCAGAGTATCCAGCTGAAACTGGTCAGACCAGAAGCCGACCCCAACATATTTAAGAAAAAGCTAGGCGGATGTGTTCCTGTTCGAAAATTTTGTCAGTTATACTACAATAATATGTTAATCGCCAACCCGCATTAAGCAAGCATGGTGATTATGCTCAATCGTTCTCTGTATGAGAGGAGACCTGTGCCCAGCAGTGGGACGATAAAAAAGTTGATGATGATGAATATGTAATAACTGAACGATTTTTTTTAAATGTGATACTGAAAGCCATTGTTACAGATTGTGTGTTACACAATGACCTCGCCACAATACGCGAAACGAGCGTAAAATAAAATACCTACTACTATGATGTACCGACAGCTGTCTTGTGTGCTCGGTAAGCAAACTGCAATAATAGGGTAGTTGACTAAAAAAACTAATTAGTCAGTCAGTCAGATTTCCAAAAAATACTAGACACGTATTTTTTCTTTTTTCATATAAACATAAAATGAAGACGACATAGTGCGTTGAAAACTCGTGTGACGTCACTGCACGCTACACTTTTTAGCGAGCAGTGACATCACCAGCCACCACTCCTGATCTTTGATGCCTTTTATATTTGTCTATAATCTGAATGACTGATCCCTATTATTAGAATCGATTCAGTTGCTTATTCTGAAGAAACTTTATTCAGGTTTCGTATAAAGTAAAACTAACATTCTATTTATATTATATTATGCTATGAATAATATTTTCATAATAAACCTATTTCCCCCAACGCTCACAAATGTAGAACGAAACGCAAATTAAACTAAAAACACATAAAACAATTTTAATAAACGGAGTTTCCTACCAAAGCTTTGAGTAACAAATTTAAATTAACCATTAAAGTACGATTATAAACCCTTACAAAATTAATTAAAGCTTAAAGAAGTTTGGTCAAGCTTATTGCAACTATGAGTGGAGAAATAACAAAGTTTAAGCTTTCAAGTAACCGACTAGAAGTTTGAGAAACCGGAGCCGGGATAAAGAAAAAAAGGTTTTAATTGAAACTCTAAACTTTCTTGCTTAATCTACACGATAGAAGAAAATATTATAAGTAAGTAAATTTTCGTGGAGAGAAAAAGTATTTTTCATTTAAGTTATTTGAACATGCTGCACAATGTTTGCTTTGTAATATTTTATGATTCTATATCATCATCAACCTTTTTATCGTCCCACTGCTGGGCATAGGTCTCCTCTCATACAGAGAAGGATTGAGCGTAATCACCACGCTTGCTCAATGCAGACTTAAAAGTCCAGGTTTCCTCACGATGTTTTCCTTCACCTTATTTATAATCAGTCATTGGTATCCAAGATATACTTAGAAAGTACACTCATACTTGAGAGGCTGGTGTTTTAACCCTTAGGCCACCACGGCTGTTGATTCTATTACGTGACGCACCCTAATTACGTAACCCACCCTAATTACGTAGCACCCTAATTATTACGTAACCCACCCTAATTACGTAGCACCCTAATTACGTAACCCACTACTACTAATTGGAATCACTTCAAAATATATTGCTCCATATGTTTGAAAAATGTCTCTGCTCGTTAATAAAGCAATGAATGTTATTGATCTGTCAAAATGAACCATACTCCATAGCTACTGATAGTTTGCAATTGGGTTGTATCCTAAAAAATAATTTAATGTCCATCAGATAGATTTATAAAACATACTGAACACATATTTTTTATTTTTTGTTTCATTCAAATAATTAGGGAGATATATTGATTTGAGATGTCTGGTACAAAATATACCACGGCGTGACGCACCTAGCCCCTACTCCGTAACTTTAACACCCCATATTTCAGTAGGTTTCGGTAATTTCGCCAAAATAAAAAATAACCGTTTTAATTTTTTTATTGTCTATAAGACGGACTAATTATTTTTTTGATTTTCATACCTTGGATACATTATCCCGCAGACTTAAGTAGGCTGGCCACGTTGTGCTAAACACATAATAGTGGAAGAACATAGCCTTATAGGTAGTGCATTCATAATGTTAGTCCCGCAAACATATATATTTTTTTAAATAATCAACTCGTGTTTGACTGCAATCCCACCTGATGATAAGCAGTGATGCAATCGTTGATGGCAAAGCGCACTAGTCTATTAAGCCTATTTACTTAAAAAAATTAGGAATAGGAAGGGAGACGGCAGTTGAGTGAGGTGATGCAATGTTAAACTCAACAACACGACCAACGATGCTGCGCTACACGGAGATTGATCTGGAGATCCTCCACGACCAAAATCCCGACACAATAACATTTGGCGCATCATAACCGGCACACATCGCAACACAACTGCTCAGACCCGTCCTCCGTACGGCTTCTCCAGAGATCATGCCGGAACACGACGAATCGTTTGGCGCCAAGACTTTATCTGGTGGGTGTAACTTCTGCCGGCAGCTGATGTTATGGCCTACCACCGAAACGAACATTTATGTACCTACTTATTTCAATAAATGCACGGCCTGAAGATCCTCGCAATTAAAAGCACTGAAGATATTGTCGGTATCTCATTTTAGCTACAGTCAATGTCAAAATATAACAAAATTAGAGTTACTTTAGACAGTTTGAGTCTGAGAGATGAACGTTCTTAAAATTACGAAAAATGTCCCCTATTTACTTGTAATTAGATAGGAAATCCCTCTCACCGTGAAGGGACCTGGGTCCGTACCGTGGGAATATTATACATAGATTGATTATGTAGATAGGAAATGTCGACTATACCTTGCTTAATTTTTTAATATCATTTAAAAAACTGTGTATATTTAATTTCGATATCCTATACTTATACAGAATAATTTAATTTCTATTAGCATATAAGCAATTAAATTTTTAGTTGTTTGGTGGTTATTGTCATGTGCGCATGAGTGCTTAACCAAAGCGAAGGAATTTTTGAAAAGGAAAGAATTTTGAAAAAAGAAGTTAAATGTTTCGAAAAACGTTCGTCATTTTTATCGAATGGTTTCTTATCTTGCACGTAGCTTATGTTGGTTAGAAAATAGTAAGCAATATTTTATGAAAATATTCATTCCTTGTAAGTACCTAGCTTAATAAGTCACCGTTTTAAGATAACAAAGTCCACATTCTTCTAGAAGTACAAATAAAACGTCTGTCTGTAAGACATTTGAAATAAATGATAAAGTGCAAGTTGAACCGACAAATAAAATCATAAAATATACCTACTTACTTAGATGATTGTAACTCACTCGTGTTCGAGCGATTCATTCGATAAAGTGGTTAGCTTACCCACAGATTGTAATGCTTTAGTTTTCATTGCCTTGTTAAAGCACTAGCTTGTTAGGTCACACTTGGATTCAGAGTCGTTCGACCCTGTTGAACTCTAGTAAGGAACATAGTTAGCAAAGTGTTAACTTGAGAACATTTGATTTATGAACTACATTTCAGAGCAAAGGTGTTCTTAAATAGGATAGTAGTTTGAATTAAACTGCATTTTTTATTAAAGTATCGAGAGTGGTGCTCTTGGTACGACATACTTTAAAAATAAGCGCGTCATACCCATGTTTAGGATGTTTTGCGCTCTTTGTATTGCCAGTCCGCGTTAATTTATATTGTGTTACGATATGAATATATTCGGGCAATTATTGGCAAAATTTGCGTCACGGTTGCCGCAGTGGCTAGGCGATCAACTGTTGCGTTGCATGTCGGGGATTCAGGTAGTGATTCCGACTGTTTGTGACTTTAAATGTTTGTAACCGCATCCACGACATAGGAAATAATTGCTAGTGTGGAGCGGAAAATTAATTTTCGGGGAACAAAAAATGATATGTAGCTTGCAGAGTACTGTGGTCTTGGGCACGCCGCGATAGCGGCGGTAAGTCCCCTCTGAAGAGAGAGTGGCTAGAGAGGCACGACGGTGCCCTCACCTTCAGCCTGAGGTAGGTCCTCATCGGATGCCAGGTAAGGACCAGACCCGGGTCGACGGCGCATAGTATTTCACGCGCGCCTCAAAGATATGTCAGCACATGCTGCCGTGGTCCACAAAAACCGATGCCTGAGCTAGGGTTGTGGGTTGGTTGAAAGAGAAACCGTATCTCTGACGCACAGGAAAGTAAAGGAACACGGGTGGTTTTTCGTGTCACACACCTTTCCGCTCAGCCTAGTGCGGGAAAGATCTTTTGATGATTTTCCATCCACACCAAAAAAAGTAGCTGTGGTCTGGCCATGTTTGTCGATCGAACGATGATTGGTGGGACCATTGGAGCCCGGGAGAGAATATCGCGTAACGACAAGCGTAGCATTGGACGCCTTTTCTTTTGGGATGGGAAACCATCGAATGACTTCTCACGCTCTGGGCGGAGCGGAAGGGCGTGTCAGACTTTTACTGACTAAAACCCACCCGTGTTTCTTCGCTTGCCTGTGCTACGGCCAGGGCCACGGTTTCTTGTTTAACCAACCGGCAACCCTGACCCAGGAGGCATCGGTCTTCGTGGACCCCGTCACGATGTGCTGACATCTCTTTGAGGCGCGCGTGAAACACGACGCGCCGTCGACTCAGGCCTGGTCCTTACAGGGCGGCGAGCTGCCCACTGCACACCGCCCGCAGGCCCACGCCTATGGTGGCTGGGAGTTTTGTGTCGTCTCCCGACCAGGGCGTCCCCGGCGGCGGCTAGTGGCGTAAGGGCGCTAGGACTCCCGTTGCCTCACGCGCTCCGCCTCCTCGTTGCCAGCATCACTGCTTCGCAGAAGGCGGTGACGGCCTGCCATGCACTCTCGCTCCGGACCATGACCTGGAGCAGGGTCGGACGCGAGAGATCGCCGCCGATCGCCGCTATGAGGACACGGTGGTGCTCTACCCAAGCCGGGCAGACCTCCACCGTATGCTCCATCGTCTCCTCAGGGCGATTCACACAATGGTGACACCCTGGCGTTTCTTCCCGCCTAATACGGAACAGGAACCTCCCGAAACAATCGTGTCCGGTGAGGACCTGAGTGAGGTGGAAGGTGAGGCCGCCGTGGCACCACTCTAGCCACTCCTCAAAGAGGGAACTTACCGCCGCTATTGTGGGGTGCCCAGCAATGGGTTGCGACAATCGCACTTTCCATGTCGCCATGAGAACCGGCCGGAACTCGGCAGCGGAGTTATGTTTTGCCTCCTCTCGCCACACCCATTGGACGCCATCAAGTTGCGATCGATTCGATCTGATAGATAGAGGACAGGGTGGGGCACAGCCTGGTGAAGATAGACTTTTTCCTTTATTTTAACCTAAGAAAAAACTCCGTTGCTATCGTCCAATTTATTAATTTATTTATATATTATTTATTCTACACCAAAAACAAACATTGATCAAAATACATTTAACAAAACAAAACATACAATGGGAGGCTTTATCACTAATGGATTGAATTTCCACCAGGCTACCAAAAAATGGATAGATTTCTGAACCACAAAAGGGACTGTCGTTTGTATAAATATTATTAATACAAAAAAACTAAAGTTGATACACAAATACATACCCAAAATTATACATACATATGTACATACATAGATACTGAACATAACGGGTAAGTAAATCAATTAGACAAAAAGTGTTTGTTGACCAAATAAGTAACACCATTAAATAATTAAGATTTTTCTCACTTATCCAACAGTTTCCTTATAAGTTAACTAAAAATCACCCCGTAGCCCTTATTTCATTTATAATTATAAAACCGGCAAACTCGTTAATAGGTTCAGAATTTATTTAACCTAGATTCGCAAAACTCCTATACTAAATATAGTTTTCATTTTCATCAAACTTATATAAGCTCCAACTGGTATTAATGAGTAATATTGAGCTTAGTAATTCTATTATAAAGGTCGAAGTTATTTAAAACTTGTTTCATTTTAAGGTCAATGTAAATTAATACAATAATAAGAGTGCTATTATTTCATTAATGTACAGTGAACTTAGGAACACAACTAGTTTATAACTAGAAATAAAACATAGGTTACTTTTTATTGACAAGATATATTAAAACCTACACGGATGATACCCTAAGGCGCAGTTAATATTATACAATATGTAAAGAAAACCCTGTCCGATCCGTGAAGGTCGATAACTGCTTACAAAGCATACAAAAATCCACTAATGCCAACAAAGACGGGCTAAACTTAAAAAATCCCCCTATAAAATAAATATTATTTCGCAAAAGGACGTAAATTAATACATGTGCGGTGGGCATTACATGCGTTGTCGAAGGCGGGCAGGGCAGGCGGTACGCGGTCATATCGCTATTCACTCATAATCATCATCATCATCATTTCAGCCGAAAGACGTCCACTGCTGGCCATAGGCCTCCCCCAAGGTTCTCCACGACGACTGGTCCTGCGCCTCCCGCATCCAGCGGTTTCCCGCGACCTTCACCAGGTCGTCGGTCCACCTTGTCGGGGGCCTACCCACGCTACATCTTCTGGTGCGTGGTCGCCACTCGAGAACCCGCCGGGCCCATCGGGCATCGGTCCTACGGGCAATGTGTCCAGCCCACTGCCACTTTAGTGTTGCAATTCTTCGGGCTATGTCGGTTACTCTCGTTCTTCTGCTCCTCGCTCCTCATTCCTGATTCGATCGCGCAGTGAAACCCCAAGGATAGCCCTCTCCATTGCCCGTTGAGTGACTTTGAGCCTTCTTATAAGGCCCATTGTTAGCGTCAAAAATAGTGTTATCACTTTTTTTTTTTAAATACAAAATTTTGGGGAAGTTGTAATTAATTCGCGGAAAAAAAGACTATTTCAAAATTCATTACTATTTTTACTATGATGATTATGTAAAATTTCATATTTTATTTGGTCATGTGTTTACCTAACCATTGTTATCCTTATGGGTTGGACGGGGTTTTCTTTAGATATTGTATATGTACCTATATATTATAATGTCCCACTACTGATACACAGGCGTACTTACTATGCGAGGGAACTGGAATTAAGCCAACATTATCAGCGCGAGTTGGTAAATGTTACGTGTCCAAAAAAAAATCGATTCTAGAAATTACGAATCAATTTCTTCACGACATTTTACTTCAAAGTTTAATTTCTTTTTAGTATCCGTTATATTACTCAGCGTATAAAATTTAATTTGAAGTTCATGAATTCTTTGAATGAAATAGATTAAACAATCTTCTTCTCAAAATTCTTCAATTTTAATCGCAATAACTTTCTATAATTTTAATACAACCAATACCGTAGAAAATATCTCATCTTACAAGGCTCCATTTCCACTAATCAAACACAATTATACTGTACTAAATGAAAACTTCCGTCAAAGATCCACTTATTTAGTATCTCTTCATTTAGCGGAAGTGTTTACTTAAATTAAGATAGCGACTGGAATCGAACTTGAAGTCGCAAGGCGTCTATGAGGTCTTACTTAGGGTGTCGAGTATTACAAGTGTTTGAAGTAATTAACATTATTCTGATCTGGCAATATTTTAATATTTTTGACATTAGAATCTTCGTACTTTTCTGACAGCTACTCATTTTTAAAGTCATTAGGCTGGTAACATAACAATACTAAGAGAGCACCATCATTGCTTAATACACTTTCAAAACCCATCTGAATTATATTGAAGGATATTTCTAATCCATTCCCAGATTTGAATGAAAAATGTATCTGTTCAACATTATAAATAAAGCAATTAATGTTATTATAATGTCAAAATGAAAGTCACTGATACTGTGTGTTACGCAATAATACCAAAGGTCAAAAGCCAAAAAAAATGATCACAGCGTAGTTAAAATTAAAACTAAAGAGATTTAGATCAGGTCCATTCGTGTGTGGAGTACTGCAGCCACATTTGGATTTGTGCTGGAAAATGTCAGCTGGTTACTTTGGATTCCGTGGAGAGGCGCGCAAAGAGGCTGATTGGCGACCCAGATTTAACTCAAAACGGTCTCCAAAGCATGGAGCACAGGCGTAGAGTAGCCAGCCTTTCGGTGTTCTCTAGGATGCATTTTGGTGAGTGTGTGAGGGAATTGCATGACTTAATTCCCTATCTCCGTTCCAATATGGGACGACCCGTCGTACGGCGAGTTTCCACCCTTACGTTGTTGACACCACTACGATCCGAACGAAGCGTTTTGCCTTCTCTTTTATACCGCGTACATCGTCCCTCGATGTACGCGGTGGAACAATTGGCAAGCGGCGATGTTTCCGTCGGACTATAATTTAAGTGTTTACCATCAACAATTCCATCACTGCTTACCAGCAGGCGGGATTGCGGTCAAGCACTAGTTAATAAATGATAAAAAAAGTTACTTTACTTTAAAATGATCCAATGACAATTTACTATTTGGACATTGTTTATAAAAACAGCATCTACCGATGTGTATTCCAATTAAATCTATCTGTATAAATTAAAAATATCTAATCTTTGTGTGTTTATCCTCTATAGTCAATGCATTCCGTTGTCATTGATTAGCTTGTGACGAAACTTTGGATTTTTTATGTAAATGCTTTTTTTTTCTTTTTTAATTAAGATTATTTCTTAAGTAACAAAAGGGTTATTTGATATCGTTTTAACTTTGAAATGATATTTTGGAGTGGTAGGTGAAATGCCAAAAATTAAACTGTTAAAGGGAATGGGAAAATATAGCCACAGTAGGGTTTTGCAGAAAAATACCTCCTGTTTACACTGCAATAGTAAAATAATAGTAAAATGCAAATCAACCCAAAGTCGCGCTCTGGTGAAAGCTAATTTTGGGTCTTTTCAAAATTATAGGAATATCTCTCTTAAGCTAAATGAGCAAGTTAAAGATTTAAGGTTGTTTACCTTCAGGGACCGACTTATTTTCAACATTCTATAATGTCTGTATTCAATATAATTAATATATCAACTTTACTTTATATTTTCATCATCATCATCATCAACCTTTTATCGTCCTATTGCTGGGCACAGATCTCCTCTCATTTAGCGAAGGATTGAGCGTAATCACCACGCTTGCTCAATGCGGATTGGCGATTTCAGACTTAAAGTCCAGGTTTCCTCACGATGTTTTCCTCGTAGTCGTGGTGGCCTAGTGGTTAAAACACCAGCCTTTCAAGTACGAGTGTGCGGGTTCGATTCCAGGTCAGGCAAATACCAATGTAACTTCTCTAAGTTATATGTACTTTCTAAGTATATCTTGGACACCAATGACTGATTTAAAGGTGAAGGAAAACATCCACATTTTTATTACACTTTATTTATGTAGCACTGCAACGGTACAGATAGTTCATTATAAAATATGGACAAAAAATAGACACAACACGTAACGATTGTCACATTCAAATAACGAATCTATTCGCTACTACGGACCTTTTTGAAGGAAACATAAAAATCTCATTCCGTATAAAATGAATATTTTATCAATAATAATTTAACCGTATGAATTGTTTTCGAGAACTTCCCTATAATACAAGCTATTTGTTCCACTCCTGCGCAGTAGGGCACTGGCACTTTCTATTAAAATTATCATATCCATAAATAAGAATCTTGTTTTTAATATCATAACAAAAACTTGAGTGAATGGGGTAACCACCATTTTGGTCACGCCAGATAAGAGACTTCAGAAAACGTTTCAAATAAATTGAGATTATAAAGACGACATGATTTAACATTTTTGAGTTAAAGCGTTGGTAATCTTCTAATAAATAATTATTATTTAGCTCAAAAGATATGGTAGTGCCAAAAATGAGAATATGTAAAGTATGCAGGAGGTAACCAGTTAATATTTTACGACCAGTAATAAAATCCATTCACTCAGGTAAGGAGTATCCTCTCAAAATTACCTCTCATCAATACGGATTTATGTCCTCAAAATCGATATCCAATTTGGGAATACAAGAAGGTCGCCCTACAATCATTTTGCACCTGTAAACACTTCTAGGCGCCGTTGACGTGAAAAACTAAACCGAAAAGGACAGGTGCGAAATCCTGTCGCAGCGGGGGTCTACCCAAAGGCCCGTTGACTCGACCCATAACCCTAATTGATTGGAATCGTTAACCTTTAAACGCGCACCTTCATCGTTTCCTTAACATAAATACTTCGATTCTAATCTTCAAAGTTTTTTCTCCGTTATTTTATACCTCTGGTTAGCGATCGTTTTATTTTCGGGTGCCTTCGTCTACAGTCGCCGATAGATCGTTATTTCGTAATAAACAGTCTATTCTTTGTCATTCGATATTTTCGAGATTGTTGGTACCAGATAATATGATATCGTCTTGGCGCCGTCGGTTCAGTTATAGGTTATAATGTCCAGTGTCAAATTAGAGAAGGCCGAGTGGCGTTGGAATTATTGCTCGTTTAATGTTAATTATTTTCTCCTGAGGAAGTTAGACGTGTGTAATTAATTTGGTGGTCAGTTCTTTTATTTGGTGAGACAACATCAGATCTTCTGTATTCTCCAGATGATATTCCTTTTTTATTTAGTAAGTATATTTTGGGTCGCCTGAATTATCTCCCAGATTGATATTTTCTTTTCGTATACTAAACTGACATTCAATAAATGTTAACATTAGTGTTCAATTTATGTAGGTATATCCAAACAAAACAGAAATCAAAGATACCCAAAACAAGGACGTTAATTAGCAGTAATTTTGCTCACCCCTCGAATCAAAATAAAGAAGCAGTAAAATATACCTACAGTTTCAAAATCAGATAATGAATGAGCAACAGAAAGACGATTAACATAAATGCCATCATTAATTTGCCGCAAATGAAGCTGGTGTTGATATATCTTGCCATTAAATCAATTAAATTTATAACTTACGTCTTGGAAAATCTCGAAAATGTAATCAATATCTCGTGCGGCTTGACATAAATTTGGGAGGACCCACATCACTAACTCTGTCAGGTTTGTCATCAAATCAGTGATCAGTTAAAGTTTTCGAATTCTCATGTATTATTTTTGGAGCGTTCCGTTGAAAGGAAAATGTGTGTGGTTTATTTGATTATTTTTCATAGGTTTTGCAGGCTTGACAGTTAAATCGATGGCTCGATAATCATGCATAATACGGTCGTTGACAAAAAAAAAAAATAATTAGTCCGTCAGTCAGATTTCCAAAAAATACTAGACATGTATGTTTTCTTTTTTAATATAAACAAAAAATTAAGGAGATACAGTGCGTTGAAAACTCGTGTGACGTCACTGCACTCTACACTTTTTAGCGAGCAGTGACGTCACCAGCCACCACTCCTGATCTTTGATGACTTTTATATTTGTAAATTTTTATTGATTTCATAAAACAAAATATACGTATCCAAAATTTTTCTATAATCTGAATGACGGACTAAATAGAATCATTTTTTTTACCCAGGAACCTATTACGTTGGTCTGACTTTGGCTTAATCTTGTCAGTATTATTTAGTAGACAACATTTTATTTCACCATTTTATGAAAAGAAGCTAATTTTACTTTCTCTCTTAGGTTAGGCTCATGATTTTTTTAATAGCATTCCTTTAAAATAGACTGTACACACTAATCTGAGTAATGTTTTCATTTATAATTCCCACGAAGTGTCCCTTCATTTTGTTTACTACGTTTACATTTCTGACCAAAAATCATAGCAAAACAAAAATATACACATTCCTCCATCACAGTCCATCCATTCCATTCCTTACAACGTCAGCAATAAACACATTTTTCTCAACTGGCTCTCATAATAACCCCGACCTGGAAGTTATGTATTCTAATCTTTATTAATTTTGCTTAGCTACTCAACCTTGTTAAGCTTACAAGCCTCGAGAACGAGCCGGCTATGTTTTCCGCACATACAATCCCAGGAGCCCTTAGAAAAGCATATTATAATCAGGATCGCTCGCATATTCATGACTTTATGGCATCATCTGGAGAATATAGGCCTCCAACTATTACCTAGAACTTCGTTGAGTCCTTCATACGGTAAAATAAAAAAAAAACTACTCGTTATCAGATCTACACATTGGTTTGAACAAAATGTGAAAAAAATAACTCGAAAATTCTGAACTTTTATACAGTGTGGGTAAGTTTTTTTCATGGCACTCAAACTCGGTCACCTCTGCTAAATGGACTGAACAGGTGCATTAAAGTTTTTATAAAGTCCTCTGGATCGTAAATCGCCTAAAGTAACAAGGGTGAGCTTTAAGTTTTTTAGAGTACTTTTAATAAAGAATGAAGTAACTAAAGTTGCCGGAAACTTTGTTGGAGTAGCTTGGTAACGTTGTCTTTAGTTTGAAAAGGGTTTGATACCTATTAAAAGCGATAAATCATTAGTTAATCATGGAGTTTTTATCAATAACTTTTTGGATGGTTGTGGTGGAGTTAATTGAGGTTTAAAAGTTTTAATCTTTTTAAATTGGCTGAAGATTGTTACCTTGAATGGGTTTTGGCAGATGATTTACGCTCTATATAGATTATAAACGTTTAAAATTATGTTTGTATGCGAATCTGTTTTGTTGGATAACATTTACAGCGGTATTTGGGTATATTTGAGATATATCCCAATTTATAGAAATTCTTGTTCTGCCTCGTTATTACTTAAACATCTAACAAGAAAAAAAAGAAAAGATCAATGAAATCTCTAAACCAGTGACTCATCGAAATAAGAGCATGGGTCCCCAACACAATAAGGGGCTTGATACACGCGTGTGTTGTCGGTAGTCCTTTAATGTCGTGTTGTGCCTTGTAGATGTCTAGATAAACGGAAAGGACATTGTGTGACGCAACCAGGAGGGTCGCCCTCCTTCTATTTATTACTCCTACATATAATCGGGTAACCGTGTGTCTGAGGATAAAGATGAAGAGATTAGGAAGGCATTGGAAATTTTTATTTTAGTGAACATGAACGAAATCATTATAAAAATACGAAGATGCCGAATTAATATTGTTACGGATACATTTTTGGGGAGGCTTGTGATCCATATTTCACTGAAAAGGTTGTTTGTAATTTTCAGTTCAGTTTCTATATCTTGAAGAAAATATGATGAACAATGAAAAAAATAAAAAAAAAAATCTGGGCTAGCTTGACACATTCGCCTTAGATACGAAACAAGATTCAGAGAGATTACTGTTCCTATAAATGTAACTGGGACACGTCACTAGTTCAACAATTCCCTACATCAATCGATGAAGTGGCATTGAAGTTTTCATTCATTTGCTCTAAGTGCATCTGCTATTGTAGTTTTCTTAGTTTTGTTATTGTAGTTTGGTTTGCAGGGGTGGAAAATTTGTTCATCTTGGTCCCGTCCTCATTCAGTTGATACATTTGAATCAAATTTAAAGTTTGGGACAGGGGGTTTAGAATTCGCATGATACCTACAATCCAATCTTGTAGTTTCGTTTTCCCAATGGGATTTTAGGAAATGGCTTTCTAAGCAAGTGTAATAATTATTGATACGATACTAAAACGATCGTTAGATTAATAAAATAAACTGAGAATCAGCACTTTTCGATCGTTGAATTAATAAAGTAGGCTGAGAATCAGCTCTTTTTTTCCCGTCAATTAGTAAAATAGGTTGAAACGAAAAATAAGCTGATAGGTTTTCGATGCACACTTGTGGCTAAATAGTTTTACTAATTTAAAGAATAAGTTAAATTACTACGCCACAAGCATGCATAATCATTATCTGCAAAGTGAAATGGCATAATGAAGCCCACTGTACTCATTACAATAACTCAGTACTGGAAGTCCATAGATTTTAGACTGACATTGATGAGCAGATAAGATCATAGTGTCCGATTCATTAAACGTAATGATACGGTTCGTTAATTAAGAACAATCGTCGATTCCATAGGACCTATGGTTATTTGCTCCTCAATAGATTTATAGGCCCAACGTCCGGTGAAATTGATAAAAATTGTCTTGAGAAAGTATTTGATAATGGGTTGATAGTCATTGGGTTCGAGTTTATTTCCTTTAATTAAAATTGTTTTTAGTTTAAATTCTACTGGAATTACATTGGGTTTGTCAAGTACTGTGGGATTGTATTGATCGTTTAGTAGTTAGATAGCAATTGATTTTATAGCAACAAACCATCTATTATATTGATTATTTTTTGTTTTTTTTTTTTTTGAACAAATTTTTGACATTGCAACCCTTGTCACATTATTTTTAAATTGGTAAGTATGTATGTTATATGCATGATAGTATATTTTTATAAATTTTGTTCTTGTGAATCGTTTTGTGTTTGTACCTATTATTTTTGTGTCCTTTACTTTTCCACAAGCTGTCTACATACTGGGAGAGATTTCTTATGAAACATTACCTCTGTACCTTTTTTCTGTTCTTTTATTTCTCGCCCGTTTATATATGCGTACATAAATGGTAAAATAAATGTGATGCTCGAAAATACATCACCTTTGACTGCCCTTTGGAAAGGTCAAGTAGCATCAATTATATTTACCTGTTATTGTTGAAAAGAGCCTTTTGATGTACTTAATTGAGTTAAATAACAACTGAAGACGTACCTAGACCTAATTTTTTTTAAACTTTTATTTACTGTCAAAACTTAGTTTATTCACGAATATTTTTTCAAAACCTCTTCAAGCCATTGTTGAATAAATCAACTAAGTGTACCGACATTAATCATACGCATCACACTTAGACGACCCGCTTAACTGGAGATTGAACTAAATTGAAACGACATTGAACTTGAAAATTATTAGCAAGAACACTTAGAGCTGCCAAATCGTAAAGATCTTTCAATTCGATGATCTTCAAAAGATGAATGTTTGAACGTATACGATGGGAACAGGTCTTCTTAAATTGGTAATGTTAGTCGTGATTCATGGACGATTGTTTGCTACAATTTTGTATGTTCGATACTCCGGACCGTCAAGTATGACGAGTCATATTAATCTTTATGAAATAATCAATTAAATAGCGGGGGAAATCTGGATTAGATGGTATCAGTGCTCTGTCGGCACATGCGTACAGTCGTGAGGTCCGTAACAAGATTGTTTGTGGAACAAACGGTTTTGATATTTTAAAATTTACTTATTGAATACCGGATTATATAATAACGGGTATAGAGTATTTAGTTACAGTCATATAGATTCATTTCAGTGATTTAAAATAATGTTACCCTTCACGGCCATTACTTAAGTCTTATTTTATTATACATAGTTCTCTTGTTACAAAATCCAGGAAACATTTCAGATATTTCATTAAAACAGAAATACGGATTAAGTAAAGTCAATTTTCAATATTGTAAACTACAGTTTCCAAACAAAAACCTAAAGAATTCAAACGATCAAAACCACCACATCGCACTACAATGACGACCGAAAGCGGTATGTTTTGGTATCGACTGGTCAGGCATTCGAAGTATTGTCAGTGATTTAATTGAAACAGTATGGGGCCGAACCAACCACGGCACAACACTACGAGTGGCCACAGGAAACAATGTTTTGTATGAAAAACTTCACCTAGTATATTTTAATTGCCTTCATATAGTTTAATTAGAGAGCTAGAGACGTTCCGTGTAGTCCATGATTAATGTTGTAAAGTAAATGGGATGTGTTTGATGACTATAAAATATGCGTCCAAGTCTATGCTCTACTTTGAGGATGTTATGCGTTATTTTTATTTCTGTTTTGATAAATGAGTTTTGTATGGATAAATTGTTGGATATGGATCTTTTTTTTTAGAAGTTAAGCTTGTAAAACATGTCGAGTTTTTATTTTAATTTGAGTCGAGTGCAGCTGAATAATTTAAATTTTAACTTATCATACTGCTAATAAGGTTGTTTTATTAAATAACTACGAGTCCCAAGATACAGACTAAGTGTCTAGTTTGGGGCTCACTGCCAGATAATGGCCCCGATTTCCGATTTCGTATAATAAAGAATAAATAAATAAATAAGCAGAAAAAATGTAATGAATTTAAATTTAGTTTGAAGAATAAGTTGTACTGAATTTAGATTTAGTTTAGTTTGTGAACAATGGAATTTTCTTTTTTTTCTTTTTCTTTTTTTTTTTAAATCACACAGATTGAGCTAGCCCCAAAGTAAGTTCGAGACTTGTGTTATGGGATACTAACTCAACGATACTATATTTTATAATAGATACATATATAGATAAACATCCAAGACCCAGGCCAATAAGGAAAAGATCGTTTTCCATCATGACCTGGCCGGGGTTCGAACCCGGGGCCTCCTCGTCGTGTTGACCACTGCGCCACGGAGAATTGGAATTGGGAGGAATTGGTGCTAATATATTGTAACCTAACTGTAACTAACAGCTTAGGCTACTCATGTTTTCTCAACTTGCTGTTAACTATTGTACCTGCTTACTGTTTTACCTGGATAGTAAATTCTTACGAATGCCAGTGTTCTAGGCACATTTCAAATGAGGATGACAGCGATGAGGATAAATACTTCGACTACTTTTGTTTTTATTTTATCTAGTTATAAAGTTGTTAGCGTTTGAGAGCATCGGTAGCTTAGTGACACCGGCCGTGATTCACAAGTTTCAGGTCGCAGGTCGAACCCCGTCAGGCGCTTTACTTTATGCAAGTTATTTCATCAACACTGCTCTTAAAACGGTGAAGGAAAACATCGTGAGAGAAACGGTATATCGTATAGTCAAAAACTTTGAAGACGTGACGTCTATCAACCCGCATTGGGCCCGCGTGGTAGATGACGGCCCACTCCCTCTCATCAAAAAGAGGTCTGAGTCCCAGAAGTGGGAACATTAGTTACATATGTTATGTAGTTGCGTTTTAATTTAGAAAGCATCTATCTAATGTAAACAGCCCCCTAATCGGCGAACACATTTTTGTCAAATGATTGCGACTAGTTGGTATCAGTTGGGTTCATTCGGACAGCCCATTGGTCCGTTCGGTCCAAACGATCCCAACTAGTCGCAATCATTTGACAAAATGTGTTCGTCGATTAGGGGACAGGTTAGTAGTTAAGAGACTACGAAAATTAAATTAATCTACTAATAAATCTGCCGAAGAAGTAATTGACCTACCAAACACCAGCAAATCCTTCAATTAACAAAAGACTCGTGACTCTTTACCAGACGATAAAACAAAGCTCACCAAATAGGATGAAATACAAACACCAAGTAATTCTGAGCCAGCCACATCGTTCATATTAAACACGCTACAACCTACAAACGATCAAGTCTTTGATGAATGAGAATACTCTCAAACTAATCTGAGCATCTGTAACTTTGACAGAGGAGTATGAAGGGGTACAAAATGTTCTTAAATACTTCAGTTTAATATTGATGTCTAGGAAGTTCGGTGGCTAGTTATCTGAGACTGAACAATAGTCCGTTTCCTGATTTAAGTTTCCTCTTAGCAGTTTGATGGGACCTTACTTAAACAATGCAAGGTATTTATAGGGGCCTTAAAGAGATATCAAATAATTACATCACGAGTTTCCGATCTTTTGTATTGTAAGTAGACTTGAGGAAATTGGGAATTGATATCGGACTTAAAATAAATAAGGTTGACGCTAAAGAAAATATGTTGGCGGAAAATTCAATTTTATCAAGCACAATTTGTACAAAGAGTGATTGGTATGTTTGTATTTTGAAGTGTGGGATATCCCTCAGCTAATTGGACTGACAATCATAGATAGGAAGCTGGGACAGGCCATGGCGGAAGGCGGAGGACAGGGTGTTGTCGTAAAGTCTGGGAGAGGCCCATGTCCTGCAGTAGATGGATTACGAATATTATGTAGTTGTATTCTAGCTAGATAAGAAACCAAAGCTATCTAAGCTTAGGCATAATTATACATATGTTTTGGAGTTGATCTGGTGATTGAGCCGGGAGATACTAAAGCTCTATAGGGGCTACCAGGAATTGTCTCGAGGTTGAGGTCACATGATTCGTTTTATAGTCCATTTAGTTTTGCAGTTCTGGTGATGAACTTACAAGGTAGATAGTGGACTCGTCAGTACTGCTACTAGTAAATTGGTCAAGTCGTTCGTCTTTTTGAGTTTATACTTACATTAGATCTTAGTGACACAGAAGCAAATGAAGATGATACTAAAGAAAAAACAAGGGTTGCACTTCACCGGCAGAAGAACGAAAAGTTTTAGAATGGTCGGAGAAACATTTTGCGTTATTTATCAGTATAAAAGTCATGTCAGTTATGTGATTAAATAAAATATAATTTATGGCGCTATCATAGAAAGAGACATAATATTACTTCCTCTCCTACGCCGATAGTCTAATCTACATCTTACGAATCTTCGATCAGGTCACGTGTCTTGACGCAAATTTAAAATTTTTCACCCATCACAAAAAAGCTGCACAACGTTGCTGAAGAAGTTTTTACTTCTAAAATATTTTGCTTGAAAAAGAGATACACATTTTGTCAGGCACTAAAAATTTGTTTATTATTATTTAAAAAAATAGCCAGACTTCACTAACTAAACACGCATTCTTCACAAACTACAAACCAAAGTAATGATGCGTCCTAACCACAATTATTCTGATGTCTCACAGATTTACACAATACTCCTTGGCTGACATCCTGGCTGTCGGTTTACTGCCCTCTCCTTGACAACTTTATTACCGCATCTTACAGCGGTCATCGGGTTTAAAATTTTAATTAGCTCCCTTGTTGCCTTGTTAAGGATATTGGAACAATTTTATTATGGTACGTCTGTTGTTACTTCTTGGTAAACATCAGTGTTTTATCTCTGATCGTAATTATGAGTATTTTTTTTTTCGTAATCACCAATAAATATGAGGGTAATTTATGACCGAGTTTATGAATGTACATACGTTAGAATTAACATGCTTGAAATTAATAACAATATAAATTTAATAAATGGTGTCTTGAGTCAAAGTAAACATGAAAAAGCAAGAAAAATCTTCATTCGACTTTTTTCTATAAATAGAAACGTCTGAAATTAATGCAAAAAATATGGCTACTTTTAGAGGCATGATTGAAATGTAGGTAGGCTGAATATTGTGCAAGCTATCACCATAAATATTTTTTTTAACTTTATGCAAGCAGATGCGTCTCCTTCACCCTCCCCTGTGATAAAACTTTATGGCATAAAAAATCTCATTATGAAGCTTTAGCAGATGGTTCAGATAGCGGCGGTAATTATGCTCCAAAAGCCACAGATTCAATGGCGGTATAACAAAGAAAATTGTCACAAAAATAAACGGGTCCTTCAAAAAACAAGGGCAACAAATAAAACAATAAGGAGAACAAACACAAAACAAAGAGAAATACTATAAATCAGGTGTTGTGGAAGTGTCTCGCTTTATAAAAGTATGGATAGAGTCAGACGGGTGACGTCGGGCTGTTAACTGGAAATTTATTGTTAATCACGACCGAAGAAGTCTCATTCTCGTAAATTTTTGTGTAATACGAGTGGATTGATGCAAGATGGGACCCGATAACTAGGGAGCGGAAATAATTGGAAGGTTTTATGGAGAGGACTGTCTCAGAAAGTAGCTGGGATACCTTGGGAGAAGTATATGTTTAGCTTCCAGTATCCTAATTTTACTTTGTAAGGTTCAAATTTGAATGGGAACTTAATTCAAAGCGTGTAACTCTTACTGGTAATGGCCGACTCGGTTCTGGTCGTTGAGCATGTTTTAAAATTTGAATTTGTTTGAGCATGAGACCTGGTGTGGGATTATATGGACATCATTGCAATGTATCTGCTTAATTAATTGCTTTTGTTTGTTAATTGACTTGCTTAATTCTGTTAAATTTATTGTTGCTGATGCAATTTAGGGAACAATTGCCCGTATTTTATTAGTCTTATCTTTATTTTTGATGTCGTGATTATAATTCTGATAAAGAAAGAACCTGAGTTTTTGAAGCAGATATTTTCCTACAGTTATCTGTTGTTTTGAACGACAATAAATATCGCCAACATAAACAAGAGTGGCCACAACCAAATGTCTTCATGAACTAAAAGCCGCTACTTTCTGTAAAACTACAGCACACGCAATTCAATTCGGAATAAGTATTTCAATATGCTTCTCATCAGCGTAGCGACCTAAACTAACTTGTATATCTAATTTATTAGGACATTTACTGTTCAATTTTAATGATCTATAATGTACAGGGGCGTGACTTGTGGAATGCTCAGAAAATAACGTTATAGTTCAGGTTACTAAGTTACGAAGGCTTAATACAAAATTGAGCAAAAAATCAATGTATCAAGATCGTAAAAGGTAGCATCATAAAATCAATTCCCAGTGCCAGAGACGTCGCTCATAAGAACAGCATAATGTATATACAAATTTAGACTAAAAAGCTTAAAAAAATAGTTTACCGTTTATCCGTTAAAGTATCCTTATAATATTATAAGTGTAAATGAAATTTTGAACATTTTTTTCTCAGCTAAAGTGAAAGGATTTTTTTTTAAATCGTCCAGAATAAAAAAGAAATACTGCGCTGCTACCCCAACTAACTCTATTTGTGTCAAAACTTCATCACCACTAGTTCTATCCACCCTCCTCCCTATTTTCTTTCAATTCTGCATATGATATATAGCCAATAATCGTGGTTGTAATATTTAAATCTGCGCTCCTGTTACGATAGTTCCCCCATGTTATTGCTTTATTGAAGTTTCCCACTATAATAAAAATAAAAAATATTCCATTCTTGGTCCCAACTAGCTAACTGTGAAATCTCATCTGCACAACCTTAGTGTTGCAGAACGTTAGAAATAAGTATGTCAGTTATTATTCATATCCTTCCGAGTTCGCTATATAACGTAAGTTAAAATTCTTGTCACGTCAAATTCAACCTTAAAACTTGAAAGTTAGGAAACATAATTGAATGTTGACGATTCTCATTTGCAGAACAAGCGCATCCGCTATATGATATACTCCTTTGACGTTCAAAGACCAAAAATAAAGAAAAGTGCATCGGGCGTTGTGACCAGCCAGCTCGCCGTTTATAAATATTTATTACCTAATTATCGAAGGCCGGTTTAACACCTCCAATGACTTTTTAGCCAGCGGCGAGCATCCAACTTCGAGACAACACCAATTTGTATTTTTAATCCCGAATAGCAGAATCGATATTTTATTTTTTTGCAAACTTGTTAACACCGTAATAAAGTTGTCCATTACCTATCATTCTGTCAAGTCAAACGAGATGTTCGCTTTGCGAAAGTTCTTTACATAATGAAGTGTTAAAAAACTCATTTCAAAGTGTTATAAAGTTGTTCGCTTTTCATACACTTAGTCAAAAAAATGTTAATTTATGATTTAATTTATTTTTTATTTGGACGCAAGGCCATATTAAGCTACATGAACTTTTGGTTCTTTCTGTTATCAGTGTCTTGCACTACTTATCTAAACTTCATCTACATTTACCAATTCTGATTTTTCTGTCCCAAATAGTTGTAAACCAAACGTTCCAAAATCATAAGGTTCAAATTCGAGTTGTTTCATTCTATTCATCCGAAAAATTGCTCTTGTATTTTTGTGTAAATTTCCGTGGAACGTCGATACTAAACCAGTTTCCTGGTCGCATCTCCTGCTAAATAATCGAAATGTGACATTTTATCAGAAAAGAACAGCAGTTTACACTTAAACAAGTGTCAGGGACACTATCGGGCTAAAGTTATGCGTTTAGTCACCTTATTAAATAAGGGTTTATCAACGGTGCGGCCACGCAGGCCTTGGTGCGGAGATAATAGTAAAGAATTGTGTGGATGATCCTTTGTTCGACACGGAAAATTGGGGTATCTACGAAAAAGAATATCACGTTTTTCGTAAATATAGAGCAGTGTATACATGTACACATTTTTACAAAACATGCTTCTGAATGTTTTAAAACCAACTTTCTAGTTGGTCTTAGATAACAAACATGTAAAATCAAGTCAAACATGGACTGTATTTGACTTGATTTTATATAGTTACTTTTTTTTAGCTTCAATTTTGCAGTTTCATTTACTTCAGCAATTTCCTACTAGAAACAAATTTGTTTCCTGTATACACTGATTTTAATATCGACTCCTTTTAATATAGAAGCCAGGAAAGGAATATCCATCCTTTGAAACATATGGTAATGGTAGATAAAACACTTTACACCCATAGATTACTTGTTTATTTACAAATTTGCATAGTAATAATGACTATGAAAAGAGACCAAAGTGACTTAAATACAATATTTAAATTAAATTTTAAGTATTTAATTAAATTTATTTTAAATATTTAATTTCACAACCTATATATTTAAATTGTTGATTGTCTATCAGTTTGATTGTAATTTATATCTTAATCTACACCTGAGGGTCTTCCTACTTAATTTAATAACATAAATTTAAGCATTCACTTTCTTATCTATGATAGCCGTTTTACTTAGGAAGAAAGTATAGGGAAGATACGTAACGAAGTGTTACTTAATTTAATGTAGTTGACAAGGAAACGTGCTTCTCGGAGGTCCACTCAAAGGCTTCTCTTCCCACTTCTTGTTCCACTTATTTTACTCAACAGTAGTCAACATCCATACTGCATTGAAAACACCGGTTCTCGTATGATCACAGAAATTAAGTAATACCTGGAGCGGTCAGTACGGAGGGGAGACCGCTCCAGCTGTTACTGCTGAGAACGACGGGTGACGGTTACTTTCTGCTTTGGTTCATGTTTTACTCCTTCGCATTTAACTGTCTAGCATTTCATATTCAGTTACGAACGATTACTTTCAAACTTTTTCAAAGATTCTCGAGTGGCGACCACGCACCAGAAAACGCAGCGTGAGTAGGCCCCTGACAAGGTGGACCGGCGACCTGGTCACTGGAAACCGCTCGATGCGGGAAGCGCAAGAACAGTAGTCGTGGAGGCTTATTTCCAGCAGTGAACGTCGCTCGGCTGAAATGATGATGATGACGATGACTTGCAAGCTTACGAAAACCATATTAATTAACATCACCATCTAACCTAACTACAAAGAAAAGTATCACACAGTTTATTTGTAGAATAATAATACTACAAATAAACAAGCAAACGTTTTTTACATAACAAACGTAGTATCTGATGCGCTTGCGCAGCCTACGATTTTAGCCCAAGGCTTGCGCTTGCGTCGTTCATAACATTACAAACAATCAATCAAATGGACAGGATAAACATTAGTTTATATTTAACAGTCATTAAAACAAACAAACATTTTTCTTGCGCACGCACATCGCTACGTGTAATTAACGTCACGACTTCATATTTCTTATTCGAGTGTCGACGTGTATTTTGAGAGACACGCGACGATTTTTCATGGTTTTTGACAAGTTTTTCGAACTCGTTCTTTTGATTTGGACTTTTTGACGAAATAATTATAGCTGACGGTGATAGTTTTGTACGAAAAAATAGCTGTAAGCAAAGTAGTTGTTAGCGATAAAAAATCAACTTGAAGCTTTAAACTAGGCTCAGATGAGTTTAAAGCTGGTTACTTATTAGCTTGGAAGTTATAAAATTATATTGTAATGTTTACTTATTTAGAAACTCAACAGCTTTTCACTAATTTTCTTCTTATGAATGTTCACCTTACTATCGATGAACAGCCTAATGCAGCTTCGTCAAAGTAATTAGCATCTTTGTTTGCTTACGGGGCACAGTGATAGCATTTCGATGACAATTATCTCTTAAGTTATTAACATATTTTCAAGGCACTAATAAACGTAGCTACATTATTATTATTAGCTGCAGCTATTCATAATAATGTGAGATGGTTGACAAATTGTTCACATTGATTTAAAGTATGTGTACAAACCGGCTACATTAAATTATTATAAACATTTGTTTAAAGACGCTAATGATAAGATATGCTTCAGAATGAATGAATGAATTGCATCGCTGACAGCGTGTTTTGACCAGACTCGAGATCCGCACTAGCTCTTGCAGCATCATCTTCACGGTACTACGGATAGCTTGCGGTGCTTGCATAACAATGACTAAATAGTCATTATGTAATGACTGACATATTTATGCTGGCATGCCTTATAATTTTTATTATTAAAAGCTTATGATGTTCCACCGTAAAGCAAACGCCTCTTTCTCTTTCCACTTATCTCTTATTAAATCTGCTTAGGATCAGTTCTGGGTAAAGGATTCCATGCAGCTCAGTCCGTCGTCCCCATCTGAGCTAGCAGTGATGTCACTTGCCATTGAGTCATGAGTGTGGCACATTTTGTCTTATGATATGAGAAATTGTGAAAGATTATAAATTAAATTATGTCTGTTGTAGCCGTACGGAGGACAGATCTGGACAGTTATGTTGCGATGTGTGCCGGGTACGATGCGCCAAATGTTGTTGTGTCGGGAGTTTCGTCGTGGAGGGTCACCAGATTAATCTCCCTCTGGTGCAGCATCGTTAGTCGTGTTGTTGGGTTTAACATTGCATCACCCCGCTCAACTGCTATTCACTCAGTTCTTTGAGTTAATAGGCTCATAATAAACTAGCGTGCTGTATCATCAACTCACATCGTAAGATCAATTGTAAAGTAGAGCCAACAATAATATTCTATTCACAAAGTATACATGTAATGTAGCCCTGCATACATTGTAACGTATAAAAATCAGAATAAATAGTAAGGGACATAAGCAGCGGCAAATTGTGGAATGAATTAATGATAGGTTCCATGGGTTCGTATAGATGTCGTTAGTTACTGATCGTTTTTTTAGATAATAATAATTTAAATTAGAAGTAATGCATAATGTGTGCATTTACTATTATAAGAGTAAAATAACTAAAAAGAGTTTTTTTCTTGACAAGTAATTGGTGTAGAACTTTAATATTGTGAAAAATAAATAGTCTGTGGTCGGGACACATGACGTATAAAGAGTTTGAAATATAGTAGGAGGCTGCAAGCTATTTTTGGAAGAGAAGTTTTTTTTTTTATAAAGTCTGATTTAATTCAAGTCTAAAATATATTGAATGTCGTGTGAACAGAAGGGAATCAGCCCCAAATTAAGGACAGTGTTAGAGATTGGACCACGATGTGTAATTATAAAGTAGATAGAACGCTTTTTTTTAATCATTATAAATTAGTGCTTGACTGCAATCCCGCCTGATAGTAAGCAGTAATGCAACCGTTGATGGTAAAGCGCACTAGTTAATTAAGGCTATTCACTTAAAAATAAACTTAGTGAATAGGAAGGAAGACGGCAGTTGAGCGAGGTGATGCAATGTTAAACCCAACAGCACGAACAACGATGCTGTGCCAGAGGGAGACTGATCTGGAGACCCTCCACGACCAAACTCCCGACACAATAACATTTGGAGCATCGTACCTGGCACACCTCGCAACACAATTACTCAGACCCGTCCTCAGTACGGATTCACCAGACATCATGCCTGAATACGACAAATCGCTTGGCAGCAAGACTTTGTCTGATGGGTGGTAACTTCTGCCGGCGGTCGATGTTATGGCCTACCACCGAGTAATACCCTTACTGTAATGCCGTTGGATACATGCACTTTGAGAAATTCACATATGTTATTTTCTTGTTGTATGTATGTGAGAAATTCACATAATGTTATTTTCTTGTTAACATGGTTCAAATAACTATTATAATAGTTTATTATAAGTATTTTAAAGAAAATAAGTTCTCCTCAAGAGTATCTTCGCGTGTAGGCCTATTGATAGTTTGCATCAATGAGGTGAGGCAAAAGGCACATGCTAAGTCTATAAGGATCACAAAGGCTGGAAATGCTGTCTGCGACGTCGGGTCCATGGATTGATCTACATTGAGGTAATGTAATATACCCAATGTAAGCGTTAAACTGAACTTTCTTATGAACTGCAAAAATCATAGTGTCAGTCTAGTGTACGCCTTGTAACCACTAAAATTTTTGAGAAAATAAATCCTAACTTGTTTTATTTCTGTCAAGATCTCATGCGTATCATACCCAGGTCTCATGAAAGTGCTCCGATGAGCCAAGCCGGTGGTAACTAACCTCGTGGTTGTTACAACATATTTGAAAATACAAATGCCTAAATATTTTTAAACCTTGAACAAGTTGGACTATTTTTATCAAACAGAAGAAGAAGAAGTGATAGTAAATTAGGAATCAACAAGTAATTTTAAGGTGAGAACCATCATGAAAAAAAGTCGAGATACAATCTCACGGCCAAGCAATAATAGTTGTAGTTCCAACCTTCTTCTATAATAAATTTTGATATACACTCATTCGCTTTGACAATTTGCTGCCCGCTTATGATTGTTGGGTACTACTTACTAATTTCAACGTTCACAGTAAGTTTCCGAATGGTTAAGCGGTCCTCGCCGTGATTAGCATTCAAGGAGGTTCGAGTTCAAGTCTAATAATTTTCAGTTTTTTTTTAAAATTTTTATTGGTGAGTTATTTACTTAGCTGTTGTTGGTTGTTGAACATATAATTACGAGTTTGTGTTATAAGTTTTACTTTTTAATCAATATAAAGGCTAATACATTACGAGTGGACTCAATATATCTAAAATATCATAATAAAACAGCTTTTGTGTAAGTTTTTTTATTAATATTTGGATAAGGTACAAACCAATCGCTTGTTGCAAGTGTGTAATAAAATTGTTATTGTTTTAGAGAAATACTGTAAGACGTTGAGTCAAGAGGTTGCAGGACGAAGGTAGCTAACCTCTTTAATGATAATATATAATATTATCATTTAAAACCAAAAAATTTTTATTTATTTTTTACCACAGCAAAATTATGATAATTTTGCCAGGGATTACTTTTACATTAAATATTACAATGCTGCCATATCAAAGTTTGTTTCATTTATTAGTAAAAGTATGTCTACACCTAATAATATATAAGTTTATAATATATTGCATTATGACATGTTTATTGTTTATTATTATATTACATCCATAGTAAACTAAAACGTATAATAAAAACCTTTTTGGTATAAATATTCAATAAATTGTCCTTTTCGTTTAAATATTATTTGAAAACATTTTCATTTTAAAATACAAATTACATATCATAATTTTAAATTGTTTGAAACAACAAAAAGATTATGTCTTAATTAGGATTCGAACCAACAATAGCACGCATTTGATAGCACCATTTTTAAGTGCGGCCGCTAATTTAACTTCAACTAAAGTAACGAAATTTTGCATTACTTTAAAGAAAGTTGAACACTGAGATAAAAACGGTTTGCTAATATTGTTTTCCTTGTCTAGCATAGACTACATCTTTAATTCTTAGTAGAGATACTACACAGCATGCGATTGATTGGTTGGAATATAACACACACGGATATAAAATAATGCGTTAGTGTGCGTGGTCGGTTTAGCGCAGGCGACAGTAGTCTTTAATGTGGAAGGGGACTTCTACATGTGATAGTACACCATGTGGTGTTCATAACAAAGAGTGTTCTATTCTATTTTTACAGCACATAAAAACATAACACCACAGTAGCCTTATAAAATCGTATAACGCTTAAATACATTCTATTAGATTTTTATAGCAATTTACATAATCAATAAAACTTAAAACTCAATTCCAATCGGATTAAATAATCAACGAAAAGATACGACTACGATATTTCATAAATCAGTTTTATATTTCAAAAATATTATTTCATTTTTTTACACTTAATTGATGGCTACAGCTAAAGCAAATTTTTTTTTTATGAATAAGTTAATGAGTAAGCTTTTTAATTCATCAAATATACAAGATTGCATGACCGCTATCGTATGAGAAGGTATATGAAGTTCTGTGCAAAGAAAGCACCGCAGTGCATTGCTGCGGTAAAATAACTTACTATTTTAAAGGACAGTTTCCTTATTACTATAAAAATCTCTCTGAAATTTTCAGGTAATCATGATTTACAGTGTTTTTGTAAATATGTGAACCTCTATCTTGAACCAGTTTTTTACCGTATCTTGTGTTTATATATTTCAAAGAATCTCCACATGAATTACTTCAATCCATGAACTTGTTAAAGTCTTTTGCAGTCAACTTCAGAACATGGGCCTGTTTTAGGCAAAACCAGTGCACCCTCTGTCTTTCGCATTCGGTCTGTAACTAAGTTACTTAATATGCACATTATTATGAATCCCATTATGAATATTGATATATATATACTCACATTTTTTCGAACGAAAATGTTGGATAAGTAATCTTCCATGTCTAACTATATTCTAACTCGGACCACGCGAGCTCAACGAAAAACAAAAGCAAATCAACGATTAATGAAAACAGCAAAACGTAACAGGGAGACAATTCATAATAGTAACACGTGCCATAAGAGGATAGAGCACAAACATCAAACTAATGATGCACAAAAATATTTCCCGTGTAGCTTTATAACCATCGATTAATCAGGACATACTGTTTTTTACTCTGTTTTAAAAGCATCGGCGTTGCGTTCGTGTTTGTACACTCTGACCACACATCGTCCATTAGGCTTTATTAAGAGTTTAGTCAATATTGATAAATGTTTGATGGAACGTCGACGACGTAACGATGCAATTAAATTTTGCCTCCCATGATGGAGCGTTCACGTTTATATAGGTACTAAATGCAGCAGGCGCATAAAATGTATTGTGTGAATAATTTATTAAATTAGCGAGCCCGTTATTATCAATCAGTGTGGGATTTTCGGTCTATGTAGTGAATATATCTGGTTCATCTTTTGGAGTGTTTGCTTTTATTTGGCATCGTGTTCTGCATGGGTGGTCACTTAAATTAATAATAATAATAAGTTTATTCACCAATAAATATACAAACTATAAAACAACATAAAACATAGTAACTATAACATTACGTTATTTAAAACTTTGACAACTACACATTTAGATTCATTTTTCGGCATGATGTCTGGTGAAACCGTACGGAGGAAGGACCTGAGTAGTTGTGTTGCGATGTGTGCCTTGTATGATGCGCCTAATGTTGTTGTGTTGGGAGTTTGGTCGTGGAGGGCCTTCAGATCAATCTCCCTTTGGCGCAGCATCTTTAGTCGTGTTGTTGGGTTTAACATTGCATCACCTCGCTCAACTGCCGTTTTCTTTCCTATTCGCTCAGTTTTTCTGAGTGAATAGGCTCTTAATAAACTAGCGCGCTTTACCATCAACGATCGCATCACTGCTTACCATCAGTCGGGATTGCGGTCAGGCGCTAGTTTATAATTACTAAAAAAAAAATCTTAACATTCAACTCTATTAACGTTATCAGTGGAAACAACCAAAATCATCTTAACTTTAGCTACACCGATATTCATTAACCACATATTTATGACTAAGTTCGCACACGCATTCGCGTAGGACGAGTTCATTTGAAGATATATTAGTAGCCACTGGAGTAATACAGCACGCGTTCTGAACATACGCCCCAGGACTAATAACACCATTACTCAAAACGAATTTGGTACAGCCATCCAGGTTAATATAGTGAATTTCGTGAGCGACCATGGTAAATAATTCGATTATACCCTGTGTAATAAATTCGCAACAATTTTGTAGTACAAACTCATCTAATCTTATTATACTACGGTAGCTGTTGATATCCTCCGAGGAGTGTGTGTAGGTAGTTTTAATTTACGAGATTGTTTCTTATTGTATATTTCATAAAGGCTTTGCTCTTTTATGGAACTAAAACATTGTCCGTTTCGATATTAAAGGATTTAAGTTTCAGTAACAATTTGTGACCACAAAATTCACCAATTGCCAATTGAGATAATCCAATTTTTTCATTATTCGTAGAGCGATCAAACAATGCCTGAATTTAATTGCAAATGAAAATTTCGTATACGAATTATTGAAAATAGTCCGAACATAAAGAATAAATCGTTATGTTTGTAAAGAGAAAAGAAAAAATACAAATCTTGGAAAATATGTCATCAGATTTAACTATTATCTACATAATATATTAAAGTCACAAACTCGAACGATAGTTATAAAGCCACATCTATTGATTAGTAATAAAACTGTCATGAAGTTACGTCCTGAAAATAGTTCTCGTCGAAATTCTGCGTTGCATTCTACATGCCAGTTGACTCTGTAACCAAACTCAGTCATCGTCCAATTTTGGGCTTCGAACTAGGCAAAAAGTTGGTGTGTGGACAGGTAACTCTTTCATTGTGACAACGGAGGCGAATTTGCATTGTAATGGATATACCAGAACTGAAAGTTCGTTGTCGATACGTTCATCTTCACATATGCTGCAGCACTCATTTATGACCTCGGTAAATTTACGAGTCAACACAGAAATAATACGATCTTTAGTTTTGGCTGCAATGCAGATATTTTATTGCTCATACAATATAAAATATGTGAAAAGTTTAACCCATAATCATGTCTATTGTTTATGTTTTATCTTAAAAATGCCCCACATATCCAAGCTTCAACAATAGAGGTAAGTTCTATTCAAAGTCATTCACAAAATTGTCTACCATTATAAACGAGACTTTTGTCCCCAATAAACTGTTTTATTATATGCTACCACAAAACTGTCAAAATACATTAATTTTCAGTCTAAATTCACATTACAAGTTGACATTCAAGCAAATGTGAATTGAGTTTGTGCAAAATCAAGACCTCAGAAGTCAATATGTCATATCGTCAACATCGTCGGTCGGTCAGACAATACGGTTCTATGACCGAGCTCCCATTATTTGCGGGTGGCCCGCGAACAAGACAAGGTCTTTGTATCATTTGCGAAATAGATTCATCAGTTTTGTTACCTTACGGGGTGCCAGCCATACCAAAGTTCATTGTACTAGATTAAAGGGAAACGTTAAATTGTAACGATTTATGTATATGTACAATGTTGCCCATTGAATAGTACGAAACATCGGTCGCATCACTGACTTGTCACATGACGTATGAACTTTACGACAGGTAAAGTCAGTCAAATTATTTACCAAATTGATTGCCAACTTATATTATCCGGTTACTCTATAGAATTAGTATACAGACATAAAATTCTGTCCAGTAGGTTAATTGTTTTTGACAGCTCCCATATAAGTGAAAGATGTTGGCGTAATAAAATAAAAATATTAACTTATTTTCTTACTTTATTTGTGATTTCTTACATACATTGTAATACCGTAAGTATAGCCTATTTAGAAAAAAATAAATAAATATCCATCACCTATCTAAAAACTGTTTATCTAATGTTCAGTGAGGTGTATTAAATTGCCTTAATATGGAAAATTGGTGTGATGTTAATTAAATAAATAATCAATTTTCTGTGTTATGGACTTCTGTGACTGTGTTATGGAAGACATAAGTACGAATTTATAATGATAAAAAAGAATGATTCATGAAACTAATTATGGCACATTGATGTCTAAAACGAAATTAGACCAATAAATTAGATTTTACTGAAACTTAAATTAAGAGGTAACGTAGCTATGTAAAATAAAAAGAACTAACTTTTACGTCAATTTCATATCGCAACTACAATGATTCCGTTTAAAACGTGAAACGGTGCAACCAACGTGTTTGAATGGGTGCCGATATTTAAAAAATAAAACTAGCGCAGACCAATGCTCGTTTGGTCTCGCATGGACATGGGCTGTCCACAATCGAAATGAAGCAAAGGCATCTCCCGTCGACCGCATTGTTCCTTTGTTGCGCGCATCTGACCAGAACCTTTGTCCGAGAATTGTTTTATACAGAATGTAAGTCACGAATACCATGTACTGTCTAACTGAATAAGGCTGAGCCTGTCTATGCCCTCTACTGTAGGTAGCCTATGTTCAATCTCACATACAACTCTATTCCATAAGCCTCCTCGTACTTGAATATTCGACGCTTAACAGGATCAGTTCGCCTCAATAGCGTTTGTTCTGAATAAAAAATGGTTTAGTAAGTTGAATTCAAATGAAATTAATGTTATTAGACTTTGATTGGTTTAATAAATGAAGCAGCAACCTAAGCACGTAATATACTATTACTATCAATTGGAATCATATTGAAGCCTATTGCTTATCCATTGCTGTTGATATTCGAAAAATGCTGTACTCAACAACGGAAATAACGTAATGAATGTTGTTGAAATGTCAAAATGAAATCCATTACTACTGATAATTTAAAAGTTACGTAATTACCCTGCTGCTTGAAGTTCAAATGAAGAGATAGCGCATTTGAAAAATGCAAATTCTTCTTGTAAGTTATCACCGAAAGGAATTAGCTAATTTAATTTTAGTTCTAAGTCCCAATAAACATCTGGCAACATCGAGAGAGACCCAGGAGATGGAGAGATGAAATTTATAAGTAGGGTTAAAGTTCGTCCTGTAATTATCCAAAGAGAATCGGCCCTCACTGGCTGAAAAGAGAGAATAGTAGAAAGAAGAAAGGGAGGCCTTCAGCCTGCAGTGGGAAAACATAAATAAAATAATAATTCGTAGTCGTTGAAAATTGTTTTTTTTTTTTACAAAATTCCAATGCTAGGGCCCGAATATGATCCTTACATTCTCGAAGACTTGTGCTGTCCAGACACAGTGCGATTTATATGTAGAAAGAAAAGTGCAGCCGATGCGGTTTTATTGCGCTACGTGGAATAGTAACGTATTTCTTACGTCGTTTGAAGAATATTGGAACGAAATTGTGCTCGTTACATTTGCAAGGATAGTATAACGGACGGCCCGGAATGCTTATGTATTCAAGTCAGTTAAAAGTCCAATATTTTATGTCTGAAAGGAGACTTCAGTTCTTTGAAATATAAAGGCAAACTTTTATTTCCTAAAAATTGGTTTTGGTACACTAATACATATTTTAGGATAATATACTGCTCATTTTATTGAATATGTTTTGGGAAACTAGTCAGATCATCCTCATCTATATTTAATATTTTTATACGAAGCCATTTTCTATCTAAATGTTGCTATAATCACACGCATTCCTTCCATATCAAAGATTTCATGATAAAATCACAAAAACAGCCATGAACTTAACAACTTATTCAAACAGACTTCAATTAAGTAACCCATCACAAAATCCGTCTCCCAAAAGTGCTGCAGTATCTCCCATACCATATTCGTCAAATAGCATAACTCGCTCGTATTTGCTCGCGTGCCGAACTTGACCTCAGTGCTATCTCAATCTGATGTGGAGATAACCGCCAACATTGTTCCCAGCGGGGCGCTGAGAATTTAGGATTTTCTTTGGTAAACACTTGAGTTGATCCTACATAAGGTTCAGTCTCCAATGGCAAGTCTTTTAAGATAGATTCGTCATAGAAGGCTACATGACTGGGTAACACGTTCTTTGTCGTGATTCTGCGTATAGTTGTATGAAGAGGTAAAGTATGTGTTCATGTTGATGTACTCATATAGACAAACGATTTATGTGAACACGTACGGCTTAAGGATCTCTGGTCCGGTTGGTTGAAAGATAGTGATTTATTTGATGTAATCTGCTAATATTATCAACCTGTTTGATGATGGATTTGAGTAAAATGATGTTACAAAATGATCTTATTTCCTAAAGTTAAACCGAGGATGTACCATCAACGATCGCATCCTTGCTTACCATCAAGTGGGATTGCGTTAAAGCACTAGTTTATAATCCATAAAAAAACAATGTTCATTTTTGCTGGCGCTTTACCTCAGTTAGATCTATAAAGCATCTATTTGATTTAGTCTTTATCATAGACGTTTTCTTGATTTGGACCACACGGAGTTTTAGCAGCTAGTAAATCTAAAAAGCAAAAATACAACTAGCAGAAAGGTATAAAGGAACTTAATAAACGACCCGTATGACTACACAATACCTAGTCGATAACAAAGTATGTGAAACTAAGCAAGCATAACAGAAGCGCATTCTGGCTGCCATACAATACGTCAACTGCTTATGAAAAGCCAGGGTGACTATGGAATAAAAATGTGTCACCAAACCAAAAGATGTGAAGCAAAACACACCCTATACACTTATGTTAGAACAGATTTTCAAAATAATCAGCCCACGCAATAAGTATTCTGTATTGGATGATACACGAGTTGAGTTCGTTATGTTTACGAACGAAGGGTAAGTTTTCCTTTAAAAAGGCATAAATAAATGCATGCCTATTCAAGTAAAGGGAGCCTGATCGCTGCGGTGCAGGCGCCACAACGCGCTTAAAGCGCTATCAAACTTTCGCTTTCCTAATGAAACTTGAGATCGCGGAAATTGCATGGAAATAAATACGAACGCAGTAGTTCGCTTAGCAACTTTTAAATGCACCCGCTGTTGAACACAATGCCTTTGTTAATTTAAAAGCTTGCTCCGATCCGTCTGCCAGCACTAAAAAATAAACTCAACTGCGCTCCCGAACACAAATTAGAGTTTCATATTGACTTTCCTTCGCTGTCCTGACTTCATTGTATGGAATTTTCATTATATACCGTTCAAATTGTTCTTAAAAGTTTGCTCTATAACATGATGCTGTTGTCACAATAGTTTGCTTTTCGAGCATTGAAAAAAATTATTGCATTTTGCAACAACGTTTAAGGAAGAGTGATAAAATCCTGAGCACTTTAGTATCCAATAGTCTTGGTCATCGCAAAGCAAAATACAATGGCGGAAAAAATTTAACAATCGGTACTCCACAAGGAGCGAAGCGCGGGCACGAATGAAATATTAAAGTTATAAAGGACTGTGCTTCAGAGAAAAGTAATAAAGTAGTCAAGGGTGAGCTCGGTGAGAAATCATGTGCCCACTTTATTGCAAATTATATTTCGGAGTCTCCCTTCACACTCTCAATGGGTTATTCGCGTTATACGCAAAATTACTAATTTTGAATGTCAGGAACACATTCATCTTTTTCCATATTTCCAAGAGCAGATAAGTTTCTTTTTTTTAATAATTATAAACTAGCGCTTGACCGCAATTCCGTCTGATGGTAAGCAGTGATGCGATCGTTGGTGGTAAAGCGCGCTAATTTATTAAGAGCCTATAGGAAAGAAGACTGCAGTTGAGCGAGGTGATGCAATGTTAAACCCAACAACACGACCAACGATGCTGCGCCAAAGGGAGATTGATCTGAAGACCCTCCCCGACCAAACTCGCAAAAGGCGCATCGTACCCGGCACACATCGCAACACAACTGCTCAGACCCGTCCTCCGTACGGCTTCACCAGACTGTCGGCAAGGCTTTGTCTGGTGGGTGGTAACTTATGCCGGCGGCCGATGTTATGGCTTACTATTTGTAGGTCATAGGTTCAAACCAGAGGAAAACCTACTGTTAGTATGCATACTAACAGTAGGGTAGGATAGGATGATGCAACATCCTTATCTAAGTCCTTGCCCTTTGGGATAATGAATATGGTACTTCAACCTTTACTTTGCGTAAATAATTTCATTACCACTGCTGTTAGAGCGGTAATGGAAAACAACATCAGGAAATCGGCATGTCCTATAACCGAACATTCAAAGACTACCAAACCGCATTAGGCTCACATGATAGATTACAGCCCACTCCCTTTCTCAAATAGAGAAGATTCCAGCAGAGGGAACATATAGGAATATAGATTTTATGTACTACTTCCATATTCAATTTGGCTATTACGATAAAATCTATATACTCAAATGTACAAACAGCCGTGAGTTAGATTGCCTTAGAAAGCTCTCTTTCAATTATTGAGTTTTTGTTGGTTAATTAGTTCACTCGATTTAACGCCTAATTGAGAGGGTTTGAACTCACAATTTGTAAGGAAAATTGCTTTTTATGTGACACAATACATTAATTTAACTCTGTTGAATCTAGGAGAAATAGCGTCGGTATATCAAAATAAATAATGAAAATATAGTAAATATAGCCGTTGAAGCTGTTGCAAATTGCAGTGACGTTTCGAATTCAAAAATGGCAATCAAATAAATTTGCATAGCCTGAAGGATAATAAACAACTTAATCACAATTCCAAAAGAAAAACATCTACATTGAACTGTTTTGTTTATATAATCATAAACTAGTGCTTGACCACAATCTCGCCTGACGATAAGCAGTGATATGATAGCCTATTCACTCAAAAAGCTGAGTGAATAGGAAGGAAGACGGTAGCTGACCGAGATGATGCAATGTTAAACCCAACAACATGGCCAACGATGCTGTGCCAGAAGGAGATTAATCTGGAGACCCTCCAAGCCCAAAATCTCGACACAACAACACTTGGCGCATCGTACCCGGGACACATCGCAACAGAACTGTTCAGACCCTTCCTCCGTACGCTTTAGCTGTTTTCTTTAATTTACATTTTGCTATGGAGGGAATCAATCGAAGTTTAAGGCTTGCTTGCTGAGGTCGGTTTGTGTTGAGGATGGGTGACCTTCATTACAAATTTGTAATTCCTCCGTGCCTCTACACGCACGTCAAACTGTTGTTCTTGACTATCCTTCTAAGATTTTTGACAGACGGTATAGGTCCGTAACTGGATTGTGGCGTTCGGATGACATGATGATGCATATGGTTAGACTGGCAGATGACGTCGAAAATGAGGCCATTAGAAATAAACGAAAAAAATACCATTTTAAAACTTTTTCACGCTAATGTCATGCGTTCGGACACATTCGGATTTCGTGTTACAGCAGGATTTTTATCGTTTTACGACTACTCAGCATATTTTCTGAACTTCCAGGTGAAGCTTGTGGATAGTTTTCATTTTATTCTTTTATTAGAGTACGTGCACAGTGTTACAATGAAAATCCTCAAACCCACTACAGTATTGAACGCTTTTGTCATGGGGCCAGAGTGCCCGTTTCCTTTTTAAGGAAATATTTCGTCGGCTGATTGACACTTCACGAGAATAGAAGACTTGATCGTTCTGTGGTCAAAGATAATTCTTTGACTACAAAAGGACTATCTTCTGTGCAGCATTGCCACGTTTAAGAGTAATGGTACACTTAAATGGTAATACTACCAGGCTTCTGGGAACGTTTCCAATGCGTACGAGTACCTCGACATATTATATGCTTTTGTTTTCTATTTATTTGTGGTGTTAGTTACTCTTTTAAATTAGTACCTAGTGTAAATATTTGAAAGATTATGAAAATGTATATTTGTTGTCTATTTAATGTCAATAAAATCGGTATCTACTCATGTGAAATCTCAAGAAGAATGTTCTAATTCCCACACTTCTGTAAACCATTCAAGAAAGTGCGCAAACGCGCAAACACTTGAAGGCTTTTACGCTTACATAAGCTCATTAGCTTAAAACCAAACAAATATCTCTTTAATGATGTTAGCTCATTTGCCAAATATTTATTTGGGTACTTAAATGTACTTTATCTTTATGCAATAACTTACGCCTGTTAAGTTTTTTTTATGATAAGTGGACGATTTTATGAACCGCGATAGTTAAACAGTTGATATTCACAGATTGTTTATTACTGTTGCCGCTGCAAAAAAAAAAAAACTAATATGTTTATTTTTCGTAAAGATTTTTTTTTATTTTCGGTATAAGGATTCTCTAAAGAGTTCAGATTCTATTGTGTGTTTTATCAATAATGATGTCTTAGATTATTTTTATTTGTACTCAAATATTTCTAGTATTATTAGAAAAAAAAAAATACTCTGCACATTGCACAATCATATTTAAGTTATGTTTAAGTTAATCACATATCTTAGGCACTATACAGCTTTTGGTTTCAAAAAGGAAATCCAAAGCAATGACAATACTTACAATTTGTGCAATTTTTATCATCATTGATGCATGCATCCTATAGAAGACCGAAAGGCTGGCTACTCTACGCCTGTGCTCCAGGCTTAGGAGACCGTTTCGAGTTAAGTCTGGGTCGCCAATCAGCCTCTTCTCACGCCTCTCCACTGAATCCAACGTGGCAAGGTGACATTTCACAGCACCAGCGTAAATGTGGTTGCAGTACTCCACACACGAGCAGACCTGTGCTTTGTACAACATTAGAAGCTGCCTTAGTGTGAAGTACTGCCGGACCTTCGCGATGACGCCTAGTTTTCTGGCAGCCAACCGGCCTTGGGCTCAACTTGGACTTATGATATGGCCTGAATAACCTTTTTATTTAATTAAATTCGTGTCCGGTTGCATACTAAAAATAGACAACCCTTACAACACCCGTGGGAGTTCTAAGGATCAGTTTCAGGTATATTGTTGGTTATCAAACAAGCATCCCACATTGATAACATAATACATATATCGAAAACTTGGTTATCACAGGTCACTTGCTCTGCATAAAACTGGGCAAAGGAATTGATCATCATCATCATCTCAGTCGCATCCGAAGCCTTTCAGCTTTGGAGTCTGGGGTCCGCTTTAACAGTCACCCACCAGACTAAGGAATTGATAATACGAAATAAGCCAATGATCACTTAGCGAACAATGGCAGTTGAGTTTATTAAATCATTTTCTAAACCGAAATTTAGGAGCGTATAAAGAATGGAGTAGGCATGAAATCGTTTTTTATGACACATAAAAACAATGTAATTCTGCGTTTATGAGCGCCTAAGCTACTTTATCACTCGCAGAAAATCTTTAAAAAACAATAAAGATATTTCATGAAAATCGATATAAAATTACGATCAGAAAACTTCGGTAAAGCCATAAAATCAAATAAATAACACCTCGAAGCTCCGAGCCGTTTGCAGCAATTTGAGTTTGATTTCACATTTTTCATGCACCGAACGTTTCTACGGTTAAACTCATATGAAAACGTTTTTAATAGAAACCTATCGATATTCTGTGAAACTAGCTTCGGTAGCGAAGTTATATTATTATAGTGGATTCACGCCTGGGTAAGCTCGGATAACCGGAGCAATCGATTTTAAAGTAAAAAGTAGGACTGGCTTTAGAACTTTAAAGTACAGTTATTTAAGGACTTGACGCTAAAATTCCTCTACTTTAGTCAAGTTAAAGCCTTTGGTTTTATGCTTGGTAGTAAAAGCTAGGGAATGTATAAATATCTGGAGGGAAATGTTTAATTCTCATTCATTTAATATTTTAAAGATGGATTATAATTTATGTTTTTTTATTATTTTTAAAATATCAAAGCTGGAGCAGCTTTGATATTTTTAATCATAACTAAGCCAAAATATCAATTTTAGTTTGTTTTCTTCTTTTCTTTTTTGTTTTCGGGGCCTACTTTGTCTTCTACTGTTGGGCAAACACTCACCTTTTTTCTTCTATGCCTTTCTTTATTGTACCATATCTGACCATATTAGCCTCGTAAATGTGATTAGATCGCCACATCACCACACCACGCCGTGGTCTACCCCGACTAAAATAATATCTTCCATTAGGCGTCTTATAAGTGATTATCTTTGCTAATCTGAAATGTGAATGAATAGACATAATAGTAGATTGTTAACCGAGGGTGGAAAGAATCAATTCCCGAGGTATTTAGACGCCCGAGCGTAGCGAGGGCGGCTATAGTCCGAGTAGGAATTGATTCTTTTACCCGTGTTAAACACTCTACTTTTCATTTCGAATATGAGGAAAATAAAACTAGTTGTTTATCTGAACATTTTTATTTGGAATCTTTATGCTATTTGATATATTATGACAAATTTGGGTGTTCTGGATATCTCTAAAAGTAGGAGACTCTAGTATTTCATCAGGCGGATACTCCCTGGCGGTTGACGGCTGAGGCGAATTGTGGTGTATTTTTATAGTTTCAATTAATTTGTTCGAAGTTTTTATTTTATTTTGGATTGAATCCTCAATGTAGCCTTCGGCGACTGTGCTGGGTTTCCAGCCTCCGTGTCTTTTTAACGTCATCATGTTTGCCCCAGAATCGGCTTAAAGAGTTGCTGACGTACCTCTATAACAATGTCCGGTATACTGCTCAGAATTTGATAAATTCAAATATGTTGCTATCTGCTTCGGCATACCTGAGACTTTATTTTTCCCGATCACTTGTTTGTAGCATTTCAAATTCTGGTAGTTGAGAAAAAAACGGTCCGTTTTTAGATCGCTGGGTCTCATTTTTTGATATTTCTTTACTATTTGTGTAAACTCTTCTTGTACTACAAACGAGCGCTCAATATTTGTTTTTGTTTTAGTCAGTTTTACTAGTAATAATTGGCCTTGACTTTCAATGTCCTTAATTGTCAAATTTGTGAGTTCACTGCTTCTGCAAGCGCCGCTTGTACCGAGTATCAATACCACCTGTGAAAACATACAATTTTTAAATTTGTGTAATAAATACATTCTTATTTAGAATAAATCTAATAATACTTAGGTAAACTTACCTTCACTGCCAAATATATCTCGTCAAGAGCATCATTTAAAAATGTTTCCACTTCATGAGAGGTAAAAACCTTAGATTTTCTACTCTTGAACCCCTGAGACTGTCTTTTCAAAAAGGATGTTAAATTATGGATTTTTTTCAAATTTACATTGTGTTTTACACTAAGTGTACTTTTCAGCATTGAATATCGGCTCCATAGCGTAGAAGGTTGTAGTTTGCTAGACAGTCCTTTAAAATATGTAAGAAATACACTTTCGGAAAATGATTTTATGTTGTTCTCTGCTCGCCACTTCATAAAATCATTGTATGTGTTTATATATCTTTCTTTTGAGATTTCTGGTAAAAGATTGTTAATAACACAATTTAAGCCTCGTCTTTAATTGAATCTGGTGTCAATATTTCAGAATCACTTGAACTCATTTTTGAATTAAAATCTTAGCATAAAATATTAGATATTAAAGTAACTAGTTTTTTAATTCCGTCACAGATACATAACATATTAGTATCCCGCTAATTTATGTCGAATTTTTAAATTTTAAATATGGAACTCACCACGTTATTGTTGCGACCATAGAATTAATAAGTAGATACTATCGTACTTCTTAATTCTATGGTTGCGACCTATTTCGCTCAATGAAGTTTGCACTAAGTTCACACTGGCTGTTTAAATACTCACATTGCCGCTGCATTTTTTTATTAGTTTTTTTTTTTACACAAATTTCTTCACAGCTGACAGCAGTTCTATTTTTAAAGTTCATTCCGACCCTTAGGTGGAAAGTAATTTGTATGAGTTTTTCCGGCTCTAGGGAGGGAAATAGCACTTTCTACCCAGTAATCAGATCAAGAAAATACTGCTTTCCGAATATGAGAAATGAAAAATATTTTCTTTGGTTGTTCTCAGAGCGATTTTATTAGAGTAATCACTGAGCTTACCAATTATTCCAATGACAATTATTACAGTTAAACATTCTTAAAAGGTAGGAGGCTGGTATCAAATATGGATACCATAGGTCATGAAGATATGGAGATCATAATAGGTTTCCAAGACAGTTCTGTGGACAGAACGCGATAACGTCACGTAACAGTTTCGAACACGCGCGACCAATGCGATTTTCGAAAATTTGTATAAGCTTTAGCGATTTAATATAAACGGAAACCGTTTAAAAATCTGCTCATATACGTCGTGTAATTTGCTTGAAAAAAAGTTGACAGGAACAAAATCAAGTACAAATGATAGGTCATTTTTCGAGGTCGCGTCGCATAAGTTTGCTGGTAAAAAAAAGCCCTGACAGAGTTGCCATCATCGGCTCAATCGCCACAGGTAGTAAAAATCCTATTGATCATTCGATCGGTTTTTGCTTACATACTTGTTTGCTTACTAGTTTCTGTCAGTGATATTATTAGTCTGGAAGTCATTATAGTAGATATAAAAATATACTAAAAGACACACTCAATTTTAAAAATTTTCCTGCAAACTTCACTTTTACTTTACTAATGGTCTTAGCAGTGAATATACATACATAGAGTGAAGACTGCTGAAGTAGAAGCAAGTAGACATATAGTTGTTTCTGCAAGAATCAGTACCTGAAACCAACAGTTTTCAGTAGCAACTTCGTATTATTGCTTGCATTTTTTTTTCATTTTGGTATTTTTTTTTTAATAATTATAAACTAGCGCTTGACCGCAATCCCGCCTGATGGTAAGCAGTGATGCGATCGTCGATGGTAAAGCGCCCTAGTTTATTAAGAGCTTATTCACTCAGAAAAACTGAGCGAATAGGAAGGAAGACGGCAGTTGAGCGAGATGATGCAATGTTAAACCGAACAACACGACCAACGATGCTGCGCCAAAGGGAGATTGATCTGAAGACCCTCTACGACCAAACTCCCAACACAACAACATTTGGCGCATCGTACCCGGCACACATCGCAACACAACTGCTCAGACCCGTCCTTCGTACGGCTTCACAAGACATCTTGCCGGGACACGAGAAATCGCTTGGCGGCAATTCATTGTCTGGTGGGTGGTAACTTCTGCCAGCGGCCGATAAACAAAGAAATAAATAATCATCAAACATTGAATATTAGAATATTTATTTTAATTATTTACGTACGAGTATTTACAATATAGAAGTCACAGCAAAGTGGTGATTCAAAATTAACTACGCCTAAAGTGAAATGAACGAGGTTTAATATCAGCAATTTCAAGCTTTACCAAACTAAAATACACTTATAATGCCCCGCAGTTGTTTAAAGAAGCAGCCTCTTCACCCATATTAGAAGTCTGATCCCTTGCCAAGTTTCCGTTGTTGTCAAAGATATCCCACATCTATCGAGATGATATTTACTGTACCGGGGTTTCATATTTGTGGCTAAGGATAGCAATATTCTCAAAGTAACTAGTCGACTGTCGAATACAAAGTGGTTTTGGTAAAGTCTAAGCATCTATTTGATGTTTTGATAGCATTTGCTACACTTACCGCCGTAGGACTATGGATGGGTGACTATAGTTATTTACATTCTCATTTAAATATATATATTAATGTTTTCAATAATTTCATTATTGGTGTATTTTCTTGTGTTCATCACTATACATAGTTTTGTATAATGCCATATGTTTTTTTAAATGAACAGATAGCTGTACTGCTGGGGAGTTTCTTCCGCCACTTCTTCTTCGTCGATGGGTGGGCGTTTTGGGGGACTGTCTTATGTAATATTGACGTTCAAAAAGTGCTGATTCTCAGCCTAATTTGAATAAATGACTTTTGATTTTGATTTTAACGATTAAAAAATCTTTCTACTCGTAAACGAGGTGAGTAGCGTCATCTAGCGACAAAAGGGAATGAATTATAAGTAGTACCATATAAGTTCAAATAAATGGCGTTACAAATCGGTTCCTTTTAAAATAATCATTTAAATTAGAGGAAATATATAATAAATACACCAATTATATTTAAATAACTAAAATAAGCTATTCTTGATATGCAATTAAAGTTGTAATTTAATATTGTGAAAATAAAAGAAGTATATGGTCATGGCTGGACGCTTGAAGGAAGCTAAGCGTGCGTGGTATTTTTGGAAACACAGAGTGTCTCTGTAATCTCTTAGTTTGGAGAAACCGATTAGGAATTAAATATTAAATGTCGCTCAGGACACGAGGAATCGGCATCAAGATGAAAACCTGTGCTTTGTATTGAACCACGGATGTGTATGTATTAAATTGATTTAACTCTTAACACCATGCGGTTGCAAACATGTACATTGAGAAACTCACGTTGTCTTTCATTGTTAACAGAGTTCAATAGCCTATTTTATTTATTTATTATTATACTAAAAAAAAAAACGGTTTTCTCAAGAAAGGCATATAGCCGCGCACAGGCCCTTTAATACGAGGCAATTTTAAGGCAAGCCATCTGGTTCTGGACACATGTGGACACGAAGTCTCTAAGGATCATACAGGCTGGAGATGCTGGCTACGACGGCAAATCCAAGAACTGACCTAATTTAGGGTAATGTGATATACCCATTGTAAATGTTCACAGTTACTTAATATTTGATACCAGGATTTTGGCAATCGCTGCATTATAGTGTCAGACGCGTGTGCGTAAAGTTTTTAATTAAAATCCTTGGGAAAACAGAATCACGTTTGTTTTATTCTCATCAATACTTCATGCACAACATAGCCTAGTCTCATAAATCGTTGCCACTGTGGTTAATCGGTGATAAGTGACCAATAGGTTATTACAAGTTATAGTCTGGCTATTTGTATATTTGAGTTTAAATGCTTGTGAACGCACCCACGATGCAGGAATTATCCCTAATATGGGGTGATGTTTTAAAAAAAGAAAAAAAAAATGTTTGTCAGACACAAATACACAATACTTAGTTGGTTGGAGGATCCTCCCTTTTCTATGAAGAATGGGTGAACTTTACTCTCTGTTCCTCATATCTCTACCATGAAGAGAAAACTAATCAAAACTCTGGGTACTGTGAAATTCTAGACAAAAAAAAGCTTTTTAATGAGAAGAGTTACTAAATTATTCCTAGCAAGTGAAGCACCAAATCTGCGAAATAACATGACTACGTTAAAATAAACTTTAATTCTTAAAATTTTTTACTCTTCATAGCTTCATGGAATAATTATGAGCCTTTGAATTTCATGTTAAGATTCTGTAAGAAAAGGCTTATTTGCGAATACTAATTAGTTCAAAGCGAAATAGTATAAATAATAATAAAATAATTCTACTACATACGTAGAGGTTACGTATGTATAGAAACAAAGTTCAAGAAACTCACACTGCCAAACTTGTAGCCAGTAAATTCAAATGATAACATGCTATTGCACTCAAATTTACCATATAATATTTATATTCCTAACAAAACTATGTTTGAAGTAGGCGTTAAATCCAAGAAACTATTCATAAAGTGCTACAATGTTCATAAAAGTCTAATCTACAACAATCGCGGATACAAGTGGGCGGTCTTGCGTCTTTGATGGCCATAGGAAGTAATCGCTATCATCACACGTAATAAAGCTAATATCAGATGTTATTTATGTCGCCTGAGCTGGCTTATGAATGCTAATTTCAGTGAGAGATATCTTTCATTTAGCCGCGTCAGTCAGCGATGGTCAAGTTAATTAAGTTATATGGTAAGTTGATGTGCAGATCCTATTAGGGTGGAGAGTTGCTTTTAAATTAGATTAGGTCCCCGTGAAATCAAACAGCTTTGTTTTGTTTTTGGTAATATGAGACTTTTGTTTTAAATATGGAGTTTAAGTTTGATTATGATTTAAGTGGCTTCGAGTTATTTTAATTTGAGGCGGTTACAGTAATTTCGTACTTTGAAATGTAGTTATAGTTTATTCCAAAAAAAAAAAGATATTGTAAACAAAACGAATCCGATTCAATTCTTACCTAATCACTCTGTAATTCGTTAAAACGCTTAACAGATTCCTTGATATTTCGAAGGATTTAAATTCATATCTCAGTAATAAAAGTAATAGAAAAGTCATGAACGAAAATTGAGGTTGAAAACAACGGTGGAATTATCAGTTAGAGTATTAAAATAAATCAAAGCAAGTAAGTGGCCATTGTTTACGTTTTCTTTGGATACTTTTAAAACACATATTAGTTACCTACTTGAAGCAAGCTTAGCTCGACACTACTTTAAATACTTGTGTTGAAATACAATGACATGAATTTCTCTCCTCAACGTGGCCATACCTCGTGAAGAGACTCAAAACGTAATTCGGCAACCGAAAATTCCGCGCTCTAAAATACTTTAAAACAGTCGACATAACATATCGCCCATTTATATCAGGAGCCAGACCCAATCTCCATACAGAAGTACTGAAAATATATTTCTGTAATACTCACGGCTGTATATTAAAGAAACACCAAGGGAAGTGCTAAGATATTTTTATTAAATTCCACTGGAGGCTGTTTCGTCGCATTTAGTTCCAATGCAAATGGTCTGCACTCAGTTGGCGAGGGACAGATATTGCATCGCCCCCTTTATTTATTGTTTAAACGATCCTTGGGTGTTGTTATTAGAAGCTTAAACAACGCTTGTGTGTGCTCTATGGAAACCTTAGTTGCTATGAATTTTTGTTTATGGGTGTTTGTTCTGATTTTGCTGTTTGTTCTGATTTGATTTGAAAGTCTTTAAGAGGCTTGTGGTCGACCCATATATAGTCAAACAAGAACTGAGATAGACCTGATTGTAGGGTTACTTGAGTATCTATTTCGTAAGGTAAGTTTTTAATCGATTTTCTGAAATTTTAAATATATATTAGTACGAAAACAAATCCAGATTTGCACACCAATACCCCTCTGTTTTTGTTTCCGGATGTCATTATTTGTGACAGTCGTTTCGGGATGTCAGAATCCCGAAAGTTTGAGAACCTGTTATCCTAAGAGATATCGTGTGACCCAATGACCAGGTTTTGAAAATCAGATTAGCAATCGCTCTATGTAATATCTCACAGTTAGTAAAAGGCTAGATGACATCCATAGAGAAGTAAATATCGTTATCTATTATTTACTTGTCGATTATCTATAATGAGATCTGTTACAATTTCTAATTTATTAGTAAGAGCACCTATTTCATGCATGTCTAAATAAGTCAGGGTGTTACGGTATTACATCAAATGTGCAATGTGCAACCATACCAAATACTATTGTCCAAATAAACCATTTACCACCTTTACAGAAACACAATGGCTCCCGATTTTCTGGCTAGTTGAACAAATATCTATTTCAAGTTCTCCAGGTATTGTCTCAGAAAAAAAGGGCAGATGTTGTCATCGGGAAGAGTCGCAGAACAAAACGGCCAATCTTTTGTTAAGTAAACTAAGCATTCAAGATGTTCCCCGAATTACAAAATGTTTAGCTATTTGTTAAAGTCCTATTAAGTTCTGTCACTTCGGCACTGTCCTTACAAACTTAAACTTTTTCTGTTCAAGATATTTTGGACTCTATATCTCTTATATTAAAGTCGTTTGTAAGTGTAAACGAAGTTGCTAAATCTGTAATTGTTGTTAGACGCAACTGAGACATCTTTGAATGAGATGTCGATAAATTAAATTCGCTTCCGCCGTGTGAATTCTGAAGTTGTCTCAATTTGTTCTCTCTTACACAAGGGGAGTTTTTTTTACAGAAATTCGTTTTAATGGTCTTGGCATTATTTTCTAATGATGCGTACGACAACTCAAATTCGTATTAATTTCAAATCTTTATGGAGAACATCGTTAAATGAAGCGTTGTCATATGTATTCATTTGTACGACATTTCATTTTGAAGAATGTATTCGCCTTATTGATGAAGTGTTGAACAATGAAATGTTGAAGTGCCTTTAAGGCTCTTGATTGGACTTTAAATTATTATATTTCCTTAAAATTCAAGGGGGTTATCTCATTACTTTCAAGTTTGTAATTTAAATATGAACAACCACAATTATGAAATATGCCAGATGATAGTCACATTACCAATATTGATTTTGTCATCTGTTAAGACCGTAAAAGTTCAACAGCTACCAATTCTTGACCCACCACGAGGTCAACATCAGCAAACATGACAGGTCTTTTTAACGTAAACTTGAGTAGTAAGGGTCGAAAAACTAAAAAAAAAATATAGCTCTCGAGACTCAAAGCACAAGAGGCACGCATCATTACGCGTGCTCAAAGGCCTTCTTAAGACAATAACGAATATTTTCTTATTTGTTAAGAGCCACCGAAATAAAAAAACACTCAATGAGCATTCGGTAGACGGCAACTGAACACTGTGTAAATAATGATAAAAGTATTTGCTTCGTCGAGACGTACAAAGATCAGTGTAAACACTTAGATACGCCCACTAAGATGCGTGCGGCGGTGATACGCCAATAGTTATGTATATATGTTATGATTCTGATTGTTAATTTTGGCTTCCGAGATTGCTTTGTCCAAGGGTTCATTCCTATTTTGAGGATACTGAGGAAGTATTAGCTTTTCAGCAATATAAAACCACATTCCGTAGAAGATGGTGGAACAAGCTGATGAAAATAAATGACTATTAGTCCACATTAGCCCTGGATCGAAAATGCGGAAAGTCCTGCCAAGAGGTCTTTTCCCAACAGTAAGAAAATGCAGGCTAAAAGTGACATGAAACTAAATCTTAATCCTTCAGCGACTTCTTCAAAGTCTTGATATTTCTTTGTTGTATTCACTGGAAAAAATTCTCCCCATTAGGTAAAGTAACTTCGGAAGTTCGGTAAAGATGTTGGCTCTCTCCGCAATTTGTAAACACATGATTAGGTATCACATTAGCGTAATGAGGCTTCAAGCCACCTGTTTTATGCTAGTAAACTCCATTATGGCTGGCTGTATAGTTGTATTTATCTTCAATGGATAAAGTTCGAATAAAAATAAGAGGAGAATCTACTGGATGAGTTGTACTGCATTGTTAGTCCAGTGGTCGCATGTGCTCTTGAGTAGGATTTGTAGGCCAGATAAAGGGTTTTCCATCTAGCATTTCTCAGCCCGGTGTATGGTATTTGCAACCGATTGATAGTAATAGGCTCACCATTTGTTACATGATACTGTTACCTGTTACATGAAATGTGGGTGCAACTTTGCCTAAATCTTCAGAGAAGTATTATATTAGCTACGTGTTTATGAACTTATGTTTTCGTCAACTAATACACAACGACAACTATTGATTTTCTATAATTACTCTTACATAACAATATTAATTGTATAAAACTTGTAATCTAGAATATATTGATGAGATGTAACCACAACATTTCTATTCTTGTGCTTTACGTCATCATTGCTACCCCAAGGGAGAATGACAGATTCGCCAGTATTGTCCACTGGCGAGGTGCTGCAAATAGATACACAGTCTGCTAGTGCATTAGTAGTCCAGAATTATGTATGCAACAGGGGATTAGGGTTACACTGTAACTAGAAATACCTGAAGCTATTTAGGGACTTGTCATTATAAGGCTATTATAAGGCTAGTTCCTATGTTGCAGCCGGCTTGTGGTTTCGCTGAATTTGGCTTATTATTAGTATAGCTAATAGCTGTGGTTTACGGATCGCAGGCTGTAGGTATAAGCCCAGAAGGGCGTTTTACTCTGATTAAATTCATCACCACGAGTCTTAAAACAGTCGGAAAATCTTGACGAAACATATTCTTAAATCGAAAACTCCGAAGACATGCATCATCTACCGCAGTGGACCCACGTGGTGAATAACCGTATACTCCCTTTTGCTCTGAGAACACTCCCTCTGTCCCACGGGGAACATTTTAGGCTAATTATGGATAAGATTTGAATAGTTTAAAATTTTGTAACCCAACTATTAACCAAACTTAGCAATGACTCTTTTAATCGCAAGCGACGTCGCGGTAGGCCCGATGTAGATGACGGGTTAAGCTGAACACCGTCAACAAGAAATAACAACCAGAAACAAGGAGAAAAAATGTAGGGAAGCCTTTGACTTGCAGCAAAACATAATAGGTTCACTACCAATCTTAGAGTTATACTTGTAATCAGATTTCTAGATTTTGATTGAAATATCCTCTATATAATAATATAAATGTTTGTCACGAGACAGTCTTATGTAAAATATATCAATTTATTATAAGATCCAAATTGCCATCGAACTTCAAAATAAACAAAATTCAAAAGGCTATTCGAGGATAATACCCGTTTTAGAACATTCAGAAATGGGACACTTAGGCTCAAACCAAACAAAGCCTCATAAAATATCATGGATCGCATGACCTGAAAGCCTGAATATATTTTAGCAAACACTGTTAGCATCCTCGATAATGTTCGACTATCGAGGAAGTAATCCAAACACAGTAAACATGATATCAGGGTTGATTTTCGCGACCCAAAATAGTGAAAGTCGAATTTCACGTATAATTTGCGTTTGAAAGTCTATGAGCCGAAGCTAATGTTTTCGCTTAGCAATTCTCTTAAGCCACGTTCACAATAAACATACTACATTCTTAGGGTTAGATTACAGAATATATTAATACTCAAGACATATATTACTGACTAGCTGCGCCTTGCGGTTTCACCCGCGTAAGTTTCGATATGTTTTTTTTATATGGTCCGCCCCTATTGGCCAGAGCGTGATGTTATATAGCCTAAAGCCTTCCTGTATTAATAGGCTATCCAACGTAAAAAGAATTATTAAAATCGGACCTGTACTTCCAGAGATTAGCGCGTTCAAATAAACAAACTCTTCAGCTTTATGCAATATGTAAAGAAAACCCTGTCCGATCCGTAAAGGTATTGTTAGGTATCAATAACTGATTCTGCTAAGGGATAGAAAACCGGGCTAGACTTAAAAAAATCCCCCTAAAAAAATAAATATTATTTCGCAAAAAGAGGTAACTTAATACATGTGCGTTAAGCACCCTTCCGCCGGCGGCGGGCGGCAGGGCACGCGGCATGTGGTTGCATCGCTATTCGCTCATAATAATACCGGTATTGTCACTTTTTTAAAAATTACCAAATTTCGGGGAAGTTGGAATTAATTCGTGGGAAAAAAGTATTATTTCAAAATTCATTAGTATTGTTTCTATGATGATTACATAAAATTTTATATTATATTTGGTCAAGTGTTTACCTAACCTTTATTATCCTTATGGGTCGGACAAGGTTTTCTTAACATATTGTATATTAGTATAAATTAAAACTAGTTATAATCAATCAAATGTCTTTAAATGAGCTCATCGTCATTTATTTCTTCACAACAATTAACATTGTGTTGAACATTACATATAATATTAAAATTAACATTGAATTGCATAGCTTCAAGTGCTGCTTGAGTTATGAGTGAGGTTCTATAATACGTAATATCGATATCACTATGAATCCCAATGCTGTGATACAAATGGTCCTCCATCATCATCATTTCAACTGAAAGACGTCCACTGCTGGAAATAGGCCTCCCCCAAGGATCTCTACGATGACCGATCCTGTACCTCCTGCACCTCCCCGTGACCTTCAGCAGATCTTCGGTCCATCTTGTCGGGGGCCTACCCACGCTGCGTCTTCCGGTGAGTGGTCGCCACTCGAGAACCCGTCCACCCCATCGGGCATCGGTCTTACGGACAATGTACATGCAAACGGTGAAAATAACAAAAAATAACATGACAATAGTAGCATATTTTACTTTTTATTTATTATTTATTTTATAGTAGCATAATTGTTAATTGCTTAACATTCACTGACATGGCGGCTAATAAATTTGGTTTGAGACGGAATTAACAGACTGCTGAAAAAGGAGGAGGTTATTAATTCGGATGCTTATATATAAAGGGTATGTCTGAAATCGACACACAAACGAGTAAAATGGATCCAGTACATGATTCTGATCCCCCCAGTGGTGGAATTTTTCGTCGGTTTTTTCATGATTCAAAAAAATAATAGACTTTTTTAATCACTTTAAACCGTTAATAATTGCTATACTTTTATAACCCAATAAGATTTAAAAGGAAAAATTAATTAATTCGCTAATTACACAAAAAAGCGCAATGTGAACAAAACTCGAAAAACTATCCTATCAGCTGATTTAATACAGTTCACATCAGGGGTCAACGTCATACCCACAAATGACCACGGCGGCACGCTTGCAACGTTCAAAGGCCGAGCTGACACATTTTTTTAAACACTGTGATTTCTGTAACCGCTCATTAACGATATAAATGACTATCATAATTTTATTATTGGCATGCTGTGTAATATACAACCTGTATATTCCTTTTCTTTTGTTATTTTTTTTTTTCGCATTAAAACAAAGTAATAATGGGCCAGTACCCTTTAAAGGGGTATGCAGATGTGTACTGCATCAGTATGTCACGGTAAACGTTGTTATGAGGGTCCCACTAGTCTAGGAAGTTGTATTAATTGTAGTATAGGACAGGTAGTATAATTAAACAGTGAAAAAGACATATCCCCAAAAAAAAAAACACTGCTGATTAAAAAAAATACGACGAATTCAAAAATAATTCGTTTGTTTTTTAGTAAATTGTTGCTAGACGAGAACCTATTAAATTAATTAGAAATAGAAACATCTAATAACATTATTTCAGTCTTTTAAATACAAGTCCGAAATAATTTTATTAGATGTGTCTATTGACCTAGTTTCTAGGGTCCTTAACATAATATTTGATGTTATTTACCGATCACCTGATTTACGTCAGTTTAACTGTGTCCCAGATTTGATGAATACAACATAAATAAGTTGATTACATCTAGAGATAAACTGGGACACAAAATCTAACGGATTTGCGTGTTCTTATGAGATAAAATATTAAATAAGACGTTAGTATAGCAATTTATTTATTCAAGTCAATGGGGTTACAAAAACATCATATCAATAATCAATGTCATAGAAAAAAATATCTTTTTACACCAAACCATTCGTTGACTAGTATCAAATTAAAAATAGAAAATTGGTTTTTTTCGTCGTCATTTTCCTGTATACTTTAGTTATCAGGGATCTGGTTGACTGACACACCCTGGTGGATTAACAGCACAGCTAGCACGTGCTTGGGGCTGCAAATCTCTAGGGATACTAAAAGGCCTCCAAAAGAATAGATAATACGGGAAGACTTGTAAAAAATAAAATGTTACGTTGCGTTCGAGACAAAAAAAGAAATATATAGTGAAAAACAAATATCTGCAAAGGTCAAAAAAATGGCGACAAGATTTCGAGACAAATTCAATTTTATTGACAGTATTTTGTGGTTTCCTTCTGAAATTCAAAGGAAATATTCGAAATCAGAACAAACTAATTGTCTACAGAAGCTGTCAGAAATTAACAAACTTCAAACTAGTATGCGATATAGGAGACTCAATTCAAAATGCATTGACTTGAACTCACAGCAATAAGCTGTCGGGTGTAAATTGCAATAGTTTCTAAGTAACTAGTAGTTTGGCAGATTTACTTACTCAGAGGAAATTTTGCTACTCAGTTGGCTCGTATAACTTATTAGAAATTATATGCAACTAACATATTGCATGATAAGAAATTGAAAAGTTATCCCCATCTCAATTTCGCCGAATCATCAAGCAAATGATAGATGGATAGACTCCTACAAGTTTAGGTTAGTTAAACTTTCAAAGTGCTGATTCTCTGCCTAGTTTGAATAAATGACTTTTGATTTATAACAATAGTTCAAAATGAATAGTCAAACAAGATTATACAACTGTTGATTTTATCGCAAATAACAATTTTGGACAGACCGTGTTTAAGATAGAGAGAAATGGATATTTTATTATCAATATAAACAAGAAAGATAAATATTGTGCAGTAACTAACAACTAGAATTCTAAAAACAGAACCTTATCCCGTGAAGCATTGAAAACTGACGATACATACAACCACCATGTTATTGATATCTGCCCCACTTCTACCAGGATTGTATTACTATTCAATCAGCAAGTCTTTGTTCGCATGATGGTAAGGGAGGGGTTTCGGGGCTAAAACAAATTACCGAGGCTCACCGTATTTACTAACACAGATCAGTTACAGGCCATACATCTGACAATGTATCGTTTACAGACAAATTAACGGATAGAAAATATTTGCCATGTTACCTAACTTTATTTTGTGTTAGTTACATTGTAGTTCGCTTGTTTCTAGACTATTTAGCTTTTGCTCAGAGCTGAATTTTCGTGGAATAGGTGTTGTTGTAGGAGAACTAAGTAACGTTCAAAGTTGGTAGTTACAGTTGGCAAAAACGTTGGCTGTTTTAGCAAACGACTTCTATATTGACGAGTATTGCAATGTATATAGCACATATATTGTTCTTGAACTGAAATTATTTTAATAAGAGATAGTTTAGCTGTGGCAACTCATAGCACAGTTACCAATTACCAGTTTTTTTTAATATTATGGGCTGATTATACTTTGATAATTTAATAGTTTTTTAACTTTTTAACCAACTTCCGACCGACGACCCGTCGTACGGCGAGTTTCCACCCTTATGTTGTTAACACCTCTACGATCCGGACGAAGCGTTTCGCCTCCTCCTTTATACCGCGTACATCGAGGGACTGCAACAATCTGCCGGCGGCGGTGTTTCCGTCGGACTACAATTTGAGTGTATTGAAGACTAGAGTGAATAGGCTCTTAATAAACTAGTGCGCTTTACCATCAACAATTGCGTCACTGCTTACCCTCAGGCGGGATTGCGGTCAAGCGCTGGTTTATAAATTATTAAAAAAAAAAAAAAAACAAAAAAAATATTCTTAGCAGCTTTAAACAGATAGTAGTGAAAAGAGAGTAGACAAGCCTTTACCCTGTTGCGAAACATAACACTTTATTACCAAACTGAAGGGTTCTGATCTTAGAGTTAGACTTGTAATCAGATTTCTAGATTTTGATTGAAACGGATCCTCTTCTTTATTATTTATCACGAAACCTTCTTACGTAAAAACGCCGAAATAACGAGACCGTCTTATGTAAAATATATCTATCTATTATGTGACCTAAATTGCCACAGAACTTTAAAATAATCAAAATTCAAAAGACTATTCCGAGTCTAATACTGTAAAGTCGCCAAATAACGTCCCTTTTTGTAAAAAATATTTTATTAAAAAAATATACCAAACGTTATAAATAAAACATCAGATTTAAGTTAAAACATTTCTTTATTATTTTGAACAGTCAGAAACTTCTTAACTCTGGTACTTATTCTATATAAAAATATCTTTAATAAAAAAGTAGAAATTCTTAGATATTTTTTTTTCCTTGCGTAATTTCGTCTCGGGGCCGATACTGAGATCACATTAACCAGTACATAAACTTTATCTTTAAAAGTAACTATTAATAATCAAAATTCTTATATCTAATCAAATTTTTATTAATCAGAAATACAATTTACTCTTTTAGTTTCAACAAAATCATCATGCATCCATTGGAAATATTTTGTGCATCTTATCCATTTTTCTCCGTTTGTATCGTGACAAAGCCTTTTCGGAAATACTGGGCATTCCGTGTCATCGTTTTCACTATCTTCTTCGTCTGTTGAAACTAAAATTTGAGTATCTTCATCAGACGTGTCTTCGACAGAAGATTGATTCTTGAGTGGCGTATTGGTTTTATTTTTTTTCCTCCGTGTCGTATGTTTCTTTATATTTTCAACCTTTTCAACCGACTTCAAAAAAGGAGGTTATCAATTCGACCCGTATGTATGTAATATTAGTCTATATCAACATCTGAATAAATGTGCCAAATTTCAAAAGTGTATGTATGTGCGCGCATATTTCCGGAACTACAAGTCCGATTTAAGTAATTCTTTTTTTTTGAAGTGAAACTTCTTTAGGCACGCTTGACTTGGGGAGTAAACTCGCGAAAGCGTTACGAAAAATATTACAAAAATGATCGGGCAAGGCGAACGGAAAGCAAAGTATAGTCCTATTTCGTCTGTAATACAACGAAGCAGTTGGCACATGTAAATATTGCATGACATGCCGTGTATAAAGTTGTGGGTTCGCATCTCGCCGAAGATAATGTATATTTTTTGGATCTTTTTAAGATTTGTTAACAATTGAGTCGAGTATGAAGTTGTGAGTTCGCATCTCGCCGTAGGCAATATATATTTTTTGGATCTTTTTAAGATTTGTTAACAATTGATTACCTAAGAGCACAAATAATTTATAAATTTCGTTCTGTTCTGGCTTTTATATTGTTTTATATATTTTTGCTGAACATTTCTGATATAATTGAAAGTATAGAAGAAGATATCGTCACAATACGATAATTGGACACAAAGTACAAATTGCTTTCGAGCCTCATAAGCTCAATTATTAAGCTAAGTACCTTGATTGATTAAGAACTATGAATTTCTTCGAGAACATGACGCTGCGAACACCCCCCGACTCCCCTCATTGATTACCTCACCCCCCCGAGGATTATCTCGGGAACCAGAGGTCGTGGACTACCCGAGTTTGGGATCCCCTGAATCAGGAGGAGGAGCCCGACCTTTTGGCCCCGAGGGAATCCACTCCACCCTCTCCCCTTCCCCCCTCTCCCCCTCCCCCTACCCCCCGCAACCCCACGAAATCTAACCCCCCCAACACCCCCCCCCCCCCGCTTTAGTTACCTCACCCCCCCGTGGATTATCTCGGGAACCAGAGGTCGTGGACTACCCGAGTTTGGGGTCCCCTGAATCAGGAGGAGGAGCCCGACCTTTTGGCCCTGAGGGAATCCACTGCCCGCTCTCCCCCTCCCCCCTCCCTCCCCCGCAACCCCACAAACCCTATCCCCCCCCGACCCCCTTTAGTTACCTCACCCCCCCGTGGATTATCTCGGGAACCAGAGGTCGTGGACTACCCGAGTTTGGGGTCCCCTGATTCAGGAGGTAGAGCCCGACCTTTTGGCCCCGAGGGAATCCACTTTTCTTTTTTTTTTAAATTGGAGGTCTATGCAAAAATATTAATTTATAAATGAAAGCATGAAATAAATTTAAATATTTATAGAAAATTAATATATGTAAATGTGTATACATGTATATATTGTACACACATATATATATATATATATATATATATATATATATATATAAACACCTCTTTGGGCACTTAGTTGATCCAGCCCCGATGCCGAACATTATAGACTCCACCTTTACCACGGAATAACTTTGATCCAGTTGCATATTTCTCTGGCGGAGTGGCAACGTCGCATTCTATTAAGCGAAGTGGCCAAATATATTCGTCGATTAGGACATATACTCGACAAAATTTTTTCAGCAATTTCATGCATTAGTGGATCCGTAACGGCTAAATTTTTTGAACCCACCAGGACTTTTTAGCTCTGAATATATTTCAAAAATCAATAACTTGTGTTGATCCATTTATATACTCGCACTTCCAGTAATACTTCTTTTGATCCGATACCTATACCGTAACGGTTGATCAATTATGAATTTACTAAACCTAATCTAGAAATTTTATATTCGCAATGCTCCATACATTGTAAGATCTATATATATTATTTAACAATTTCATGCATTAGTGGATCCATAACGACCATTTTTTTTTTAAATGCACCAAGACTTTTTGGTTCGGAATATATTTCAAAATTCACTTACTTATGTTGATCCATTTAGCTACTCGTACTTCGTAATACTTATTTTGAACTGAGAAGGTACTGCATGATACCGTACCGGTCGATCAATTATGTTGAGTATGAAGTTAAAGTTATTGTTTTTAATATTTAAAGAGGTTGAATTTTACGTATGGGGTTATTATACTTTATTTTTAATTTACCATTTATTTTAAAGTTCTAATATCGTATCGTCCTAAGACGATATCGCCGCTCTATGTTTTGTGCTGAAAATATTGTGTGGACGGCCTCGGTTACATTCAATGCCATCAATACTTGTTGTAAGACTCCTTTGGTAGAAATTGTATGCGAATACATATTATTATTAAGTTTTAAGGGTTGGACTTTGCGTAGCGGTTTTTTTAGATATTAATCAGGTAGAAAGAACAATTGTTCATTTCACCAAAACAGAACGCACATTATTATAATAATACATTAAAACAATAATAAACACATAATAAAGAAAAAAAAACACAAAATATAATTTGCTAAAAAACCTCGTAATAAAAATTTGACAATGTTTTCCTGATGTCATAAACCAGGCCAGGAGTTTTGGCGGGAAAGTTAAGCTGAGTGTCAGGTTAATTTTTATTGGAAGTTTAAAATATTTATAGTGTTGTTTACTAAATAAAAGTGCGTGATTTATGTAGTAAAAAGTAAATTCAGTAAATAATTCATAAAGGACATTGAGATATCGCAGCGTAGTGTGTACAATAAACATGTGTACCTCATTAATAATATTTTTTAAATTAAAAAAGATAAACTCAACCGCATGTTAGTGGAAATAAAATCATATTTGCTACTTAGTAATAAAGATCTAAGTACATATGTTTGCCAAAGTGCGTTTGACATTCTGGTGGATCTTTTCTCAGGCTACTCAAAGTTACATACCTTCATGTATTATAAAAGTAATTTCACTTAGTCGTGTTATATTTTAGCGAACACCATTACTATACGGACGAAGCGTTTCGCTTCCTCCTTTATACCGCGTACATCAAGGGACTGGAACAGTTTGCCAGCGGCGGTGTTTCCGTCGGACTACAATTTTAGTGTCTTCAAGGCTTGAGTGAATAATCTCTTAATAAACTAGTGCGCTTTACCATCAACGACTGCGTCACTGCTTACCATCAGGCGGGATTGCGGTCAAGCGCTAGTTTATAATTTTAATAAAAAATAAAATAAATAAATAAAAGGTACAGGAACGCATTAGACACATGGAATGTAAATTTAAGCGGCCGTAATTTCGAATTAGGTAGTTTGCGTTTCGTTCCAGCGTCCTAGTTTGAATTTCTTTCGAAAAAAAAAACTAAATTCGAAACATGGAACACCAAGGAGGTAACTAATAAAAGGTTTTATTTAAATTTCGGACTGTCTTGCAAATAGACACAATATTGAAATGATAAATAGTGGACGCTTTATTGAAAAAAAAAACAAAGGAACATCATAATAGCGCCATAGCGTGGGAAAAATAATTATTGTTCATGATTCGTCATTGAACTTAAAAAATAAAATTATGTTTTTTATTTCCTCGGATTGTTTGAGAAAAGTAGTAAGTAAGAGCCTGCGTGATTTGGCCGTATATTGCTTAGTATGATACTATTATCATCATCAGCAGCGCGGGCATTGAGACGAGAGGATTCGACCCCAGGCATTTTTTCTAATACCGGGAATGAACTTATATTGGAAAAAGTTAGTAATCAATGTCAAAATCCTATAAAATTTAAATTGTCAACAGAAAAATTATTTTCTGTTGGCAATTTAAGTTTTTAAGCGACTTCAAAAAAAGTAGGAGGTTCTCAATTAGTCGCAACCTTTTTTTTATGTATGTTCACCGATTACTGTAAGAAGCCTGGATCCGTTTGCAAAATTCTTTTTTATTTAAAAGGGTGGTCCCATAGTCACCAGGCTTTGATGTTGAAAGACTAGAGAAATCAATTAAACTTTCAAAATTTTTAGAGGCAACTTGTACATTTCTAGGTACATTTTTAAATATTTTCATTAAGTATTTTAAAGCACTACAATTTACTAATGATCTGGAGTAGATCTGATGTTGGAGTAGATATGAAGCCGGGAGACAGTTGAGGGAACTCCTCGGGAATTCATAGCAGCTACCTTGTATTTGAGCTTGATTAATTTATAATAATAAGAACTTTACACTTAGATCGGTTTTAATTGTCATTAGGGCTCTGATGATAAATACAAAGGCCACTTCAGGGAACTCCTCAACGGTTTACAGTAGTTCCCTTGTGTTTGAATTTAATTAATGTATATTGATGAGCGATTTTCACCCACATGGGTTACTATGAAAATCTGCAGTAGATTTGATGATGAAGAACATAGACAGACGAGGGAACTCCTCAACGATCCCCTGCAGCCACCTTGCGTTTGTGCTTGATTAATTTGTATTGATTAGAACTTTGCACCTATGTGGGTTAAAATGAAGGTCTGTTGGTCGTGTCCGTAAATCTGATGATGAAGACCAACAGGAGTCGAGGAAACTCCTAAAAACTTACAGCATTGAAGTTTATCACTGAAGAACCGGTCCACGATTAAATACAACACCAAATTTAAAACTAAACTAACCTAAAGATACAGCCTGTACGTCCCAACAATTGCACGCGCCAGCACCAGGTGAGTCCGTGTGGAATGCGAAATGCGGGATGCGAGATGCGGAATCCCCCGGGGTCAGAATGTTAGGCTCTTCCTCCCGATTCCGAAGAGCCCAAACTCGGCTAGTCTAGGACCTCCGGATCCCGAGATAGGCCGCGGGGGGGTGAGGTGGCCTGGAGAGCAAGTGGGGAGGGGGGGTAAGGTAAGGGAGTGTAGAGGAGGGGTGGGGAGGCTAGGTTGAGTCTAGGGGGAGGGAAGAGTGGTAGGTGGGGGGGGGGGGGGGTGTCTAAGTGTTGGGAGGATCCTGTCCACCTGGGGTCACAATATGAGGGGAGAGTGGGAGGGGACAGGACACTGGAATCTCGGAATGTATGTGCTATATGGGTATTGGGGGGTCAGGTACTATGGGGTCAAAATGGGGGAGGTTCCGGCTGCGGGGGGGGCTAGTATGGGGGGGATTTTGTCAGAATTTTGAAATTCCCAGCCGTTTCCGAGATATCCGGGATTTTAGGTAGGGATATGGGGAAGGACTTCGAGGTGGGTAAATATAGTACGGGATGCGGAATCCCCCGGGGCCAGAATGTTGGGCTCTTCCTCCCGATTCCGAAGAGCCCAAACTCGGCTAGTCTAGGACCTCCGGATCCCGAGATAGGCCGCGGGGGGGTGAGGTGGCCTGAGGAGCAAGTGGGGGAGGGGGGTAAGTGAGTGTAGAGGAGAGGGGTGGGAGGCTAGGTTGAGTCTAGGGGGAGGGGGGAGGGGTAGGTGAGGGGGGTGTTGTCTAAGTGTTGGGAGGATCCTGTCCACCTGGGGTCACAACATGAGGGGAGAGTGGGAGGGGACAGGATACTAGAATCTCGGATTGTATGTGCTATATGGGTATTGGAATTAAGTCCAAAAACAAAGTGTAAACCTTGAGGAGTTTCTGGAACTGGCCTTTGTTTTCATCATCAGAGCCTTAATGACAGTCACAACTCATCTTGGTGTAAAGTACTAATTAATACAAATTAATCAAGCACAAACTCAAGGTAACTGCTATCAATCGTTGAGGACTTCCTTCGACTGTCTCCCGGCTCCACCATCAGCTACATCAGACCTTTATCAAATTATAGTTCTTTGAAATACTTAATGAAGATACTTAGAAATATACTAGTCGCCCCTACGATTTTTGGAAGTTCCTCTTGATTTCTCTAGTCTTTCATCATCAGATCTTGACTAAGGGACCATTTAGAAAGTTTACCTTTTCAAACAAAAAAGAATTTAGCAAATCAGTCCAGGTGTCTCAGATTAATATCTAAGATTAATAAAGTGAACATACATAAAAAACAAAACGGTTGCTTAACCAATCGCTTCGCGCCCTTGGCAAATGCTGCGCCCTGATTGGCCCATTTGAATTGGATCAACAACTGCCCAGACGCCAAAAAGGTGGATTTGTATAAAACAGCCCTTAATTATTGTTATTGCTTATTATTATTCAACGTGACACATGTGGCTCCGAACGGAGCTACATATTTATGGACAAATGGCATCGGATCAACAAAAGGCCCCCGGATCAACAAGTGAAAATGGATCAACAAATTACTACCTATACGGCACGTCTGAGCCACAAAGTGCCCAAAGGGATATCTATATATATATATATATATATATATATATATATATATATATATATATACATACAGATGGTGCGAAAGAAGTTTTTTTTTTTTTACTTTTTCTCGAACAAAAATGGCCAGTACGTTTTAGATGGATTGCAAAAGCGGTCTTTTCAGCAAACAAAGACTTTTTAATCCAGAGATTGTTTTGAAATGTCCACGTTTTTCGGTTGTTGTTGTTTCTTTACGAAGAATGCTTTATGAGAATACTAGTTGCTTACCGCGGTTTTATCCGGATAAGTTTCGTTCCAGTGAGAATAAATACTAGGTACATATATCGCACCTTTAGAACAAGAGAGACCTAATTCGAAATTTGAAGATTTCAATGTTGATATGTTGAGCTTGTTGCAACAATGTTGAACAATAAAACAGAGACGGTTTCACGGTTGTTCATGAAAAGGACTCGTCCTTTTCCTGAGCAACCGTCTCTATTTTATTAACAGTCGATGAAGATGGTTTTGCAAGGTAATTTTATGAGTCAACTTTGAAATCTTCAAATTTCGAATTAGGTCTATTGTTCTAAAGGTGCGATATGCTAATCCTAGTGAGAGACATCATCTGTGTGCCAAATACCGCGCAGTTTTTTGAAGTGAAACTTCTTTAGGCACGCTTGACTTGGGGAGTAAACTCGCGAAAGCGTTACGAAAAATATTACAAAAATGATCGGGCAAGGCGAACGGAAAGCAAAGTATAGTCCTATTTCGTCTGTAATACAACGAAGCAGTTGGCACATGTAAATATTGCATGACATGCCGTGTATAAAGTTGTGGGTTCGCATCTCGCCGAAGATAATGTATATTTTTTGGATCTTTTTAAGATTTGTTAACAATTGAGTCGAGTATGAAGTTGTGAGTTCGCATCTCGCCGTAGGCAATATATATTTTTTGGATCTTTTTAAGATTTGTTAACAATTGATTACCTAAGAGCACAAATAATTTATAAATTTCGTTCTGTTCTGGCCTTTATATTGTTTTATATATTTTTGCTGAACATTTCTGATATAATTGAAAGTATAGAAGTTTGAAGATATCGTCACAATACGATAATTGGACACAAAGTACAAATTGCTTTCGAGCAGGCGCGTGCGCTCCTTAGAAACAGATAAGCATTGCATACCCTAATAATTTTCTAAAAAAATATATAATAATTACATTAAAATAATTTATATACTACAAACTTAAAACTGAAAGACTGTTGATAACACTGCCATCTATTGGGGCTAATGCAAACTACCTACTAACACACATTACAATGCTGTCCGCGCAACTCAACTTCGTCGCGACGCTCGCGCCACTTCGCGTAGCGACATAAGCAGTTACTAATGTGCCTCTTCCATACGCGTCTGTAAATAAAATTATTTGCTTGTGTGCATAATCTTTGCGTACGTGGGCGTGTAATTTCATTCAAATTTTTAGGCCGAACAAGCACAGCTTCTAATAATGCGGCGAATTTAAGAAGTTCACAAATATAGCATGATTGTTGTTCGTTCAAATACCTTTTATTTTATCAGCTTATGTTGTTTCGTTATTGGTGTATTTGGTTAAGCAATATACAATATACCTATATTGATTGTTTTAAGCGGAATTGATTATTCATTTATTTTAGAGTTTTTGGTTTGAACTCAAAAGAAAGGTTGTTTTAATAAAAAGTATTATGTTAATTATATGTAGTAGCAGGCTGTGTAGTGTGTACAAATAAATTGTTTTGTTTCTCGTGTAGGTATATTATTTTAAAACGCGACATTGACAGTTCGTAGTTATAAAAACTTAAAAGACCATAAGTTTTTTAACCTACTTGCTTTTGAATTTCAATACTATACTTTATATTGTAATAATTTTCCTGATGTTTACAAATTGGCAACATTTAATAGTTATGATTCCATCACGCATATTTATGAAACACACAGGGCGAAAGTAGACTCATAGATTTGTCTATATTTCCATTGAAAAAGAATTTTTAGCGATTTTAAAACTATCTTATATAGGTATATTTAATTTTTACAGAGTTATTTAAAGAATAGGCGCGTTTGTTTTAATTTATAGATAGTAAAATATTTTTTTTAGTTTTTTTGAGAAATAAATTATTACTTATTTACAGTTGATTTAGTAATAACATTTCATTGTATTTTGACAGCCTCCGTGGCGTAGCGGTAGCTAACGCGGCCGCTGCGCAAGGAGGCGCGGGTTCGATCCTCGCGCAGTGCAAATATTTGTATGCATGAATATGAATATTTGCACTGGTCTAGTCTTGCCTCGGAAAGCACGTTAAGCCGTTGGTCCCGGTTGCTATACGAACATGTAGTGGCAGCAAGTGGTTTAACTGCAATGCTTCGATATCGCCTTCGGGTCGTGGAGGTCAGACGGCAGTCACTTCACGGAAAACATCAATTCAATGTTGACATGCGAAAAAGTACGCGACTATGCTAAACTAAGTCTACGTTACGTTTTTTTTTAATTTTTACCATATACAATATGTAAAGAAAAGCCTGTCCGACCCATAAGGATAATAAAGGTTAGGTTAGGTAAACACTTGACCAAATATAATATAAAATTTTACGTAATCATCATAGTAACAATATTAATGTATTTTGAAATAATCTTTTTTTCCCGCGAATTAATTCCAACTTTCCCGAAATTCGGTAATTTGTAAAAAGTGACAACACTATTTTGACGGTATTATTATAAGCGATGCGCCAACATGCCGCGTGCCCTGCCTCCCGCCGCCCGCGTCAGGGTTGCATACCGCACATGTATTACGTTAACTCTTTATGCGAAATAATATTAATTTTTTTAGGGGTATTTTTTGAAGTGAAACTTCTTTAGGCACGCTTGACTTGGGGAGTAAACTCGCGAAAGCGTTACGAAAAATATTACAAAAATGATCGGGCAAGGCGAACGGAAAGCAAAGTATAGTCCTATTTCGTCTGTAATACAACGAAGCAGTTGGCACATGTAAATATTGCATGACATGCCGTGTATAAAGTTGTGGGTTCGCATCTCGCCGAAGATAATGTATATTTTTTGGATCTTTTTAAGATTTGTTAACAATTGAGTCGAGTATGAAGTTGTGAGTTCGCATCTCGCCGTAGGCAATATATATTTTTTGGATCTTTTTAAGATTTGTTAACAATTGATTACCTAAGAGCACAAATAATTTATAAATTTCGTTCTGTTCTGGCTTTTATATTGTTTTATATATTTTTGCTGAACATTTCTGATATAATTGAAAGTATAGAAGAAGATATCGTCACAATACGATAATTGGACACAAAGTACAAATTGCTTTCGAGCCTCATAAGCTCAATTATTAAGCTAAGTACCTTGATTGATTAAGAACTATGAATTTCTTCGAGAACATGACGCTGCGAACACCCCCCGACTCCCCTCATTGATTACCTCACCCCCCCGAGGATTATCTCGGGAACCAGAGGTCGTGGACTACCCGAGTTTGGGATCCCCTGAATCAGGAGGAGGAGCCCGACCTTTTGGCCCCGAGGGAATCCACTCCACCCTCTCCCCTTCCCCCCTCTCCCCCTCCCCCTACCCCCCGCAACCCCACGAAATCTAACCCCCCCAACACCCCCCCCCCCCGCTTTAGTTACCTCACCCCCCCGTGGATTATCTCGGGAACCAGAGGTCGTGGACTACCCGAGTTTGGGGTCCCCTGAATCAGGAGGAGGAGCCCGACCTTTTGGCCCTGAGGGAATCCACTGCCCGCTCTCCCCCTCCCCCCTCCCTCCCCCGCAACCCCACAAACCCTATCCCCCCCCGACCCCCTTTAGTTACCTCACCCCCCCGTGGATTATCTCGGGAACCAGAGGTCGTGGACTACCCGAGTTTGGGGTCCCCTGATTCAGGAGGTAGAGCCCGACCTTTTGGCCCCGAGGGAATCCACTTTTCTTTTTTTTTTAAATTGGAGGTCTATGCAAAAATATTAATTTATAAATGAAAGCATGAAATAAATTTAAATATTTATAGAAAATTAATATATGTAAATGTGTATACATGTATATATTGCGAAAGAAGTTTCACTTCAGTCGTGTGGTCATAAGCACACTCGTTTTTTTATACTAGATATTGTTCAATTTAGGGAATATTGCAAGTTTAAACAAAATCGGTTCAGTAGTTTTTGTGATAGGAAATTTTTCTCTCTCGAGGTTTCTGTTCTTTAGCTCGCCACCACTCTAGAGCCATGACATAAAATTATTTTTTCTTTTTAAGGGTTTTTTGAAGTCGGTTTAATTTTTTTTTGTAAAAAGCTTTTTTTTGCTTTTCATTTATCTTTACTTTCTTTTTCTTTTCTACGTCTATTATACTATTACTCGCGCACTCACACTCCAGTTGTTGAACCGGAACATGTCATATATCAATACTCACGCTTATAACAGATTCTATTGTAATATTTCGTCGTGAAATATTACTATTCGACCTATTACTTGGTCTAAACGTGTTTGTGTTACTAATAAAAACAGTCATAGAGTCAACTCAGTTCATTGATAAAGTGAACTGGGGATAGGTAACGACAGACTTGTTAATCTTGCTTTAAGCTTTCTTAATATAGTGTAAGTAATAGGAAGTAGCAAATTAAATATATATATATATATATATATATGTCGGAGACAGCGACGGCAGCGGTAGGGTCGACAGCCTCCTGGTGTGGTGGTACAGGTTCCGTTTCGTAGGTGAGTTTTTAATTAAAGCACGACGTGTAGATATACCCTCCAATCTTCATAATAACAATTTGAATAGGCAAACCGACAGTTTCGGTTTGGAGATGTGCCTTGGTCCGCGTCTCGATGCTAAGTCCCCGTTCGACGAACCCCACTTTCCAAAGCGACTCTGTCCATGTGACGTCATCACAAAATAACGTCACAAGCGTTCGCCCCTCTACTACGTAAATCAAATCAGCAACTTCTATTAAAATTAATCGACGATCTCCGACACGGCCAGCCTGACGATTTGCACGTCCTCGTGCATCATCATTATCATCATCATCATCCCAGCGCCAATCCAAGTCGCATCCGAAGCTCCCTCAGCCCCGGAGTCCAGGATCCGGTTCACCAGGCCAACCGCCGATTCCGGCCAAATTTCGATATTTCCCGTTGCACGTCCTCGTGCACGTCTGTAACAAATTTAAAAAAAACACAGAAAACCGACTTGGAAGCATTTTAGAGCTCGGCCTACCTGACCGTCACACGTCACGTTTAGTTACATTGACTATTAGAAAACCAAACAAACTTAATTGTTTTAACAACTTAAAAGCTTCCTTCAAGCCTCATAATTATAAACTTTCAAAAAGAAAACAAAAGGTTCCTCCAAGCCTCATAATTATCAAATCAAAATCATAATCATAATTATCAAAAAGAAAACACATCATCGCCCGCTACCACAGTAGCTAGTGACAACTCATAGTTGACACCCATATCGTCATCACCTCTTGTGATACGACCAACTCTAGAGTCCACGACTCCCAGGTCAACACATGACCGTACAACTAATAGTCTCCTCCGAGACCCAGGTCCCCACCACACCACCATCTGCCCATCGTGCCCTGACCAACTCCTCACTGAGTTTCAGTCACGACAGCAGACTAGTGCATGCAGTGCGACCATATCTAACTAGGTCCCCGCCACACCACTAGCTGCCCATCGCCCCCTGAACAACCCCTCACTGGGTTGCAGTTACGACTACAGACTAGTGCATGCAGTGCGACCATACCTACTAGTGTCCCCGCCACACCACTAGCTGCCCATCGCGCTCTGAACAACCCCTCACTGGGTTGCAGTTACGACTACAGACTAGTGCGTGCAGCGTGACCACATAGCCATGATACGTGTTCTATTTGCTGGCGGAGGCACCCTCCTCACCATCTTCTACATTATGAAAATCTAACTCAGCAGACATTACTTGGAAAAATCTTTCGTACCTATGCGATCGTGGGGTAATTATAAGTTCCGTTTCCAATCAACGATTTCAATAGGTAACGATCGCCATTATCGCCATCAAACAACTCACCAATATTCAATTTCATTACTTTAGCTCACTTCTATCAAATTTGTATTTTTCGTAGGTAAATAGCACTCATTACTATGTTCGTTACCGCTTGCTCTCTTGAGAAGATTTAATAGTCTAGCCACACATACTATCAGAAACTCAAGTGAGCTCGTAACTATAGGCACAGTGAACTTTAGTTTTGAAATAAAGACAAACCAGTCATCATAATTTTAAAACCCTGATTTTAAATTTCTCAGTCCATTATTACAAATAATAATCGGGTAGTACAAGAAATAAAATTTGCAAAAATAACTCTTTTTAGCATGTCACAAAGAAATGGTTCAGTACACAACGCTGGTACTACCCATACCCTGTATACGTACTACTGCATGTGTACGTATACCAATGAATTTACAGATAGCTTCACAAGAGAACATTCGGCCACGGAATCAAAATAAAAATAGTACGACTCACCGGATTATGGCAATTTCTGGCAAACCCCTGCCACTTGGCAGTTATCAACCGTTGCACACCAGACATCTCGGAGCTCTCATAAAATCCCATTACGTTACCACAAACGTTTTGGGTATTTTGAAACCTTCTCATCGCCTGCAGAGTAGATGCTCAAGTCTTGAAACCTTGGGCGTTCAGCAAAACGCACGCAGCTCCGGCTGCGCCGCACGCGCAGCTCCAGCAGCGTCACACGCCATTGATGCGATTCACCAAGCAGCTAGAAGTGCGCTCCGCAAGCGCACCTTGCCCGCTCCGCAGGCGCACCTTGCTCGCCAAGCAACAGCCAGCACTGTCGCGCGCCAAGCAACAGCCAGCACTGTCGCGCGCCAAGCAACAGCCAGCACTGTCGCGCGCCAAGCAACAGCCAGCACTGTCGCGCGCCAAGCAACAGCCAGCACTGTCGCGATAGCGCCGCGTCCAGCCGGCACTTGCACGCCTGCAGCGCACTATCACGCGGAGCGATCTCTTCTGTGTCAGCAATTGAGCGCACCTCGTAACGTGACGTTCACTTCCAGCCTCGCTGCCAGGACATCCAGCATCCAGCTCATACAAAGGCAATGAACAACTACCACACAAGTAATCACACCAGTACTATAAAAATATTGGCAGAAAGTGACTGTTATTCTGATAATGATTTATAACGAGATTGTGAGCAGTGTAGTTCTTCATCCCACTTCTGATGTCGGAGACAGCGACGGCAGAGCGGTAGGGTCGACAGCCTCCTGGTGTGGTGGTACAGGTTCCGTTTCGTAGGTGAGTTTTTGAATTGAAACACGACGTGTAGATATACCCTCCAATCTTCATAATAACAATTTGAATAGGCAAACCGACAGTTTCGGTTTGGAGATGTGCCTTGGTCCGCGTCTCGATGCTAAGTCCCCGTTCGACGAACCCCACTTTCCAAAGCGACTCTGTCCATGTGACGTCATCACAAAATAACGTCACAAGCGTTCGCCCCTCTACTACGTAAATCAAATCAGCAACTTCTATTAAAATTAATCGACGATCTCCGACATATATATATATATATATATATATATATATATATACATATATATATACGCATATACGGATTTTATCTATTTTCTATGTTGAAAATAATAGTCAGTTTCAACTATGAAAATCTTGTAATGTGATCAGTATTATCAACATATGTAATAACATTTACGAACAATGAAGTAGAAGACTGAAGAACATTATGTTCTATATATACTTTCGCATAATAAGAAATAAATAAGTACAACCTACCTACAACAAAACAATTTTAAGCTTATCTTTCCTTTTACGAGTATTCGTATATTCGAGTACCAAATTTTACTTAACCTCGTAGCCATAGATATCATAAGTGCTCGTAGCACACGAGAACGTAATAAATATTTTAAAAACCGTGTTTCATTGTGCCGTACTGGAATCTTATTTTTGACGGCTTTGTGCAGCTGTACGAATCATAAGGACGTCAGGTCGCCTGATTTACGACATCTCTTGCTGAGACCAAACTTACTTTATACCAACAAATCACACACTGGATTGGAATAATGCGCAGCACAATGATTCACGAGAAAGCCCACTAAAACGCTTCTTTATGACTCAAAAAGAAATTGATTTCAAATTTTACTGCATATTAAAATAACCTTTATATTTGATTGCCACTTATTTTTTAAAGAAATTTAGAGGTAGCGTTCATGTTTTGTACACAAGTGCGAAGCGGGAGCCCCCCCACTGTTTCTCGATCATGAATCAACATAAACATCAATTCATTTAATTGAAAATAACTCGAAACGTTAGTGATAATACGAATTTGCCGAATACAAATTACGGTTTATTTTGTATGCGGTGTTGCAACAGAAATTAATATTGATTTGTGGCCACATTAAGTTGCAACATCATTATAAATTCATCGGGAATGCCCGTAGAATTCTTAACGACGTAGGTACACAATATCGATGATAAATAATTGAATTAATACAAGATCATTTGATGATACAAGATGGCGAGTAAGAATCAATCATAGATGAACTGTAGTTCGATAAAGACACTAAGCTAATAATTAGCTTATAACCAAAAACTTGCATCACAATTTGAATCCAATTAAAATACCCAAGTGTTTATCATCATTTGCGATCTTGACTGCAATTGAAGCTAAGCAAGCATGCAATGGTATCAAGTGGCATATAATTAATTTATGTTACGAATAGTGTCGATACAGTGATCAGCCTTCAATCAAAATGGAAGGTAATTAGATTTGAATCAGATACTTGGTGAGGCTCCAATTATTAAACCAGTTACTATTTTGGTGGAGAAGCCAAGAGGATTTTCGAGCAAGCATGTACATTGTGCAAGGGTAAATCTTGATAGTTAATTAGGTGAAGCATGATGAGGGAATACTCGAAATATATATAAATTTAAATACATCCTTTGGTTTAACTGAAATAATATTTCTTCTAATATAACGTTTCTTTAAAAAACATATGTGGCCGTCTGCCGTCCACGACTCTGTGGTATTAGTTCTAAATACAGTCCATTAAAAGCTCCGATTTATTGGGCGGATAGCAAGGAAGTTTTTTATCATATTATAAATATCCTTTAATATTATTAGAGGTTTGATGAGGATTGGCAGCTATCGCAAAAAACAACTTCATAAATAAGATGATGAACACATTTTAGATGTTAGTTCTGACTGAAATACATTTCTGTCATGTCTTTTAGCGTACACATATGAAAACATGAAAATGAATAAAGTCCACCTTCGTGCGTTGCTAGACTATAAAAATTTTATACTAATTTTAACATTATTTTTTACTACAAAGCAATCAAGTAGAAAAGATGCTGGTTTATTTGTAGGAGATATATTGCTCGTTTATGAATCAAGTACCAAGTAACGATCAGCTCAACTTAAAAGGGGACTCTAGTACCGAGGAATTTGAAAAATAGGTATTTGAATAACATAACATCGGCCGCCGGCAGAAGTTACCACCCACCAGACAAAGCCTTGCCGCCAAGCGATTTGTCGTGTTCCGGCATGATGTCTGGTGAAGCCGTACCGAGGACGGGTCTGAGCAGTTGTTTTGCGATGTGTGCCGGGTACGATGCGCCTAATGTTGTTGTGTTGGGAGTTTGGTCGTGGAGGGTCTTCAGATCAGTCTCCCTTTGGCGCAGCATCGTTGGTCATGTTGTTGGGTTTAACATTGCATCACCTCGTGTTCCTTCCAACCTCTCTCCGTAAAGTACGAAAGGGACAGTTGCAGCTCAGGCTGATTTCATCTACAAAAACGAAGTTGATTAAAACACGACAGATCTCAATTATTTTATTCAAAATTATATATCAAAATTTAGAACAGAAGTATACCCCATGCTTCGATTATTTTGTTTTTAAGCTATTGCATAGCTTCTATCGCGGGCCTTGAGCGCGGGGACCGAATCCAGAAATTCCGTAACGAAAAAACCTCACGCTCCCCACTCCGACGGGCGCGGAGGTGTGGCTTGAAGGCCGTACATCGTCTAACGTCGTTTCAGTTTGGCAGTCTTCGGCACGGTATGTTTGTTGCGTGCGACTACATCTTTTGAAAACAATTTATAGATTTTCAAAAAGAGCATGCATATTGCAGGGCGCGAACTCAGTTCTACACACTTGCCATGTTACTGATAGTCGCGATGTTGTGTGTTTTTTCAACTGTGATTGGCGATATCCGCCATTATTGTGAAATATTTTTTTAAAGAATTTCTATAATTTGTTACACGTGTTATTGGCAAAATTGTGGTATCTATCCACAGGGACCAGATCAAGAGTTGAAGTTGAAGTTTTTATTAAATAAAATATTACAGAAAGATATCGGTGAACAATGTTAATACGAGTACATTTAAGTGTACGAGTTGTAATATTGTTATCTCCGAAACGAAACAACGAAAGTTTAATAAAAATATGCTCGTCGGCTTTTTCTGAGGAAGACATTGATGAGGCAAAAAAGTTATTGTTTGTTTCTACGAAGACAAGACAAAAACATGTATCGAGGCGTAAGAACAAAAAGCAGAAAGACCTAAAATATACGATTACGGTGTTTAAAATCACGGATCCCGAACAATCCCAGTTTTTGTGGCATATGACCTTCACAAATTGCCACCAGTTTGCTTTGACTACGTAGAACGTACGTAAAGAAGTTGATGAAGGATTTATTAATTCTACGGTCAGATGTTAACGCAATCAGAAGTGATTATGTTACTAAAGATCAGCTCGAAAATATTAAATTGATAACAAATAATTCGACACCGACGCCGTTCATCATCAACAACCTTTTTATCGTCCCACTGCTGGGCACAGATCTCCTCTCATACAGAGAAGGATTGAGCGTAATCACCACGCTTGCTCAATGCGGGTTGGCGATTTCAGACTTATAAAGCCCAGGTTTCCTCAAGATGTTTTCCTTCGCCTTCAGTCATTGGTGTCCAAGATATACTTAGAAAGTACATATAACTTTAGAAAAGTTACATTGGTACTTACCTGGAATCGAACCCGCGCACTCATACTTGAGAGGCTGGTGTTTTAACCACTAGGCCACCACGACAAAACAGTGGGGTATATTGAAAAAGAACCTCGGAGTATTTGAGTATATTTCGTGGTGCTCCCTGTGCGCCGTTTCCGAGTCAACGAAATACCAGTTGGTGGAGTCATAAGGATACTATAGCTGTCTTGCCTGCCCCTCAGTGCCCGGCCGGTCTTGCGATTGCACCGAAACAGCACACAAACACAGAGATTATAAGTAATAGCATAGACAGACCTTACGGAGGAATTGCCCTATTGTAGAGGAAGTCCGCTTTCTCAAAGGTATCAGTGTTGTTGTGTAATAGTGATCGTTTAGTTCTCACACGGATCGTTCTATGTTAGTTTTCTCATTTTACATGCTTACTGACTCGAGTGATAACTGTACTTGTAAAATTTGTGTATAAAGTGTTTTGAATATGAATGAACAAAGTGCATTTATTATTTATTTATTTAATAAAAGAAAAATTTGTTTTCTTATCGGTCACCACGCTCAAAAAGTGTAACTTGAATTAATATCAAAGAAAAAGAAATACTGCATAAATAAAATAAATAAATAATTATAAGAGTCGTGGTGGCCTAGTGGTTAAAACACCAGCCTCTCAAGTATGAGTGCGCGGGTTCGATTCCAGGTCAGGCAAGTACCAATGTAACTTTTCTAAAGTTATATGTACTTTCTAAGTATATCTTGGACACCAATGACTGAAGGTGAAGGAAAACATCTTGAGGAAACCTGGACTTTAAGTCTGAAATCGCCAACCCGCATTGAGCAAGCGTGGTGATTACGCTCAATCCTTCTCTGTATGAGAGGAGACCTGTGCCCAGCAGTGGGACGATAAAAGGTTGATAATGATGAATGAATGATGATGAATTGCATAAATTGATACAAAATGCTATGCAATAGCTTTACCGCGGCAGTCCCCGAGTGCCACACGTCTTTTTTGTCACCAGTTTATTACATTGGTGTAATAGTCGTCTGAACATCGCGGTATAATTTGATTATTTTTCGGCATTTAGACAAATTATATTTCTTTTATTAATTAAGTTTTGAAAAAATCAAATGATAGGGGCACGTAAAACGAAGGTATAAAATTGAAGAAAAAAATTGCTCTATGAGCGTTATCCATGAAAAAACAGTGGAATACCTTTGTATAGAGAAAGCGCTACTAGAGTCCCCTCTTAAGGCCGAGCCGTGTGTTGGTCGTTTTGAATGTTATTTTTATCACCATAAGTATGATATTATCTAAAATCTAAGCGTTATCGTTTTGACCATTATGTTATTACACGTATGTACCGAATAAGATTATCATGTTCTTTTTTTTTAATGAAATGGCCAGGGTTATTAGATATTTCTATCTGAATAGCATTTCTAAATGGCATCCTTGAGTCTGCCCGTTTAATGGCATCATGCTCGCCCCCAATTACATGAGTTTAAACGTAACTGGCGAAATGTGGATGTACTATAATAATTGTATTCCTGCCTAACCCCTTAGAGAATACGGGTGTAATGTTATAATTGTATAAGAACTAAATTCATACTGTTCTTAGTTAGCATAAGAAAACTCTGCAGCAATGAATGTATATAATAAATCCAAGATGAAACAACTGTGCTGCCATTATTAAAAACGTCATCCAACATTGTTCCAAGAATGCAATTTGCAATGATTTGCACCCATTAAGCGACTGCGTCTAGACAGAAAATTCCTTTTGAATTGTGCAATCCCTTAGGGGTACAATTGTTTGTTTAATCATCGCTATTTATATACCAATTTTGCTTACGACTGTCGTTAATTAGATTAATATTGGTCTACTGGATTGTGGCATTTTAACTCACTCTTTCACAATAAGAATTAATCTAATTCTGACAAGTTTTATTTTGTTTTGAATTTGTGGAGCAAACTGCTTATATTAGTTAGTTATAAATAAATAAAATAAAAGAAGAGGTTTTGAAATAGTGTCTTTATAAATGATATTTTTCCAAGGGGTTGCTTAGCACAGAGTTTCACATCGTGACAAATCTCATAAAAATGATCAAATCAAATCAAATAGTTTATTTATGATGATGGCAGACGGTTTCAAATAACTCTATTTAATTAAATACTTATTTTAATACAGTAACGTTATTTGTGGGTAAATTATAATAGACGCTATATGACGGCAATCGCTCGTTTAAGATTCTTCTAATAAGAGATGTATTAACATTAAAACACACTCCCAAAAATAGAAGACTACTGGCAGAAGTCAACTATAAAACTCATTAGAACACCAATATATACTCAAAATTTTCACTTAGGTATTTATAGGTTTCTATGGAGGCATGCGTCCCATGAATTCATTCGGAGAAATGATCAAAGATCTTCATTCAGTCATGTAGACTGAAGCGAAGGTGATGTGACGTTTGGCATAAAAAAGGGGATGCCTTTACCTAACAATAGTACACAATATAGGCTACCAAAAAAACAACAAAATAAGTTCAATTATAACAAATTTGAAGAATAACAAGAGCACTGGATATGATGATATATTGGTTACACTTCATATCATATATTACTTCAATGTAGGTTAAGTTTATAGTGAAAGTGTACAATTTTATATAAGATTTAGATTAAGGATTAGTATGTAAGAACCCGCTATCGTATTGGATCGCAGATCTGTAAGGGTAGTTGGAGGTAAGAGTTTTTATAAATAAATAAATATCTACAACAATACTAAAGCAAGTCTCGGTAAAAATATGTTATACTAGCGGCCGCCAGCGACTTCGTTCGCGTGGAGTTAGTTATTCTGCTCCTATTCATCATCGCGTGATGTTATATAGCCTTATGCCTTCCTGGATTAATGGGTCATCTAACGCAAAAACAATTTTCCAAATCGGACCAGTAGTTCTTGAGATTAGCGCGTTCAAACAAACAAACAAACTCTTCAGCTTTATATGTTAAGTATAGATTTTAAGTCATGTTATTAACTTATGTATCAGCGGTGGCATATTTCCTGATAAACTGAAATTGACAATAATCAAACCATTATTTAAAAAATGTGATCCATGTAGTATGACCATGCAGCGTGTATCACCATTTCGAAAATTTTCGAAAAGATCATACACGATCGGATTTATTAATTCTTAGAAAAATATAACCTTTTTTCAAAAGAAAAAAAGTTGTATTTTTCTAAGAATTAGGCAGTTGTTTTAGGCAAGGAAAAGTATAAATATAGCCATATATAACTTTTTAAATGTGGTTATAGACAGTGTAGATAAGAAGGTTCCCGTTTGTGCACTCTACTTGCACATCTCACAAAAGCATTCGACTCTGTAGATCATAAACTATTGTTGAAAAAATGTCCTCAACACAAAAGTGCATTGATGAAAAATAGTGTACTCTGTATGGCGCCACGCGTTTATAATCACCTACCAAACCAATTATTAGAAAGCATAAGCTATATATATTTAAACATAAAGTTAAAAACTATTCAGTCTCAAAATTGTTTTCACTTAGGCAAAGTAAAGAATTCAACGAATATTTATTTCTATTTAAAATAATTACATTAGATTTAAGAAAGAAATAAATCCAATCCAACACTAAAGCTTTGCAAAAAGAAAAACAATTTGTAAAAATTTTGAAATAGAAAGCTTAAAAATTTGCACTGTTAACGGCTTTGAAGCCGAAAAACGTTTTTCATTTACAAGGGGTTGAATACTTGATGGATTATTAAAACGTTCATGTTGACGTTAATAGATTTCTTGTGTAGGGTGCACATCTACGACGTTATTAAATACGTGAAATGCAGTTTTTCTAATGACCGTCAGACGACGAAGTCGAATGGATTCCGTAGGGGACTGGGTGCTAATGTGTGCCAAATGACTTGAATTATCGCCACGCGTCCTTTGTAAACGGTGGATTTTTTGCGATGACTATTCATTTTGCGGTCGTATATCTGAAGATAGATATCTGTTTGTGGATAACGTCATTCACGTCTTTATGGATTAGTTTTTGGCGATTTGCTGTCTGTTTGGCGTCTTTGCGTTCTTTTATTCGGTACTACTTACTCGTATCTCCTAATTTATCATCTCGTTAATCGTTTTGGGACTGACTAATAATCTGAAACCTATCCGAAGAATATCTGAATTTCTTAACATTGCTGTATCTCTGGTAACCATCTCTACGTTTAATATGATAAATGAATAAAAGGGTTTCTAAAGATATCAAAATCAAAATAAAAATAAAAATTGTCCTTCTGACTATGGCTTCTAGCTATGGTAGGCAATTTATACGGAACGGAATATTTATAATGGTATGATCAAAACTACAAAGAGAAGAATGTCAGTAGGTATATATCTCTGGTCTGACTACTGTAACTACTCATATCGAAAGTATCGACCATTCAAAACTTGTTTTTTCCTAACACTTCGGTAGCTCTAGCTGAGAAATAAAAAACAAAAGACAGCAGTAATTGAAGACCAGTTGCAGTGAGTTGTTATAAGCATTCTAGTTCGCATTAAAGGCCCCGGCACTTTTAGTTATCTCGTTGATCAATCCACCCACAGCTGTCAAACGAACAAAATAAATATGTTATTACTAATGCGCGCTCTACTCCGAATCAGATAACTGCTAATCTCCATTACAATTAAAAATTCGAGTTCAACCACCGACGGGATATTCAGTATAGTACTTAAGGCGTGATTCGGCAAAATTACTTTGTTCGATGATAAATAAATGTTATAGAAGGTCTCGTTTTGTGGAAGTATTGGATATTATATGGATGGATGATCGTAGCTTGTCAATAATACTTACATTAGGTAGGGTCGACAGCGGGATATTATATGATATTTTGGGAAAATATCGACTATATTAGTTTTCGCGGAACAGTTGTTCCGATAACTCGGATTGCTCTTTCTAACTCATACCGATCACATTTGTTTTATGACGTAAACAAACCGCAAAATTCCTAGATACAATTACGCCCAAGACTGCGCTTACTCTTATAAATAATAAAATTCAAAAGCACCGACGCAAATTTTCACTTTCTCGCTTCATAAACAGGACAATAGACAAACAATAATGGAGAAAATTTGCATTCACTGCGAGCATTTTTCTACCATCTTCCGCCGGAGACGACGCAGCAGACTCGCTTCATTAAGCTCCAAATTATCAACATACTTCACGCTCAACGTGCAAGCGAAAATCACCATTAAGTACATTATGCAAAAATTTCAAATTCCCTACCAACCGAGAAGCTATTACTAACATATAAGGCCTATTTTTGCATGAAAGTATCAGAGTGCAAGCGATTTCAGCTGTGAAGTCCGTCAGATCATAACTCACTGGGTCTGTGGAAAACTGATCACACCTTCTCGTAGTCATTTACATTTTATAGAATATTAAGCTTTAATCTTGAAGGAATAAGATTGAATGGAGATGAGCAGAAATAATAAAGAATATTTTGCGCATTTCAAGTAAAGAACCCTCCGGATGGCACCTAACCCTCATTCAGTGTGTTTAATTGTTTTGATTTTAAATTGCGAAATGAGAAATGCAAAACCGGGGTGCATTTTAAATCCGCGTCTGTTTTGTGAAGGGATTTGCTGCCGTATTCGTTACTGTGCTATTATTGTTTTGATAAAAAAAAATTGATCACGCCAATTTAAAAGATTCATAAAAGCGTTTTTCAATAAATATGCAGATATTCGACTAACATATTGTGTGAACTAATTGCGATGTCTGTTTCAGTGAAGCGTCGCATAGATTGCAGAGAGCCACGCAATTTATAACATAAAAAAAAACACGCGTGAAAAATCGAAGCTTTGTTCAGTAAAATGGTATCGGGATTAACAAATAAAATATCCCGCTGTCGTTAATTAAGCACAAATGTATCTACGGCGATGTTACAGTCTGACAACAAAAACTATAGTCGATGCTCACGAAAAAAACTCAATTTATGATTGGAAACTTTTTACTTTTTTCACATTTGGTTCAAATTGACACAGATTTATTCTAAAAAGTCTCGACAGTTTTTTATAACATAAAAACGTCGAAAACCATTCGAATAACACAAATTGGATGCGTGGACAGAAAGATATGCGATATTTTTTTCCAAAACTAAGCCGGTATGTTTATCTCGACACGTTATTCGAACGAATAAGCACGTGGAAACATAGGACAAAAGCAGGCATCGGTTAAAACTGAAAACGTTCAGCGAATCTGCGTTGCGTGTCATCCGCGATAGCCTGCGGCAACAGCACTCTAACAGACCCCTCCTCTTAACAGTTTTAATCTTTTCCCTTATTACAAAATTCATTGAATGCGCGTTTGTATGTGGATTCCGAACGAAAACAGCCTCGCAACAGAATGAGGAAACGCAAACAGTATTATTCTGACACATTTTGACAAATTGAAGTGTGATAGAGGCCTCTCGCTATTGTTTCATGTATTTTTATTCGTAACTCGATTCCGATGTTTGAACAACGTTCGTTAGTGATTGTCTGTGTTTGATGTATGATTTATGTGCCGCGTGGGTCGCGTTGCGAATCAATCGAAGTGTGTGGGCCGTGGCACAAGGCATGTTAAAATGTGCATAATTTTATCTACTTAACTGCGTATTAAGACGTAATCTATGAGCTTATAACAATTTGTCTCGACGCTCGTAATAATGTAAGAGTTGCAATGCAATTTATTTTAAACTCTACGAGAATACTTTCTTCCTTATTTATGGGTTGATAGTGTGTTAAAGCTCGGTTTGAGTCCGGATTTATACCCTTCTCTGTTTTATAGGACGGAATTTTGTTATGTAAAGAAAGGCTAGAAAAATATTTTCGTTTAGTAGTACTCGCAAAACGACACTCATAAAATAAACTTGTTCAGCCGTCTTCTAGTTCATCATCTTTACATTTAAACTTCACAAACGGCTTATAGAGAGAGAGAAAGTCGCAAAGGAGGCATGACGCTTTTTGTTACGAAACGATTGCTATCAGTTTATTCCTAAAACAAGTCGCATTAAAAAAAGCTTCGTTCTTCCTTACTCTACTATTTACATCAACACAAACTTGTAATACAGTAACCTGTAACTTAATTAATTATGTCATTCGCATATATTCCCAAACAGACCGAACGTCGAAATGGTTACAAAAATTAAAACGCAGCACGTATGCCGTGTCCCTTTCAAATTAAATGGGGGAGCTTTAACCGCGTAAATCAGACTATGGTAAAACGTTCTAATTACTGTAAAATCATATTTACAAACGTACAAAGTTGGACAGGTAATGCTCATTAAACCTTTGCACAATCTGCCAACCAACTAACCTGAAAAAGTTTAAATTTTACCATAAGCTAAGCCATAGTTAAGTACAGCTAAGAACAAGTTTATGAAACTAAACCAAAACAAATCCATTCAATATTTCGTATCTCACAGGTAAAAACGTAAAGGAATGAAAGGACACGAACACAGAAAATTATCTTTTCGATAAACTATAACAATCTGTACCGTGGACCATCTAAATTACTATTATCAATAGGCGGTCCGTATGATTCTTTCAGTTTGAATAATATAATTGGGTGTAAAGTTATAGTTTTACAGATCGGTACAACATATTTCGCCAGATATTTTACGACCTCGTAAATATGCCCTTGAAATATTTTTTTTTTCGTCATCACGATGAATGACACTTTACACGTACGCCATTAATAAATGAAATTATTTTCTCCATGGTTACTAGAAACTCACCCTAGAAAATCATAAACACCAGTTCCCACCCTCCAGTTATTGTTATTACTCCAGTATCATGCAAAATAACGGCAATATTTTTTTTTTTTTGGATTCCAAATTGCGCAAATATGGGGTGCTTTTAAATTGAGCCTAGCACGCCTAAATGAGGGAGATCCAATGCAAATTATGAAAGCCAACTCCATCGCTAGCTTTCATTTACGCATTAAAATTCTCGTGTTGGAAAAAATATGAGGCAAAGTTGAAATACGCTGGCAATTAAAATTAACTTTCAAGTTGGCGATGAATATACAGAATGGGAATATGGAATTTTGCTTCTGCATATTAGTTGGTTATAAAAAATAATATCCTGAAAGTTGTTGCTCAATATACACTCACCATTATTGTAGATTTTATATTTAAATTGGTATTGGTCTGTTCTAGAGCAATAAGCCATTGTGTTGACTAACCTGCAGCCTGTTTGATTTATTTGTTATTGCCTGATAGTTTTCATTACTATGGCGTTGCTCTCATATCTATAGGCGAATCTTTCGTTGAGACTGGGGATTTCACATCTCTTCTATTCTATTCAGTGCTGATCTTAGATCACTCGTGTATTGTGCAAAATTATTTTGATATTTTTTTTTGATTTCTTGCTTAACATCTAGCACCTATTTGTGATGATATATGTATTGTTTGCTTATACTTTGAGGCATTTTGAACATAGGTGTTTTACCCTATCTATTAGGTTTACCGTTTTTTACAGCACACTTAGATCGAACTATTCCAGATTAGGAAAAAGTTAACTTTATAATACATAGGAAAATAAATATATAAACTGCCTTATCTTATTAAATTAAAAAATATATCTTCTTTAATTGGCTTCTTATGGACATTATAATGTGTATCAATCAATATATTGTGTGTGACTGTAATCACCAGTTTTATATGTCAAAAAACTGTTTTAGTAATGGGCAGGGTATGACTATCGCGCTTTGCTCTGGAATTTATATACATAATACTTCCATGTTATTAAAGCTTACTGTGACCCAAATTCGAATGCAATATGAAGTTCAAGAAGATTTCTTGCTATTAAACAGACAGAAAGGAAAGTTTTTCGATACAGAAAATTCATTCTGCAATGCATCATAAGAAAATCCTTTAAATTTAAAAATCTAAACTGATCTTAAAAACCGGCCAAGTGCGACTCGGATGTGCACTTTAAGAGTTCCGTCCCTCTATTACTCCTGAACTAAAAAGTTATTTAATCAGTTACAGTTTTATTTCAAGGTTCACCACATAGCATACTGTCAGGTTATAAGAAGAGTAGACACTATTTTAACGGTAAAATAAAATTGAAATATATCACAAACGGATACAGATCAACCTCTTTTCATCCTCTCAATGTTTTTAAAAGACCTACCTAATTACATGTAATAAAACACTACCCATAGTGTGAGATAATCTTTTTTGTTGCTTATATTTGTCTCATATTTTTTATGATATTTTTTTTAGCATGTAGTCGATGTGGTCCAGTGTCTAACAAGAACTTTTTGGAAGTTAAACAGAGGTCAGACGGACGGACGAACGGTCAATGACGAAACTATAAGGAATTCAAGACATGAGCAAGGGAACCCTAAAAATGAAAGGAAAAATACTAAATTCAATACTAACAAAGTCAAAAACAAACTTGCTGACTGTGGTGACAGGCTAATCTTTTTACCATGGTGAGCTATTTCTCGTATCTAAAAGACATATTACTGACGCAACCGACATCAATCTACCCAATAAGTTAGGGTCGTCCATTTTCGTTTTCCAATAAGCGGTCACCAGTTTTTTACACTAGAATCTTTGAGGTTCAGTGGACGATAGCCAGCCTATAAATCTTTAAGGTTACATTCACCTTTCAGAGAAAGACTTTTAAAGAGTATGTATCAAAAGCGTCCTAGCGGGACTCTATAATTATGACCGTCTACTGTATCTCATGATCCATAATATGAATATAGTTTTTATTGTGAAAATTTAATTTTTGTTACCGTTTTAAAAACAAATTTTTATTTTAATAATTATAATTAATTTAAAAATTAAAAGGGTACTATACAGTATGTTACGAAAACCCTGTCCGACCCACAAGGATAATAAGGGTTAGGTAAACAAATGACCAAATAAAATATAATATTTTGCATTATCATCATAGTAACAATACTAATGAATTTTGAAATAATCTTTTTTACCAGCGAATTTACTGTAACTTCCCCAAAATTCGGGAAATTTAAAAAAGTGTAAACACCATTTTAGACCTTATAACTGTCGGCGGCGTCAGTGTGTCTAGCCGCCGACGCGCAAAGGAATAATTAGAGCTGTACTAGTTTTTGCGTAATAACGTTTTGTTTTTGTCGCTACTATTCGAAACTTACCTGCTCGAATGATTTGTTGTAAAAACGCAGATTACCTAATGGTAAAAGTACTTTTTTTGATTATCGATTAATTATTCATAACAATATTGTAACACAAGTACCTATTATTAGTAAATAGGAACTAGAAAGGTCTTATGAAATACATTTTAGGAGAATATTATAAACAATGTAAAGCATTTAAGTTCACCTGATTTAAGTTATGTGAAAGTTCTAAAATCTAAAGAATGCCATGCGATGTTGAATCGATGCGTGAAATTCTGAAATACAAATTTGATACCAAAAATCGATACGAGAAATATTTTGAATACTTTCACACCTCTAGTCAAAGGGCACCGCCGTGCAGTTAGAGTACCTATTTTTATGAAATAAAAATCATTTTTATTTTAAATTTATTAGTTTCGCGTAGACATTGCGTGCGTGTAGACGTATCGTTTATTGTGTGATCATAATCATACGTCATCAATCATCATCATCAATACGTTAATGTTTTCTAACGTAATGTAACCTGCTGATGGAAGGTACCTAGTAAAACTGCAATTGTGTTGTGTTGTGATCAGGTGTTGAACGATTCGGATGTGACTACTTCTTGGTCAATGTGGTTCCAGCATGACGGTGCCCCACCATATTTTTGCCGACCTGTACGTGAGTACCTCCACTATCAGGTCGGCGAGCAGTGGATTGGTAGGAGTGGACTAACGTTGTGAAACACCGTGCTAATCTCGTGGGACGGTGCCAGGCCGGTATCGTTCTTAGTGAACGAAATATGGAACAACATCTCCGCCACAGCCATTGTGCTCATCGAATGAAATTCGAAGATACATTCGGAGGGTCAGACGACCTTCCTACTTAAAAAAAAGTTCTTTTCACGAGCTGCCTAAGTAGGTATCATTGTTTCTTTCTAGAGTCGATAAACGTGGTTAGACTACCAATACCTACATGCATGAGGTCAACTGAGGTCATGACCTGTGCCTGTGTTGCCATGAAATTACCTATTTATTTTATTTAAGTTATTTATTTTTAAGGGGGTATTTTTTTTTTTAGTTTAGCCAGGTTATGTACGCATTAGTAGAATCAGCTAACGATACCTAACAACACCTTCACGGGTCGGACAGGGTTTTTGTAACATACTGTATAAATAATAGCTGTGAGTAAATAAGTAAAAATATATTTTTTTTATATGGTAACCCCAATTCTGAGTCATGTCTAGAAGTTGTTTTCAAGAGTCCTCACAAATCGTCTCGCCTGCAGGTTTGACGACTTCCAGCCGCCCGAACAAGCCGGTTTCCGTAAAGGCTTCAGCACAGTAGACCACATACATACGCTGCGGCAGGTTATACAGAAGGCCGAGGAGTATAACCTACCCCTTTGCTTGGCGTTTGTGGACTACGAAAAAGCCTTTGATTCGATCGAGACCTGGGCTGTACTGCGGTCTCTCCAGCGGTGCCAAGTAGACTATCGGTATATTGAAGCGCTGAAGGGTTTGTACGAAAACGCCACCATCCGAATACAGGACCAGACCTCGAAACCAATACCTCTGCAGCGTGGTGTCAGACAGGGAGATGTTATCTCCCCGAAACTGTTCACCGCTGCATTGGAGGATGTCTTCAAGGTTCTGGACTGGAAAGGACTGGGCATCAACATCAACGGCGAGTACATGACACACCTTCGGTTTGCTGATGATATCGTAGTCATGGCTGAGACCGCGGAGGACCTGAGTACATTGCTCGAAGACCTCAGTAGGGCCTCCAAGCGAGTCGGTCTTAAAATGAACATGGGCAAGACGAAAGTCATGTCTAATGCCCATGTTGTACCGACTCCTATAAAGATTGGAGACTCTGTTCTCGAAGTTGTTGACAGCTACGTGTACCTGGGACAAACTATCCAGTTAGGAAGGTCCAACTTCGAGAAAGAAGTCAATCGTCGAATCCAACTCGGCTGGGCTGCTTTCGGGAAGCTACGTAGAATCTTCTCGTCCGAAATACCGCAGTGTCTCAAGACAAAAGTCTTTGACCAGTGTGTGTTGCCAGTGATGACTTATGGAGTTGAGACGTGGTCGCTAACAATGGGCTTTATAAGAAGGCTCAAAGTCGCTCAAAGGGCAATGGAGAGGGCTATGCTTGGGATTTCACTGCGCGATCGAATCAGGAATGAGGAGATCCGCAGAAGAACGAGAGTAACCGACATAGCCCGAAGAATTGCAACACTGAAGTGGCAATGGGCTGGACACATTGCCCGTAGGACCAATGCCCGATGGGGCCGACGGGTTCTCGAGTGGCGACCACGCACCGGAAGACGTAGCGTGGGTAGGCCCCCGACAAGGTGGACCGACGACCTGGTGAAGGTCGCGGGAAACCGCTGGATGCGGGAGGCGCAGGACCGGTCGTCGTGGAGAACCTTGGGGGAGGCCTATGTCCAGCAGTGGACGTCTTTCGGCTGAAATGATGATGATGATGAACCCCAATTAAATTGGGATATGGGCAGAGGGATATTACTGGCACTGGTTAGTGGCATTAAAGTAATTGGTAGAATTACAATGTAATGTACTATGTAATAGTAATACGTAGGATTACTTTGTAATATCTAATATATGAAATTCTCGTGTCGCGGTGTTTGAGGTTAAACTCATCCGAAACGGCTTTCCCGATTCTCATGAAATTTTGTGTGCATATTGGGTAGGTCTGAGAATCGGACAACATCTATTTTTGTGATTGTTAAGGGTAATCCACCCCTAAATGCTTTTTTCTATTTTATATAAAAAAAAGAATTGTATGATACAGCATTAGTAAATATATAACCCTAAATTTTCAACCCTTTAGAATCAACCCCCATTTTACCATTTTATTGCGATTTTTATTTTTAATAATTTCAGATCTATATCCCCCTTTACAGCATATGATTTAAATGAATATTACCGAAGATATTACAGGTTTAAAAATTGCGGGGCTTTTTTATACAACGTTAACAGTTTTTAAGTAAAGTAATAATTTTTTGTCTTTATTCTATACTCACTGTGACCCAGTGGTTTCACTGGCGTAAGTTTTGATTAAGTGGGCAGTAATAATCAATGTAAGGACAAGAGTATCCCATGTGTTTTTCCTGGTTATCTGTGTGCCAAACGGTATCCAAATCCGTTCAGTAGTTTCTGCGTGAAACAGTAACAAACATACATTCAAACCTACATACATTCTCACAAGCATTCGCATTTATAATATTAATAGGAAGGAAGTAGGATAGTATACCAAACATTTTTTTTTGTTTCTAATGAAACGTTGCCCCATACTAGGAATTACTCCTGTATAGTGGGTGTGTTTACAAACATATAAACTCACATATACAAACAGCAAGTTGTGGTGGCCTAGTGGTTAAAACACCAGCCTCTCAAATATGGGTGCGCGGGTTCGATTCCAGGTTAGGCAAGTACCAATGCAACTTTTTGAAAGTTATATGTACTTTCTAAGTATATCTTGAACACCAATGACTGTAGGTGAAGGAAAACATCTTGAGGAAACCTGAACTTTAAGTCTGAAATCGCCAACCCGCATTGAGCAAGCGTGGTGATTACGCTCAATCCTTCTCTGTATGTGAAGAGACCTGTGCCCAGCACTGGGACGATAAAAAGGTTGATGATGATGATGATGATGATACAAACAGCCAGACTCGGAACAACTGCCTGTAGGCCCTACAAATATTTCGACGGTTCCCAAGAACAAAGTGCTATCTTCAATATTGTCTTGTTGCAGTGAGAAGTATTAAAGTTACGCGAATCTATTAAAATGCAAAAAAAAAAGAAAATTAATAGAAAATTATGGCAAAGGGTATTTTCTTTTACCATAATTTTCTATTAATTTTATTTATATTTTGCAACTTAATACACACATCAAAAGTGTCTAGGGATCAAGCATTTTTATGCGGATTTCTTGAGATTAAGATGTGGCTTTGTAATAAATTTATGATTTTATAAATTTATATGGATCCTTTTTGGTGCATTTCATAATTTTAATCAGGAACTGTGAATCAAATTCGAGTAAAAGATGAAAATCAGCTGTCAATATTTCCCCTATAAAAACATACAACGCATTGAAGACATTATTAGTGCTACTGTTTCCCTACTACTGATTAAAACCAACGTTATTATGGAGCGGCGACGTCATTTAAGCAGGGAAGAAATGCTCAGAGCCGTGGGAATGATAGAAGCTGGTTCCCGGCAACGTACTGTGGCTTTAGCTCTGAATACAAGTCGGAGTGTTATCAGTCGACTTTGGACACGTTACCGAAGCACTGGTACTGTGGCTGAGCGCCATGGAAAACGGTATCGCTGCACCACACGGAGACAAGACCGATACATTCAAATCTTAACTCGAAGAGCTCCAACAATAACCGCCATGATGTTAGCCGTGAGGCTTCATCACTCTTCAGGGAACTTAATTAGCGACCAAACAGTCAGAAACCGCTTGCATGAAGTGAACCTTCATTCCCGAAGACCGCTACGGGTACCACCTATAGCAATGCACAATCGTAGGATTCGATATCAATGGGCTCTTGAACACAGAAATTGGGCAGAAGAACAATGGCGTTTCGTGTGCTTTTCTGATGAGTCTCGTTTTGGTATGAGACCGGATACAAGACGTATACGACACTGGAGAACCCCTGGACGCCAACAGCGATTAAAATCCTGCCAGGAAGTCCATGCTTATAGTGGTGGAACCATCATGGTATGGGCGGGTATTTGGATCGGCGGAAGAACTGAGTTGATTTGGATCAGAGGCAACCTCAACGCTCAAATGTATGCTGAGACGATTGTATCAGACGTCATCGTTCCTCTACAAGTGCAAATCGGTCCCTTATTTCAGTTAATGCATGATAATGCACGACCGCACACCGCAAGAGTTGTAAGACAGACTCTCGCCGCAGCTAACATCAATGTCCTGCCCTGGCCTGCTCAGTCGCCAGACTTGAACCCGATTGAGCATGCATGGAATATGCTACAGAGAAGAGCTCTGCCGAATATGGAGGGTATCCAGTTGCAAGAAGACCTTTTTTTGTTGTTGCAACGAACATGGGCGGCCATTCCACAGCGTGATTTGGATGAACTCATTTTGAGTATGCCAAACCGATGTTCTTGTGTTGTTAGTGTTCGCGGTAGAAACACGGATTATTAATTGTTTAAGTTACCCAATAAAATTTTAGAGAAAACTGTTATTTCAGTCTTTTTTTCGAACTTTTGTGTTAGTGGTTCAAATGTCAAATATCCCTTTATTAGGAAAATGGCAAATTTCTTTATTAATGCAAAGGTGACTTGGTTTATCGTTACTGTGACAAACGAAAACATTTTATTTGATGAATCCTTAAAGAAAATTTTAATTAATATCAATCAGGAGAAAAGTTATTGCAAAAATATATGTTGATCCCTAGACACTTTTGATGTGTGTAGATGCGCGTAACTTTATTGCTTCGCACTGCAACTAGACAAATTTGTAGATGGGACTTTGTTTTTGGGACCCGTCGATTTGTTCCGTGCGGAAATCGAATCTGCAACACGCAGTCGCAGTCGATGACTCAGCCACTGCGTCAACTGTATTAGTGTCCATAACATACCTGTGTCAGTCGGACAACAAAGCTTGCGTAGTACCATCTTGTATACACCATAACGGCTATGAACCCTAAAAACCAGAAAGTTATAAAAATTACAACAGTTACCCCAAAAATCAGCATGGATTTGATAAAGATACACAACTTAGCAGGGCCATCAATAACGTTTTAATAAAGCCACAGTTATCGCTGGATTACACGCAAGGCACCAGTTAATGGCGACAACTACCATAGTATGCAAATCATTTTTAACTAACACTCACGAGAATTTATAATACTAACAGAGTTTTACGATTCCTTGCCGTGACTTATGACAATAAAATGCTCGAGAATTCAGAACAACGTGTTTATTGTGCATAAAAATATTTGTCTTATCAGAACATAGAGAATGCACGTGGAATAAGAAATTTTCAGAATAATATTAGCGTACATCATTTTTATTGTTCGCTTTTATTAAATTTTTATTATGTACGAACATGTTTTCACAGAAATGGTTAACAAAGTAGATTTTAGTGAAGTTTATTATTAGTATTTATTGCCACTATTCATTATTCAAATTATAAACAGTGTATAATATTGTGAGTGAGATTCTGTATGAATAAGTTATTAGTAATCGTTAGAGAAAATAAACTATTTCTCTTTTTTCTCGACTTCATAGACATTTTTATGGTCAAGATTTTTCCTAATATTCATAGGAAAGATATCTAAGCACGATATATTAATATTTAGGCTACAAACACTAGCTAGATAGATCGTTAACTTGGGTTTCCTGCGGTAGCACTTTAGTTCTCATTAGGCGTTGATTTTTTTAATTGTCGGATTGATTTATAGATTAAACTACCTACCGATCGATTCTGTGAAATCTTACTATGAATAAATAGAAACCGGCCAAGTGCGTGTCGGACTCACGCACAAAGGGTTCCGTACCATTGATTTATGAAACTAAAGGATAAAAGTTATTTGTATGAAAGCGGTTTACGATTTACGAGGTATTAAAAAAAACTACTTACTAGATCTCGTTCAAAACAATTTTCGTTAGTAGTTTTTATAGTAATGTACATCATATGTTTTTTTTAGATTTTTCATTTTCTTATTATAGAAGTTAAAGCGTCTGTCACGTAAACTATTCGGTTTAGAAAAAAACTATTTTAGAAACCTCAACATCATTTTTGAAGACCTATCCATAGATACCGCACACGTATGTGTTTGATGAAAAAAAAAGAGTTTCAGTTCTAAGTATGGGGAGCCCCCCATTATTTATTATTATTTCTTTTATTTTTGCATCAAAACCTTAATGCGGTTCACAGAATACATCTACTTACCAAGTTTCAACAGTATAGCTCTTATAGTTTCGGAAAAAAATGGCTGTGACATACGGACGGACAGACGGATAGACAGTCATGAATCAAGGGTTCCGTTTTTTTGCCATTTGGCTACGGAACCCTAAAAATTAGTTTAGAAAAAGCTGTCAATAATGTCAATCCCTTTTCTTTTTGTTGTGGCTGTGAAATCATCAAATGACCTCTCCCGTCCTGGGTGGAGCAGAAGGGAGTGTCAGACTTTTACCGACTAAAACCCACACGTGTTCCTTCACTTGCCTGTGCACCAGAGCCACACACCCAGGAAGCATTGGTCACGATGTGCTGATATCTCTTTGAGGCGCGCGTGAAACACAACGGGCCATGGACCCGGGCCTGGTCCTTACCGGGAGGCGAGCTGCCCCCTGCTTGCCGCCCGCAAGCTCCCTTAGTTGAAATTTACACTCTCTTCACGCTCAATTAGCCTAAGTTTTGGAGGTAAGATGGTAACAAAATCTTCTTCAAAAAGAGGTCTTTAAGAACTTTAATAGCCTTCGAGACTTAAAATCTAACGCACATGGGTACTTCAAAACACATTTTCAAAATAACTTTCACCAACAAGAAAAGATTGGACCTAGCTAGAAATGACCGCTGAGATAAGCATCGCGACACACCCGAAACACAAAGGCATATTAATATTAGTGGCAAATAGCTATTACGGCTCGAGTAATAGCCTCAGTGTATTGAACCCTAATGCCTTGATTTAGATATATTATTGTTGTCTACACTGAAGACCGTTAGGGCTGTCATTAATACATCGAGAGTATCTATAAAATAAACGAAAGAAAACTAAAGAAATCAGCTAGGACCTTTGAAATTCCGATTTCTTTGCAGCAAATAATTGGCTGTCCAAATCGAAATATGGCTTTGTACTACAAAAAGCAAAATGTCGTGTTATTCAAATGTACTTGACAATGAGGGCTATTGCAGACAGGCGGGATACGACTGTGCAACCCGATTGGTTAGTTAAAATTTCACGAAGTTTTCATAGAAATGGTTCTACTAGAAGTCTTAGTAATAAATCAAAATACGTCACTTCATTATAATTTGTTAAAAAACATGTTTAAAAACGGGTCCAAGCCAGGCAAGTACCAATGTAACTTTTTTAAAGTTATATGTACTTTCTAAGTATATCTTGGACACCAGTGACTGAAGGCGAAGGAAAACATCTTGAGGAAACCTGGGCTTTAAGTTTGAAATCGCCAACCCGCATTGAGCAAGCGTGGTGATTACGCTCAATCCTTCTCTGTATGAGAGGAGACCTGTGCCCAGCAGTGGGACGATAAAAGGTTGACGATGATGATGATGAGACAGATAAAATAATAAAGATTGTTTAATTCAGTATTTTATAGCTTATCTCTTCATCTTCGCTTGGTCTTGGACGCCAGTGTCTAGCACTTCTTTACGACAAATAAACATGACTCACATGAGACCACATCAATAAAGCTCTTCAAGTAAAAGACATTTTTATCGCAATGACCAACAAGACTTTTTAACAAAAAGACAAAATGAAGTACCCATCCTTAACATTAAATGAAGGAAGATTTCAATCCCTTCAGTATAATAGAGGATACATTTCATATCGATAGATATTTCATCGATAAATTCAATGCCTGGGAATGAGATAAGACATGATATTCAAATTAAATACCTTTGACATTTTAAGATTACAAACATCACGGGTACAATGTTGAGAAGTGGTTGTGAAGGCCAAACGAAAGAATATTGTGGATTTACTTTATATTAAATTTCCTATTCTAAAGATTTAAAAATATTGAAATAAGACGTTAATTGGACGACGACACAAACACACACTAAACTAATTTTAAGTTAAGTGCATCTTTTTCTTTCTTTTTCATTAAGAAAGGGATAGAAGATAACATTTTAGTTTAACTCTGTCAAATTAAGATACTTTATAGACAGTTTAGACGCGATTATAAACATGGTTACCAAAAATATGTACATCAATTTATGTCAGGCGCTGACTAATTTGACAGGCCTAAGCAGACTTATTATGTTCTGTCCTTTTCTTAATAGGATAGGAAGAAAAGGATACATTGAACTTAAATTTAGCTTTGTTTGTGAACAAGGGAATCAGATCCAATGTCTAGTTTATGATTCATAGACAGTGAATTGCACGTTCAGTCATCATAGATTATGATTACTAAAGATTAAAATAATAGTCAGCGCCCACAATGGGCCTCATACGAAGACTCAGAGTCACACAAAGGGCAATGGAAAGAGCTATGCTCGGAGTTTCTCTGCGTGATCTAATCAGAAATGAGGAGATCCGCAGAAGAACCAAAGTCACCGACATAGCTCTGCGAGTCGCTAAACTTAAGTGGCAGTGGGCAGGGCACATTGCTCGTAGAACCGATGGCCGATGGGGCAGTAAGGTTCTAGAGTGGCGGCCACGTACTGGAAGACGCAGCGTAGGGAGGCCCCCAACAAGGTGGACCGATGACCTGGTGAAGGTCGCGGGAAGCCGATGGATGCGGGCAGCACAAGACCGGTCAGCATGGAAAGCCTTGGGGTAGGCCTTTGTCCAGCAGTGGACATCCATAGGCTGAAGAAGAAGAGGAATAGTCAGGAAACAATAAATAAAAAACTTAGGTCACGTCAGCTCTCAATCAATCTAAATATTAATAAAGTCAATAGGTTTATTTTTGTATAGATATTAGCGTGTGGTCAACGCTTATTAGGTACCTACTAAACGTGTGGGTAAAACCGCAGCAATTGGGTATATAATTATTTTGTCGGCTCAGCCATTTAAATTGATGATTATTTTAATGACAATACTGAAATTTGAACATAATTATAAAGCACTAGGGTATGATCATTATTATACCTACTTCTGCATTGCTGCATTTTATGTTATGCTGTTAAAAGTAGAGTTTAGTTCTGATACTAATTAACTTCCATCCATTATGAATAGAAATATATATGTATATACCTACTGACTGATTTATCAAATGAAATATTTGTTTCGAAATTAAAAATCGATCAATCAGCAGTCAAAACAAATTGCTCGATTACCACTCAAAGCCAAACCAGAGTACCTATCATATTTAAAAACACTTTCGTGCATAATAAATGGAACTTCACGCCTGTCAACAGCAAACACAAAAAATTCAGCAAAATATATTTTATTTATCGAAAAAATGTCCATACAAATCTGTCAGCATCACACATGAGTTATCACGGCAATGCACTTACGATCTCTCTGTCTCCGACGGTCGTGCTATCTTTATCCAATTTGTTACCCTTATCAAGAATTAAATGCGTTTTAGGGCCATCGCTCGACAGTTTTTATTTTTTATTAATTACGAGCCACATAAAGCGCCGGCACTGTATCGGCTAGACAGGTGATAGGCTTTTATGATCCAACATTTATCGGATATTCATTTGTTACTCAATGAATTTCGGATATTCGGGTTTTTTGTTTGAAAAGTTTTTGTTTAAAGGTCGAATATGAAAGGTGAGGGTTTGATAAAAAAGCTATACATTATTTCGTCAGTAAATCGTAATAGCAACAGAGGTTTAAGATGATTTTGAATATAGTACCTTAGTTAATTAATCAGGTCGTTTTTATCAAAAGAAAGATGACTTACTTTTGATAAAAACAACCTGATTAAGTAACTAACTGGACTTTATTGGGCAAGGAAAATGATCTCCAGGAATGATCCTGGAGATAAAGTCCAGGCCGCGTCTCTGCCGAGCCCGTAATTTTAATTTTTCGACTGTAACCTCCAAGATTGTTTCAACGTTTCTTCTCAGAAACAGTACTAGGAAACGCCGCGGTCATCAAACCGAATAAAAAATCGATCTAACCATTCCTTATCTAACTGCGTCCTAAGCCGAGACTGGTACCCCAACAGGAGCCATTAGCATGTAGTAGCTTAGTTTCTAAATTACCGCCCCTGGCTTTGATTGTACTTAAGGCAATCACAGGATTGTTCACTTAAGTAGTTACGACCTCTCAAGCCCAACTGCGAGTATACATAAAAAAGAGATCACTAATATCTTCTCATCCAAGAACTGTTTGCAGATTAAAGCTGACCGTGGAAATTAGTTTCTGGAATAGCAAAATTTTAAAAACACTAAAGAATATTAATTTATATTATAACGTTAATCTATTATATAATTTAAGATAGGAATTCAACATTAATCATTTGATGATTTATCCGAAGACTAGATTCAAATATTCTTTTAATTTACTTTTAATTTATCGTCTATGTTTAACATTATCGTGGTTTATGTTTTCTCCAACGACCGTGCATAATTAGACCAGCATTTTGACCAAACGATAAAAATCTTCAAACAACTTTCCCGAAATTTACACCGACAGTTGTTTTCTGTTTTTCTCCAAATTATACTTGTTTTTCCTTAACATTGCTCAACCGAAATAAATATTTCTTTTAATCAAGCCGCTGAAACTGAACGGAAAGAATTCAAAACAAACATCGTAAAAATAAACGTCTGATGAGATGAAGTTGTGTGTCAAACTGTCTGCAAAACTGTGGATATGATCGCTGGAACGTAACTTTTGTTGTGTGTTTTCACTTCCGAACTCATAGGTACAAAATGAAAGAAGTTATTTTTGGGTGAATTATTTTGGACGCAAGTTTACCGAGTAGAAAGCAAGAAAGTTGTAGAAAGAATGACACTGATAAGAGAAGAACACTAGTGTTGTTAATGATGTAACTGATATTAGAAGAATTCATAACTAACATCACGTTCGCTTTTTTTTTATAAATTATAAACTAGTTCTTGACCGGAATCCCGCCTGATGGTATGCAGTGATGCGATCGTTGATGGTAAAGCGCGCTAGTTTATTAAGAGCCTATTCACTCTAGCCTTGAAGACACTCAAATTGTATTCCGATGGGAACACCATCGCTAGCAAATTGTTCCAGTCCCTCGATGTACTCGGTATAAAAGAGGAAGCGTAACGTTTCGTCCAGATCGTATTGGTGTTAACAACGTAAGGCGATGGCGGAATAATATCTAAAGGGTTTTCCATTAAGAGTGCTCAAACATTGAAATGAAATAAAACAATCTGTTTAAGTGATATAACCACAATTTTTATTACATTTTAAAGAATATTCAATGACATTATGTGTGGAAAATAATATCAGCCAAATGGCCACCGCGACTCCGCTGTAGATGGTGTATTCTGGTGGACCAATTTTGAAGGACGTCTTCGCATAAATGGGGCTCCATTTCACGAAGAACGCGAGTTATGTTGGCCTTTAGGCCAGCAATTGACTGTGGTTTATCTGCATACACTAGAGATTTCACGTAGCCCCACAGCACATAATCGAGCGGTGTCAAGTCACACGATCTCGGGGGCCAGTTGATGTCGCCACCACGCGAGATGACGAAGCCCTCGAAATTCTCTTTCAATAAATTTAATGTTTCCCGTGCTGTATGGCAAGTGGCGCCATCCTGTTGGAACCACATGTTTGTAAGATCCATACCACCTACCCTAGGCCACAAAAATTTTGTCATCATCATCCGGCATCGGTCGCCATCGCAACGCACGGAACGTTAAGCGAATAGAGCACTGATTTTGATAATAAATTGTAATAATATCTACGCGTTGTTGAAGCGTGTAGCGTTCCATGGTGAAATTTCACAACTAAATATGTATTCATGCCAAATTTGACAGCTGTCGCATTACCAAGATGGCCGCTATGCGCTGTCAAAGTTCAAGCGTCCCTATTGAAAAACCCTTTATAATATGATAATATCAATAAATCATGCAATTCCCTTGCACACTCACCAAAATGTATCCTATTGTATTCCCTGGAAGCTTTGGCAGAAGTGTAAGTATAGCACATACACATTGTGGTATTATATCTGCCAGATACGTTTAAGAGCCATTTGATAGGGATCGAGTATGATCTTCTTGGAATCAACTGAGCAACCGATCACTAATCCAGACTATGCAGTGTGTTATTGAGAAATATCAACACATAACAAAATCAGCCTACAGTATTGAAACTGTTGGGACACAACTCCCTCTTATCGAAAGGAGGCTCCTTTCGGTAAGAGGGAGCGGGCCGTAATCCACCACGCTGGCCCAGCGCTGGTTGGTAAATGTCACATGTCTTCTAAGTTTTTTATGGCTCTAGGACATGCCCGTTGGGGTTCAAACCTACGGTACCTACAACTTGTAAAGTCAGTTATCACTAGGCCACTGCTGCTCTCCAAATATCAACAACTATGAGATAAAATTATTCCTACTGCTGGGGAACAGGCCTCATTTTTTCTATAGGGCATGATGTCTGGTGAAGCCGTACGGAGGACGGGTCTGAGCAGTAGCGTTCCGATGTGTGCCGGGTACGATGCGCCAAATGTTGTTGAGTAGGGAGTTTGGTCGTGGAGGGTCTTCAGATCAATCTCCCTTTGGCGCAGCATCGTTGGTCATGTTGTTGGGTTTATAAAACATTGCATCACCTCGCTCAACTGCCGTCTTCCTTCCTATTCACTAAGCTTTTTAAGTGAATGGGTTTAATAAACTAGCGCGCTTTACCATCAACGATTGCATCACTGCTTAACATCAGGCGGGATTGCAGTCAAGCGTTAGTTTGTAAAAAAAGAATCAAGCAAAAGTGGACCCAAAACGCACAAAAATATTCTGCTTCAATTTGAAACTCAAACTACCTAATCATTATAAATTAATTGTAAACATTGTTTGTTAATTTTCTTGACTTAATTTTCCTTGGGCACTGCGCACAGTAACGCTGTTTCTCGCTAACAGAAATTCATCGTACAAAAAAGTCGTCGTTTCATTTTCGCAGTTCCCAGCATAATTTCTAAGCGGTAAAACTTTTGAGATTGCTACTTTATGACCGGCTCTAAATTTTTTATTGAAGTTTGATACTTTAACCAAGTTTATTATTATATTAAGTCAGTGGACTGCATGATTTAACAAGTCAAAAATTTTAGCCACTCTTTTTATTTTTCGGCGCTGAATTAACATTTTTATTACGTTTTGGTCAATATTATAAATATTTATGTGCATGTATGTTCGTTTTGCCGTTTATTGTATTTTTTACTATTTGGGTCGAATGCAAATGACATTGATAAGCCCACACATACACAAATTCAGATCAATATTCAGGAATGCTGCATAATAGTAACATGAGAATGATATTATTTGACAAGCTGTACATTTTTTTTTAAATCAAAATCAGAATTTAATGTGTCAAACATGGTACATTGAATTCTTGCAATACATGTTTATGTATCTATACCTCATGTTTTGCTGTTACAACACACAAATATCATAAACATAACGATTATTTAAAATAACAATCGCACTCTATTTAAACATACCATAAGTAGTTGAGTATAAAATTAATTGAAAATGAGATAAAATTCACAACATATTTAAAATATCACATCAATTTGCCAAATCATTTATAATTTTCATCATTGTGTATGTAAATAAGTCAAGATTTCTGTTTAAATTACCTACCTTTGTATTTAGCTATAATTAAAACTTGAAACTATTGAGTAATTATTTATTGACGTGAAAAATATTCAGTAATTATCCACAATTTCAAAGTGTATGCCTGATCAGAAGCGCCTCTGTCACCCACAACTGTTTGTATTGCATTTGAGATGTTTGGTACTTAACTTTGGACTATAAAATATAGTTCAGTATTTTCTTATTAGTCCGTGGCGTAGCGGTAGCGAACGCTGCCGCTGCGTAAGGAGGAGCGGGTTCAATCCCCGCGCAGTGTAAATATTTGTATGCATGAATTTTAATATTTTCACTGGTCTGGTCGTGCATTTATAAATATTGTTAGAAAACTACCGGTCAACAAATCATCAGGTGAAGATAAAATATCTAATAGGATGATTAAAGAAGCGTGTAAAACAACGGGTGATGCCATCTTAACTGTATATAACCGATGCATTGCTGAAGGCGTTTTTCCTCGTAAATGGCGACGCGGTTTCATACGAATAATACCAAAGTGTGGTGACAAACCACCGGATGATCCGAAGTCATATCGTCCTATCACACTTCTACCATCTTTGGGTAAACTTCTTGAGCGCCTCATCGTTCCACGTTTACTACCGAACGGTCCAAAATTCCATAATAATCAATATGGCTTCACCATAGGTAAATCTACAGTCGACGCGGCGCTTTCTGTCAGAAGAACCGTTAACCAATCTGAAAACAAGTACGTAATTGGGATCTTCCTGGATATTTCTGGGGCTTTTGATAACGCCTGGTGGCCTATGCTGTTGTTAAAATTAAAAACCCGCGGTTGCTATAGAAACATATATAATCTCGTTTACTCTTACTTTATAAACGGTTCCGCGGTACTTAAGCTCGGTCATTTTTCTAGTACTAAAACACTAACCATGGGATGTCCTCAGGGTTCAATTGTCGGTCCTTATTTATGGAATTTGGGTTTTGATGACTTCCTCGCGATCCCGCTTCCTTGCGGCTGTTCACTTACTGGTTACGCGGACGATGGCCTACTGCTCATTCAGTCAAGTACCCGAGCTGGACTTGAGAACTTGGCCAATACTTGCCTAAATTTAATATCTCAGTGGGGTGATCGTAACCGCCTAGCATTTGCGCCACATAAAACCTATCAACTTCTACTAAAAGGTAATCTTAAATCATTGCCTACTATTAAATTTAACAACGTTCCCATTAAAAAACAGCAATCCGTATGCTACCTTGGTATGATCTTAGAAAGGAATTTTTCATTTATCGAACATATAAAAATAGTTGGTGAAAAAGCTAAAAAGAACTTTTATGCCCTAACTAGAATATCCAAAGCAACTTGGGGTCTATCATTCCTAACTTTAAAAACTATATATGGAGCTACCTACTTAGGATGTATGTGCTACGGTGCACCTGTTTGGGCCGATAGGGCCAGCATAGGAGCGGCACGACGTAAACTGCTTCAAAGCCAACGTTTGGCATTGATATTTTTATGCAAGGCGTATAGAACGGTCAGTACTGAAGCCTTACCGGTACTGGCAGGTGTACTTCCAGTCGACCTTGAGGTACAGCGACGTGCTTCAATGTACTACTCCGCGAGGGGGGAGGCCATGGACACTAATTTTGTTACACAACGCGACTTTAATAAAATCTCTAGATTATTTAAACCTCAGACTGAAGTCTGGGAGGACCTCTTATCCGAATGGCAAAGTAGGTGGGATAATTCCATCAAGGGCCGGCACCTCCATCTGTTCTTTCCAACCGTTGGCGATCGGCTGGCTAAGACATGGCTGGTGGTTGACCACTGCGTTGCCCAATTTCTCACAGGTCATGGCAACTTTAAAAGTAAACTGTATTCTTTTAAACTTGTTCCTTCCCCTTTATGTCAGTGTTCTACATCGAACTGTGAATTTGAACAGTCCGCACATCACATCTTGTGGGAGTGTGTTCTTTGGCAGAATGAACGCAATATTATGTTGGATAGTGTACAAGTTACATCCGGAGTCGTTTATTATACGGACCTTGTAGAAACTAGAACCAATTTCCGTGCGTTCAGGCGCTTTTGCCATACCTATTATTGGAATCAGTTGTAACAGCTAATACCTACTTAGGACCCATTAACTTAATCAAATTTTATTCCGTGGTGTTTGGCAATCTGGGCTTCTCCCAGTTGCAATAATGTCCCTTTGTGCCGTTTGGCCTAGTTCTGTTCTGTCTCCTGCTTGTTATGGAGGGAAGTGGAAAAAATATCTTTTTTCTTACTCCTCCGCTATTCTTTTCTGATTAATTTCGTTGCGGGACCCAAGACAGTTGAATCGTTTCTCCGGGACTCGTCGAGCTTCATTGCTCGGCGTTTTTCTGGCGGTCGCCACTGTTGATTCTGGCTTTCAGGAGTTGCAGTGGTTGGGAAAAGTGTGGCGGGTTTGTCCCATAAAAAAAAAAAAAAATGGTCTGGTCGTGCCTCGGAAAGCGCGTTAAGCCGTTGGTCCCGGTTGCCCTACGAACATCTAATGGCAGTAGTTACGGGTTGTTTTGGAGCCCTCAAAATTCTAACAATTGGTGTAACTACAATGCTTCGATATCGCCTTCGGATTGTGGAGGTCAGACGGCAGTCGCTTCACGGAAAATATTAATTACAGTGTGACGATTAAAGTAATGATAGTGGCAAGCCTCCTCTCTATGAGACGGAATGAGCCATAATCCACCAATGCAGATTGGTTGATGTCAAACGTCTCCAATTTTTTTATTCTGGGACATGCCGGTTTCCTCACAATGTTCTTCCTTCACCGATTTGAGAAAAGTCGTGATGAAATTAAACACGTATACTAAAGGGCTATAAGTCGTGGTGGCCTAGTGGTTAAAACACCAGCATCTCAAGTATGAGTGCGCGGGTTCGATTCCAGGTCAGGCAAGTACCAATGTAGCTTTTAAAAAGTTATATGCACTTTCTAAGTATATCTTGGACACTAGTGATTGAAGGTGAAGGAAAACATCTTGAGGAAACCTGGACTTTAAGTCTGAAATCGCCAACCCGCATTGAACAAGCGTGGTGATTACGCTCAATCCTTCTCTGTATGAGAGGAGACCTGTGCCCAGCAGTGGGACGATAAAAAAGTTGATATTGATGATGGTGATGAATTATATACTCTGTATTATTATGTACAATGTACACCATTTAAAACATAAAATTATGATTTTTTTTATAAAGGGGGGCACAATAATTAGCGGTCTTATCGCTAAGACTGATTTTTTACACGACAAACTTTTAGGTGGAATCACAAGGGAAAGGAGAGATAAATAATGTGATGTATTTAACGAGAGGTATCTAATTAACTGAAACAGATCGCTCGAAGAATATGCAACAATTATTTACGATTTTATCAAATATTGCTTCTGACATCCGTAACTAACTAGTATTTTATAGACACGATAATTTACTACCATGAATGGTTATAAAACTTCACTTTTTTCAATATTACCTAGGTACAGTAAATTTTAATGGCGTTTATAAAATGCAGGTATAAAAATTAAACGATGTACCTACATGCGTAGTAAAAATTCCACAATATAATATTTATTAGGATCGTATTCTACTAGTCGTTGTAATAATATCTATTTATATCCAGGTCGTTACAAGTTTTAATTCACTGCTGAGTCTGAGCAGTTGTGTTGCGATGTGTGCCGGGTACGATGCGCCTAATGTTGTTGTGTTGGGAGTTTGGTCGTGGAGGGTCTTCAGATCAATCTCCCTTTGGCGCAGCATCGTTGGTCGTGTTGTTGGGTTTAACATTGCATCACCCTGCTCAACTGCCGTCTTCCTTCCTATTCGCTCAGTTTTTCTGAGTGAATAGGCTCTCAATAAACTAGCGCGCTTTACCATCAACGATCGCATCACTGCTTACCATCAGGCGGGATTGCGGTCAAGCGCTAGTTTATAATTATTAAAAAAAAACTTACACACAGGTTTTTCCATTAATAACCCAGGATGAAGTTAATATACATAACAGCTCCGATAATACAATTAAAAATGCATAAATAGTAACGTAAACTCATAAACTTTTATTAACAAAATGGTCGCCACTCCCTTACAGGAGCTAACGAAACGTCTATCATACATTACTTCGCTAATTATGAAACATGTTTCAACAGAATTAACAAAATAGCACTTTTTGTAAACAATATTAGGCAATAAAGATAAACCTGGAAAAGCAAACACTCCCTGTGTCATAAAATGTCATACTTTACAACGCCAATTATTCTATTAGGGATAAAATATTCACCCTCTGTATTAAATTGCATACGAATACATTTAATATAGATAAAGAAATGACAGGTATATCGTTAACTAGTTATTAACTTATTAAGTCATATCGAATTTGTTTCTCACTGACTCCCGGCGGCCAATTTTTTTATTGGATAGGTGGTGACATAAATTAGTGGATATACTCCCATAACTTGATGTCACTGTTTTACTTCTTAGAATGAGTAGCGGTAGAAAATATATAGAACTTACCTGCACCCTAATTGATTAACACATTGATACTAACAATTAGAATGCTCCATATTTTTGAAAAAGGTGTCTGCTCAACAATCTTTTTTTTATAATTATAAACTAATACTTGACTACAATCCAGCCTGATGGGAAGCAGTGATGCAATCGTTGATGGTAAAGCGCGCTAGTTTGTTAAGAGCCTATTCACTCAAAAAACCGATTGAATAGGACGGAAGACGGCAGTTGAGCGAGGTGATGCAATGTTAAACTCACAATACGACCAACGATACTGCGCCACAAGGAGGTTGATCCGGAGACCCTCTATGGCCAAACTCTCGAGACCATCGTACCTGGCACACATCGCAAAAAAAAACCGTCCTCCGCACAGCATCACCAGACATCATGCCGGAATACAACGAATCGCTTGGCGGCAAGACTTTGTCTGGTAGGTGGTAACTTCTGCCGACAGTCGATATTACATTATATCTAAATAACGCAATCAGTCTTTTTTGGCCATAAAATAAACACGCATTGCACGCAAATGAAACCATTTTTACTGATAATGTATTATGAAATTCAACTGCTGGTTTAAATTTAACTGACATGTAAAGTAAGTGGGCATGCATCTCAAATATTTATGATATTATTTCTAATATAAATTTATTGACTTTGGCAATGCAAATTATAATTAATAATGAAATTTTTTGTATGTGTTAATTTTTCCTTTAATTTTTATATAAGTATTGATTTCAATAAAGTGGATAAAAATATGTATAGCTACTTCACATGTCACTCAACCAGTCGATACCTAGGTATGTACTGGCTCACTATAGTTTAAAAGAGTGCCCTTGGAGTTGCGGGTTGTTTTCCACAAGTAGGTACCTATGTTTTGGAATCGGCTACTAGCTTCAACTTTGTCTTTGATAATAGGGATGTATCCAAGGTATGAAAATCAAAAAAATAATTAGACCGACTTATAGGTAATAAAAAAAATTAAGACCCTTATTTTTTAATTTGTCGAAATTACCAAAAACTAGTGAGATATAGCGTATTAAAGTTACGGAGTGGGGGCTAATTACGTTACGCTGTGCTGTATTTTGTACCACGGCGTGACGTCATGCGACATTTCCAATCAATTTATCTTCTTTAGTATTTGAATGAAAGAAAAAATAAAAAATACGTGTTCGATATTTTTTATAAATCTATCAGATGGACATTAAATAATTTTTTAGGATACAACCCAATTCAAAACTGTTTGTAATTGGCTTCAAATCATTTAAATTAAAATCAAAAGTTATTTATTCAAATAAGGATGAGAATAAGTACGTTTTGAACGTAAATAATATATAAGATAGGCACCTAAAACGCCTACCCATCGACACTTCCTAGTGCTTTGGCTGGGAAGAAGAAGTGGCGGAACAAACTCTCCAGGTGCACAGCTGTCAGTACATTTAAAAAAATATAATACTATGTATATTAATGAACACAAGAAAATACAACAACAATGAAATTATATACCGTATGCAAGCTAGCCACGCCAAAATACCAACAAAAAAATAAAATATCATTAAAATGTAAATAAGTAAAAACTTATTACCGAAATAAAAGCCCCAGGTATAAAGGGGGTGACAGCTCACATATTTATACGTTGTAAAAAAGTACATTATATGAACTCATATTACGTGTCAGTAAGCTAATTCCGGAGAAAGAACACAAACATTGTCTTGAGTTAAACAGAGCAACCAGCTATTCTTATCATTTATTTTATTCCGTCAATACTACTCATACTCCGTCATACTTATTATTCCGTCAATGACTATTTAGTCATTGACGGAATAATAAGCCTTTGAACAAAGCTTGGATTTCGTTTAAATGCAATTAATCAAATCAATCTATCAAATATATTTTAATTTCACATAGACCAACACGGGCATTTATGAAACGTCAGAAGATAGGCTCTCCTTCCCTTTAGTATTCTATCCAAAGGTTGTCTGTAAAAGATCGCTCTTTGAGATAAGAACGCTCATTCTCTTTTTAAAATCTTTACAATGTTTTCAAATCACAGTGAGAGGACAAAAAAGAACTGTAAAGAAGTACAACGTACTTGATAAAATAAAAAATGGTCTACAGATCTAAAGACTAAAAGGCTTACAAATTTTCCAGGTTTACATAACATAGAAGAGTCTACTAGACGAATAGATAAAATATTAAAAATTGCATGATATTGCAACCGCAAATAAAATGAAAAAATTTTAATTGTCAGTATATAATATTAAATAATAGAAAGATTATGTTAATTATCATTCACATAGTTATGTCATTAATGAGGTGCCAGGAAAGCCACATATCGTCGGGGATAGTGCAAACCCGCGAATCTACGATATGTAAAGGCCGCGTATCTGCAATAGATCAAATTTTACAGAGGAAGGTTAAAAGTTAATAACTTTTTTAATTCAAGGAATTTTAAGCTTATTTTTACATAGAAAGTAATTCTTAATATGTTTTATATGTTGTTAGAAAAATAACTTCAATTATGTAAATAATTAAGATCCTGCGACAATTACGCGGATTTGATTTGACCATAAAATTATAACATTGGAACTTAAGAGGAATATACGCGGTTTTGAAATTCATCATCATCATCATTTCAGCCGAAAGACGTCCACTGCTAGACATAGGCCTACCCCAAGGATCTCCACGACGACCGGTGCTGCGCTTCCCGCATCCAACGGTTTCCCGCGACCTTCACCAGGTTGTCGGTCCACCTTGTCGGGGGCTTACCCACGCTGCGTCTTCCGGTGCGTGATCGCCACTCGAGAACCCGTCAGCCCCATCAGGCATCGGTCCTACGGGCAATGTGCCCGGCCCATTGCTACTTTAGTGTTAAAATTCTTCGGGCTGTGTCAGTTACTCTCGTTCTTCTGCGGATCTCCTCATTCCTGATTGAATTATGTGGTGAAACCCCGAGCATAGCCCTCTCCATTGCCCTTTAAGTGACCTAGAGCCTTCTTATAAGGCCCATTGTTAGCGTCCACGTTGCAATTCCATAAGTCATCACTGGCAACACACACAGGTCGAAGACTTTTGTCTTGAGACACTGCGGTATTTCGGACGAGAAGTTTCTACGTAGGTTCCCAAAAGCAGCCCAGCCGAGTTGGATTCCACGATTGACCTCTTTCTCGAAGTTTGACCTTCCTAACTGGATAGTTTGTCCCAGGTATACGTGTCAACAACTTCGAGAACAGTCTCCAATCTTTATAGGAGTCGGTACAACATGGGCATTAGACATGACTTTCGTCTTGTCCATGTTCATTTTAAGACTGACTCGCTCGGAGGCTCTCCTGAAGTCTTCGAGCATTGTACCTACTCAGGTCTTCCGCGGTCTCAGCCATGACTATGATATCATCAGCAAACCGAAGCTGTGTAATGTACTCGCCATTGATATTGATGCAGAGTCCTATCCAGTCCAGAACCTTGAAGACATCCTTCAATGCAGCGGTGATTAGTTTCGGGGAAATAACCTCTCCCTGTCCGACACCACGCTGCAGAGGTATTGGTTTCGAGGTCTGGTCCTGTATTCGGACTGACATGGTGGCGTTTTCGTACAAACCCTTCAGCGCTTCAATATACCGATAGTCTACTTGGCGCCGCTAGAGAGACTGCAGCATAGCCCAGGTCTCGATCGAATCAAAGCCTTTTTAGTAGTCCACAAACGCCAAGCAGAGGGGTAGGTTATACTCCTCGGTCTTCTGTATAGGTGTAACCTACCGCAGCGTATGTATGCATAAATATTTCACGATTTTTAAATTTTCTTTCAATTATAGAGTAAACGGAATCCAACTCTATCTGAGTGTGACCCTTATCTAAATTTTTTTGTGTAATTATAATCGTTTTTGCATCTCCAGTAGCAGGAGAGCGGTGGAAGTCACAACATTTCTGTTTTGTGTTTGTCTATTTTATTTTGTCTATCATTATTAGTGCCCAGATTGTAAATTATGAACCATAAGCTTTGTTTTGCAATACAGTATGTATACTAGCTTTAAATAATAAAAAATGGACACAATTTTACAGCTTGTAAGTCAACAGTGGCTTATGACTGCTGACTTATAAGCTGTGAAATTGTTTCCACATGAAAAGACTTTAAACAAAGAACGAGCGAAAAATAGAATACTAATTTGTTTTTTTTTTTTTTACTTCTTTCTTTTTAAGTATTTTCTTGTATAGCTAAATCTTTTTGTGACAAGTGTTGTTGATTTATTTCTTCACTATATAATATTACATACTCTATGCAAATAACATAGATTATATGCATCTTTTTTTTTATTGAAACAATGCTGTTTTCATCTTACAGAACATCTTCAATTCAAATAGGTTGTCTATTTGAATTGAAAATGGATGCATTAGGTATTTTCCCTCTTGTTCATTGTTGTTTCGTTTCTCAGTGTCTTCTTAACCAGTACCTTACTGTACACTCCTTATTGTCTAATGTCCTTAAGAATGTCTTTAAACATTCTGTATATTTTTGGTCATTTAATTTCAAATAATACACCTTTGTACTAATTTTCATTCATTTACGCGGTGTTGACACTTGCTCGCAAAAGATACGCAGTGTTGTTACTGGGCGATTTCTGGCTTCCGATTGATCGAAATGAACTCGTGTCAAGGTGGTGGCAGCCAATTAAAATTTTGCGAGATTTGGCCGCGAAAACTGTAATTGGCTACCTTTGTCAGATACGCGGGATTATCCAATGCTAGTTACGCGGATTTGCACTGTCCCCGACAATATGCAGATGGAATCATTGCCAAACTATATAGTATACAACGAAGTCTTGAATCTTATAAAATGTGTTTTGACAAGGACTCGTTTAATGAGGGTTTTGGAGTTTCCATCGCTAAGTTCTGCAGCCGGCCGGCATTGGCAACTTGAAAGCCGATGCTGTTTATAAGAAATGACTTGATAGTTTTAGTTCTAATCACTATTAAATTTTTATACGTTCTGTATTTATTTTAATAATTAAATTTTTTTTTTATGTGACTACGTTGTTGGCAATACAGGAAATCATTGTCTTAAACATAAACTCGATTTATATTTCCTTAAAAAGGAGATTTAATATGAGATGATAACACTTATTCTTTATGATTATAATTCGCTGCGTGTCACTGGTTTGATTCCCGCACGGGACAAATATTTGTTTGACCTACAAGTAGTTGTTCCGGGTCTGGATGTTTGTGTATGTGAATTTATATGTTTGTAAACGCACCCACAGGAGAAATTTTTAGTATGGGGCAACGTTTTTAAGAAGAAAAAAAAAAACAAAACAAGCTATCACGAATAGTATATTACAAAACTTTATATATTATAAAAGTAAACATTAAAAAAATAATGAAAAACGCTCACGGGGTATTAAAAAGTCGTCCGCATATTTATTCTTTTGAATTTAATTAAACATCCAACTTCAATTAAACATCCAAGGAAAAATATTTTTCTCATTTTCAAATGGCTGACAACATTGCTATTTTCAAATTGATTTTTTCACTGTGATTCGGTTACATGCACAGGATGTGTTTGCTGACCGCCAGCTGTCAGACAACGGTGTCAGTTATCTGTAATGTGCAGGTGGAGATAAAGATTGGGCATGTCTTATGATGTAAGGGTGGCCACCCTTATTAGTTTCTGCTTGAACGAGATTCCGTTCTAGTGAGAAAATAACTAAAGAGTAGGTACCGTTTCATAAACACGCCCCCAGTATTCCTTGAAAAGTAAAGAAGTCTCGCCAGTTATTTGTAAATACCACGTTAAAGGTGGCAAGCCTATTACTAATAGCCAGGCACAAATCTAGACTGCGGACTGCTATACCGACTCCATCGGTTGAGTTGAGTCAAATTTTGCAACGTTATCAACTAAGTATAACGTTACAAAATTGAAGAGTACAACTGTAACGTAGAATGGCAGCTGAAGTGACTAACATTACGTTTAGTCGGTTAACTAACAGTGTGGGTTGCTGTCAAAACGGTGAAGGAAAACATCGTAAGGAAACCGGCATGTCCTAGAGGCAAAACTTCGAAGACATGCAACATCTACCAACCAGCACTGGACCAGCGTGGTAGATTACTGTATTGCCCACTCCCTCTTACCGAGAGGAGGCCTGTGTCCCAACAGTGGGAACATTATAGGCTGCTTATGTTATGTTATGGTTAATAAAGTCACGTACTTTTTATACAATATGTAAAGAAAACCCTGTCCGACCAGTGAAGGTATTGTTAGGTATCAATAACTGATTCTACTAAGGGATATAAAACCGGGCTAAACTTTAAAAAAAAACCCCCTAAAAAAATAAATATTATTTCGCAAAAACAGGTAACTTAATAAATGTGCGTTAAGCACCCTTCCGCTTCGGGCGGCGGGCGGCAGGGCACGCGGCACGTGGTCGCATCGCTATTCGCTCATAATAATACCGGTGTTGTCACTTTTAACTTAAAAATTACCAAATTTCGGGGAAGTTGGAATTAATTCGCGGGAAAAAAAGATTATTTCAAAATTAATTTGTATTATTACTATAATGATTACGTAAAATTTTATATTATATTTGGTCACGTGTTTACCTAACCTTTATTATCCTTATGGGTCGACAGGGTTTTCTTAACATAATGTATACTTTTACTTTAGTTAACTACCTAGATTTTTTAGGAGTTTAGGGAGAAATTTCTGTTGGAAACCCCAATAGGGCAGTTGACTAAAAAAAAACTAATTACTCTGTCAATCAGATTTCCAAGAAATACTAGACACGTCTTTTTTCATATAAACAAAAAATGAAGACGACACAGTGCGTTGAAAACTCGTGTGACGTCACTGCACGCTACACTTTTTAGCGAGCAGTGACCTCACCAGCCACCACTCCTGATCTTTGATGCCTTTTATATTTGTCAATTTTTATTGATTTGATAAAACAAAATATACGTATCCAATATTTTTCTATAATCTGAATGACGGACTAAATAGAATCAATTTTTTTTACCCAGAAAACATCCCTATTATACACTCTCAGCAGTAGCGCCTAGCGACCACTGGGCCAAAGTAGACTTTGTCTGTGATCTAGGATAAAAAGTAGCCTATGCCTTACTAGAGTCAAGGTCTATTTATTTACCAAATTTCATCCAAATCCTTTCAGCCGTTTTATAGTGAAAACATATTAAACTTATACAGAGTGGTGCTGACAATACGACAATATTGGTTCACTGGCCTCCGCTCGGCGACAGCGCGATACTGTATCGACTCGCTTTTTTCGGGCTATTTTTATTAAAATTTGGTACCGCAGGATGCGGCGGTTATTTCAGACTGAAGTCTGGGAGGACCTCTTATCCGAATGGCAAAGTAGGTGGGATAATTCCATCAAGGGCCGGCACCTCCATCTATTCTTTCCATCCGTTGGCGATCGGCTGGCTAGGACATGGCTGGAGGTTGACCACTGCGTTGCCCAATTTCTCACAGGTCATGGCAACTTTAAAAGTAAACTGTATTCTTTTAAACTTGTTCCTTCCCCTTTGTGTCAGTGTTCTACATCGAACTGTGAATTTGAACAGTCCGCACATCACATCTTGTGGGAGTGTGTTCTTTGGCAGAATGAACGCAATATTATGTTGGATAGTGTACAAGTTACATCCGGAGTCGTTTATTATACGGACCTTGTAGAAACTAGAACCAATTTCCGTGCGTTCAGGCGCTTTTGCCATACCTATTATTGGAATCAATTGTAACAGCTAATACCTACTTAGGACCCATTAACTTAATCAAATTTTATTCCGTGGTGTTTGGCAATCTGGGCTTCTCCCAGTTGCAATAATGTCCCTTTGTGCCGATTGGCCTAGTTCTGTTCTGTCTCCTGCTTGTTATGGAGGGAAGTGGAAAAAATATCTTTTTTCTTACTCCTCCGCTATTCTTTTCTGATTAATTTGTTGCGGGACCCAAGACAGTTGAATCGTTTCTCCGGGACTCGTCGAGCTTCATTGCTCGGCGTTTTTCTGGCGGTCGCCACTGTTGATTCTGGCTTTCAGGAGTTGCAGTGGTTGGGAAAAGTGTGGCGGGTTTTGTCCCAATTAAAAAAAAAAAAAAAAAAATGCGGCGGTTATTTACCTGTAAGCGCTTCCTTATCAACAATGTAGAAAATGCGAAAAATGAAAAATAATTTCCGGTGACTAAACCAATGGTCCGAGAGCTTTTTAGTTCTATTTGTACGGCGGGTCTTAAAATACTTGTTCCCGACCGTACGGACAGCTTCTACAAACCCGTCATTGTATTCGTCCACGTCACCACTTAGGCATTCGAAGCGATTTTGGAGCTCGAGCTGGAAACCTTCGGAGTTATGGATCTGGATGGGTGCTGGCCGGAGCGTAGACTTCATCAGGCGAGATCTTTCGGACACTATGTTCAGATTCAATGTGCCTCTGACCATACGGTGATCGCTGCCGCATTTGAGCGAGTTGATCACTGAGACATCATTGAATATGTGCCTTTTTGTCGTCATAATGAAGTCTATCTCGTTCTTAGTGACCCCGTCGGGACTGATCCAAGTCCACTTTCGCTGTTCACGCTTCTTGAAGAAGCAGTTCATCATAAAGAGTCCCTCTTTCTCCATGAAGCCAGCTAACATGTGGCCTCGGTAGTTCCGACGCCCAAATCCAAAATTTCCCAGTCCGAGCTCTTCACCGCTCCGTTTTCCAAGTTTAGCGTTGAAGTCCCCCATGATAACGCTGTAGTAAGTTTTAGAGCTATGTATGGCTTTAGAGATGTCCTCATACATAGCCTCTACTTCATCGTCGGAGTGTGTCGAGATCGGGGCGTATACCTGAATGACCTTCAGCGAATACCGTTTGGTTATTCTGAGTACCAGGAACGCCACCCTGGTCGACACACTCTCGATCTTCACTACATTGTCTACAAGGGACCTGTGGACGAGGAACCCGACACCACCTTGGGACTGATGGTCACCCTCCCGGAAATAGAGCAAGTTACCGGATTTAAGGATTATCGAGTCCTCACCCTCTCTTCGGACTTCAGATAATCCCAGGACACCCCATCGTAACCTGCTCAATTCTTCCTCCAGTTCAATAACCCTCTCGTCGGTCCGCAGTGTGCGCACGTTCAGTGTTGCCAGGTCGATCCGTCGTTGTTTGTGGTAACCGGATCTCTTCCGGAGATTCTTCGCACCCAGTGCATCATTATGGGGGGGGGGGGGGGTTGCCATAATCCCCACGCTTGGCAAGCAGGTTGGGGATCGCAGGATTTGATATTCCACAGAAGAAGCGCTGCTGCCCGCTTCCCTGGTGAGAGAGTTTCCTTACGACACCCACGGGAGGATATGGGTTGGTACTATTCTAAGCCCGGTACCACACGGGGCAACGGGCTCGAGCTCATGGAGGATAGACGTGAGATGGTTTTGCGTTCGTCAAGTGATGCTTGCAGATACCGGCAGCTCAATAAGCAGATCTCAAATTCTCTGAAGCGCGACCTACGTCGGTATAATACCGAGCGTATAACGGAGGCCATAGAGCGAAACAGAGGCTCTAAAGTTTTCGCTAGGGATCTGACTATTAGGCATAGCCGGCTAAGCAAGCTGAAGACTGACGACGGCAGGATCATAACGTCCGGGCCCGAGCTTTTGAGGGAAGTCGAGAATTTTTATGGACAGCTCTACACTTCGACGACAAAACCCGCATTAAATCTTGCTGAAGACCCTAGAGCAAGATTAACCCGACACTACACCGAAGATATCCCGGACGTCAGCCTGCAGGAGATTCGATTGGCTCTGAAACAGCTTAAAAACAACAAGGCGCCGGGCGATGACGGAATAACGGCAGAGTTACTGAAGGCGGGTGGTGAACCGATCCTTAGGGCCCTTCAGAAGTTATTTAATTCCGTCATAGTCGAGGGAAAAACGCCACAGGCATGGCACAGAAGTGTGGTGGTACTCTTTTTCAAAAAGGATGACAACACCCTTTTGAAAAACTACAGACCCATCTCACTTCTGAGTCATGTCTATAAGTTGTTTTCGAGAGTCCTCACGAATCGTCTCGCCTGCAGGTTTGACGACTTCCAGCCACCCGAACAAGCCGGTTTCCGAAAGGGCTTCAGCACAGTAGACCACATACATACGCTACGGCAGGTTATACAGAAGACCGAGGAGTATAACCTACCCCTTTGCTTGGCGTTTGTGGACTACGAAAAAGCCTTTGATTCGATCGAGACCTGGGCTGTACTGCAGTCTCTCCAGCGGTGCCAAGTAGACTATCGGTATATTGAAGCGCTGAAGGGTTTGTACGAAAACGCCACCATGTCAGTCCGAATACAGGACCAAACCTCGAAACCAATACCTCTGCAGCGTGGTGTCAGACAGGGAGATGTTATCTCCCCGAAATTGTTCACCGCTGCATTGGAAATGAAATGAAATGAAATGAAATGAAATGAAATGAAATCGTTTATTAAGCAAGTAGGATCACCGATCACTTTTACACGTCATATATTTTTTTTTAACTAGATGAAGCCGGCATTTCCTAACTGACTACCTCTGAGAAGAAATAGCCGAAACAAACTCAGGGATCATCGTCTTTTTTCAAGTCCAGACATTAAAAATGAGAATGTTTACAATAATTTACCTTATAATTACGCATATTGCTAATAACAATGCTTATCAGAGAGAACAGCTGAGTCCCAAGCTTTTTTGTCTTCTAAATAATCTGTGATTTTATAATACCCTTTTTTGCAAAGTTTGGCCTTTATATACTTTTTAAATCGTTTAATGGGTAAGTTTCGAATATCCATGGGAAGCTTGTTGTAAAAGTGTATTCATTGACCCATGAATGAGTTGCCTACTCTGTGGAGACGAGTGTGATGTACAGCTAGATTGTGTTTGTTCCTGGTATTTATATTACGAATATCTATATGGAGGATGTCTTCAAGGTTCTGGACTGGAAAGGACTGGGCATCAACATCAATGGCGAGTACATGACACACCTTCGGTTTGCTGATACGATATCATCAGTCATGGCTGAGACCGCGGAGGACCTGAGTACAATGCTCGAAGACCTCAGCAGAGCCTCCGAGCGAGTCGGTCTTAAACTGAACATGGGCAAGACGAAAGTCATGTCTAATGCCCATGTTGTACCGGCTCCTATAAAGATTGGAGACTCTGTTCTCGAAGTTGTTGACAGTTACGTGTACTTGAGACAAACTATCCAGTTAGGAAGGTCCAACTTCGAGAAAGAGGTCAATCGTCGAATCCAACTCGGCTGGGCTGCTTTCGGGAAGCTACGAAGAATCTTCTCGTCCGAAATACCGCAGTGTCTCAAGACAAAAGTCTTCGACCAGTGTGTGTTGCCAGTGATGACTTATGGAATTGAGACGTGGTCGCTAACAATGGGCCTTATGAGAAGGCTCAAAGTCACTCAAAGGGAGAGAAAGACTCACTGCGCGATCGAATCAGGAATGAGGAGATCCGCAGAAGAACGAGCGTAACCGACATAGCCCGAAGAATTGCAACACTAAAGTGGCAGTGGGCTGGACACATTGCCCGTAGGACCGATGCCCGATGGGGCCGACGGGTTCTCGAGTGGCGACCACGCACCGGAAGACGTAGTGTGGCTAGGCCCCCGACAAGGTGGACCGACGACCTGGTGAAGGTCGCGGGAAACCGCTGGATGCGGGAGGCGCAGAACCGGTCGTCGTGGAGAGCCTTGGTGGAGGCCTATGTCCAGCAGTGGACGTCTTTCGGCTGAAATGATGATGATGATGAAACCAATGGACATATTTATATGATTTTTTATGTGTAGACTGAGAATGTGTTAAGGTACACGATGTTTCATTTATTGTCGTATTGTCAGCACCACTCTGTATACGCATCTATACTTAATATACACACATCAAAAGTGTCTAGGGATCAAGCATTTTTATGCGGATTTTTTGAGATTGAGATGTGGCTTTGTAATAAATTTATGATTTTATAAATTTATATGGATCCTTTTTGGTGCATTTCATAATTTGAATCAGGAACTGTGAATCAAATTCGAGTAAAAGATGAAAATCAGCTGTCAATATTTTCCCTATAAAAACATACAACGCATTGAAGACATTATTAGTGCTACTGTTTCCCTACTACTGATTAAAACCAACGTTATTATGGAGCGGCGACGTCATTTAAGCAGGGAAGAAATGCTCAGAGCCGTGGGAATGATAGAAGCTGGTTCCCGGCAACGTACTGTGGCTTTAGCTCTGAATACAAGTCAGAGTGTTATCAGTCGACTTTGGACACGTTACCGAAGCACTGGTACCGTGGCTGAGCGCCATGGAGGACGGTATCGCTGCACCACACGGAGACAAGACCGATACATTCAAATCTTAACTCGAAGAGCTCCAACAATAACCGCCATGATGTTAGCCGTGAGGCTTCATCACTCTTCAGAGAACTTAATTAGCGACCAAACAGTCAGAAACCGCTTGCATGAAGTGAACCTTCATTCCCGAAGACCGCTACGGGTACCACCTATAGCAATGCACAATCGTAGGATTCGATATCAATGGGCTCTTGAACACAGAAATTGGGCAGAAGAACAATGGCGTTTCGTGTGCTTTTCTGATGAGTCTCGTTTTGGTATGAGACCGGATACAAGACGTATACGACACTGGAGAACCCCTGGAGCAGCGATTAAAATCCTGCCAGGAAGTCCATCCTTATAGTGGTGGAACCATCATGGTATGGGCGGGTATTTGGATCGGCGGAAGAACTGAGTTGATTTGGATCAGAGGCAACCTCAACGCTCAAATTTATGCTGAGACGATTGTATCAGACGTCATCGTTCCTCTACAAGTGCAAATCGGTCCCTTATTTCAGTTAATGCATGATAATGCACGACCGCACACCGCAAGAGTTGTAAGACAGACTCTCGTCGCAGCTAACATCAATGTCCTGCCCTGGCCTGCTCAGTCGCCAGACTTGAACCCGATTGAGCATGTATGGGATATGCTACAGAGAAGAGCTCTGCCGAATATGGAGGGTATCCAGTCGCAAGAAGACCTTTTTTTGTTGTTGCAACGAACATGGGCGGCCATTCCACAGCGTGATTTGGATGAACTCATTTTGAGTATGCCAAACCGATGTTCTTGTGTTGTTAGTGTTCGCGGTAGAAACACGGATTATTAATTGTTTAAGTTACCCAATAAAATTTTAGAGAAAACTGTTATTTCAGTCTTTTTTTCGAACTTTTGTGTTAGTGGTTCAAATGTCAAATATCCCTTTATTACGAAAATGGCAAATTTCTTTATTAATGCAAAGGTGACTTGGTTTATCGTTACTGTGACAAACGAAAACACTTTATTTGATGAATCCTTAAAGAAAATTTTAATTAATATCAATCAGGAGAAAAGTTATTGCAAAAATATATGTTGATCCCTAGACACTTTTGATGTGTGTATAAAGCTGATAGTTTGTTTATTCGTTTGAACGCGCTAATCTCATGAACTGCTGGTCCGATTTGAAAAATTCTTTTTGCGTTGGGTAACCCATTAATCCAGGATGGCTTTAGGCTATATACTATCGCACTGCAACCAATCGGAGCGGAGCATATAAAAAAACAAATATTAACCTTATCCAAATAAATTAATAATGTATAATTTTGAACAAAATTGTCCTTGACATCGCTTAATTTCGATTAACATCTTATAAAATACTTAAACTTTAAAATAACTTTTTTGGGGTTAAAATAACATGTTCAAATAACTAATTCCACGTGTACAAAGTCTCGGGCGGCCGATAGTTTATAATATTAAGACCACCATTGATTGACAGTGCGAAAACATACTTTCTCTATGATCTATTTACAGATATCTGACACGTCACTCTCCAAATATTTTTGAAGCATAAAAAAGCCGCTCGCGGGATATAGCCGTCATCACGTCAAACCGAGTCACTTTACACCTTAATGGATTTCGTTCAGTCGCCAAAAGACAGTTTCCGCATCACTTAACTCAACTTCCGTCGTAATTGATATCATTTCACCTAAAAATCGAGAGAGGTGTCGTTCTGTGTCATTTGAAACGCGGTATCAATGTGCTAGCTAGGTGATCGTTTCACGAAACCATATAGGTGTTATGTATGAAGCGGAATTGTCTTAAAGGTTTTGAATTACAATATCGAAAATATCTTTTTTAATTTTTGTGGCCTTCTATTACTCCCTCACCGCCTAGCAATGGTAATATTATAGGTTTATTTTGCTATATGTCTTCACTCTCTTGTATTACAAAAAACAGTTTTTCTAAACCATCTATGTATGCAAATTCTGTACTAAAAACTATCCTTCACTAGTTAAATACAGAAGTATATCAAAAGCGAGAATAAATCGTCTTTTTTGTTACATACATAGATTTAGGTTAGTGTTTTTGTGCTTGCCTAGGCTTTTCGCTCAAAGCCATTTATCTTATACCCGCGACATATAGGGACACGGGTAGCCCTACGTATGTATATCTACGTATAATGTCGGCTGTGAAAAATCGCTTTTCGTTACTCGTTTGACGAAGTTGGACCTAAGCTTTTGCAAGTCTGAATGTAATGTATGTTAGTGGTTGTGGAAATGTCATTGCAGTTTCCCTGTAACACTCCTACGAATTTCAGTGAAAAATTAACCTAACTCATCCATCACCGGTAAGTATCGTTTGTTGCAGCAACAAGTTAGCAAAGATGTTGCACGCTTAACGAAAAACCTTGGCTGACTCGCTCCTGGTACATGTTACAGCGACATAAAAAGGCACTTCACTTCAAACATTTTTAAAGACTTAAGACTCATTTTCCTGTACACTCACACATGAGAGGCTACTGTTTTAACCACTACCATTCTAAGTTATATGTACTTTTTAAGTGTATCTTGTACACCAATGACTGATTAAAAGAGTAAGGAAAACATCTTGAGGAAACCTGGACTTTAAGTCTAAAATCACCAACCTGCATTGAGCAAGCGTGGTGATCACGCTCAATCCTCCTCTCAATGAGGAGACTTGTGCCCAGTAGTAGGATGATAAAAAATTTATGATGATGATGATGATGAAAATTCATTTTATGTGTATAAAATAACGTGAAAGTAAGAGTACTCTTGAAACAATACTGTGATTAGTGCAATCTGATACAATTTTAATAATAAACTTTTGGGCAATTTGGAAATTTTGTATAAAGATCGATTAGTATTCAAATTATTCATGTTAATTGTATTAGATACTTTATCGAAAGTTAGCTAATTAATGAACAATTAGCTAACTTTTTTTTATCTTTTGGAGATTTTAAAAATTCGAATTCCGTTTAAAAATATTACTGACTAGGTTTTAATGGGTAAATAGATTTAACTGCACTGTATTGCTGCAGTATAGATACCAGCGAATAATCACTCGGAGCCGTCGTGCACTCGCTGCTCTTTGATCGCCAACACGTTTTTCTTTTCTTTTTTTTTTTTAAACTTTGTCCCACACTAGGTTTTTTCCTGTATCGTAGGTGCGTTTACAAACATACACATAAACTCACATACACAAACAGCCAGACCCGGAACAACTACTTGTCATACAGATAAATAAATATATCACACAGATTGAGCTAGCCCCAAAGTAAGTTCGAGACTTGTGTTATGGGATACTAACTCAACGATACTTGTACACGACCTAGGGTCGACTTGGAGAGGATCGTCAAATGATACTACTGGACTACTGTACCAACCCGTATAATATTAATTTTAGTTACAGTAAATCACAATAGAGGCGCTGCTCTCACTTACAAAAATAAAAATCCAAACCTCTTATATTTTTGCTTGTAACGAAACCATAGCGCGATCTAAATCGACGCCAACGCCATCTAGAGAGGTAATCGGTACTAAATTCCGAACCAATACTAATTTAATAGGCGATCGCGCTAGGGCTTCGCTACTTGCTTGGACATACCGCCCACCAAGGACATATGAATTATGTCCTTCACTACCGCCCACCGTGCCAAATTATGTGGAGGTCAACAAAAGGCGCGCCAATATCCCTGGTGCGGGGTTAACTAATTTAACAAGCAATTTAAAAATAAATAACAAAAACATTCAACAAATTTAAAAACAAATAATAAACCAAATAACAAGCACATGAAATGTTTAAATAAACCTTAACATTAATTTGTTGGTAACACACACAACTTGGACGTCGGTCGTTTTATCTTCGCCGACTGTGTCCGTATTGTTACTACACGCGTAACACCATCCGATCCCGGATGTTTTTCCTCGATCCTACCTAGCAACCACTTGCCAGGGGGCAAATTGTCCTCTTTAACTAACACCACCTCACCAATAGATGGCTCCGGTGTTTTGTAAGCCCACTTATGCCGTTGCAGAAATTGGTGAAGGTAGTCATGCGACCATCGACGCCAAAAATTCTGCATCATCCTTTGATGCAATTGCCATCGCTGTAAATTATGTACGTTCGATCGTTCGTAATTTGAGTCCGGGGGTACCACAAGTGGTTCACCCACCAGGAAGTGTCCTGGAGTTAATATGGTCAATCTGTCCTGGTCCTCCACATAGGAGAGTGGTCTCGAGTTAAGGCATGATTCTATTTGCGCCAACACCGTGGTAATCTCCTCGAATGTCAACGTAGTATCTCCTATCACTCTCTTGAGGTGATAATTGGTGGACTTTATCCCGGCCTCCCAAAGACCTCCAAAGTTTGGTGAGTATGGGGGGATAAAGTGCCACTCTGTGCCATTCGTGGCGAGCTCTTCAGCGAATTCAGGGAGAAGTGTGTTTTCCTTTTGGAATAGGTGTGCCAATTCCTTTGCAGCACCTATGAAATTAGTGCCGTTGTCACTATAAAGTTTAGCACATCGACCGCGTCTGGCCACGAACCGTCTAAACGCTGCCATAAAGCCTTTCGAACTAAGATCACTAACGGCCTCCAAGTGCACAGCCCTAGTTGCCATGCAAATAAATAGTGCTATGTAACCCTTGTACGATTTTTGACCCCGACCCTTGGATACTCTTATTTGTATCGGACCAGCATAATCCACCCCGCTGCATAAAAAGGGTTTACTCGGTGTCACGCGAGCTGCAGGTAATTGTCCCATAAGTTGGGATCTTGTCTTAGCTGTATATCGAAGGCACCTTACACAACCTCTCACATATTTTTGGCTAATAATTTGGCTCCTATGATCCAGTACTTAAACCGTAAATATGTTACTATTAATTGAGGTCCCCCGTGCATGGTTTTTAGATGAGCGTCTGCTATCAACAGGTCCGTCAGAAACGACTCCTTCGGTATCAAATAAGGGTGCATTCTATGGTAATCTAATTGTGACATTTCCAACCTACCACCAACTCTTATCAATTCCCTTGAATCCAGAAATATGTTCAACGATTTTAAATCACTCTTTTTTTTCTCTGTCTGATTATTCCTTAATTCTTTTAATTCATTTGGAAATCCTTCTTCTTGGCATTTCCTTATACAGGTCTCGGTTGCCTCGTCTAGTTCTAGTTTAGTCAAATGTTCTGACTTTATTTCGTGCCTTCGTAATCTCATGAACCTACGACAGTAAGCTATGACCCGAATCATTCTCGACAGGGACGAAAATCTATTCCAAAAGTTTACGTCAACAGTAGAAGTATGCACCTTCACTTCTTCCAAACGAGTTACAAGATGTTTTGGTCTTGTATATTCAATGACCTGTTCCTTCAAGAAGCTCGGCCCACCCCACCATATTGACGTATTTACAAGCTCTGAAGGTGACACCCCGCGAGAAGCACAATCTGCTGGATTTTGCTTACTAGATACATGAGCCCAGTGATGCGTATCTAATGTGGTCAAAATATCTGAAACCCGGTTGGCCACAAAGGTTTTCCAGCGGCATGGATGGCAATTTAACCATGCCAATACCACCTCACTGTCTGTCCATGCATGCCACTCACTTTTTGGTACGTTCATAACTAAACCTACTTCCGCTATCAATTTGCTAACAAGAACTGCCCCACAGAGTTCCAGTCTTGGGATAGACACTTGTTTAATAGGTGCCACCTTAGTTTTTGATGTTATCAAAGAGGTATGAACGTTGCCCAAATGATCTACTACTCTAAGGTAAACCACTGCCGCGTACGCTAGCTTTGAAGCGTCCGAAAACCCGTGTAGCTCTAACTTAATGTTATCAGAGCTAGTGTGTAACCATCGAGAAATTTTTATCTGACCCAGAGAAGCCAAGCCTTGACGGTAAGTACTCCATTCATATAACAAATTGCTTGGAATCTCTTCATCCCATTGTAAACCAGCTAACCACAATTTTTTAATATATATTTTAGCTAAGATAATACTGGGTCCCAACCATCCCAGGGGGTCAAATAAACGCGCTATGTCGGAAATAATTTTTCTTTTGGTTACAGGTCCAGTTATCGTCGGGAGATTCAGCGTGTATTGGAAGAAGTCTTCGCCGGAGTTCCAGGTGAGTCCCAGTATCTTAGCTATATCATCCATTTTGATTTTTAAATCTTCATCTTTCACTCCTTCCTCATTCCTTATATTATTTAATAATTGTTTACAATTGCTCATCCACTTCTGCAGCATAAATCCCCCTTTACCTAAAGTTTCATTCATTTCCTTGAAGATTTGAATCCCTTTTTCTATGCTTTCAGCTCCCGTCATCATATCGTCCATATAAAAATCATTCAGGATAATTTTCTTTATTTCAGGATTATCTTCACACTCATCATAAGCCACTTGGTGTAAAGCACGAACAGCCAAGTACGGTGCTGATGCGGTGCCAAACGTTACTGTCGTTAATTCATATTCATCTATATCTTTTTCAGGATCATCCAGAGTATGCGCTGAAACTTTGTATCCTTTCTGTTCACTAAAACTTGTCGATACATTTTAATAATATCGGCAACCAAACATATTTTGTAGGATCTCCAACGCATGATGATATGCCGAAGTTCTGCCTGCAATGTTGGTCCGATCAACAAATTGTCGTTAAGTGACATACCATTTGACCCCTTGCAGGAAGCATCAAATACGACCCTTACTTTGGTCGTATCTTTGTCGTCCCGGACGACAGCGTGGTGAGGTAAGTATATAGCTTCTTTATTTTTTCTTCCCTCTTCCGACACCCTTTCCATATGTTGCAATTCCGAATACTCATGTATAACCTTTTCATAATCTTGTTTTAATTTATTGTTCTTTCCCAATTTTAATTCTAAGCCTTTTAATCTCCTTTCAGCTATAGCCTTGGACTCACCAACCTTGCCGCTTAGATCTGCATTGCGTAATGGTAATCTTACAATATACCTTCCTTCCTTATTACGCAATGTAGAATCCTTGAACAATTGTTCACATTGGACTTCATCCTCCGTGAGCATCTTTTTTGTTACAGATGATTCCGCCTCTAGCTCCCAAAATTTTCTTAGCATTTCATCATCTTGGATACTGGAATGCATCACGCTAATGTGTGAATGTATTTTAGGACTATTGTCCATTTCAACCGCTCCCGACAGTATCCAGCCAAACGCAGTGCCCTGAGCTAAAAGCGTCCCGTTGGAGTTGGTCTGTACCCCGTCCCGAATAATTTGGCTGTACACCTCAGCACCTAACAAAATATCTATTTTGTTAGGTCTGAAATATTCCGGATCTGCCAAATCAGTTTCGCTTATGTCTACCCACTCTACCTTGGTTACCTTGGTAGCTGGAAGAAGTGCTGTGACCGATTTTAGCACGAAAGCGTTTACCTGTAGTTTGAACGTTGGATCAACTCTCGATCCAATCGTTACCTCTACCCTTGCAGTGGAAGTAGTACTTCTATCACTACCAACACCTAACACCGTATTTTTTGCAGGTATTTTCTTCAAACCTAGATACTGGACCATCGATTCCGTTACAAAGGATCCCTGCGATCCCTGATCCAGTAACGCCCTAACCACGCGATAAGTCCCATGTTTCGACTCAGCCTTTACTAAGGCTGTGGGTAATAATACCGTGTTCCTTTTGTTTCCTGTCGAAAAACATGAGACTATTGGGTTATCCTGCACATGTACGGCGATAACCTTTTCCTCATTAGCAGCCGATGAGGTTACCTCTTGAGCAGCATTACTACCCTCACCAAAACCCGACCCAGAAACACCCGTCGGGTGTAACAACGAATGGTGGCGGCGTTTACACACCTGGCACCTTTGAGTATTTTTGCAGAACCTAGCAGAGTGGTTACTATTTAGGCAAATAAAACATAATTTCCTCTCTTGTACTATACTTCGACGCCTATCCAAAGACTCTTTACAAAACTTAGGACAGGACGAGATGCGATGATCAGCTGAGCAATACGCGCAAGTAACATATTTTTTATCTTTTAATACATGAAATGATTGTGTATTTTTTGGGGGTTTGTCTATTTTACCATCTAGATTTTCTAAACCTCGGAAGCGACTTATTAAAAATTCACTAAAATTCTTGAACGTAGGCAGGTCATCCGCAGGCTCGGGTGCTGCTTTTAACTCCCAGGCTTTCCGTGTTTCTTTGTCTAGCTTGGTACTAACTATATAAATTATCAAGATATCCCAGGATGAAACATCAATACCTAAATTTTCAATTGAACGCAAACAGTCCGATGTAGAACTAATTAATGTTTTGATATCTGAAGCTGATTCTACCGTTATAGCTCTTTGACCGAATAGACGTTTTAAGACCCCGTTGGCTAAAAATCTTTTGTTGTTGTATATAGCCTCTAGCTTTTCCCAGCTTGCCTTATAGTTATCAGCAGTGACATTTACATTTCTCAACAATTGTTCGGCCTCTCCCGTTAAATATCCCTTGAGATAATACATTTTTTGTGCATCATCTAGCCTATTATTATTATGAATTAACCTTACATATAAGTCCCGAAAAGACTGCCATTCGGGATATTTACCGGAGAAAACTGGTATTTTGACCTCTGGCAATCTAAAATTAATCGATTCTTTACTATTAATAGGTCCCGGATCACTGTTAGCTTCCGCAGATTGGATGTTACATTTTGATATTAATTCCTTTAACTCGCTTTTGAACTGTGTATATAATTCTTCAACCTCATCATACACGCAATTTTTATAGTAATTTGAACTACATAATTCTGATTTTTTAATTTCGCTTATTATTGTCACATCGGTCTTACTAAATAATTGCCACTGTTGTTCGAGATTTTCTAATCGTGTTTCAAGATATGACGCAGTACGACGATCTTTAGAACATTTTTTGAAATTAGTTATAGCCTTACTTATCCTTGACCTCACGTTTTCCTGGATCTCATTTAATGAATCCATTTTATAAACAATAACCCGAACAAAGGAAAACACTAAATACAAGAAATACAAATGATCGAGAAATTGCACAAACAAAAAGCAACACAAATAACAACTTGCCAAAAAAAAAAACACAGAAATTGGAGGTAGAAGAAATTAATTATTTACTAAAGTAAATGTCCACTAAACAATCATCTTGCACTTCAATACTTTCGCAAATGTATAAGTATCCGATAAGTTTTTTTTTAAATCTTACAAGTCTTTTTGAAGTATGTTTCTATATAAAATCGGACATAGATTCCTCGTATGAACCACTTTTTCCTTAAAATTTTACAAGTTCACAATCACTAAAGAATGTCAAAGTTAATTTTCTAATGAGAATAAAATTCAAAATTGACTGGCACTGATTAAAATCTTTTAAGTTAATTTCTTCCTGACAATAAGATTGCAAATTGTACTCACGATTTTTTCCACCAAATTCACTCACTAACACTTACGACGTAGCGTTGACCTGCGCCACAGACGTGGCGCCCTCTGCTTGACTGCCTACGAACTTCTGCTTTCCTCCTTCGCGCCGCCCTCCGGATGTTGCCGCCCACCAGTGATGCTCCACCGCCTGCACCACCAGCTGCTCCTGGCACCTTCCGGTTCCACCTCCAGATACCTCTCACCTGGTACCCCAATGAAGGGGATGCTCTGGACAGCGATCCACTGCCCAGTTATGACGCGAAGGGTGGTTAATCTTTCCACCACCGAAGACCACCACAAAACACTCCCGGCCAATCCGACTCCGAAGGACCATGTACACGACCTAGGGTCGACTTGGAGAGGATCGTCAAATGATACTACTGGACTACTGTACCAACCCGTATAATATTAATTTTAGTTACAGTAAATCACAATAGAGACGCTGCTCTCACTTACAAAAATAAAAATCCAAACCTCTTATATTTTTGCTTGTAACGAAACCATAGCGCGATCTAAATCGACGCCAACGCCATCTAGAGAGGTAATCGGTACTAAATTCCGAACCAATACTAATTTAATAGGCGATCGCGCTAGGGCTTCGCTACTTGCTTGGACAATACTATATTTATAATAGATACATATATAGCTAAACATCCAAGATCCAGACCAATCAGGAAAAGATCGTATTTCCATCATGACCTGACCGGGGATCGAATCCGGGGCCGCCAAGGCGCTGGCTGTTGACCGCTGCGCCACAGATATTTGTTCCGTGCGGGAATCGAATCCATGACACGCAGCGCAGTCGGAAAAAAAAAGAGTCAATGGCTTAACCACTGCACCAACCGTGCCGTCAGTTTTAATTGTGACTTTACTCGATTCTCGATTTTAATTTTTTTTTTCGCTGGCGGTGGAATAGACCTCTAGTTTCAAAAGTCTCTAATTTTACCACTGCTGAGACACAGTACTCTTTTTTGAGAGTTATAGTCCATAATACATTATGTGGGCCCTGTACGGGTTAATAGATGTCACATGTCTACAAATTTTTCGCTTTAGACATGCTGATTTTCTCACGACATTTTTCTTTCACTGTTTTGAGAGTGTAGCTTATGAAATTAAATACACAAAGTTTTTACTTTCACCAATAAGTTATAAAATATAATTTTCATAAATATAATGACTAAGAAATTATAATTACACAAACGCCTACCATTTTGTTCTATGAAAAGAGCTTAACCTTTAAGTACCGACATGCCATCTTAGTTACATAAGTACCGACGTGAGGTCTGCTAGACCACTATAGCTTTAGTAAGGAAAACTTTCATATTACAAAATATTATTATTTTTTAAATGTGTCTATGTATTAATAATATATTTAGTTATTGTATAAATAAAACAAGATAAAGAAATTTTTATATTTATTACTTATTATTAACACGAACTTTGAAGTCTTAATTTCTTTGGGAGAAAAAAATAACTTTTTACTTTTTTAATAACATTTACCAACTAAGTATTTTTTTTTTTATGATATATGTTTTTTCTTAAAGATTAATAACTAAGAAAACAACTAAAATTAAAATTTAACAAAGAATTAACAAATTTCTTCAAAAATGCACGGCATCATTATAGGAATTATCACAATTTACAAACACTCTTTGCATACAGGCTTACTGCATTGCAGGCACACATATTTCATGCAAGTATCGCATTTGTAAGAAGTCTTACGCTTTAGTTTTGAAGGGCAAATGTGACAGAGTTTTCTTGTCTGACTACCCTCGGGTACTTGATTTTCTTCCCTCACATCTTCTGGAGCATCATCACGTTTCTTCTTAGTGACAGGAACACTCTCATTTTCTTTTGAGGGTGCACGTTTCACACCCGATGTACCCGGCCGATTCATTTTTATGACTAGCTGAAAATAAAAGAGAAAAGTAGTAAAACCTGGATAAAATCGTCCCAAAAAAAGTTACGTAAGTACCGACGAGTGGTCTGTCAGACCACGCGCGAACTTATAAAAGACATAACTCACCAGAAACGCAAGCGCCGACACAACCACACTCCACGAACGTTGCCGGGCGACTGCCTGAGGGGTACACAAACGCGCGGGGGGTTACGTCTCTGTTAACAAATGAAACCACCGTATCCGAACGCTTCAAGTGTCTGTCAGACCACACGTCGGTACTTAAAGGTTAAACAAAAATTACCGTAGCCTGAATAATACAAATTGTAAGCACTCTATTAAGAATTCTACACCATCTTTAGAACCGTACCAAAATTACTAATGTAGCCCCGTAGACACAAAGTAGAAATTTCAAAGGAAAATTGCCTAGATAATTTCTAAGAGACTGTACATTTCTTGCTACATATAGGTAATGTGCTTAGTTTAGTACCTAATTAAACTACTATCGTCATTAGATCTTAGTAAAATAACTAAATTGAAGGGTTACCTAGGAATTGAAACACGTTTGTTAATGGCACTTTAGAAGGTCACTACAAGGACTGTAGGTGTGTAATTTTGTACTGTACGGTTATATGAAGGTGGGGAACTTGAATTAGGTAGTACACCTCCTACTAGGCTACAAGACCAAGTCTAATCAAGAGACAATCCACGTTAAGCATTTACATGTTTGTCACATTAAACTAATGCGACGAGCCTAATGTTGTTAGAACTAGATTCAGACACGACGTTTTCGATAGATAGGATTGGTCCCAAGAATATATGAAACAAGTAGGTACTCAGTAAACCGCTCGGAGAAGTCAAGGTTGGCCTTAGCTTAGATGGTTCACGGTGCGGCATACGCTGGCAGAGTGTGCCGCTGGAGAGAGCCGTGCCCTCATCACTGGAGGAGGCAGTTGTCTCCTGTAGGCACCTGTCGCTACCGGCCGAATTTGAGTCAATGCTCGGCAGCGAAAAGTCCTGGGAGGCGCTGGTTTCCTTCTGCGAGACGACTGTTTCGCGTGGCTGCGGCTTGAGGCTGCGGAAAGGGAGAAAAATATCTCGTCCTCTGACCCGGCCAGCAGCAGGCGCACCGGGCGTCAGCGGAGGTCAGACAACGCCCTCTTTCAGCCTCTCTAAATGGGTCCAGCGGCAAAAGACTCGGGGACATCTCTGGCCCCCCAAACATCAGGACCCGAGGTGGCGGCGCGAAGTGTTTCACACGCGCCACTCTTAGACGTCACGGAGGGAGTCATACACCTCACTGGAAAGACTGGTTTTCAAGCTTTTGGGCTTTTAACTGTTCATAGAAACTGCCAAAGATCCACGAATGTCAGTCGTTTTTCGGGATTTAGAGCATTTGGTCACCGTAACGGGGCACGGTGCGGTCTTGGAATGTAAACCTATCCACAGAGCAACCGCGGCAAACCTGTGTGGCTTTTATTATTTAGCCAAAGCACCCTCCTTATTGATATATTTGTTAGTTATAACGAAACTACACGAGTGAATGGAAAAGTAAAGACAATCTTTAATTGCTGTTATAACGCGTGACGCAACGTTTCTTAACAGTTATAAACAATAACTGCATATAACACTACCATGACTGATTGGTTTTGTATTAAAAGTGATTATAGTAAACGTTTACGCGTAATAGTACGTAACGGTACGCGTAATTGTTGGAAGTTTGAACATAATAACGTGAAGTAACGATGTGTTTAGGCTACGGGAGCCGGTTGAGGTCTCAAAACCTGTAGCCCAAATGTTAAATGTGACCTTGCAATGCTATTTGCACTTTCTACAGTCAAGCTTATTTTTTTTTTTTAATAATTATAAACTAGCACTTGACCGCAATCCCGCCTGATGATAAGCAGTGATGCGATCGTTGAGCGCGCTAGTATATTAAGAGCCTATTCACTCAGAAAAACTGAGCGAATAGGAAGGAGGACGGCAGTTGAGCGAGGTGATGCAATGTTAAACCCAACAACACGACCAACGATGCTGCGCCAAAGGGAGATTGATCTGAAGACCCTCCACGACCAAACTCCCAACACAACAACATTTCGCGCATCGTACCCGGCACACATCGCAACACAACTGCTCAGACCCGTCCTCCGTACGGCTTCACCATTTTGACACAATTTAATTCAAGCTTATTTTGATGAAAACTTACAAGATGAACATAAGGTTTCGGAAATTACAATCGACTAACTGCGCCCCGCGGCTTCACCCGCATAAGTCTTAATTTCGTGGGAAAATCTGGATAAAAATCAAACCATCAAGTTGGTGAATAATTCAGCCGATTGCTTAACAGTTTTGATACCTATTCGTTTCAGAAACTGAACTTTTGTCTGACGTATATATTTCTGATAACATGCATTGTACCACTATTGGACAAAGTCCTCCGTCCTCCCTCCCGTATTCTACCATCTTCCCAACTTTATTGAGGTGTGCCTTCTCCGTCCAACGTATTATATTTGTGTGTTGATTATATTCATAAACATTGCCGGTCGTTGTCGGCATTGTCGGTCTCCGTGGCGCAGCGGTCAACACGCCTGCCTGCGACATCCTCCGACGAGGCCCCAGGTTCGATCCCCGGCCAGGTCATGATGGAAAACGATCTTTTCCTGATTGGCCTGGGTCTTGGATGTTTATCTATATATGTATCTATTATAAATATAGTATCTTTGAGTTAGTATCCCATAACACAAGTCTCGAACTTACTTTGGGGCTAGCTCAATCTGTGTTATTTGTCCGTATATATTTATTTATCTTATTGCTGATCAATGCTTGTTTTGGTAGGTATTTATCCTGTAGTGTATCAATTATTGTCTATTATTTGGCGTTAATGTCCTGCCTGCCTGTGCTAGCTGCCAAGGATAAATCTTTATCGAAAGAGTCTGGCTCATCCCGCCATCGGCATCTCAGTCTAAGCCTGTCCCGATATCGTTTGCCTTAATTACTAATATACTTCATGGTCATATATTGACATGCTGTCATAATATTTGGTAAATAAGAGCCTATTTATGTCTATCTTTGGACATGGATCGATGTAATAAACGATCAAGATGGATTATTGCTATAAGCTCCGAGCTTAGCAAATGGTGATCGCATTCCTGTGCCCAAGTTGTGAAGCGCACCGTTTATTTGTGAACGATACCATAAATACCTAATTATTTTTTACTAAACAAAAATATGTACATTCCCTAGTAAAAATAATCAATGATTGTCTGACACTTGATTTTTTTTCTATTTATGTGTAATATTTGCAAAATATTTTGCAATAAATAGTGTACGAGTAGATATATTTTTAAAATGAATTTTTTAAGTTGTTTTTTTTAACTTTCTAGTGCATAGGAGAATAAAAATATATACTTGTCTATCAAATTTATATGATGTATTTTTGACTAATGTATCCAAATACCAGTCATCTTTTCGTTTTTTTTTTACCATGAAAATAAAACTGCTAAATAGTTTCCAATTTTATGACCAGTCGCTACAGAGGTTTATGGTTGGATATTGTAACTCTTTAATGTGAACTTTGACATAAATGAGTGACTTTTAAAACATTCCTCCATACATTAGCCCGGACAATTCAATGTGAACAATTCCGTTGTCCTTTTATGGGCGTTTACTATTGTGGCATGCAGGTGGAGTCCACATAGCCACACCTTTTATTTATTATATGCACAGATAAATTATTCAAAAGCGTAACGATATGCGATGCGAAGCACGATAGAAACTAATTTGAATTAATTTGATGCGTTCCATTTTTTTAAAAGGAAACATAAAAAGTTTTTATGTGAAAATTGTGTGAGACAAGTTTGCCCATATATTTTGTCTTATTGTGTAACTGTTTATATGAAACACGCAAACGTTAAACAGATGTTTCCTTGCGCCTTTGATTTATAATTTATAAAGAATTATCATAAGATTTCTTTTTATAGAACGAAATAAGTGGGCAATTACTAGAATATGTAATAAATCAAACGAATTGTGGGATAGACGGTAAAAAATAAAATATGTTTTCTTTTCCTGAAAAATGTAATTATAGTTACATTTCTTTATTCAGATGGGAGTTTATTGTTTTCACAGTTTTTAATCTCCAGTTCCAAGCTTCCAAAAACCAGTTCATAAATTTTATATTCAAATAGAGATCCATAGTAAATAAAAAAACTTATCCAATTTATTTGATGTATTTGACTAATACTCCCACATAATACAAATTAGTCGTCCTCTGTGGCGCAGCGGTCAACACGTCTGCCTGCGAAGTGGGGGCCCCGGGTTCGACCCCCGGCCAGGTCATGATGGGAAACGATCTTTTCCTGATTGGCCTGAGTCTTGGATGTTAATCTATATCTGTATCTGTTATAAAAAATATAGTATCGTTGAGTTAGTATCCCATAACACAAGTCTCGAACTTACTTTGGGACTAGCTCAATCTGTGTGATTTGTCCGTACCTATATACAGTATGTTAAGAAAACCCTGTCCGATCCATAAGGATAATAAAGGTTAGGTAAACACATGACCAAATATAATATAAAATTTTACGTAATCATCATAGTACCAATACAAACGAATTTTGAAATACTTAATCTTTTTTTCCCGCGAATTAATTCCAACTCCCCCGAAATTTGGTAATTTTTAAAAAAGTGACAACACCGGTGTTGTTATGAGCGAATAGCGATGCGACCACGTGCCGCGTGCCCTGCCGCCCGCCACCCGCGGAAGAGTGGTAACACACATTTATTAAGTTAGGTAGTAGTAGTAGTTTTAGGGGGATTTTTTTTTTTAAGTTTAGCCCGGTTTTGTATGCATTAGTAGAATCAGTTATCGATACCTAACAACACCTTCACGGGTCGGACAGGGTTTTCTTAACATACTGTATATTGTCCGTACCTATAACAATGACAAAAGTTTGTGAGGAAGGATGAGTGTAGAAAGAAAGAAAGTATGTACCTTTATTTGCGGTGAATATGACGCAAAAAAGAACAAGAAACACAAAATAAAACCCAGAAATGGTCTAGGTAAACATGCGCCATATCCATGCAAAACGGCTATCGCTCAGCATTATGCTTCAACCCTGTGCAAGACAGATCCCAAGTGCTAGCTTTTCATCCACATCTTCATCAGATGAAGTGTCAATACATATTTGTTGTTGCTTAAGATTTTTACTAGGTAAATAATTCACAAAAATCATAAAACTTTATTCATAAACACATAAAGTTATTCTCACCCAGCACTATCCCGACTGCCTTAAACGAAACACCTACATACAAATAGACATAAGTACACAACAATTAGCCAGTATGTATCTTAAGGCAATTGGCAAGGCACTCAGTTACGGCACTTATCTAGAGGATAATGATTATTGGCGGACATTAGATACTGCTCCCCCTTTCAGTTCTCCCTGAATTGTAGGTGATGTTGTTCAGAATACTCAGTACTCCGGCATTTCCTCTTTGAGCGTTTGAACTTTATATAGCAGGAAGTAAGAGGGTCCTAAAATGTTACAGAAATGTAAATTATAATTACCAGACTTCTTGGGGAGTCAAAAGTGAGAATTTAAAATAATTTTAGGTGGCTTGTAAAATGTATAAGGAAACAGACGTGATAGTAGGTACCTACGCTTACCGTTAATTTTATGAAGGTAAAGTGCCCAGCAGTGGGACGATGAAAAAAAAATGGTTGATAATGATGATGATGATGAAAGTTAATCAAAGAATAGATTACAAAAGGAAGCTTCTTGAAACGGGTGAAACTTCTCGTACATATATAATAAGTATATCAACACAAGCCAAACACGAGTTTTAGTACAAATTCGTCTATCTATGTCATCATCATCTCAGCGTTAATCCCAGTCGCATCCGTAACTTTTCAGCTTTGGAGTCTGGGGTCCGCTTTACCAGTCTAACTGCTGATTTTGGCTAAACTTCGATATTTTCCTTGAAGCGACTGCTGTCTGACCTCCACAACCCGAAGGCGATATCTTAGCATTGCAGTTAGACCAATTTAAAGTTTTTGAGGGCTTCAACAACCCGTAACGACTGCCACTAGATGTTCGTGTGGCAACCGGGACCAACGGCTTAACGTGCTTTCCGAGGCACGACCAGACCAGTGCAAATATTCATATTCATGCATACAAATATTTGCACTGTGCGGGGATCGAACCTGCGCCTCCTTGCGCAACGGCTGCGTTCGCTACCGCTACGCAACGGAGGCTGGCAAAATTCGTCTATCTATGTGTCTTCTTTTTTTACTCATATTTGAAGGAATATTGTGTGCTCTTATTAATGTTACTAGGCCAGCCTGTTAATTGTGACGTTGTCTGAGATAGCTGCGCGGTGCGGGAGGGGTGATAAAATCAAAAGTCATTTATTCAAACTAGACTGAGAATCAGCACTTTTTGAACGTCAATATTACATAAGACAGTTCCCCCAAAACGACCGCCCTTTGCCACTTCCTAGTGTTTTCGCTACGAAGAAATGGCGGAACAAACTCCCCCGCAAGCACAGCAGGCTGCTTATTTAAAAAAAAACACATGACTTTAGACAATACGGTGTAGAGTAATGAATGAACACAAGAATGATATTATTTACCTTATGCCAGCTAGCCACACAAAATACCAACAAAGCCAAAACAAAAAATTAAATATCATTAAAATGGAAATGTAAACGAGTAAAAACTTATTACCTAAATAAAAGCCCCAGGTATAAAGGGCGTAACAGTTCACATATTTATGCATTGTAAAAAGAAAATTATATGAACTCTTATAAGTAACTTGTCAGTAAGCCAATAGGGATGTTTACTGGAAAAAAAAATGATTATATTTAGTCCGTCATTCAGATTATAGAAAAATATTGGATACGTATATTTTGTTCTATCAAATCAATAAAAATTGACAAATTTAAAAGGCATTAAAGATCAGGAGTGGTGGCCGGAGACGTCACTGCTCTCTAAAAAGTGTAGCGTGCAGTGACGTCAGACGAGTTTTCAACGCACTGTGTCGTCTTCATTTTTTGTTTATATGAAAAAAGAAAAAAATACGTGTCGAGTATTTTTTACTTCTGGAGAAATAACACATACATTGTCTTGAGTAAATCAGAGCGACTAGCTATTCACGCACGTTCACGAATCACTAAGCTCTCGCATAACATTATCACACTTCTTCCGTGCTGCTCTGGTTCAAAATCAAAAGTCATTTATTCAAATTAGGCTGAGAATTAGCACTTTTTGAACGTCAATATTACATAAGACATCCCCCAAAACGCCCACCCATCGACACTTCCTAGTGCTTTCGCTGGGAAGAAGAAGTGGCGGAAGAAACTCCCCAGCAGCACAGCTGTCTGTTCATTTAAAAAACACATGACTTTATACAATACTATGTATAGTGATGAACACAAGAAAATATAACAACAATGAAATTATTGAAAATATGCCAGCTACCACGCCAGAATACCAGCAAAGCAAAACAATATATATACGAGTATATTTAAATGTAAATGTAAATAACTAAAAACTTATTACTTCAATAAAAGCCCCAGGCATAAAGGGCGCGACAGCTTACATATTTATGTATTGAAAAAAAAAAATTGAATTATCTGAACTCATATAATTATCTTCCTCAGGTAACGTCACTCTTACGCGGCTGGCCTATACTATCATTAATAATAGACACAATATTCCGTCAAAGTATTCAATCACAGAACATAGGTAGAAGAATTTGTACTAAAAACTATTGGTAAAAGTTTAGGGTTGCCTGAAGCATTGCGGCAGGTTGACACATTACTATGCGAAGTGACCTTTTTCAATTCAAATCTACTAATAATAAAGCTGAGGCTTTGTTTGTTTTCTTTGAAAGCGCTAATCTCGGGAACTACTTCTTCGCATTTGATAGTCCATTCTTGAGTATGGTTACCTATAGGTTATATAACATTTCGCTAGGTTAGAAATCGTGCAATAAAAGAAAGTCAGAAATAACGCTAAGTGAACATGAAGAAATAGCGGGAGTAAACGAAGCGAGGCACCAAGTAAATAAAAAACATGTACATTTTAAGTAGGCACAAATTCATAAAATCGTTTACATAAGTTAGTTAACTTTTATTGTACATATTATAGTAAATAACTACTAAATTATTACTTACTTTAAATTATTTTATTGTTATTTTATTTAAATTTGTCACCTATGTATAATCAGTGGATGTTTGTCTGAAATAAATGATCTATTAATATTATACATTAAAAAACATCTAACCATCTAAATTGAAAAACAAAAGGACATTTAGGTGTGGAAGTACTCATCCACATTGCTGTCTTATATATACCACAAACTATATTCACTAGTAAACAAACACAAATTTACATATACAAAAACCTCCAAAGGAATATAGCCATAAAAATTTAAATTCGATTACCATAAACTTATTAACATTACACAGTGTCACTGCCTCCGAATTACAAGTAAGTGTCGCCTGTCCATTGTCACTTACAATTGAATCACATTTTAACTTTACTGTCAGGGCCACAGCTGATAACGTAACTTACCATCATGGTGTACCGTCAGCTTCAAAAATATGCATCGTATCTATCGTAGCTCTAATGTTGAACCAATATTATGAATTGAATAATAAAATGGATCCGTGTTACAAATTTTTGGAGTTGATTGTACAGTCGTGTCTCATTAGCAAAGAATGAGAAACTATGTTTTATGGACCTACGAATGAAATTGGAGACAAAGGTATTGTTGTACTCGATACTTGAGTATGTAAAACACAATATTTTTACTTTAAACAAAACAATCCAGAAGATCCATTTTATGTAGCTTATAGAGTAAGCACTGCCAGTGGCCGATGGCCCGTGCAGCAAATGGGACCTACATCCTAACACTTAACTCCCACACTATTATTATCAATGCGAATTATTTTGAATCATACTGCTAATCCATTACTTTATATGTTCGAAAAATATGTCTGCTCAACAACGTAAATATTGCGATGAATAGTGTTACGCAATCACTCTGCTGGAGTAGAGTTCGCTCATCGGCAAGCGTAGTGAAAAATGCTGCCCAACTATATGTACTGCTAACCTACAGAAGGTGGATAGGACGGGCTGGATGCGGAAGTTAGAGGACAGGGTGTTGTGAGGCAGTCTGAAAGAGGCTTATGTCTAGCCAGGGACTGTGATAAGCTGATTATTTTTTGCGAATGGTCGTATGTGGTATATTGTAAACTGCTTATGAGATAGAATTTGAAAAGAAAAATAAAAATGACATCAAACAGTAAAGATTTAAAAACTGTGTAATAGCATAGGTTTTTTTTTATTATATAAATTATAAACTAGTGCTTGACCGCAATCCCGCCTGATGGTAAGCAGTGATGCAATCGTTGATGGTAAAGCGCCTATTCACTCTAGCCTGAAAGACACTCAAATTGTAGATCGACAGAAAAACCGCCGCTGGCAAATTGGACTTAAAATTCTATACAACTTCTTCTAAGAAACGCTAGCTCAAATACCTTGTGTAAGAATCTATTTCAAGATATAAAATAAAATAGTCCTCAACAAAAGAATATCCTTCACCTACACTCGGGACTTGGTTATCGTATGAGAAGCTGGAGGAATTATAATATAATAAGCGTGAGCATGCGATGATCGATTCTGCTTGGATCTCGTCTCATTACCTGCAACTGTTTCGTCGGTCTATGTGACATATAAAACAAAAATAACTTTGCCGACTAAACGTCTTTGCCGAACAGGAATTAAGGTTCTTAATCGAGTAAAATGTTATCCATTAAAATGTTGTCTTCAAAGACGAATAATTTATGAGTATTATAACCAAACACAGCAATAGATACAGTAACAGTCATTTGTTTTCTCGGTCCACCTCGCTTGTTAAACAAAATTTTGACATGTTCCAGAGCGTGGGCGTCATTCCAGTGTGGGCTTTAGGCCCACGTATCTATAATTCTTTTGTCCCGCTTTCTAGTATGTTCTTCAATGAGTTGGAAGATTTGTATGCAAAAATCTATTTGTTCCTGGACGGAAATTGGGATTCAGTTTGTCTGTCGTGACAGTCATATTCAATTTGGAATTCATTAAAGGTTCTGACAGAGGTTTTTTAAAGGTCAAGCTCATTCTTTTTGTTCCATTTTCATATCTTTAAGCTGATCAATGAACGAACCACATTTACATACTTGAAATAATCGGATCTTAGTCATAAGTTCGTGCAATAATAATAACAAACTGATATTGGAACTATTGACTACAATTACCAGTTATCTTACCTACAACTAATCCTGAGGATTGCCTCGAGATCAGTTTGAAGGTAAGATACCTTAATCCACAAATATAACGTAGATTCCCTCGTTGAATAGGAAGCCCTTGAAACAATTAGGGACACTGAAATATTGACAACAAACTGATCAATAATCGTCATCAGTAATTTGAAAAAGAGGAATGCACCAGAGTAGGCCACGACATTGAAACTTTCTTACGTTTTGTTTTCAATAAGCAGGTATAGTCAATAAGCAGGTATACGCGAGATTATTTGAAAGTATAAGTCAGCGCTACGTATTCGTTGATAAATTCCGTGCATAGTATTTAGGGTGCGTATGGTTTGAATTTCGATATTTTTTTATCATGTTTTCATTTTTTTTATTTCTATTTTTATTGTTTAATGTAAGTCACACGTGAAATATTTATTACTAAATCAATTACTCTGCGTTGTGAAAGAAACCTACTACAATATTTTCTAAGTCATGAGCTTCTCTATACTATACTTACCCAATTTTTTACGGCGGTAAATGTTGTTGTCATATGATTGTTTAATACATGTATGAGCTGCAATTTGTAAAAACTTGTGAACTTATGAAAATTTTAATTTTGCGGCCTAAGGCAGCTTCCCTCTTGACATATTTGCAATCTTTTTAGCAGCTGTGGAACCATTCATTATAAATCTTTTATTATCTGGGTTTCATCTTTTGTTGATTTTCCATACCTGTAATCAGGTGTAGAGAGCGTTTGATAACCTTACGAATTCTGTAGACACAATACTCAATACGTACTCTTTCAATACCGTTTACAGTATTTAAATTGAATTCAAATAACGACTTTTTTCAAAGATCCAATTCGAATGCCTGCATAAAAAGCTAGTACAGACGAAATGAGTCACCAGTGATTTGAAAAGGAATAAGATACGACTGCCAATTTATTTTTACCGTCTATTTATAGAAGAATGAGTATTATTCTTTTTATAGAAGGGTCTAAAATCGATTGGGGAAGTGAGTTCTAAACGTAAATCTTTTGGGTTCTCCTAGTGAGGGTCGGGCGACCTTTTTCTTAGTGATCGGTATCGGACGCACTCATCGATGGTTCATCGCGACAGTATGGATGCTTGAACATCGATATGCTAATATACTGTTGCATTCCATACCTTTGTGTACTTATGTTGACGAGGTGGGCGAAACTCCATTGATATACATTCGATGTCATTGTTAATATTATAGGGTGGACCCGATTTTAAAAGGCAATTTATTCTGTCTCTCGATGGGACATTAGATAATGCTTAGTCACATCGATTTATTATTATTTTTTCGTTGGCTTTGTTGGGCGTTTCGATGTCAAATTTGTGTACGATCCTCATGACCTTTAATGTGGATTTTCTAAAAAAAATATGAGTCCATAAAATTGAATAAAGCTGAGAGAGTAAATTCAATAGTCAAAGTAATTTAAATAAAAATAAATTATCCTTCAAAACGAGTTTGTAGAATGGAATCAATAAATTCTCATCAAAAGGTCATAATATTGTAGCGCTAAATTAAAGCCGGGCTATTATATTTCGAAAACCCTTTGGAACCCTTGGCGTATCGTGAACTCGAACCACAATAATCTTCAATGCCCATAAAATTGGTATTTACCTAAATTAAACGTTGCTCCTAATTGATACAAATGGTTGTTTCTAGTTAAATGTAATTGAAGCACAGAAGCAAGTGCAGTAAACCTTGGACTAGCTCTGAACCGTTTGTTTTTTTTTTTTTTTTTTTTGAGAGGGTTCAATTTAGAATTTTATTGCATTAATCTTATGTTAAGAATGTACGACTGCCACATTGTTTCATAGTTCTCTTTAATAGAATTTGTTGTCTCAAACAAACTTTTCTGTATATAGTGCGAGACTTCTGTACTAGAGACTCTTATTCTAGAAATCCACTTCTTTTCAAATAGATTACCTAAATCCACTAATATTAATCATCATCATTTTAATTTCGCTTTGCCATCGACGATCGCATCGCTGCTTACCATCAGGCGGGATTGCGGTCAAGCGCTAGTTTATAATTATTAAAAAAAAAAATATCAGCCTCCTGTCCTTATTCCGGTTTTTTAGGGTCAGTACAAGTTTTGACGTGATAACGTCTATTAAATCGGTATGCTGGGAGTCATTCGCGAAAACTGCGTAACGGCCGAATCTGACGCTACACGGAGTCCACGCCTACTAAAACTAACCTTAGCCTTGTAGCTTTAGAGTGCAATATTATTTACCTAAAAGCACGGTTGTAAACAATTAGTAGCAGTTTTTCGCATACATGATTAAAGCATTGATAGCCGAGTGGTGAAACGCTCGGATTAATATCGACTCACTCAAGAGGTGCCGCGGATCGATTCCTGACGGCAACGGACGTTTTTTATCCTTTTTAATTTTTAAATTTTTCCTTTTTAATTTTTCTTTTTCTTTTTGCTTTTTTTTTATTTTTTAGAAAATTTAAACAAACTATTAAATAAAAATATAAATGTTATACATTACTTTATTTTAAATAATTTCATTGCACCCAGAAAAAATTACCATGTAATAGACGTTATCACGTTCAAATATCGGCAGTAGACGGAGTTCTACAGACAGCCAATTTTTTTCATACTGCTAACTCATTTGTCGTCATCATTTAAATTTGAACTACCAAAAACATTTTCATTATTAACTATTTATTATTCGAAAATTATAAATGGCGATAAAATCATAATAACCAAAACGAACTTCTACTGATTACATAGATTGATGCATTGGCTCATAAAATTTTTAATTAACGCGAATTATACGCTCAAACATAAAAAACATGTATTACATTCGTCCATCACTACCTTTACGACTATCCGATTGATATTTGTTATGCACATATAAAAATCGAATAAAATGTTATAATAACAAAATTTAAAAGCAAACACCATTGTTTTGTGTCGTCAAAAACGTTGTAAATTTTATTAAATTGACCATCAGTTGAATTTTCGATCGATATTGAACTCTAACTTTCGAGATTCCTGCTGTGTAATGTTTCTGGGCTATTGCCGTGAGTTGCACACGACTGTAACTTTTGTCACATTAAATAACTATTAAGTAGTTAATGTGTGCTTTTCCTTGTAATAAAATACCCATTAAGGTTAATTTATTGTACGATTTTAAGACGCTATTTCAATTCTAGTAGGGGTAAACCGTAGAATGTATCTTTTATACCAGAAGATGTAGAATAATTGAAACCCAATCTTTATATTCCAAGTATATGTGGCTGGATGTAACGTCAGCGCTTTCATCGCTGAAAGTAAACAGTTCTAAGTGATATGAACACGATCGAGTAAGTGCAGCATGAGTCTGCATACTAATGGAAGGGTAACTGGGTATAAAGATTGCATTATGTGATCTGACATCAACGCACAAACGAGTTCCATGGATCCAGTACATGATTCTGAACCCCCCAGTGGTGGAATTTTTCGTCGGCTTTTTCATGATTTAAAAAAAATATACACCCAATAAGATTTTAAAGTAAAAATTAATTAATTCGCTAATTACACAAAAAAGCGCAATGAAAACAAAAATCGAAAAACTATCTTATCAGTTGATTTAATTGAGTTCACATCAGGGATCAACGTCATACCTACAAACCCACACGGCGGCACTCTTGCAACGTTCAAAGGCCGACACTTTTTTAAAACATTGTTATTTCTGTTACCGTTCATTAATGACATAAATGACTATCATAATTTTAATAGTGGCATGTGGTCTAGCCTTTTCGCAAAGTTTGCTTTACGATGTCAGATACACCCTGTATGTGGTAATGTCAAAGTTAAAATGTTTACTAAATCCATACAAATGTGTTACGATCTTTATAACAAAAATTGTGTATTGAAGTTTAGTTTATCTGTCTATATGTGTTTATCCCTGCTAATCTGTGAAACGGCTGGACCGATTTTGATAAAATTTTGCTTTGAGCATAGTTTCAACTCGATAGGGAAGGTTTTATCGATTCGAAATACTTTCCTTAATGATTGGTTTTTTGTTTAAATTCTAACACATATTTGATCCAGGTTGCAATCGTATGTGTTACGCCAGCGCCATCTGTTGGCACTCGATAGTTTCTAGTTTGAATTCGTACGAGTAGACGCAGAGCGATGAGGTCATTTTCTTGATCATTAGACTATTTGGTCAGAAACTGTTTTGCATCCCGTATCTAATTATGTCATGTACCTACCTAGTGTGTAATTCGCTAGTCTGATTAATTTGTACATGAAATTACCAGGCCCGTGGAGGCGATCGTCGGCAATCGCCCGCATCTGACCCGTTGTCCAGGCCATGGTCCGAAGCGAGAGTGCATGGCAGGCCGTCACTTTTTTCTGAGAAGCAGTTATGCTATCAAAGGAGGAGGCGGAGGGCGTGAGGGAACGGGAATCTCAGCGCCCTCACGCCACTAGCCGCCGCAGGAGAAGCCCTGGTCAGAAGACAACATCGAACTCCCGGCTACCGTAGGCGCGGGCCTGCGGGCGGTGGGCAGTGGGTAGCTCGCCGCCCGTTAAGGACCAGGCCCGAGACGACGGCGCGTTGTTTCACGCGTGCCTCAAAGAGATGTCAGCACTTCGTAACGGGGTCCACAAAGACCGATGCCTCCTGAGTCGGGATTACGGGTTTTTTAAAAAAGAAACCGTGGCCATGTCGTACAGGCAAGTAAAGAAACACGGGAGGGTTTAAATCAGTAAAAGTCTGACACGCCCTCCCACTTCGCCCAGAACGGGAGAGGTCATTTGATGATTTCCCATACCAAACGTATAAAAAAAAAATACCAGGTCACTCAAAAAGTATTTATGTATGAAAAACTGGCCAGTTATAATTTATTTAAAAAATATTATTATTTATCCATACTAATATTATAAATGTGAAAGTGTGTTTGTTTGTTTGTTTGTCCTTCCTTCACGCCGTAGCTAAGCAATCAATCGACCTGATTTTTGGCATACAGTTAGTTGAAAAGATGGAGAGTAACATAGGCTACTTTTGGTCCTAAAAAAACATCAGGTTCCCAAGGGAGATTACTGGAATATTTGTATGTGTACACCAAATATATCCTTACTAATATTATACATCGGAAAGTGAGTTTGTTTGTACTACCACTTTCACGCCGTAACTCCTGAACCAATTGCTTTGAAATTTTGCAGACGTAAAGTTAGAAGTAAGGTTTAAATAATAGGGTATTTTTTATCCCGAAAAAATTTGATATTCCCGAGAGAAATCTAAAAAGCGCGATATAACCGAAGTTAACGCGGGCGAAGCCGCGGGCGGAAAGCTAGTAACTAATAATAGGTACGTTCCAAATTCATAACAACCCTCCACATTCTTGCGAGCTAATTAAAATTATCGTGTCTCTTTAAAAAATGGATTTGCGTCGAGGCCATTTTTACGCTATGATTTTTTACGATTTCAAATGTCGTTTGAAACCTGACGAATAGAACGATGGACTTCAAATGGCAATCATGGATAAAGGCTCCTCTAAGGCAACCGTGTATCAGTGGTATAATAAATTTAATCGCAGTCGACTAACTATGGGAGATGAAGAAATTGGTCGCCCTTTGACGGCTGTTGGCTGTTACAGAAGAAAACGTGCTAGCAGTGAAAAGTTTGATCCAAGACAATAGACGAATTACATACCAAAAAATTTAGCATAGACTGCAGATTGAATCAGGAAGGCTTCACGAGATTCTACATGTGCATTTTCGGTTGCGGAGGATAGTTTCACGCAGGATGCCGCACAATCTCACCGACGCGATGCTCAGAAGCAGGCACGAGTGGAATGATATGAAAGAAACTGATGACTATGACAGAAACTAGTGGACAATAATTTAAAAAGTTGTAATAAAAATATATGTATATATATATAATTATAGAACATTTTTTTAGGGTTCCGTAGCCAACTGGCAAAAAACGGAACCCTTATAGATTCGTCATGTCTGTCTGTTACAGTAATTTTTTTCCGAAACTATAAGAGCTATACTGTCGAAACATGGTAAGTAGATGTATTCTGTGAACCGCATTAAGATTTTGATGCAAAAATAAAAAAAAATATAATAAATATTGGGGGCTCCCCATACTTAGAACTGAAACTCAAAAATTTTTTTTTCATCAAACATATACGTGTGGAGTATTTATAGATAGCTCTTCAAAAATGATATCGAGGTTTCTAAAATATGTTTTTCTACACCGAATAGTTTGCGTGACAGATGCTTCCAAAGTGGAAAAAAGTTGGTCCTCCCCCTCTAACTACTAAAAAAAGAAAAATCTAAAAAACATGTAATGTACATTACTATAAAAACTACCAACGAAAATTGTTTTAAACGAGATCTAGTAAGTAGTTTTTTTTTTAATACCTCGTAAATCGTAAACCGCCGATTACCGCGTAATATTTCATACAAATAACTTAAATCCTTTAATTTCATAAATCAATGATACGGAACCCTTTGTGCGTGAGTCCGACACGCACTTGGCCGGTTTTTTTTTTTGTTTGATTTGATATGAACTGTAAAGGGTTTTCTATGAGTTTGTTTCGGCTATTTCTTCTCAGAGGTTAGGTTAGGAAATGCTGGCTTCATGTGTTTTAAAAAAATCCTACTTGCTTAATAAACGATTTCATTTCATTTCTGCAAAATAACCAACTCTACCCATAGTATCTACACTGTGCATCCATAGTGATTATTATGCTAATAGGTGCGCTCTGCGGTTTTACCTGCATTAGTTTCAATCCCGTAGGAATATCGGGATAAAAAGTGTTCTATATGATAATCCTGATTATAAACCTTCTGTGTGCCAAGTTTTATTTACATCAATTCAGTAGTCACAACAAACTTTTCTATTTATATTATAATATTAGTAGAATGAAAATGTATGTGGTGGTAGCCTAATGGTTAAAAAACATCAGCCTCTCAAGTATGAGTCCGCGGGTTCGATTTCAGGTCAGGCAAGTACCAATGTAACTTTTCTAAAGTTATATGTACTTTCTAATTATATCTTGGACACCAATGACTGAAGGTGAAGAAAAACATCTTGAGGACAAAATATTTTCTCGGTGGTAGGCCATAACATCGGCCGCCGGCAGAAGTTACCACCCACCTAGCCAAAGTCTTGCCGCCAAGCGATTTGTCGTGTTCCGACATGATGGGGATGGGTCTGAGCAGTTGTGTTGCGATGTGTGCCGGGTACGATGCACCAAATGTTGTTGTGTTGGGATTTTGGTCGTGGACGGTCTTCAGATCAATCTCCTTTTGGCGCAGCATCGTTGGTCGTGTTATTGGGTTTAACATTGCATGACCTCGCTCAACTGCCGTCTTCCTTCCTGTTCGCTCAGTTTTGCTGAGTGAATAGGCTCTTAATAAACTAGCGCGCTTTACCATCAACGATCGCATCACTGCTTACCATCAAGCGAGATTGCGGTCAAGCGTTAGTTTATAATTATAAAAAAAAAAAAAAGGAAACCTGGACTTTAAGTCTGAAATCACCAACCCGCATTGAGCAAGCGTGGTGATTACGCTCAATCCTTATCTGTATGAGAGGAGACCTGTGCCCAGCAGTGGGACGATAAAAAGGTTGATGATGATGAGGATGATAATGAAAGACACATTACTTCTTGGTCATGTACGGACGATAGCAGGTCAACCTACCCGAAAGTGTCAAAAATTCCTATTCAACCTTGAGCCTCAATAGTTTATAGATAAAGTTGAAAATCTAATAAAGAAATCTGATAGATTGTCGTAGCTTGATATGCTGTCGTCTGTACGTACCCTTCTTTGTATTCATCTGATTCAGTACTAAGCATTTTTTTTTTTTTTAGTTCATTTTATAGTATTGTGTTTGACTTTCTCTATACTAAAGTAAACTATCAGGGCACTTGCAATAAACTATTTCAGTCCCCAAAATTTCTTAGTTGATAACATCACCAAAATGTGTCGGTTAATGTATTAATATTCATACAATACCACCCTACGCAAACTCTTCCTATCCTATCGCAGACCAGTGGATATTCGTAACACAATCCGTCTAACTTTTTATCATACTAATGTCAAACAAAATTGTGAACAAATATTATCATTCCTGTGACACAGATATCCCCATTCACAGTTCTATGATCATATTAGTTGTCCTTTTCTGGACATGTTGTTGATTTACTGTTTCCAGTTAGAAACTTTCCTAATAAATAAACCTTATTCGCTCCGATGTCAAACTCGCTGGTCCACAAGTATCTGTGGCAGTGGACGGTTGGTTTTTGTGTTGGTGATACATAAATTTGTCCCTTGTTCCGCATACATATACTAGAACCTTTATGAGTAGGGTTACTCCTAGAGGAGAGTAAATTCAACGATTTATCTCTTTTAATCGTGGTTTAATTAAGTTTGTTGCTGAACAGGGTATCCATGTTTACTACATTTTTTTGTTACATTATTTCGTGTAAGTTGGTAATAGTTCAGGGTCGAAACAGCTGGAATTTTTGGAGTTAATTTTTATTTGAACTAGAAACACTCCTATTGTTAATCTTTTCGGGTCGTAAGTCTATAAGTAATCACTTCAACTTCTGATCAATGGCCCTTGTGGAAGAGATACCATAATTTTGAAAATAACCCGTGCGAAAATGTAGTTATTTATTATAAAAAATTACAAAATGTGGACATGCTTCAAATTAAAATTCAATTGCACATCTTATCGATGGAAGATCTAAGTAATCACCTTGTGCTAGCAAAAGATTTCATGACATTAATGAAAAATTGTTTTCTTTTAAATACAGGTCCATCGAGAAACCCTAGACATTAAAGGAGTTTACTGGGTATTCATTTAACAAATAACAGGTACCCGTAAAGACTTCAACATGCTGGTTCTAATCTAAAATCACATGACAATTCCTCACACAAACAGCAATAATGCTCACATAGAACAAACAAATATATTAACGTTGTTCAAAATGACTTTCGCAATATTCTGGGCAGTTATTCTTTTTTAGATGAAGAGCTAATGTTTTGTGCGCCAAGTGCCAACTGTGCCAACCGTTGTAGCTCTGTCTGCTATACTGTCCGATAATACAGAAATAAAACAGGCATTATTATTATATTTATTACATTAATTTGCAACTTCAATGATATTGCCAACATTCTAGTAAAGGAACTTAGAAAAACTGGGTTCTGCAGTCGAAAATCTAAAGACACTGCGTTAGTTTTGTTGTCTCTGTTGCAATTTGGCCTATGTGTTGGAGGCAGTCCAATTTAAGCGCACTTGTGATAAATTATAATGGAAACTAATGCTCGTTATTTTTCTGAACGTTGCGGTGAGGCACATAAAATGGCGAATTAATTAAAAAATATTTGACAGACACAGCTCATGTTGATGCAGTTACTAAAATTAATGACGCATTTAATAGGTAAGTGGAGCAAGCTTTTGCGCATGAATTTAATTAAATGCCACCCATATTTTTGTCGATGGACTTCGTTAAACGTGGCTAGTTGATGTTAAAATTAAAAAAAAAAATGTTTATTGATCAACATTTTATTTTCAATTGTGAAGGACTCAAACTGTAAGTAGCCCACATTTAAAAGATTTTACCCTAAACACACATTAAGAAAGTTATATCAATTTATATCTAAACTCATACATAACAACTTAAAACGAAGCAACGTGCTTCTAAATCCACTTTCGTATCGCTCGAAGGTGTCGCACGTTAAGGAATCGTCCAGATATTACGGTTTTGCTACAGTTCCAAGGAATACATTATTTACCTACGTCCAAGAATATATTTTTATCTTCTCTTATATTATTATATAATTTTATAATAGTTTTATATTATTAAATATTTTATTTATTATATAATTTTGAAGATCATCATCATCATCATCATTTCAGCCGAAAGACGGCTACTGCTGGACATAGGCCTCCCCCAAGGTTCTCCACGACTACCGGTCCTGCGCCTCCCGCATCCAGCGGTTTCCCACGGCTTTCACCAGGTCGTCGGTCCACCATGTCGGGGGTCTACCCACGCTACGTCTTCCGATGCGTGATCGCCATTCGAGAACCCGTCGGCCCCATTGGGCATCGGTCCTACGGGCAATGTGTCCAGCCCACTGCCACTTTAGTTTTGCAATTCTTCGGGCTATGTCGGTTACTCTTGTTCTTCTGCGATCTCCTCATTTCTGATTCGATCGCGCGGTGAAACCCCAAGCATAGCCCTCTCCATTGCCCTTTGAGTGAAGAATTGAATTGATTTTGAATTTTGAAGATAACAACCGTGATATTCTTAATAAATTAAATTATTCTCATCTAATCTACCTTTTATAAAAATTAATTGGATCTAAACTTCAATAATATTTGAAATTAATTTCACTGATGGCATATTCAAAGACCAGCGACAGTGCAACGTTTTATCGTTTATCATATTTTAAGTTATAAATTATTTTTCAATATTTAATTACTTGAACTAAAATAAAATGTAAACCTCTGTGAACCTGTAAAGAAAAATTCACAGGATTTTTCACAGAACTAAAATAAAAAGTAAACCTGTGTGAACTTGTAAAGAAAAAGTTATATTTATACTTAGCTGTATATTCAGCGAGTGTTTGCCTGTTTAATTAGTTAGTTGTATGTAACATTTGGTGGCACCACAGTGCCTGGAGGCTGTCGGCTTACTTACTGTGTATTGTGTGATTTACTGAATATACTACATATGTATAATATTATTCAGTTAAAGAGAAGTCTTATTTATTATTCTAATCCCAATTGTCTCTTAATAATTTTATTTCAATTTGGCGAAAAATAAATAAGTAAAATGTATTATATTAATGTATTTTGTGGAAGTATTCGAAAATTTTGTAACTTAAAACCGTACCATACGTTTCCACCCTAACACGGAAAGCCGCGAGCGTTTTCGCAAATCTTGCAAGTCGAAAGTTTGTATCTCGGAGTTTCGTGCGACGCTACTTTATTCAGTTAGTTAGGCTCGTGTGTGTTCGTACATGAACAAGTTGCGAGTACTCTCGGAATGGGTGTTCGAGTTGCAAACTGACGGTTAGGTGTTTATAAAACACTGTGCGCTTTGAAACATTTAATAGGAAAGAAGCAATAATTAATTCCGGAATATGTTGAGGTGAGTTTTGTATTCTGCTCGAAGGATATAAGTATTAAATTTTATGCTGCTTTTATTAACCGACTTTCAAAATAGGAGGAGGTTCTCAATTCGACTGTATGTTTTTGTTATTTGCCTTAAAACATTTCACTGGTTTAACGGATTTTGATGATTCATTTTTTATTTGAAAACTGGGGCTTCCCATGTGGTGGAATTTCACTTTGGTCTAGTTCTAACAGCGGTATCCTTAAGAAAATCTTAAAATATCAGTTCGAACCGTAGAAGTCTACCCGGATACAGCTGGATATCACTCTTTTACGTGCAACGAATGCTTTTCACAACTAAAAGAAAAATATAAAAAAAACGACTACAAAGTCATTAATTCTGAAAGAAAAATACGAAAATTTCGGATGGTGGTAGGAAAAAAGGAAAATTGTTGACTGCTGCGTGTCGCGGGTTCAATCCCCGCACGGAACAAGTATTTGTATGGCCTATAAATAGCTGTTTCGGGTCTGTTTATATATTTGAGTTTATATGTTTGTAAACGCACCCATCATACAGGAGAAAGTCCAAGTATGGGGCATATTTTTTTTTTAAATACCAACATTATTTTTCACCTTTATTTTATGTTTTTCGTGGTTTTTTTTTATAATTATAAACTACTAGTGTTTGACCGCAATCCCGTCTGATGGTAGGTTAGCAGTGATACAATCGTTGATTGCAAAGCGTGCTAGTTTATTAAGAGCCTATTCACTCAAAATAACTGAGTGAATAGGAAGGAATATGGCAGTTGAGAGATATTTATATATTTTTAATATTAGAAATTAAACATGAATATTAGAGAAGCTTTTATACTTATTTAACCGAACGAAAGATTCATACGAAGGCTCACGTCACACAAAAGGCGATGGAAAGAGCTTTGCTCGGAGTTTCTCTCGGAGAAATGAGGAGATCCGCAGAAGAACCAAAAACACCGAAATAGCTCATCGAGACGCTAAAATTTAGTGGCAGTGGGCGGGGCACATTGCTCGTAGGACGGATGTCAGTAGGGTTCTGGAGCGGCGGCCATGTACAGGAATATGCAGCGTTGAGAGGCCGCCAACAAGGTGGACAGAAGGCCTGGTGAAGGTTGGAGGAAACCGATGGATGCGGGCAGCACAAGACCGGTCATCGTGGAAAGCCTTGGGGGAGACCATTGTTCAGCAGTGGACCTATAGAGGTTCACTACTGCTACTGAGGAAGAACCGGACATTTTTTTTCCTACTCTCAGTAGCGTCGAATAGCACTAGTGTACCAAGACAGAATTTAATGAAAATCATAAGTTTGTATCAAGGAAAGTTTAGCTTTGCACTCCGAAATAGTGTCTCCACGGCCGCGTTCAACTTAGGCTATAATTTGCTGACGAGCCACTTGCAAACTCCGCTCACCCCTATTTAAACATCATTCTCTTTTTTAATTCAGTAATAGTAATAAAGGATGGGAGATCCTTTTTTCTTTTATATAAAGTAACTTTATATTACAATTACTTCGTCCTACAAGGCATTTTTATTATATGTTAAGCTCTTAGGAGAAGATGAGCAAGACATTGTCAGAAAATTCTTTTAAATATTTTTATCTTAGAATTCGATTTTCTGACAGATAATTTCTATTTAAATTGGATTAGACTGTCAAAATAATTAAATTAAAGTTATCCCTCTTGCTCAAAGTGCTACATTTATTTTAAATTCTAGAGTTCTTAGTAAAGAGAGGTACCTACACTTTATTTTCGATTCCAGCAAGCACTGGTATAATTTTTCGATAAAGTACGTGATTGCTAAATAAAAATTAGAATACTTTTTTAAATCTAAAGGTCATGGGTAAAGTCGACATATCGTTTTTGAACAATGTTTTCGAATAAACAAATCGTTTTGAAATACTTTATGACAGTAATCATTTAATGTTCTTGCGTGTTATCATTTATACTTTTTAAGACTTACAGTAAGCCTCGCGAACGTTTCAATCGCACGCACTCAGCCGTAGGCACGATCCTCAAACAGTCAATTGTTTGCAAATTTTATTTGCACTGCACTGATAACGGTGTTACAGAGATAAAAACAAACCAGTTTTATTTGAAATGTTGTTTGCAAAATATTGATATTTTATTTATTTATGAAACAGATAAAATGTTACTCATTTACAATGTCACTCAGTATCCCTCGGGAATGTACTACCGTGATTAAAAGTATCCTATGTGATAATGGATTATTACATAATAAATTTTTGATGCCAGTTAATTTTATGAGATCCGGCACTCAAATTACGACATTCGAAACTTACCCATTAAACGATATAAAAACTATATAAAGGCCAAACTTTGCAAAAAGGGGTATTATAAAATCTCAGATTATTTAGAAGACAAAAAGCTTGGGACTGAGCTGCTCGCTCTTTTAAGCATTGTTATTAAGCAATATGCGTAATTATAACGTAAATAATTGTATACATTTTCATTTTTAATGTCTGGACTTGAAAAAAGACGATGATCCCTGAGTTTGTTTCGGCTATTTCTTCTCAGAGGTAGTAAATTAGGAAATGCCGGCTTCATCTAGTTTAAAAAAAAACATATGATGTATAAAAGTGATCAGTGATCCTACTTGCTTAATAAACGATTTCATTTGAAATAGTTTATCACACCTCGGTTCGGCATCATGAACTATTTATAAGAAAGATTTCAATTTCATCCAAATCTTTTTAGCCGTTTTTATACCAATCAAGTACCTACATCTAAATTGAGAAAAATTATTTCCTACATAATTATATGTATAGTTCTAATGAAACAAACAAAAATGTTACTCGTTTTGATTCATACATATAATAGTTTTTCTGAATCCCTTGCCTATAAAAATAACTAGTCTGGCCTCAAACTTTTGGGTTACATAAAGACATATCAGTCAGCCTTAATAGGTAAACATTTATCTAAACAAAAGTATTATGAGAAATAACAAAACTAAGCAGCACTATAACTGGGAGCAAATCGAAGGAAAGTTCCGTAACACAAATAATTGATTTGGTGCCCCGTAGTCAAGGAAGTCTCTGTTCTATTTAAGTTTCCTTAAAGGAAATGAAAGGAAATCAGAACCCGCGCCTTCGTAGCCTTTATCGAAACTTATCGGAATATTTCTTAGGAGAAAACGGTAGTAGAGCATTTTATTAAAACGACTTCAACTTCAAGATAAAAATCGTCAGTTTCTTTTTTTGATTTATTTAAAGGGTCTGCTTTCTTTGTGCAGAGAAGAAGTTAGTAAGATTTAATATTAATAGCGGGTAAATGAGTAGCCGTGACATTTATGTAGGCCAACGAGTTTCAGAACAGTTATTTTTGAGGTATTCGGTGTTATTTTATGCATAATTTAGCTGCATAATGAAAGCTTTTAATCCTTACCCGTGTTTCATGAAATTTAATTTAGTGTTTATTTAGAATCAACTCTACTAATTGAATTAAGACCTAAATGTTTCCTGAACGTAGGCTCTCAATTACAGTAAAAATAAACGGTTATTAAATACTTTGGAGAGAAATTGTGTCCTACCTACATAGTGTATTTTTCTATTCACATTCATTTATTGCATTCCAAATTATCAAGAACATGTTACATAAGGCTTACCAAAATCATTTATTCAATTTAGGCTAAGAAGCCAGCACCTTTCATACGTCAGAATTACAAAACTCCCTCAAAATGCCGTCACACATCGCAACACAACTGCTCAGACCCGTCCTCTGTACGGCTTCACCAGAAGTTTTCTTTTTTAATAAATTATAAATTAAATTATAAAAAAATATAATTGACCGCAATCCCGCCTGATGGTAAACAGTGACGCAATCGTTGCTGGTAAAGCGCACTAGTTTATTAAGAGCCTATTCACTCTAGCCTTGAAGACCTAGAAACACCGCTGCTGGCAAATTGTTCCAGTCCCTCGATGTACGCGATATAAAAGAGGACGCGAAACGCTTCGTCCAGATAGTAGTGGTGTGAACGTAAGGGTGGAAACAGGCCGCACGACGGGTCGTCTGATGGTGGAACAGAGATGGGGGAATTATATCATATCATTCCCTCGCACACTCACCAAAATGCATCCTATAGAACACGGATACGCTGGCTACTCTAGCCTATGCTCCTGGCTTTGAAGACCTTTTTGAGTTAAATCTGGGTCGCCAATCAGCCTTTTCGCACACCTCTCCACTGAATCCAAAGTAGCCAGGTGACATACGTGAGTAGTCATGCCGGAACACGACGAATCGCTTGGCGGCAAGACTTTGTCTGGTAAGTGGTGACTTCTGCCGGCAGCCAATGTCATGGCCTACCAACAAGCTATTTCTTTTGCTTATTAAAGCTGGGTACAAATATAATACGAGGCCCACAAAAATTCAAACTATTGATAATTTTAGCTAGACATTGGCGCCGTTTCTCGTATTCACGAACTATACTAATTGTAAGTTCAGTGCATTTTTTTTTCTATTTCATTAAGAAAAAGATAGAAGATAACGTTTTAGTTTAATCCTGTAAAATTGAGATATTCTAGTGTCTATGGTAAAGTAAGTTACTTTAGATGCTTTTGATTATAAACAAGGCGACCAAAAATACATCAATTTACGTCAAGCGCGGACTAATTTGAGAGGTCTAAACTTACATATTATCTTTTTTTTTTAATAATTATAAACTAGCGCTTGACCGCAATCCCGCCTGATGGGAAGCAGTGATGCGATCATTGATGGTGAAGCGGGCTAGTTTATTAAGACCCTATTCACTCAGAAAAACTGAGCGAATAGGAAGGAAGACGGCAGTTGAGCGAGGTGATGCAATGTTAAGCCCAACAACATGACCAACGATGCTGCGCCAAAGGGAGATTGATCTGAAGACCCTCCACGACCAAACTCTCAACACAACAACATTTGGCGCATCGTGCCCGGCACACATCGCAACACAACTGCTCAGACCCGTCGTCCCTACGGCTTCACCAGGCATCATGCCGGAACACGACAAATCGCTTGGCGGCAAGGCTTTGTCTGGTCTGTTCTTTTCTTAATTAAATATAAAAACAAAGATGCAAAGAACTTTAATTTAGTTTAGTTACTAACAAGGAAATCGGGGCCATTATGACGTATTGTAGTTGGCTGTTATAGTTATTACGAGTCTCCTACTAACCATGCAGTCCTGGTATGCCTGGCATTTAATGGTACAACTTTCCCCAAACAACAACCTACCTAAAAAGTAAACAAATCAAAGTAATTGCCCGTTACTGTTAAAATATTATGTTTTATTTCAAATAACAAATATATACGATATATTAGTTTAAAATATTCACAATGTTTTTAGAAATTTATTGATGGCACACGAAAATCAAATAACAGCTCTACTGTTCGCTCGCTCAAAGCAAAACAAAAGTAGCTTTGTTTTTACCAAACTTTCATTTTACTAAATATACATACATATATGCCCAATTTCGGTTCAGTGAGGGTGTGAGCTATTATTCTGTCATACACACGCACGATGTCTTGCACAGTAGTGCTTATGTGAAATGTGGAGGGTACAGTACGACAGGGTTTTGGATACAATTGCAATGTCACAATGAGCTTATCAACGATTAGGGGAAATAATTCCATTGTCAAAATCGTGACACGTTGAAATTGGAGTCTTTTGTTTTGTAATGCGATAATATTTGTACTTATGGGTAGTTCGGGAGAGAGTGACTATTATTGTGGGACATCTGCTAGTTATTATGTCATTATGTAACATCACTGTGACGCTAATATTAGCATGATCGATAAGCGACTATCATACACTGTATATAAACTGTATTCTTTTAAACTTGTTCCTTCGCCTTTGTGTCAATGTTCTACATCGAACTGTGAATTTGAACAGTCCGCACATCACATCTTGTGGGATTGTATTCTTTGGCAGAATGAACGCAATATTATATTGGATAGTGTACAAGTTACATCCGGAGTCGTTTATTATACGGACCTTGCAGAAACTAGAACCAAATTCAGTGCGTTCGGGAGCTTTTGCCATACCTATTATTGGAATCAATTGTAACAGCACGTACCTACTTAGGACTCTTTAACTTAATCAAATTTTATTCCGTGGTGCTTGGCAATCTGGGCTTCTCCCAGTTGCAATAATGTCCCATTGTGCCTATTGGCCTAGTTATGTTCTGTCACCTGCTTGTTATGGACGGAAGTGGAAAAAAAAATTTTTTTCTTACTCCTCCGCTGTTTTTTCTGATTAATTTCGTTGCGGGACCCAAGACAGTTGAATCGTTTCTCCGGGACTCGTCGAGCTTCATTTCTCGGCGTTTTTCTGGCGATCTCCACTGTTGATTCTGGTTTTCAGGAGTTGCAGTGGGTGGGAAAATGTGTGGCAGGTTTTGTCCCACAAAAAAATGTGGCGGGTTTTGTCCCAAAAAGAAGCGACTATCATTATTTGCCAATTCTTTGCCCAAATATGTTGGGATCCATTTCCCATCTAGTCGGATTGAGGTATATACCAGTTTTTCACATAGAGCCACTGCCTATCTCACACGCAAGATCTATTTATCGAGTGACACAATACCCTACCATAATAAGAAGACCTACGACTGGTAGCTGAGACCAACGGCTGAACGTGTTTTTACGATTCATGGAGTAGTTCGGATAATCGGCCGCCGGCAGAAGTTACCACCCACCAGACAAAGTATTGCCGCCAAGCGATTCGTGTCGTGTTCCGGCGTGATGTCTGGTGAAGCCGTACGGAGGATGGGTCTGAGCAGTTGTGTTGTGAAGCTTGCCGGGTACGATGCGTCAAATGATGTTGTGTCGGGAGTTTGATCATGGTCCATCCAGATCAATTTCCCTCTGGCGTAGCATCACTGGCCGTGTTGTTGGGTTTATAAATATGCATCACCTCGCTCAACTGCCGTCTTTCTTCCTATTCACTAAGTTTTTTAAGTGAATGGGTTTAATAAACTAGCGCGCTTTACCATCAACGTTTGCATTACTGCTTACCATCAGGCGGGATTGCAGTCAAGCGCTAGTTTATAATTATTAAAAAAAAAATATGTAATGGTCATGCATGTCGATCAGTGGCGTAGCTTAAACTTAAGGCGACCCATGCGGCAGTTAGCCACGAGCCCCTCCTTGATCAAGCCACTACCATACAGAAAAAAACAATATTGGTGTAGGTACATGCGGTCCCTACAAAGTTTTATCACAAACAGCTAATAATTTCTTAGCCTACATATCTGTGGTGACAGCGACACCTTGTTAAACAACCAATTGATAATATTTCCAAACTTTTTACTTCAACTCCTCCATCTTATTCAAATGAACTTGAATTCAAATACATTTGAATAAGATACTACTACAGCCGTAATACTTTCTGTTTCTAAATCAAAAGAAAAATATTGAGATTTCCTTAACATATAACTTAATTTTTTTGTATATGCGAAACCCGAAACACGTTTCCAATATTTTAAATTAAAGAATCCATGTACAAAATTGCAAAAACATATCATGAAAAATCACAAAGTTATGGGATTGTTATCTTACTGGTTGTCCAGACAAAAATATGGCCAACGCGCATTTTGCCCACCCGCGCCTGTAACGGCTCGGCGCGGGGGGTTCTATCTCACTATGCGTCTAGTACTCCATCTATCGTCAACTGAGTTGTGCGCTTGGTAACCACACTGCAACAATTTCTAAATGTATTTGAAAAAAATATAACATGGTCTAAAAATGATTGGAATCGTTGCACTTGCTAAATCTGAACAAACGATATTCAGGTTTCGTATTAAGTAATAATAAACGAATATCAACATAGTCGCATAAAAAGACTAATCATCATGATCTTTGGACGAAAGAAAAAGTTCATAGGAAGAAAAAAACCGGCCAAGTGCGTGTCGCACTCACGCACAAAGGGCTCCGTACCGAAATTAAAGGTTATTTGTATGAAAGATTACACGGTAATAAGCGGTTTACGATTTACGAGGTATTAAAAAAAAAACTACTTACTAGATCTCGTTCAAAATAATTTTCATTTGTAGTTTTTAGATATTCATCATATGATTTTTTTATATTTTTCATTATCTTATTTTAGAAGTTAGAGGGGGAGGACCAATATTTTTCCACTTTAGAAGCGTCTGTCACGCAAACTATTCGGTTTAGAAAAAAAAAATTTAGAAACCTTGATATCATTTTTGAAGACCTATCCATAGAAACCACACATTAGTGTTTGATGAAAAAAAAATGAGTTTCAGTTCTAAGTATGGAGAGCCACTAATATTTATTATTATTATTTAATTTTTGCATCATAATCTCAATGCGATTCACAGAATACATCTACCTACCAAGTTTCAACAGTATAGCTCTTATAGTTTCGGAAAAAAATGGCTGTGACATACGGACGGACAGACGGACAGACAGACATGACGAATCTATAAAGGTTCCTTTTTTTGCCATTTGGCTACGGAATCCTAAAAATCACAAGTAAAACGAAGTACTAAAGCGGACAGGTTGCGACAAGTCGGGTCGGAGGAATGAAAAATACCACGCGATCGAAGTCTCGGGCAGTAGAAAGTAATATTATTTGGTCAGAAGATAGTAATACTATTAGTTTGAGGTTGTAGGGGGTAATCTCTGAATCTAATGAAACAATTATGAAAATTCTTTTACCAATAGAAAGCGACCTTATTTGTATCTATCTAACGGCTTATATTAACCCGAAAAATTAATAGATATTTTCGTGATTTTATCATGAATAAAAATGGTTATCGCCCAACGAAGTGAATATGGGTCAGCTAGTTTATAATAAGTATATACCTACATACATAGATATAATATGTACATTTAGTTGCCCATCCTACGGACCCTTTATAGTAAAACATTTCCCGTTAACGACAACATAAAGGGCAACAGATGACATAATTGCAGTAACCCCTAATTAATTAATCACCATTGTCTGAGCGAGTGCCGGCGACGACATAATTGATATTTGAAAGGATCTCCTGGACAGTTCCTCGGTGACATTACTAGAGTACTTACCATATTGGTTTCGGCTTTAATATCGGCTTTATTTTCAACATTTTGGATTCTGGCTGACTTTCCTTTTTGCTAAATCTCAAGTAGTAGTAACTTTAAACTAATAGAGTATTCGCTACCATCAGTTTCGGCGTTGATTTTAAAGGAATTTTTATTCGGCCTTTTGGACCGAATTTCCATTTAGAAAATTTATTTAGCCATAAATTTAAATAGCCTTTATTTGAAACCTTATTGTGGAGCCCCCAAAAAGATGTTTATCACAGGTACCGTTAGACCGCCGCACGTCTGTGGTAATTTGACATTGCTATAACGTTTGTGTCGTAGTCGTAAGATTTATTTTCATAGTTTAAGTGTTGTGTCTTACTTGTGGTTGACCGTAAATATTTTGTTATAATTTTTAGGCTTCCGTACCCAAAGGGTGCCAAATGTTCTTACAAAGCCTCCGCTATCTGTACGTCCGTCTGTCTGCAGAATGCCTCTCGTATACTGAAATAGGTGGACAGTTGAAATAATCAAAATAAAGTTAAAAGTAGGTCCCAAGACCAAGACCAAGTTATTTTTTGTGGCGTTTTTTTTTCTTTGCAGTATAATACACTTTGTGTGCAAGTCCGACTCGCATGATGTTTTTTTTTTATTTACCCTTTTTTATTCTACAAAGGTATTTGATATAAATATCAGGTGTTACCAGTTGGTTGGTTTGCAAAGCCCATGCAGATTATAGTATTGAAACATTTCTCTCAAAATTCACAAGTAAAATAATTCGGCATTCGGCCTCTAAACCGATTTTGGTCGCTCTCTAGGCGGTAATATGAGTGATGTCATCCAGCCAGAAGGTTCTCAAAAAATGTATTAAGAGCTAACCTAACACTCCGTTTTCCTTTTATAGAAAAGGAGTGAATTCATTTTTATAGATTTTTATTTTACTAATAAAGGAATACCCTTCCATTGGAGGATAATCAAATTATAACTTCTTTCAATGTTGTATACATTTTTTTAAACGTTGCTTCACACTAGGTATTACTTCTACATCACGAATGTGTTTACAAACTTTAAAACTCACTTACACAAATAGCCTACAGAAATTTCTGAAATATCGAAATGAAAAGTGTCCTGTGTATTAATCCTGGTAATAAACCATCTATGTGTCGAATTGCATTTCAATCCGTTCAACAGTTCTTTACGTGAAAGAGTAGGTAAATAACAAACATCATTATGATTGACTTTTAAACGATCAACAATTTCAGTACACTTAACATATTTAATTAATTAGCCAATCTACAAAGAGCAAATAGACCTCGGACAGAAAAATAGTACGCTCCAGTCTGGAAATTACAGATAATGGGGTCTGACTCCACCCTGTTTGCCCAGACAAGTCTTGATTTATTAATTAGTACCATCGGCAATTTCACCCTTTGCAACGTTACGCTTTTGATGGTCGGCTAGCTATAGGGAGGCAAAACTGAATTTAATTGATGAATTTATTACTATATTATTGAAGTGGAGTGAGTGTCGAATTGTTTTATGGTATCGTAATATGTATATCTGGAAAGGTACTCAACTATAATTACTATTCCAATTCCAATTCATTTATTAGTGTGATTTTTGGTAAGTACATTTTATAATGTGATCTTAATATCTAATAAATCAGTTCCTCAAAAAATCTACCATAAAGGCATACACTCTTTAACAGCACTTAAAATCATAAAAAGGTTTATCAATATATTAAAATGATGAATAATGTAATGATTTTGGAATATAATGCTATGTCAACACAATGTCAAAATTAAATAGATGTTAAATAACTTATATAATTAGAATTAAATAGGTGGCAGTGTCAAGTTAATTATGTTAAAGAAATAGTATAATGTCAAAATTAAATGAGTATCAATGTCAAATAATTTACAATTTAACATTAAGCATTTCTTCAATAATAGATATCTTAATTTGTTTTTAAATTGAATAATATTTTTAGGTCCTTAATCCCATTTGGTAATTTATTAAATATTTTTGGGGCCATACAAAGTATGCTTATATGCATATATTACTAAAAATCTAATGAAAATGTTTTATTTTTTAAATATTACCAGCCAAATATTTTCACCGTATAGAGCAAAGCCATTGAGAAAGGCGTAACTATGCTTGATTGAGACAGGTCAGCGTTTTTAAAATTTTATTAATTGTGTAAATTCACGTTTTCTCACCACGTGTTCCCTTCACCGATGTCAATAATCATCATCATCATCATCTCAGCGTTAATCCCAGTCGCATCCGAAGCCTTTTTCCAGCTCTGGAGTCTGGGGCCCGCTTTACCAGTCTAACTGCTGATTTTAGCGAAACTTCGACATTTTCCGTGAAGCGACTGCCGTCTGACCTCCACAACCCGACGGCGATATCGAAAGATTAGATATAGATATCCAACAACCCGTAACGACTGCCACTAGATGTTCGTATGGCAACCGGGACCAACGGCTTAACGTGCTTTCCGAGGCACGACCAGACCAGTGCAAATATTCATATTCATGCATACAAATATTTAAACAGCGCGGGGATCGCAACCGCACCTCCTTGCGCAGCGGCCGCGTTCGCTACCGCTCGCCAGGCGGAGGCTGTCACCGATGTCAATAATGACCAAGATAAAGTTGGACACTAGAGAATTAAAATTTCACATAGTTATTTGCCGTAGAGACTAAGAGAACTCTCACCAGGGCGCAAGCAGCAGCGTTTCTCCTGCGGAATAACAAATTACTGCGATCCCCAACCTGGCTGCCAAGCGTGTTGATTATGGCAATGTAATGATACCTTGGGGAAGGCCTTTGTCCAGCAGTGGACGTCTATTGACTGAGAAGAAGAAGAAGAAGAAAAATGCTTGATCATGTCAAGCTACGCTTGTCGCGGCCTGGTCTGGGGATGGGTTACCATCTTTATATTCCAAGACACAGCCGTGACTCCAAAATTAAAACTGACTTCGCTCACGTGTCAAGGCGCAATAATAACTCCATAGAACGTTTGGTCGTCCAGGGCAGAGTAGAGGGGAACAGACCTCGTGGAAGGTCACCGATAAGGTGGACCGTGTCCAAATCAAGTTGGCAGTGGGGGGACCTGTAAATGAATGCTCCAGACTGTCGTCCAACAGAGATAGATTGAGAGAGATCGTGCGGCGTGCGACATCAACGTCTCCAATTCAGTCATAGTGACCACGACAGTTTTGTCAAGAGCGAAACGAAGAAGATGAAGTTAAGGTCTCTCGTGCACGAGGTATAATGTGGATTCCCATACACACATACATCATAACTCGATCGAGGCGATCAGTCGTGGCCTTTTTTCTGGGTCATCTTGGCGACAATATCCTTACTTATATTATAAATGGGAATGTGAGTTTGTTTGTTCCGCTTTCACGCCGTAACTACTGAACCGATTGCTTTGAAATTTTGCAGACGTAAAGTTAGAAGTCCGGATTAAATAATAGGGTACGTTTTATCGCGGAAAAAAAGATATTCGCGGAAATCTAAAAAGCGCGATATAACCGAACTCCATGCGGGCGAAACCGCGGGCGGAAAGCTACGAAAAAAGACGATAAAAAATATTTCAAATAAACCCATAAACCCCAATAAACTTAACAAACAGCAAATATTTATGTAAAATGTCGAACTCTTCGTGTTTATAGACTAAGCAACTTTTATGGCGTAGTCAGAAGTTTAAATCGACAAAAACTCTGGTGTTGTAGTGTCAGACAGACATAAAAACTTGTATTTTATATCTAGTCGAAAATATCAGGGCCTTTCACATACACGAATTTTACTGTTACAATGGCGTCGATTCTCTTATGCATCTTCTTTTTCTATTTCATTAAGAAAAGGACAGAAGATAAAATGTATCTAAACAGTCCATCGCAGTATCTTAATTTGACAGTATTAAACTAAATATTGTTATTTTCTATACTTTTCTTAACGAAATGGAAAGAAAAAGATGCACTTAAAATTAGTTATTTCAACTTAAAATTATATACTTAAAATAAGGATAAAAGATAATATTTTTAACCGGAGGAGGTTATCAATTCGTCGAAATATTTAATTTTTTATGTATGTTCCCCGATTACTTGAAGACGCCTGGAGCGATTTGCAAAATTCTTTTTTAGTTTGAAAGGGTAGGTATACTTTCCAGTTGGTCCCATAGTTACCAGGTCAGGATCTGATGATGGAAGACCAGAGAAATCAAGGGGAACTTTCAAAAATCGTATGAACGACTAGTGCATTTCTAAGTATTTTAAAGCACTACGATGTAATAAAGGTCTGGGGTAGATCTGATGATGGAGCCGGGAGACAGTTAAAAGAACTCCTCAACGATTCACAGCAGTCAAATCGGTGTCAAAAACTAATATACAAAAACCAAAGACACCGACTTCCAGTATTAGTTATTTTTCACTTTGTAGTGTTTTTTGGAAATCGGTTGTTTCTTTTTTTTTTGTAAAAATTGTTTTTTTAGTTTAATCCTGTCAATTTAAGTTATTACATAGACAGTTTAGACGTGAATATAAACATGGCGACCAAAAATACGCCAAATTACGCCAGGCGCAGATTAATTTGACAGGTAACTTCAGGAATCTTCTGTCCTTTTCTTAATGAAATATAAAGAAAAGATGAACTGAACTTAAGTTAAGTTTAGTTTGCCGGGGCCGTTGTATCTTAGTTGTGGAGGTGAGATAGGCGGTCTCTCCGTCTAAAATATTGATATTCAACTGCATTCGGTTAGATATGAAGCCAACCCCCTTCTCTTTCCATCGTCCTTTATGCGAGCTTGAGCCTTCGTATATCACATATTTTGTTATAATTTTTAGGCTTCCGTACCCAAAGGGTGCCGAATGAATCTTCTTACAAAGCCTCCGCTATCTGTACGTCCGTCTGTCTGCAGAATGTCTCTCGTATACTGAAATAGGTGGACAGTTGAAATAATCAAAATAATGTTAAAAGTAGGTCCCAAGACACATAATATATGAAACTTATTTTTTTGTGGCGTTTTTTTTTCTTTGCAGTATAATACACTTTGTGTGCAAGTGCGACTCGCATGATCATTTTTTATTTTATTAACCCTTTTTTATTCCACAAAGGTATTTGATAGAAATATCAGGTGTTACCAGTTGGTTGGTCTGCAAAGCCCATGCAGATTAGAGTATTGAAACATTTCTCTCAAAATTCACAAGTAAAATAATTCGGTATTCGGCCTCTAAACCGATTTTGGTCGCTCTCTAGGCGGTAATTTGAGTGATGTCATCCAGCCAGAAGGTTCTCAAAAATGTATTAAGAGCTAACCTGACACTCCGTTTTCCTTTTATACAAAAGGAGTGAATTAAATTTTAAAGACTTATTTTACTAATAAAGGAATACCCTTCCATTGGAGGATAATTAAATTATAACTTGTTTCAATGTCGTATACATTTTTTAAACATTGCTTCACACTTTATTTATTTAAGTTTAAACACATAAACAAACATTTAAACTCACATACACAAATAGCCTACAGAAATTTCTGAAATATCGAAATGAAAAGTATTCTGTGTATTAATCCTGGTAATAAACCATCTATGTGTCGAATTGCAATTAAATCCGTTCAACAGTTTTTTACGTGAAGGAGTAGGTAAATAACAAACATCATTATGATTTACTTTTAAACGATCAACAATTTCAGTACACTTAACATATTTAATTAATTAGCCAATCTACAAAGAGCAAATAGACCTCGGACAGAAAAATAGTACGCTCCAGTCTGGAAATTACAGATAATGGGGTCTGACTCCACCCTGTTTGCCCAGACAAGTCTTGATTTATTAATTAGTACCATCGGCAATTTCACCCTTTGCATCGCTACGCTTTTGATGGTCGGCTGGCTATAGGGAGGCAAAACTGAATGTAATTCATGATTTTATTACAATATTATTGAAGTTTCGTGAGTGTCGAATTATTTTATGGTATCGTAATATGTATATCTGGGAAGGTACTCAACTATAATTATTATTCCAATTCCAATTCGTTTATTAGTGTGATTTTTGGTAAGTACATTTTACAATGTGATCTTAATATCTAATAAATCAGTTCCTCAAAAAATCTACCATAAAGGCATACACTCTTTAACAGCACTTAAAATCATAAAAAGGTTTATCAATATATTAAAATGATGAATCATGTAATGATTTTGGAATATAATGCTATGTCAACTTTTTATAAATATTAATGTCAAATAACTTACAATGTCAAAATACAGTACAATGTCAAAATTAAATACATAGATGTTAAATAACTTATATAATACAATTTCAGAATTAAATAGGTGGCAGTGTCAAGTTAATTATGTTAAAGAAATAGTATAATGTCAAAATTAAATGAGTATCAATGTCAAATAATTTACAATTTAACATTAAGCATTTCTCCAATAATAGATATCTTAATTTGTTTTTAAATTGAATAATATTTTTTAGGTCCTTAATCCCATTTGGTAATTTATTAAATATTTTTGGGGCCATACAAAGTATGCTTATATGCATATATTACTAAAAATCTAATGAAAATGTTTTATTTTTAAATAGGTATTTTAATATTACCAGCCAAATATTTTCACCGTATAGAGCAAAGCCACTGAGAAAGGCGTAACTATGCTTGATTAAGACAGGTAAGCGATTTTAGAATTTTATTAATTGTGTAAATTCACGTTTTCTCATCACGTGTTTCCTTCACCGATGTCAATAATCATCATCATCATCATCTCAGCGTTAATCCCAGTCGCATCCGAAGCCTTTTTCCAGCTCTGGATTTTGGGGTCCGCTTTACCAGTCTAACTGCTGATTTTGGCGAAACTTCGACATTTTCCGTGAAGCGACTGCCGTCTGACCTCCACAACCCGACGGCGATATCAAAGCATTGCAGTTAGACCAATTGTTGGACTTTTGAGGGCTCCAACAACCCGTAACGACTGCCACTAGATGTTCGTATGGCAACCGGGACCAACGGCTTAAGATGCTTTCCGAGGCATAACCAGACCAGTGCAAATATTCATATTCATTTATACAAATATTTAAACAGCGCGGGGATCGCAACCGCACCTCCTTGCGCAGCGGCCGCGTTCGCTACCGCTACGCCAGGCGAAGGCTGTCACCGATGTCAATAATGACCAAGATAAAGTTGGACACTAGAGAATTAAAATTTCACATAGTTATTTGCCGTAGAGACTAAGAGAACTCTCACCAGGGCACAAGCAGCAGCGTTTCTCCTGCGGAATAACAAATTACTGCGATCCCCAACCTGGCTGCCAAGCGTGTTGATTATGGCAATGGAATGATACCTTGGGGAAGGCCTTTGTCCAGCAGTGGACGTCTATTGACTGAGAAGCCTTTATATTCCAAGACACAGCCGTGACTCCAAAATTAAAACTGACTGCCTCTATGGACGTCAGAAGTTCGAAAGTTTAACAGCCAATCCTACTGAAGGGTTTCGTATGACCCAGTAATAGGGTATTTGACTAAAAAAACTAATAACTCCGTCAGTCAGATTTCTAAAAAATACTAGAGACGTATTTTTTCTTTTTTCATACAACCAAAAAATGAAGACGACACAGTGCGTTGAAAACTCGTGTGACGTCACCGCAGGCTACACTTTTAGCGACCAGTGACGTCACCAGCCACCACTCCTGATCTTTGATGCCTTTTACATTTGTAATTTTTTTTTTTTTGTTAAAACAAAAAATACGTGTCTAGTATTTTTTGGAAATCTGACTGACGGACTAATTATTTTTTTTTAGTCAAATACCCTGGTTATTGAAGCTTAGATGGGCAGTCGCTTCGTGTAAGATACTGCATTCAATTAGACTAGAAGTCGACAGCGATATAGTTGGGAAATAGTATAATAATAATTACATAGTTAAGGTCTATAATACAACGAACGTTTCTATACTCCAAGAACTCGGCGTCAAACAGCGTATTTCAGAAATAGTATGTACAGTCCCATATACTCAGATTTTTCGCTCACGTATCAAGGCGCAATAATAACTCCATAGAACGTTTGGTCGTCCAAGGCAGAGTAGAAGGGAACAGACCTCGTGGAAGGTCACCGATAAGGTGGACCGACCAAATCAAGTCGGCAGTGGTGGGACTTGTAAATGAATGCTCCAGACTGTCGTCCAACAGAGATAGATTGAGAGAGATCGTGCGGCGTGCGACATCAACGTCTCGAATTCAATCATAGTGACCACGACAGTTTTGTCAAGAGCGAAACGAAGAAGATGAAGTTAAGGTCTCTCGTGCACGAGGTATAATGTGGATTCCCATACACACATACATCATAACTCGATCGAGGCGATCAGTCGTGGCCTTTTTTCTGGGTCATCTTGGCGACAATATCCTTACTTATATTATAAATGGGAATGTGAGTTTGTTTGTTCCGCTTTCACGCCGTAACTACTGAACCGATTGCTTTGAAATTTTGCAGACGTAAAGTTAGAAGTCCGGTTTAAATAATAGGGTACGTTTTATCGCGGAAAAAAAAGATATTCGCGCAAATCTAAAAAGCGCGATATAACCGAACTCCATGCGGGCGAAACCGCGGGCGGAAAGCTACGAAAAAAGATGATAAAAAATATTTCAAATAAACCCATAAACCCCAATAAACTTAACAAACAGCAAATATTTATGTAAAATGTCGAACTCTTCGTGTTTATAGACTAAGCAACTTTTATGGCGTAGTCAGAAGTTTAAATCGACAAAAACTCTGGTGTTGTAGTGTCAGACAGACATAAAAACTTGTATTTTATATCTAGTCGAGAATATCAGGGCCTTTCACATACACGAATTTTACTGTTACAATGGCGTCGATTCTCTTGTGCATCTTCTTTTTCTATTTCATTAAGAAAAGGACAAAAGATAAAATGTATCTAAACAGTCCATCACAGTATCTTAATTTGACAGTATTAAACTAAAATGTTATCTTCTATCCTTTTCTTAACGAAATGGAAAGAAAAAGATGCACTTAAAATTAGTTATTTCAACTTAAAATTACAATTAATATACTTAAAATAAGGATAAAAGATAATATTTTTAACCGGAGGAGGTTATCAATTCGTCGAAATATTTAATTTTTTATGTATGTTCCCCGATTACTTGAAGACGCCTGGAGCGATTTGCAAAATTCTTTTTTTGTTTGAAAGGGTAGGTATACTTTCCAGTTGGTCCCATAGTTACCAGGTCAGGATCTGATGATGAAAGACCATAGAAATCAAGGGGAACTTTCAAAAATCGTATGAGCGACTAGTACATTTCTAAGTATTTTAAAGCACTACGATGTAATAAAGGTCTGGGGTAGATCTGATGATGGAGCCGGGAGACAGTCGATGGAACTCCTCATATTTCTTAACAAATAAAATTCAGCAGGTCATATTTATAGAACCACATGACTAAAAAAAATTTGAAACTCATAATAACAATACTAATGGAGGACAGTCCTTCGCTATCCAGGACGTCGAAATATTCAGAGGAATAGCGAACCGATAAGGATCGAGCGAGGTATATTTCAGGGCGACAGTTTGAGTCCGCTTTGGTTTTGCTTAGCATTGAATCCTCTGAGCACACTATTGGAGGATTCAGGTCTAGGCTACCGGTTGAGGAGAGGTGGTCAGGTTATATCGCACCTCCTTTACATGGATGATCTGAAACTTTTTGCTCCCAACAATTCACAACTGAAGGAGCTACTGAAAATTACTGAAACTTTCAGTAGCTCCATTAGGATGGAATTTGGTGTGGACAAATGTGCGGTCATGCATGTAAAGCGAGGAGAGATTATGGAATCCGTGGGAACCCAACTCACGAGTTCCATAAACCTTAGAGCCCTCTCCGCATCCGAAACCTATAAGTATTTGGGTATGTCGGAAGCGTTGGGCATCAATGTTACTGACATGAAGCAATCGTTGAAGGAACGCTTCTTTGGCCGCCTGAAAAAAGTACTTAATAGTCTTCTATCAGGCGGAAACAAGGTGCGCGCTTTCAACGGTTGGGTCATGCCGGTATTGATGTACTCTTTCGGCATACTCAAATGGACTCAAACCGAACTTGACGCCCTGGATCAGAGGGTCCGCACGCTGCTGACTGCAAATCGATTGCATCACCCACGATCATCGGTTATGAGGCTGTATATCCCGCGAAAATGTGGAGGTCGTGGCTTTTTAAACGCTAAGACCCTCCACAATCGCGAGGTATGCAGTCTCAGGGAATATTTTCTAGAAACCGACGTGGGGATGCATCGAGATGTGGTCGCGGTTGACAAGGGCCTCACTCCGCTCTCCTTGGCTAAAGAGAACTGGCGTAAACCAGTAGTGCTTGACACCAATGATCGCATGGAGGTATGGAAGAACAAGGAGCTTCACGGACGCTTTTTCAGAGCCCTACACGGGCCTGATGTAGATTTACAAGCGTCCGTGGCCTGGCTACGATTCGGTGACCTCTTTGGGGAAACCGAAGGTTTTGTATGTGCAATTATGGACGAAGTTATGATGACGAACAATTACCGGAGATTTATTGTGAAAGACGGCACACTTGACATCTGTCGGGCATGTCACCGGCCGGGGGAATCAATAAGGCATATAATCTCTGGGTGTTCTCGTCTAGCTAACGGAGAGTACTTGCATAGACATAACCTTGTAGCCAGGATAATTCATCAGCAACTTGCTCTCAAATACAACCTTGTGGAATCGGAGGTGCCGTACTACAGGTATATGCCCGACCCAGTTCTCGAAAATGGCCATATCACATTGTACTGGGATCGATCCATCATCACTGACAGGACTATTGTTGCCAATAAGCCTAATATAGTGATGGTGGATCGATCAGAGCGGCGTGCAATGATTGTTGACATAACCATCCCGCATGATGAGAACCTCGTGAAAGCCGAGAAAGATAAACAAATCAAGTATCTTGACTTGGCTCACGAGGTTGTCGTCATGTGGGAGGTGGATTCAGCAATCATTGTACCGATAGTCGTGACAGCCAATGGCTTAATAGCCAAGAGCCTCGACCAACACCTCAAGAGGCTCTCGTTAGGCAGCTGGATCAAAGGCTTGATTCAGAAAGCTGTACTTCTAGACACGGCTCGCATTGTCAGGAAGTTCCTCTCTCTGGAGCCCTGACCGCCGGTAGCTTGGACCCTGTTCCCGATGCCGGTGGGCTACTATTTTTTTATATTTTTAAATGTTTTTTATGTGTTGTTTATATAGAAATATTTAAAAATGTAATTTATATGTATATACAGTGAAATAAAGGAATACTAATGAATTTTCAAATAATCTATTTTTTCCGTGAATTAACTCCAAATTCCCCAATATTTGGTATTTTTTTAAAAAGTAACAATACCGTTTTGATGAAAGAATGAATGTACAATACTGGCGGCATTTTGTTTGATTGCATACCTCGCCCCCCGTCGCCCGCGCATGTATTGCCATGTAAGTTACTTCCTTTTACGAAATAACATTTTTAGGGGGTATTTTTTTTAAGTTTAGCCAGGCGAATCAGTTATTTTCTAGTTACCTAACAATACCTTCAGGGATTGGGGTTTTCTTTAGATATTGTATAAATATTGACACTTGACAATAGCACAACAAATTCGTGACGTATCCTGTCAATCTGGTAGAAAACGCTTGTGCACGTATTTCATCATATTTAGTGTATATACATATGCCGCGACAGTACCTACATATATCAAAATAATTCTGGGCTTATTCTGCCAGCCTGTTATAAAAATATTCTGGCACATTGTGTGTAGATACTGATAGTTATATCTGCATAGATAAAGGGTCTAGCCTATCTCTAAACAATCTCTCTTCACCCTCAGGTCTCGCTAATTGATCCACGAGCCATGGGTTGCATTGGGATGAATAATTAGCATAGAGTAACTGATCTGCGCGTACAATGTATTTAGTGCGGCATTTGTTTAACATATTTTTTTCCTGAATGCCAAATTTCGAAATTTAAAACGTTTGAAATGTAGTCGTAGTCTCGGCGACAAAGAAATGGCAATAACTTCTAAATGTAGTGAAATTAGGGGTAGTTTTGGCAGATTGGGACTTGCGGCAAGACTTCTTTAGATTACTTAAAAGTATGAGAATTGCCGCTGCACTTATTTTCTCTTATTATGTTAGTGTTTCGAATTATATATTATTGTGCCGTAACACAAGAATCATCATCAACTTTTTTATGGTCCTAATGCTGGGCACAGGTCTCCTCTAATACAGAAAAGGATTGAGCGGAATCACCACGCTTGCCAATGCGGGTTGATTAGATTTCAGGCTTGAAAGTCCAGATTTCCACAAGATTTTTTTATGATCAGTCATTCGTGTCCAATATATACTTAGAAAGTACATATAACTTTAGAAAAGTTACATTGTTACTTGCTTGACCTGGAATCGAACTCGCACTCTCATACTTGAGAAGCTAATGTTTTTAACCGCTAGGACACGACTTAACATAAGAATAAATAAAAATAATTGGAAACACTACGCTTTTATCAAAGCACCCCCTGGGCTTGGGAATCATTTCAGAGAATATTTAATTCAGCCGTGAGTTTCTAATTTTATCAAACTTCGCAGAACTTTTTAGGCTTTCGTACCCAAATGTGCCAACGGCACACTAATACTAAGGCTGTTACTTTGTTCATCTGTCAATACAGATCGACGGACATTGAAACGTAATAGGTAGACTTTTATATTTTCACCGTCCGTACTGGTATAATAACAAACACATTTATTATATGGAACAGAAAAAAATTGTGGGCTTTTCTTTTTTAATAATTATAAACTAGCGCTTGACCGCAATCCCGCCTGATGGTAAGCAGTGATGCGATCGTTGATGGTAAAGCGCGCTAGTTTATTAAGAGTGAATAGGTCACTCAGAAAAACTGAGCGAATAGGAAGGAAGACGGCAGCTTACCACAGAGAAAATAAAACCTCTGCATCTCCTTATTTAACTTAAACGTTCTTTTATTTTTAGAAAGAAATAACTGTTCACAGATTTCACGACAAGGTTACATATCTATACCAGGAATAGGAACAGCTAAGCCTAAAATTCCACTAGTCGTACAGTCAATGATAAAGATATGATTTCTCTCAGAAACATTAGGCGTTATACTCGCCTATCGTACAACATATCTATGAAATCTAATGTTTAATACACAACAAATCAACTGTTCCATCATCATGTCAGCCACAGGAAGTCTACTGTTGGACATAGGTCTCCCCCAAGGAGTTCCAAAACCGGTTGGACGCGGCCTGCATCCAGCGCTTGTCCCATAGAAAATTTCAATAACTATTCGATCTAAATGTATGGGACGGTTAAATTTTTATTTGAGATTACAATGTTAGTAAAAAATCGTGGTGGCCTAGTGATTAAAATTCCAGGGATTCCAGGTCAGGCAAGTACCAATGTAACTTTTCTAAAGTTATATGTACTTTCTAAGTATATCTTGGACACCAATGACTGAAGGCGAAGGAAAACATCTTGAGGAAACCTGGACTTTATAAGTCTGAAATCGCCAACCCGCATTGAGCAAGCGTGGTGACTACGCTCAATCCTTCTCTGTATGAGAGGAGACCTGTGCCCAGCAGTGGGACGATATAAAGGTTGATGATGATGATGACAATGTTAGTCAAAATTGTTCAATCTAATAGTCTGTCCACACACCCTTAGATTTGCCTGGTCTTTGACAACTAACCCTGTTAATATGACATATTTGTATAGTACCTAGTTCCAACGCATTTCACAAACACAAATTCTCGACACATCCATTTACAATCTATCCTCGTACTCGTCACATCATTGGTACCTTTAGTGGACTGTATACGTAATGGATTAGCCATTTGTCTGATTAGCAACATCAATAAATAACAAACCAACATACAGGAGGGTCAAACCAAATCATTGATTCATTAAACTTTAGGGGTGGACTACAAATAGTATGCCGTTTGTACTGCAGACTCTGCGTACACTAATTAACCTGAGTAAATATTTGAAAGCGCAATTGTCGTGTTGTATAAATGTTTTTGGGGTTACAAGCGTCCATTGTGTTAGCGGAGATAATGTGGTGCATTGATAATTGATAAACATATACCTTCTAAAAAAGTAACGAAGAATTGAAATCCATTTTTTGTCTGTTTGTATTTCCTAGATTAGAATAATAACTCCTAAAGGGATTTGGCAAAGTAAAATAATTTATAATCTACATCACATATATTACTATTAATCCCGAGGAATCAGTGCGTTTCCCGTAAGATATCATCCGACATCCAAGGAGGTAAAGAAGCAGTCAAAAGTTTCTTGATAATAATATCATTTGTAATTAGTGGTATGGGCAAGTTTTTATAACTCTCATGTAATCAATTAGATGACAGTTTCCGTGGCGTAATGGTAGCGAACGCGGCGCAAGGAGGCGCGGGTTCAATCCACGCGCAGTGCAAATATTTATTTGAATGATGATTATTGCTACGGTCTGGCCGTGCCTCGGAAAGCACGTTAAGTCGTTGGTCAAGTTCCCCATACAACCACCTAGTGGCAGTCGTTACGGTTGTTGGAGCTCTCAAAAGTTCAACAAATGGTCTAACTGCAATGCTTCGATATCGCCTTCGGATTGTGAAGGTCAGACGGCAGTCGCTTCACGGAAAATATCGAAGTTTAGCCAAAATCAGCAGTTAGAGTGGTAAAGCGAACGCCAGACTCAGAGAGAATGATGATATAATCAATTTGATGTAACGTTGGAAGGCCTCCCACAAAGTGGACCGATAACCGCTGGACCGCAGGATACCACTGGATGCGGAAGTACTAAAACAGCAGGGTAATTACGTACCTAACACACTATCAGTAGCGATGGGTTTCAGTTTGACAGATCAACAACATTCATTGTTGTTGAGCAGACACATTTCCGACACAACACATCCAGCAATGGATTAGCAATTTGCTTCAAATTGATTCCAACTGATAACAATAGTGTGTTACGTAATTAGAGTGCCGCTCGCAGTATCGGTGCTTGGATATTGAATCAATGAACATCACCATACTCAACAATACACAACACATATTGTTCTATGAATTTGTCTAATAAAGATAAGCCCCATAAAGCCGCACATCTCCTATTTATAATTTCATTGTCGCGTTTCAACAACGTGAAGAGAAAGCTAGATTAGATATTAGGTACCAAGAGGATTTACTTACTTAGCTTTAACGCAAATTATTCGTTGGTATTAAAAATAAGAAGCCAGAAGTACAACTTAAGATTTACCTAATCCTGCGACTTGAGTTCGCCTTTATTTACATTATTTATAGCAGTGCTAATGTACAGCCACTTAAGTATTTATATAGTACTTAAGACAGATACATTATAACTTTCAAAGCCACATGTTTAAGTAAAAGCTAATGTTTAAACAAGCAACACTTCTCAGTATTGTAGGTCAGGGAAAATGACATGAAAATGTTATCAAAAACAAATGTTTGCCTCATAATATTTTTGGGATTATACGGGTAGAACTCGATTATAAACCAAAAACGTTTCAACTTAATCAAAATATCAAACCATCTTTGTTGGTTGACGGTACTTAATTAGGCAAACAAGAAAACGTTCTAAAGACGAAATTAAAGTTTAAAGGAGAGGCATGTGTTCGCGTTGAGCAACGAATGTGAACTGACAAAATGTTAACTCAGCATGAATTATGAGCTCCTCTCCCAACTACCCTAGGGAAATTAAAGTGTCTTGTTGCAACTTTAAGACGAACAGGTACAGAAAGCGCTTCCTCGGATACAAGAATAATAAATTTAATTCCTTCCCTTTTTGAGATTGACTCGCAGTCATCGTTTCTTTCAATATTCGTTTTCCCGATATTGAACCTTGAGAATGAAAGTTAATAATAACAGCGTTTTTAATCTACTTCAGGCTAATAAAGTTTTATGCTTTGAGCAGATTGTTGTTTTAACTTGTTTTAATATTGAGAAATATCTCATTATTTTGCTTGCCAATAAAGGCGGAAAAAAAGATGTAAGATACCTACAAGCTGTTATAACACGACTCTGATATGAAAAATGATGAGCAGGAGATATTTTGGTCCACAAGTGTGTACAGATACTGGTGCACTTCCTATCACTCTGACTGTCCCATGGAACGACACGCAATCCGAAAACACCGGGTGATATCAGACGTACAAAAAACGGCTTAGTGTACTTTCCGGGGATTACACCACCAACTCCCAAACTCACTCAATCACTGCGCAACCTGGAAATCGAACAAAGGACTTCACGCGCAGCAGTCCTGGTTCCCACCACGAGACCAACGTGGCTGTCCTGATATTAGTCCTAAGCCAATACAAGTAAATGAGATATTATAACCATAAACATTTACTTTACGTTTAAACTTCATAGTAAAATCACAAATCCCACGACTTCTAGATTAAGTCGAAATACTTGGAGAAACTACAATAAATACTGGCTTAAAACTTACTTATCTTGTGAGTAGAAAACACACTAACAAGTTCAACTTTAAGAAATGGTAACTTCCAGTGATTAAACAAGAAGTCATGAAACTAAATTGTGCACAACACAGTTTCAAGAAAGGCTTAACCGTTGGCAACGTCAAACACAGGAAGACATTATTAAATGTTAATACAAAATGCACTCGCTTTACGAACAGCTGAAATAATTGAAGCTGTTATTTTCTTGTTTATTTTTCAAGCAGATCTGCTGAGGGGTGCAAGGAGATGCACCAGCATTGTTCTGGAAAATAACCTCGTCTTAAAAAGCAATGACCATAAAAATTCAGAGCGAAGACTTGAATTCGGGTCAAATGTAGACCAAGAGTAAATTTAAGAAAACAAATGGCAAGAAATAAAAATAATTAAATACCTAGTTGGAGGATGTCCAAAGTGGTTCAGATAAGGTGTGTTGAAGTTTGACCACTGGAGGAAAACAAAAGAAAATTGAGCGGAGTGGAACGTTTATTTACTTGCCAGATGCTTATCGTTGTGATATATTTTTGACGGAGATTTGGTATCTGATAAATACTAGCGAATAACTTCGGCTACGCGTGGGCAATCCGTAATCCGAAAAACATTTCATAGTTTAAATCCATCATTTAAACGATGAAATGTTTTTCGGATTACGGAATTTAAATGATTTCCGTTTTTTTTTTTTTTTTGTATTTGCCGGTTATACCGACAGAGGTTCGTTGTAAGTTACGCATAGTGATAGATCATATTTAAGGAGATCTTTTATTATTTTGTTGGCAATTGTCGTCCTGCTAGTTCTCATTAAGCTACCCGCGGGAATTCACTCCAGCTATCATTAGTCCAAGGAATACGTTCTCGACGTGCTCTGTAACAACCTAAACCAACTCTGCAGCAGCTACTGCAATACTCGTATCACGTACATACACCAAAGTTGTCACAATTGTACTGGTCCCATCTAAATAGGTCAGGCTGTACATTCATTCCATGCCCATTTAAAAAGTTACGAAAAAAGAGGTTGAAATATGACCAAAAACAAACCCCAACATTTTGTTTTGCCTGCTCTGTCTGTATCTGACGTGAAGATAAATTAATTTTTGAAACAAAGGCTTAAGAATATCAAGTCAATCGAGCAAGAAGAGGGTTCAAAATCTTTTTATAAAATTAGATCCCAGAAACGTAAACAGTGTTTCTATGATAGAAAATCAAAATCTTCGGAATACAAAAGTATTCTGATAATTTTGTGTCGCAAATGCAAAAATTGTATTGTGAAAATAGTTTTGCTACAAGGTACTAGGAACACAGAACACAGCTTGCATATGCGTTTACTCTGTTACCTCATGAATTAGCCCAGGGGCTCATCAGCCGAACAAATAGGGCGTGTCTAGATCCGGAGTCAGCACATATGTACCGACACTCCTGGGAAATAAATGGTTCGCGCCCCGCCTGATTGCAGCCTTACAAGATTTTTTCGTAAACTCTATTCAAACAGCTGAAATTGTGAAAAAGAAAATATTCGAATTCACAAATACGAGATCTTAAAAAACGTTTTCTTTGATTGTTGTAATTTTGGATATTATTAATTAATCACTAATTCTCTTTAAACAGTACAACTTTACATATTCAGCGAAGGGTGTTGGAGGTGCAAAAACAATACACTCATATTCATGTTTAGCCAATATGTTTAAATCCTATGTGATAGCATTACGCTATCGAAATAGTAAAACGAAAAAAAAATTCCGTGTACAGATTAAAATGTTAGAGGAAAATAGGGCGGAAAGTTTCAGTAGACAAAATGGCAAATCTAACAGAATCTATTTCCGAGTATCGCTAAAAACACACTGACCCAAATGCCCATGTTCTTTATCTCATTATAGTGTCTGATGCAGAAATGGAGTGATTCAGTCGGTTGTGCAAGAAATAACTTCCTATTATACGTGTCCTGTCCGGCACACGGCAAAGCGTGTCAGTTATAAGCATTCAGCGTTCAGCGTTTTAAATATTTTACTATGTAACTATATTTATTTCTTTCAATAAATTAGCTTAAATAAATTAACATTAATATTAATTACAAAATAAAAATATTTTACCTGGCCAAAAAATACATTTTTCAATTTTTGTGTGCAGTGCTTTTTTTTTGTGTCACATTTTTTGTGTGCATTACAGTGTGGTTTATACCTGTCCCCTAGACTAGGATAGGCCTGTATCTTAGGGTTAAAACTAAATTATGAACAAAATATAAACTAATTACATTTTTTTTTATATATAATTACTAGCTTTCCGCCCGCGGCTTCGCCCGCGTTAACTTCGGTTTTATCGCGCTTTTTAGATTTCTCTCGGGAATATCAATATTTTTCGGGATAAAAAGTACCCTATTATTTAATCCGAACTTCTAACTTTACGTCTGCAAAATTTCAAAGCTATCGGTTCAGGAGTTACGGCGTGAAAGTGGTACAAACAAACTCACTTTCCGATGTATAATATTAGTAAGGGTATATTTGGTGTACACATACAAATATTCCACTAATCTCCCTTGGGAACATGGTGTTTTTTTAGGACCAAAAGTAGCCTATGTTACTCTCCATCTTTTCAACTAACTATATGCCAAAAATCAAGTCGATTCGTTGCTTTATTAGGTTATATATATGGACGATATTTGGTGTATACATACAAATATTCCAGTAATCTCCCTTGGGAACTTGATGTTTTTTGGGGACCAAAAGTATCCTATGTTACTCTCCATCTTTTCAACTAACTGTATGCCAAAAATCAGGTCGATTGATTGCTTAGCTACGGCGTGAAGGAAGGACAAACAAACAAACAAACACACTTTCACATTTATAATATTAGTATGGATAAACTAGCGCTTGACCGCAATCCCGCCTGATTGTAAGCAGTAACGCACTCGTTGATGGTAAAGCGCACTAGTTTATTAAGAGCCTATTCACTCTAGCCTTGAAGACACTTAAATTGTAGTCCGACGGAAACACCGCCGCTGGCAAACTGTTCCAGTCCCTCGAAGTACGCGGTATAAAGGAGGAGGCGAAACGCTTCGTCCGGATCGCAATGGTGTTAACAACGTAAGGGTAGAAACTCGCCGTACGAGGGGTCGTCCGATGGTGAAACGGAGATGGGGGAATTAAATCATGCAATTCCTTCGCACACTCCCCAAAATGCATCCTATAGAAGACCGAAAGGCTGGCTACTCTACGCCTGTGCTCTAGGCTTTGGAGACCGTCTCGAGTTAAGTCAGGGTCACCAATCAGCCTCTTCGCCCGCCTCTCCACCAAATCCAAAGCCTAAACCTCAAAGTATATAAAAAATTGAACCCAGATCGCTGCAATCAGCGGACAGGGTACCCAAAAGGCTGGCCGCATTTCCACGTTGAAACGCTAAACGCAACCGTTGACCGAAATACGCTCTAGAACTCCGATTGACCTGATACGTCGATTAATTGTGCGGAAATTTCTTTAAAAATTTGGTTAGCCTCCGCACCCTAGGGCCCTAGAGTCTCTACGGCGAAACTCAGGGCTCAGATAACGATACATATTTGCGCCTCTTTATGACCTCTGCTGCTGCTGTAGCAGCGCCGGCCCTGCGGGCGGTCGCTGGTAAGTGTGCGGGCGATCGCTGTTAAGTGGGATTGAGCCTATTGGAGATACTTATTTTGTCCAACCACACAATTCGATACCGTATGAGAAACTATAATCAATCAGCGTTATCGTTGGGATAGTTAATAATAACTATGAAGTACCCAACTAACATTTTTGTCATATAATCAAACATTTATATGACCTTGAGTCTTATTAAAGTTGTATTACTCATTCAAATTATGGTGTATTTTCTAGCTCTACATTCTGGACATTGCATTGCTTTTCAACTGGCTGCTGATTATTTTCGTGCAACACTTTTGCTTCCTTTGGTAAAAACTTTTCAACATCCTTGTGGGGTTTACCTAAAACAAAAGTATTCTAAGATATAGGTATGTCACGCAAATCGGTTCTTAAAATATAAATGCCTAGCTAACTTAGTACAAATACATCCTAATTGAACAAAGTTAGTTAGGCGTTTATTATGTTATTATTGATCCCTAAATCAACTGTCATGGCGTACTCGAATGAATGAACACGCAGTTATACGTCGGGAAGTTATGTAGTTGTCATATAACGCAGTCACATTAATAATAAATTAATAGAAATATGTGAAAACATTAATATTTCAAAAGCGCGTAAAAAAATTGTTAGAAACTTACCTCATATTAATCAGTAAACTTGATTGCGCAATGTTTGACAACTGATGAAACAGTTTTATCATCTCAAATAACAAAGAAAATATACAATATTAACTCTGCTGTCAAAAACACTGCCATATTATATTAACGTGATATGTTATAGAATTTGTTCAAATAAGCACACCTTTACAGGACCATATATGACTATTACACGACACTCTTAGCGACTTAAGTTGAATAAAATGGGCCCTAATGCGGTCGAGTAAACGTTCTTATAACGTTTATACGACTATATTATATAACATTAAGTCGCCAACAAAACGTCTACTCGACTTCCTAAATGTTAGTTGGGTCTCCATCATTTGCGTCGTGGCATTAGCAAAGAATTAGTTAAAAACCCAAATGTAAATGTGAATGTGTCTGTAACATTTACTGCGTTGCGTTGCGGCTCTCTTCTTCTTCTTCTTCAGCCTATAGAAGTATAGAGGTCCACTACTGGACAAAGGCCTCCCCCAAGGCTTTCCACGATGACCGGTCTTGTGCTGCCCGCATCCATCGGCTTCCCGCAACCTTCACTACGTCATCAGTCCACTTTGTTAGAGGCCTCCCTATGCTTCGTTTCCGGTAGGTGGCTGCTACTCTAGAACCTTACTACCCCATCGGCCAAATTAATATTTATCATCAATTAAATCAGAATTAATTATACGTTTACGCTAAAGAGTACTTTTAATGCTAAAATCGCTTGTGCATTGTGACTTGGACAGCAAGTTAAGCGTCCAGTGATCGGAACTCTAATCTGTGTATATGTCGATTTTCATTACGAACTGCCGCTTTTTGTGGGACCCAAAGCGCTCTGGAAGCTCAATTTGTATTTAAATGTCTAATTCCATCTATAAAAAGTATTCTATCGCAATAAAATAGTGTTGCAAAAAAATACTTGAATAGTTTCCACCCGAAAATGACTATGTAAAATTACCATTTTCAAAAATGAAAATCACCATTATTCATACAAACTGTTGCTTGAGAATACTTTTGCAGAAATATTTGAAATGCAGTTTCATCTGGCATAAAATTTTAATATACTCAAAGTGCCGAGCGCCGAGCACGTATCCAATATTCAAATTAAAAAACAGAACTGCAGACAACTCGTCGGCAACATTAATATGATTTAGTTTCATTTTTGCCGAATAGTCTTCCGAAAGTTCCGCCATGGCCTCTCCCACGCGGGCCTAAAAACTTCGTTCAAAGTTATTACTCAGGTAAATACAGTTAGGGAAAAATTGCGAGGCCGTCCGAGTTTTTCCTACCGCGCCTTTGTATAACTTCCAAACTTGGCCGCTTATCAATTTCCGTAAATGAAAGGATTTCTATGTTCGTGTCCAAAGAAACGTACCAGTAATGAAGGTACGTTTGTAGTACTACGTACATTTATCAGATTTCAAAGTTACTGCGGACCAATATTTTGTTGTGCTAACGTGAGAACAGCAATATAATAATGTTAAAATAATGTCATTATTGACATGCTAAGCCGCAAGGTTGCGTGTTCCACGAAAAATAATATGAACAAAAACTAGCAAATTAATGGTTCCATGGAAATTTTAATGTAATCGTATGTGTTCAGTCACGTAACGCAATGAATTCCAACAGGCTAGAACATTACGTTTCACAATTAAAGCACGGCAAGTGGTACTTTCGAGTCAGCATTACTGTGAGTTTGTAAAACTGACAGAGGAAAATTTTATAAGGCATTCGAGGAAACATTCTTTATGCTGCACCTTAAAGAGTAGAAGCTGCACTCAAGCCGCCTGGAAAGAGGATTGTATAAATAATTTCACATATGTATTAAGATTCTTCACTTCAGTGTACAGACTGGTTCAATAATGCAAGCTTGGGCCGTAAAACGTACCGTACCGCGTAGTACGACGGGAGTCCGCTAAATGGCCCACGGTAGAATTTAGTGCTAAAACGTGCTCCAATATGGCAACGATGTGATAAAAAGGCACCGCAGTATTGCCATGTATAACGTACTGATGCTTTCGAAAATCTGGTAGCGATTACATACCGTGAAATCGTTATTGATGATGGAAAAAAAAACTCACTAATGAAACGAGTTGAAATTTATTTCATGTTTCATTGCTTGTGTTGTTTAGGCGGATTGCCGTGTTTACGTGTGATGAAATCAATATACTATTACAATTTTGTCTATTATGTAATGGGCCTGCTCTTGGCCTCGGTGTCGTTTGGTACAAAACAATGGATGTTGTCTCTGTGATGGAACGAACATGTCAGACCACTTTTCCTTTGAAAGTACTAATAAAGTAGTCTAAGTAAAGTCTGATGGGTGAACGTAAAAGGGGATATAGACACTGGCAGAGAGTTCCCCACATTACATGTGCGTATGATAAATGAGCAGAACTGTCAAGCATGACTAGTCGATATATCGGCCAAGTGCAGATAGTGCCCTGGAATACATCTGATTGTCCGGTAGTAAAAGGGAGATTCTGAGATCGGGTCTACTTATACACAGTTTTAAGATCTGTTTAGCTGAAACAGATCTTGAACTTTATAACTGGGTAGGTATGAGGTTCAACCCTAAAACATCCTTACCTACATATCGTGCCGCAACTAGGACATCTGTAACATCGATTCGAACACGGATTCACATCACCTCTGAACTTAAAACTATATCCGCGTCGTATTCCCTGAACAATACGCTCGCCTGAAATTGCATACAACACACGTAGGTAGTTGATTCTCTGAAGTTGATCGATGAACTTCCATTCTCGCGAGGCTAAGTCTAAGTAATTCAAATAGTATCTTTATATTCAAATCTTTCATCAATATTTCGAGGTAGCTTAGACAATATACCGTACACATCAATAAAGCAAAAACTATTAGGCGTGCTTTTATAACTGAGTCTGTAATTTCCCGTGAGACAATAATACTATTGTCTATTTGAAAAACGAGCTTTTTTACGTTGATAGTAAGTCACCGAATTGTTTTGCACTACTATAGTACGATTACCCAGAGGAAAACTGTTGAAAGATATTATAATAGATTAACTAAACACTCTTTTGTATCATTTTATAAATTAATGTAGACGTTATGTTACGATTTATCAAATTGGAGACTACGCACAATTGCCACATTAAGGTCTGGTCACACATACCACAACCACACCACATCGCAGTGTTGCTGAAACATCTTGTAGTTGCGTTGTGTGGTCGCTAGTAGTTGCGTTGTGGTTGTGTTGTGGTGGTTATCGCCGACACGCATGATTTTGATGGCAACATGGGATTTCTTCAAGGTAATGTTTTAAAATTAGGCTAATATTCAGCATTTTTCCAACGTTAAAATTACATAAGACAGTCCCCTAGTGCTTTTCTATCGCCTAGTGCTTTTGCTGGGAAAAAGTGACGCAACTAAACCCTCAGCAACACGGCTGTCTTCTGCTAGGAAAAAATTCTTCCATATAATATTTGGCATGGAGAATAATTAACACTATGAGATACAGAACAATAAATTAAGTTATTTGCCATATCAATTTTCATATTAGCTCCCGGACCACGTACTGTCGGTTGCAGTGTGGTCGTCGTGGCACGTGTGTTCGCTTATCGCTATTTCATACAACTGTCAAAGAATGACAGTTGTAATTATAATTTACAGAAACTTTCAGTTGGTAGTATATTTGGTTAAAAATAATTTGCTTTGACTTCATTTGAAGGAAGTTAGTATTGTACACAGACGAACAATGTACAAACGCGAAGCTTTGTTTTAATATCGAAGAAAATTTTGTTATCTAATTGAATTGTCGATAGCAAGGATGCTATATAGCCCAGTCATATTAGGGCTTTCACCTCGGAATGAAAGATAATAAGCTGCAAATTGGTATGAACCTTTGTTTTGTCATTCTAAATGTTGTCTCAAAAGTCACAATCGTTATCGTGTCCGCGTCTCAAGATATTCAAGGTCAAAGGTCACAAAAATCGGTTTTTCGCGAATATCTGGCTTCCTATCGGTTAAATGAGATTTGCATTTATTATAAAAGTTGTAGGTTATAAAATTTCCTACAACTTTTGTTTAAACTTTTTTTCATACGACCAACCGTTTTGAAGGTAGAGCGCGAAGAGTGCACATCGTACAGTCATATACGGCCTAATGCAAGGTCAAGCGTGAGTTATGGTTATCAGTACGTTATAAAGTCAATTATTTACTTGGAAATTATAATTATTAAACAATGCCCATTATTTATGTACTAACTATTAATTATTTATATTTAATTAAAGTAAGTAACTTGATTATTTATATATAATTATCATTTTATTTTTACACGCATTCAGTGGCTGTGACACGACTTCTGCGCTATTTAAAAAAGGAAAAAGAACTGTTACTAGAGCATTGGAAAAAAATCCTGATTTAGATAAACTGGTGGAAGTATTTCAACAAGAAAACTGCCCAAAACAAACATTATTAGAAAATGGAGTGCGCATCTTGTTGGCATTATATGTATAATGCTCCAAAATCTGAGGACAACATTGATCATTTCCGCTACACGCAATTCATCAAATTTACAAAACTAAATAAACCTGTACAACTGTCAACACTTCCACCAACAAGTGTAGCAGCTCATCAACACATAAAACGTGTCTATTACAAGATTCAAACGTGGTTAGGGAAGGACTTAGAACCTCAAGAATGGGGCTGGATGCTTGAAAATGAAATCCTGGAGCCCATACGAACGTTATTACCTCCAGCACCAGCCGAACTACTAAACGTAATATTTTGCAATTGCAAAAATGGTTGTGGTTCCCGCTGTGGATGCAGAAAATCAGGGCTACAATGTTCTTTAGCTTGCGTCCAGTGCAACGGACAAGCGTGCCTCAACGCTTCACTGTATCCAAGTAATCCCGATGAAGAAAATACATATGATCCCGATATTCTGGAAGGTTTGGAGATGAACATGACAGATAATGAGGATGATGACAATGAATCGAACATTTTTGAGCGACAAGAAGAAGAAGACGACAAAGAAGAAGAAGATAATTAGCTTCCCTTTCCAGTTTCATTACAATTAAAATCAACAAAGATACTTTTGATATTTGAACTCACATTTTGATAAATGTATATTATGCCGTATTTAATAATAAATAAAAATATGTGTAAAATATATATCTACTCTTACTATCATTTTAACTTAAAATAAAACTAAAATATATAATCCAGAATTAATAATATTTTATACTTAAATAGTTAAATATGAATAATTATATATAAATAATCAAGTTACTTACTTTAATTAAATATAAATAAATAATAGTTAGTACATAAATAATGGGCATTGTTTAATAATTATAATTTCCAAGTAAATAATTGACTTTATAACGTACTGATAACCATAACTCACGCTTGACCTTGCATTAGGCCGTATATGACTGTACGATGTGCACTCTTCGCGCTCTACCTTCAAAACGGTTGGTCGTATGAAAAAAAAGTTTAAACAAAAGTTGTAGGAAATTTTATAGCCTACAACTTTTATAATAAATGCAAATCTCATTTAACCGATAGGAAGCCAGATATTCGCGAAAAACCGATTTTTGTGACCTTTGACCTTGAATATCTTGAGACGCGGACACGATAACGATTGTGACTTTTGAGACAACATTTAGAATGACAAAACAAAGGTTCATACCAATTTGCAGCTTATTATCTTTCATTCCGAGGTTGACCCCTTTTTTTACCTAATATGACTGGGCTAATAATACAATATCCGTTTGTAGCATTGGATTTTGCTGCAATGTCTGCAAAACTTACATTGAGACAATAGAAGAAATGCATTGCAAATAAATATTACTGCAGTAAGAAAACTGCATTTATTTCGATACTGATTCGGAGAATCAAATAGTAAAATTCTAAGCATTTTTTCATAATATCCAACAAAACAATTATTGAAAGTAAAACTTTTATTACATCGTCTCAAATTTTTTCGTCTGTGTGTTGCATGTCGCGTGACGATCGGCCGCAGAGTAGGTATAAATTGAAAGGCGCTCGTCAGGAAAAGTTTCACTTTTACCGTGGTTTCATAAAACCACACAATCCTTTTTTCTATTTCTTTTTACAAGCACGCTGCTACGAGGTTTTAAGAATAGATAATTTATTTTGTTTGATATTAGTACAATGTAGAAAACAAGGAAAATTACGCAATATTTTCTGAGTGTAATTTATCAAGAAAAGAAACCTTACCTCGAATGTTTATTTATACAAAGAAATACGTATTTTCTGATATATCCTTGTTTATTTACTAAAAGGGTAGTTAATAATAATAGTAAAGAAATACCACAAGGTTATTTTTGAAACAAATCAATGATAAAGAAAAAAATACCTGTGTCTATTTATTTCATAAAGTACGTATATATTTATTATTTAACTTATTTGGCCTTATTAAGCCTCCTTAAATTAATAAGTGGGTACACATAATATTAAGAAATTATATTTAAACTTTTTTTTTTGTTTATTTTTTATATTATACCAATGTTTACAAAGATTATTTATTACAAGATTATTTTTTTTTACGGATTGATATAGTACACCCATTTTTTTTAAACGTTTCCTCACACTAGAAATTATTCCTGTATTGTGGGTGCGTTAACAAACATTTAAACTCAAACAGTCAGACAGGACACAAATATTTCGCTAGTTATTTTTGAGTTCATAGTTAACAGTACTTTCTTTTTCGAATCCGAGCGGCAGAAAACCTCAAAGTCCAATAACGTAAATGGCCAATAAATAGAAAAAGGAGACCTAATAACAAAATGGGCAATCCATTAAAGTTAATGTATAATATTAAATGTACCGATATTGCGATAGGGGAGATGCATTACCAGTCCAATGCCAGCCAACGGTGCATGAATAGCTATGCGATTTGTGCATTTGCTGTATTAGTCAGTTTTCAAGTGAAGTGTATTGCGATTTCTCTTTGGTAAAGCTCATTGATGAGTGTGATTGGATGGGGAGAATTATTAATATGAGAACTTATATAATTATTAATATGAGAACTTATAACTATAGTAGCAATTTAACACGTAAAATACCATATAGTTTACATTAATAAATCAACACCATACTGGTAATATATAAAAAAAATATCGATATAATCATTCAGTTACAAACAATTAATGTGTTTTAATGTATATACGATTGAGACAGCCTAAGTGGCATAGCGGTAGCGAACGCGGCCGCTGCGCAAGGAGGCGCGGGTTCGATTCCCGCTCAATGCAAATTTTTGTATGCATGAATATGAATATCATTTAATATTTCTATGCTTGAATATGATAATAAGACTAGTGCAAACTGGTCTGGTCGTGCCTCGGAAACCCAACAAAATATCAACAATTGGTCTAACTGCAATGCTTCGATATCGCCTTCGAGTTGTGGAGGTCAGACGGCAGTCACTTCACGGAGAATATCGAATTTAGCCAAAATCAGCAGTTAGACTGGTAAAGCGGACCCCAGACTCCAAAAGCTTCGAATGCGACTGGAATTAACGCTGTGATGATGATGATTGTATATACGATTTGGTATAAAAAGGTTGTATAAAACGAATGAAATGATCATAACTGAAGAATTTTCAAAATGAAATCAATCATTAATTTTATAAATATTTATAAGCTCATACTATTAGGTCGCCCCTAACGATTTGTAGTTTGTTGGTTTGAATACATAAAAAAAGTATTTCATAAACTCCTTACCTGCAGTATCTCAAAGTTTATAGGCTGAAAACTTTGCATGAAAAGACATGAGTCGGCGAGATGAAAATTAACCGATATTAACTCGAAGGTGAAATGGTTGACGAAAGCCTTTCATTTTAGCTATTTCTATTTAGATCGAATAAAACAATCGTTAGCTTGATAAGCGTAGTTATTATCTATTTTATTATTTGTACAAACACATATGTAAACAGACAAGAAATAAAAGAACAGAAAAATAGTACAGAGGCGACGCTTTTTTAATAGGAAATCTCTTTCAGCAATCCCTCAAACTTGAAATAGAACAATTGAGAGAGACACCGCGTGAAAGAGTAAAAGAGACAAAAAAATTACACAAAAAATCCTAAAACTAAACAATGATTTATGAGAATCTACTAACAAACATGTAATTAAACATGCACATATCATCATCATCATCATCATCAACCTTTTTATCGTCCCACTGCTGGGCACAGGTCTCCTCTCATACAGAGAAAGATTGTGCGTAATCACCACGCTTGCTCAATGCGGGTTGGCGATTTCAGAATTAAAGTCCAGGTTTCCTCAAGATGTTTTCCTTCACCTTCAATCATTGGTGTCCAAGATATACTTAGAAAGTACATATAACTTTAGAAAAGTTGCATTGGTACTTGCCAGACCTGGAATCGAACCCGCGCACTCATACTTGAGAATGTTGGCTGGTGTTTTAACCACTAGGCCACCACGACTTATACGTACACGTACACATATACGTACTTCTAAAATAAATATCATTAGTATGATAATAATTATTAATGATAATACCTAGTATTACCTACAGAAATTGAATTAAAAAATAAAGAAAGAGAGATTAAAAAATAAATAAATACAAAAACGACTATGATGATGCAAACAGTAATTAAAATTTGGTGGGCCCTTAACTTCCCCACTTCTACGGTGTTGTCGGTGGCAGCGCAGAGGTCACTTTGGCTGCATACTTTGGGACACAAAGGGTAGGATAGAGGATGTAACATAGTTCGCGACATAGCTCAACATTCATGCCTTTTTCTTTTATTTTGCCCCGCTTAAATACCCGTTCTGGTAAAAGTTAGTCTCAAACTGAAATTGCCATTATAGCGATCATACGACACGCTTGTGAATCTCTGTGCAGGATAATGTAACACGATACAGTACGTGGTTTCATTGCGTACAGCACAGTAAACATGGAACTTTGTGCATCTGAAACTTAATTATTAACACCCTGCGGGCCGAATGGAAATGTGAAAATTCTTATTTCCTTGAAAAACTTTAATTTAAAGTTTGTTGCCAGCCGGTATTCCTAGGCGGTATTCGTGCAAGCAAACTGCACTTCCTTATAAGCTTATTTTCTTCACAGGGACTCGAAAATTTTCTTTAGATTAGTTTCTCTTGTTGAGAAAAATAGGATGGAATAAGGAATAATAAGTTCCCGACTCCTCCTAAATTGGACTTCGCTTCTTTTGTAGGACAATTTTTGTTGGTTTACCCGGACTAAGAAAATGGCATTGCTTTAGTTATTAAGAACTTATTTGTGTAGTTAAAATTTGAAAATAAATTCCAACTTCGTTTGCTAACAGCTTTCTCGAGTTATGGTTTATAATATTTTTCTCAGCCATTTTTGAACAGACATAAGAGTTTTTGCTTTTATTCTGGAGTACAGGTGAAGCTGCTCCGCAAATGAATTACCTGAAATGTTTTCAATGCATAATTTCTTTATATTTTTATAAAGTTTTAATAATAGGCATAAGTTGATTCTTTCACTCAGCTGTTTGTAACTTGTGTTAATGATAAGAAAATGATTATGTTTCGTCTGCAAGAATATTATATAAAAATGAAAATTACAAAAAAAGAGATTGAAAAAGTCTTGTAAAAATAAATATAGATTTTTTTTAAGGGATTTTATTCTATTTTTCTTATGATTTTTATTTTTCTTTTGATTTTTTTTTTTTTTTTTTTTTTTAAAAAAAAAATAATTTTATTTTTCTTGGAAATATAGGAGAAATAGGATCCCCTATTTCTCCTATATTTCCAAGAAAAATAAAATAACTATCAAGAATCACGAAACATGGGCATTTTTCGATATCCTTGGTCATGAGGAATTTATTTTTTATGACTGTTTGGACCAACCTGCATAACAGAACAAAAAATTATTTCCTTTTAGCGGAAATGAAAGCATCTTTAGTTCTTTAAGCTCCACCGTTTTTTTTTTAAATATTATGAGTTGCCTCCGAATGGCCGTTACTGCTCACCCTTAGCTATTCTTGTAATGAAAGGCAAAGGGGAGAATGCCATATGACAATTCTCGAGAATATTATTAACAGTAAGAACACTAGAATTGATTTCTTCAACAACTCTATATATGTAAATGTCACATAGTGGATAATAGGAGTAAGTATGCAGTGTTGGCTCAATGCTAATGGCTGCAACTTGATAGTTTTAGGTCATCATAGGTGACACCCTGACAAACACTTTATTTTATATAAGTTGTTTTATCACTACTGCTTTCAAAACGGTGAAGGGTAAAACATCGTGAGGAAACAAGGAGGAGAAGGAAGGTATGTCCTAGACTTAGTACCAAAAGAAGACGTGACATCTATCAACAAGCACTCGATATATGTATTAGATTTAGGCTCACTCTCTCTCTCTCTCAGTGGTCTGTTTCTTATGAGTGGTAGATTATGCCAGTAGTAGATGATCCCGATTGTATCCGCGGCGTTCGCGTTGGGCCCATTGGCATGCATGTCATCTCTTACAACGTCAAACCAGCATTTATTTGATCTCCCTCACTTGTTCCGGCCTGGTGGTGGCACCATGGCAAGACTTTTGTTAACCACGTAACATGCTAATAGTTGATATTATGACATGTATATTCTGCACAGTAAATAGCACTGAATACCTCCCATAGAAAAGCTATTTCCATAGCGTGTAGAGTTATCATTCAGTGGTTCGTAATAATGGGGTTAGTCCGGTACAGGTCACTACAAATAATGATTCCATCAAAAAGATAATTATACAAAACTAGCGGCCGCCAGCGACTTCGTTCGCTTGGAGTTAGTTATGCTCCGCTCCTATTGGCCGCAGCGTGATGTTATATAGCCTAAAGCCTTCCTGGATTAATGGGCTATCCAACGCAAAAAGAATTTTTCAATTCGGACCCGTAGTTCCTGAGATTAGCGCGTTCAAACAAACAAACAAACAAACAAACTCTTCAGCTTTATATATTAGTATAGATTACAAACACATTGTACTAGACAGAAATATTACTATTACTATATTGCCTTACTATCGCATGCATTTAATCGTGCGCAGTCTAATAGTCGTACATAACTTTAATTTTCACATAAACTACAGCCCGCTAACTCTGTTTGAATGCTATGTGGTTGGGGCTTAATAAATAGTGCCTTATCTAGCTTTATGAAAATATATCTGTGACTTAAATTGGTGTGTTTCTTGAAGTCTTGACTGATAACTTTTATTATTTGCATCTAGAAAGAACAATTCTAGAAAATTACATCTGGAGGTTTGACAAATCTTTGATCCCATTTCGTATTTGATCTCAGCGTTGTTTAATAACATGTTGAAGTAAATGCACAGACCAAAAGTTTCTAAAAAGTTATAGTAGCAATTATTTGAAGAAAGGTTTAAAAGCTTTAATGAAATTAGTTTTCTGAGGTAACTATTTAGATTTGTTCAAGGGTTTTAGAGTTAAAGTCCTTTCGTGTTTTTGTTGTTGAAATGTAGATATACAATATGTAAAAAAAAACCCCGCCCGACCCAAAAGGATTATAAATGTTAGGTATACACACACACACAAATAAAATATAAAATTTTACGTAATCATCATAGTGACAATAGTAATGAATTTTGAAATAATCTTTTTTTTCGAATTAATTCCAACTTCCCCAAAATTTGGTATTTTTTAAAAAGTGACAACACCATTTGTGACGGAGCGAATAGCGATGCGACCACGTGCCGCGTGCCCTGCCCCCCTATACCCGCGCATGTACGCCTAACGTGTTGCCTACCGCACATGCATTAAGTTACCTCAATTTTTCGAAATAATATTTATTTTTTTAGGGGGATTTTTTTTTAAGTTTAGCCCGGCTTTGTTGACATTATTAGAATCAGTTAACGATACCTAACAATACCTCCACGGATCGGACAGGGTTTTATTTACATGTTGTATAGAAATAGGTTTGAAGGTGTTTACAATGCCACATGAGAACAACGCATCGTTTTTTTTGCGTTGCGGATAGTGCGTTTACAAACACTTAAACTCACATACGCAAACAGCCAGACCCGGAACAACTACCTGTAGACCATACAAATATTTTTTTCGTGCGGGAGTCGAACCCGCGGCACACGGCTCAGCAGTCGCTCGCTTAACTGCACCAACCGTGTCAACACATGACATCAAGTTTTAGTTTTTACAAAATTATTAACTAATGATTGATCGGAATCAAGCCTGATGGTAAGCAGTGATGTAAATATCGAAAGTAGAGTTTACCGTGGAAGTAGCACGCATACAACTTTGTGACATCAACCATCGGGCAAGTGCCCGCCAGACACAACACCCGTCTGGTCAGAGGATCATCCTTGTTCAATGGAGGATAAGAGACCTTTACGCTCTTTATATCGGACGACCCGAGTTACTTATAACTTTTGTTGACCGTACCTACCTACATAAATAGCAAATGTGTTATTTTGTACCAAGGTAATAACATAGCTATCAAGCGAAGCCAGAAAGATAGAAAGAAAAAGTTGCAAAGATATAAAGAAACCAGTCTTTCTATCTTTGAAAGACAATATTTTTCTTAATCGTATTATTTATTTTTTCACTTTTTTGGGATATTTTTAAGGTTTTTACTTTAATAAAAGTAACTTTCTTTTTTAACATGCTACGCTTGATTATTGATAGAAAGTATTACCTTCGAAGTATTTACAAGAAATCTTTATTTTTTTAATATAATTATAAACTGGCGCTTGACCGCAATCCCGCCTGATGGTAAGCAGTGATGCGATCGTTGATGGTAAAGCGCGCTAGTTTATTAAGGGCCTATTCACTAAAAAAAACTAAGCTAATAGGAAGGAAGACGGCGGTTGAGCGAGGTGATGCAATGTTAAACCCAACAACACGACCAACGATACTGCGCCAAAGGGAGATTGATCTGACGACCCTCCACGACCAAACTCCCAACACAACAACATTAGGTGTATCGTACCCGGCACACATCGCAATACAACTGCTCAGACCCGTCCTCCGAACGGCTTCACCAGACATCATGCCGGAACACGACAAATCGTTTGGCGGCAAGGCTTTGTCTGGTGGGTGGTAACTTCTGCCGGCGGCCGATGTTATGGCCTACCACCTACTTTCCTATTCACATGGTTTTCAGTGGTAAGGCTGCCAACTTTTGCCTGCCTGCGTTGAGTAGTTTGGATCTTAAGGATTTCGGAATTCCCCAGTAGTTTTATTTTTATTATTGGGGATAGTTGGGAGACTGCTCTGAGTTCTTTCATCATCATCATCATCATCATGATTTCTTTATCTAAAATAAAACTGTTTAAAATCTCAGACAATAATGTCAAGTGCCAAATCTAATTAAACAGCTCTTTAGTCTCATGTGTCCCTTATTATGAACACAGTAACTTTGCTAAGCGTCAGAACTTGTCGCTAATACTTCTCTTCACAAGCCCTTGAACTAAAGTTTCCTTAGACTGCAGTGGCTATCTGGCGTAGCCTGCACAATTTATCGTCGAACGACGTCACTTAAACGTCATTTAGGAACTTTAGTTGGTGTGTTTCCCAAGAATGCAAATTTTGAAAGAATTGAAAGAATGCAAAGCGTTGACTTTACAGTGTCAAAATTTGCCACATGCATCATGAGCTTTTATAACGTAACTACTCCGGGTAATCTAATGACATTACTATAATTGACTAGCAGTGCCTTGCTGTTCCACCCACATAAATACCAATCACATTGAAATATAGACATAAAAGTGTTCTATGTATTATTCCAATGTATAAGCTATATTATTGTAAATTTTCATTCAAATCTATTCAGTAGTATTTGCGTGAAAGATTAAGAAACATCCATACATCCATCCATAATCACAAACTTTCGAAAATACAATATTAGTAGGACTAGCTGCCCCTTCGGTTTCACCCGCATTAGTTCCGATCCCGTGGGAATATCGGGACAATAAGTATGTATCCTATGTGTAAGTCTTGGTTATGGACTATCTGCGTGCCATTTTATCCGAATCCGTTCAGTATTATTGGCGTGACATAGTTACTAACATCTACATATTATACTTATACAACGTATTTTTTTATATGCGAAACCCGAAACACGTGTCCAGTATTTTCAAGTAAAAAATCTATGTACAAAATTTCAACAAGATATCATGAAGACCATAAAGTTATGAGCTTGTTATCTAACCTGTTTGTCCCAACAAAAATATGGTCAAAGTACCGCTTGCCGGCCGCGCTTGCAGTGGGGCTGCGCGGGGAGATCCTATCTCACTATGCGCCTAGTACTATGATCTAACGTCAACGGTGCACTCGGTAACCACGCTGCAACAATTTTTAAAAGTAATTGGAAAAAATATAACATGATGTAAAAATTATTGGAATCGATTCAGTTGCCTATTCTGAACAAACTATATTCAGGGTTTGTATAAAGAAAAAATAACATTGTATATGTTAACGGAAATGTATGTACGCATTACATACATTTCCGTTAACATATACAATGTTATTTTTTCATTTATACATTTCCTAGGAAATTTATATAATTCCTAAATTTGCTCGGAAATGTGTGAAATAAATTTTATAACACACATTTCCTAGTAAATCTATACATTTCCTAAATAGCTAACGGAAATGTATTACTATACTTACTATACTTAGTATACTATGTATACATTTCCTAATACGATATAGGAATTTTATACAATTTCTAGGAAATGTATACATTTCCCAGGATATGTGTGTATTAAATAATGTTTGGAACAATATTTTACACATTTCCTATATAGCTTCGGAATTGTATACATTTCCTAGTAATTGTATATAATTCCTAGGTTTCATACATTTCCGGTAACATATATACATATACACAAACTTTTGCCTCAAAACAAATTAGTCGGCTTAGTAGGATAGAATCGTCAAATTACCGAACCCTTTGAACCCGAACGACTCCCAAATAAGAAATCATTTACCTATAAACCCGCATCTATAGATACGACTTAACATTTTTTTATTGAAGTTTAGTCTCTGATCGGCTCGCTAACTCGCACCATCTACCGCCCGCACTTTCACGGTTCATTTGACATAAAAAGAAAATAGCGTTTTAAAAGGGATGGAGTGGAGTCCTTTAGACGTTTTTTGTCTGTTTCCCTACAAAACTGTTCGTGCTTGTGCATTTATCAGCAAACAGTGATTTAAAGTTCGTTTGTTGGATATACAAGCGGTTGGTTGGATGTGTAAGAGGATGGGTAGGGGTAGACCAAAGGCACGATGAATGAACTCTGTAAATGATGGTTTGACTTGATTTAAGGGGATGAGTCTTGAGACTTTTAGATGAGTATGGCAGAAGAACGTATGTTATAAAATAAATAAATAAAATAAAATAAAATTTGTTTATTTCAGGTTTCCCCATATTTTGTTAGTAACATTATGACTTAAAACAACTATGTTAGTATCTAAACATAATAAAACAACTAATACAAAATAGAAAATACAAAAAACAAAATAGAATATTAAAACCTAATTCATGAACCTGCCACCTTCAGGAACACCTGGAACAAGCACATGCCATCGACCCAATGCCGCTGAATGGGGCAGTCTGGCTTGTCAGCAATGACCGACAGGATGGTGTTGGTGCTCCCCCTAACCCTGCGCATGAGCGAGACCACGCGGCGCCTCACTGTCGCCCCGAACCCTTCCGTACGGGCGTGTGCAAACATGGCCGATGCGCTGCAGTACCGTGGAAGCCCCAGCATCACCCTAAATGCATTGTTGTATTGTAATGTTATGGCGATCCCAAACAAATTGGCAAAAATCTGTCGAATGTGTAAAAGTGTAAAAATACCCTTACTGATTCCCATCGCTAGCTAATCATAACAAAGCAATCATTTTGATCTTTTACAATTTTAACATACATATTCTGTAAGACGTCAATTTTCCAACCCATAAGCCTATAATGTTCCCACCCCTTTTTTTTTTTTTTTTTGACGCTGTGGAAATGACATTTACGCACCATACCCCGAAGGGCGTGTGTGGGACTCGCCCAGCCGAAGCCGGGAATACCCACTAAAACCGAACAGCGGCACACCGACATCGCCTTAGTGGCGGGGTCATGGGAAATAGCATGCCTGCCGACCAATCCCCCGCCGGCGATTCCCGCCCGAAGGCAGGCCCACAGTGGGCCCTCCATAGGGAGGGGCCCGGCTGGGTACGTCTTCGTGTGCGAGAAGACGCAGCAGCCAAGGGTTTTTTAGCGAGGTGTCCTTCCTCTTAGCCCCACTCGTTTGCCCGGAGGCAAACGGGGCCCCCAGCTCCTCTCAATGAGGAGACCGGGTTGCCCGACGGTGACCCGGACTTCGGGTCACGTCAGCCACCTGGAGTGGTGGCCGACCCGCCGCGCGTGACCGCCGAAGCGGTCCCCACTTCTGGTTTTGGTCCGCGCCGGTAAACCGGTAACCCCCATATCTGGGGGCCGTTCCCCTATCCGCCACCTGGGGACGCGTCCGATGGCAGGCCAGAAACTGCACACGGATAATGTTCCCACCCCTGGGACACCGGCCGTAATCGCGCCCAGTGCGGGTTGGTAGATATCGTATCTTTGAAGTTTCGACTCCAGAATACCTATGCCGGTTTCATCACAATGTTTCCCTTCGCCGTTGAGAGCAATGGTGATGAAATAATTTACACAAAGTATAGCAATGTAACTTTTCTAAACTTATATGTACTTTCTAAGTATATCTTGGACACCAATGACTGAAGGTGAAGGAAAACATCTTGAGGAAACCTGGACTTTAAGTCTGAAATCGCCAACCCGCATTGAGCAAGCGTGGTGGTTACGCTCAATCCTTCTCTGTATGAGAGGAGACCTGTGCCCAGCAGTGGGACGATAAAAAAAAGGTTGATGATGATGAAAGCGTCTTATGGGGGTCAAAACTACGACCTCCTTAAAAATCATCCCTTATCTAGTATACCTAATAATCAATTTACTTGCATCAAAATTGTACCAAAATAATTGCTCCTATCGCGTAATTTGTTTGTATGCACAACAAATACCTATGTCTAATAATTTATGCTTTAAAAGGTTTTTAGTAAACATATGAGAATTTACTTATTTATCAGCCATGACTGCCGATCATGATCAACCTTTTTATCGTCCCACTGCTGGGCACAGGTCTCCTCTCATACAGTGAAGGATTAAGAGTACCTAATCACCACGCTTGCTCAATGCGGTTTGGAGAGTCCAGGTTTCCTCAAGATGTTTTCCTTCACCTTGTACTCAGCCACTGGTGTCCAAGATATACTTAGAAAGTACATACAGGGTGCATCTGACATCGTAACGCAAACTTGGCGAAAAGGCTAGACCGCATCATCATTATCAACCTTTTTATCGTCCCACTGCTGGGCACAGGTCTCTCATACAGAGAAGGATTGAGCATAATCACTACGCTTGCTCAATGCGGGTTGGCGATTTCAGACTTAAAGTCCAGACCGCATGCCACTAATAAAATTATGATAGTCATTTATGTCGTTAATGAACGGTTACAGAAATCACAATGTTTAAAAAAAGTGTCGGCTCGGCTTTTGAACATTGCAAGCGTGCCGCCGCGCGTGTTTGTAGGTATGACGTTGACACCTTATGTGAACTCTATTTAATCAGCTGATAGGATAGATTTTCGAGTTTTGTTTACATTGCGTTTTTTTTTTTGTGTAATTAGCGAAATAATTTTTACTTTAAAATCTTATTGGGTTATAAAAGTATAGCCATCATGAACGGTCTAAAGTGAAAAAATGAAAAGCCGACGAAAAATTCCACCACTGGGGGGTTCAGAATCATGTACTGGATCTATGGTACTCGTTTGTGCGTCGATGTCACATACACCCTTAATAACTACGAAAAATTTTTTTTTTTGTGTTCGACGGTGGAAACATCCTCATGGATAGTCCATCCTCGCCATCCTCTGCTCGGGGACGCGGACGGGTGTGCTGGACTCTTACCGCCTAAAAAACCACCTAAGCCGTCGTCACCTGCCTTTCGGGGGTACCGGGTCCTCCCAATTCTGCGGTACCCCCAGCAGGCCTTGACCCGTCGTCGCGAGTTCAACGGGTTTCTTCTCGCGCGAGCAGCCCTCAGCGGCTGCTCTCCTCATCTGAGTAGGGTGTGCGAACACGTCACAACGTCAACTCGGCCATGTGGCGGACGTTGGACGCCCCGGGTCCTTCGCCCGTCAGCCATTATCATGGAGGCAGTAGGTCGGATACTGTCGGATATTAGTTGAAATGCTAATGAAAACTTAAGTGAAGTGTTCTAAGACTCTACTCTCACTTCACGTAAGTTTTCATGGTGCGATGGTTACAGAATCACAATTTACTATTTAATTTTAAAATTAATATTTTCATTTATTTGCTCCTAAAATATTCTCAAAATCAGCAAAAAGTTTTAAACCTGTGATCGATTAATCACAGTACGTGACAGAAACAGGTGTCATGTAAATTTAAATATGAAAATTTATGCGTTTTATTCTATATTTTTAACAAAATCTGGTGTCACTCAAGATTTTAGTTTAGATAATATTTTATGTATTTTGTAAAAAACTTACCACAGGCACCTGTCCCACCATCAGCGGTAAACGACAAATGAAGGCGAGTAAATGAGCGTCGAACGGTCAATCGCTGTTAAGGCTCATTTACACGCTGTTAAGTACTGTACACTAAACACTTAACAGTGCAACCGTTTACACGTTGATTTTACTAATCACTTGACACTTGCACACTTACTAGTTAAAAGCGTGTAAATGAGTCTTTATGCATAATTGCAAAGATTTGATCGAGATCTCGGTCTCAGTCTCAGCATTCTCGGCTAAGGCCCAGACTTTAAGTAGCCAAAACTGCGAAGAAATGCTAATATTTTTAAATATTGGTTTTTTCATCTTATAAGGAGCCCTTATAAGCCTGCAGCTAATAATTTTTAAGCTATTGCATAGCTTCTATCGCGGGCCTTGAGCGCGGGGACCGAATCCAGAAATTCCGTAACGAAAAAACCTCACGCTCCCCATCGTCTAACGTCGTTTCAGTTCGGCAGTCTTCGGCACGGTATGTTTGTGTGCGTGCGACTACATCTTTTGAAAACAATTTATAGATTTTCAAAAAGAGCATGCATATTGCAGGGCGCGAACTCAGTCCTACACACTTGCCATGTTACTGATAGTCGCGATGTGCTAAACTTGCGGTTAATTTTCTCTCTGAAATAGGTCTTCTATAGAGATATGTCATAGACGTCATCGACGTTGTCATGGCTACCTTAAAAACTTTTCATATAATTAATTATTAAGTACTTTTATTCAAATTAATTTAGTAGTGTTTTTATAAAATAGCTTTTTTTTTAACGGAAAAGCTAAGATGAATGTCATGCTAATTTTTCATTGGACTTTTAAATTATTTATAGTGTTGTTTACTAAATAAAAGCGCGTGATTTTATAGAGTAAAAAGTGCTCACGCGACCGTTTTTTCAATTGTTGCAAGAATTCAAAAGACTGTCTTTAAATAGTGTTCAGACGATTGCTCAAAGTATATTAGATTTCATTAGTAATAGAAATGGCATTTCAATAATGACTTTCAACTGCCAGTCTAAATAGTCATAAATACGATTTACAAGATTCAGTTACGAGACAAACAAATGTGTTACTTCTTACCGAAACTTGCATGACGCATGATAATCCAATTGAAATACCTAATTTTAATTGTATTGTTCAGTTCAAACGAGATACTGTTTCAAAAGGTGGGGTAGCTATTTACCAAAATAAAAATGATATTACTAATATTATGACTCCGAATATTGAAATAAATATTGCACACGTTAGCGATGTTAATGTTAGGCGCTCAGTTGTTGGAGATATTTGTGCGTGCTTTGCAAACTTAGAAATGGCCTACAAATAGTTATGGTAGCAATTTACATTTCTCCGAATCCAAAATTGGACGAGGTAGAGCATTTTATTCATCGCACTTTAGTGGAGTAACTCGAGTGGCTCGAAAATACTTGAAACAAATGGTAATAAATTTCCACTTATCTTGGCTGGCGATTTCAACATTAACTTCGCTGATAAAAAATCAGAGCGGTGGACAACTTTTCTATCAAAAACATTGAATTTGAAAATGAATAATGATCCACAAAAGTCCACAACAAAATATGGGACCACCATTGACGCGGTATTTTCTAGGTATTTAGAGGATATTAAGTCGCAAACATATGTTTCTTATTTCAGTTATCATAAACCTATAGTTTCAATGATAAATATTCCTGAATAACCAACAGCTACTGTAAGGTAATAAAACCCACATGTATTGTAAAATAATAAAAATATTTTAAATAATATTAACTTTTTATTTATTTAATAAAAGAAAAATTTGTTTTCTTACCGGTCACCACGCTCAAAAAGTGTAACTTGAATTAATATCAAAGAAAAAAAATACTGCATAAATAAAATAAATAAATAATTATAATTGCATAAATTGATACAAAATGCTATGCAATAGCTTTTCCGCGGCAGTCCCCGAGTGCCACACGTCTTTTTTTATCTGCGCCGCCTACTAGTCTAGCAAGTGACCAACTGTTCAGCAAAGCTGGACAATTGTATGACGAGAGGCGACACTCTTTGAAGGGCGAAAATGCTAAAAATTTCTTTTTTATGTTATATTGTAATATAATGTTATTTGACTGATTCTTAAAACAGCTAATTTTGAGCATTTAATTTTATTTAACGCTTCTCCAATCCTCGGTCTCGCCCGAGATATTTTTTACATATTATATATTAGACATTCTTATTAATATTCCAACAATCATTACTGTATTATTTGCTAAATTTTAAAATGTAGTTTTATTAGGTATTATTTTATTATGTTTTATTGTATTATATCTTCGAGCCGATGTACTGCCAATGCAATGTACGCCATTATTGTCGCATGCATCAGGCCATAAATTGAATAGTTTCAATTATCTTCAGTGTTTAATGTTTGTGATGTGGCAGTACTTTTTTAAATAAATAAATAGATACCGAGACCAATTCCGAGAATAAAATAATGTCTCGGTCTAAAACTCTCAGCGAGCGTTCTGACCGCCGCCCGAGCGAGTGTTCTGAGCGATTACATGCCAGAGGGCCTAGACAAAGTAACATTCTACCGGCGTCAACGAAAGTAGAAAACGAAAAAAATGAATGAGACTGGAGAAAAACCACGTGACCATCGAAAACGAATAGAAATGTGCTAGACAACATGCTTATTTTGATAATCGTTGAAGCTAGGGAGCGTTTCGTTTCGAACGCTTTCTTTCTATTGGGTGGACCTTGTAGATAACGCTAGCAAATGGCGATTTGTCGGTCAGCTGTTTGTTTGAGGTGTGTTGTGTGCGAGTTATTTTGTTAGATTTGAATTATTTTATTTGTGATTACATTCTGTTTACTGTGAAATATGCATACATTACGATTATTATGGGCTGCACATATTAGGAAGTATGGCTCCGGTGACAAGATAGATTATAACGGGCGAGGCTTTGAAAGAATTGAGGATATCACGGACACTGGTTTCCGAAACCGATATCGGTTTGACAAACGTTCTTTTCGTAAGCTTTGTCGTGATCTTCGCTGCTGGACCAACTTGAGGGGTCTCGAGAACTGCCCTTTGAGAAAAAAGTAAGTGGCACTTCTATTTTTACATATTACCGTAAAATGGGGTGAATCCTTTAAAAGGATTTAAAAATTGCTTTTACAAACTAATAAACAAACTTAAATCAAAGTTGGTCACTCAAATAATGAATATCGTTATGATTTTTAAATAACTTTTAGTTTTGTAACATTTATAAACTTGCAAAGTGCTTACATTTTAATATCCTTTACAATTAAACACCGCAAACACTTAAATATAAACAAATCAAAATTATCAAAATAAACTCCGCGCGCGCTTTTTCAATGTCAAGTGTTTTTTGTCGTCGAAGAGCGAATAATTAAGTGAATGATCGCTAACCACAGAGCAAGATTTCTCCGATACGAATAGAATCAGCGACTGTCGTTAACTTGTGACTTTGTCTAGCATTCTATCGACAATAACGCTACTTCGTTATCGATCGTAGATTTAGAAACGCTACTAAGCGTGTGTACTTTGTCTAGGCCCTCAGCAGTGTGAACGACAGTGATCAACGAATAATGTAGGCATGTACTTGTACGTTATACGTTTACGGTACATTCCAAGTACGTTTATTGAGTGGGAAGACGCCTTGTCTTCGAAAGGGCACCTATATAAATCGGAGTAAGCGACCTTTTTCTATGATCTTGTACAAGAACGTTCTTCAAATATATTTAATCAGACTGTTATAAATTAAACCTGTCAATATTTTGTAGTAGCAGCTAAAAGTGTTCAATAAATGAAATCATTTAATAAATGGATTATTTTATTAAAGCGAAAACTAATTTCTTAGATCACCATTCTACCTATCAAATACATTTTACCTATCAAAATTAAGTGAAGATGGAAATACACACCGTGTATATACCTAAAAGTTCAGTATTTATGAATTTTACTCCCCTAAATTAAGATTTACTCAACGTAATTCGTCCTTTTTTGTCTTGAGAATAGTGACCCGCTGAGAGAGATAACCTAATTTTGTAATCTCATGTTCTACTTACCTAAATTCTGTAATGGTGACTTCACAACTTAGGTGCCTCATCATCGCTTCTGGCATTTAGATTATACCTATATTTTGTTTCGTGTGATTCAGAACAGCGTCACTTAGTGATCATAGAAGATTCATGTAGTGATCATAAATTGATGGATGAATGAATTGCGGTTAAGCACCAGTCCAAATATATTACAATTATAACAATACTTGTTCTGCATTGTGACTAAATCACGTACTCTTACAAGCATGTTATTTTATATCTGAGTGCTTATTTTATAGCCAATTGGTCACCATTATTTAACTCTATAACATTTACGATGTCTAGAGTTTTTGGGAGCGCTCAATCACCGAATTTTTTTTAGGAGAAACGTTGCCTCTGTCTAGGAATTATTATAGGTGCGTTTATAAATATTTAAACTCACACATACTAACAGCCAAACCCGGACCAACTAATTGTAGACCATACAAATATTTGTTCCGTACGGAAATCGAACTCACGATACGCAGCGCAGCAGTCAATCGATTAACTGCTGCACCAACCGTGCTGTTAAAACAAACATTCAGTTTTCAAAGTAAGTAAAATTTTTATACTAAAATAATAAAAAAAAACTACCGAAAAATATTGAAATTAAATGTTTCAATCCTTGCGCGGAAGTTATTTGTAATATCGAATATATCGGTAACATCAGAACTTAAAATTCAACCTATTTTCCACATCACTAAACCATAGATAATTTCAAGCGGCCATTTTCAATTACATCTATGGCTAATTTGGAAATCTATACTCGTTCCTATATCAGTTTCAATAAGCTTTAACTGCAGAGAAACCAAAGGGTCAAATTCTATAAGTACGATAATCAAATTGTGTACCGTACTCAATCCCACGGCTTATTATTAAGGCGGCATCACTCCGACAGATCGCACAATGATCTTGCAAAACTCCAATTCGATTGATAAAGTACTTTAGCACTTTATTCTACGGGCGTGGTCGAAAGTGTTCACCGAAATGACACGACGCTTTGGCCTCAAATTTCTGGTAATGTGATTTGGGTGGAGACGCCTTTATTTCAAATGCAAATTTCTTAAAGACACGCTTAATGCCTTCAGTCACGATCAGGGGTCCGACTGCCTATTTTTTTCGATTTGGTGCGTGGAACTATACGTAATGCAGTATGATTCAATGTATCGTCGTCTGACTAGCCTACTCTTAACTATGAAACTTAAAAAAAAACATAGCAGTTATTTCAAACGAAAATGATTAATACCATTACGGGCATCTGCCCAAGATCTGGAGAAGAATAGGCAAGGAAATCGGACACTCTTTTAAGTAAATATAATAATGCAGTACGATGAACTTATGCACGTGAGGACGATGCAGAACTTTAAAAGTGTACATTCAATAAAAATAAGCCGTGGTATCGTGTTAGATTGGTCATATCTTACATAATCAATTCTTACTGATGGAGCTTGTTCACTAACATATATTTAGGTCGACTACTCTTCTTACAGGATGTAGATGAATTGATTTTACCTAGAGCGACTGCCTATATGAACTTCGCTTGATCTGACCCTTTGAGCCAAGCTGTTATACTACCACTAGGTCATAGAGGTTTATGTTGAAGCAATAACAGCTTGGCTATTTTTTTTTCCAACAATAATATTAATTTAATAATATTAATTATTGTTGAAAAAAAAAAAACTTCAAATATGGTAAAATGTGGCGTTGTACCGCATAACTATTATTAAATTATTAATGATGAATTTACACAATACAATACTGTGAAATCAATAGGACTTTTTTGTAGCCTACAAAACAAATACGCGTCATACTGACGTCACAGGAATTCTATATCCCGCAAGAAGAGTTTACCGTGCAATTAGTATCGTTATATACAACTTCCCGACTTCAACCATTGGGCAAGTGCCCGCCAGACATAGCACTCGTCTGGTTGGAAGATCCTCCCTTTTCTATGGAGGATGAGTGAACTTTACTCCGTTTTCCTCATGCATTCACTTTTGCATAAAATCCTTCAAACAGAAGAGTTTATTATTTTTTTCATCTTCGGTCAATTTTTAGTTTTCCAATTGAAAAGACAACTATCGAAATGCAAAAAAAAAAATTCAGCACAATTAGAACCAAAAAATTTCAGAGATATTGGCTATCTAATAAATAAAAACGTACATTTTAACGAAACGAAAAATTGTTTCATCCCTTTGAATAAACAAGTGGAATTTAATTGAAACAACTTTTGTTTTTGACTGTTGTTACAATTCAATCAAACGTGAGCAAACAATGTTTTCAATGTTTAATATTGTAGAACAATGTCAATTGGATGAACACCAAAAAAGCATTATTTTTCAACCCAAAACAATTAGAAGCATTCCTGGTAAAAAAAAACCTTTTGAGCTCTATCAGTTAGCTTTGATATCTGACGGAAAACGTACTAGAAATAAAAATCAGTAACAATTATATAGCGTAGGTATATGGGTATAGATTCTCAACTTTTAATAGGTGATTTAATATACCGTTTTAGTATTTAGGCATATTTACTATGTCTTGATAAAAAGGTTTACCAAAATAAAATTTAAATAAGTAAACTCGTCACTAACAAATTCTTGGATTTGCCTTAAGATTTCATTTCGATTTGATTTCACAATTTGAACTGTTTGCTATACAGTGTAAAAAGCCTCCGAAAACAAACTTTAAAACTATTAATAATTTCTTAAGTAAGTCAACAGTGTCGTCTGAAAACGAAACATTAACAAGATTGCCCAAGCACTTTGGAGTAATGTATTTGAAATATTTGGAAAATATTTTAAAGATAAGTGAAATTAAAACTTATTTAAATATTTACGGTGGAGATTCATTGCGCTGACTACGTTTCAACTTTTACTAAATGAGTGTCAATCAACTGTGTGAATAAATTTTTAATTTCGGATAATTTGATTCCAGCCTAAGAAACTTAATGTCAAACGACTTTGTGGAATAAAAGTGTCACGTAGAGAATAGGTGCGATTTTCGCAAATGAGCTGCTCAATATTCAAGAGGCAAACGCCTTACCGTAACAACAGAACAAATTCGAAAGACGAAGTATCGGCAACGGACGGCCCTTAATGTAATTATCATAATGGCGACCAATAAAAGAGAGGTTCGGAATTCGTGACACAGCTTTAAAAAGTACTATCAAAGGTGCCCGAGGCGGAAAACGTCGCATCTTATTTAGCGCCCTCCCGAAAGAGGGTACCCGATTGGGGCCTTTCCTAATCACATTACGACAATGAAAGAGCTCCAGATAAAAAGGACCGAAACAGATTTGCATGAAACGTCAGAGTTGATTACGACTAGTCCATCTTCTATAAAATATGCAGATGTCAATAAATCATCATTGACACTTGTTTCAAACTAGTTAATGACATTATGTCAAAATCTGAGTCTGTTTTTAATATGGAAACTGGTGCATCTGCGCTTATAATACTTGATACTCTGAATCACCCTCCTAATATTACACAATAAGGGCAATTCCATTCACATCTATATCGGTGAGTTGATCAGGCGTGAAGTCTTTTATGTTTTGGAGTCACGTGTCGACCAACGTCCAGGAAACCGACAGTGCCGAATGTGTTTGAGCGAATCTAATGCACTCAAAACCATGCGACGTTGGTTCGTGGGGGAACTAGGGTGACATTGGAAACAATGAAGACCGAATCGAAATTTGGAGACTGTATTATTTGCGGAAAAATCAATGGTGAAACGTTTCCGATGGTGGCAGTCGCAGCGGCGACAGGAACTCTGATCATTATTATTACTGTCCATACTATGAACAGGAGCGTGTCGTGCTTGCTTCCGTGTATAACGTTTCCTTTATTGCGACTGATGGCTTTATAAAGGCGGTTATTTCGTCGTTAGCCTGTCAGCCCCCTTAATTTTCGTTGTTCGTGTAAATTACTAATCCTGGTACAAAAGCATTTTTATTATGAGAACGTGGTTTGCGTACTTCTTCATCCTCTATATTCAGTGATATTTGCCGTGCTTTCCGAAGTGAATCCTAATAATTTATACATTTTCAATAAGTATTAAGTGATGAAAGTATTTAAAACATTTAAAGATAGTTAAAGATATCAATTTGACGTGGATGGATGTAGAGAAGTTGTTACGGTTGGAAAACTCAATTATTTATTCCACCGGATTTTTGAAGAAACTATCTTATTTTTAAGCACTATTTGATTTGCAATTTCCAATATAGAATTTTAAATTAATCTTAATGTCTTTTAATAATGTTTGTGTTTTTTTTCCAAAGAGATTTCTTTTAAATGTCTAATGCTTAAATTTAACTTTTGAATTGAAAAAGTAAAGTCGGTTTTAAAATAAAATGTGAGTAAGTAGTTAAGTGTTTGTGGTCTGAATACTTACACAAATTTTTCACAGATAAGCAACTTTAGTGATTTTAAGCAAAAGTTTCTTCAAATTTTAATGAATCGCTATTTGTTCATTTTATCTTCTTCCATACTAATTCTATTAGTAAATCTAATGAATTTAACTTGTCAGTATTTAGTTATTGATTTTATTCTTACAGAAAGCCTACAGACTAATATTATAATAAAAATTAAGACATCATAATTTGCTAATTCCAAGCTTCCATATAAATCTATAGAGAAGAGAAGAGTAGATACGTACATAACGAAATAAAGTTCTTGTATTTATATACAAAAACTTTATTTCGTTTTGTACGTATCTATGTAACAGGCTTGTGGAGGTCAGATAAGGGAAAAAAATGTTAAATAAAAAAAATGATCAAAGAGGTTATAAAAGTCAATTCACGTCATGCAACATCGAAGCAGTTAAAAAGTGCCTCAATGTCACATTTGTACATGTACATAGTATATAAGTATATCTTAGTGTTAGAATGCATATTGTATTTAAGTTTCTTAATAAGTACATGAATACAGCATGTTTGCAATTCACACGTAGTAGAAATGAAACAAGCGAGTGGATAAGTAACACTATATAATATTTTGACGTCTTCCGTGGCGCAGCGGTCAACGCGCCTGCCTGCGACGTGGAGGCCCCGGGTTCGATCCCCGGCCAGGTCATAATGGAAAACGATCTTTTCCTGATTGGTCTGGGTCTTGGATGTTTATCTATATATGTATCTATTATAAATATTGTATCATTGAGTTAGTATCCCATAACACAAGTCTCGAACTTACTTTGGGGCTAGTTTAATCTGTGTGATTTGTCCGTATATATATTTATTTATAATGCATTCTGTCTCATTTTCCCCAAGTTAAATCTTATGAACATAAACGTCTCTCTCTTTTTCGTTTCATCGACTTCCAAATCACATCGATATTGAAGAAATGTTCACTTCAATATTTATTTTGTTTGTTTATAGTGTGTTATTGATAGAGCTAAATTAGCGTTAAAATCTTTAAAGAAAGAAAGAAATGAAGAAATAGAATACATTTATTCAGCACAGACTTAACAACAAAATGAATTAAAAAACCAAATAAAAAGTAAAAACCCCTATGTAAAAAATAGCAGCAAAGTGTGCCTCGTGGCTGCCCCCAAAAGATCCAGTTCAGCAAAAATGCCAGACAACTAGTGCCTGACGCTGGTTTTCAACTGAACCTGATGTGAGGTGACGGATGTTATGGTGGATTTCTTCAAGTTATACAGTAAGGGTCAAAAGTGCATTACCACTTTTGAACTTTATTGCAAAAACAATAAGTGTCAAAAGTGATACTCCACTTTTGACCCCTTACTGTACCTAATAAAACGAAAATTATCCATCTCTACTTACCGTGACCCATCCGTGCTTCGAAAAGCACATTAAGCCGTTGTTCCCGACTATCATTCGTAGATCTTCAATAGTTGTTACGGGTAGATAGATTCCCGAAAGTCTAAAAACCAACCTTACCAAGGGGGGCTTGTGGAGGTCAGATAGGTGTAGCTCCGTGTAAAATACCAGTATTCAGTTAAATCCGGTCAGACTAGAAGCTGACCTCGAACTAAGCAAATAATGGCGCCGATTCTTTTATTCACAAACTAAATTAAATTTAAGTTCAGTACATATTTTTCTTTGTGTTTCATTAAGAAAAGAACTGAAGATAAAATGTCAGTTTAGACCTGTCAAATTAGTGCGCTCCTGACGTAAACTGGCGTATTTTTAGTCGCCATGTTTATAATCGCGTCTAAACTGTCTATGGAGTATCTTAATTTGACAGGATTAAACTAAAATGATATCTTCTATCCTTTTCTTAACGAAATGGAGAGAAAAAGATGCATATAACTTAAAATTAGTTTAGTTTGTGAACAACAGAATTTGCGCCAATGATGAAGATGATGAATTTGACATTTGGCCAAACAAATAAAACCCACGATCCGACATGCACGTGAATGAACACGCTGATACAGCTAGGCCAAATAAACCGAAAATGTGTCTCATCCAATACAATGTTTGTTTATTTCGTCAATGCACTATCCATACTAATATTATAAATGTGAAAGTGTGTTTGTTTGTTTGTTTGTCCTTCCTTCATGCCGTAGCTAAGCAATCAATCGACCTGAGAGCTGGAGAGTAACATAGGCTACTTTTGGTCCTGAAAAAACATCAAGTTCCCAAGGGAGATTACTGGAATATTTGTATGTGTACACCAAATATATCCTTACTAATATTATACATCGGAAAGTGAGTTTGTTTGTACCACTTTCACGCCGTAACTCCTGAACCAATTGCTTTGAAATTTTGCAGACATAAAGTTAGAAGTCCGGATTAAATAATAGGGTACTTTTTATCCCGAAAAAATTTGATATTCCCGAGAGAAATCTAAAACGATATAACCAAAGTTAACGCGGGCGAAGCCGCGGGTGGAAAGCTAGTTTCCCATATGCCAATCGTACTGTCAACTGTAGAAACGACTACGGCTAAAACTTTCGCTTCGTCACTCCCAATCATAAACTATCCATATGCACTTGAATCAAATCAAAAAGTTTCTCAATAATAAATTCGAAAAATAAAACGCTCAAGTTTTTGATCGAATAGACTCTCGATGGGGAAAACAAAGATCGGAGGACCCCTCTTTATATTATTGACGCGTCGCGATCTAAATTGTTGCTCTAGGGGAGAAGAAATCTTGTTTCATTTGACATATTAGGGGTTCTTCGTAAGGCACGCACCTTATGTTTGGGGGACAGGTGTGTTCTTTGGTTTAAACTCCCCATTTAGTCTATAGTTGTCTTTATATGAATAAGTAAAGGGAATGTGTTTATATGATGTTTGATATACTATACAATACCCTGACTACGTCTTGCTCCAAAAATCTTCGGCGATAAACTGACTAGGGATCTTGGGCTTTTGGTAGGGAGAATATACACCAACCTGCTGTCTCTCTGGTCCAGAATCGTCCAGCTGGATTCACGATAAATAGGATTCACGCCGGCAATCTTTAATCAAACAGGGAACTGTCTTATTCCTCAGTGGCGCAAACAGAACGAGCACTGCTTTTATAACTGTTCTAGTAGAATTCATGTGGCGAGACCAGGTGAGAGTGAGGACTCAGAAACGTGTGAAAGCGGTAGATGCAAGTCCTGAGCCTGTGGTATACCCGTAAGTTCCAAATTTTATATTAATCCATTCAACCGCTTTAGCGCAAAAGCGTAACAAACAAAATGACAAAGAAAACAATATTCTCACTTTATAATACTTAAAAACTACTTCAGTTTATAATACTTTGCCATATTTTTATAGTACTTTATATATTTAAGATAGTTACTTTAGATATTAATTATAAATGTCATCAAAGTAACAACTCATATCATGCGCCTGAAAGTGCGTAAACAGTTTGAAAAGTAGGCAATAAATTCAATTTCAATTATTTTAAAATGAATTATGCTAACATACTCGTACTGTCTAGACCAACAAGTGAGAATAAAGTCTGAAAAGTTTCTTAAACATAAGAGAAATTCAAAGACAGACGCCCAAGTCTGATGTTCTAAAACTTGTTAAAGACACAGTACCAACAATAAACTAGATACCTTTACTAAGACAATAGCGAAACTTTGTAGCAACCCTGTTTCTGAATATATTACCAAGCATGTGTGTCGCTCCGCCTAAATACAATTCACACAAGCTCGCTTAATGTAGCGTATGTCAATAATCTTACCATGCTAATAATTTCAGCTATACATAACTGCCTTTGACATCCATTCCGCGGATCGTTAGCCCTTTGACAAATCTCATTAGTTTCTGCATATAATCATGGAATAATTACTTTGGTTTAATTATTCTCTCCAGTTTATTCCCTTTAATCCAGTGGAGCCAATATTGTGTAGCCATAATAACTGATGGAGCTAAATGTACGGCTCGAGATACTGTGATGTTATTGTGAATCGGTCAGTGGCGTTGCTTTTTACGTAATTGGATAAAAACTGGCTGGTGGCTTATTCTATGGTCAATTTTATTATTTACAAAAAACGCGTTCTTCGGCCTTAATATTATTATATCATTAGTTCGCACACAGAACTCTCCAATATAGTTGGGTTTGAGTTATTTTTTTTTATCATTTTTGTAAAAAACAAAAAACTAGATCGAATAATTTTTTTCCAGTACACTTTATCATTTTCTATTTTATAATAAATATAATAATATAGCATATCTACTAATCAATTTACTTGCCTGTTCTCCATAAGAAAGCTTTTGGGAAGGATGACTAAAATTACTTCAATTTTTAATTGTAAATTGACGTTTTAAAGTGCCTTGGATTTGCCTATCGTGTCCTACTAATATTATAAATTTGTAATACACACAGATGGTTTAACCAAAATTTACATATAGGATACCTTTTAATCCCGGTGTTATCACAGGATCGTTACTTATGTAGGAGAACCGCGGCGCTAGTTTAAAAATAATACTTTGAATTTCCAGCCGAATGGTTTAAAACCTATCTAGTTGGACGTCTTTGGTGTCCAACAGGGATAGATGGTTAGCTGCGAGCTATAGTCTGTCTATAAAGTCGTGAAAATAAATGAGGGCACTGCGGTCGTGCATATAGCAACCCAAAAAATATGATTTCAGACAAGTCAACAGACTTGTCTGATAGCATTTTGATACTAGCACATTATTTTGTACTAGAAGCACAACTGGTTTTAATGAAAACACAAATCTATATATCTGGCATTTAAATAAAATGAATAAAACAAAAAAAAATCATACATATTTTTATTATATTTCTTAACGTGTTTTTACCAATGAAAATTATTCGAAAACATAATAATTGCTCTCATCATCTGATTCCAAATATTCTTCGTTAAAAAGTATTCTCATTGTCAGCTGCGTCCCTAACAACGTCTCCGATACTGCTGTCATCAGCCTGCTATCTTCATTTAAGCGAATAACTAACCCATACATATCTTGATAAAGGGTTTACTCTCACATTTTCCTGGAAGATTAAAAATAATAATATGTAATTTTTATCAGAAGATGAATAACTCTAGTTTTAATTCCGAACATGATATAATTCATTTTTACAATCAACTGTAAATTATATCACCTAAATTATCAAAACTGCTACACTATGGTCTACTTATATTTCCAATCTAACCTATAAATGCGCAATGTAAACAATCCTCATTTTAGGCTTAAAATCGTTTATTTAGTAAATTTGAAACTTCTAGTAGGTAAAAACAAACAGTAACATGATTACATACCTGTTTTAGCAACTTCATGCATATCATTCATATTTGATAAAATTTGTTCAGTTTTGTGTACTAACAAACATTGATGATAAACTTTAAAAATAATTTCTCGAGCTCCACTCTGGTCTGTTTTTCTCATATTTCATTTCTTAGATGTTTTGTTTAAATAGAATTGAAAATTAATACAAATTTCAATAAATAAAAAGTCACAAAACAAATCAATGATTGCCTATGACATTCGATGTAGGTACTTGTACTTACTAAGATTTAGTGTTGCCCTTCTTTTAAAATTTTTTGTTTCTGAAACATCCATTTTCACGACTTTATAGACGAGCTATATATCAACGTCTCGAATTCAGCCATAGAGAACACGACTGTTGTTAAGAACGAAACGAAGAAGAAGAAGCACAAGGACGAGGATGCTGATTTTTCTCCTAAAAACAATCGTTACCCACGTAAAGAGTGTCCCTTGGCATATTACGCCGATAAAACAATGTCTATTGCCAATAGGATACATAATAAGAATTGTCACGATACGACCCGTGAATGTTTGATAGCGACTGCAGATAATGTTTGAGTGCGCCCGCATGTTGCTACCCCACTTAATATCCCACAATATTCCAGCGCACTTCATAAATATTTTGATTATTTCTTTGTGCGGATATCGTTCAATGTGCTGAAATGAAGTATGCTGTCTGCGTTGTGGCAGTAGGAATGAATTAAGCAACGCGCGTGGACCGTGATAAAGACGGTACTTGTTCATGTATATGATTATTCATTTTATGTTCAACCTCATAATTTTAAGGGGCTCGTTACAGGAATTATTACGTTGGGTGAAGTGCCTCATAAAAATATTATTATAGAGATAACTTCGTGGGTTTAATTCATAAATAAATAATTGAATATTCAACATTAGGTATGTACTTAGCTCACTCGATGTAGCCTTATGAAGAACTGATATAATATTTTATAAGAAGTATAGGCAAGCATATCATAAAATGGCTCCGATTTTTAAAATGTAGGTATGTCACTAATTCGAGATCAGACAGGTTTTGTCTGATTTATTAAATCACCACAACTCTCAAAACGGTGAATGAAAATGTCGTGAGGAAATCGACATGTTCTAAAAGCAAAAATTCGAAGTGAAGACGTTGTAACGTCTTCTTTTCGAATTCAAGTTGGGAGATTTATGTTCCAACCCACGCTTGACCTGCATGATTATAGCCTACCTTCTTACCAAAGAAAGGTGGTCTGTACCCACAAGTGACATTAATATACTTCAAATTAGGCGATTTATATCATATAATTAAAAAAAAATCCATAACACTCGCCATACAGATAATGAAACACTTCTTTTTCTGAAATAAATTATTTTAGTTCTTGTTGTTATAATACATCATACGTGAATATTTCAACTGTCCAGCTATGACGGTTAGTGAGATGCAGCTTGGTGACAGATAGTGGAGTTTTGTAACAGGATCTCATTTATACCCTTTGAATATGGAACCCTAAGAAAGAAGGGACTAAGACTCGCTGTCGATGTAACAAGGCTTCCACTGACAATTTTTTTTTTTAAATTCGATGTTACAGCCAATTTAATGCATTAGTATTACTAGTGTTTTCATTCAGGTACTGCCTCAAATTTTCTACAACTATAATAATCTATTATTACGAATTATATTTGTATTAAAAATCATGTTTGTCCATTCTATTCTACTTCCCCATATACAACATCACGTAGCCAAAATTAGCACCGCTAAAAGCAACACGCTTAGCAGTACAAATCCATTCAATCGATCCGTCACTGCCCCACCCCTACGTTAAAACACCATTACTAGATAAATATATGCAATTTATTACATTTACCAATTTACATATACTTTGAGAAGACATGTCTGTAGAGTTAAATGTCGTTAGGGATGCCAAGGGTGACAGGAAGAATGAAGATGTGACAATTTCTAAAGCATACGACGACGGATAATAGGAGTGGAGGAAAATATTGTGTAGAGGTGGAGGGTATTTTTAAAGTGAAAAATTTTGCTCTTAAGGTAAGTAACATGAACATTTCATTCTAATTCTATTCTAGTGTAAAAATAAACCCCCTTATTCTATAATGCTGCTTAAAGTTAACTAGTGATTAGCGATTCTTTCACCATACATTTTTGACCCTTTGTAGCCACATGACTTGCACCAAAATTAGATATGTAAGCTTATGCAGAAAAATGCGACTAAACTATATTACATGAAGTTAAATTTAATATTAAACATTTCCCCCCTTATTCATAAACGTTGCTTAAAGTTAACTAGTGATTACCGATTGTTTAAGCTTACATTTTACACGTTTGCGCGTCACTTAACTTGAATCATCGTTGAATAAACCCCTTAAACACTGGGGTGTTTAACAATGATTAAAGAATCGCTAATCAATAGTTAACTTTAAGCAACGTTTATAAATAAGGGGCTTAGTCGTTGACTGCTATGGCTAAGGAGGACTGGAAGTACCGTACAAGCCTAGCAGTGGGGTGAAACAGGCATTAAAAAAACAAAAAACGAAAATAATTGAAATTGCGCCCATATATTTTAATTGGGCAGCCATTAGTACTACTGAAGAGTTAGTTGAGCCACCTCTTTTGAGTAGAAGCACTATGAAGTGGCTGATGTTTTGGAGGACTGGCCTACCATTTGTAGCTTTTGTAACAGTAATTCCAGTATAGTTTGCTTCTGTTTAAGATTTGTAGATTTCAAATAACTTTACACTTAAATTTCCAAAGGAAAATCGTTTTATCCCCGAACCTTAAAAAGTCACAGTCGAGATTTCTTAATTAGTGTATTATTAGCATAGATATTAGACATCGTGGACGACCCGAAACTTTCCAAAAAAGGAAAGAAACATAACTGGGGAGGCTATAGTCTCCTGAATTCAATTAGAACTTTCGTCGTCCGTTTAATAATTAGTCAAAAAGATAACGAAGCTACTTTCTGATGTGTACAGTAAGACCGGTATTTTTATTAAATTATTTTCTGCTTTCATTAGCAGTCAGCTTCAGTACAAAATTTTTTCTCGAGAGAACGGAAGAAAATAATTTCCTCGTTAACGAAGAAAGATGAAATTAGTATTATTTATTCGTTTTTTGCTGGGTACCTATTTGTTGAGTTCTTTGCCACGAATCTCTACCATAAATGGCGATAGAATAATCTCTTTCAAGAAATGATAGAAACCAGGTGCAACCATCACAAGAGCTTGACTAAATTTGTAGCTGTATAGTCCAGCTAATTAAAGCTGACAGACTCATTGGCGTAGCGGTAGCAAACGCAGGCACTGTGGAAAGAGCTTCGATCCCCGCGCAGTGCTAATATTTGTATATATACATGAATATGAATATTTGCACTGGCCTGTTCGTGCCTCGGAAAGCATGTTAAGCCGTTGGTCCCGGTTACCATACAAACATCTAGTGGCAGTTTTTACGGGTTGTTGGAGGCCTCAAAAGTTCAACAATTGGTCTAACTGCAAAGCTTCGATGTCATTTTCGGGTTGTGGAGGTCAGACGGCAGTCGCTTCATGGAAAATATCGATGTTCAGTCAAAATCAGCAGTTAGAAAGTGGTAAAGCGGACCCCAGACTCCAAAGCTGAAAAAGCTACAGATACGACTGGGAGTAACGCTTATAAGATGATGAGTCCAAACAATGAAAGGATATTGCCGACATCTTACAGTACGACAATTCAATTAGCTGATAATGTCAAAATCGCGAAACACGTATTCGTTTGTCCGAACTGTACTTGTATGTATTAATTTTTTATACTCTAAAGAATGGAAGTGCTTTTTAAAGTAAATCAACATTACTACGTTCTCCGTGACCGAATAGGGTTGTTTGATCCCCAAGACTAAACAATTCCCACATAAACTCAATTCGTAACATTAAAAATGTACAATAAGCTCACTCTCCGGGGCATAAAACGTAAGTTTTAAATAGAATTTCTCTATTAGTTGGGACGTTCGACAAATGGACAGACGGGAGTTGTGCATTAAAGGACTTTCGTAGTATCGCCTGAGGCAGCGCGTGGCTCAGGCAGAACGAATCTAATGTCGTTATTGATCGAAATAAAAAATAATTCGATTGTGGAGCAAGTATCTGACTTTTCGGCTGTACCCTAAGGCTAACTCGTTACAGATGTTAGTGAAAAATGAATGCAGTATTTTGAATTGTTTAGAAGTTTATTACGTTTTGGGGACGTGCTGTAAGTGACAGAAAATACCATAAGAAAAAAATGCTTAATTGAATAAATAAACACACTTCTTGTGAAACCCCCGAACGGACTTTAATTGGTGAGTCTGTTGTTGTAGTCGGAGTACAAAGACTCACCAATTAAAATCCTAGAAAGATCCTAGAAATAAAGTTGGCGAGCTCCGAAGGAACAAGTTGATAAATTAAATGGCTCTCATGTTCCACTTACCAAGACTTCTAATACGTTTAGGGTCACCGCGACGAGTACAGAATCAGTCGTGCAATCTTTATCACCAGAATCGCTACCAGGAAGAAAGATAGTCAACAGTTTAATCGAGATAAACTTTGCCATTGTTGTCGTGAGCAAGTGATATGGTTTATTAGAAAAAATAATAGAATATTAATAGTTTTAGTAGGATTATGTTCGTAGAATAAAGTTTTTTATGTGCTACGGCAGTGTGTCAGTCGTGGTGGCCTAGTGGTTAAAACACCAGCCTCTCAAGTATAATTGTGAGGGTTCCATTCCAGGTCAGGCGAGTACCAATATAACTTTTCAAGTTACATGTACTTTCTAAGTATATAGTCATTGTTCTTGCTTCTCATGGACTGCAAAAATGTACCTAATTAAGTCATATTAAGTATTTATTTCGGTAAAGTGATTTGTAATCTTTAGAAATAAATAAATTCAAACCGTATATCTTGGACACTAATGACTAATTACAAGGTGAAGGAAAACATCTATTTAAGAATTTGTGTATATATAAGTATTAGTGGATAACTGCACTGTCGCATTAAGTTGAGGTTTGTAAGGACAGTTATAAGAGTGATAAATAAATAAATAAATCGTGAGGAAACCTGGACTTTAAGTCTGAAATCGCCAACCACATTGAGCAAGCGTGGTGATTACGCTGAATCCTTCTCTGTACAAGAGGAGACCTGTGCCCAGCAGTTGGACAGTAAAAAGGTTGATGATGATGAGCTACGAACGAGGGATTTGTAGCTAATCAATGACAGTCTCACAATCAAATCAAAATCAAACAAATCAAAAGTCATTTATTCAAATTAGGCTGAGAATCAGCACTTTTTGAACGTCAACTTTAATCTCAGGAACTACTGATCCGATTTGAAAAAATCTTTTTGCGTTGGATAGCCCAATAATCCAGGAAGGCTTTAGGCTATATAACATCACGCTTTGACCAATAGGAGCGCGGCATTTAAAAAAAAGACGGGTGAAACCGTGTGGCGCAGCTTGTATTACATAAGACAGTCTGCAGCACAAGCCGATCGATCAGGTTAAGCCACCCTTGTCGTAGATAGTCCAGGGATAGGTGACCATCTGTACATACAAAATAAATCCTTCCGTGCCGCGAAAAACACGTTAAGCCGATCCCGGCTGACAGCCGTTACGAAGTCCGAAAATCTGACAACTCTCAAGTATGAGTGCGCGAGTTCGATTCCAGGTCAGGCAAGAACCAATGTAACTTTTCTAAAGTTATATGTACTTTCTAAGTATATCTTGGACACCAATGACTGAAGGTGAAGGAAAAACATCTTGAGGAAACCTGGACTTTTTAAGTCTGAAATCGCCAACGCGCATTGAGCAAGCGTGGTGATTACGCTCAATCCTTCTCTGTATGAGAGGAGACCTGTGCCCAGCAGTGGGACGATAAAAGGTTGATGATGATAATCATGATAGACTTATACCCCTTTATTCATAAAAGACTGACCGACTGCTGAAGCGACTGTTTAAACAATCGCTAATCACTAGTTAACTTTAAGCAACTTTTATGAATAGAGGGGTTTATTTCCCTGAAATTGCATGCAAAAATTATATAATATTTAAATACTTCTTTCTCGAAATCGGATCAAACGAAAGCCTATTAAAAATATCAAAGGACAAACTCCTTTTAGTAAGTCTTCCGAAATTTCCTCCTATTTCGTATCTCGAACACGTAAGTGGCTTATATATTTCGCAAAATTCAATTATAAAGAAAATTATTACCACAATCATAAGAAAGAAACAATTTTCCTAGCGGCACTCTTTTATTCTAAATTTATTAAGGGTCACACTGGCGCCCTACCTAGCCACTGTAAGTAACCGTTAGGAAAACGAGACGTTTAAATTCCGGGAGAAGTGTCGTCATATATCACCCGACCATAATTTCTGGTCCCCTATAAAAAGTGAACTTTCAGTATCCGTAGTGCAACGCGTCTGTTTCTTATTTCGAAAACTGATTGTTTTTATAGTGTGAGGGGGTGGCCTTACAACTTTGAATCCGTGAAACACGTGTAGGGAACAACATAGGTTGTGGACGGGATGGGTGGCTTGAGGAAAAACGTTGTTTAGTATGGTCATCCAATAATAGGAACAATATTTTATTTCACATGTATTTTGTTAAGTTCTCGCATTGATAATAGGAAAAACCATATTACAGAGAAATAAAGTAAATAGTTTGTTTTTTAATTTATCAACTGGATACGTTCACTTGTTCTTAGAAACAAAACATCCTATTGCTCAAAATAGAGGCCAAGGGACCAATGACACCTCCATTAATGTAATTTTAAATGTTGAAATTTTATTACTTCATTTAAGCAATACGATTTTTACTTCATTTAAGCTTAAGAGGGAACTCTATTGGTGCTTTCTCTATACAAACGTATTCCGCTGTTTTCTTCGTGGATAATGCTTTTAGAGCAATTTTTTGACGTGACAACGTCTTAAATTAGGTTGCGGCTGGGAGTCACTTATGAAAAAGTGTAGGTAACGCTCGGTAACGTTACGATGAGTCACCGAAAATTTGTGCAATTCTTATTTTCATTCAATTCCTTGTTCCTATTGTGCAATTTAATTATATTCATATCAATAAATATTCTACCGAGAAAAAGACGTTGTCACGTAAAATCTTCGCCCGTAAAACCGACTTTACAGGCAACCATTTTTTTTTCTACAATTTTATACTGTGATTATACGTGCCCCTATCATTTGATTTTTTCCGAAACTTAATTAATAAATGAAATACGATACTTCAAAATCGCGGAAAGTAACCCATTTTTATTGTGATGTTCAGATGACTCTAAGACAATCGTGATAAGTTTTTGACAAAAAAGAAAATAATAGAACTATAGGTGTAATTTTCCTGTAAATTTTGATATAAAAATAATTGAGATCTGTTGTGTTTTGAAAAAGAAAACAGAGGAATAAGAAACGTCTTTTGGTAAACGTTTTATAGGTAAAATCAGCCTGAGCAGCAACTGTCCCTTTCGCACTTTACCGGGAGAGGTTGGAAGCAGCGCGACGGCAATAGTTTCTTCAAATACCTATTTTCCAAATTCCTCGGCACTAGAGTCCGCTCTTAAGATCCCACATGTAAGATCTATGAGAGTTACATATATAGCTAATTTCATTATTACAGCAGCTTTTCAGTATTCGTACATTGAAATGCGAATGTGCCAAACTAACTGGGATCATTACAACAGCATCGATTCACCCTTTCCCTCGAAGAGCTCTAATAAACTGTCAATGCTCCATCAAACAATTTGCCAAATCTCGAAGAACCGATCCATTCAGGGTCAACACTCTCAAAATATTGATGAAATCTGATACCACTCGAATGTCTGACAGCGACTGTAATATAAATCCCAGAATAATCTCGACCACAATTCGTCGCAGAACCCCTCTCATTTCACCCTAAATCAGAGAGAGAGTTTGCGTCACAACTCAACAATAAAAAAGAGAATATTTATTCGTTATTTGTTGTCGGTTCGTATTAAAATAAATTGACTATCTAGGCCTCAGCACCCTCCTCCTGCCTTATCTAAGATCAGGATTGCATAAAATTCACATCTCTCTTCCAAATGTGACAGGCGCCGGCCGGGGACTACGCATCTCATTTCGGCGACCTCCCGTTATGTCTAGGAAGCTATATTTATGTAATGAACCACATTAGGCCACGTATTAATTCGATATTAGGTGTTAATCGTGGGAAACACGGGCAACTTATCGGTAACCGACATAGCCCGAAAAATTGCAACACCAAAGTGCCAGTGCGCTGGATACATTGCCCGTAGGTCCGATGCCCGATGGGGCCGACGGGTTCTCGAGTGGCAACCACGCATCGGAAGACGTAGCGTGGGTAGGTCCCCGACAAGGTGGACCGACGACCTGGTGAAGGTCGCGGGAAGCCGCAGGACCGGTCGTCGTAGAAAACCTCCAGCAGTGGACGTCTTTCGGCTGAAATGATGAATTGACGTATTTTTGATCGTCATGTTTATAGTCGCGTCTAAACTGTCTATGGAGTATCTTAATTTGACAGGATTAAACTAAAATGTTTTCTTCTATTCGTTTCTTAATGAAATAGAAAGAAAAAAATGCATATAACTTAAAATTCGTTTAGTTTGTGACCAAAAGAATCGGCGCCATTGACCATGTCTTTCTTCCTATTCACTAAGTTTTTTAAGTGAATGGGTTTAATAAACTAGCGCGCTTTACCATCAACGATTGCATCACTGCTTACCATCAGACGGGATTGCAGTCAAGCGCTAGTTTATAAATATTAAAAAAAAAAATAGTATGGTTTATTTTTGTTGGTGCTTTTAGATTTTATACCATAATTTATCAGCTAATAATATGTTCATTGTTGGACCGTAGGCCTTCTTTCATAGACAAGGAAGACAGATAGCGTGCCCAGTGTAAGTTGGTAAATGTCACACGTCACGTCTTAGATTTAATGGTTTCATAAACAGATTTGATAGATATTGGTTTCGATCATTGTTCACAAACTAGACTAAATTTAAGTTTAGTTCTTTTTATTCTTTCTATTCTGTTAAGAAAATGACAGAAGATAAATATTAATTTAGCCCTGTCAAATTATGGCGCCTGACGTATTTTTAGACGCCATGTTTTTAATTACGTGTGAACTGTCTATGGTATATCTAATTTTGACAGAACGAAACTAATATTATATCTTCTGTCCTTTTCTTAATTAAATAGTAAGAAAAAGATACACAAAACATAAAATTAATTTAGTTTGTTAACAAGGGAATCAGGGCCACAGTCTGGTTCATGGACAGTAGAATGATGACTTTAAAATGTTACAAGCACAACATCATTGATATTTTTAAAAGCTACTTAAGGTTTATAATAGGTTCCAGTCTATTATTGCATAATTGCAAGACAAAAGCCTAGAAAAAAGAGGAAAGGCAAGAGTATTAATCCCTATGGTAGCTCTGAACTTCTTATAAGTGGTAGGCCATAATATCGGCTGCCGGTAGAAGTTACCATCCACCAGAGAAACTCTTGCCGCCAAGTGATTTGTCGTGTTCCGGCATGATGTCTGGTGAAGCCGTACGAGAGAAGGGTCTGAGCTGTTGTGTTGTGTGCCAGGTACGATGCACTAAATGCTTTTGTGTCGGAAGTTTGGTCGTGGAGGGTCTCCATAATTATCAATCTCCCTCTGGCGCTGCATCTTTGGTCGTGTTGTTGGGTTTAACATTGCATAACCTCGCTCAAGTACCGTCTTCCTTCCTATTCACTCAGTGTTTTTTAGATAATAGGCTTAATAAACTAGCGCGCTTTACCATCAATGATCGCATCACTGCTTACCATCAGGCGGGATTGCAGTCAAGCACTAGTTTATAATTTAAAAAAAAGTAAAGTTGATTTTTTTTTCGTTCATTTTAACGAGTTAACTCAGAACACAAGATATTTTTGAAATTGATAGCCAGCAATAAGGAAATTAATAGGCTTTGTTCATATCATGCTACACACTAAGTAGTTAAACAAAAAAGTAAACTAGTGAGTGGCAGTTTAATATAAGATTCATAGTTAATACAAGTCTGAAATCACCAGCCCGTTTTGAGAAAGGCATTATAATAATAATTTAAATCATCTGCCGTGTTTTAGTTCCCAGATTCATGCTGTTTCAGGCAATATTACAATCCGTAGCCAATCAGCACTATATTTAAAGACCATATAAGTTAAGTGCCGTATAACTCAGCGATGTTTAAGACCTATCCATACAGCGAAGGTTTTAATAGACCTCATTGATTATTATTATGGAGAATTTATATCTACTTGTGTGGTATTGCTAATTTAATTCCATATAATACGGCCCTAATGATCTTTAAATTTTTGTTAAATTAACATTTAATGCTTAATAACGGTACCTTTCTCCATATTTTGTTTTGTCCAGGGAATTTATACTAAGTATAATACTGTCTTCTGCGTAAACAGTATATTCAAGCACTAATTTCTTCAAAATACGTTAAGTACTTTAGCAGTGAAAATGCAACTAGCTGTTTAACATTACATGATAAATAATGCAATAGATAGAGGCTTTTTTGTTTTGTTTGTTTGTTGTCATTGTTGCAAGGCTTTATTGAATGTGTATTGCATTTAATTTTGGAATAGACCAGTAAATTGAGGCCTGCCCTGACATGAAGCAATAGACAACAATGTCAAACTCTTAAGGTTTTGAATACGAGGCTTTTGGCTTATTTTTATTAGTGTCTGTATTGCATTCAACTGTTTGAAAGGTGTGTCTTGTTTGTTTATGCAGAAAAACTAGATTTTATTCCTTTTCTTACTCTGCCTCTTAATTAGAAAATACTAGATAGTTACTTGCAATACCGTAATTGACATCACTATGATACGTCCTCATTTATATTTTCGATAATTTTCAGTTTATCACTTAATTATCATCTCCCAAGCAAAAGCTAATAAACACTTAATGAAACAACACTAGCAATAATCAACCATAATTCCACAACTATTAGGTTGAACTATTTAGGTTTCCTAACTTAGCAATTAATAAAATTATGCTGCAGTTTGGTGCATCTACAGTACACAGTAATGGTCCCAGTTAGTCTTCGGCGTGCAATTACTTACAGCAATAGACCAATTAATAAGGGAGGCTGTGCTAACTGCCGACTATGGTATACGAATGTGATACCATAAGATAGTCCAGAGGAAATTACTTCAGAATTTGTGTGTGGTGTAATATTGTGTTGAGATCGGGAAATTGGTTTTGTAAGTTGGAGTTATTGTGTTGGAAGAAGAGCTTCCGTTTTGTGGTTGGGTTTTCATTACCCATTTTCATTGCTATTTGAAGATGATATTTCACTACGCTTATGTGAGCTATTCAAATGGGCCGACCTCTTGTTGTCTCGTTTACATGTATATCGTTTACTGCATGTATAATGTTTATTTAAATATGATTCTATATATTCTAAATGTTTTTACGTTCATTGAAAATATTGTACGTAAAAAACAATAAAGAGTAAAAAATGTGATCCGGCGGTATCCATAGGTGCTTGGTCAAAGTTGCCAGCGATTCTAGATACGGTTCGCATCGTGAGGAGGCTCACGCTGCAAGCCGTATTAAGGAGTAATGTTTTCGGAATCATACCCTTAATCCAACCGAATAACGAGAACCTGTAGATATGTTAAAATGTTGATCGAGGCTTTCGGCCATTGGTCCTTACGACATTTATTATATTAAGACAGTTTAGCTTTTAAATTATTAAAATGATTATGATGAATATTTAATATACATTATTACGAGACAAACTTCGCAAATTCGTATTGTCCTACCGAAATTGTAAGTATTGAGAACAAGAAGTTTGAACTATAAACAAGGACCTCTCAAATACAATAGGGATGATTCCTGGATTTAAAAAAATGATTCTATTTAGTCCGTCATTCAGATTATAGAAAAATATTGGATACGTATATTTTGTTTTATCTAATCAATAAAAATTGACAAAGATCAGGAGTGGTGGCTGGTGACGTCACTGTTCGCTAAAAAGTGTAGCGTGCAGTGACGCCACACGAGTTTTCAACGCACTGTGTCGTCTTCATTTTTTGTTTATATGAAAAAAGAAAAAATACATGTCTAGCATTTTTTTGAAAATCTGACTGACGGACTAATTAGTTTTAGTCAACTACCCTATTCTTAATTCAATCTCCAAGAACCAATTCACACGTACGAAACCCTCAATTTTTAAGCCTGCCAGCGACACTCCCGCCCCAGGAAACGTCAAAACCGTTACTAACATTCGAAATTTAATTGTATTGGTAATCGCAAGCAGTCTGTGCTATGCATTAACTGAGTGTCAAAGCCGGAGGCGAGCACGTGGCCCAAAACAAGCACCCCTTTGCTTTTATTGCATCCATTGGACGTTAAAAGTGTTTTCAGATAGAATGCACTTTCATTAGTATTCTTGCGATGCTGTTTTTTTTTTTGCTCTCTCTCTCTCTAGTTTTTACCTTGTAGTTTGATGTTTCATAGTCGGAGTGTTTAAGTTTTGACGCTCAAACAGACTGACAAAACCTGAACATAGTTTTAAGGGTCTTTTTTATAGCGTCAGAGGAACATGTCAAAAGTGCGCCTACGGAATGATAAATCAGAAGACTTATTCCGTACAAAATAAACTAAATTTTAACCGACTGACTGAACAAACAATTTAGTACACGAGTTTAAACTCTGGGTGTATCAGGCAGCCTTAAATTAATAGCACTTTAAATATATTACGCAAAATTAACAAATAATTACTTAATGCATATAGTTGACGAAAATAAAAGTATAATATGTATGTAAAGTGCATACACACTTTACACTGAATAAGAAGCATTTATAATAGTCAATTTACAAAGTCTTTAAGTATTTTTGATTAAACCTACTATTTGTGTTTTTATTGGTAAATAATTGACCCATGTATAAAATTAATGTAAAATACTAAATCTCATGTTTATCCACTTACATTTTTTTTATGATAATATGGTTGCTACTGCGTCCTGAGTTTTGTATTGAATACCTAAATAATAAACGTACCTACAACACAGTATCAGCCAAAGCACTAAATGTAAACAATTCGCGTACCATCACAGAATGGGCATCGAATCATTGGCTCAGGGTAAGTTTCATTAACTTTTCCAATGAATACAGGCATTTGCCTCTAATTTGCTAACATTGGTTGCCAACATTCGGCACACACTCAAATAAACGAACCTGATTCGATAGTTGTTGTTTAAGTTTTGATAGATTGCGTTTATCTTTAGATGTTAATATGGAATACTTTTGTTTAGGCTAAACAAAAGTATTCCACAACTCTTCACTATTATACGGACTTTGGCGTATCTAATACTAACACTAGACATGCTTTGAACAAATGTTTAAAATTTTATGTTAAGATTAGTACAGAAATAAATAATATTTTTGTGAATAACATCCTAAAAGAGTTAAACGTTCGAAATTTATGTCTTAATTAGAGATCCGGCCCTGCTTAGTAAAGTATTTAGGACTTGACAAAATATGAAAGTTTAATAACAACTAGTTTAGTTTAGTTTTCATATTCGACGATAGACTTTGAAGGAAAACTTGGAAGTAATCGGCTTGCCCCAGAACCAACATTTAACCACGAAGATATGTGACGTCCAACAATCCGCAGTGGGCTCGCCCATTGCGGGTAGCGGCACATAGGATAGATGGTAGATTATAGCGCATTCCCTCTCTAAAATAGGAAGCCCGTGCCCAGCTTCTGTTCTTGTAGAGGGAACGCATAACCTTTTTACCATGAATTCTCTAAATGATTCTGCAAACTGAATCAAAACCCGTTGTGAAGTTTATAAAAACAACGCAGTCACATAAACGGGCACGAAGAGAGGCTTAAATTTAAATATCCATAGAGAACCAGGCACAATGTACATTTAGATCACGTTACTTTGACTTATCTACGTCTAAATGGATAATATGACATTTACGCGAAAACAGCGCTGTAATATCCCCGAAAGCTGCCTTACCGAATGTTTTGTACCCCTGAGTGGAGACAATCTCTAATCGCAACAAGTCGAGCCTGTTTATGTTACGGCCTCATAATTACATTAACTACGCAATGCATGTGTTACATCGTTGATGCACAGGGTGCGCTCATATTGTATCTATACAAACTGTTTTTATTTTCTGTCCGTAAAAGATCGCTCTTAGCGATAAGACCGCCCAATGTGTCACCCTTGGGGGGGCATGAGGAACAGGGAGTAAAGCTCACTCATCCTCCATAGAAAAGGGAGGATCCTCCAACCAGACGGGTGTTATATCTGGCGGGCACTTGCCCAATGGTTGAAATTGGCAAGTTGTATGTATGCTAATTGCACGGTAAACTCTGATTGCGAGATGTAGAATTCGTGTGACGTCAGTATGACGCGTCGTTCATTTTGTGGCGTTTGTAGGTACCGCTACATCATTCCCCTCCGGAGACCGGAGGTCGATAGTGGGCTGAGTCTTATATCTTGTGATTCTTGCTAGGCCAGCTGAGGTTCCAGTGAGTCGGAACCGGTTGCCGCGTAGTTCACGGTGAGTCGGAACTGTCTTTGAAGATTCCCCAGTGAGTCGAGGTGGTGGGGCGCTGCGTTGTACTCCAGTGCGTCGGATGTCATACAGCGCCGGGTTGAGGCTGCGTCGAGGTTGCTGATGAGGTTGAGGGTGATGACCAGGTATGCGCGGTCGCTGCATGCTTGTGGTCAGGATACCCGTTGAAGAAGTGGGTGCTGGCTGGGTGGGTGATTCGCCGATGAAGCTTGCGGGAGTGATGATGATGACGTCACGCTCAAGTTGTTGCACGAAGGCTGCGCTGACGTTCATGCTCGGGGTCACCAGTGTGGGGGCATGAGAAACAGGAAGTAAAGCTCACTCATCCTCCATAGAAAAGGGAGGATCCTCCAACCAGACGGGTGTTATGCCTGGCGGGCACTTGCCCAATGGTTGAAATTGGCAAGTTGTATGTATGCTAATTGCACGGTAAACTCTGATTGCGAGATGTAGAATTCGTGTGACGTCAGTATGACGCGTCGTTCATTTTGTGGCGTTTGTAGGTACCGCTACCCCCTTTATAAAATCTTTATATTTATGTTTTTGTAAGCTATATGGTGTACATAATAAAGAGTATTCTATTCTATTCTATGATTAATTGTACTTACACGTGAACTGACAGTTTGTATTATAACGGTTTAAAATTGTGTTTTCCCTTCAGTCTATTTTGCCTATCTTAGTGATGCCGGGTGATTATTGCGTAACACATTATTGCGTAACACATTATTACTAGCAAAAACAATCATTTTGACAGTTCAATAACATTAATTGCGTTATATCACTACATATTATAAAACAAAGTCATTTTCTCTTTTCCTATGTCCCTTTGTATGATTAAATCTTTAAAAACTACGCAACGGATTTTGATGCAGTTTTAATAGATAGAGTGATTAAAGAGAAAGGTTTATATATGTATAATAACATCCACTAAATTGTGAAACGCAGACTGAACCCTACGAGATGTATCAAAATAATGTACTAAAATTGTATACATTGAAAATGTTTACAAAAAAAGTCCGCGATGGTATATGTCTATCTATTATGGATATCCCACAATAACATTTTATCCTGAAGAAGATTTGAAAAATTCTTTTTGCGTGGAATATCTCATTAATCCAGGAAGGCTAATATCGTGCTGCAGCACGATATTACAGCTCCTACGCGCTCTTGCGCTCCTATTGGCTGCAGCCAATAGGAGCGGAGCATATAAAAAAAAAAAAAACAAATATTAAAGCTTTCCAAACACATTAATAGTATTTAATTTTGAGCAAAATTGTCCTTGACATCACTTAATTTTGATTCACATCTTATTTAAAGATACTAGAATATTAAAATAACTCTTTTGGAGTAAAATAAAATGTTCAAATAACTAACTCCACAACAAATAAGAACGAAGTCGCGTGCGGCCGCTAGTTATAAATAAGTCTTTGGAAATATTTTTTTACGAACACGCTGTATCTATACAACAAGTTACCCCTGCTAGCCGGTCCAGACAAATTGTCGCACCCCACTCTCGCATTATTGCCGATATTTAATTGTTTGCGTAATTTATTTCTCTAAAGCAGGGGCCGTTGTGTTATGTTCGGAATGGAAGACCAGTTATGTTATGGTAAATATTTTGTTGACTTTTAATATAAAAAGAAAACAACGAATTGCACTCCGGATATTTTTGAATATTTTGTAATGATTAAAGAATAATTTCGCACAAATTGGTTTATTACTTTAAATATAGGTACGAATTTTATAAACATACAGACCGTCGGCGTCGAGCCATCAGCAGTCAGTTACCATCCATGCGCGTAGCAAGCTGTAGTACAAATATTTTTTTTTTAATAATTATAAACTAGCGCTTGACCGCAATTCCGCCTGATGGTAAGCAGTGATGCGATCGTTGATGGTAAAGCGCGCTAGTTTATTAAGAGCCTATTCACTCAGAAAAACTGAGCGAATAGGAAGGAAGACGGCAGTTGATCGAGGTGATGCAATGTTAAACCCAACACGACCAACGATGCTGCGCCAAAGGGAGATTGATCTGAAGATACATAATACATAACATACACGCATACACGCATACTCGCATAAGCGCTCTGCGCTGCTAAAGCGAAACAGCAGGAACAGGCATACATTTACGAAGCGCGATAGAAAGAGAGGGTCCGTGACTACTCTCCTTCCATCTTACGAATTTTCGATCAAGGTCACAAGATCTTGTGAGAGTATAAGATTTTTACCCATCCTAAAGAAATTCCCAGTGCTTCTCTTGTGGAATAACAAATTACTGGTATCCTCAATCCGCCTGCCAAGCGTGGTGATTATGGCAATGCCCCCAATGAAGTAGGCTAAGAAGAAGAGGAGAGTGCACCATGCCGCTAAGTAAGTTTTCACTACAAAAATACACGTGGACGATTCAAAAGAAGTTGTAGCATGTAACATGAAGCGCGATTTAGCATTATTAGTTTATAATGTTCCCACTGGCTGGAACACAGACCTCCTTCATATGAGAGAGAGTGGACTGTAATTCAGCACGCGCGCCCACAGAGTAATATTATTGAAGTGCAAGATAAATAAAATTGCTAGTTATCATTAAGTTTCCGCTTGATTGGATACTTGCAAGTTTGCAATACCAATAAAACAAAAACACAATTCTCATAAATAACACAAACAATTTATTTTTTTCGAACGATTATTTTAAATGTGAAAATAATAAAAATTTAACATTTAGCATATATAGGGGATGCTTTCAACAATAACATACAAACATGAAGCGAACAGTTTTTATTTTACATATATCCTCGCTGAATAAACGAACAGGCTCTTTATATTTATATTCAATTTATATTAGGATCAACTAGTTTGGCCTAGCCTAAACTGGTCTATCCTATCGGGCTTAGGACAAATTAGTTTGGACTAGCCTAAACTGGTTTATCCTATGGCGTATAGGAAGAACTAGTTTAGCCTAGACAAAACTAGTTTGTCTTGAAATCGGATTTGGCCGGTAACATATACATAACTGTAATTGTTGTACCGATATGGGTACGTTGTATTATTACTACATTTGATTTAATATGAATATTGTAATTGTTGTAACAATGTACCCACTTTATTATTTTACTTATATCGCGATAAATAAATATTTCAATTGTTATGGTTAAATTAAAAACGACTAAGTTATAAATGACGTACGGTATAAATTTTGAAAATCTAGAATCTTTTCTCGATAAAAACTTGTCTAAATTATAAGAAAATTAGAGATATTTTTAACAAAAGACAGATTTTGGACAAAATTCGGTATAACTTACAGAAATTAAGGATATTTCCGATCAGCACTCCAGTTTCGTAACACTCTATTAATCAGAATCATTTTGATGGATATTAGTAATAAAGTGCTTCATAATTCAGTTAGAATCTATCTACTCAATAACGTTAATACTACAATGAATATTGGTGAACTGTCAAAATGAAAGCCAATGACTACTTATAGTGTGTATCTTAAAAAAGAACTGAAATGGCTATAGTACTACAGTACGAACAGCGACTTACCACCAGAGTAAAGTCCTTACTTTTTGCCGCCAAACGATTCGTCGTGTTCCGGCATGAAGTCTGGTGAAGCCGAACGGAGGACGGGTCTGAGCAGTTGTGTTGCGATGTGTGCCAGGTAAGATGCGCCAAATGTTGTTGTGTCGGGAGTTTGGTCGTGGAGAGTCTCCAGATTAATCTCCCTCTGGCGCAGCATCGTTGGTCGTGTTGGTCTTGGGTTTAACATGGCATCACCTCGCTGAACTGCCGTCATCCTTCCTATTCCTATGTGTTTTAAGTGAATAGGCGCAATAAACTAGTGCGCTATACCATCAACGATTGCATCACTGCTTACCAAACAGGCGGGATTGCGGTCAAACACTAGTTTATGATTATATAAAAAAAATGCAGTTCAATTTAGATGTGATTTGGAATAGTGATTAAGTTGTTTATTATCCTTCATAATTATTTAAAAAAAAAGAATAAACCAAGCAATATATATTTATTTAGTTTTATAAGTTTGTATATATCGTCATTTTCTAAATAAAATCTAAAATCTATTAATTTACAAAAAAAAATAAAAAAAAATATTGAACGACTGTAACAATTTACACTGCCATCACATTCGCTGCACATCACGACAGTAGCATATTTTCATTTTAGTCACGCGCGCTTGTAGGGTTACATTTTAATTGTTAACACTACATTTTATGAGTACAGTTTACTTCTCTGGTAATAAATTTGTAAAGATTTTTGATTGAACTCATAGTTACAGAATACTGACATAATCAAAAATACTAAACCAAACCAGATCAAGAGGTAAACAAGATCGCCTAAAGTATTTGAGCAAAATATTAACATAACTTCATAGGCATACTCTCGATTCGAGGGAATAAACCGTAATTATCTGGCTTTTCTGCTGCGCTGCGTGTCGGCGGTTCGATTCTTGCACGAAACAAATATTTGCCTACAAGTAGTTGTTTCACCTTCAGTCAATGTTGTCCAAGATAAACTTAGAAAATACATATAACTTTAGAAAAGTTACATTGGTACTTGCCTGACCTGGAATCGAACCCGCGCACTCATACTTGAGAGGCTAGTGTTTTAACCACTAGGCTACCACGACTTATAATTCCAGTATCGACAATTATCTATAGCGAAACTACGACAATTTACTATGACCACTTCTAAATTTGAAAACATTTTTACATAGCGACCGACGAGAGAATGCGTTCGTGACACTTGTCAATTTCATACAAACGAATACGTATTTATAAAATTTGATTTTTATTAGCTTCTGGAATTAATTATAGTAGTTATAGATGTATATATGGCTATGTAGGTAGGTATCCCTAAGCAGTAAACATTTTTGGATGTAGTATGGTTGAAATTACATTCTGAAGTAATTCAGCAGAACGAAATGTTCTGTTAATTGAAACTGTCGTCACATTCAGATGCATATTTCAATGTTAGTCACGCGAATACGTATTTTTAAAATTTGATTTTTATTAGCTTCTGGAATTAATTATAGTAGTTATAGATGTATATATGGCTATGTAGGTAGGTATCCCTAAGCAGTAAACATTTTTGGATGTAGTATGGTTGAAATTACATTCTGAAGTAATTCAGCAGAACGAAATGTTCTGTTAATTGAAACTGTCGTCACATTCAGATGCATATTTCAATGTTAGTCACGCGAGTAACTGTAGGGTTAGATTTGATTGTCCTTTCCAACATTTCATTAAAGCCGATTTTACGATGGGGGCTGATTGGACGTACTAAAAACGCCCCTATTTTAGAATGCTTTTATTTCATGGTCCCTAAATATAACTTTTCGTGTGCTTCTTGACTACTGTTACGCACTATTTATTCACGATTTAATGTTTTACGTTCGTACTGCAAATTGAGAAAGGGTGCCGAAAAGACATGGTCAGCACTATAATTCCCAAAGGAGCCAATAACATCATAGCGTGAACGCCAATCTGCGTGATTATGGAAATATCCCCCCAGGACTTTTATTGTAGATGTCCATGGGGAACTGAAATACGTGCATGTCATCATAAACTGGAATGGGGTTGGCTGGTACCGAAATACTTGTAACTATCTAAAGGGCCAACATCGGCAAATTTCCTGTTTAAATTCGTAAGGTCAAATACCCGCGAAATGTGAAATAGGCACCTACTTCGTTACCAGTTACCACATCCTTGGGCGTGATAGTCCTTACTTGATGAACTATTACAACTAAGTAGGTACCTACTCATTAACAAAACTTAATTTTTCACTCCATTATACGACTCTCCTATAGTCTTCATAATAAGACATAATTATTATATTTATAGTAGACTTTAAAATATCTCTAATTACATGTACGTTCTACTAATAGCAGCCAATACCCAAAACTATATAATTTATCTAACATACATGAATTTATCATTTTGAAAGTGGGTTTTGGAGTAGTTAAAAGGACCAGATCTACATAAATTATAAAGTCCCATTTACGTGGAGCACTGATCCAAAGGAATGACAAAGACACGATAGCGCCTCGAAAGCCACGTGTACGGCAGTAGACAAAGATTCAAATCGTTATGTTCATCCTAACGCGTCAAAAGATAATCGCGTTTCTGGGTCATATTATCGTTGCTGGACTTTCCAAGTCCAGCAACGATAATATGGGCCCGTAGTAGTTTCCCTAGTATTACGAAACTTCAGAAAGAACCTTACACCCGATTAAATAAATCATTTCAGACTGGTGTTTTACCCGACAGAGTAGATTAGGCCACACTCGCTCTTACCGAGATGTCGTAGAAGGCGACTAAGATAAATTCCATGCAAGTCACCAGCAGATAGAGAAGGAAAACTCTGCAATTTATACCAAAACCCTCGCCAACCCGTCTGCCAAGTGTGATTTACCCCTCATGTTACATATGGAGGCCATTGCCCTTGCAGTGGGGACGTAAATAGGCTGATGAAGTAGACTGGACAAAACACGTCAAGAGTGGAAAAAACTGTCAAATCGTACTGTCATTCATTCTTAGTTCGGGCTTCAAACTAATCTTACATCTTTAAAGTTTGGTCAAAAGTATAAACCTCGAGCTTGTATTGAAGATTTTCTGGGAATCTTAAACCTAAGCACATATCTGCAGTCTCGTCCGATGTATGGGAGTTTCCTAGTGTGTCACTTACAGGTGCAATGATTAGTTTAGAACCAGAATCAAGAAAGATTCAAAATATAGTTTGATAGGTATCCTACTCCCGATATATAATTACTAGTCTAAAAATTCAGATCAACAGCGTTTAGATATTTACACGTATCTTTGTTATTACGACGTACGGGATTAAACCCCCGTTTCGTTTGACACATTTAACAACTAATGACGCCGTGGGTTGACTGGATCATCATGGAAACGCCGCTATTTTAATGACGTATAAGCTCACTTTTCTCAATTATATGAACATTTTTGCGTGACTACGATGAGGGCAAATCCCGCCATTATAATCTTTGTCAGTAAATACATCGCAACACAGTGCCACAGCCTAATTCCGTTAACAGGATTACTTATAATCTAAGGCTGTCCATCACTCGTATCGATAACACGGGTAATTTATCCATTTGTAGCTTTAGGAAAAATGAACGCTATCCATGACCGGCTTATCTTAATAAGTTCCCGAAGATAATTGTGCGTGAGTGTTATCTCGATTCGAAATGGATGTGTTCGGTGCAATTATGGTAGAGTTAATTCATTTGTGTGCGTTTTATTTATAATACATGTGCTTATTTATGTATGCCATTTCCCCCTTTTACGTGATCAGAATGTTACATCGCATCAAATCTATGACGCTGTGCAACGTTGTCAGGTCGACTGCTGAAATATATTTCTGGGAAGAGTTTGATTAAGACCCTTCCTTATTCTGAAAATCTTGATCGTATTATCTTATGGAAGAAGTATCCTTTGATTGTAAGCTGCTGTAGTCACTCCGGATTCTGGGACTTGAGAGTTAAACATAATTTCAACCATGTTGACCAAACTTAGCAGAGACCAGCCTTCGGTTTGTGCAAAGTGCATGCGCATACGCAGATCTTTCCTCTTATTTTTTTAGTCCGATAGGACGATAATTTCGAACGATCTGAGAAAGATCAGGCACATGAAGTACGCCTTCATCTAATTTCAGAGGCACAGTGATGGCACAGGGCTGTACTTAACGAATTTCCATTAGATAAACTACCACGCTCGGGAGTCGACCTTTATGACCACGAAATCAAAGGGATAGTCGACATGGTGGCACAATTTTTCTATCCTAGGGAACTTATACTTTCAACCAAGTTTGATATGTCGTCAAAACTAATTTCATTAAGGAATTAATAATGGCATAAAGCAGCACTAAACATGATACGAACATGACAGATCTCTTAAATCCAAGGCTATACCAATCATTCACAATTTTTCACTAAAGTGTCCTAATCTTAAAACCACATTAGTCATCGATTTGGATATCTTCAAAGAAACGTTCTCTCTAACATTCAGCTAACCCACATTCACAAATATTTCCAATTTACCTCAGATCCCTCTAAAAACGTTTTATGCAAACAAGATGGCAAAGATAAGAGAGTTTGACAGCTGGTCTAACTAGGTCCAACTAGGTCGGTTCCAAGCGTCGTGGATAAAAAGGGGTATCGAAACTTCGGAACTCCCGACAGCACACTACAGCGGGTAATGCGAAGACTTTTTGTGCTCAGCAAAATCTAAATAGGGTCAACCCTATTTCAATTGGAGTTCGCGACATTTTTGTATTGATTTCTTTTGCCGGAAAGTCGGATATTTCGTTAATAGTCGCCGTTCGCTGTTTTGTGAACAAAGTCAGGTTTTAGTGGAACACTTCTAAATGGTGTACGTAATTGCTTGATTCGTGTCAAAATGAATAGTCAAAATAATTCAATACCAAATTTTTATCTATATATTAAAATGGATGTCACAAGGGTATATATTCACTAATATTCAGTTCTAATATGGCCACTATATTGCTCGGACTGTAAAACTCCCATCATGTTTTTCCGGGAATCATTTCACTGGGTCCACAAAAACGAGTACCTACAAAAATCACCGAATGTAGAACAAAGCCAAATAAAATGAATGACGTTTGACAAACTATGCATATTTGTCCGAACAAATCCGACGAACCATGCCGAACAATGCAGCGACGACTGATTTCGCGCAAATCGTATTATAACGCGCCAAATAAGTGAAGTGTTTACAAGTTTCAGTATTAAACTCAATTAATTGTAGCCTTTAATTCTTTGTAATACGGCGCATGTTGATTCGGCATTGATTTGTGGTTGGATTCCAAATTTCAATATTTCGAATTGTCGCCCAAAAGCAATTTTAATTTGAGTTCAAGCTTTAAGCAAATTGTTCTTTCATCCAAACTGGAATGTGGCCCGTGTTGGGCTTTGACAGCGGTATAAACGTACATATTTCATCATGGCTGCGAATAAAGGTGAACCCGACCGTGTAAGTAGAAGTTTATTTAGTGTCTTATTTCTTTTTATGCGGAGCCCGGTAGCTCCGGAAGAAATGAGATGTTTTATGAAATTGTTTTTCCGGGACATTAGCCGGTCCTAATTATGGCTGTGCTCGCTTGAACCGGGGGCCAATTTCCCTGGACGTTTTCACGTTGACGGTGACAAAGTGTGTACGGCGGAAGAGAATACAATTTCACTTAGACGCCCAGCTTATTAGACAGCTGGAAGTAATGTAAATTTAGTACTCCTTGTTATGTATATTATTGTACGAATTAATTAACAGGAATAAGTCTTCTTAAGCCTCAAACGAACGCAAGCGGCGTTCAATAAAATTCTGTGTGGACTTACATAGAGTCTGAAATAATTTGGGTAGTAGGTATAATATTTTAAAATATTCCAGATAGGAGTGAACATCCTTTGTATAGAAATTAAACGAGTGCTTAGCTTGTTACCTGAGTGAATTATTTGTTTATCTAAAGAGGATCATCCCATATTGGAGCTTACATCCAAAGCCAATTCCCCGGCCAGGTCGTGATGGAAAACCATCTTTTCCTGATTGGCCTAGGTCTTGGATGTTTATCTATATATGTATCTATTATAAAATATAGTATCGTTGAGTTAGTAGGTATCCCATAACATAAGTCTCGAACTTACTTTGGGGCTAGCTCAATCTGTGTGATTTGTCTGTATATATTTATTTATTTATTTTTTATTTATCATCATCTTAGCGTTTATCCCGGTTGCATCCGCGGCTATCGCGTTGGAGACCGGAGTCCGCTTTCCTGCACATTCTCCTCCATTTCACGTGATCTTTAGCATCCTGTAGTGAGAGATTGTTGGCACGCATGTCATCTCTTATAACGTCAAGCCAGCACTTCTTTGGTCTACCCCGCTTATTCCGGCCCGGCGGAGGCACCATGGTAGGACATTGGTTACCCACGTAACGTGCCGATTTTCGTAACACGTGGCCGTACCAGCGTAGGCGACCCTCCTGCAGTTTGTCTGTTATATCACGGACACGAAGACTGCCCCGGATGCGGAAGTTCCTGATACGGTCGTTCCGCGTAACTCCACACATCCACCGCAGCATATTTATCACTGTGACACGCAGCTCCTTCTTGAGTCGTTCAAATACAGGTCACGCCTCACTGCCATACAGAAAGACAGGTCTAATGATGGTCTTATAGACCTGTCCCTTAAGGTTAACCGGCATTTTAAGGTCACAAATGACACCAGTTACCTCACGCCATTTTGCCAAGCTGCAGAAATGCCTTCCCTGACGTCGCAATCAATGTCGCCGAACGCGTGAAGGACAGACCCCAAATATTTAAACTGGTCTGCGCACTCGACCATGTCTCCGCCTATGTGCACAGACATGTGGTCCGTCGTGTTGCTCGCCATGTACACCATCTTCGCCCCATTGAGTTTCAGACCTCCGTTCTCGAGCGAGAGCCAATTTAATCAATCCCATAAAATGACAGCTGACTTTGCGTCCATTTCTTGGTTCGTTCTTTGCTTATATAATATCACTGCTGTTGTTTTCAACTTAGTAGCTGTACAGTTTTTAATTCAAACAATGATTTTTTTATGCCATACTTTGCAATACTAAGGTTTTTCATTAAGTATTTACCACGCTTTTTCATCTGAATTGTTTTTGATTTAGATGATGTATCCTTTTTATTATTCAGTATTCCTTTGAAGATGTAGATATCAATTGTCATAGTTTATAAACTTATGAAAAACATAACAGAGAGCTTTATTTTCCTTTGAGTCCATACAAAATATAAAAACCACTTATCAAGTACGGGTAAACTTTGATATTCTACCAAACAAACCCTAAAACAATATTTTTACTCGTATTAAAGTACATTTGTCCCAATAAACCTTTCTATTTATGTTCGCATTTTAGGGTTGTATGCAAATAAGGGTTGGTTAGGCATTTTCTTTTAACTATATTATTTTTTTCGTAGCATTTTCCACTTTCTCCCCTTATAGGTAGGAACACAAATTCCCTAGTGAAAAGTCCCTCGTGATTGACTGACGGGCCCAAATTTCATATAATATTTGGACATTAGGGGTTATTTCGTGACTGTGGCCTGTTTGTAGTTCGCGATTGTTATAAACCAATATTTCAAAACTATTTGCGTGAAATGGAAATCGTCTGTTGATTAGATTATTCTATACATAGAGGGGCTCGTAGCCAAATAATAATAGCCGCACAGGTTAACTGATCAAGTTTCTTTTTTTTTTGTGCCGTCCTTCCTCTTCTTGTTTGGCAAGAATTCTAACTGATCAGGTTAAGGTACGCTTGCCGAGGTTGGTCTATCGATGGGTCTGGTCTGGACAGGATCTTTACATTACCAAGACCGCTCCTTGGTTCGGATAGGACGTTAAACCGTTGGTCTCTGGTCATCGTTACAGGTCGTCTGAAGTTCAAAGATCTGACCACTAGTTTTACCAAGGGGTATCGCGATACCCAGGAACTGGAAACTGTTGTGGAGGTAAGGTAGGTAGTTGCACAATGTTAAAAAAAAAAAAAAAAAAATCTGGTTTCCAGCTGAATCCGATTACACTGGAAGTAGAACCAATATAGTCTGGAAAAAGCTAGAAGAATGATGATAATTTTATACATAGAAACTGTCAGTTTATTATGTAATAGTAAACTTTATCCTTTATATTACTAAAACTACGACAAAAATCTCAGCGAAAAAGTTAAGTAAATATTTCTCCTGTCAGGTTTTGTGTTTACTTTAAAAATCGGTCGGTATTCGGATAAATTATGATTTTTATTAAGAGCGGTAACACCGACTGGAGTTGCGTTTAACATAGCGAGCGACGGTTTGCGCGCGGGCATTGTTCGGTGCTCAAGTTTCGGTCGAGTATGTTTGTCATATTCAAACCCAGTGGCTCTTATCTGTTTTAATCTGAGACTATCATTGTAATCCCTTAATATCAAAGTGATCTAAGTGTCCGTACAGTTAAAATAATAAGAATCGAACATTACACTATAGTTATTGTTCAACGTTTCCTCGAAATACCGCCCACGATGGATGCTCATGCAGATGAGAAAAACACTTCAATTATCTGGAACTTCGGCCCTGCCTTCCTGACGTTTTCCTCCACATATATATTTATTTTTTTAGTAATTGTAAACTAGTGCTTGACTGCGATCAGGCCTGATGGTAAGTATTGATGAAATCATTGGTGGTAAAGCGCGCTAGTTTATTAAGCTTATTCTCTTAAAAAATTTAGTGAATAGGAAGGAAGACGGCAGTTGAGCGAGGTGATGCAATCTTGAACCCAACAACACGACCTACGATGCTGTGCCAGAGGCAGATTGATCTGGCAACCCTCCACGACCAAACTCACGATACAGCAACATTTTGCGCATCGTACCCGGCACACATCGCAACAGAACTGCTCAAATCCGTCCTCCGTACGGCTTTATCAGACATCATGCCGGAACACGACGAAACGCTTGGCGACAAGACTTCATCTGGTGGATGGTAACTTCGGTGGCGGTAAAATCGGTTTTCGTATAAACGGAGTCAAAACGCTATTATTAAATGATATACAATATAGAAACCCCTGTCCGACCCGTAAGGATAATAAAGGTTAGGTAAACACTTGACCAAATATAATATAAAATTTTACGTAATCATCATAGAAACAATACTAATGAATTTTGACATAATCTTTTTTTCTTTTTTTCATGAATTCCAACTTTCCCGAAATTTGGTAATTTTTTAAAAAGTGACAACACCAGTATTATTATGAGCGAATAGCGATGCGACCACGTGCCGCGTGCCCTGTCCCCCGCCGCCCGCGGAATGGTTGTATACCGCAAATGTATTAAATTACCTCTTTTTGCGTAATAATATTTATTTTTTTAGGGGGATTTTTTTTTTAAGTTTAGCCCGGCTTTGTATCCATTAGTAGAATCAGTTATCGATACCTAACAATATCTTCACGGATCGGACAGGGTTTTCTTTACATATTGTATATAACGTCATTTTGAATATAAAAAAACGTACATGAATTCCACAATAGATACCGACTTAAGTACAACACTTTCACACACTCATGGTCCTAAAAAGCAAGTCATCTAAAAACAGGCACAGATGTGAAAAACGTTACCCATTCTAAGCCATTAACTAACTCAAACACTAAAGCATAAACTAGTGCTTTAAAACCGCTATGTTATTACCATCGTTACATTAAATCGACGTTCACCTCACATACATTTGATGGAAGCATGCAGTCACGTCCCTGGTCCCTTGGTCGGGGAAATGAAATAATTTGTCTTAGTAAGGGTGCATTTCATATTTATACGGGGCACGAAGGGTGAACGAACCATCGGTTTATGCCTACCACGTGTGTGTGACAAATAGGGATGGCACGCTTAAAGTATCAAAGTATTCTTAAACATTAAATAGGCCTTTTGCACTTAGGAGTGACCCTTATCCTGTAAAAACTTTCTTCTTTCAGTTTAAATGAGTAAGTCCATTTTTTGTTTTGAACTTGGGCGATCACTTTGCCTTTGTCTGAGCTTTGGATCAAACGTACATACATACACACATCAAAAGTGTCTAGGGATCAAGCATTTTTATGCGGATTTCTTGAGATTGAGATGTGGCTTTGTAATAAATTTATGATTTTATAAATTTATATGGATCCTTTTTGGTGCATTTCATAATTTGAATCAGGAACTGTGAATCAAATTCGAGTAAAAGATGAAAATCAGCTGTCAATATTTTCCCTATAAAAACATACAACGCATTGAAGACATTATTAGTGCTACTGTTTCCCTACTACTGATTAAAACCAACGTTATTATGGAGCGGCGACGTCATTTAAGCAGGGAAGAAATGCTCAGAGCCGTGGGAATGATAGAAGCTGGTTCCCGGCAACGTACTGTGGCTTTAGCTCTGAATACAAGTCAGAGTGTTATCAGTCGACTTTGGACACGTTACTGAAGCACTGGTACCGTGGCTGAGCGCCATGGAGGACGGTATCGCTGCACCACCCGGAGACAAGACCGATACATTCAAATCTTAACTCGAAGAGCTCCAACAATAACCGCCATGATGTTAGCCGTGAGGCTTCATCACTCTTCAGGGAACTTAATTAGCGACCAAACAGTCAGAAACCGCTTGCATGAAGTGAACCTTCATTCCCGAAGACCGCTACGGGTACCACCTATAGCAATGCACAATCGTAGGATTCGATATCAATGGGCTCTTGAACACAGAAATTGGGCAGAAGAACAATGGCGTTTCGTGTGCTTTTCTGATGAGTTTCGTTTTGGTATGAGACCGGATACAAGACGTATACGACACTGGAGAACCCCTGGACGCCAACAGCGATTAAAATCCTGCCAGGAAGTCCATCCTTATAGTGGTGGAACCATCATGGTATGGGCGGGTATTTGGATCGGCGGAAGAACTGAGTTGATTTGGATCAGAGGCAACCTCAACGCTCAAATTTATGCTGAGACGATTGTATCAGACGTCATCGTTCCTCTACAAGTGCAAATCGGTCCCTTATTTCAGTTAATGCATGATAATGCACGACCGCACACTGCAAGAGTTGTAAGACAGACTCTCGCCGCAGCTAACATCAATGTCCTGCCCTGGCCAGCTCAGTCGCCAGACTTAAACCCGATTGAGCATGCATGGGATATGCTACAGAGAAGAGCTCTGCCGAATATGGAGAGTATCCAGTCGCAAGAAGACCTTTTTTTGTTGTTGCAACGAACATGGGCGGCCATTCCACAGCGTGATTTGGATGAACTCATTTTGAGTATGCCAAACCGATGTACTTGTGTTGTTAGTGTTCGCGGTAGAAACACGGATTATTAATTGTTTAAGTTACCCAATAAAATTTTAGAGAAAACTGTTATTTCAGTCTTTTTTTCGAACTTTTGTGTTAGTGGTTCAAATGTCAAATATCCCTTTATTAGGAAAATGGCTAATTTCTTTATTAATGCAAAGGTGACTTGGTTTATCGTTACTGTGACAAACGAAAACACTTTATTTGATGAATCCTTAAAGAAAATTTTAATTAATATCAATCAGGAGAAAAGTTATTGCAAAAATATATGTTGATCCCTAGACACTTTTGATGTGTGTAGTTCAAAAACGAATGTTTTTTTTTTCTTTGAATTATATATTTTGATCTTGTCCGCCAAGCCCCTATATTTATTAAATGTTATAATTTTCTAGACCGGTCAAAGTTCATATCGCTATGAAAATAAATAAATATCATTTCCTGATTACACTAAAGACAGGCAAGATTAAATAGAGAGGTACTGATCTAATTTATGAACGTGAATGATACAAAATATGGCATCCTGTAATGTCTGCTGTACACAGTGGAAGGAAGCGTGAACTTATGTAGGCAGATGTGATTTAACTATTTGTAAGATTTGGAAGTTTCGTTGTGTATCAATTACTTACTTGGTATAAACCAGGTGTGGAGGTATGAGGAACAGCGTCTAAAGTTCACTCATCCTCCATAAAAAGTGAGGATCCTCCGACCAGACTGGTATTGTCAGGCGGGCTCTTGCCCGCCGGTTGATGTCGTGAACTTGTATGCATGCTAGTTGCACAGTAAACTTTGTTTGCGAGATGCAGAATTTGCGTGACGTCAGTATGACGCGCTTTTCGTAAGTAGCATTACAGGTAAAATATGAACTGTTTATTTTGAACTTTCGTATAAGACTAACTGTTGGTAGTATTCTTGCTTTTTATTTCACTTTTTTGCATAAAGCCTCACATGAAACGATCATAAAAAACTGAGCATGATTCTGATTTGAGAGGTAATATATTACCTACTGTAAAATGTAGGTACATAGCAAGTTTATTGTCAATAAGCCGATAGCTGGGGGTAACACGCGTAGTTTCCAGAAGGGTATTTATTTCTGTAACATTTGGACAACCTTTGTTTCCGTATTATAATTGTTGGTACGTTTATATGATTATTTTTAAGCCTCATTACTCTATCATCTGTGGAATTTAACCTAGGAATAATTTTGAAATTATGTCAGTTAGAAGAAAGAAAGAAAGAAAAAACGTTTATTTGCAGTAAAACATGACGCAAAAGTTTACGAAAACGCAAAAAATAAGACATAGTTGAGGGAAACATGCGTCACATCCACGCAAAACGAAGAAGATAAATATTTGTCTAATCTTATCAAATCAGTTAGCGTCTGACATAAACCGACGAAAGTTTTTATCGTCATGTTTTTAATCACGTCTAAACTGTCTCTGGAGTTTCTTCATTTGATAGGGCTAAAATAACATTTTTCTTTATCTTGATGAAATAGAAAGAAAAAGAAGCACGAAATTTAGCTTAGTTTATTGGCATAGGAATCGGGACTGGCACGTCAAACGTCAAAGTTATTTGGCTATGGAAAATCAGCCCTAATTGATATAAATATGGGTAATCAAACTGTTAAAATTATGCCTAATATTTGACTAATCCTCTAAAATCTTTTTGGATTTTTTCCTAACAGTTCGTAGCAGTCACTAACCCATGGGTACACCGATTTAGTTAGGTGTTAACCTAACTAAATCGGTTTGGTAAACTTTGACCAACGTTTACTTAGTTATCAAAATCAAAAGTCATTTATTCAAATTAGGCTGAGAATCAGCCCTTTTTGAACGTCAATATTACATAAGACAGTCCCCCAAAACGCCCACCCATCGACACTTCCTAGGGCTTTCGCTGGGAAGAAGAAGTGGCGTAAGAAACTCCCCAGCAGCACAGCTTTCTGATCATTTAAATAAACACATGAAAATACAACCATACAATATTTACCATATGCCAGCTAACACGCCAAAATACCAGCAAAGCAAAACAATGGTAAATAACTAAAAACTTGTTACTTAAATAAAAGCCCCAGGCATAAAGAGCGTGACAACTTACATATTTATGTAAGTATTTTAAAAAAGTTTTTGGAGAATCGGTGGTAGACCATAACATCGGCTGCCGGTAGAAGTTACCACCCATCAAACAGTCTTGCCGCCAAGCGATTCGTCGTGTTCCGGCATGATGTCTGGTACGAAGGACGGGTCTGAGCAGTTGTGTTGCGATGTGTGCCGGGTATGATGCGCCAAATGTTGTTGTGTCGGGAATTTGGTTGTGGAGGATCTTCAGATCAATCACCCTGTCCCGCAGCATCGTTGGTCGTGTTGTTAAGTTTAACATTGCATCACCTCGCTCAACTGCCGTGTTCCTTCCTATTCACTAAGTTTTTTTTTAATGAATAGGCTAAATAAACTAGCGCGCTTTACCATTAACGATTGCATCACTGCTTACCATCACACGGGATTGCGGTCAAGCACTTGTTTATAATTATTAAAAAAAAAGTAAATTATATGAACTCATAATATAATATTGATAATATTGAAGACTAAATAGCCCAGTCAAATTAGGTAAAAAAAGGGGTCAACCTCGGAATGAAAGATAATAAGCTGCAAATTGGTATGAACCTTTGTTTTGTCATTCTAAATGTTGTCTCAAAAGTCACAATCGTTATCGTGTCCGCGTCTCAAGATATTCAAGGTCAAAGGTCACAAAAATCGGTTTTTCGCGAATATCTGGCTTCCTATCGGTTAAATGAGATTTGCATTTATAATAAAAGTTGTAGGCTATAAAATTCCCTACAACTTTTGTCTAAACTTTTTTTTCATACGACCAACCGTTTTGAAGTTAGAGCGCGAAGAGTGCACATCGTACAGTCATATACGGCCTAATGCAAGGTCAAGCGTGAGTTATGGTTATCAGTACGTTATAAAGTCAATTATTTACTTGGAAATTATAATTATTAAACAGTGCCCATTATTTATGTACTAACTATTAATTATTTATATTTAATTAAAGTAAGTAACTTGATTATTTATATATAATTATTCATATTTAACTATTTAAGTATAAAATATTATTAATTCTGGATTATATATTTTAGTTTTATTTTAAGTTAAAATGATAGTAAGAGTATATATTTTACACATATTTTTATTTATTATTAAATACGGCATAATATACATTTATCAAAATGTGAGTTCAAATATCAAAAGTATCTTTGTTGATTTTAATTGTAATGAAATTGGAAATGGAAGCTAATTATATTCTTCTTCTTCGTGGTCTTCTTCTTCTTGTCGCTCAAAAATGTTCGATTCATTGTCATCATCCTCATTATCTGTCATGTTCATCTCCAAACCTTCCAGAATATCGGGATCATATGTATTTTCTTCATCGGGATTACTTGGATACAGTGAAGCGTTGAGACAAGCTTGTCCGTTGCACTGGCCGCAAGCTAAAGAACATTGTAGCCCTGATTTTCTGCATCCACAGCGGGAACCACAACCATTTTTGCAATTGGAAAATATTACGTTTAGTAGTTCGGCTGGTGCTGGAGGTAATAACGTTCGTATGGGCTCCAGGATTTCATTTTCAAGCATCCAGCCCCATTCTTGAGGTTCTAAGTCCTTCCCTAACCCTAAAAAGTAAATAATTGACTTTATAAAGTACTGATAACCATAACTCACGCTTGACCTTGCATTAGGCCGTATATGACTGTACGATGTGCACTCTTCGCGCTCTAACTTCAAAACGGTTGGTCGTATGAAAAAAAAGTTTAGACAAAAGTTGTAGGGAATTTTATAGCCTACAACTTTTATTATAAATGCAAATCTCATTTAACCGATAGGAAGCCAGATATTCGCGAAAAACCGATTTTTGTGACCTTTGACCTTGAATATCTTGAGACGCGGACACGATAACGATTGTGACTTTTGAGACAACATTTAGAATGACAAAACAAAGGTTCATACCAATTTGCAGCTTATTATCTTTCATTCCGAGGTGAAACCCTAATTTGACTGGGCTAAAAATAGGAATCATTTAAAGTTCATAGAAAGAGGCGTAATGATTGTATGAGAATGTGTGATTTTGAATGTCTGTAGGAAAGCTAAATGGTTCGATTTAAAACATATTCTAAATTGTAGCTTTTTAAAAATCTGAAGTTATCAAGACTTGCGTTAAAAATGGAAACCAGGAAGGCAGTTTGCTCGTTACAAAAACGACCGTTCCAATTTAAAAAGTAATGGTGTCATTTTCCGCTTAGACGATACGCACAAATGAAAAGAGCCTCCTGATTTATAACTCAATCTTATGACGACATAAAAAAAGACACACACATGAAAATTGCCAATTTCTCATAATAAGGTCGGTTGCGAATTGTGCCATATTATTTCGAGGACAAATTATTTGATTTTCCGGCCTTGTTTCAACGCGTCATATTATTATTATTCAAGAGGTTGAGTGAGACGGTATCATTAAGGATATAGCCCATTTGTAAGTAGCATTATTTTCTATTACCGTACTTGGGGCAGTTGTTGTTTGAAAACTGACACTTCTTACTTTTACAAAAGTGCTCTTTATACTTTCCCCTCGAACAAGCAATAACGACACTTTGTAGAGGGTACTTTCATAATCACCATACTTGGCAGGTGGATTGGTTGACGACAACCTAGCAACTAAGCAACAAGATGCAGTGTAAACTACGAAGTTTACAATGCATCTTCTTGTTTGGTTATAGGTACTTCTGTCCACAATCTATAATGATGTTATCCATCAAAATCATGTTACGAGTATGGGCAAAATAAGAAATGGATACCATTTCATAACTAGGTATAACTCTTGTGCAAGAATTACTGGTATTTAGTAAAGCGACTGGTCAAAATTCTAAAAAAGCTAAAATGCAAGTTTTAAACCCTTTGTCAGTTTTTAGTTTAGAAATGCATTTAATCAGAAGTTCAGCGTAGTAAACATATTCAACAGAACAAGTCAACGTCATGTTTATTGTTCTTATTTCTGAAAAATATTGCATAATATACAAAAAGACATATATTTTTTCATATAATGGCGTCAAAAAACTAAAAACGACCAGATGCAAGAAACGGCATTATAGCTTGTGGGCGGCAAGGTAAATATTGAATATTTTTCTAACATAACTCAACGTCTCCCCTGCAGTAAATATGATAATCTTTTCTTAATGGAGTCTTTTTTTATAGTAACTAGTGCTCAAATTATTTATTTGTTTATTTTATGATTTATGTACACAATGAAATGCATAAGGATAAGACAAAATGAAGGTCTGAGTAGGTACAAAGGTGCTGCTTATTTCATAAGGACTTTCTTCCAGCAGACCTGCAATTAGCTGTTAATTTTGAACATTAAATATTGTTGTGTGATGTTTATTGTATATACCATTTTCATTAATTATAATGTCAAGGCATTACAGAAATAGGCGTGAAAGTAGTACGCAACATCTCGGTATATTTGATTTGGATGATATTTGGCCCCGTTAGATGTTTTTTTTTTTTTTTTTTTTGCATGTGTAACGAAATCATCAAATTATTTACCCCGGTGATTAAATTAATATACGGAAAAATAGCTTAATTTGAAATTAAGAACGAGAGAAGGATTTTGTTTTGAAACGTAACCTTAAATACCAATAAAATGCACTGGATGCTCTTGGAACAATTCAAACCGCACACCACAATAACATAAATCTCCACACACTTCCAGTTATTGACAATATTTCCCCACCATTTGTTTTACTACGTTATTCAATATTCATGTAGTTTAACTGCGTGGACAAACAACATTATAAATCACTATTTCAACTAAAATGGCATTTCGAAAACCCCTTACTGCGTAATATTTCGTTTAATGTTATTTATAGATGCCGAGACTATTGAGTTCAACAAATTGCAAATACAATAGTGTTATTATTAACTTGTTCATCTATTAATGAAATATCTATCTTGAGATAGAATATATAGTTTTGATAAATTGATACCAATTTGCGAGCTGAAATTTATTTCTGCTTGAAAAGGTCAAGATCTCAGAAAGTCAAATCTGAGATTGGACTTATACAGATAGGATAATAAAGTTAATACTGGACATGGCTCGCATTGTCAGGAGATTTCTCTCTCTGGAGACCTGACCACTGGTAGCTTGGACCTTGTTCTCGATGGCAGCGGTCTACTATTTCTACCCGACAGCCGAAGAATGGTGGGTAATGTTATCAGAGCGTATGTGTGTATATCCATTTCTTTGGGACGCCCTACAGCAGGGTAGGCGAACCAATGGCACGCGACACAATATTTTGGGCACGTCGCAGAACAGAAAGATTGACAAGTAATTTAAGTAAAAATGTAAATAATAAATTTCTGGAAACATGGAATGCGTTACCAGACACATTTAACTGTTTGAAGAAGCTGGCTCATGCTATTTTAACTATGTTTTCATCTACCTATGCCTGCGAGTCATTATTTTCAGAGATGAATAACATTAAAAACTCGGTTAGAAACGATTTGGCAGATGAATCTAGTTCAGCATGCCTTTTGCTAAAAGTAACATCTTACAAACCTAATATGAATTATTTGTCATCTAACCTGCAGCAACAGAAGTCACACTAATTTTACTGAAATTTAATTTATGCGTGTAATAAAAACATACCAAAATGTACCTCTTTTGCTTACTTTATTTAATAAAGAGTCTTGATATTATTTATAATAATTATTTTGCAAATAATCAGAAAGTCAAAATTATTTGATGGCACGCTAATGACCCCAATAAACTTTTTTTTTTTAGAAAAAATGGCACGTTGATGCATAAAGGTTCGCCTACCCTGCCCTACAGCTTTGTAAGAGAATCTTGGCCGATTTTGACACGCAAAAAAAGTCGCTGGCGGCCGCTAGTGTAATATAAAAATATTAAAATTATATAGATAATGCAAAACGCGAAAAAAAAAATACAAATATATTTAATTTGTACTTCCCTTACCTTGAAGTTTGGTACAAACGACTTCTTATGCCACAGATCTTTATCTATAATATCGAAAAAGCGTAAATTTATAGTGACATACATAATTACAATTTTTACGGAACCCTCGGTGTTCGAGTCCAACTCGCACTTGAGTTTTTTATTTGCTTTTCAGTTATATTTTCACTTTGCTGTTGTATATGTCGGAGACAGCGACGGCAAAGCGGTAGGGTCGACAGCATCTTGGTGTGTTGGTACAGGTTCCGTTTCGTAGGTGAGTTTTGAATTAAAGCACGACGTGTAGATATACCCTCCAATCTTCATAATAACAATTTGAATAGGCAAACCGACAGTTTCGGTTCGGAGAAGTGCCTTGGTCCGCGTCTCGATGTAAAGTGACCGTTCGACGAACCCCACTTTCCAAAGCGACTCTGTCCATGTGACGCCATCACAAAATAACGTCACAAGCGTTCGCCCCTCTACTACGTAAATCAAATCAGCAACTTCTATTAAAATTATTTTAATAGAAGTTGCTGATCGACGATCTCCGACATATATATTTTTGCAATCACTTTTTTTAAATTATTATAATATATTTAGCAATATTACATTTATATGGACATATACGAGTAGTTACCTAATTATGATAGCCTCCGTGGCGTAGCGGTAGCAAACGCGGCCGCTGCGCAAGGAGGCTCGGGTTCGATCCTCGCGCAGTGCAAATATTTGTATGCTGAACATGAATATTTGCACTGGTATGGTCGTGCCTCGGAAAACACGTTAAGCCGTTGGTCCCAATTGCCATACGAACATCTAATGGCAGTCGTTACGGGTTGTTGGAGCCCTCAAAAGTCCGGGCCCGACGGGATCCACGGCTGCGTGTTAGCCCTCGCTCTGCAGGAACTCGAGCCCCAACTTAGGCTCTATACAGCGTGCCTTGAGCGGAGCCAGTTTCCCACTTTGTGGAAATCTGGTCGCCTGGTCCTACTCAGGAAGGCTGGGCGCTCTGCGGATTCGTCGTCCGCGTACCGGCCCATAGTGCTACTAGACGAGGTGGGTAAGTTGTTTGAACGAATCATTACAGCCCGCCTCGTCGGCCACTTGTGCAGAGAGGGGCCGGACTTGGACGACAGTCAGTTCGGGTTTCGGCATGGGCGCTCCACCATACATGCTGTGACGCGCGTGAGAGCCCTGGCGGAGGAAGCGGTGTCCCGGGGTGGGGTGATGTTGGCGGTGTCCTTGGATATCTCCAACGCTTTTAACACTCTACCCTGGAATTGTATTCTGGAGGCACTGCGGTACCATCAAGTGCCTCCCTACCTCCGTCAAATAGTTGGGGCTTATCTGTCCGAGAGATGTGTCACTTACATGGGACGTGATGGCGAACACAAGCGCCGCATGTCGTGCGGTGTTCCACAGGGCTCGGTCCTAGGCCCGCTCCTGTGGAACATCGGTTACGACTAGGTGCTGAGAGGCGAGCTCAGACCGGGGGTAGACCTGACGTGTTATGCGGACGACACTCTGGTCACCGCCCGGGGGAGCTCGCATAGGGAAGCAACGTTGTTGGCGACGGCTGCGGCATCACAGGTGGTGGGCCGTATACGTCGCCTAGGCCTGGAGGTGGCCCTCAGCAAGTCAGAAGCCATGGTGTTTCATGGTCCCCGGCGGGCGCCGCCACCCGGCTCACACATTGTGGTCGGGAGGGTTCAGATCGCTGTCGAATCCACTATGAAATACCTAGGATTGGTGCTCGACAGCCGGTGGGAGTTCGGCCCCCACTTCCGGCGGCTGGCGCCCAAGTTGTTGGGGGCGGCTGGGGCACTTTCAACGTTGCTTCCCAACCTGGGGGGGGGGGCCGAGCGCCGCTTGTAGGCGGCTCTACATGGGAATCGTGCGATCGATGGCCCTGTATGGGGCCCCGGTGTGGGCCTCTGACCTGACGGCCGGCAGTATCGCTATATTGCGGAAACCGCAGAGAGTGATGGCCGTCAGAGTCACACATGGGTATCGCACGATCTCCTATGAGACGGCCTACCTACTGGCCGGATCCCCGCCATGGGACCTGGAGGCGAAGGTCCTCGCGTCACTGTACCGGTGGCGTGAGCAGGCGCGAGAACGGGGCGAACGGCCGATGCAGCGTCAGATTGAGCAGCGTTGGTCGCAGCTCAGCGAGGTCCTGGTGGCAGAATGGCGGGACAGGCTTTCGCGCCCTACCGCCGGCCTCACCACCATCGAGGCCATCCGGCCCGTACTGGCGGACTGGCTCGGGAGAAGGCATGGCTCCCTGACGTTTCGGGTGACACAGGTGCTCTCAGGGCATGGTTGCTTCGGAAAGTACCTGTGTCGCATAAACAGGGAGCCGGACGCCCGGTGTCACCACTGCGTCGACTGCCGGGAGGACACGGCGCAGCATACGCTGGCAGAGTGTGCCGCTTGGGAGGAGCTGCGCCGTGCCCTCATCTCTGAAGCAGGCAGTGACTTATCGCTGCCGGTCGTATTCAGGTCAATGGTCGGCAGCGAAGAGTCCTGGGATGCGGTGGTTTCCTTCTGCGAAACAGTTGTCTCGCAGAAGGAGGCTGCGGAAAGGGAGAGGGAGATCTCGTCCTCTCACCCAGCCCGCAGCAAGCGTACCGGGCGTCGCCGGAGGGCGGATAACGCCCTCTTCCAGCCCCCCTAAATGGGTTCAGGGGCGATAGACTCGGGGACATCTGTCGCTCCCCAAACATCAGGACCCGAGGTGGCGGCGCGAAGTGTTCCACGCGCGCTACTCTTAGACGTCACGGGGAGAGTTCTATACCTCACTCCCCCCCTGACCCGAGGAGGCCCCACAGCTGCGGGCCAGCACCAATCGGGGGTCGCGGAAGCAGTATTAGTTCTCGCAGCCCCCGGTGTAGGTGTGAGACGGAACACTCGGGTGGTTTTTAGTCAGTAGGAGTCTGACAGACCCCGTCGCCCACCCCAGGGCGGCGGACATCCATGAGGATTTTCCACCCGGGAAAAATAATGAAAAAGCCCTCAAAAGTCCAACAATTAGTCTAACTGCAATGCTTCAATATCGCCTTCGGGTTGTGGAGGTCAGACGGGAGTCGGTTCACGGAAAATATCGAAGCTAAGCCAAAATCAGCAGATAGACTGGTAAAGCGGACGCCAGACTCCAAAGCTGAAAAAGCTTCGGATGCGACTGGGATTAACGCTGAGATAATGATGATGATAATTACATAATTATATGTACATATAATACTACTACTGTACTTTATTGTCTCTGAGCTCAATACGAATACATATAGGTATTGAACACAATGAGACAACAAAGTTCAAATATACTCAAAAATAGCGATTTGTTGTGTTCCGGCATGATGTCTGGTGAAGCCGTACTGAGGACGGGTGTGAGCAGTTGTGTTTCGATGTGTGCCGGGTACGATGCGCCAAATGTTTTTGTGTTGGGAGTTTGGTCGTGGAGGGTCTTCAGATCAATCTCCCTTTGGCGCAGCATCGTTGGTCGTGTTGTTGGGTTTAACATTGCATCACCTCGCTCAAATGCCGTCTTCCTTCCTATTCGCTCAATCTGAGTGAATAGGTTCTTAATAAACTAACGCGCTTTACCATCAACGATCACTTCACTGCTTACCATCAGGCGGGATTGTGGTCAAGCGCTAGTTTATAAATATTAAAAATAAATAAATAAATAAATTCGTATTGCTTTGCCAGTTATTGGTATTTCGTACCAAATTCTTAAAACACTCTGAAGTGAGATGATTGAATAGAATAATCCATCATTATTCGACTTGAATAACATTGCCCATACATCCCAAAGGAATCTAAGAGAACTTTCAAGGTTTTCATCTTTAAATCTTCTCCTAGACGCGATAAACTTGCTTTTAACCCGATACCTGTTCAGCTGAATATAAAGCGATCCGAAGAAATCCCAGGCAGATTGAATTCAGTGAAAGTTTTCTCCTAGTGCGTCAAAAACTTATAATTCCGTTTGGTGCTCGTCTATTGAATTCTCTCCTTATTTATTGTTAGCGATAAAATAATATTAATCTCGCGGGGATTACACTTGGATTTTATTCTTCTCCTCCAGTCGGAACTTGGAGAATAACCCCAGATTATTCGCCAGCGTATATAATAACGTGGATGGGCAATTCACTAATGAAAGTATAACGATTGTTTTATGGATGAACATTTGGCTTTAACGGGTGTAAAAGTTGCGCGATAAAACGTGATCTGCTTAAGGCTTTTTACTTACAGTGGTCTGGAAATTAGGTACTAAACACTTTGCGATGGTCGCGGCCTGGTTTGAATATATTTACTTTATGGTCTTGCTTGTAAGATTTCACATAAATATTTATTTGTCTCCTCGTTGAATAGGGATGTATCCAAGGTATGAAAATCAAAAAAATAATTAGTCCGTCTTATAGATAATAAAAAAAATTAAGACCCGTATTTTTTATTTTGTCGAAATTACCAAAAATTACTGAGATATAGCGTATTAAAGTTACGGAGTGGGGGCTAATTACGTCACGCCATGGTATATTTTGTACGGCGGCGTGACGTCATGCGATATTTCAAATCAATATATCTTCCTAAGTATTTGAATAAAAGAAAAAATAAAAAATACGTGTTCAATATTTTTTAGAAATCTATCTGATGGACATTAAATTATTTTTTAGGATACAAGCCAATTCACAACCAGGATTGTTCTAGAGATGCTTTCTTGTTACTGCTTTTCATATGAATAACTTTTGATCAACGCTTATAGAACAGAGCAAATTAAAATTTTACTACTAATATTTGCTTCAAATGGATCACTCTCTTTCTTAATAGATACTGTGGTAGCTTTATGTCGACTGACTCCTTTTACAGTCTCGTGTGGACAAGTTCTTGTAAATACTTTTTATTTTAAAAAATATTTTTATTGTGTTGGATGTTATGGAAAAAAAAATCAATGTTATATGTTCACAAATTAATGAATAAATTATAGTTAAAGACTGTTTTTGTCGTGCCTAGGGAAGCACGTTAAGCCGTTGATCCCGGTTGCCATAAGAACACCTAACGGCAGTCGTTACAGGTTGTTGGAGTCCTCAAAAGTCCAACAAATGGTCTAACTGCAATACTTAATTATCGCCTTCGGGTTGTGGAGATCAGACGTCAGTCGCTTCACGGAAAATATCAAAGTTTAGCCAAAATCAGCAGTTAGACTGGTAAAGCAGACCCCAGATTCAAAGCTGAAAAGGAAGATTAACGCTGAGATGATGATGACTGATTAGACGGTAAACAAGTCAGCGGAACAAAAACGGTAAATGCATCGGAATTCGGTGGTGTATCCACAATATTATTGCTAGACGTTATCAGGGCCAAGTAGTAATCAGCTGAGGAAGTTTCCGTGCGTAAGAGGGATTATATTTTCGATAACTTAGCTTAGGGTGGAGCGCAATAAATAGAGAAAAAGAAAGATAGTGAGGGGACTATCCTGAACGTAAGTAATCTGGGAATTTGTTATGGTTTTAAGAGAAAAATGGAAGGAATCCCGTGGGAACGATTCAATATTTTGGAAAACTTACGGGTCTAATAATTCATGGGTGAAGGGACGCGCGCTATTTATTAATCAGATTTTTTATTGGTGCCGTTAAGCGATTTTCGTCGATGTATTTTATTAGGAACAATTTCTGAGTTGTCAGTGATTCAATTACGTCAGATAGGCTAATTTCTCCAACGCGATATACTTTTATTGGACGAATATTATAGAAATTTGGACAAATCTTCCATAGAAGAATTGTCAGGCGTCAATTTTATCTAACTTGAAAAAGAACCGCCCTAAGGAAAAAAAGTACTACGTTAAGGTAAATAATAATATATCATCTGTGATATAATCACAAATTTATGTCCATAATATTAGGTCAATCGAAGAATTACAAAATTTGATTAGAAACTACATAATTGTGACATTATGTAGTTTTCTCTCCCCGACGTTCTCATTTCTAACAATTGTTGATAGATTCAAGGATATTACCAATAAAATAATTAATAGCAGTATTTTAGTCGGTTATCAATTAAAAAGCATCCAAAACAAAAATGTTCAAGTACATTTAAATAAACATAACAACCCCAACACTCGTGCACTTAGCTAAAAACACAACACAGAAAAAAAAATCATCCTGCTTTCGCGACATACTTTTTTTTTATTTTCCTTAGTATTTTTACACGTAAAACATTTTCGTGACGACATAAAGCGATAGCTCCACATGCTTACGTGGTCCGCCCCTTCACTGCGGTTTAGAAAAAAACGCAATATCGCATGAGTTTCAAGGGAGGTAAGTGTGCCCTGTGGATTTACAGCATTAAATTGGTTCAGGCAGGGCTGTCAACTTGCTAAAAGTTTTTAAGTCGCCCGCTCGCGTGACGAACGTTATAAAACTTTGAGTGGGTGAGTAACTTTTATGTGAGAAACTACTAAGTTTGTTATTCAGTGTGCTTTAAATTTGTAGACTTGTTTGTATTATCGGAGGTAGGGTTGGTTCCGTACGGGGATTAGGCAGGTACGATATAAATCCTTTTACTTCTGCTATGTATGTTTCCTGTTGAATCTTTCGTAAGCGTTTATCATAAAACTTCATCATTTCAGCCGAAAGACGTCCACTGCTGGACATAGGCCTCCCCCAAGGTTCTCCACGACGACCGGTCCTGCGCCTCCCGCATTCAGCGGTTTCCCGTGACCTTCAGCAGATCGTCGGTCCACCTTGTCGGGGGCCTACCCACGCTACGTCTTCCGGTGCGTGGTCGCCACTCGAGAACCCATCGGCTCCATCGGGCATCGGTCCTACGGGCAATGTGTCCAGCCCACTGCCACTTCAGTGTTGCAATTCTTCTGTCTATGTCGGTTACTCTCGTAAAAACTAAAGTAAAAATCATAAAACTTAAGTTTGTCTAAACAATATTAGTAACACAAAACACAACTTAGTAACGGGTGCAGAATCATCAAAAGTGTATCGTTTATTTTGTTTTCAAAAAGTATAGTCAGTTTAAAGACTTTGGAAATATACAAACGTTTACTAAACGAGATGTTTCTCACACGGACAAATGTTCGTCGCTTGATCCTGCGTCACTACTTCTGACTTGCTTCATTTTTCATTACAGAGCGCAAAACTTCCAGCGAAGTTTCACAAAAATGTGGCTGTCATTTTAGTCAATTATGTTGTCATACGACATCACTGAGAAGGCAGTTGCGGGATGTAAATACTGAATAAAGTGAAAAGTCAATTTTGCACCGAGCATACGGAACGCAATTAAAAGTTCACCTAGCAACCCTAGTGCAGATCCTCGTTGCCCAGTAGAAATCCTTTGTCACATGACAGCGCACAGACTCTACTAAGTTTATCACCGTTGCGACTTCCAGTGGTTATTGCGTTTTCGGACTTGACATAAACGCACCCCTAGCAATAACTGCCTTGAAGACATGAAACCGCGAATCGTAGATGCGTAATAATTTATTACATACAGTAAGGATAAGTTAATAAGTAAGTTCTGCCGCTTATAAAAACGCTACAACTTGTTACTTTGTTGATCTTCGGGATAAAGAGGAATTATTTATCAATGTTTTTCTATTTCTGTTTGACGACGGTGTTGTCTTAAGAACATTTTATTAGTGACATAAGAAGAAATAAATCGTAAATGGAGGAGTTACTTTTAACAAAAGATTTCGATAGGAGACACTAAATGAGCGAACGAAAAGAACCTTAATACATATAACCACAATTATTGAATCTTGTGAATCCAATGCAAAGAAAATGCAGGTATTACTTTAGGTATAGCTTCAAAAGCATTTTTATTATCTCATAGAATTTATTAAATAGCTTTTCTTTTTCTTATTAAATAAATATTAATAAATTTATCTTCAATACGTATTAAATTTATTCTCCATTTCCGATATCAGAAATTAATCTCGAAAAATTCCCCGTTATTAGCGATTCGTAATCTAGTAATGGCCACACGTCACATCAAAGTTTCTATGCCGTGTCTCAAAACGGAACGCGCGTGCATCATCCCAGCTTGAGGGAATCCCCAGAGGCCTTATGTGTTTGCCCAGAGATTGCAAACTCAGCTACTAACATCCGCCCTGTTTGTGAATGGGGTTAATACCTTTGTATCGTTAATATTGTTTACAATCTTGTTTTATTGGTGATTTAAATTAGATTGTGTTTATTTAATGGGAGAGTTACTTACTTTGCCTTTTACAATTATAATAAAATAAATAAATAAATATATACGAAAAAATCATAATAATCGTCATCATTACGAAATGATTATTTGCTTATAAGATTCCATTAATAATGTTTAGTCAAGGACCACCCACCAGACAAAGTCTTGCCGCCAAGCAATTCGTCGTGTTCCGGCATGATGTCTGGTGAAGCCGTACGGAGGACGGGTCTGAGCAGTTGTGTTGCGATGTGTGCCGAGTACGATGCGCTAAGTGTTTTTGTGTCGGGAATTTGGTCGTGGAAGGTCTCCACATCAATCTCCCTCTGGCGCAGCATCGTTGGTCGTGTTGTTGGGTTTAACATTGCATCACCTCGCTCAACTGCCGTCTTCCTTTTCATTCCATTCGCTCAGTTTTTCTGAGTGAATAGGCTCTTAATAAACCAGCGCGCTTTACCATCAACAATTGCATCACTCGTTACTATCATGTGGGCTTGCAATCAAGCACTAGTTTATAATAATTTTAAAAAAAGGTCAGTATGAAAAGAAGTTTACACAAATACCTATTATAAATATAATAATAAGTATCTTATCACATCTAAACATATTTATTCCCAAATCTCGCGTAATTAATTAACTAACAAGAATTTTGAAATTGCAATATAAATTTAAATATTACAATCCTAATAATGTTATAAATGCGAAAGTTTATTAGGATATATGAATGTATGTATGAACGGGTGGATTTTTGTTACAAATATACACAAAAATTACTGAACTAATTTGGTTGAAATTTGGCATAAAGATAATTTAAAACGAAGAATAAATAAATATATATAAAATGTTGAAATATGTAGGTACATGCATCTTACACAGGAAAGTAAGTTCTGAATTTCAAGCTGACTCTGTTAGAATTAAAATACAATAAACAAAATTATAATTTCTCTTTGCTGGAGCAAAGCATGTAAAATATTCTTAGCACATTTCCAGCGAGTTTTATCTTAAACCTAAAATGTGTTTCCAAACCATGCTCGGCTTAAATTCATTATGTTCAAATATTTAAGACGTCCCAAGCGTAGCAGTGCTCGAGGCTCTCAGGAACTCACTCAAGATATGTTCCTAATTTGCCTTTCAAATACTTTGAAACACAGAAGTATTCTGGAGAGCGGCTTTGACTGTGAAAATACGCAAAGAGGCTAGTGTTACGTGCAAACTATCTCGCCAAGAAGGCAACTTACTGTTGAGAAATTCCGTCCGCGTAATCGCCGAAACACACTCCCCTAGGGACCCGGCAGTATTACCCTCCCTATCTCCAACATTCTTACAGTTTAATGTATGCAAACGCATTTTGTTTCAAAGCCTAGCTCCCTCAAGGATGGTGTTACTTGAGAGCCCTCCAGCGTTGTTCACCTCACCACCGCCGACCGAAGTTTTTCCCTGCCCGTGTGTCACAACATGCTCTTTGATCTTCACAAATGCGAATATAATGTCGGAACCAGTTAAGAAAATTCCTTTTTTTCCTTTATCTATCTGTATACTTGTGAGTTTTTTCTTCCTCTATTCCCTAATATTTTCGCATATATTCCTCTAGGGCTTCTTTGTGAATGCAAACAATATAAAAACTCTTCTTTCTTTTCCTATTCTGACTATTGAATATATTTGTTTGTAAAATGAAGTACAGATTGAGGAGTTATTTTTTCAAATTCAACCATCTCCCTTCAACTGTAACAATAAAGTTTGTAAAGTGAAATGTCAAAGACGTTTCATAAAGTCTGGTAGAAGGAATAATTCATAAAAGGAATTCGTTTCTATGTGTCTGGTCTGTAACGAGGTTCAATATATCACGGGCATATTAAAGTCAAGTTAAGCTCTCAAAGTTGGCGTCATCAATCGGGGTGGTGGTAAAAATAGATGTATATCCCGAATGATGAGGGATTATTTGACGACAAAGTATCAACAGTAACATGTGGGTGTCAGCTTAAAAATAGAATGCGTCACCATCTCGGCGATGTCACACGTGGCGTTCTCAAAAACAGATCGTTTCCTTTAAAAAGTTAATTTGGCACTTTTTGTCGCGAGACAGTTACAAAAAAGCGTCATTTTTTAGAAGTCGTTAAGGGGCATATGTTTCTCTAATAATGTAGAGGTGTAGTCGGTCAGTAATGTGATTCTTATTTTCCGATATGGGGATTTTTTCTGAATCTGAATCATATTTCAACATTTTAATACTTTGGAAATTGTAACAACAAAAACATTTTTGTTTTTAATTAGAATGACATACGAAACTTCGTGCCAGTTTTTGTCATTTTATTTTGCAACTTAAACTACATAATATATTCTCATTAAGAAACGCCAATATTAAATTAGTTGACGACGAAAAAATTACTGTATTTCAAGCTTTTATAAATAAAACTTTTTCCGTGCTATTTATTCTAGTTGTTTAAAAAAGGAGCACTCCTTCAAAGACAATGTTTATTTTTCCGAGAATTCTCCTTTTCTTATTTACTTACGTTTATCTTAATAATCAGATTTTTTCCGAGAATGGCAAGAGTATATTAAACTAAATAATCATCAAGCTAATACAGTGTCGTTGTGTAGCTAACTCTCGTCCCAATTCGTCTTCCTCCCGTTGATGGATGAGACCTCGCCACTTCCCTAATAAATGTAAACAAAACACTTATTTTTTGCCCAACAAACGTTATTAATGAATCACCCCCGATAATAAGTTTAATTGTTTTGAATGCTTCCACTTTGATCTTGATAAAAGGTTCTTGGTGGGACGGTTTTTGTAGCAAAAATGTCGTGTTATAGACAGTCGACATCTTGTGATGTCACTCCATCTATTATCAGGGGCGTGCACAGAGATTTTCTTGAAGGTATGCATAGATATACCTACTACCCAAATCTCTGTGCTTATATATGGTAAAACTTAAAAAACGTAACGTAGACGTAGTTTCAATTTAACATAGTCGCGTACTTTTTCGCATGTCAACATTGAATTGATGTTTGTGCGTGGCTACAATGAACATCTAAGTATGTGATTGATGATAAGAACAAGTCAAATAAATGATATACGTGGGGTGTTAGGTTTTTTTTTTGCCCAAATGAATACAATGAAATCATCATCTCAGGATTAATACCAGTCGCATCCAAAGCTTTGGAATCTGGGGTCCGCTTTTCCAGTCTAATTGCTGATTTTGGCAAAATTTCGACATTTTCCGTGAAGCGACTGCCGTCTGACTTGTGGGCTCCAACAACCCGTAACGACTGCCACTAGATGTTCGTATGGCAACCGAAACCAACGGCTTAACGGGCTTTCCGAGGCACGACCAGACCAGTGCAAATATTCATATTCATGCATACAAATATTTACACTGCGCGAGGATCGAACCCGCGCCTCCTTACGCAGCGGCCGCGTTCGCTACCGCTACGCCATGGAGGTTGTCAAAATACAATGAAATGGTATTACTAACTGAACTGTAAATAAGTAATAATTTATTTCTCAAAAAACTAAAAAAATATATTTTACTATCTATAAATTAAATCAACGCGCCTATCTATTTTTAAATAACTCTGTAAAAATTAAATATATATAAGATCGTTGTGAAATCGCTAAAAGTTCTTTTAAAATGGAAATATAGACAAATCTTTCATAAATATGCGTAAAGCACTACTCATTGGAATCATAACTATTAAATTTTGCTAATTTGTAAACTTCAGGAAAATTATTACAATATAAAGTATAGTATTGAAATTCAAAAGCAAGTAGGTTGAAACACTTACGGTCTTTTAAGTTTTTATAACGACGAACTGTCGATGACGTGTTTTAAAATAATATACCTACACGAGAAACAAAACAATTTATTTGTGTGTACACACTACACAGCCTGCTAACCACATATAATTATCATAATACTTTCAAGAGAAAGAAAAGACAACCTTTCTTTTGTGTTAAACCAAAAACTCTAAAATAAATGAATATTCAATTCCGCTTAAAACAACCAATATAGGTACATATTTAACCAAATACACCAATAATGAAACAACATAAGCTGCTAAAATAAAAAGGTATTTGAACGAACAACAATCATGCTATATTTCTGAACTTCTTAAATTCGTCGCATTATTAGAAGCTGTGCTTATCGTGCCCTTAAAAACCAATGAAATTTCACGCACACGTACACAACAATTTAGGCACACAAGCAAATAATTTTATACACAGACAGATATGGAAGAGGCACATTTTGTTTGTGCTTACGGCCGCTACGAGAAGTGGCGCGTCTGTCGCGACGAAGGCCAGTGATATTTCGTAGTTAGCACTAGGCCCAATAGATGGCAGTGTTCTCACTAACTGATTAACAAAGTCTTTCAGTTTTAAGTTTGTAGTATATAAATTATTATATATTTTTTTAGAAAACTATTAGGGTATGCAGAGCTTTTCTGCTTGTAGGGAGCGCACGCGCCTGTCTATTATACACCTTTGGGAGAGCCGTAAACCAAATTCTACCTTAACTAACAGCGGTTAGAAGACACAGTTACCTGGCATGCTGGTTGGAATACCAGTGACATATGAACCAAAATATTGTTTTTTCCACAGAAGTCAGTCACCGTAAAAAAGGAAACGTCCAAGGAATTCCACGTAATAGGAGAAATATTTTAATGAGGATTTTAAAAATAATTAATGCTAATGTGTGAATGGTTGCGTGTTTTCAGGTGAACTGCTGACGAATGCTCGTGTTTCTATATTAAGTAGCAAGCGGAAGTATTGTTAAAATTCTTTTGATAAGAATGTTGATCGTGACTTTTGTGGTGGAGAAATTATGCGTAAATGGGATTACAAATTCATTGGAGTATGTTCTAACTGTAGGTAAGTTGTTTAAGATAGGGCTGAGGCATTGCCGCATAGATGACTCGGGTTCAGATAGTACATATATTTATTTATATATACTTGATTATACACCAAAAACAGACATTGATTAAAAATACATTCGACACAACAAAATATGCAATGGGCGGCCTTGTAGCTAATTCAATCTCTTGCAGGCAACCAAAGAATAGACAGGAATTCTTCTGAGCCATAAAAGTAGGTTTTTCCAATTTAAATATAGTTTATTTTTATAATGCTTTATTTGTGTGACATCTTAAGCAAGGCTTAAAATTTATTTTAGAACTACACTTAGCAGTAGGTTTCTGGTAAAAAATATGGCGAAAGAAATTAAGATTCTTAAAAATTAGAATCAATATGCTTTTCTCAATAAATTAGTGTATTTTATCATTAACGATTGAATCCTAAATATATTATTCTATGAACTCTACGTTCTTTAAAAGAGTGCTGATTGAGCTGAAGCAACAGTTTTAAGAACTCTTGCTACTTGAGTTCAATTTGATTATACAGTATGTTAAGAAAACCCTGTCCGACACGTGAAGGTGTTGTTAGGTATCGATAACTGATTCTACTAATGGATATAAAACCGGACTAAACTTGAAAAAAAAATCCCCCTAAAAAAATAAATATTATTTCGCAAAAAGAGGTAACTTAATAAATGTGCGTTAACCACCCTTCCGCGGGCGGCGGGCGGCAGGGCACGCGGCACGTGGTCGCATCGCTATTCGCTCATAATAATACCGGTGTTGTCACTTTTTTAAAAATTACCAAATTTCGGGAGAGTTGGAATTAATTCGCGGAAAAACGATTATTTCAAAATTCATTTGTATTGGTACTATGATGATTACGTAAAATTTTATATTATATTTGGTCATGTGTTTACCTAACCTTTATTATCCTTATGGGTCGGACAGGGTTTTCTTAACATACTGTATATTTTTTTAAACTCGCTCCCGCTAACGCCTGTCAATATAATTACACCTCCAATCGCAGGACATCTGAGTAGTAAGTGAGTCACATGACGACATACAATGTTAATCAGTATCATAATGTGAGACTTTACACTAATTGGACAAAATGTCCTTTTATGGGCCTCATCAAAATAATAACCAAATCGAATCGACCGCTGAATTAATTCTAGGGAGATGAAGTAAGTAATACTTTATTGTGAATCATTTGTGCTCTTTTCCTGTGAAATCGTTTAGGTTAAGGCATTAGGTTATATGTGGCACATATATCAATAGATAACAAGCTCACATCATTCTTATTTCTTTAAGTATTAAAATTTCATCCATTCCATCATTCCATCTTTTTGCATGCTTTTTATTAACTTCACTTGTATGTTTGTTTGTCCGTCTCTAATAGTTCATAAGTTTCTACCAATAAACGTGTATGATTATTTTTATTACAATTATGACATTTTAATCACTATTTTTGTTCATCATCATCATCATCATTTCAGCCGAAAGACGTCCACTGCTGGACATAGTCCTCCCCCAAGGTTCTCCACGACGACCGGTCCTGCGCCTCCCGCATCCAGCGGTTTCCCGCGACCTTCACCAGGTCGTCGGCTATTTTGTTAAATCACGTAAATTATTGTAAACATTTTCATTTTTAATGTCTGGACTTGAAAAAAGACGATGATCCCTGAGTTTCTTTCGGTTTTTCTTCTCAAAGGTAGTCAGTTAGGAAATGCCGGCTCCATCTAGTTTAAAAAATATGACGTATAAAAATGTGATCAGTGATCCTACTTGCAAAATAAACTATTTCCTTCTTTTAGTGAAATAAGAAAAGCAATGCATGCCACAAATGCTCTTTGCCGGGTATGAAAGTCGACATATTCACAGAACTACAACACTATGACACAATTATTTAGTCAGAATGTAAATGACTAGTTTTTGAAGGTTAATGACAGTAGGATAAAATGACATTAAAATAAATTATTTTATTCTATACCGACGGCTGGCGGCTTCTGTCAGAAAAACCACTAAAACTTTCCGGTACACCTGGTTATTATATCCCGAAGTTAACACTGATATCTGCCTTTAAGATACTTTTTATTGGACGCCTTTCATTCATCTTCTCATCAAGACCAAACCTACCTATCCTACGTTCGTGAATTATTTGCCAAAACTGTAAATAAATATTAATTGACATCGTACAGCCCCGGGTTGAGGCTGGCTGCTGAGTCGACCAGGAGAGAAGGCTCTTCTTGTTGACCGGCCGAACGTGCAGTGCGCTGTTCCAAGCGCTGTAAGTTCAAAACATTTTTGTTACTTTTTAATGCTAGTCTCTGAAATCAAATTTTTATTTAAATAAAGATAAGTGATGATATCTCTTTAAAATGAAAGAAAGAGGAAGTGTGCAGCACAGCGCTCGTTTACATTACATTCGCACTCTCTCTCTCTCTCTTCACTTTTCATTTTCTGCTTTTACTGATTTTTCAGTGGAAATTCATGCGTTGTAACTTGTTTACCTTAAAAAAAATACTACTCATATTTTCATGGAATCAAGTAAACGATGAAAACAAACGTCGAGGTCACAGGACCACATTAATTATCGTAACAAATCATGTACAAAACGACACACGCTTTTTCTTTCTTATAAAGTTGCTTATTCACTGGACCTTGTTGGACAATAGGCTGTCGGCAACGTTGAGCAACAGTTAGGCAATTTTTCGTCGATTTTGAGGATAACATAGCGTTAGTAGATAACCTTCCAAAAGGTGTAGAAAGGGGACAAGAGTCCGTTGGACGCGATGCGCAGAGAATCGATCGAAGTGGCAGAGGTTAATGAATTCCATGTGTATCCAGCAATGGCCGTCTTTTGGCTAATATTATAAAATGATAATGATGATGACTGGACCTACCTTATACAATGTTATTTTTTGTTTATATGAAACCCGAAACACGTGTCCAGTATTTTTAAGTAATGAATCAATGTATAAAATTTTAAACAGATATCAGGAAAAACTACAAAGTTATGAGCTTATTGTCTCAACAAAAATGTGGTCAATGCACCACTCGCCCGGCCGCGCCTACGTCTCAGATGGCGCGGCGCGGTAATTGGCCTGGCTCACTGTACTCCTAGTACTATGATCTAACGTCAACTGAATTGTGCGCTCGGTAACCACACTGCAACAATTTCTAAATGTATATGGAAAAAAATATAACATGGTGTAAAAATGATTGGAATCGATTCAGTTGTTTATTTTGAACAAACTACATTCAGGTTTCGTATATAGAAAAAATCAAGTTGTACTTATATTCGTGTTAAGTTCATCAACTTATTGTTGCCCAACTATCGCCCGCTGTACGCGTAGTTTCACATCCACACACTAACATCGTCTCAATCTTTGATAAGGGAACAAGCAAAGTTTACGGTTGATGTATTCTGCTTTATGATCTCCTTTTGTTTTTGTTATACGCATGAAGTGAAGACAATCAAAGATGTTAGGAAACAAATGATATTCTACTCGTATATAATGAAACAGAAAATTCAGTAATCAATAATTTTTATTGTTTTCTTCTTCTTTTTTGTGACTCGTTTCTAGAACCTGTTCTCAGTGGTGGTTATTGAAAATTGTGAATATAAAGATAAAGACTGCTCAAACTGACTGTTTAAACACGAGCGGCTCGCATCAACCGCAGAAGCAAGTGCTACCGCCGACGCCCGCCGACGACCGCCGTCATCACGTCTACGGCTACTATGAAAACCTGCCGCTTGAGAATATGAGCACGGTACTCACTTTGTCATGGCTGCAGTTGCCCTTTGCCGTTGACGTGTGCCGCTCGTGTTTCATGAACACTGAGATGAGTACCGAGCGTAGTATACGTGGAAAGCGAAAATCACAGGCTCCATTTGATGGGGTCTCTGCGACTTCTCCAATATTCGGGACGCAGAACGCGGCCATTATTTCGTCCTACGTCCCGCACGGGAATTACCGCAGTTTGATTAGAGCTATTCAGTAGAAGAATTGTCATCAAATATGGTTACACTCTGTATTGTGACGCATTTTTTGGACCTCTTTCGATGTCAGCTAAGTTCTGTCTGCGTACTGTTTAGAGGACTTTGCTGGTGAAACTGAACGTGATAAGCACATCTTATGTTCCCAGTAAGTAAAAGAGATAGTAGTATCGGTCATGTATGATTCCATTTATAACATCTATGCCATCACGATTCCAGTGATCACTGGAATCGTGATGGCATAGAGGTTAATGAAGCATTATAGTACGACTGTTATCCTATCATGCTATCCATCCTCTTGCCGTAATTCTATTCTTGTCGGATTGTTTCTCCCTTCTTTGACTTGCTCGGTCATGTAGAACACAGGTGGTTCTGCCTTCCTCATCGTGAAATATAGTCGCAATGTAAATTTTATTTCCACATTCTGTCAAAGGTCTGTCTGTCATTAATCCACAGCTCTTGAACGCAGTTTAGATATGCTGCGAACTTTAAGTTCCATTGGCGACTGCGATACTTAGACTTATAGCCGGTTAATCTTTCGGCCACAGATGTCAAGAGGAATGAAGAACGTCTTTCGTTATGATATAATTTTACTAACTATAGCGTTAAGTAAGGTAATAAACTCGGGCCTTAAATAATGCTCAGTTTTACCTGCACATCTTACTTTAATATTCCCTTATAAAGAGCCATACTAAAATACACCTAATAAAATAAGCGCGATAATACAAATGAGTCCGTCTCTTTATAAAGAAGAAGAAAACTTACCGTCTCTAGACAGTTCAATGCAAACGCGACTTTAGTAACCAAAAAATACAGTACACATTTTTCTGGCCGGTGGTTGGCTCAGCGAAATTTGCATATCATAAATGTAATATTTAGCTCCCAACTTGCTAATTAGAAGTCGTCTTTAGGTACCGTCGGCAGAAATAGACGTGAAAAAGTTTTTTTTTTGTTTTTGTAACAGCTTAATCCTATTTATGCGGTCAGTTTGGGACAGTGTATAAAGGTCGGATGTTTTCAAGAGAGTGATTTTTTTACTGATGTAATAAGACTTATTAGCGGTAGCTACTCAGCACAGAAAAGCTCAGGAGCAAGTTTTAGTGAAATCAAGTATTATAATAAAAGTGTAGAATAAAGAAGGTTTTTGTATTACTAATGAAGCCGTACGGAGGACGGGTCTGAGCAGTTGTGTTGCGATGTGTGCCGGGTACGATGCGCGTAATGTTGTTGTGTTGGGAGTTTGGTCGTGGAGGGTCTTCAGATCAATCTCCCTTTGGCGCGCAGCATCGTTGGTCGCGTTGTTGGGTTTAACATTGCATCACTTTGCTCAACTGCCGTCTTCCTTCCTATTCGCTCAATCTGAGTGAATAGGTTCTTAATAAACTAGCGCGCTTTACCATCAACGATCGCATCACTGCTCATCCTCATTATTAATGAAAAAACAACTAGCTTCTCTAATAAGTTTTTTTAGTAGGTATTAGGTACTTGAGTACTTCGGCTTGACGGCGCGTTGTTTTACGCGCGCCTCAAATAGATGTTAGCACATCGTGACGGGGTCCACGAGGAACGATGCCTCCTGGGTCAAGGTTGCGGGTTGGTTAAAACAGAAACCGTATCCTTGGCGCACAGGCTAATGAAAAAACACGGCTGGGTTAGCCAGTAAAAGTCTGACACGCCTCTCCGCTCCGCTCAGAGCGGTCATGGTTTCCAAAAAAAGGGGTACTTGAGTACTTCGGTACCATGCTAAGAATGCAATGAAGCTTGATTTTTTTTTTAATTAAATCTTGTTGTTAGTCATGTAATCTATACCTACCGCAATTCGACATCCCTTTCCTGAACAAGAAAAGAAATAAAAACTCCATAATATATCCTTAAGGGGAGCGTTTTTGCAATCGTCACTTTATTAAGGTGAGGAAACCTCCACCAGTTCGTGTCCCAGTTTTAATTAGTACCGAGTTGTTATTATTGTTACGGCAAATGCAAGGTACCTATAAAAATTAGTCAGCGCCTTATCACTTGGAACGAGCGCCTGGAGTTTGGACTGTTTCTTAGTAAGGCTATAGTTAACTATAATTTTATAATAAGAAGGTTGTGTTCGAAAGTTTTTAGAGGAATTTTTATCAGCGAGAAAGTGGAAATAAAATCTGCATTACGACTACATTTGCCGCTGAAGTTGGCAAGATATGCAGATGTCTTGGGCCGACTTCTAAGACTATGCACATCTATTTTGTTATTTGTACATTATTAGTAGATAATGAAGATTGTATGAAATATACCTTGAAAATATATATCATCATCTCAGCTTTAATCCCAGGCGCATCAGCAGCTTTATCAGCTTTGGAGTCTGGGGTCAGCTTTAGAATAACGGTCTTAAAATATTAGTAAATTTAAAAACACAGCATGTAATGCACAATTGATTTTTTGTGTAACTTCCTACATTTTATTTTTATTGTACTTTTTTAATGCTGACAGTCTTTTGAAACGTATAAAATGGTGAGAACTCGGCAAAGTTTAAGATATTTAAAATATCTATAAATACAATTCTTAGGAATGGCTAATGAAAGCATCTTTTAGCTTCCTAAATAAACTGTTTAAAATCTCCGCGTCCACCTTGATATACAAATTAGGTAGTAGGCCATAACATCGGCCGCCGGTAGAAGTTACCACCCACCAGACAAAGCCTTGCCGCCAAGCGATTTGTCGTGTTCCGGCATGATGTCTGGTGAAGCCGTACGGAGGACGGGTCTGAGCAGTTGTGTTGCGATGTGTGCCGGGTACGATGCGCCTAATGTTGTTGTGTTGGGAGTTTGGTCGTGGAGGATCTTCAGATCAATCTCCCTTTGGCGCAGCATCGTTGGTCGTGTTGTTGGGTTTAACATTGCACCACCTCGCTCAACTGCCGTCTTCCTTACTATTCGCTCAGTTTTCTGAGTAACCTATTAACTCTTAATAAACTAGTGCGTTTTACCATAAATGATCGCGTCACTGCTTACCATCAGGCGGGATTGCGGTCAAGCGCTAGTTTATAATTATTAAAAAAAAAAATACCTACTACAATATAGTGTTAGGCAAGCCTATGATGATAGGTTTAGGTGTTTTTTTTTAATAATCTTTTTAGCCATGGGCGCTGGGCGTACCCAGAGGGGGAGGGTGCAGTTGCCTCCACGTTAGCTTTAATTTTATTTGACATGTTATTATTTTAATTGAATCAAACGTGGGTGATTAAAAATATTCATTCAGTATCTATATAATGGAAGATTTTATAAACCGTTTTGCTGAAGAATCTCAATAATTACTTCAAAAGGAGACTACTCCAAGGAGAAGCGATTTAATTGAATGCATGCATAGTTACATTTACTTTTATTTATTTTACTGCCTATAAAATAGAGTCATTTGACCCTAAAAATCTGACTTGCCCCCAAAGTAGATCAAAAGCTAGATCAGAAGCGGTTGGTGCAGTGGCCGAGTCAGCTTCTGCGCTGCGTGTCGTAGATTCGACTCCCGCACGGAACAATAATTATTTGTACTGCCTACAGGTAGTTGTTCCAAGTCTGGCTGTTTCAGTATGTGAGTTTAAATGTTTGTAAACGCACCCACGATAATCAGGCGCGTGCGCTCCCTACAAGCAGAAAAGCTCTGCATACCCTAATAGTCTTCTAAAATTATAATATACTGTAAAATAATTTATATACTACATAGTTAAAACTAAAAGACTTTGTTAATCAGTTATTGATAACACTGCCATCTATTGGGCCTAGTGCTAACGAGACACATTAGTTGCCTTAGGCGCGACACCCGCGCCTCTTACGGCGTAAGCATAAACAAAATGTGCCTCTTCCGTATCTGTCTGTGTATAAAATTATTTGCTTGTGTGCCTAAACTGTTGTGTACGTGTGCGTGAAATTTCTTTGGGTTTAAAGCCCATGATAAGCACAGCTTCTAATAATGCGACGAATTTAAGAAGTTCAGAAATATAGCGTGATTGTTGTTCGTTCAAATACCTTTTTATTTTAGCAGCTTATGTTGTTTCATTATTGGTGTATTTGGGTTAAATATGTATTGATTGTTTTAAGCGGAATTGAATATTCATTTATTTTAGAGTTTTTGGTTTAACACAAAAGAAAGGTTGTCTTTATAAAAAGTATTATGATAATTATATGTGGTTAGCAGGTTGTGTAGTGTGTACAAATAAATTGTTTTGTTTCTCGTATAGGTATATTATTTTAAAACACGGCTTTGACAGTTCGACGTTATAAAAACTTAAAAGACCTTAAGTTTTTCAACCTACTTGCTTTTGAATTTCAATACTATACTTTATGTTGTAATAATTTTCCTGAAGTTTACAAATTAGCAAAATTTAATAGTTATGATTCCAATGAGTAGTGCATTACGCATATTTATGAAAGATTTGTCTATATTTCCATTTTAAAAGAACTTTTAGCGATTTCAAAACGATCTTATATATATTTGATTTTTACAGAGTTATTTAAAAATAGATAGGCGCGTTGATTTAATTTATACATAGATAGTAAAATATATTTTATTTAGTTTTTTGAGAAATTAATTATTACTTATTTACAGTTGAGTTAGTAATACCATTTCATTGTATTTTGACAGCCTCCATGGCGTAGCGGTAGCGAACGCGGCCGCTGCGTAAGGAGGCGCGGGTTCGATCCTCGCGCAGTGTAAGTATTTGTATGCATGAATATGAATATTTGCACTGGTCTGGTCGTGCCTCGGAAAGCACGTTAAGCCATTGGTTTCGGTTGCCATACGAACATCTAGTGGCTGTCGTTACGGGTTGTTGGAGCCCACAAAAGTCCAACAATTGGTCTAACTTCAATGCTTCGATATTGCCTTCGCGTTGTGGAGGTCAGACGGCAGTCGCTTCACGGAAATTGTCGAAATTTCGCCAAAATCAGTAATTAGACTGGAAAAGCGGACCCCAGATTCCAAAGCTTTGGATGCGACTGGTATTAACCCTGAGATGATGATGATTTCATTGTATTCATTTGGGCAAATAAAAAATACCTAATACCCCACGTATATCATTTATTTGACTTGTTCTTATCATCAATCACATACTTAGATGTTCATTGTAGCCACGCACAAACATCAATTCAATGTTGACATGCGAAAAAGTACGCGACTATGTTAAATTGAAACTACGTCTAAGTTACGTTTTTTAAGTTTTACCATATATAAGCACAGAGATTTGGATAGTAGATATATTTATGCATACCCCCAATAAAATCTTTGTGCACGCCCCTGACGATAATACCCACAGAAGTAGTTCCTAGTGTGGGGCAAAAAAAGAAAAAAAAGACGTGTGGCACTCGGGGACTGCCGCGGTAAAGCTATTGCATAGCATTTTGTATCAATTTATGCAATTATAATTATTTATTTATTTTATTTATGCAGTATTTCTTTTTCTTTGATATTAATTCAAGTTACACTTTTTGAGCGTGGTGACCGATAAGAAAAAAAAATTTCTTTTATTAAATAAATAAAAAGTTAATATTATATATTATATTTTATGGAGTTTCTTGCCCGTTCTTCTCCATAGGTACCTACTTTTTGGAATGGGCGACTAGCTTCACCTTACTGACTGACCGAACTTCTGACAATTCAAAAGTGCCTGTAACTGGTTTATTTGAAATAAATGCTTTGATTTGATTTGATTTGATATAAAATATTTTTATTATTTTACAATACATGTGGGTTTTATTACCTTACAGTAGCTGTTGGATATTCAGGAATATTTATCATTGAAACTATAGGTTTATGATAACTGAAATAAGAAACATAAGTTTGCGACTTAATATCCTTTAAATACCTAGAAAATACCGCGTCAATGGTGGTCCCATATTTTGTTGTGGACTCTTGTGGATCATTATTCATTTTCAAATTCAATGTTTTTGATAGAAAAGTTGTCAACCGCTCTGATTTTTTATCAGCGAAGTTAATGTTGAAATCGCCAGCCAAGATAAGTGGAAATTTATTACCATTTGTACCAAGTATTTTCGAGCCTTCTTCAGTGTACTCCAGTAAAGTGCGATGAATAAAATGCTCTACATCGTCCAATTTTGGATTCGGAGAAATGTAAATTGCTACCATAACTATTTGTAGGCCATTTCTAAGTTTGCATAAGCACGCACAAATATCTCCAACAACTGAGCGCCTAACATTAACATCGCTAACGTGTGCAATATTTATTTCAATATTCGGAGTCATAATATTAGTAATATCATTTTTATTTTGGTAAATAGCTACCCCACCTTTTGAAACAGTATCTCGTTTGAACTGAACAATACAATTAGAATTAGGTATTTCAATTGGATTATCATGCGTCATGCAAGTTTCGGTAAGAAGTAACACATTTGTTTGTCTCGTAACTGAATCTTGTAAATCGTATTTATGACTATTTAGACTTTGGCAGTTGAAAGTCATTATTGAAATGCCATTTCTATTACTAATGAAATCTAATACACTTTGAGCAATCGTCTGAACACTGTTTAAAGACAGTCTTTTGAATTCTTGCAACAATTCAAAAAACGGCCGCGTGAGCACTTTTTACTCTATAAAATCACGCGCTTTTATTTAGTAAACAACACTATAAATAATTTAAAAGTCCAATGAAAAATTAGCGTGACATTCATCTTAGCTTTTCCGTTAAAAAAAAAAGCTATTTTATAAAAACACTACTAAATTAATTTGAATAAAAGTTCTTAATAATTAATTATATGAAAAGTTTTTAAGGTAGCCATGACAACGTCGATGACGTCTATGACATATCTCTATAGAAGACCTATTTCAGAGAGAAAATTAATCGCAAGTTTAGCACATCGCGACTATCAGTAATATGGCAAGTGTGTAGAACTGAGTTCGCGCCCTGCAATATGCATGCTCTTTTTGAAAATCTATAAATTGTTTTCAAAAGATGTAGTCGCACGCACACAAACATACCGTGCCGAAGACTGCCGAACTGAAACGACGTTAGACGATGGGGGGAGCGTGAGGTTTTTTCGTTACGGAATTTCTGGATTCGGTCCCCGCGCTCAAGGCCCGCGATAGAAGCTATGCAATAGCTTAAAAAATATCAAAAAATTTAAATTATTTCTCGTGATTCGAGAGACAAAATAAAGTAAACACACCATAAACCAATTTATTAGTTTGTGGACAGTTTGTGGCAATAAATAAATTTACATTGCTTTACACTTTGACTCTTAAATAAGAGATTGTCACATGGACGAAATGTCAGTTAAAGTTTACTCGTAGGCTCGATAGATGGCGTTAGTAGAAAAAGTAGAAGTCGCTATGGTTTCGTTACCACGCGGTGGATAAGTATCCGAGCCACCACTAATAAAGTTTGTATGTTTTTGACGATATTCTGTTAAAGGAATAAGATTTATCTTGAACGGGAGCTGACTGGAAAATTAGTCCTGTCAGCGCCCAAATAATTAACACGTTAAACGCCATGGGGGACAACATATGGGCCTCACTTAAGTAGTCGATAGAGCCAGGCCAAAAATAACAAGTTTATAGAATTTCATGTATAAGTTTTTATTGTACGAGGGGTTATAAAATGTGCTAAATCACCTAAAAAACATCGAATAAATTTAATTTGTGGCTTAATTTTTCTAAAACAGTAGTGTCACTCATTAGTTGTCCCCCATGGCGTACGCGGTAAATAATCCGCATGTCCGTTAGCGGGGGCCCCGGGGGTCGAGGTGTCGGGCTTCCCCGCTCGTGCCCGAGCGCCGCGCCGCCTGGTCGTTGCGATTCCCGGGCGCTTATTTTGTATTAGTTAACACTGGAAGTAGGTTTTTTTATTATTTATCTCGCAAGTAATTATTTTATTTTCTTGTTGTTGTAATATTATTAACACATAATGGATTTCTTCGAAGAATTCGAGATAACTCAGGACGATTTATCACAAATAGAAGAATTAGAAATTTGTTAATAATAGTTTCCACGTAAGCTCCGATGAAGACGAGATAATCCACCCGGTTCCACGCAAACGTCGTCGTATAATGGTAATCGAAAGTGAAGAAAGTGAGTTAGATGAGCGTCCATATCCAGATACCTCAGGACAAATAACACAGTTTATATGTACATGAACACCGCCTAGAGGTAACCAACGTCAAATAATACTTACCTTTCACAGAAAACACTGGCTTGTCTACCTACTTTCGCTTAGCAATGACTTACAAAAAACCTGCAGATTTTTACTGCGTTTTGGATCCTGAAGAAGTTTTTCAGAAGATAGTTGACGATACGAATCAGTTCGCTATTAACAGAATTGCCATGCGTCAGGCTTCCAAGGCAGCACGAATCCGTAACTGATCACCTACTAATTTCACGGAGATGAAAAGATTTTTTGCATTAATAATGTTTATGGGATTGGTAAAACTTCCTAAGTTGTCAGATTATTGGTCTAAGGACGAAATAACAGGCTATCGTTCTGCTGCAACGATTACGCCTCATAATCGCTTTGAATTGCTTCTCCAAATGCTTCATTTTTCCCAGCATGACGATGTTCACAAATCTGATAGATTACACCATATTAGATCCTTGCTGGATCTAATGAATATCAATTTTGCAAAGCATTATACTCCTGCCGAAGATCTATGTATCGATGAAAGCGTTGTACCGTTCCGTGGCAGACTCATTTTTCGCCATAAATATGGCATAAAATAATTAAAATTATACATACTACCCGGATATACATATAAAATCAACGTTTATGCTGGAAAAGAAAACGACCAAGTCAACACAACGCCGGCAAACGTCATCATGTGCCTTTGCAGTGGCTTGTTAAATAAAGGTAACACCTTATACACAGACGATTGGTACACGAGTATTGATTTAGCAAGCGATCTCATAAAAAATTGAACCCATCTCGTAGGAAAGGAAGGAAGAACAGAAGACATATTCCAAAAGTAGTTACAGATGCTAAACTGAAAAGAGGTGAATATATTGCCAGAAAGAGTGAAGATGTAATTACAGTCATGAAGTGGAAGGATAAGAGAAATGTTCTGGTTCTATCTACAAAACATTCCGACCAATTTTAGACAATCACAAACCGGGAGAAAACGGGGCGAGTTCTAGCCAAAAACAAGACTAAAAAGGTTGTTACCTTTTGTGAAACCTATCCTAATAAACCATTTTTTTGTTTTCAGTGGTTCCATAAAATTCATTACCATTGATCTCAATCTGTAGTCTGATTTATTTGTTTTCTAATTGTTAATAACTTTAAATAAATGGCCACGTTATTTATTTCCACATGCGGTTTCACTTAGCGAACTACCCCCGAATGAGTAAAATTACTTATTAAGAGATATATTACTGTATTCTACTAATTTATAGTAGAACCTTAATATTTATTTTATAACTATCACATTATTTAAATATAATTATGAAATAATGATACATAATCTCACATTGAAATTCTTGTCCCATTACATGTTGTGACATTATATGCCATATTTTTCTAAGTCTTATTTTTTTCTAAAAACCAAGTGCAAATAATTTGTCTACAGGGCCGTGGGGGTCACGTCTAATACATATTTGCTTCACATTTATGCCCAACGGCTTCAACGACACGCTTAAAGTCGCCCCTAGCTCGCGGACACATGGTGTCCCCCGCGGCCCTAACGGAACAATGGCATGTCGACTACATGGTGTCCCCCATGGCCCAAACAGAAAAACTCAAAAATCAAGCCGGCGTTTAACGTGTTAATTTGTATATACTCTGTTGGTACCAATTGGAAATGCCCAACAGTATTAGGGGTGGGCGTGGGCCATATCCACCTGCATACTCGCGCTACATTTGTAAACGCGTGTTCAGTGTTTCCAACCCATTTTTTTTTTTTTGTGACGTGTGTGGCATGAGGGCCTGCTACACAAGCTGGCCCCAACAGATGTGCCCCGTCGCATTGTTATGGTAGTCTCCTCTTTCTTGTCCCACAGGACCTTCCGAGTGGCGGTGGAAGGGGCGCTCTCCGGCGCCCACCCGGTGCACGCGGGTGTGCCGCAGGGCAGCTGCCTGTCGCCGGCGTGTTACTCACTATACACCGACGACATCCCCACGACGCAGGAAGTGATGCTCGCGCTGTATGCGGACGACGCCGCGTACATTACTTCGTCGCTGAGTGCGAAATGCAATGGGCTGTCAAAATGCAGCGCGCACTAGAGCTCCTTCCCGACTGGCTGTCGAAGTGGCGGTTGTCTGTGAACGTGGGTAAGACGCAGTCGTTGGTCACAGGCTCAGCGCCCCTCCCGCCACCCCTGCAGCTAAAAGGAGTCGACGTCTCGTGGTCACCCCGGGTCAAATACCTGGGGGTCACCATTGATCGTCGGCTCTCGATGGGGTCACACGTCCGCTCGGTTAACGGAGTCGAGCTGAAGACTGCTCCGCACGCAACAGCACCTTGCGTTGCGGACAATTGTTGACGCCCCTCGCTTCGTGAGGAATGACGTCATCCAGCGGGACCTCCGGATTGAGAGCCTGGATGAGACCTGGTAGCGGACGACGACCCCACCAGACTGGACTCCCAAGTGAGCTGTATCCAGGCTACACGCGGCTCACTTGCACACTGAACTCCTACACTTACATATTTACACTCGTCGCGTAGCGTGTGCTAAGTTAATATAGGCACGTTGCGCGGCGAACAGACACCCTTACTCCACAGACGCTATACACAAACGCGTACGGGCAGCGCGGGCAGCGGTACGCGTGGACACTGGGCGGTGTTACATTACAACACAACGCCACCCATACTCATACACAATCTACCCCCTTAGCCCGAAAGGTAACCGTACTTACATAGCTGGAAGCCGGACGGGCGGGGGGTAATTACACCCTTATTCTGTAGGAGCGTCGAGTCGGCACCTCTGTCGCTGGTCGTCCTCCGCTGGGCTTCCCTCAGACAACTGGGGGTTCCACCTGGCGGGGACTGACCGCCGAGGTGTCGTGAAGAAAGCAGACCGTGAGTGGGTTCTGTGACGCGCCTACAGGAAAACACACAGCAATCAAACACAGACGTGCGCAACTCACGCACGTCAAGAGTCTCACAGGCCTTTGTTAGCCGTACTAAGTGTGGGGTCCGCAGTAGTGGACCGATTAAATTAGACTCTGCGACCAGGGGGCCAAAGCCCTAGGCGTCGCCCGCCAAGCCCCCATGTGGGGGCGTCGCGATTACTACTGGATTAGCTTTGTACGTTTTTCTACGACAATATTCTGTTTTTTGAAACAAGATTTATCTTGAACGGGAATTGACCGAGAAGTCTAGTCAGCGCCCAAAGAATCTATCAGTATAGTAGGGGTGGGCAAAACAATACTTTAGAAAGTACTGCCATATGGCATGACATTTCGTCCCGCGTACTGTGGCACCTAAGCACTAAGCAGTACACAGTACCACATGACCTGATGCATGAGGTACGCAATGCAAGGTTTAATATTCGACAAAGTTGATATCCCTTCATACTTAACCCTTATTATGGTATACTATACTAGAAAATACATTCACACTGGTTGGGGGAATGGGCAATGGTTAAGCTATTGACTGTTGCGCTGCGTGTCGCGGGTTCGCTTCCAGCACGGAACAAATATTTGTATGATCCGCAAGTAGTTGTTCCGGGTCAGGCTGTTGGTGTATATGAGTTTATATGCTTGTAAACGGACTTACGATACAGAAGAAATCCCTAGTAAGGGGCAATATTAAAAAAAAAAACTGTAACCACACTATAAAATCAATTTGTAAGCTAAACTTAATGTCATTGCATCGTTTTCTTTCTATTTCATTACGAAAAAGACAGAAGATAAAATACTGGTTTAATCCTGTCAAATTAAGATATTCCATAGGGAGTTTAGACGTTATTAAAACATGGCGTCTAAAAATACGTAAAGCACTAATTTGACAGGTCTGTCCTTTTCTTATTGAAATAGAAAGAAAGAGATGCAAAAAAAGACTTTTTTTTATTAATTTATAAACCAGCGCTTGACCGCAATCCCGCCTGATGGTAAGCAGTGACGCAATCGTTGATGGTAAAGCGCACTAGTTTATTAAGAGCCTATTCACTCTAGCCTTGAAGACACTCAAATTGTAGTCCGACGAAAACACCGCCGCTGGCAAATTGTTCCAGTCCCTCGATGCACGCGGTATAAAGGAGGAGGCGAAACGCTTCGTCCGGATCGTAGTAGTGTTAACAACATAAGGTTGGAAACTCGCCGTACGACGGGTCGTCCTATGGTGGAGCGGAGATGGGGGAATCAAATCATGCAATTCCCTCGCACACTCCCAAAATGTATCCTATAGAACACCGAAAGGCTGGCTACTCTACGCCTGTGCTCTAGGCTTTGGAGACCAACTCGAGTTAAATCAGGGTCACCAATCAGCCTCCTCGCACGCCTCTTAACTGAATCCAAAGTGGCCAGGTGACACTTAGCAGCACCAGCCCAAATGTGGCTGCAGGACTCCACACACGAACGGACCTGTGCTTTGTACAACATTAGAAGCTACCCTGGTGCCTAAAAATTAGTTAAGTTTGTGAACTGTATCAGGGCAATTGTTTGGTGGGTTTGGTTTGGTTGTATAATGGTTGGGAAATTACATTGGCTTTTCCCTTGTTCGCAAATTAAATTAAATTTCAAGTTCAGTGTATATTTTCTTTTCTTCTATTTGATCAAGAAAAGAACAGAAGATAAAATATTAAATTAGACTTGTCAAATTAGTCCGCTTCTGACGTCAATTGACGTATTTATGGTCGCCATGTTTATAATCGCGTCTAAACTGTCTATGGAGTATCTTAATTAGACAGGAATAAAATAACAATTTATCTTTTATCCTTTTCTTAATGAAATAGAAAGAAAAACATGTATTGAACTTAAAATGCGCCATTGTAGAAGCAGTCAGTGATGCAACGCAGCAACGAGCTTAAACTTCATGACACTTCGTTTCATTGTTCATTTGCAGGCACCCCTCAAAATATCATAACCCCAAGAAATACAACCCAAAACTATTATCTTATAGCGACATTAACAATTCTCGTCTAAAAACCTCAAGGGGTAACCGTCTTGGTCTGATCCTTATGTGGGTAGGTACTAAACTATTAATTAATCAAAAGTATGTCCGGGGTCCCGTCACGTTCTAGTGAGGTCCAAAGTTTGGCCCCTTTGAGGTCTGCCCTAATGTTGTTTACATTGTCGTTAATTAAATGGGGCCCAGATGTGTAATTACCTCTTTAGAGGAGCTGACAAACAATGATTCTATGAAAGATACGAAATGTTCTTGGAAAAGTAAAGTTTTAGTTCTTGATGCAATGAGTGGTGTGTGTTTGTAAGTGGGTTTTATTCGTACATAGGTTTAGTAAAGTAAGCGTTTTCTGCTAGAGTCTTTGACCTCGAACTCCGCCTGCGACTGCACAGATTTTAATGAAATTTCGTATACAGAGTGGTGCTGACAATACGACAATAAATGAAAACACGAACAATGGCGGTTCATAGGAATAATCCTAAACCATAGGAAAAACCTAGCATTAAAATTAAAATAAAGAATACAAACGGAATAGAACATCCTTTTAAAATATTGGTTCACTGACCTCTGATCGCCGACAGCGCGATCCTGTACCGACTTGCTTTTTTCGCGCTATTATTATTAAAGTTTCGTACCGCAGGATGCGACGGTCAATAACCTGTAAGCGCTTCCTTATCAACATGTAGGAAATGTGAAAAATGAAAAATAATTTCCTGTGACTAAACTAATGGACATATTTATATATATTTTTTTTGTGTAGACTGAGAATGTGTTGAGGTACACGATGTTTAATTTATTGTCGTGTTGTCAGTGCCACTTTGTATACATTCGTCAAGCCTAAGAATAGTTATTTTTTTTTTATATTCACATTTGTATTTTTTAATTAAATGATTGTACTAGGTACTTACTTACGCGGGTGAAACCACGAGGTGCAAAAATAGGTAGGTATAAAAGCAATCACGGGTAGATAGATTTCCGACAAATGTTAAAGCCCGGACTCTCTAATATAATTGAGTACCTACATACCTATCACAAAATAGCATTTGCTCATGGCTTCTTCAAAGTAGACATCGGAAATTATCCCATGGAAAGAATAAAAAGTTATCTAGATAATAATCTAGATATGCCCCGCGCACGTGTTTCACCGGCGTACATTTAGGTCCTGTCGGAATATCGGCAATTAATTAATTTTATTAACGGTTAGTTAATTATTTCTATGTGTAGACCAACTATATGCCAAATTTTATCCAAACCCGTTCAGTAGTTTTGCGTGAAAGTCTAAAAACATATCTATATTATATGTACGGACGACAGGTCAAGCTACTAAACTTTCAGATATTCCCAATTAATCTTGAGCCTTAATGCTTTAGAGATAAAGTTGAAAATCTAATGTGCTGTCGTCTGTACAAACTCATGTTAATAATGCTCCGATTGACGATTCCCGTGCTCACAAACTAAATAATTAAAACATTCACAAACTTAATAGTAACCCCAAATACAAGCGGTGTAGATTGGATTTGGATTTTACTCAATAGCCAGATAGGTACGTACGACAGCAGATCAAATATTCCCAATCAACCTTGAGCCTTAATTTACTAGTAATAAAGTTGTACTTAAATCTGAAGGATAATAGTGGCCTTTTATCATATTTTTTCCAATACAAAATCTCTCGTGTCATTTTTATTCCTCAGTGAAAGATCAGATAATTGAAAATCAAAATTGGCAACAGTTTGCTAAAATTATCTACTTAGAAAAGCGCCCTCTGTCAATAATAAAGAGCACCTCAATGTATATAAGCTACTGACAGGTGCTGCCATCTCTTACTGTTTGCATGTAACACTAAACCTATACTAGAGTAGTCCTTAGAAACGTCAGAGCAATAGCTACAGCGAAAACGTTCGATATGTTACCAATAGATGGCATGATTTTCTAGTCAAATATTTTTTTTATGATAGTTAAAAACTTTTCTAAATATCTTTTATTATATAAGTCTCTAAGAAGTAAAAAATTAACTTTATTGTTTTGTGATTTTAGAATATTAGTACCATAAAGTTACAGAAGAAAAGTACTGACTGTAGGTACTGAATGTTCGTATTATTACTTTGATGAAAACTCAAAAAGATAGATATTTTATCATAAAAACACTTTTTTGGAGTTCATTATCATAATTATGTTTAGCCCATGTTTAGCCATACAAATATTTTGTATCTGTATTTTTTGGTTAAGCACCATCTATTCATCGTATTTAACGCTGAATTATCTTGTCTAAACGTAGCGCCATCTTTCGTAGCAAGCGTCAATCATAACGAAACCAACTGGCAACAGCGACGGACTAGCTATTTCCTATTTTCAAATACGCACTAAATTGAAAAGATATACATGAAAATTGACAGATGTCACTTTGTCAAGTTTAAAAAAATAATGACTAATATTGTGAGTTTAACCTATTTTGTCAGTTTTGTTTATGAGCTCTGTGAGCTTGAAAAATTACAGATATTGTTTTTGCACTTGCTTATTTGACCACGATTCTATAGCTAGGTTCTATTTGTGCCTACCATAAATCTCTTTGGTGGGCACCTACGAAACGTCAGAAGCTAGGAGCACGGTTCCTATTGAGAAAAGCTGGCAAGAACATTTTACCTACTTCTTTTTATTTAAAAAAAAAAAAAACATTTACGCAATGGTAAATGTTATTAAAAAAAACAATAAGTAAGTCAATACTTATTGTTTTTTTTTTTTTATAAACTGGTGTTTGACAGCAATCCCGCTTGATGGTAAAAAGTTATGCAATCGTTGATGATAAAACGCGTTAGTTTATTAAGAGCTTGTTTACTGTAGCCTTGAAGACACTTAAATTCAGACGGAATCACCGCCGCTAGGAAATCGTTCCAGTCCCTCGATGTACTCGTTTTAAAAGACGAGGCGAAAAAAAAATTAAAATTTTCTTAATATCACTGATATCTATGTTTTTCACAATGACCAGCAAAAATATTAATGTGGCATTATTACTACACAAAATCATACAAGACCTCATCACAACAAAAACTTACCTACTACACAGCACAAACTTCATTGATCCCATAGTTCCATGACTGATCGGCTTTTACCGTGAAGATATTTTGTTTGCAGACGACTAAACGATTGTCCGTAATGTGTATAATATAGCGCCCCTACCTCTTTGGGGGCCGGCAGTTAACGCCTAGCTAAAACGTCAGTGGCGATTCGTCATGGAGCGCAGAGGCGTATTTAGATTTTAGGGTATTGTCTTGGCTACCTTTTTTATTTTCGAACAGCTTAAAAACTTTTAAACATTTTAGTAACAGTAATATATCAAAATTGGTAATTACAAGTCTCCATAGATAAATAAAAAATTACTCCTCTATAGTCTTAAAGTTACATTCATTGTTACCTCAAAGTTGGGTTAGGTATATCGTTTGTTCAAATTTTTACTGAATCTGAACAACAAACAGGCAAGTAAGGCAGGTGAATCCTGTACAAAAATGGTTTTGCTAATAGCTTTATTAGTGTCTTTGCTTTCGCACAAAAAAATATCAATGCCTTGTTTACAACAAATAAAAACAACTGAATATGATGTCCCTAATAACGGCTGTGATTAAGGTTACGGGAAATTTATTTTTTTTCCTACGTTGGTTAGAGTATATCTAAGTCCTAATGCCGCTGCCTTAGCGGCCTAAGGCAGCGGCATTAGGACTTAGATATACATTAAGGTTCAACATCATTAGGTATTTTTACCACGTTTTTAAAACTCCTCGGTAACCGCTGTAAAAACTGCACAACGGTCTCTGAAATCGCTGTTGTTTGTTTTAACAAAATATCGTAAGAAAAGCCTAATATAAAATAGTTAAGTGACTATAACCTGAATAAATAAATATTAAAAAGTTAATTATCAAGACATTTCTGCAAATGTTCATTTTGTTTTTCTCAATCTATAAATTGTATCACAGAATTGCGACACAGTGTGGTGACACAGTATTATATGTTTTACTGTGTGTAAGTAAATAATAAAATAAACAAATAGGTTAGTAATTAACTGGGCTGGATCACCCGGGGTTACCATTTCTAAATTGGGAAAAAAATCCTAGCAAATTGAACGTTTCCAAAAATGTCCTGATAATTTACTTTTCACTGTTTATTTATTCAGGATACAGTCACTTAACTATTTTCCTAAAACAACTCCACTCAAAATTCTGGAAAAATGTCAAGTCTATCCGGAAGGAAGGTAATCCTGTCACCGCCGACCTGAGTCCGTTCCTGAACCGGCTCGCATACTGCCGTACTAAAGGGCTGTACCTTTGTAATCTTATTACATTAGTTAAAGGGTAAAAGCCGATATATAGCCTGCATCTATACCACTTACGTTGGCATCCAGCCACCATGGAGGGTGATCTCATTGAGCTAGCATGCTTTGTCAACCCCATTGTAACGCGTGTAGGTATTAAACCGGAACTAATTGGGAATTTTGTCCTTTCTGTTTGGAATTAAAGTGTGATTATTCAACTGTGAAACTGTTCAGTAACGTAGAAGTAGTCATGTAAAACAAGACCATGTTTTGAGTTGTATTGACATCCTAAAAGAAAGTGAGTTAATTTGTTTGTTATGCTTTCACGCTAAGACTGCTTCGTTAAAAAAATACAAAATGAGTAGGTTAAAATACGATGTTATACAAAATATTCTATTATTCTACACCGAATCTACACAGAACTTTAGATAACTATGATACTAAAATAACCATTCCCCAAATTCCTATTGAATTAAAACGTCGTAATAAAAATTACCAAAAAATAGAATTTCTGAGCACGCCTGCAGCTAATCACGCGCCCATCAAACAAAAACATCTCACTCCCTTATTTACAATAGGAAAACAATCACAGTGAAATATTATTTTCGGAAGGGCCCAGTAGTTTTTACAGTGATTCCTCTCAATAGATAACACTAATATTTCACGAGAAAGGACCGCGTAAATGAATGACAGTAACGATTGATGGGGCTACGCTTGTTATTTGAAAAAGCGAAGGGCTATTTCCACCATTCCGTCGTAGATATATATCATTGGAAACGTCAACAGAGTAGAAAATTAAAGTCAATAAGCGTCGAACGCCCCGTAATAAGCTCTCACCGTCAGACTGTTATGAAACGCCTTTATCACGAGAGGCAAAAAAATTGGCCTATTTGTCAACTGCTAAACTCGGAGCGCTAAGTGCCGTTTCATCGGTTCCCACCTTCATCTTTTGAAGATTTTTCTTACCTTTATTTTATTAAAATTCTCTCTGAACAAATGAAATTGTTTATTTTTAAGACCCTAATCTGTATTCGAAGTGGAGTAGCGTCTGTGTTGGGCGTTTTGTTAACATACCCGGAGACAGCAGTGTTGGATACACTTTTGTTTTAAACAGACTTTTGAAAAGAACACACATATAAATAGCAAACATTTTGTAAAACTTCTGGGCTCTTTTCAATTAAAAGTAAAAGATGCTTTTCAAAGGACGACGTATCAATGGAAAATTTTGAAGTTGAGTCACTTTTCGCATCTTTAGAACTTTTCCACGCCTGACGTATCGTTACATTCTAATGTTCTTGCTTTGAATTATCTTTTTGAATAAGTACCTACTTAACAGGAAGTTACATACAATGTTCTGAAATGTAAGTGACATTAACGTAAATTACATTAAATGACTGTCAACGAACAAAGCAACTTATTTCATTTTTTCTTTCTACTCACTAAGCTTTACGTACCGCAAAACCGATTAAATGCTGCCATTAGAACAATAAAACGACACTAAATGTAAGCAGCTATGCAAGTTGTTATCGTTTTTACAATGCTAGTGCAATAAAGGAGTTGTTAATATTTAAACAAGCTACGTGAATGTGCATAAAGTTGCCTAAACTATTATTTATAGACATCAGATAGCAATATCTCGGTACCACAAACTGGGATTGCAATAAACATCACAGACATTTTATGTTATTGTTCGTTGTTTTTCCACTTTTTATCTGTTATTGCATCCTAGGGCGAAGTTATGGTGTGTCCATGACGGATGTTTATAGAGAAATATCATCGCACGTGCGATAAATGTTACTGTATTCTTTTTAGGTACATTTTTTTCTGCTATTAACTTAGCCTTAGGCGAAAAGCCGTGACTATGATAGAGGGTAAATAATGAACAATTTTTTTTGTACTAACTTTTTTGAACACGCTCCTTGTTTTTATAAAAGAAAATAATGCAGTAGTCAAATAAACTTTTTAATAAAAAACCACTCAATAAATTTCCTTTGCTACCCCTTGTTTAAAAGAACACGTGCCCTCCCTGAAAGTTTTTCATTTTAAAAATGGCAATATCTACACCTCGTTTCAATTTTCGAACATGCCTGCACCTAATAAAAGAACATGAGTGGTGGAATTCTCGGGGTTCTTAAGCTCCCCAGACCTCAAAAGAGAAGTATTGATAGGCAAAATGTTTTAACGAAATTAATCTATAGGGAGGATGTTACCGTTGACAGCGGCCATTATGTTTGAAAACTATAAATACATACAAATGGCCCTTGGGTTTTTAATAAAGCGGAGGACTGAGTATTGGCCTAATATCAGGGAGTGCAAACCGATGTTGCCCTCACAGTGTGCAGTCGGTGCATGGACGTTTTTTATGAAGTTACGGTTAAATGGCTTGCTGGAATAATATGGATACTTCTGTGGTTAATTTTGAATTGGATAAGTGTATAGCTGGGTATTATGAGATGCAAGTTAAGGTATATTTTGGTTACTTCGATATTTCTTGTTATTTTCATTTTTCGTTGGTAGGGAGGTAGGTATATAGGTATTTTTAATGTCATGTTAAAAAAAAATTGAAAGTTTTAAAAACAGCCAAGCCAAGGAGTGCTATTTAATTGCTTTCAAGTGTAATTAATAATAATAGTATAATTATCACTCTAAAATTTAAATTTCTCTTATTCACCATCATCATTTCAGCTGAAAGATGTCCACTGCTGGACATAGGCCTTCCCCAAGGATCTCCACGACAAGCAGTCCTGCGCCTTTCGCATCCAGCGGTTTTCCGCGACCTTTACCAAGTCGTCGGTCCACCTTGCCGGGGGCCTACCCAGGCTGCGTTTTCCGGTGCGTGGTCTATGTCGGTTACTCTCATTCTTCTGGGAATCTCCTCATTTCTAATTTGATCACGAAGTGAAACCTCAAGCATAGCCCTCTCCATTGCCCTTTTTACATGCTTTTTATTAGCTTCACTCGTATGTGTGCTTGTTTGTTTGTCCGTCTCTAACTCATAATTTTTTTCAACCTTACCTTACATTAATTTATGCAGGCAAAGTATTTTTTAGTTTAGATTTAGTTTTAGATTTAGTTACTTGGATAACTCATCATTATGAATTTTAGCACTTGCTATTCTGTCTTTTGGAGATCGAGAAAAGTTTTGGTAAAAACAAATGAGCATGAAAAAAGTGTGAGGCGCTTAATATACAAAAATTATGGCACAAAGCACCTCACGCTTTTTTCTCATTTATACTAGTATTGTTTATATACTATTGTCATAAATTAAATTTTAAAATTATTTTTAACTTCTTAGTTTGATATTCTTTAAAAGCATGTTTTTTTTTTAAACTATATTTATTTTTTGATTTCTCTTGGCTTGTAAAAAATCATACTGGCATATAATATTAATATGAAAAAAGGTTTGTTTCGACTAAAACGCATCAGTCCGTATAATATAACTGAGCACATTCATTAACTTTTAAATTATAACATTTGTTATATTAAACCGCATCAACACTAATCCTTACATTTATAAGAATACCCGAGAATGCACCCAGCTCCCCATAACACAGCTAATATTAAAATATTGCATGGAACCCATGCATTTTTTTACGGAGGCGTATCAAGCCAAAACATTGGCTTTTCCTGCCCCGAAGAATCACCCCACAAAAATAATACAAGTATTTGTACTCACATTTTTTTATGCCGTAGGGTGAATGCTCATTTAAATACGTCATAATGCGCGTTATATGTTTTTTCTCTTGTCTCGTAAAATATTATTATATGGCTTTTAAATATTATCTTTTTTAGTATTTTCCTTTTATATCTTGTCCTATTCTTGTTCTTACTTCCTTGAGTAAAAAGTCTTCTGAAATTTGACAATTCACTTTTTTTGTAAAATCCATCACTCTGTGCCCTGTGGATCGTGGATGAGCTGGGCTCCTTAAAGGGTTGGCCCACATTCTGGAAAAGTGGAAAGATGAAAGGGAGGTCTGTGCTTTCCAGAGGAACAAAAAGCTTAAAAAATACACATACATACTTAATCACACGTCTACCTCCATAAAATGGAGTCAAACAACAATATTCTTGTCCGTTCAAACCTTATAGTGGGCGTTAATTTGTAACCGTCCATGTACGTTATAAATTCATAGTGAAAGTAAAGGACATGGCTAAACTAAAGTACGGAAGAGACTCCGCAATGAAAACGCATGTATAAACATGATTTCTGTAGCTCAATAGCTGAACATTAGTATTTTATAATTAAAAAGGTTAAGGAAATTTTCATATCTGCAACACACTGTGAATCACGTAACTCCTACGACAAAAGTACAGAAACTCCAAACAATAACATTGCTATGAACTTTTGTCTAGGCGATTTGAGGCGTCTGTGACGATTTTTATTAATAATTGTGTTTTCCACTAGTGATTTGCGCTAAGGTACTGGAAGTAAATACAGTGACGGATTTATAAACTGCGTCAAAGTAATAGACGATTTTGAAATAAATATGTTAACCAAGTATACCTATGCAAACTTTTTATACAGATTTAAATTGAAACCTCTAGATTGGTTCGTGAACTTTAAAACAGCGTACCTCTTCGCAATATTGTCGTACTTGTGCAGCAGCGTGCGGCCGGGCATTATTCTGCATTAAAGTAAAATTTTCGCCTATGAATCCCATGTAAGGCACCACGTGATCTTCTAAGTCCTAAGATTTCCGTTATGTAGCGATGTGCAGTCAAACCCCCTCTATTACTGTTTTAATGGACCACGTCTATGAATACAAGTTCTGTTCGCCCGTTCATCGATATGCCACCTAAGATCATACACGAACCGCCTCCAAAAGGAACACGCTCCTCAATGCAACTTTGAGCATATCGCTCCCCACGTCGACGATAGACTCTTTTGCCGCCGTTTTGTGAAGTTTGTTTAAAAGGAAAGCTAGCTCGATTTCCTTTTGTCAGCAATCCTGAGAAGTCTGTGGCTGCGAAGCGGTTGGATTTGATCCATACCGACTTGTGTCGGCCTTTGCCGTTAAACTCACTTGGAGTTAACCAAACGTTCTTGATGATCATACGAGAAAGGTATTCGTGTATTTCTTGAAGAAAAAACACGAGGTAAGTCAATACATAGTTGAAACCCAAACTAAATATATAAAAATAGATAAAGTGAAAGCCCTGAGGTCAGACAGTGGAACTGAGTATGTAAACAGGGATCTTGATAATTTTTTGAAGGGTAAAGCAATCGTCCATCAGGTCACAGTGCCGTATAGTCCTCAACAGAACGGCGCTGCTGAGAGACTAAATCGTACACTTATTGAAAAAGTAAGATTTCTGTTGTGTACGTCAAACCTTGACCATAGATTTTGGGCAGAAGCTGCTGCTACTGCAGCGTATTTAATTAACGTTTCACCTTCAAAGAGACTTTCAGGGAAAACACCTGAGGAGGCCTGGACCAATAAAAAGTTGAGCCTGAAACACTTACGTGTGTTTGGCTGTGAAGCTTATGCTTACGTTGATAAGGTGAAACGTAATAAGCTTGAACCAAAAAGCAAACGTTGTATTTTTCTTGGCTATGAAAGCAACTGATATAGGCTGTATGACTTAACGAAAAGGGATTTTTTTGTAGTCGTGATGTTGTCTTTAATGAAACAATATTTCCATGGGTCACCTGCACGCGGTCGGTGGAGATGTTCTTTCCTACAAAAGATGACGAAGACACCATTGAAAGTCATCCAGAAGACTAACCTGAGGTTGAGCTTGAGGCGGAGATGCCAACGCAGCCAAATGAAGATATTCTGAGTTGATAGGTTGCCTGATGTACTTGTCTGTGATCCCTAGACCAGACATTTCATTTACTGCAACTTTTCTAAGCCAGTATAATAGCCGCTATACAGCGGAACATTTTGCAGCGGCAAACCATGTATTACGTTACTTGAAGGGCACGATGAATTTAGGTCTTGTGTACAGGAAAAGTGATGTAAATGATAAATTTCGTGGCTACGGATTTACTGACGCTGATTGGGCTAACAGAGCTGATCGTAAATCTTACACGGGATATATATTTAAGTTAGGCAGAAATGTTATTTCCTGGGGTTGTTACAAATAATCTTGTATCGCACTTTCGTCTACCGAGGCGGAGTATATAATTTTGTCTGAAGCTAGAGGAGGTATACATTCGTGCGATTCTTGGTGAGTTGACAGGTAGATGTAAGAATGTAACTCTGAATAGTGATAACCATAGTCTGCTGCAAAGCTTGCCACTAATCCTGTGTTTAATAAACGGTCTAAACATGTGGACATTAGATATCACTATTTTAGGGTGGCTATTGATAATAATGTCATTGAGCTGAGGTATATGCCTAGTGAACATATGACTGCTGATATGTTCACCAAGGCTCACAGGACATGTTGGAAGTCGTCCAAGATTAAGAGGGCGTGTTGGAGGTTTTATTACCCGTGATGATTAATCCTGGCCATCTTCTATACGTCAATTTAATTGAAATCTGTCATAGATGTCTGGTTGTTCTTTTTTATTACAAGATAAAGATGTGTGCTTTTCTTATGTCTATAAAATATACTGTTTATTACATTAAAAGATACTTAATTTATTATTTATAATACAAAAGCTCATTAACAAGTTGGCACGTTCCAGGGTCAAAGCGGCACAGAATATATCTAAGTGCCGTTGTGTAAAAGATCCTAATGGCGACCTGCTATGCGAGGACCTCGCGGTGAAAGAGAGATGGCACTCGTACTTTTACGAGCTGCTGAACAAGCAGCACCAAGAGGTGCAGACACCGGAACTTCTTCCGAACCTTGGACTAGTGCCCCTGATAACGCCTGAGGAAGTCCAAACGGCTCTTCGTCGTATGGGGAATCGGAAAGCTGTCGGAGCTGACGGAGTCCCCATTGAGGCCTGGAAGGCGATGGGTCCTCCTACTAACTAACTTCCTGAACCGCATGTTCCTGAACGGCAAAATCCCGAGCCAATGGAGGCTGTGTATTATTACTCCAGTCTTCAAAGGTAAAGGATCGGTACAGGAGTGTGGCAACTTTCGCTGTATTAAGGTCATGTCCCATACCATGAAGATCTTTGAGAGAATTTTAGACTCCCGTATCCGGCAGAAGTGTGCTGTCTCGGAGAGTCAATATGGGTTTCGCCCAGGGTACGGAACAATGGACCCTATCTTTGCACTAAGGATCACCGTGGAGAGATACAGATCGAAGAACACGCCTTTGCATATGCTCTTTCTAGATATGCAGAAGGCCTTCGACTGTGTCCCTTGCGGGGTGATCTGGTGGGCGCTGAGGTCCAAAGGGGGTACCCCTTTGGACCTCAGCGCCAAAAGCCTATTTCAACATAATTCGAGACATGTACCTCAATTCCGATTCCGTTGTTAGGACCGCTGATGGTGACACTAAACCCTTTCCCATCATCGTCGGAGTCCACCAAGGATCCGTCCTTAGTCAGTTTCTGTTCAGCGTGAAATTAGATGTCTTGTCGGACACATCAAGGATTCACATGAGCTATCTCCCTGGCTACTCACGTATGCTGATGATATGGCGCTGGCAGACGTGGACAGGGAACGGTTGGTGCGGCATTGTGAATGCGTGGCCTAGTTTGAGAACGGAGGTCTGAAACTCAACGTGGCCAAGACCGTGTATTTGGCTAGCAACACGACAGACCCCATGTCTGTGCGCATAAGCGGAGACATGGTCGAGTGCACAGACCAGTTTAAATATTTGGGGTTTGTGCTCCATGCGTCCGGCGACATTGACGATTGCGACGTCAGGGCACGTATTTCCGCAGCTTGGACATAATGGCGTGAGGTGACAGGTGTCATTTGTGACCCCAAAATGCCGGTTAAGCTAAGGGACAGGTCTAAAAAACCATCATTAGACCTGTTCTCCTGTATGGGAGTGAGGCGTGGCCTGTGCTTGAGCGACACAAGCAGGAGTTGCGTGTCACGGAGATGAATATAGAATAAAGTATATTTGTATATAGTGTATGTGTGGAATTAAGCGGAAAAACCGCATCAGGAACTCCCGCATCCATGGCAGTCTTCGTGTCCGTGACGTAGCAGTCAAACTGCAGGAGGGTCGCCTACGCTGTTACGGCCACGTCTTACGCAAACGTGTAAGACATGTTACGTGGGTAACAAATGTCTTGCCATGGCGTCTCCGCCGGGGCGGAACAAGCGGGGTAGACCAAAGACATGCTGGCTTAACGTTGTAAGAGATGACATGCGTCCCAACAAGCTCTTACCATAGGATGCTAAAGATCGCGCGAAATAGAGGAGAATGTGCAGAAAAGCGGACCCCGGGCTCCAACGCGAAAGCCGCGGATGCAACCGGGATAAACGCTGAGATGATGATCATGATATTTTATTGAAATTCTTGAGTAGGTACATCTATCTATAAACTTTTTATCTAAATGGCGAAAATAGCACGCCTGTAGCGTACTTTAAAAAGCATTCGAAGAGAGTTATCCTTAAGTTTTCGTTTTAAGCTGACCTTTATTTTATCAGACACTAAACTTCAGTTTCAGTAGTTAAGTAAAGGTAAGTAAACAAAAAAACACGTGACTTTTTAGCAGACTGTAGAAGTACCTACAAAACGCCACAAAATGAACGACGCGTCATACTGACGTCATACGAATTCTACATCTCGCAATCACAGTTTACCGTGCAATTAGCATACATACAACTTGCCAATTTCAACCATTGGACAAGTGCCCGCCAGACACAACACGTCTGTTCGGAGGATCCTTCCTTTTCTACGGAGGATGAGTGAACTTTACTCCCTGTTCCTCATGCCTCCACAAGACTAAACGATTACGTTTAGTTATAGGCATGTTTAACATGATCACTGAAGTGATTGGTATTACCCAGACACTATGCTCACTGCTAGCTACTATGTCAGTTATTATGCTAAATATGCTTCTGTCATCATGCTGGTTTACAGAAGTACCTACTTCATTACTATGCGAATTATAACTTATAACTTTGGTAAATTGTAAAGTATAACCTTGAAGGTTAAAAGGGTAACACTAGCAAATGGACTGAGTAATGTAAAATAATGTACATACTTACCTACACTTATTTGCATTCATTCCTGCAGATCAGAATAAGCATTCCATTACTATTAAGCGTTGTTATGATTATCTTCCACGACGACAGGACGCAGCCAGAGCCGTCAACTTTAATGTTATTTCAACGAGTTATGACATCTCAGCGTTGGGAACTGTACTTCATCATCATCAACCTTTTTATCGTCCCACTGCTGGGCACAGGTCTCCTCTCATATAGAGAAGGATTGAGCGTAATCACCACGCTTGCTCAATATGGGTTGGCGATTTCAGACTTAGGTTTCCTCAAGATGTTTTCCTTAACCTTGTAATCAGTCATTGGTGTCCAAGATATACTTAGAAAGTACATATAACTTACAAAAGTTAGATTGGTACTTCCCTGACCTGTGATCGAATCCGCATACTCATACTTGAGAGGCTGGTGTTTTAACCATTAGGTTACTACGTCTGTATTTAGTTTATACAGTATGTTACGAAAACCCTGTCCGACCCGTGAAGGTGTTGTTAGGTATCGATAACTGATTCTACTAATGCATACAAAACCGGCCTAAATAAAAAAAAAAATCCACCTAAAAAAATAAATATTATTTCGCAAAAAGAGGTAACTTAATAAATCTGCGTTATCCACACAAACGCGCGCGGCGGCGCAGGCGGTGGAGGCGGCGGGCGGCAGGGACGCGGCACGTGATCGCATCGCTATTCGCTCATAATACTAATTAATTAACGCATCGCTATTCGCTCATAACGCTAATAATACCGGTGTTGTCACTTTTTAAAAATTACCAAATTTCGGGGAAGTTGGAATTAATTCGCGGGAAAAAAACATTATTTCAAAATTCATTAGTATTGTTACTATGATGATTACGTAAAATTTTATATTATATTTGGTCATGTGTTTACATAACCTTTATTATCCTTATGGGTCGGACAGGGTTTTCTTAACATACTGTATATATGGTTTTATTTTGATATAATTGTAGCAGTACCTACGGAAGCGACACATAAACAATGCGTCATACTGACGTCACACAAATTCTACATCTCGTAAGCAGAGTTTACCGTGCAATAGGGTATTTGACTAAAAAAAAACTAATTAGTCCGTCAGTCAGATTTCCAAAAAATACTAGACACGTATTTTTTGTTTTATGAAATCAAGAAACATTGACAAATGTAAAAGGCATCAAAGATAAGGAGTGGGGGCTGGTGACGTCACTGGTCGCTAAAAAGTGTAGCGTGCAGTGACGTCACACGAGTTTTCAACGCACTTTGTCGTCTTCATTTTCTGTTTATATGAAAAAATAAGTGTCTAGTATTTTTTTTAAGTCTGACTGACGGACTAATTCGTTTTTTTAGTCAAATACCCTATTAGCTTACATAAAAACTTCCCAACTTTAATCATTGGGTAAGTGCCCACCAGACATAACACTCGTCTGGTCGAATGTGTCGAAGGATCCTTCCTTTTCTATGGAGGATGAGTGAATTTTACACCTCTTCATACGTCCACACTGGTGACCCCGAGCATGAACTTTAGCGCAGCCTTCGTGCAACAACTTCGGCGTGACGTCATCATTATCACTTCGGCAAGCTTCACCCAGCCAGCCAGCACCCTCGGCTTCAGCGGGTGTCCTGACCACAAGCATGCAGCGACCGCGCATACCTGGTCATGAACATCTGCCTCATCAGCAAGCTCGGCACAGCACACTGCACTTTGCCCGCCAGACTTAACACCCGTCCGGTCGGGGGATCCTCCCTTTTCAATGGAGGATGTGTGAACTTTACTTTCTATTCATCATGCCTCCACATAATTTTAGTTTCTACGATTTAGATTTTTAAGTACAGTAGTATGTGTCAAACAATATATTTTTCTGGGCTCTGATGGGGTCTACAACAGCTTTAACCTTTAAGCCTTTTGTGAAATTTTTTAAACTTGTGTATCGCAAATAAATGAATATGAATACACAAAAATTTGAAGTCCAAGACTAAATCAATCCTAGTGATTATTAGGTAGTGTTTGGAATCTATTGCTAAATTCGTTAAGATGAGGTTATCAGAATGACTAGAAATGCTTCAATGTGATATAATAGTGAAATTTTCCACATTTCCATGCTAAATGTATGTATGAAATGCCTCCAATAAATTTCTTTCAGCAAATTGTTGGTTTTAATTAACACTAGCCGAGTTATGACCATTCAAGTTTACCATTAGTTGATTGCCCCCTTTATGACGGTGACAGGAGCATTTTATTACGGAACTAATAATAAAAGCTATGGAGAGCGGGTTTTGATCGCCAAATCTCTATGTTATCCATTGTTTTGGTGCTATTTTTATTGTTTTGTTTTTGTTTTAGAGCAGTCGTGGCCGCGACTACTAGTTATAGGTCGTAGGTTCGAACCACATCAGGCGCTTTACTTAGTGTACTTTTTCTCTTTTCCACTGCTCTAAAAACTGTACCGAACCCGGCATGTGCTGGAGCCAAAACTTCGGAGACATTACATCTACCAATCCGCACTAGGCTTGTGTGGTTGACTACGGCTCATTCCCTCTCACTGATAGGAGGCCTGCGACCCAGGAGTGGGAACATTATGGTTTGATTATATACAGTATGTTAAGAAAACCCTGTCCGACCCATAAGGATAATAAAGGTTAGGTAAACACATGACCAAATATAATATAAAATTTTACGTAATCATCATAGTACCAATACAAATGAATTTTGAAATAATCTATTTTTCCCGCGAATTAATTCCAACTTCCCCGAAATTTGGTAATTTTTAAAAAAGTGACAACACCGGTATTATTATGAGCGAATAGCGATGCGACCACGTGCCGCCAACCCGCGGAAGGGCGCTTACGCACATTTATTAAGTTACCTCTTTTTGCGAAATAATATTTATTTTTTTAAGGGGATTTTTTTTTTTAAGATTAGCCCGGTTTTGTATCCATTAGTAGAATCAGATATCGATACCTAACAATACCTTCACGGGTCGGAGAGAGTTTTCTTAACATACTGTATAGTGTATGTACATAATATGGTATGTATACCACGCGGCCCAGTGCGGATTGGTAGTTGTCACATGTCTCCAAAGTTTTGGTTCTAGGACATGCCGGTTTCCGCGCGATGTTTTCCCTCACTTGTTTTGAGAGCAGTGGTTTTGTAATCACTTACATAAAGTAAAGCGCCTGATGTGGTTCGAAACGACAATACAACTTATAAGTCACAGTCGATACCACAAGGTAATCTATCTATACTAATATATAAAGCTGAAGAGTTTGTTTGTTTGAACGCGCTAATCTCAGGAACTCCTGGTCCGATTTGAAAAATTCTTTTTGCGTTGGATAGCCCATTAATCCAGGAAGGCTTTAGGCTATATAGCATCACGCTGCGATCAATAGGAGCATAACTAACTCCACGTGAACGAAGTAGCTGACGGCCGCTAGTATAATATAAAGTAGATAATATGGATTGTGTTTTATATTTTTTTTTTTTTTTTTTTTTATTAAAGTATAAACCAGCGCTTGACCGCAATCCTGCCTGATGGTAAGCAGTGACGCAATCGTTGATGGTAAAGCGCACTAGTTTATTAAGAGCCTATTCACTCTAGCCTTGAAGACACTCAAATTGTAGTCCGACGGAAACACCGCCGCCGGCAGATTGTTCCAGTCCCTCGATGTACGCGGTATAAAGGAGGAGGCGAAACGCTTCGTCCGGATCGTAGAGGTGTTAACAACATAAGGGTGGAAACTCGCCGTACGACGGGTCGTCCGATGGTGGAACGGAGATGGGGGAATTAAATCGTGCAATTCCCTCGCACACTCCCCAGAATGTATCCTATAGAACACCGAAAGGCTGGCTACTCTACGCCTGTGCTCTAGGCTTTTATAAACAATAATGTTCCATAATTTCTGTAATTAATAAGAAAAGATACCATTACAATTTATTCTAGTATTTATATTACATAAAATTATAGTATACGTACCTATCTTCTTGTCAGTCTATAGTGGTCACTGCTGGACAAAGGCCTCCCCAAGGCTTTCCATGATGACCGGTCTTGTGCTGCCCGCATCCATCGGCATCCCGCGGTCTTCACCATTTCATTGATCCACCTTGTTGGGGGCCTCCCTAAGCTGTATCTTCCGGTACCCGGCTGTCACTCTAGAACTTTACTGCCCCATCGGCATCTGTTCTGCGAGCAATGTGCCCCGCCTACTGCCACTTAATTTTAGCGACTCGAAGAGCTATGTCGGTGACTTTGGTTCTTCTGCGGATCTTCTCATGTACCTATAGCTTACCTAAAATATTCTGGAAAACCCAAACACATGTGTTTTCTAGTCCTTGTTTTGCATACACGTGTTTTTTTTAAACCAATTGTAGTAATGAGGAATTCTATTTATTTCTAGCCTAACATTTTATCAAAATTCTCACTAAAAAGAAAAATCTTCACCATCTCATCACGAAAACATTGTAATACACAAAAAGTTTCCACCCCAATGATATTATTACAAAATCTCAGTCTGTTTCCCTCAGTGCAGATAAAAGGGCGCGATCGTATGACACATTATTCATATTGAGGGGCGTCACACTAAAGATATCGTGGAAAGGGCACTAAGATTGCCAACTGCAATACATTGTTCCCCTGCTCCTTGTTTTGACGTGGTAGAACGGCTCTAGACAATCGCAGACAACGTTACACTTATATCTAATAAACAAACTGCACCCCAATTATCGTCTGTAACTCCTTACGATAAGGATTGTGGATAGTTTTCCAAGGCGGCAACTTTAATTTTGCAATTGGTAGCGTAATAAATGTTGCGTATCGATGCGTTTGAAGATAAGTAATGAAGAACTTATAGATTGCGTTTAGAATACGAATGTGTGTAGATAATTTTACAAAATGTGCGGTTGGTTTTTATTTATGACTTAAATTTTGAAGTTTTCACGTGATAAGCTAGTTTTGTGTCATATTTTTTAAACACTACGATAATATTATAAATTATTTAACACACCTAACAACCCTGCCCGTGTTATATTCGGAAAAAAGAAGCAAATCAAATTTAATAAAATCTGATATATAGAACTATATAATAGCCCTATTTGTCGGATTAATAAGATTTCTGAAGTCTTTGTAATTCCAGTAGTTATTATAAGTTCAAAATGTCAAACAAATTTGTCAAAAAATTATGAAAATTAGAGGTATATTTGGATTTTTTTTAAACATTTTACTGTCATTGGCGATATCCGCCATTATTGTGAAACAATTTTTTTAAAGAATTTCTATAATTTGTTACACGTGTTATTGACAAAATTGTGGTATCTAACCACAGAGGCCATTGAAGAGTTGAAGTGGTATTCACTCTAAAGAAAAGAAAAGAAAAGAAAGAGGTATATTTGACATAGCTACAGACTAGGATTAGAATGTGCACGTTATACGGAATTACCAGTCCAATAATATATAATATCTATTATTTTATAGGAATTTATAGGTACCTAAATTAATGATTAATTAAACTTATATAATTTCTGTTCGGCTTCCAATTCTACCTCGGGGAGGAATTTTCCGAGCGTCTCTTATAAGAATACCAAAACATAACGTGCACCAAATAAATAATCTAATTTATTAACGTCCCCATATTGACAGTCATCTGCCTTCATCTCGCACTCCAACATCTCTTACTTATGCACGACTTTCAAGCGAGGGTCGATCCCTCAATTGTGTTACTTCACTCACTCCTATTTGTGTTTTTCCCAAACTTATTGCAATAAGTAAGTCTCTGTGGTGTTTTCAAGCCATTACCTGGCTGACAGGCACCATAAATATGTCGATACTACCTCATAAATTTCGTGGCTTTTGCTCTTCGAAATATTGCAATGTTTCGTCCAGTTGCTATGGCTTTGTCAATGTTATGAGGCTGGGGTTTGTTTAAACCATAGGTTCTCAATGTGAGCGATAATGCTGGAGGCGTTATCGCCCAGGCTGACAACCTAACCATGGGCGTTTGATAATTTCAGAAAGACGGTAGAAATCAACCCGGAGAAAACTTTACATATATCCGTAAATCTATACATATATATCATATACATATGTATGTTATGAATGTAACTCATTCGTGGCTTAATGTATTCGTGGCATAGCCTGTTTCAGATTCGGGACTGATGGTAAATACAAACAAAATGGAGCTTCTTGAGAAAAAATCCCAAAGTGGGCGGTGGGTAATAAGATTGAGAACCTATGGTTTACGTACGGTAAGTTACTAAACTTATAACTAAGTTACCTGTCTTCCCTGACGACAAGATGAAGCATACGGTAGTCCGCCCAGCTTGGGCGGAGCACCGCCGTGTCCTCGTAGCGGCGATCGGCTGCGATCTCTGGCGTCCGGCCCTGCTCCAGGCTATGGTCCGGAGCGAGATTGCAAGGCAGGCCGTCACCTCTTTCTGCGAAGCAGTCATGCTGGGAAAGGACGAGGCAGAGCGCGCAAGGGAGTGAGAATCTCAGCCTCAGACGCCCTGGTTGGCAGACAACATCGGACTCCCAGCCACCGCAGGCACCGGCTTGCGGGCGGAGAGCTGCCTACTGCTTGCCGCCCGATAAGGACCATGCCCAGGTCGACAAAGCGTTGTGGTTGAAGCGCGCCTCAAAGTGATGTCAGCACATCATGACGGGGCCCACGAAGACCGATGCCTGGGTCAGGGTTGCGGGTTGGTCAAAAGAGAAACGTGACCCTGGAGAACAGGCAAGTGAAGGAATACGGGTGGGGTTTAGTCAGTAAAAGTCGCCCAGAACGAGAGAGGTCATTTTATGATTTCCCATCCAAAGCAAAAAAAAAAGTTACTTGGCTTATTATTTTTAAGTTTCTCAGGAGTGATCATTTAATCTTATGACGAGTCCAAAGCCTAACATGTTGTCTTTATTCTGAAGCAACATATATTTTTACTTGGATGTCCAGATCAAAAGGGCTTCCCAACAAGTGGGTCTAAAGATGAACAAGGATAAGACTAAGATCATGTCGAACTCTCATGTCGCACCCACTCCAATTCTAGTTGGTTGCTCTGTACTCGAAGTTGTTGACGAGTATACATACCTGGAACAAACAGTCAAACTAGGTAGGTCCAACTTCGAGAAAGAGGTGTCTCGTCGAATCCAGCTCGGCTGGGCAGCATTCGGGAAGCTACGATACATCTTCTCGTCGTCCAAGATACCACAGTGTTTCAAAACTAAAGTCTTTGCTTTGGCCAGTGTGTGTTGCCAGTGATGACTTACGGAACTGAAACGTGGTCGCTCACTATGCTCGCTATGCTCGGTGTTTCTCTGCGTGATCGAATCAGAAATGAGGAGATCCGCAGAAGAACCAAAGTCACCGACATAGCTCTGCGAGTCGCTAAACTTAAGTGGCAGTAGGCAGGACACATTGCTCGTAGAACCGATGGCCGACGGGGCAATAAGGTTCTGGAGTGGCGGCCACGTACTGGAAGACGCAGCGTAGGGAAGCCCCCAACAAGGTGGACCGATGACCTGGTGAAGGCGGGCAGCACAAGACCGGTCAGCGTGGAAAGCCTTGGGAGAAGCCTTTGTCCAGCAGTGGACATCCATAGGCTGAAGAAGAAGAAGAAGTCCAGATCCATTGGTTATGGCTTCATTCTATATCTACCAACCCACACTGGGCTCGCGTGGTGGATTACGGCCCACTCCATCTCCTTAGAAAAGAGGCATGTGCGGAAGCTGTGCGAACATCGTATGCTGATTATTTGTATTTCCTTATGCTGTGCAGATAGATACTCTACGTGCTAAGGTTTAAGCGTTCAAATTCAACTAACGTACAAGTTAAATTACAGTCACTACCAGCTTACTCGTCGCTTTTTGTAAGTTATATAGTTTAACAATAGAATATCTGACATAATTTAATTTAAACCGTAATTTAAAAGCCGTATATTAAAAATTCTAAAGTTGACCAGTGACCCGATGTCACCATTGCTCAAGGCGACAACTAATCAAATTAAACCAACCGTTTGATGACAAAGGATCGCTGAACTTTAGTGATGTGCTTAACACCGATTTCGAGCCAATAATTGTAAAGACAATAAAATTCCTGATATATTAGTCAAGAAAGAGCCTAGGGCAATAATTTTAAGGTCAATAAAATAAATGTTTGCTGGCTACTGTACCAACCTACTTTTTTGTACACTTTTTCACCTGTAGGGTAATTGCGTAACACATTATCAACAGCAATGGATTTCATTTTGACAGTTCAACAACATTCATTGCGTTATTTACGTTGTCGACCACACACATTTTCGAACATAGGGTCAATAAGCTCCAAAATTATATACAATATGTAAAGAAAACCCCGTCCGACCCAAAAGGATAATAAATGTCAGGTATACACATGACCAAATAAAATATGAAATTTTACGTAATCATCGTAGTGACAATAGTAATGAATTTTGAAATGATCTTTTTTTTCCGTGAATTAATTCCAACTTCCCCAAAATTTGGTATTTTTAAAAAAGTGACAACACCATTTGTGACGGAGCCAATAGCGATTCTACCACGTGCCGCGTGCCCTGCCCCCCTACACCCGCGCATGTACCCCTAACGTGTTGCCTACCGCACATGCATTAAGTTACCTCGATTTTTCGAAATCATATTAATTTTTTTAAGGGGATTTTTTTTTAAGTTTAACCCGGCTTTGTTGACATTATTAGAATCAGTTAACGATACCTAACATTACCTTCACGGATCGGACAGGGTTTTCTTTACATATAGTATAATATAGCAATTAGGGTGCTGATCAGTCGTTATTTATTCTTTCCGTGCCTGTTACAGTTGTGCTTACCTAATATTGTCAGTGAAAACTTTTAACTGGCCTTCCTTCACCTGTAAGTTTTCTCTTTATCTGGTATCGTGCAGTCTCGTAGGTCAAGCATTTAAGAGAAACACCATATCACCCCCTCCGCTTCGAATTTAGTGTAGCCACTTAGGCGGTGCCTTTTTTTTTTTGTTGGGATGAATCATCAAATAACTGCTCCCGCTCTGGGCGGAGCGGAAGGGTGTGTCAGACTTTTACTGACTAAAACCCACCCGTGTTTCTTCACTTGCCTGTGCGACGGCCAGGGTCACGGTTTCTTGTTTAACCAACCCGCAACCCTGACCCAGGAGGCATCGGTCTTGGTGGACCCCGTCACGATGTGCTGACATCTCTTTGAGGCGCGCGTAAAACACGACGCGACGTCGACTTGGGCCTGGTCCTTACCGGGCGGCGAGCTGCCCACTGCTCACCGCCCGCAGGCCCGCGCTTCCGGTGGCTGGGAGTTAGGTGTCGTCTCCCGACCAGGGCGTCTACTGCGGCGGCTAGTCGCGTTAGAGGGGAATAGTTGCGTCGGCCAGATCAAAATAAGTAACTTAGATCGATTTAAAATTTTTTGGCGGCCTCTCAGACCTTATGTCACTACATAGTAACTGTTTTGAAATTTTACTATTGTAGGTATATTGGTTTATATGATGTTTATAGGAAAACTTCTTGATGAAACCTGGACTTTAATTCTGAAATCGCCAAACCACATTGAGCAAGCGTGGTGATTACGCTCAATCCTTCTCTGTATGAGAGGAGACCTGTGCTTTGCAGTGGGACGACAAAAAATTGATGATGACGATGATGTTGGTTTATTGCGGTTCAGATATTTCTTACAATGAATAACTCTAGACCTCCTAGAACCAAAGCGTAGAGGTATTTGACAAAAATTTAGTGTCTAGCATAAGCAAACAAGTCTCATCAGTCATATATTCCGGGTCGATCATCGAATTGTAGAATGGTTAGCACAAGAAGACTCAAGTGGATCGGAAACTGAAGACGTTGCCGAAAATTGTATATCATGCGATAAACATGTGTGTCTGCAGTGTGGGACACAAAGTATCAATAAAATATACAAAATCAAATCAAAAGTCATTTATTCAAATTAGGCTGAGAATCAGTATTTTGAACGTCAATATTACATAAGACAGTCCCACAAAACGACCGCCCTAAAGTTTGACAGTCGTAATTTTTGTGACATGACACTTGGGATAAGTTTTTTTTTAAGGTGAGTAGGGTTTAATATTTAAAAAATACATTTTATAATTTATGTTGATTTTATAAGCAAGAAAATATTGATTTCGAGCCTAATTTGTTCAATTACTGACAGAAACTTATTAACTACCAGTTTCATTTTTACTTTAATACATAATTTAACATAAAATAAACATTCGGATAATCTACCATTTTTTTAATTACAGGCAGTCCTCGTACTCATGGCATGTTAGTTTCTCGAAATACGCGAAGAAAACGACGTAAGTCGAGACAATCTTTTTCATATGTTTACGTGTAAAACTTATCCACACTGACTCAAAATGAAAAGAAAAAAACTACATTTATAACAAGGGATAAGTATACCTACTTTATTATAAAAGTAAAAGTAAGTGCTTAGTAGACTGCCCAAGGACTTTGACCTGGTGACAAGTGAATGCTCATATGCCGGAAATCGAAACAATAGACGTATGTTTGAAGAATAGTATCAAAACATTATTCGACGTAACTTGAAACCGCGTAAATCGAAAGTTTAGTCGATGGCTGCCTGTATATGTATTATAGACCAGTTATGGCAGCGACATGTCAGGCCGCTCGTCGCCAGTTACAAAAAAAAAATCTAAGACAAATGATTTGTTCGAAATCACGCGTTCGTTATCTTGGGCAGGGAATGATGCTACATTCGCCAAATAAAGGACAGGTTATAGTATTAAGTAGGTATATACACGTACAAGACAAAATTTGTGATTCAGCAATGATGGAGTACAACTAAGCTATTCATAAACTCGCATACACAAACAGCCAGACAAAAATAACTACCTACTTGTAGGTCATTTAAACATTCCTTCCGCGCGGGAATCGAACCCACGACAAGCAGCGCAGCAGTCATTACTAACCACTACGCTAAAAGTGTATTTCATACTAGATGCTCACCGTGGTTTCACCCGCAGAATCGGTGCGGGTAAAATTAATATCCTATAAGTTAATTCTACATAAATTAAATCAGCAGTCTGCCTTTTATCCTTGTTAAAGAGCTACAAATATTAACAACTTTCACGTTAATAATATTAGTAAGGATTCTATGTTGCACGGCGGATATAATGAGAATGGGCAATTGTGAATTACATGTCTACCAACTTTTTGGTAGATGGTGAAAAATAGGTATATTTTAATTTTTGCATATCACCACTTTCATATTTAATATTTCCATGTTTCGGCCATGTCGCGTCTATAAACCGACATTATTTATTATTGGTTTTGTCTGTGTCCAATTCCGGTTGGTTGTGGTAAATAGACTTGTTCTCTTCTTACTACTTAGTCTTTGGTAAATATTACTTAACTGTGCGGTTTGGATTGTTACGCTTGTTGTGTTGCGAAATTAATAGTGAATCTTTGCTCCTATAAAACTACGTCTAACGGTGCTTGCATTTATTAGCGATTGCGTGTATTTATTTTTAAAATGAATTCTGACAGCAGCGAAAGCGAAGCAAAGAGTTCTAGATTAGGAGCTCTGCCACGAAAACAAAGAAAAAGGCACTATGACCAAAATATTGAAAATTATGGGAGAAAGATAAGGAATTTGCAGGTTGGCTTCAAGAAAGTACCAAGGGTGAAGGATATTTTTATTGTAAATCGTGTAGGTGTGATCTAAAGTGTGCTGTGGAAGATTTATTTTAAATAAACATGTAAATAGTTTAAAGCATGTAGCATGTGTGAAAGGTGAACTTCTATTCCGTGGTTTTATGCTCAGTATAGTATAATTAATATTGAATAAGTAATTAAAATTTTGTAAATAAAATTACTATCAATCAACTAATTTATCATTGATTGCCTTGGACTGTGCATGTATATATTTTAAATCTTATTAATATGCAATTTCGTTTCAAAACACCAATCTATTAAAAAGGTATCTACTTGTGTTCAGGTATAGCAAGTCAATTATCAATCACCCAGTTTGGTCAACGTCAAAAAAGTCTTTTGAAGATAAAATTAAATTTGGAGAAATAAGAATGGCTTGTTTTTTAGCAAAAACAATCTACCTTTCAACATTGCTGGCAAGCATGATTGCGGCTTGGCCTACACATTCATTATTTAATAAATATGTTTTATTTTATATCATTCACAACAAATTAATTGTAATTTTGACACTATGTTTTCAAATATTATTTTTCGGGTGATCTAAAGAAACTCATTCAAAATGTTTGCTTGGATTCTGAAATAGTCAAAGAAATTACATTCGAAAAAACGAAGGTACAAGCAATTGTTACAAATGTAACGGGAAAATTATATTACAGCGAATTAATTAAGACTTTACAAACTGAAAAATTTTCTTCGATTGTTGATGAAAGCACTGATAAATCAAACAAAAAAACCCTCTTTGCTAGAACAGCAGTAGATTTCAATGTGGAAGATATTTTTTTTATGTTTAATACCAATTGTAGAGGGCACCGCCTCAGCATTACAGAATAAAAGCAAAAAATATTTTCATAATGAAATCATTCCTTACAAAGAGAATATGATTGGGTTTACAGCTGATGGTGCAAATACTATGTTTGGTTTAAACCATTCATTATCCACACTATTTGGAAATGAGATCCCACATTTATTCATGATGAAGTGCATTTGCCAACCTTTTCATTTGTGCGCTTCTTATGCCTGCAAAATTCTTTCGAGGGGTGTAGAGGATTTTGCAAGAGATGTATAGAATTATATCCACTAACTTATTACTTCACACTACACTTACTTCTTACTTATTATATGTACTTTCTAAGTATATCTTGGACACCAATGACTGGAGGTGAAAGAAAAACATCTTGAGGAAACCTGGACTTTAAGTCTGAAAACGCCAACCCGCATTGAGCAAGCGTGGTGATTACGCTCAATCCTTCTCTGTATGAGAGGAGACCTGTGCCCAGTAGTGGGACGATAAAAAGGTTGATAATGATGATGATGATATCCAAAATAGCCCAAAACGTCTGGGTGATTATAAACATCCAGCTCAAATAAAATGGTTGTCTCTACTACCTGTGGTCAAACGGCTTTTAGAACAGCTTCCAGCTTTAAAGTTATACTTTCAAAATGCTGTTTTGAATGATAGGCTGCTTGCAGCTCAAAACATCCATGTGAAGGCTATGGATCCATCAACAGAGCTGTACTTAATTTTTTTGGATTATGTGTTGCCCTATTTCCATGACATTAATGAAGAAATGCAATCAGAAAGTCCTAAACTTTATTTATTATGCGAACGGATTTTTACTACATACAAGACTATTTTGGAATGTTTTATCAAACCAGAATAACTACAGCTGACTGAAGGTGAAAAAATTGTAGATTTTGGATTTTAACTTTGATTAAGAGAACAAAATTTTGAATTTAGAATATAAAAATAAACAAAACCATGTACCAATTGAAAAAATATACCTTAGGTGCAATGTTATTTCCCTATTATTGAAACAAGACTTTGTGGATAGAATGAATCAAAGTAGTTCTTACCTTTGATGGAGAAGTCCTTCCAAAGAGAGTTTTTGTTTGTTTTAACTCTGTTCCTGTTGATATTTACACATTTCCCACTATTTAGTGCTATAAGTGCTGCCGCTATGGACACACTAAAGCATTGTGTCGTTCTGTACCAAGATGTTTTAAATGCAGTCAGAATCATACAGGCGATTCATGTTCTGTTGAGGATGATGCGGCTGTTTGTATTATGTACAATGGCTTTCATTTGCTACTAGCAAAGTTTGTCCAAAATTTAATCGCCAGAAAGAAATTAAGCATACAATGGCACACAGCTGCGTTTCCTATACGGAAGCATGTAAACTACACCCTCCAGTGTCTAAGTCATATGCGAATGCTTTAAGTACCCTAGAAGATTATAAACAACCGTCTAATAAAATATCTTGAAAAATATAGTCTGCTTTCGGAGAACCAATTCGGGTTTAGGCACGGAAAATCTACAGAACAGGCAGTAAATAAATTAGTCGATTTTCTTAGTTCCAACTTGGATAAAGGGAAAAAATGTCTTTCTATTTTTCTTGACCTGGCAAAGGCATTTGATACAATTTCTATCTCTCTCTTACTCAAAAAGTTAGAAGCATTGGGCGTCAGAGGAACCCAGCTTGAACTTTTCAAAAGTTACCTTACTGGGCGAACCCAGTGTGTACGAGTGGACAAATACAAAAGCACTTGCCTTCCAATTACACATGGTGTCCCACAGGGCAGTATACTAGGTCCCACCCTTTTTCTTGTGTATATAAATGCGCTTACCTCTCTTAAACTCACCAAAGGTAATATTATCTCTTACGCGGATGACACCGCTCTGGTGTTTGCGGGTGATAGTTGGGAGGAGGTTTTTACTATCGCACAGAATGGCTTTGATATGACTAAGCGATGGCTGCAGAATAACATACTTACTCTGAACGTGGACAAAACCAAGTATATTTGTTTCAGCATTAGACAGGCGATGGGTATTCGCGATGACCTCAGAATTGTTTCTCATGAGTGCGATTCTGTGGGAAGTTGCTCATGTCCACCTTTGGAACGCGTCCAGACTCTTAAGTACCTTGGTATCACGTTAGACAATAATCTAAACTTTAAGGAACATGTCAAACTTCTTTGCAATAGAGTGCGAAAGTTAATATATGTATTTAAAAATTTACGTCATGTCGCAGACCTTGAACTGCTGAAGCGAATATATCAGGCCCTTTGTCAGTCACTCCTCACCTACTGTCTCTCCTCCTGGGGAGGTATCTGCAAATCCACCTTGAAGTCAGTTGAGGTCGCCCAGCGAGCTATACTAAAGGTTAGCACGTTCAAACCAATGCGCTTTTCTACTTACACACTGTTCCAGTTGTGCGGGGTTTTGTCTGTAAGACAATTGTTCATTCTTAAAATTGTCCTACATGAACATAAAAAACAGCCCTACAACCCAATGTTACTACAGAAACGGCGCAAACATCATGTATGTGACTATTTAAATACTTTTAAGACAACCTTTGGTAAGAGATTTACGCGTTTTCTAGGCCCTTACCTTTATAATAAGCTTAACAAATTAATAAATATACACCCCTTAACTATAAAGCAGTGCAAAATTAACTTATGCCAATACTTGCAGAGTTTAAACTACGAGGAGACTGAACAACTAATATGCTTACCTTTTTAAGAATGCTGTTCAGAGAAGAGCTCAGAAAACAAAGAGCACACACACACACACTCACACAAACACGCACACACACACACACGCACACACATCCATATATACATTATCATATACATAAGACCCTCATATAGTCATGCAATCACACGCACATGCATGTAATCAATTTAAATCATATTAATTATGTATTATTGCAATCAATTTAAATCATATCAATTAAATCATATATTCATTTCATTATTATTATTATTTGCAAATTAGTCTCCAATTTACTCTTCAATATTATTATTCAGTATTTCTGTAGTACTAATTTATTTATATACATGCCTTTTCATTGGCACTTTCTTGGTATAATTCACGAGGGGAATGGTGCTGATAGCCGAAATACAGGCTATGCCTAGTTCGGCTACAGACGCTAAACTCTATATTTTAATTGAAATTGTTGCCAAATGTCATGTATACTAGTAGATACTAAGTTTTTGGAAATAAATTATTATTATTATTATTATTATTATTATTATTACCCTAGTTAAACCAGCTTCACATAATAAGAATGCAAGTCCAAGTTCTAGCAATGCTAATCCTGTTTCATATAATAAAACAGTTTTTCTGAAACCTCGTTCACTTCCTAAGTTTTCCAGATCAAATTCCTACCCCGGCTAATGGTTGTGGTTTAAAAGCAAAATCAGATGATGGTGGAAACTTGAAACATTCGCAGATATTAGATTTAATATTGAGCCTTCTTGGTGCATTGCTTCATAGTAATTCAAATATTTTAAAACCGTCCGACGTTGCCACTTTAAATGAGTTTTTAAAAAAAACAGTTGATATCAATAATGGATTGCAAAATAATTCAGTGGAATTGTCGGAGTATAGTCCCTAAAAAGAGTGATTTAATATACCTTTTTAATCCTTTAATTATAGTTTTATGTTTTTAAGAAGCTATGTGTTGCATACACATGATCACTTACTAATTTATTTTTATTTTTTTTGATGGGTATGTGCATATTGTAATGTATTGTATTGTATTGTATGTGTATAGTTAGTTATAAATATATTTAAGTGGTACAACCATTGCATTAGGTTAAGTTTACCTGTAATGATGGCTGTATATGTTAATAAATAAATAAATACTGAACTGATGGGTATGGTGATGTGGCCATTCTTTTCAAAAATACTGTGTCTTTTTCTCAAATAACTTTTCCTCCTGCGTCTTGGACATGTGTGTATTCCTTCCCAACTAGCGATATTAGGAATTGTGGAAAGTAATTTGTCTGAGTGTGGGAAGGATGTGGGAGACCTAGACTACGCCTTTTTTCCTGTTCTAAGTACGATCATTCCTTGCTTTTCCAACAGCTTTTATCCGCCCATGTGCCACTTCCTACTCGTATAACTTACCTCATTTGAAATCCTGTTCTTTATCATAGTTTATCATCTTTTATTATACATAATAATATTAAAGTTTTGATTGTATTTAAATACTTACCTACCTACCTTGACATAATATGTCCTTACTTTTATTATAAAATATTTTATCTACTCTCATATCAAAAAAATAAAAATATAAAACTAAAAAGGAGTTTATATTGACGTACTTTACCCATAGTATACCGAAAGGAAATTAAATTATAACATTATTTCTCTAACAAAATAATGTTATAATAATTTTTTTTTTTTCATTACCGCACAGATTACAAACCATAGATAGCACTATTTTATTTTTTTATCTGTGGCTGCGCGCACTTTGGCGCGTGCGCTTTGATGCAGGGTGCAGAATTTTGGCGCCAAATACGTTTCTTTGCATTGCGAGTCGTTGTTGTGTTTCGCTGGACCCATAATTGATTATTGTTTCTTAAAATGTATGAGATTAGATAAAGTAGTGTATGAAACTGTACATAATTAGGTATTACACACTCGTGTGACACTATTAAAAAACTCGCTTCACTCGTTTTTTAAACTCACACTCGTGCATAATATCCCTCATTATGTAACAGTTTCCTAAACTACTATTATGTATTTTAAATTAGTTTAATATAATAGACTTACCTTTCCTGATCACATAAATCATTCCTTGAAGTTTTGATATTCCTCCTGTCTGTTTCCTTATCTTTTTATACACATTGACATCAATTCGTCGTCCTCCGTGGCGCAGAGGTCAACACGCCTGCCTGCGACGTGGAGGCCCCGGGTTCGATCCCCGGCCAGGTCATGATGGAAAACAATATTTTCCTGATTGGCCTGGGTCTTGGATGTTTATCTATATATTTTTCTATTTATAAATATAGTATCATTGAGTTAGTATCCCATAACACAAGTTTCGAACTTACTTTGGGGCTAGCTCAATCTGTGTGATTTGTCTGTATATTTAATTGGCACAAAGATACGCTAGTGTAATTAAAAAAAAATGGTTTGGGAAGGGGAACACTGATCACGGACATGGCCCAGCCCCAGCCCACGTCCACCCCTAATATGGATGGGCATTTCCAAATTGGAAATGCCCATCAGCTGGTACCTATTGGAAATTCCAATAGGTATCAGCCGAGTATATACAAATTAATTCTTTGGGCGCTGACTGGACTAATTTTCCAGGCAACTCCCGTTCAAGATAAATCTTATTCCTTTAACAGAAATATCGTCAAAAACGTACCGACTTTATTGGTGGCTCGGATACTTATCCACCGCGCGGTAACGAAACCATAGCGACTTCTACTTTTTCTACTAACGCCATCTGTCGAGCCTGTGAGTAAACTTTACAATGTAACTGGGTTTCGTCCATGTAATGTTTTTTATTTAAATTTAGCATTCACAATTAGTTAAATAGTTCAATATTTAATTAAATAATAATAATTAAATGACAATTTTCTTTATTTAAGTACAAGTAAAATTATGATTTACATTAATTACCATTTATTTTAATTTGTTTTTTCATTTATTTAAGTGTTTCACTTATGTTTCAGGCCATCAGTATCCACCTGTTTGTTTTGTTTGATTAGTAGTTATTGCTCGTAATTTTCAATCCCTGACGCAAAAACGGAGGATTATCATAAATTTAACGTGTGTATGTCTATGGCATCGTAGCTCCCGAATTGATTCTGATTGTGTTTTTGTATTTGAAAGGTTAATCAAGGTTCATAGCTGTTCATATATTTTAATATAATCAACCATAATATTATGTTTAACGTATTTTTATTTTTCTTTGTTTCAGCGTACCTACTAACACTTGTCTACAAGTTTCACATTAAGCACAGTATTATAAAATTAATATTGGATTAGTATAGTTTTTTTTTACCTTTTTTATTTTATTGTTTATTTTTTTGCTTCCGCACGTTTTTCACAATATCACATTAGACATTGGCAGAATTGTCGACATCGGCACCATTGCGATAAACAAAAATAGAATAGAATAGAAGGTTCTTAGCTAGCTTCACCTTCACTGAGTGAAAACAACAAATTATAATGCACCTTTTTACAAGAAACTCGATATTCAAATCATCGACACCATCGTAAACTCCCATCCTTAACTTCATCTCATATGAAACAACAGATTTCATTGTGAGCCGACCGTGACGGATCCGTTTGGGATCGGGTTTGGTGACACGAGGGTGCGGGCACAGGCCAAGGATCAGCCGATATATAAAATTAAAGGCAAAACCTTTTTAGGGCGATATTTTTAAAATTTACTCTTTGTGTGAGTTGTGGACGCTTTAGTGTTGAATATGGCGTAGAATGTGCTCCTAACTTATATTTTATCTTCTGTCCTTTTCTTTTAAAGAAAAAGATGAACTGAACATTAAATTATAATAGTTTAGTTTGTCAATAAGGAAATCGGGACCATTTTCGTGTTAAAAATACAGTATGTTAACAAAACCCTGTCCGACCCGTGAAGGTGTTGTTAGGTATCGATAACTGATTCTATTAATGGATACAAAACCGGGCTAAAATAAAAAAAAAAAAATCGCCCTAAAAAAATAAATATTATTTCGCAAAAAGAGGTAACTTAATAAATCTGCGTAAGCACCCCTCCGCGAGCGGCGGGCGGCAGGGCACGCGGCACGTGGTCGTATCGCTATTCGCTCATAATAATACCGGTGTTGTCACTTTTTAAAAATTACCTAATTTCGGGGAAGTTGGGATTAATTCGCGGGAAAAAAAAGATTATTTCAAAATTCATTTGTTTTGGTACTATGATGATTATGTAAAATTTTATATTATATTTGGTCATGTGTTTACCTAACCTTTATTATCCTTATGGGTCGGACAGGGTTTTCTTAACATACTGTAGGTATATGTCATTTCTGTAGGTACGTACTTACATAAGCATTTTTTCTATGATTTACAATTGTTTATGCTCGCGAGGTTTATGTCGAGGGTAGACGTAAGTCACCTTGTCAACATTGGCTCCGTGTGTAATAATTGTTTAAAATAGTAAACCCGCTTCTTAATCCATAAACAACCAAAAATTGTTCATAAAATATCCTAATCGAGTAGCACAAGTGTTATCTCAGAACTATATGTGATACAAGTGGAAATATAACATCAATTAACTAACAGTGCATAGAAGCTTCAAGTGGTTAAAAAACTTAAATATCTATTTAATTAGCGTCATCAGTATCGCACGAAATTTATTCCAGTGTTAATAAACGATAATAATAAGTGAAAATGGAACTTAATAAAAAAGAAAATTTAACTTATGTGTGTGGGTTGCAGTAAAAAGTTTAAAAATTTATGTAATAATATTATAAATCGTGAAAAATAACCACAACACCTGTAAAACGTTGAACTATTACTGAAAGTACCTGGACAGAGTAAAGTTTTAAAGTGAAAGTGAAAGACTAGTGTAAAACAAAGTGCACAAACTTCGCGGCAACAAAACACAATAACTATAATGAGGACTTATCAACAATCTAACAAAACCGAAAAGTGGAAATACATAACTTTTTACAATTAATACATACAATAATAAATACATAATTAAATACACTATATTGTTATGTGCTGTGTTTGAACAAAATTAAGTGCATAGTAGAAACAACATTTAATGGTTATCTTAGTAAAGGTTAGAATCGCCAATCCGCATTGAAGAAGCGTGGTCATTACGCTCAATCCTTCTCTGTTAGAGAGGAGACCAGTGCCCAGCAGTGGGACGATAAAATGGTTGATGATGATAATGGTGATTAAAGGGCCGAGCCACCGGGCAACACTGCTCCCGATTGTAGATAGATCAATAAATAAATAAATCATAACATTGCATCAAACCGGCTTTCGAGAAATATAGACGTTAATCAAACACATAAGTTTGCTACAGTTAATATACGTGGCTTATTATAATACTGGCGCTCTAGAACCTACTTCTTGAAGCCACTTCTGATTGCTTCCGCTCTAATTATGGGGCAAAGCATAAGCCATACATATGCGTTACATAACACTTACTTACCTAGGAACGATGTAGGTACATACTGTAAAATCTATAAACAGCGCTTTAGGTTATGTGGTGGAACTTGATGTGTGTTAGGATAATTTTACCGTAAGAATCGCTGTTGTTTGAGATGATTATGGAAGGATTTAGATTACTGAATAACTGATGTATACAGTGTGTAAAAAAACCCTGTCCGATCAGACAAGGTATTGTTAGAGTTAAAAAAAATCCCCTAAAAAAATACCGGTGTTGTCACTTTTTTAAAAATTACCAAATTTCGGGGAAGTTGGAATTAATTCGTGGGAAAAAAGTTTAAGTATGTCAAAAATCATTAGTATTGTTTCTATGATGATTACGTAAAATTTTATATTATATTTGGTGAAGTGTTTACCTAACCTTATTATCCTTACGGGTCGGACAGGGTCTTCTTTACATATTGTATAGGCGACGAAGTGGAAATTAACATACAAGTTGTTATTTAATAATAATATCTAATAATTTATTTCGGACAGTAGGTATCCATCTTCGGTTAGTACTACAAAAATCTTAAGTCTATGTTAGTCTATGTAAATGCAGTCTAAATGATAATGTTTATGTAAAAACTTTCACAAATTAACAAATAATTTTGTTTGTTTTGTATTGTTTTAAGTCGTGGTGGCCTAGTGGTTAAAACACCAGCCTCTCAAATATTAATACCAGTCAGGTAAGTACCAATGTAACTTTTCTAAATTATATGTACTTTCTAAGTATATCTTGAATGCTAATGGCTGATTACAAGGTGAAGGAAAACATCTTGAGGAAACCCGGACTTTAAGTCTGAAATCCCCAAACCACATTGAGCAAGCGTGGCGATTACGCTAAATTCTTCTGTGTATGAGAGAAGACCTGTGTCCAGCGGTGATGATGCTTTTACTAGACAAGTTCGAGACTTTCGTATTTGATAGATCTAAGAAGAAATATAAAAAAAAAAACTAAGATAAAACATTTTTTTTTAATTTAAACATAATTTTGATTAGATCATGTAGCATATGAGTTTTGAGGTAAGAACGACACAGATTTGAGTGCACATATCCATATATCAGAGGATATATTTCGTCCTCCGTGGCGCAGCGGTCAACAGGCCAGGTCATGATGGAAAACAATCTTTTACTGATTGGCCTGGGTCTTGGATGTTTATCTATATATGTATCTATTATAAATATAGTATCGTTGAGTTAGTATCCCATAACACAAGTCTCGAACTTACTTTGGGGCTAGCTCAATCTGTGTGATTTGTCCGTATATATTTATTTGTTTAAATGTAAAATTTATCAATATTCGTGAAGTTGAACTAAGAACTTATTTTTATCAGCATATACTGGCGCCGCGATTCTATTGTTCATAAACTAAATTAATTTTAAGTTATGTACATCTCTTTCTTTCCATATCGTTAAGAAACGAATAGAAGATAACATTTTAGTTTAATCCTGTCAAATTAATATACTCGTACTCCATAGACAGTTTAGACGCGATTATAAACATGGCGACTAATAATACGCCAGTTTACGTCAGAAGTCGCACTAATTTATATAGAAATTATTTTCCTGCGCCACGTCGAAGCAACCCTCGCTTCAGATCGTCTCATCATCTCTTTCTGGGCCAGCTTCGGCTGCGCCGTCCATCTGCAGATAGTCTTTGTATGTTTCCCAAAGGTCATTCGGCTGACGCGTCCCGCACAGTTTCATGTGAGCGTGGCAGCCTTCTTTCCTACATCCATTATTCCGATTATGGAACGAAGTGTGGTTTCCCTAATCGTGTCCTATCTTTTAACACCCAGAAAGCTTCGCTCCATAGCTCTAAGGCGGCACTTTTGTGACATGGTGAGCGATCAGGACTGATCACCATATGTTAGGACGGGCAGGATGAAGGAACGAAACATCAGCTAAAATGCACATGCAGAAGTCAAATAAGCTAATTCGACAGACAAAAAGGACCCATGTAAAAGCAACTCTAGATGTGTGAGACTTATTTGTATGCATGCGTGCGTGAATGTGTGTATGTGACCAGCATGTTAGCTCATCCCGATCAGAATCTTTTCTGTTTCTCCATGTGTTAGGAATCTTCACAGGGATCTTAAACAATCCTATATTGTTTTTAAAAGTGATTTATTTTTTAAATCGTCTCAACTTTTTCGTCTGTGTGTTGCATGTCGCGTGACGGTCGACCGCGGAGTAGGGATAAAGTTGAAAATCTAATATAGAAATCTGACAGATTATAGTAGCTTCATGTGCTGTCCTCTGTACATACGTAGGAACACCGTTTATTTACAGGTCTCAATATACGTAGGTAGGTACTGCAAGTGTGAAACAAGTACGTACATCCGACACCGGTACTTGGAGTTCTGCCAAACGATAGTTTCTAAAGGCAGGGTTTATAAGCGACGATTACGGTCCGATTATTTATAATCATTTTTAATCGTATATTAATCAGGTATGAGAGAGAAATCATAACAAAGATAAAAGGTTTTGTTTGTTGTTTATATTTCAAGATTTACTCTAGCCTTGAAGATAATGTGAATAGGCACGATAAACTAATGCTTTTATCATCACTGCTTACCATCAGGCAGAATCACGATCAAGCACTAGTTTATATAATCATATCAATGAAGTTCAGTTCCTTAGATTATAGAAAAGATAAGAGGAGAATGAAAAAGGACAAGAAAAATTTAAGTAAAGAGAGAGAGAGAGAGAAGTACAGTGATAGTAAAGATATTATTATTATTAGTGATAGCTAAGAGATTTTGTTACTGTATACATCTTATGCTGACTAATGAAAATAAATCTATTCCAAAGTATTACGAATTTTCTATTACTAAACTAGTTGCGCAAACTTAGTTATTTAGCGCTAGTGTCACGTGTACATAATTATTTATTTACACGTGAAACTATCAATGAATAATGTAAATCCAGCTTAACAGAGGTAAATCCTTTGCAATGGTAGATTTAGTGAGAAAGCGGAATCAAAATATTTTATTCAAGATAAACCGACATGCAATTATGAATCGTCAGCAGTTAGACGCGTAATAGAAATTAAACAAAGCAACAATTCAAATATGATTATCTTAATATCGCCCACTGTAAACCCCAAAACACTAAATCTTGAATCACCAAGAAATACCAGTGTAAGCACCATGAATTGTATGCATAATAAATATCAGTGAAAAACCAAACAAACTGTTAACAATGATTTACAATGAAATTAAACGATCCAATAGTTATTTAAACAGATATTAGCTGTCAATAAAAGCCCGCATGTTTACCCATTGTTTGGGTTCATAAATTATGTGTAAAATATATGCGTTATGTAAATCAGTCGTATAAAACATCAATGTACCCATGTAGTTGAAGAATCGAGGATGAGAAAGTTAAGGATTGGTTGTTTAGTCTAATCTGATGGGATCAATGCACATTAGGACATTCGAAACTTACTCATTAAACGATTTGAAAACTATGTAAAGGCCAAACTTTGCAAAAAGGGGTATTATAAAATCACAGATTATTTAGAAGACAAAAAAGCTTGGGACTAAGCTGCTCGCTGTGTTATTAAGCAATATGCGTAATTATAAGGTAAATTATTGTAAACATTCTCTTTTTTAATGTCTGGACTTGAAAAAAGACGATGATCCCTGAGTTTGTTTCGGCTATTTCTTCTCAGAGGTAGTCAGGAAATGCCGGCTTCATCTAGTTAAAAAAAAAAATACATGACGTGTAAAAGTGATCGGTGATCCTACTTGCTTCATAAACGATTTCATTTCATTCCATTTCATTTCATTATGTAAATATAGGTCCACGTTTGATTGGTATAATATATTACAAGAGAGTGTAGTTCAATAGTTAGGACATTCGCCTAAAACAGCGTGGGCTAACATAAATTGTATGTTCAATTAAATAAATATAGTTTAAAAAAGTAAAAAAAACATGCTTTTAAAGAATATCAAACTCAAAAGTTAAAAAAGCGTGAGGTGCTTAATATACAAAAATTATGACACAAAGCGCCTCACGCTTTTTTCTCATTTTACTAGTATTGTTTATATATGTACTATTGTCATAAATTAAATTTTAATATTATTTTTAACTTTTTTGTTTGATAAACTTTAAAGGCATGTTTTTTTTAGTTTTTTAAATTATTTTTATTTTCAACTTTTTAGTTCGATATTCTTTTTTTAAATAATATACGGATAACACGAACGCTTAAGTGGTGCTCATTCGTTTTTACCAAACTTTTCTTGATCTCCAACAGTCAGAATAACAAGTGCTAAAATTCGTAATGATGCGTTACCCTGACCTACGTAATTAAATCTAAATCTAAAACTAAATCTAAACTAAAAAGTACTTTGCCTGCTCAAATTAATGTAAGGTAAGGTTGAAAAAAAAATTGAGTCAGAGACGGACAAGCAAACATACAATTGAAGCTAATAAAAAGCATGTAAAAACTAAGCTTTTGTATGGTAAATGATATTTCTTTCAAAATGCATAGTCAATGGTCAGTCCAATTGCCGAAGATTTTTTTAAAGTAATTGTTTTCTCACTCTAGGAATTTCTAGTATATCGTGGATGCGTTTACAAACATATGTACTCACATACACAAATATCCAGACCCAAAACAATCGAACTCGCGACACGCAGCACTGCAGTCAACAAAAAACGTTCTAACAGTAGGCCTAGTATGAGTTTTCAATACGAAACTCGTTCGATCGTATCGAGCGCGTTTGGCGCTCTCATTGGTTGAGAGTTCTTACGACCTTGAAGCGGGCCAATCGCTGAGTCAAACGCGCTCGATACGATCGAACGAGTTTCGTAATGAAAACTCATACTAGGCCTACAGTTCTGGCAATATCTAGAATTAGTTCCACAGACAAATAAGTATGTAACAAAAATTGATGGCTGCATAATCATCAGCATCTCCATTATTAGAAATAGAACTGCATCAATTATGAGTAAGGTCTATGGAGCATTCAAAATGTACAGTCCTTTCACTGTTTACTGGGAAAATGCACAATTACACAGAAATAGTAAATATATTTAGTGTATATTATTCTGTAACTTGTTTTGTTGACTAATAACTTTTTGAAGAGAGCAGCGGTTTTTCAGGGGCGAGGGACATGGGGAAGTCCCCGGCTTGGGAGGAGCAGCGCCGTGTCCTCACAAACGAAGTAGGAGGCGACCTGACGCTGCCGACAGTAGTGCGGCGGATGGTCGGTAGCGCAGAGTCGTGGGACGGGGTGGTGGCCTTCTGCGAAGACGAGATGTCGCAGAAGGAAGCTGCGGAACGGGAGAGGGAGATCTCAACTCTCTTCCCGGGCCGCAGAACACGCACCGGGCGCCGAGGAAGGACGGATAATGCCCTCTTCCGCCCCCCATGAATGGGTCCAGGGGCGAGGGACATGGGAAGTCCCCGCCTCCTATTCGATGGACCCCGAGGCGGAGGCGCGCGCGTGTGCCGGCGCGCGCCTCTGAGACGATGCATGGGGTAGTTTAACACCCCACTACCCCGTGCAAGAGACGAGGCCCGGGCAGATCGGGCCAGCACGAGGGTGTGGGGCCGTGGAAGAATTTAGACTCCCGCGGCCCCACGCGCGCTCGTTATAGAAGTGACACCGGGGTGGTTTTAGTCAGTAAAAGTCTGACAGACCCCGTCGCCCACCCCAGGGCGGCGGACATCCTATGAGGATTTCCAACCCTAAAAAAAAAAAAAAATTGGTGTCGGCCGTGACTTACAAATTGTAGGTCGTAGGTTCGAACGTTTGTGTAAATTATTTCATCACCGCTGCTCTCAAAACGACGAAGGAAAACATTGTGAGGAAACCGGCATGTCCTAGACTAGAAAAACTTCGAAGACATGTGAAATCTGCTAAACCGCACTGGGCCAGCGTGGTAGATTAAGGCCCACTCGCTCTCACCGAGAGGAGAGCTCTGTCCCAACAGTGGGAACATTATAGGTTCGTTTTGAAGCGAAAACTTCTTTAGCAGAATTGAGCACATTTTGGAATGTTAAATTTGCATCAGGACAAGTGACTTGATCGAATTTCTTAAGAAGGAGGGAGAATAGATAGCCAGTGCAACGTAGGAGAGGAAGTATTTCGTCTGTCTACCGCGCAGCTCCTGCTGTTTATGTAAATTGTCATGTTTGTCTACAATAGCACAATAATTATTATTTTTTTGTTTATGCGAAACCCGAAACACGTGTCCAGTATTTTAAGTAAAGAATCTATGTACAAAATTTCAAAAAGATATCATGAAAAACCACAAAGTTATGAGCTTGTTATTTTACTTGGTTGTCCCAACAAAAATATGGTCAACGGTCCGCTATGCGGGCGAGCGCGGGTCGTTGACCTCTTGGAGTCAGCTGATACGAGCGCGAGTACTATGATCTAACGTAAAACTGCGTACGCGCGTTCGGTATCCAAACAGCAACAATTTCTAAATGTATTTGAGAAAAAATATAACATGGTATATTTTTTTTTTATATATATTAATTTTAGACTAGCGCTTGACCGCAGTCCCACCATATTCATTTAAAAAATATGGTACTTTCCTATTGCTAAATAAATCAATTAGTGCAAAATTAATCCCTAATCAATGCAAAATATTCAAAAATTCTAGATTTTAATGTTTGAAATTTCACTTTCGATACTAATAACCGAACTAGCATTTTCCTTGTAACTATTATTATATAAACGATGTCTAAAATAAAGAATAATGTTCTTGTTACTTACTATACTCTTAGATTGTTACGTTACTTTTATTGTTGCTCGAAAATTATTATTCAGAACAAGAATCATTCACTTCCTCCCAAAGTAACTCCTAATATTTTGTATTCCGACGATGAGACACGACAATAAAAGAAAGCTAACGACACATAATTTTTTCACCTATAAATTTTATTCTTAAATCGTAAATTCTCCATGTTAATTGAAAACATAAACGTTTATCGTATTCAATATTCAATATAACAGAACAGAAAAGTGAGTAACAAATGAAAAAGCTACTCAATCGTGAAACTGTTAGAATTCTCTCAAAAGATTTAGTTGAACAACTTCACGGCCAGACAAATAAATCAGAAAGATGCGTTGAACAAATCACTACCGCTTTCGCAGCAATACCGGACCTACCAAGTACCGATGTATTGGCAATGCCTACAGATTGATATAGCTTGTACCAACACTAAACAATTTTATACTAGGATATAGCCAACAAAAGTTAAAATATACGAGGCATACTTGAAACAGCTTTTTGGATGTACGAAGGAAGGTGTAGTGTTGGATATGATAGAACAATAATTGAAAAGCAAGAAATGTACCGCCATTATTCTTGACAAGTCTGCAACAGTGTAGTACACGTGTAGAAAATAAGATACATGCAGATATATAGGCCAAAATCGTAGCAATTTGAAATCGATTGCATGAAGAAAGAATAGAAAAAAAACTATGAGGAAAGTAAACAGACTAAAGACAAGGGAAAAAAAAGTATAATAATTTTTCTCTTAATTAATAAGAAAACAGACAACTTGTCCTTTTTGTGACAGAAAGTAAATGAGGCTGTGCTTAATTGGAACACAGATCAAACGGAAATTAGAAGATTCTTTGCTGAAAATTCCTGTTAATTAGTTGTCAACTTTAAAAAAAATAAGTATCTTTAACAACGTCGTAAAAATCTCCGCCCAAAAATATAGTCCTAGTCTATTTATGCATCGCGTTGTTTAAAACTTAAAATCTCATCCATACCTTGCGTCATTTCATCCTCACTTTTTTCAACTGCGCAACATTATACGTTGAAAGCAAACAATTGGCGTCGAATTTACGAGCTGTGTTGAGAGCCAAGCCGCTTATTGAGATGACTGTACAACGCCAAATTTAAATTCCCTTCCCCACAGAAGACTATCTGTTTCGTGTGTCAGACCTTTACTTTCGGATTAATACGACCTTTTTTGAATTTTCCATTCCATTACATAAGCGTTTTGACAACAAAGATTTATTATATATGTGTTGATATTGGTTTTTTTATATATATGTACATATAAACGGTTTACAAAAACAAATTTGTTTGAAATTCTAGACTACGTTCTGAGTAAGGAACTTTGAATTCATGTAATCACAATCGCCATTTGAAGAAGTACAATCGAGAATAAAATACTAACAATTTTGGATGTTTGCAAAACATAGTTCATTATAATTCGGATCTTTAAAACGTTTTTAAGTTCTTGTTTCGTCGAAGCATTTAGGCATGGCGACATTGTTGGCACATCGGCGTCCCATAGTCTTATCGACACTAATTTATCTTAATTACTACTTAATACCCCAATTTGGATTCTAAACAGAGCGCTAACGAAGCGCCTTGTGATGCCACCGTCGGCGTTAAATACCACAGAGCGAATACTTTTGAAACGCGATGGGTGCCGATCGCTAATCGAACAATGGGCATGACATACCTAAATCGCGGCATAATAGTAATAAATTCTATTGTTGCTAAACAAAAACTTAGAATGTGGTAACAGAGGGTGACACGGTTGAAGCGCGACGACAATGCTAAACGGAATATCAATATCACTTTTCATATGCCGACTGGATTGATAGCGCAATAGAAAATACACTCAGCTACATACAGTTTAGAGTATAGAATCGTGATTTAGGTAGCAAAAAAAAAAACCGACAACATTTATGCTTGCGCCTGCACCCGATATTGGATTTCAAACTCTTTTTCGAGTAATTTTTGAAAATGCAATCTGTGTGTGTTAGCAAGCAGGACGGCTGCCATTTGTCTTCGCAAACGAACCGATTTGTGCGTCGTAGTATGGGTAACGGATGTTCCAGAGAGGCACGTGGCTGAACAGACTGACTTATTGTTACACTGACTTATTGCGCCGCTCATTGAAGTCTATTAGTGAATTAGACTGAAATAGAACAATGTGTTACTGTCAATAGTAATAGAGATTTGTTATTTTGAAACTGGTGGAAGATTAATAGTTTAAATTATTGATTTTACTGAAAACTCCGAAGCTTTAATGATGGTTTTAAATTTGAAATTGGGTATGGACCTAATTTTGTATGGTGAAAAGAATATTAATATTAAAGGCGAATTTCACAAAAAATATCTAGAAATATTTCATCTTGAGAATAAATTGGTACATGAAATAAATAAATTTTGCATTTTAGTCAGTTTATTCATACTAAAATAGTCAGGCGTCAATTTAATTTCACGGATAAAATATTTGCCTTCAATAAAATCAACGCTAAGAAAGTTAAGAAGCAATCTTAGAACTGTGGTTCATGATTTCTATTCTTAAATATCATTAAAAGGGTCCCAAACAAAACTTCTAAACGCAGGATTCAAAAACAAATTTAAAACCAACAAAACTGAATTCCGAACAATATATTCAACATAAACCATAGTCCGTGTAAAAGAGGAAACGGAATTTCATAAACTATAAAACAAAGCAATGTTCAATGCGGCCGTCTTGGTAAAGTTTTGGGAAACGAATGAATAATTCACCATGCGAATCGGCAGTCCGTCAAGCGGTTCCCAGACCGTTGCATTTTCTACGTAAATCTGCAGTAATATCTGAGGATATCTGAGGCTATCTTATGCCGTGTTCAAGTGGAATATTCTTCATCTTTCTGTTTTACATTCCACAGTGATGCTTCACACATGTCTGGATTTCTGTCTACTTCTGTTATTTGGTTGTTTTTAAACTGCCTTGTCCTATTTTTGTCACCTTTTTCGTTTTGTCGTGTTTATATTTTTGGTTTCACATTTTATTGTTGTATTCCACCGATTTTTTATTGACAAAACATAGGTCATTTTGGTAAAAATAAATGCACTTTGTTATTCCTTGTGTCCCTGGTCCAACAGGATCCAAGTCACGGCCATCGTAGGCATGGGCTTGCCTACGGCGAGTAGTGAGTAGTTCGCCGCCCGATAAGAACCAGGCCCAGGTCGACGGCACATCGTGACGGGTGCACGAGGACCGATGCCTGCCAGATCGCGAGTTTTTCGAAAAAAATATGATGACTTTTTTCTGGTTTTAGTAAAAAAAAAAAACGGCCAATTGCGAGTCGAACTCACGCACGAAGGGTTCCGTACAATTGTCTTTCAAAACGGCAAAACAATCACGTTTGCTGTGCGGGAGTCCCCCTTCAATATGTATTTTATTTTAATTTAATTATTTATTTTTAATTTTAATATATAACTTAATATACTGTAAACATTTCAAGCGTCTAACTAATTCTGTTATTAATATGGGCAAAACACAAGTTTGTTGTATGGGAGCCCCTCTTAAATATTTTTTTTTTGTTTTTAGTATTTGTTGTTATAGTGGCAACAAAAATACATAATTTCTAAAAAATTCAACCGTCCAGCCATTACGGCTCATAAGATACAGCCTGGTGACAGACGGACAGCGAAGTATCAGTAATTAATCCGTTTCACCTTTTAGGTATGGGAGTGGTACTTTAATGATTTTTTATAAAAAAAAGACATAAGTATTCACTGCAAAGCATCGAGAAAATGATATAATAGATATATATTACAACATTATTAAAGATCTATGAATAACACGAAAACAGGGTTGTTCCAACATGTAACATAAACAATAAATTGAAGTTGACTATGTTGTATAGTAGATTGAAATACTAATTGAAAATAATTTACTATCTTGACCAATGCTACTTAACCTCAATGCCATAAACTTACAAAAGTTGTTACTACTCCCTATAATTGCAAGAATTTATCGATATAACTTCAACGGAGCAGTTAAAGAAAAAGGTTTCCTCTTTTAAAATCCACTTTCACGTATTCAGTTTTCCATAAAAATCTAATAGAGAAAACATTTCGCCCGAGTCCGCCATCTCTCTCCATTTTAATGAATAAGTAAACAAAATTAGTGGGGTCCGATATCGAAATAAGTGAAACGAGTAGGTCAGAGGTACGGGCGCGGCATATAAAGTATCCATTTGAAGAAAATAATTTTAAGTAACGTCGTTTTGAACGTTTTATTCTCGATCCAGAAGAATTTAAAACGTTTATAAAGGAACATTTTAGTAAATTACTCTGTACATAATTTTGAAGCAATATTCTTAGTGGTTAAGCAAATACGGACGATGTAAATTGTTATCCATTTTTTTTGAAAGTTGTTCTTCGTCTAAGAATTAGTCCTGTATCGTTGGTCGGTGCGTTTAGACATTTAAACTCACATACACGGATCGTCAAGACCTGCCCCCTAAACGGCGAACATATTTTTGTCAAATGATTGCGAATAGTTGGGATCATTTGGACCGAAACGATCCCAACTGATCCCAACTAGTTGCAATCATTTGAAAAAAATATGTTCACCGATTAGGGGGCTGGAACAACTACCTACCTGTAGAGAATAGAAACATTTGTACCGTAAGAAAAACGAACCACCTCGATCGAGAATCGATCACTCGGCTATCATGCTGTTAATTATTTAATTCTGAGTTTGTATAAATATTTTAGTATTCCAGTCTCCTACTAAGCAAAACTCAAAAGTAAATCCAAAACTTCGAAGCTGATAAAACTTAAATATTGGTCACAGAATCCAAGATTTCATATCAAAACTGTATTATTATTGAAATAAAAATAACTCCACATCTAACCCTCACTTCACCACACTTGAAAATATCTTGAGTGCATCGTTGAAAGTAAATGCTGGTATAATTCCTGGTTCCACTGCGTTTGGATTGCATTTAGAGACGTTAGGGGATGAAGCCGGATAAACTTTATGTTAACTGTAAGCAATAAAAATAGCCTTTATGACGATACGTGGAATGGTTACGTTTCTTTGCGTCATTTGGTTGTTTCACCGTGAATTGGTCTAGGTTTTATTGAAATAGAGAACGTTATTAAGATATATATGAAGGCGTTATACTGAATTTTAGATGGATACGATTGCGTTCTAGCGGAAATAAATATGAAATTGAACGTTTACAGGGATTGTATCAAACGCTAACTGTGCTCCTGGTTTGAAATAGAAATCGATTCACTGAGTTTAAGATAGTTTCTATCTGTGTTATCGTAGGGTTTCTTAAAAGGCAGCTTTTATTAAAATAATGTGTGAATGCAACGCTTTTTCAACCAAGCAAATCTTGTCCTGTTACAGGAACATGCTAGTGAAATACTTTTTTTTACAGTAAATATGCTGAGATACGATAGAAATACACATGCGTTGCATAGAAGTAATAAATAAAATAACCTCTGCTCTCAACTTGACGAAGGAAAATATCGTGAGGACACCCGTGTGGAGGCATGAGGAACAGGGAGTAAAGCTCACTCATCCTCCGTAGAAAAAGGAGGATCCTTCGACCAGACGGGTGTTATGTCTGGCGGGCACTTGCCCAACGGTTGAAATTGGGAAGTTCTATGTATGCTAGTTGCACGGTAAACTCTGATTACGAGATGCAGAATTCGTGTGACGTCAGTATGACGCGTTGTTCCATGTGGCGTTTGTAGGTACCGCTACATCACTCCTCTCCGGAGACCGGAGGTTGATAGTGGGCTGAGTCTTGTATCTTGCGATGCTTGCCAGGCCAGCTGAGGTTCCAGTGAGTCGGAACTGGTTTCTACGTAGTTCACGGTGAGTCGGAACTGTCTTCGGAGATTCCCCAGTGAGTCGGGGTGGTGGCGCTGCGTTATACTCCAGTGCGTCGGATGTCGTACAGCGCCGGGTTGAGGCTGGCTGCTGCGTCGACCAGGAGAGAGGGCTCTGCTTGTTGACCGACCGAAAGTTCAGTGTGCTTTGCCGAGGTTGCTGTTGAGGTTGAGGGTAAAGACGGTAATAAGGGGAATGATAATGCTTGTGGTCAGGATACCCGTTGTAGCCGTGGGTGCTGGCTGGCTGGGTGACTCGCCGCTAAAGCTTGCAAGAGTGGTGATGATGACATCACGCTGAAGTTGCTGCAGGAAGGCTGCGCTGTCGTTCATGCTCGGGGTCACCACTGTGGAGGCATGAGGAACAGTGAGTAAAGTTCACTCATCCTCCGTAGAAAAGGGAGGATCCTTCGATCAGACGGGTGTTATGTCTTTCGGGAACTTGCCCAACGGTTCAAATTGGGAAGTTGTATATATACTAGTTGCACGGTAAACTCTGATTGCGAGATCTAGAATTCATGTGACGTCAGTATGACGCGTTGTGCCATGTGGCGTTTGTAGGTATCCTAAAACCAAAAATTCCATACCGAGTCCGCTTGTTATATTATAGCCCACGTAAAGAACAGATCTGCTTAAGAAATTGTGCTTATAAAACCTTACAGAAATGAAATAAAAAAGCGGCAAGTACAGATGATAACAATAATGTTCAGGGTTTAAAGATTGCGGGATCGCATAAGCATAAGCTACGCTTAAGACAGTCGACCCAATTCAACGCTAAATACCCTACTTTGCATAGTACTCTCTCAATGGGCTGTTGTCCTATCAAGCTTTTTGGCACAGCTTTAGAGAACTATTCTACTAAACTCTGTTTGTTTTGGTTTCTTCTATAATGCGTTTTAACTAAAATGGTCTAACTAAATGTTGATAGGTTAGTTTGTGCTCAAAAAAAGAATTCGTCGTCTACCGTAATCATGAATTCAAAGAATCCAGTCTATAGAAAGGCGATATGATAAAAGTGTGTTATTAATCAATAATTTATTATTTATATTTTAATGTAGAGGAAGAGAAAATGATTATCAAATTGAAAACACCCGAAATAGTTATATCATTCAGTTATACATCGTTATTTTTGTTTGTGCAAAACTTAAATACAATTTGTTCAGAATAAGCAATTGAATCAATTCCAATCATTTTTACACCATGTTATATTTTATCCAAAATACATTTAGGAATTGTTGCAGTATGGTTACCGTGCGCGCACGGTAGATTGGTGTACGGTGTACTCAATGCCCGTGCAAAAGCTGACTCCAGAGGTCAACGCACCGCGCTCGCCCGCCCGAGCAGTGCGTGGGCCTTATTTTGTTGGGACAGGCAACTAGAATAACAAGCTCATAACTTTGTGGTTTACAGTTGCTACTTTGTGTTTGGAATTAATTCATTTATATTGATAAGAACTTTGCACCCATTTGGTTAAAATAACGGTCTGCAGTAAATCTGATGATGAAGACCATAGGCAGTCGAGGGAATTCTTCAAAATTACGAGTAAAAATTAAAGTAAACAAAAATTCTGCCAGTCTGACCGGATGCAACTGAATACATAGTACTTTTTACAACTAAAAAGTGTAAAATAAAAACGTTTTTACAAAAACAAAAAATAAAAACAACCGACTACCAAAAACCAATACAAAGTGAAAAATAACTAATTTTGGAAGTCGGTGTCAAAAACGAATATACAAAAACCAAAGACACCGAAGAAGTCGGTTGCTTTTTTTTTGTCGTAAAAAAGTTTTTTAAAGTCCGGAGTCCATAAGTTTAGTAACAAATTTACTTAACTTCTAGTGTTAGTTGCTTACAGACACATATACATACATAATTAAAACTAAAAACTTAGCTTGGAGCTGCATCCACCTCTGCAACATGGTAGAATCCCACCCATCCGCGAACACACTGAGAATACTGTTCTTGCTGCGGCGAACACGCGTCATCAGGGATGCGCATCTACTCCTAATAATGGCAGCAAAAACATTAATATTAATTTCAGCAAACATCCCTGACGCACTACAACGACAGCCCCAACAGAGTGTTTTTGTTTTGAACACATAAGTCGCTGTATGGTCGCTAAGTGAAGTTAACCCACAGGCTGCACGTGTAGAAAGATTGGCAGTAAGCTATAAAAAGCGTAACTTTATCTGGCTTCGTACATCGTGCGAATCTGCAGGCCAACATACAACCTATAGAAAAAGGCTGCCACGCTCAAAAGGGATTGGGTGTGTTACTGGAATAAGGTTTTCTCACAGTTCGAGTCTGAAGATTGACGGCGTCGCCAAGGTCTGCTCAGAAAATGGTGGCGGAATGACCATTATGTACGTCATCATCATCATCATTATCAACCTTTTTTTTTATCGTCCGACTGCTGGGCACAGGTCTCATCTCATACAGAGAAGGATTGAGTGTAATCACCACGCTTGCTCAATGCGGGTTGGCGATTTTAGACTTAAGGTTTCAGGTTTCCTCAAGATGTTTTCCTTCACCTTCAGTCATTGGTATCCAAGATATACTTAGAAAGATTATATTATGTACGTATTTGTATTGAATTGACTAATTTTTTTTTTTAATAATTATAAACTAGCGCTTGACCGCAATCCCGCCTGATGGTAAGCAGTGATACGATCGTTGATGGTAAAGCGCGCTAGTTTATTAAGAGCCTATTTACTCAGAAAAACTGAGCGAATAGGAAGGAAGACGGCAGTTGAGCGAGGTGATGCAATGTTAAACCCAACAACACGATCAACGATGCTGCGCCAAAGGGAGATTGATCTGAAGACCCTCCACGACCAAACTCCCAACACAACAACATTTCGCGCATCGTACCCGGCACACATCGCAACACAACTGCTCAGACCCGTCCTCCGTACGGCTTCACCAGACATCATGCCGGAACACGACAAATCGCTTGGCGGCAAGACTTTGTCTGGTGGGTGGTAACTTCTGCCAGCGGCCGTTGTTATGGCCTACCACCGAGGCCATAACATAAAATGCCATTCATTTCATGATATTTTTACTATGTTATGTTATTCACTGTTATTATGATGAAAAGGCAATTGCCGCAGGGCCGGTCGTCTACCAATTAAATTGATTGATTCGACACAAGTTGTTAATCAAAATATGTTTGCTTTCCCGCCGGAAAAGTGCATCCGAAAGACCGTTTAATTTGTATCGAGAGAGATTTTAATTAATTTCGTTGTTGTAGTTTACGGGTTAAAAGTGTTCGTTTATTTACGGGTGATTATTTTATGAGTTTTGGTTTTTTGTTTTTGTAATTATCATATTAATGATTGACGGGTACCTACTCGTACTTCAGAGAACATAAACCATATTTTTATGTTTCATAATATTGTTGTTTAAAAATATATTTGCCATAACAAATGGCATACCTAATCAACTTTTTTACAAAAAAATAAAAACAACCCACTTCAGAGAAACACTAAAAAGTGAAAAATAACTAATTTCGGAAACCGATGCCAAAAACGAAATAAAGTTACTCTTGATTTCTCTGGTCTTCCACCATCAAATTCTGGTGTTGTCATGGTTACGCATGCCCATATCTCTAATCGATTCATAAGCGACGAAGTTATCCGCGAAAAACATAAAAAAAGCTTATATACGGTGAATTGAGTAACCTCCTCCTTTTTGAAGTCGGTTAAAAATGCAATAAGGATAGAACTATGTATTATCATGCAGCATCCATTAAAATTCTCATGCATATGAATACTTAATAATAGATTGTCCACTTCATAGCTACATAGCATGTTGGCTCTTCTATATATATAATACCTCTATAGAACGTAACTATGTGCTAACACCACGGAACAGTTAGAAACTAAGACTTCTGGAAGAGGTAAGACATTTATCGGTGTTTAAGGTAACATTTCTAACGGTTTTCAAACTTTTGGTCTGACTTTAGCTCTAGCTTTAAGCTGTCATGTTTTTCGAAATTGCATATCTCCTCAGTATAAAATGTTAAATGTTTTAGAAGAAAATGATAAAATCATCAATTCAAAAGAAATCAAAACTGTACCCGTTGTATAAACCAAAGAATTTCAAGGCAATTTACAATGACAGTTTGCTGTGTAGACTAGCTTGCGTAATTGGCGTCACTGGTTGCAGTTGAAAATATTCACACAATCGTATTGTACCAAACATCCAAAAATATTGCCCAACTCGCTGGTAAAAGCGATATGTAACATATGAAACTGTTGGTCCATCCAGTTTAATATCCTTCTATATCCGGACACGTCCATTCGCCAAACCGCTGCGACATGCTGCCGCCATTATGCGTGCGTCCATTGGTGTTCAAATTAAATACATAAAGAAGAAATGTTTACATACAACTACGCTGAACAGCTACAGACCATTACACAAGTGCGTCATATGGTACTGTAACCGACAATGTGAGCCAGACCTCCTATATAAATGTAGATACAAGAGCGGACCACAATTTTATGATTTCGCGTTTTATGTTATGTTGGAATACGGCGTTGTATTGATCTAATGTTGAAGCTAAGTGTTCAACTAAAGTACATTGTATATGAACAACTGCATTTATTTGTGCTTTATTTGATGTAGTTTCTATCTGTTTTGTGAGATGTTGCGTATTTTGGTCACGTAATTACGCCTACGAGAATCAAAAACACAATCTTTCGGTAATAGTTCATTCATAAACATTATCATCACTTGCGATGGTAAATAATTTATTAATTATTTATCAGTTAAATATGTGTAACTTAGATTCTATAAAAAACTAACGTAAAAGTCCACAAACAGCAAACAGGACGCTCTAAAAAATCCACGAATGAAAACTGGTATAAAAATCCGGGAGACAACGGCAGCGGAGTTAATGTCCCGTATAATTGTCACGATACGAATTTATGCAACCGGGTCGCTGGGTCCTCACAACGCGTGCGGTGACTGTGACAATGTCGCTGTTGAAGCGAGAACGGAGGCTGTTCCTGAAATATTCTAGCCGCATCAACATCAAGCTTTGCTGTATTAAACTGTGCTTCACTAAACTGTCGGAGGTCGATATTCAACGAATTTGAGCAAAAGTGACAGTAGGTAGGTTGACCATATTAGATAAAGTACCAACAGTTGTTCGATTATATCATCGTTGATAGCTTTGATCTATCTACTGTTGAGTGTAGTTTTCCATCCTTATGTGTCATCATCATCATTAACCTTTTTTATCTTCCCCCTGCTAGGCACAGGTCTCCTCTAATACTGAGAAGGATTAAGCGTAATCACCACGCTTGCTTAATGCGGGTTAGCGATTTCAAACTTAAAGTCTACTAATCTGTGCAACTCTTATTCAAATATTCCCCGTGAGCTTCTGTGGAAATGAAGATGTGTATGATGTTCTTTTTGCATCACAATGAGATCATCGTACAGATCCGGCATTTAAATGGCGTATTTAAATTTCAAATTGGACTCACACTAACATATCTTGGATTGTAATTTGAAAGAGCATCGGTATTATCTATAATTATTAAGTGTTGCTCTGGCAACCCATTCCGCATTTACCAACTTTACACAAGCAATTTTAGAATTTGCTATAGCCTCGACATTAGCCTTTATTCAAGTTTTTACAGCAACAGCAACCGTTGCATGCGAGGCCGCATTTTACCGCGATTCAGTTATTCATGTCCCGTGTTTCATTCGTCATCACGTTTTGATGTAATGATTAGTGTACTGTCAACAGAATTAGTGGGAACTATGAACTGTTTCATTTGTTCGGTTTGTAAATTAAGTACTCTGGTTTTAAATATTATGTGTGTTTTTATAGCTCGAATAGGGCTCGACGTAAGTCCTTTAAAAGTTGACTTTATAGGTCTAATTGAGGGGTATTTATTACAATCAAACGTTCAGACGAAAAACGTGTATAAAATATTATGTTTCAAACACTTATGTTTTGGAACGAAATTACGAACATAGGCGAAGTCCAATAACACACACTCAGCCAACTTTTTGGATCATGGCGCAGTCCCTCTCATCGGTTGAAACGTTGTATACAGTTGTGTGATTATGCTTAGTGGTATTTGTAATCAAAATCACTACGCTTGACGATGGAGGATCCATATCATCTTCCCTCATCTGTATTAAATACAGACTATTCTGTGTTTACTCTGATTACATTTTCTCGTCAACCTTTATTACGTACAATTGGTGTCAGTTGTCTCTTGAAAGAGTTACTCTTATCTATGAGGTAATTTATCTTTACTAGTCAATAAATAGCATCTTGTTCAACAGTTCTCGTAAATATCACAATCATGTCTATTTTATTTACTTACTCTCTCAATTTTTGTTTTTCTTTATTGAACTAGGTAGCCTTTCATCTTCCGAATTTATCTTTCTCTGGAAATAACAGAACAATTCAATGTTTACGTAGACAGAGAAAAGCGATTATGGCAAAATGTTAATTAATCTACACAAGTTTATGTCAAATATTCAGTTCATTATACTTAAGAAATTCCAAATTGACATCAGGAAGAGAATGTTCAACCCGTTAAATTGCCATGGGGTGATCTGTGTGACCCCATCTGAGCTAAAATTACACTAGACACAAAGAAAATTTAAGTGTATTTTGGTTCAATTAGTGGGAGGGTTAGGGGTGTGAAATTGCGCGGGGACAGTAATTTATTTTAAGTGTGACAGCAGACCAATTTCAACTGGGCAGCGATTATAGGATTTAAGCCTTTAGTGAAGGAGTGAGGTGTTTGAGTAATATAAGGCCCAAAAAGCCACTTATCAAGACATCCTCGAATATTGAAATTCATTGTATGAATAAAAACATTTCTTCTTATTCGCTTCGATAACCATACAAAATATAAACCACTGGTCGTAACTTCATCCGCGTGAAATTAATTGTTTATCTTATAATACTCAACCATAATATAATATGTAGTTTCCTATTAGTGAATTACTTTTTGGAAGCACTCTTCGTAATCAATTGTACCCAATATTACTCCCTATAAGTACATACAAATATTATATTTTATAATACAATAGAGATATTCCATAAGTCTACCACGTACAGAATTAGTGCTTAAATAAAGTATAATCCCCGATTATGATCAACTTAATTATGACGTCAGACCTTGCCTTATCAGAATTAAAAGCAGTAGTAAAACATACTGACGGTAGACTCCGTTATCAACAGATATGTTTAATTAGGGATTTTGCAAAGACCTTTCCCAAAATGAGGACTAGATTACAAATGGCATTATTAGGCCAGGTGTAAGTAGGTTCAAATTATTATGAAAGTGGTTTTCACTAAGCATTTTTCAATTGCGAATTTTTACCTGACGAGTTTTGATGATATGGTAGTTTTTCCATAGAAAAAATATTAGCAGCAAAACTCAAAGTACTCAGTAACTATAATGTACGGACGACAGCAGGTCCAAATACCTGAAACTCAGATATTTCCACTCAACCTTGAGCCTTAATACTTTTGGCATAATGTTGAAAATCTGATAAAGGAATTCGACAGATTGTGGTAGCTAGATGTGCTGTCAGGTGTGAATATTAAACTTTGTTGTATATATTTTTTAAACCAACACTCATAAGGTTTGAACTCCAGTGTATTTAGCTAGATAGAAAAAAAGGCAAATCAGACATATACCTACACACATAAAATTTATAACAAACAACCCTCTATTTTTGTATGAAGTTAAAAAGAAAAACAATGTTTTACCCCAAAATATAATTATTCATCCCCAAATTACTATAATAGCAACCCATTTTTTGCTGTCTATATTTCCAAAATATACATGCGATGTATTTTCTGTATACAACAACATCATACAACCCGCGTATACCGCTTGTGGTATAAATTGTACAAACAAAATTATACTAGAGAAGCAGGCAGTGGAGGATCGAACATAAATTCCTGTGTTACACGGTTAATCAACATAGAACTTGTAATTCGAATATCGGCCCCACAATTACAATACATTTACATACAGATTTGGTCGGATTGAATTTCTATGGTTACAGTCAGCTTGTTAATTTGCCTAAAAGGAAAGTAATTGCTCAGATGGAATTTATACCCCATACGAGCCCTATGTGAAATAACGAGTGTACTTTAACGAGGTTCATAAGGAACCCAGTCTTTCTTAAGTCGGCGTTTTGCTTCTAAACTTTCTTCCATTATTGTCATCATTAGCTATCAGATCGTCTATTATACGTTCTTTGATTACATATTCATTACAATCTTTCGTTTTCTCTATTTATCCACGAAAAATATTAGCTCTGAATTTTATTATACTAATCAAACCGAAATCAAACTATGTGTGTTTTACATATAAAGGGTGCTCCATTGATCTGTAAATTGATTTCATTACATTACATTAAGTTAGAATTTTCCAATAAGTTGTGGGTTAAGTCATTACAAATTCCATAAATTAAAATGAGAACGTGTATAATAGAGGAAATCTGGTAACATGTATATGAAGGTTATCTGGCATGGTTTTGTTTCCTTTTACCTCTAAAATATGGTATTGAATCTAATATATAGTGTTATAAAGGCAAGTGAACTACCCAGTTAGCTTTATTATTACCCTACAATTAGTTCGTTCGCTCGTCTTTAGTAGTTCCTAAAGCAGGAACTACTAGTACACGAACGAACGAACTACACATTTATACTGTTAGCAGCTCAGCAGGGTTAACTTTTAAGAGGTTAATTCATAAATGATGATTAAATTTAGGTAGCGTTCAAACATCAAAAATGTATGATTAAACATTAGCTAATCACTAGTTAACTTTAAGTCATGGCTTTTATAAATAAAGGATATAAAGTTTAAGACTCTGTAAAATTGATTATATAATATAAATAAAATTAATCAGCGCGCAAACTATAACCTCATGGTTACAGTTTGCGCAGTAGTTAAATAAAATCGTACACAAAATTCATATTCTGCCTATGATTTTAGACCCTTTCATCATTATTCACAGCTTAACTTCACCGACTGCTGAGCATAGGTCTCTGTTTTATGCAATATCCCCAGCAGCCAGCCTCATGACCTCATCCAGCAGGGTATCTATAGTACAGTACAGGGTACTATCAGTAGCAATGAGTTTCATTTTGACAGTTCAACAACCATCATTGCGTTATTTGCGTTGTTGAGCCAGCCCATTTTCTGAACATAAAGAGCTAAAAATTAGCAATTGGTTTCAAAATTATACTAATTGTTAGTAATAGTGTGTTTTGCAATTAGGGTGCAGATTCTTCCCTCGATGGAGACGACGACCCACCACTACTGCCAACCTGCTAGCGTAGAAATTTGTCAATAAATATTAAATTATTCCGTAATTTTTAAACTGAAAACTTCTTTAGGGACGTTGAACACTTTTGTTGGATAGGGAAAAAGCATTGAATTCGCATGCGCGTGACCGACCTGAAACCGTGATTCTTTTTTATTTTTTACTTTTTGTGTATTCTGTTTTGTAATTATTTCAGTTTTCACTTTTGTCAGTCGGTCCCATAACTGCTATTTTTTTTACTATTACTATTTGCGTACTGTTATTTTTTTTTCTTTTATATTATAGTCAAAGTTATAATATATAACCTAACCTATATAAATTACATCAAAACAATGCTTTTCGATAGCTGCAATAGAAGCTGTTCACGAACGTACCATGTAATCGTTTTATTCGCCATGATTGCGCTCGGTGAATAAATATTTCTTTTTTTTCCACACCCGCAGCCCCACAGTTTCCGTCCTACGAATAATTGTGAGCATTCGGTCAATTGTACCGGCACGCGCCATTCTGAGTGTTTTGCTGGCATTCTGTAAAGAAAAGTGACGCAATTTTTCGACGATTATGTATGAATGGAATTTATTGGGAGCAGGATGTGTGAGGAAATATCTCGTGGGGAATATTTTACGAATATGTGAATTAAAACGTGAGTTGAAAGTATTGAGATATTGAAATACATATAACAAAACATTGACAATCAGTCAAAATCAAAATCAAAATCAAAAGTCATTTATTCAAATTAGGCTGAGAATCAGCACTTTTTGAACGTCAATATTACATAAGACAGTCCCCCAAAAACGCCCACCCATCGACACTTCCTAGTGCTTTCGCTGGGAAGAAGAAGTGGCGGAACAAACTCCCCAGCAGCACAGCTGTCTGTTCATTTTTAAAAAAACATGTCTTTACACAATACTATGTATAGTGATGAACACGATAAAATACAATAACAATGAAATTATTTACCATATGCCAGCTACCACGCCAAAATACCAGCAAAGCAAAACAATATATTTATATTCAAATGAAAATGTAATTAACTAAAACTTGTTACTTAACTAAGAAGCCCCAGGCATAAAGGCCGTGACAGCTTACATATTTATGTAATGTAAAAAAGTAAATTATATGAACTCATATAACGTATCAATAAGCTAATTACTGAGAAAGAACACAAACATTGTCCTGAGTTAATCAGAGCGACCAGCTATTCTTATCATTTAAATAATCATTCACGGAATAATATGCCTTTGAACAAAGCCTGGACTTAATTTGTGCTTTAAATGCATTGTAGGGCAAGTCTAGCAAAGCAGAGGGTATCTTGTTATAAAAAGCTATACCAAGCCCAACAAAAGAGTTATGAACCTTTTGAAGTCGGTGAAAAGGGGCTCGCAGTTTGTCCTTATTTCTGGTGTTAATATTATGAATATCACAGTTTTTGGTGTACACGTGAATATTTTGCCTAACATATAAGATGTTGGCTAAGATGAACTGTGAAGCAACCGTGAGAATACCAATGTCTTTAAACAAATTTCTCAGAGAAAATCTGACACCGAGCTGGTAAATTGCTCGGACAGCTCGTTTTTGAAGTACAAATATATTTTGTATGTCAGCGGCTTTGCCCCACAGTAGAATACCGTAGGACATAACGCTGTGGAAATAACTAAAGTAAACTAAACGAGCTGTATCAACGTCAGTATATTGTCTTACTTTCCTGACGGCGTAGGCGGCCGAACTGAGCCTTCCTGCTAGGGTTGATATGTGTGGTCCCCACTGAAGTTTGGCATCTACTGTTATTCCCAGAAAAACTGCCGAGCCCACAGTTTCAAGCACCTCTTTATCTAAAACGATGTTAGGTCCTAAATTTCTAACGTTAGGCAAGGCGAACTTTACACATTTTGTTTTCTTGGGGTTAAGAGCTAGGTTATTTGACGTAAACCAATCTGTAACTGTTGAGAGTGCACTGTTTACTTCGTCAAAATTATGTCTATTCCTGTCTACTTTAAAAATTAGAGAGGTATCATCTGCAAACAACACAACGTCACAGATGCCCTTTTAGTAAAAAATATAATAGGTAGGTATGAGATTGTATAGTGCGTTTCATCTAAGAATTCCTTTGACGTCATGTTGGCACTAATGCAAATTAGTGAGAGAGAGAAAGAGACGCAGAGTGCGTTTACCTTGTTTACGATAGTGACAAAAAATGAATGCCAACATGACAGCAAAGGAACTCTTAGATGAAACGCACTATAATAAAGGGTTTTTCAATAGGGACGCTCGAACTTTGACAGCGTAGCGGCCATCTTGGTAATGCGATAGCTGTCAAATTTGGCATGAATACATTCGTGACATTTCACCATGGAATGCTACACCCTTCAACAGCGCGTAGAAATTGTTAAAATTTATTATCAAAATCAGTGCTCTATTCGCCTAACGTTCCGTGCGTTGCGATGGCGACCGAATCGGACGATGATAAAATTTTTTGTGGCCTAGGGTAGGTGGTATGGATCTTACAAACATGTGGCTCCACCAGGACGGTGTCACTTGCCATACAGCACGGGAACCATCAAATTTATTGAAAGAGAAGTTCGAGGGCTTCGTCATCTCACGTGGTGGCGACATCAACTGGCCCCCGAGATCGTGTGAATTAACACCGCTCGATTATTTTCAGTGAGGTTACGGGAAATCTCTAGTGTATGCAGATAAACCACAGCCAATTGCTGCCCTAAAGTCCAACATAACTCGCGTTCTTCTTGAAATTGAGCCCCATTTATGCGAAGACGTCCTTCAAAATTGGTCCACCAGAATACACCAGCGGAGTCGCGGTGGCCATTTGGCTGATATTATTTTCCACACATAATGTCATTGAATATTCTTTAAAATGTAATAAAAATTGTGGTAATATCACTTAGATTGTTTTATTTCATTTCAATGTTTGAGCGCTCTTAATGAAAAACCCTGTATAATAAGTTACAGTACCTACTAGTAATAAGTAACACTGAATCAGAAAAAAGGTTATCAACTTCTGATTGTAAAATACAGTATTGTCCCACACTATTATGTATGTACGTACTAGTTACGTCTTGCCTGTAGGTATTGTCTCACTACTGAGGAAAGTCTTCCTTTTAAGTATATTATCTCCAAAAGAACTTTAAAATGTTCATCATAATTTTCAAAAAGTACGATTAGGATTGCTTCTAACACACATAATAAAAATTGTTGCCTGGAGCTCTGTACAATATCATATCAACCCCTCCCCTAATGTAAGTGTGATGTAACTCATAAGAAAATGTCTTTTAAAACACATGCCATGTGGCCCTCTAATATATATTTTAAACTGACTTTATTTGCCTAAATTTGATGCAGTTTAAAGGGTGCATAATTTACTTTAGACTAATTATTTTGCAATAGGGATGCGCAGCTGGTGTCCCGAATTGGGGGCAAAGAGGAAATTCCGAGTGACAAAGTTTCTTAAAAGTTTTAATTAAATTGTAAGGTATATCGATGAACTGTCTCAATATTCTTCTTAATTAACGAGAATTGTTCAACTAGATTTGAAGAATCAGATTCTAAATCATAAGAATCTCTTAATTTACAAAAAGTTTCTTGAACTTTTTTCTTACTGAATATCAAAAGCGTTTCGTCTCCATTACAGAATACATAATAGTCGTTACATCAAATGAATTTATTTTATTTGTTATTAAAAATATCAATATAGAATTCTTAAAAATGTTGACTAAAACAATTTAATGGGTTTGCAAATTCTTTCCTTTTAAAGGGACATTTTACAGAGTGTTCGCATTACAAGTAGGGAATATTCAGCAACTACAAAGTTTAAAAATGAAAGCCACAAACAAACCACTAGTAGCAGGTACCACTACATTCAAAGGAATCATCCGCACAAAAAACTTAAACGTTCACCAAAAAACCGGTACCAATTCCCGACAATCCGACAAATGAGATTCGTTAATAGGAAAGTCTGGAGGCAAATTTTTGGCGCTGTAACGTCCACGTCCCGTCCCAGTTGGATTTCCAATTTTCTATACGTGACCTTTTTCACTCCAAATGTCACATGTTCTACAAACGAGGTGTCTTTGAAAACGTAATTAGAAAATTCCCCAACGACTCGCCGACGAGACGTACCGATTCTGTTCTCTGTGGGATTTCGGGTGCTCAGGCGTTGGAAGTCGCAAATTAGTTTTGTTCATGATATGTTATCGTTGATACCTACCTTTTGGGCGCATAATCTATTATTGAATTAAAATATAAACGGTTTTTTAAGAATAGAAGAAAATATCGAAAAAAAAACAGGCATCTTATTTAGGTACCAAGAAATTCTATTCCTTATTTCTCGTTAGAATTAAAACTAATATAATATGCTTATAACCAACTGCATCGGTATACGCAATAGGGTGCCTACATTTTGCGGTCATTTGAAAATGATCTTGATACTTACTGGTCAATTTGGTCTTATTTATAACAATCCGCTTTTGTAATTTTAGTTGTCACGTTTCAGAATGTTAACGTTATTAGTATTATTAGTTAAAGTTAGTAGTTCTAGCAATAGTTAGTAGTTCTAAGTTTTGAATAACAGAAGTAAAGTCCGTTGATGTCCGAAATCAATCTTTATGATCTTCAACACATTCCAATTAAAACCATAAATTATTATTTATTATTTCAGGGCATGGTAATGGCGATGATCATAGCATTTGCCTTTCCTTAATATCTGTCCGTATTGCTAAGCTAAAAAGCGAAAACTATACTAGTTACGATATCAGTATAGGGATAGTTAGTCAGTTAGGGGTAGGGGTAGTCGTGGTGGCCTAGTGGTTAAAACATCAGCCTCTCAAGTATGAGAGCGGGGCGCGATTTCATGCCAGGCAAGTACCAATGTAACTTTCCTAAAGTTATATGTACTTTCTAAGTATATCTTGGACACCGATGACTGAAGGTGAAGGAAAACATCTTGAGGAAACCTGGACTTTAAGTTTGAAATCGCCAACCCGCATTGAGGAAGCGTGATGATTACGCTCAAACCTTCTCTGTATGAGAGGAGACCTTTGCCCAGCAGTGGGGCGATAAAAAGGTTGATAACGATGATGATGATGATAGGCATAGTTTAAATATTGTTGGTTTTTAAACATGCAGTAGTATTTAAATTGTTTTCACGTCGGTATGTTTTCATTTAAGCATAAAATAACAGAATTACCACCCCAGTGGTGTTGCGGCGCACTTGGGTAATTGGTTTAGATAAATTAACAAAGTAGTTCCAAAGAGTGATATCCCACGAGACATACTTTAATTGTAAACCCGCCCTTGTTTCAACGATTCTTGCATTGATAATGAGTTTTTATGATTATTGTTTAATACTGTTTCTTGTGATGGTATTGTTAAATTTAAAGTTTGTCGTATTGTGTAAGTGGGGTGAAAGAAAATCCTTGCATTTTGTACTAAGTTTTTTATTGCTTTGTGATCGAAAGGTACAGAGAATTATCATCATCAACCTTTTTTATCGTCCCACTGCTGGGCACAGGTCTCCTCCCATACAGAGAAGGATTGAGCGTTTTTCATATAAATAAAAACTGAAGACGACACAGTGCGTTGAAAACTCGTGTGACGTCACTGCGCGCTACACTTTTTAGCGAGCAATGACTTCACCAGCCACCACTCCTGATCTTTGATGCCTTTTATATTTGTCAATTTTTATTGATTTGATAAAACAAAATATACGTATCCAATATTTTTCAATAATCTGAATGACTGACTAAATAGAATCAATTTTTTTTACCCAGGAAACATTCCTATTGCTCAAAACGGGTTGGCGATTTCAGACTTAAAGTCTAGGTTTCCTTAAGATGTTTTCCTCCACCTTATAATCAGTCATTAACGTCCAAGATATACTTAGAAACTATATGTAACTTAGAAAAGTTGCATTGGTATTTACCTGACCTGGAATCGAATCCACACACTCTTACTTGAGAGGCTGGTGTTTTAACCACTAGGTCACCACAACTGCAGAAAATACTTGTTGCCAAAATATAACACGACATTAAAATCCTTATTGTTTTTATTACCCCTAACACACTTTCAATGTCTGATTTATGAATACAATTGGATATTAAAATGTTTACACTAGATAAACTTCTTATACTGAACTAATTAAAAAACTAACTAATCAGCCTATCATGTTGCCATTGCTGGGGCACAGGCCTCTATCCTTAATCCACCATGCGAGCTCAGGTTGGTACATGTCACAGCTTTATGATTTTCGCTGTAGAATTTATAGGTTTCACTATAAACTAGCACTTGACCGCAATCCCGCCTGATGGTAAGCAGTGATGCGATCGTTGATGGTAAAGCGTCCTAGATTATTAAGAGCCTATTCACTCAGAAAAACAGAGCGAATAGGAAGGAAGACGGCAGCTCAGCGAGGTGATGCAATGTTAAACCCAACGACACGACCAACGATTCTGCGCCAAAGGGAGACTGATCTGAAGACCCTTCACGACCAAACTCCCAACACAACAACATTAGGCGCATCGTACCCGGCACACGTCGCAACACAACTGCTCAGACCCGTCCTCCGTACGGCTACACCAGACATCATGCCGGAACACGACAAAACGCTTGGCGGCAAGGCTTTGTCTGGTGGATGGTAACTTCTGCCGGCGACCGTTCTCCGTTTTGAGGAAATGGAGAAATTATTTACGCATTTTAAAGTGTCTGTCTGGGCACGATCTACAGCTGATAAGTAGCAGCACCACTAGGCCACCACTGCTCAATAAACTATTTACAAAATATATAAAAAAAACTTATATTCTATGATTATTAACAAGAGTAACAACCTTTATTGTCAATTATTCTAATATCTTAAATCTTACCGACAGTCCTCTAATAGAGCTCAGAACTCAATACCTCCACAACATATTCCGTGCTCACATCAAATTCGAGCGATATCGACAACTCTCGAAGATATGGAGCATAGGGAAACTGTGCAAACGGTCCGAGCGATAAGCTCGACTTGCATGAATCTGAATAACAAACAGACGTCCTGCTACAGACAGAACGACAAAAACACGAAGCAATAATCTAAATGCACCACAGAGGGACTAAATACTCAAAGCACAGTATTCAACCAGAAATTGCTTTCTTTTATAATTGTGCATAACACATAAAATGGTGATATTAAGTACTTCGCCAAACTTCGCCCGTATTTGCCTCAAGCGATTGTTATCCCTATTTTTTCATGCACCCACTGCCACCCCTATGGTTTTGCTCATCCTTTCGTTAAATAATGCATTCCTGTGAAAAATCGGTGATGAATTTATTTTTCTAAATGTATCTGTCGCGGATGGCGGTATCATTTTGATAAAAATTGCTCATTTGATTTATATAATAGTGGAACAAACGCTGTGACGTTATTTTGAACGTTACGTGAACAGCGTCGTTTTGGAAAGTGGGGGTTGTCGAACGGTGACTTTGCTTTGAGGCGCGGTCCAGGGCCCCGAGTCTGCTATTGCAATAGTGTCAAAATTGTCGACTTTTAATGTCATAATGACCGATTTTGACAAAATCCGTAATCTACTAACACAATGGCGTGCCAAGTGGTCAATCACTGAACAAAATGGCATAAAACGGTAATCTTGTCCAAAATGACAAATCAATGACTGACATATGCGGTAATCTGCTAAAATTTTGACAGTTCATTTGATCATTGAACTGTTATGATGCCGTCTTTGTACAAACATTGCTTTTCGAAGCAAGGCAGCTCGATGGTGGTGGTGGTTTTGTACAAAAAGTGTGATATCTATTGTGTTTGTGGAATATTTGAGAATGTTTTCATTACTAGCCAACTCAGTGGATGCTAGAGAAGGAAGATAATATGCAGGAGACGTCGAACACATCACTTGACGAGTTTGAATATAGATCCCTTTATTAATGTTCCCAAAGCGGAATTTCTGAAAACGTCTTGCCTTGAATATGTCTCAGTAAGAGGGTTAATTGAAGAACTCATTCTCCTTATGACCAGACTGCGTCGAATTGATAGCGTATGGGCAGAAATTAAGGTGAGGAAACGTAATTTGACAATTGATGTATTAATCTATTGTAATCTATAGCTACAAACACGAAATAGGTTGATTAATGTTATATTTTTATTGCAGATTCTAATAGCACTTGCATTTTATGCATCAGAGTCCTAAGAGAATTTTATTGGACAAGGACATTGCCCTCCTTAAAGTTTCGCAAATTACTGTGTCTAGAGCAATCAATGAAGGAACAAAGACTTTGAAACTAAAAAATAAACCACAAATATTGCAAACATGCCAATAGCATTATTGCCACCTGATGAGCATTATGCAGAAGTACTGCGACAGGTATGAATTTCTTTTAACTATGTTGGTAAAGGTACATAATAGTTGGACTTCTATCAGTTATTTATTTATTGTTAACTAAAACAGTACACTAATTACATTAATTAACTTAAAAACAACTACTAAAACTAACATGGAACAGCGGACTCTCTCGCATACTTTCTTTCACAGAAGACCAAACAAACACCCATAAGGTTATTCAGCACCTTTATAGTATGACAGACCGGAGATCTGATTTCTGTTTTTGCTGTTAGCAACATAAATGAAACTACTATACCTATTAAAAATCAACGTTTATTTATAACTCTAATATATTCGTAGGTTAAAATTTGTAAAATTTTTTTCAATAAAACATTTTTATTATTTTATTATTTATAACTATATATCTATTTTCTCATAAACTAAATATCTACTTTACATTAAGTCAAAAAAAATTATTATACAAAACAAAAAGACATTTTGTCATTTAAATAATAAAACAAATCCTAGGTACAACACGTAATGTAATAATATTAACACATCAATAATCAGTCTTTTAATTTCCAGTGCAGTATGAACCGGGATCTTCTTGAAGGTTGAGCACTGCACCAGGCTTTTGTTGACTATCTGTGGAAAAATGCATACAATAAATTAGCAGGTATGTAGTGTAAACCCTTCTCAATATTCTAGGAAATTATGAAAACGCTCTAATTTTTATTAAAATGATTTAACTCTTTGTTACAGATCCACCGCAGTCATGCACAAAACAAAGATTTAAAATAAATTATTAATCTTTTTATAAACACTGTTTCATTTACTTATTACATCCATTTGTAACCCATACCGCTAGACATATTCCCCCTTATTCATAAACGCTGCTTAAAGTTAACTAGTGATTAGCGATTTTTTAAATATACATTTTAGAAGCTTGCACGTCACTTAACTTTAATAATCGATTATGAATAAACCCCTTAAACACTGTGGTGTTTATTCATAAAGGACGATTTAAGTTAAGTGACGTTAAAAGGTCAAAAATGTATGGTTAAAGAATCGCTAATCACTAGTTAACTTTAAGCAGTTTTTATGAATAAGGGGGTTTATCTTCTATGGACTATTATTATATGAACAAACTATAACCTACTAAGTATATGGACATACTTAGTAGGTTATAGTTTGTTTAATATTTTAGGAGATCTCTCCTAAAATATATTTCATTAAACTAGCTTTTAATAAATTGTCAAATTTACCTCTTGCATTCTCCAGAAATCTGACTCAGAATCTGATGACATTATAGGTAATTCTGCAGAGTTCCTGTAAAACAAAATTGACTTTAATAAATAGTTCTTATACCTATCTAATATGGTTTGGTACCTAGCGCTTAGTATGTAGTTGCAATAAATAATTTAAATTCTGGCCAATGTACTACTACTGATGTAAACTTACATCTAACACAAGCTTAGCTGGGGGGTTATATTTAATTTTATGGTATTGTTTTCAAAGCTACTTAATTCTTATTGTGGGTATGTTTGTACAACACCCAATGAGTGGAAGTTCTGATTTAGGATAATTAGGTTTATTCTACTAAACTTTCATAAAGATGAATTACGTATAATTATGTATATAAACAGTGCGTAATTACCTTTTTTGACACGGATATCTCGATGACCTTGAACCATTTTTACTGTGATGGAGCTCTGTCGATTAATGACCGCAGTCAACTTTTTGATCGTCGCCATATCTTGGCCGAAATTTGCTGATTGTTTTTCTTTACGTAGTAATTATAATTTTAATAATATAAACAAAAATAAATACCAAAACACCAGCTGTTAAAAGAAACATAAACGTCAGTCAGTCTGTATTAATGTCACATTGACTTTAACAGATAACAAAATATCTAGTTTTATAGTTTTACAATAATGTTTTTTGCTATTTAAGAACTATTTACTATTCCAGACTGCTTATAAAAAATTAATTAATATATAAAAATATATATTAATAAAATCTTGCATTACGAAATGTTCAAATTGAGTAGTAGTTTTTGGAAACTCATTTCTACTAACGAGTTTCATAATAATGGCAATACAGCAATGATCATTCCGTTACGAGATCAATGACCGATCTTTATGTTCTTAGCAGATTACGGGATAAAACCAAAATGACAATGGTAACGTGCTGGAATGACAAAATGATATAAAATAGCAGACTCGGCCCCCAGGGCACTTCTCCGGGGCGAAACCGTCGGTTTGCCTATTTAAATCGTTATTGTCATGATTGGCACTTTGTGCTTTAATTCAAAACGCCACCTACGAAATGGACCTCCATTCCCACCACACTAAGATGGAGGCGATCCTATTGCTCCGCCGTATGTATATGTATCATATAATATGTATCAAAAACCCTGTTGTTCCTTCAACCTACGTTTTAAGAATCGGCATACGGACGTAATAAAGCAAGTAATTTAAAAAAAATGTTCAACAAAAATAATTAAAATAAATGTTTAATTATTAATATTTATAATCTGTGACTGATTTCTTAGCTCTGCAATTCTGCATGAAGAAACTAGATATAAGTAGAACGTTCCCGCCAATTTATTTAACTTATAAAATCAGATATTCTAAAAAAAATCGAATTTGTCGGTTTTGATAGGTATTTGATTGTGACCCCTCGACTAGACAATGATTACTGTTTTCTAATTATGACTTCATTAATGATGTGCTTGTAGGTAAAATTATATGTCCCTGAAAGGAACAACAGGGTTTTTGTTACATAGTGTATATTTAGAAAATATATACTTAATAATAATTCCTAAATAATAAAAAGCCATTGAAATTGGGAAATCAATATATTCTTCCCTTCATTTAATCTCTTCGATACCAGAGGAGTTAACAGTTGTTTAAGAAGTATCGCGTTCAATATGTTTTGGATAATTTCGTAGCTTGTTTCTATAATAACACCACATAGTGATAGTGAATACAGTAGCATTCTTCACAAATCCTATTTCTCAAACGTTAATAAGTACAAGTCTTATACGTACAAGCAAGTACTAAAAAACACAGCGAGTGTAGAAGTATTCTGCTATTTTTATAAATTTGTCTTTCCAACATCATTCCATTGTCATTGTGCTAAAATATCGTAGTCTGCTAAATTCATAATGATCTATCAATTAACGGTCAATTGTCTCGTAATGGAGTGGCGATAGTGGAACGGCAATATTTCAATGTCATTCATTGACATATTGCCGTTATTATAAAACCCGTTAGAAGAAATGATTTTCTTAAAAATACTACACAATTTGAACATTTAATTATATGGTGTGGACTATCAGTGATTGACCACTGGAAAGTCGTAATGACGCCATATTGTTAGTAGATTATGAAACTTGTCAAAACCTATCATTACGAGATCACTGGTCGACTATTCTGACACCATTTACTTTTACTTTTTCGATTTGCTCCTAAACTTCAATAGTGTTGGACAAATTCTGATTTCTTCTTTCTCTTTTTCTCAAGAATAGTTTCCAATGCATTCTAGTTGATGTTCTAAGTAACACAAATAAAGTTTGGAATATAAGTTTAAGAGAGAACAAAAAAATAATTGAACCGATAACTGTTTCCACTAATAAACTGCTTAATATTATGAAAAAAAATAATGCTATTAGTAAAGAATCACATATAAAAGCAACTGCAATCAATGATATAACATGACGTATGTTTCGTTTTGACATAGGCTTCTTTCCACACGATAACACAGACATAATTATTCTTATAAAAATAAAAAAGTTTATGATTGTCATAAAAAACAATGGAAATATGCTAAAATATACATTCAAATTAATCAATTTTGGAATGAACACATCAGATATTCCTACGATAATACTAGCTATTCCGTAAGTGAACACAGTCGCCTTCCTCTTCTCACAGCTTATTTTTCCAACGTAGACGAGTACAAGTCTTAAATAAGCGAGCATTGAAGAACAAAGTGACCAGGATACTGATATTATAAGTACATAATAACTAATTTCAGTTTCAGAGTAGTCACATAAAATTATAATTAAAAAAGAACATTGGAACACTGTACCAGTTATGATTTGGTTCAAACAGATATAGTTCTGAAGCGAACGCCACTGTGGCAGAAGATACCATGTTATTAACAGCACTATAACACATAATGCCGACAATCCAGATCCCGTAAAAGACACTATGATTGTGTTATAATCCAGAGACGTCTTCATATTCACTGCAATCAATTATAGATATGATGAAATGGTACAATAATTTTTTAGGTTAACAGTTGTACGAATATTTATGTTGGCTACATGTTCCAAATATCGCTATTATATGTGTATATGTCATTAAAGCGTTATCAGGGTTAACTTTTATATCAATATCAATTATTTTTAATTAAATTAATATTTGCAGACTATGTAATAACACTATATTGTAGGGTTACAGAATCGATTTATGTACGAGCACTATTCTGTTAGTAATAGTCATATCCTGCTAATCTGGCTTTTGTGTGGAAATGGTAAATGGCAACCCCCAAATGCTAGAAAACATTTAGTATTTAACGAAACTAAAACATAACTTAATTTCAAAATGTGACCTTAGTCGACATAAAATAATCTATGATAATGCCTCTTCATTAGGAATAAGTCTGAATTTCTACATACTTAAATTTGTTCCACCACCATCATCATCATCATCATCAACCTTTTTATCGTCCCACTGCTGGGCACAGGTCTCCTCTCATACATTTGTTCCATATTGCTCTCTAATTCAAAGTTTTTAGGGTGTCGTAGTCGACTAGGGACTGAGTTTGTTTCGGCTTTTCTTCTCAGAGTTAGTCAGGAAAAGCCGGCTCTAGTTAGTTTAAAAACATATGACGTGTAAAAGTGATCAGTGATCCTACTTGCATAATAAACGATTTCATTTCATTTCATTTCGTTATAGTTTCGCCAAGTCTGTCTGTCCGTCCGTTTGCAGATGATCTCAGTGACTGTTAGTACTAGAAAGCCTAAATTTGATACCAATATGTGTATGTATCAAAAAATCAAAGTGTTAAAATAAAAATGGAAACAAAAGTTTTATTAGGGTTCCCCACATTCATGTAACGTGAGGTGTGATTTTTTTTTATTTCCACTTATTATTTAATAATTATTTAAACATGAATAGGAATAACTTAGATCATTATTATATTGCTAATATTTTCGAAGATAATCATTTCATAAATAAAAAAAAAATGTCTCCTTCCCCCTCTAACTTTAGAACCATAAATTTAAAATACATGAAAAAATCTCTAAAGTAGAGCTTTATAAAGACATTCTAGGGAAATTACTTTGAATTTCAAAAGTTGAACAATTTTTGAAAAAAAAAATACAAAGTTATTTTTGAACTCTTTGTACTTTGACCGTATATGCTAACATTTTTATTTATCCTGAAATTATCATCTTTCAAATAAAAAATTATTATTAAATCGGTTCACGCAAACCAAAATTACCACCGAAAATCCAACATAGATAACCCGTCCAGTTTGTATAAATTAGTAACCCAAATTCCCAGTAGAGGGCACTGTATTTTGGGCTACTTCGTCCTATTAAAAATTTTCCCGGGTTAATGGGGTCGAGACGGGTATGAGCTATTAAAAAGTCAGAACATATAACTCTTTCTTTGGTTATCACCATCCTTTGTGGGCCCATTTTTATGATTCAATACTTAGTTAACTCAGTGTAACAAATAGCCTATTTTTTATCTTTTATTTAACTCTTATAGGGACGGACGGCAAACTACGGAATCCTACACTGAGCGTGGTTCAACACGCTCTTGACCGATTATTACTAGTGTACATTAGAAAAATAAACTGTAAGTAGAGAAAGCTGATTTTACACGATTTCATGTTCATGTTTTCATGCCGTCCTCCGTGGCGCAGCGATCAACACGCCTGCCCGCGACGTGGAGGCCACGGGTTCGATCTCCGGCCAGGTCATGATGGAAAACGATCTTTTTCTGATTGGCCTGGGTCTTGGATGTTTATCTATATATGTATCTATTATAAATATAGTATCGTTGAGTTAGTATCCCATAACACAAGTTTCGAACTTACTTTGGGGCTAGCCTCAATCTGTGTAATTTGTCCGTATATATTTATTTTTTATTTTATTTATTTTAAGTTATAACTATGCCTTATGTTGTAATTTATATTTACATAAATATTTTATAAAGTTAAAATGAATAATTGGATCAAAAACGTATCCCTAGTTGGACTAGTAATTAAAATTAATTGATATTTATGTAAATAAATACTGCTGATAAGAATAGTACTGAAAGTACTCGTGACATTCGCAAATAAAAGTAGAAGCCATGCACACAACTTAGTCAATTGAAACAACAGAATTAAAAGTTCATTTTTGTAATAGAAATGAATGTGACTGTGGATTACCAGGACATTTTGTTTTTCACGGGATCTGGATTATCAATATTATGCGTTATAGTGTTGTTGATAACATGGTTTCTTCTGCCGCAATGGCGTTCACTTCAAAACTATATCAGTTTGAATCAAATCATAACCAGTACTGTGCATATGTGTTATCTAACTGTGGTTCCATTTTTAAATATATCGTATGGAATGCATATTTTCATGCAACACATATTCGTTACATCAATATGCTGGTCACTATGTTCTTCATTGGTGGTCTATTTAAAACTTGTACTTGTCTACGTTGGAAAAATAAGTTACGAGAAGAGGAAGGCTACTATATTCACTTATGGAATGGCTGGTATTATTTTTGGAATAAGTTTTGGAATTGGTCCAAATTTAATAATTGGGAACGACAACACGAATTTCATCATTATGTTTTCTGTAGTACTTATATCGATTGTTAATTTTATTATTTTTATATTAATAATTTCATCTGTTTTATCGTGCTGTAAGAAAAGTATATCAACACGAAATATCCGTCATTATGTATCACTGATTGCTCTTGCATTCATATGCGATTCTATTTTAATATTATTAGTGTTTTTGATGTTTTATAGCAACTTTCATGGGCAATCCTTTGAATATCCGATAATGTTCATTTTTACACATAGACTCGTCTTTCAATCTATGTTTGTGCTTTTAAGGAAAACAACTAGAACACATTGGAAGCTTTACTTTAGGAAAATAAGAAAACGAAAGGTAAATAGGATGATACAACTATAAATATATTGAATAAAGATATAAGTTCAAGTACTATTTATTCGCGTTTTATTAAGAATTTTCAACAGTTCTTACTCCAGGGCTACTTAACGTAAGCGTTGGCAATGCCATCTGTTATCTTAGTTGGTTAACTAACAAATTGCATAGCCAACGTTTAATCTAAGTCAATAAATTAGGGTCACAACAAACATAGCTTGAGTATAAGTTGAGAACATTTTAAAATCATTAATTAATTGTAGTCGATATCGTCCGATGATGTAAATGTAGATGATATCGACTACAATTAATTCAATGATTTCAAAATTTTCTTTTGTCGTAAAACCGAACCATACTAAAATGTGCTCTCCTTTATTATAAAAGTCGCATAAAGTCAAACACTATACATAGAATAACAAATAAATGCATAAAAAACTACGTACGCCTATCTTCACACTGTAGAAGCATAGTATCTAACACCGCCCAAGGCCCTCCGATACGGAACTTAGTCATTAGCAGAAAGCGTCGAATCCTACAAAAGACAAAGCCCACTACTTAACCATAAATCTCATTGAACCTACAAACCTGCTAAGTTACCAACGAGCTCTGCATAAGAGATGACAGTTAACTTTCCCTAACCAGACAAGCAATGGTTTTGTAGTCTGTCTGATAAGTCGCTACAGTCTATCCTGACGTGTGTAGCGAGCTATAATTGGGGTGAATACGCTTTATTAGCAAGAGATTTGCAACTTTACACAGATAAAGGGACCTTTAAAGGGATGTCGATGGTAACTGTTTAACCGCTCACTAGTTAAGAGTTCATGCCATATTTGGGAAACGTTTGATTTGCATCATAAAGCTTGTTTTGAATTTAGCGTACAAAGTTTCACAAGTTTAAATTAGATGAATGAATAAATTAGTGTTTGTAAGACGTCTCGTACAGACTTGAAACAGTGTTGTCAAATAGCTGACATTATACAGAATACAGATTCGCGTGGTTTATGCCGTTTTTAATTGGAAATAGGGTATTTGACTAAAAAAAACTAATTAGTCCGTCATTCAGATTATAGAAAAATATTGGATACGTATATTTTGTTTTATCAAATCAATAAAGATTGACAAATATAAAAGACATCACAGATCAGGAGTGGTGGCTGGTGACGTCACTGCGGGCTAAAAAGTGTAGCGTTCAGTGACGTCACACGAGTTTTCAACGCACTGTGTCGGCTTCATTTTTTGTTTATATGAAAAAAGAAAAAATACGTGTCTAGTATTTTTTGGAAATCTGACTGACGGACTAATTAGTTTTTTTTAGTCAAATACCCTATTGGAAGGACTCAAAATGAAGAATACAAAAAAGTATGCCGTTTTACAACTTTGAATGGGCCTGAAACGTGAAGAGTTTTTTAATGCTGATGAAATCATAAACATGATTTAGTTCTAACAAAAATAAATAACAATCAGAACATTGAACGTTAATATTGGTTATTGACTAAGTCATTGACCTGTGGAGGCTTTGTCTTCCACGTTTGACTGATCACTGTGATTGGTGCACCGAGCAACATCTGTTTGACCACCTGGAGCAAAATTCTGATACGGTCCGCTAGTCTTGAACCCCATAAAATGTTTTCAAAATGGAACGGTCCATTGATCGTTTCGCGATGAAACTTTATCATAAGTACCTTGGACTAATAGCCAAAACGTGACTGGAGTTAGGAGGTAATTTTGTAGGAGAACCTTAAGAATATCATACACCAACAATGTGGAGGGGTTTATGTGGCTGACTCAATATTATTTCGGTGTTGACTTTCGCTTTGACCTGCAATTAAATATGTAAAAAAAAATGGGATCTTTTAATAGCAAGTTGTTGAGTAAGCCAATAGTGTTCCATTTTCAAAATATAATTTAGGTCTTTGATGGCCAAGGTCGGTACTTAATTCTGAGGTACGGCCGAGTGAAGGAGGCTTAGTGCTTAAATAAATATCAATTTTATTTCAATGAAAATTATCAAAGTGACTAGCACTGTTTAAGAAGTTACAGGAAGAAATTTATTGTGAAGGGGTTAAAGTTATTTTTTCATTAATTTGTATTTGTTTACATTTTTGGCCAACACATGAGTCCCAATTCATCTGTAGAAAATTGACTCAGTGTATATATACACGAGCGGCATACGTCAACAGCAGAGGCTGCAGCAGCTATCAACGACTGCAGTAGCGTTTGCCGGTGACGCGTGTCACTCGTTTCTAGACACGGGCCGGTTTTTTGAATCGTAGTTATCTCAAACAATTCTGAAAAATAGTAACTAGTCGTTAAATTTTTGCAAAAATTTTTTGTTCACTTTATTTTCATTTTAGCTCTACTCTATTCGCGTTTTTCGTAAAAAGTTTTCTGAAAAACTAAATTATAATTTCCTTGATTAAAAGCCTTAGAAATTCAAAAGATAGATGGATCGAATCACAAATGAGTTGATTTAAGTATCACAGTTGGCATGTAAAAAGGGGTGTTTCCTGGGTAAAAAAATTGATTCTATTTAGTCCGTCATTCGGATTATAGAAAAATATGGGATACGTATATTTTATTTAATCAAAACAATAAAATAATACAAACATAGAACGCATCATAGATCAGGAGTGGGGCTGGTGACGTCACTCCTCGCTAATAAGTAGCGAGAAGTATCGTCACACGAGTTTTCAACGCACTGTATTGTGTTCATTTTTTGTTTATATGTAAAAAGAAAAAATATGTCTCTAGTTTTTGTTGGAAATATGACTGACGGACTAATTTGTTGTCAACTACTTTATTGGTTACAATAAATTCAGCATTGATCTTACTCAACTGTAACAAAGCATATATATACATATTATAATTTCATTACGAAGAACATTTTTTTACATCAGCTGTTTAATGCTATCGCGGATGGAGTATAATGATATTAGTAATATAATCATTATTAATACTAAATTGATTTAATAAAGAGGCAAAACAAAACCTATGTGTTCGTTAGATAAACTAAAACGTGACCATGACTGTTATTTAATGATAGGTACATTTTAATTTCCTTCGAGCGCCTTCTTCCTCTCTCCTATAACAAAAATAAAACAAAATACTTAGCTGTGCCGACAGTGTCCATAATAATTGATTCTATGCTTTAATATACGAACTATTAAGTAGCATTATGGAATGCAATAAATTATTGAGTAGTTACACTTTTTAGCAATTGGATGAGTTTTTCTATGGATCAAAACACCGTCCCTTATTAGTTGTACATCGAATAATGGTCACGTAGTTTAATTAACCAAACCCTAAGAAAAGCTTACACCACAACACAATAAAATTTTATTATAAATCCTGCGAGCCTGTTTGAAATTCTATAGACACTATTTACATCAGTCTTAACTTCACTGTGCTGTGTCCTAACTTTTCCACGACTAAATTGTTCACTTTTGCACAATTCCATCCAATTTATTCCCCCCTTACAAAGGTCTTATCTTGAATGAGAGAAGCTTGTTTTAATGTCGTTAATTTAAGACTCCCGCGTCGGTAACGATTTCATTCTGTTGTGGTGTTATATCTAACGGCTAGTTTTCCAATATTACTGTAGGTAGATTAGGTAATTGACCGCCTTTATACCTGTATTCCGGTCGGAATATAAACGAGACTGATATTGTAAAAAACATAATGAATGCGTTTAGTGCCAACTGGGACTGTGTCGTTGATAGATAGTAGTCTTATACTCTTTAGTTCACAGTAATTTTACTCGACAGCCTCCCTAGCGTAGCGGTAGCGATCGCAGCCGCCGCGCAAGGTGGCGCGGGTTCGATCCCCGCACAGTGCAAATATTTGTGTCCATGAATATGAATATTTGCACTGGTCTGGTCGTGCCTCGGAAAGCACATTATGAACATCGAATGGCAGTCGTTACGGGTTGTTGGAGCCCTCAAAAGTCCAACAATCGGTCTAACTGCAAAGCTTCGATATCGCCTTCGGGTTGTGGAGGTCAGACGCCAGTTGCTTCACGGAAAATATCGAAGTTTAGTCAAAATCAGCACTTAGACTGGTAAAGCGGACCCCGGACTCCAAAGCTGAAAAGCTTCGGATGCGACTGGGAATAACGCTGAGATAATGATGATGAATTCACAGTAATTTTACTATTCCAGATTCTTTGAGATAGGAAAAACCAGTTGGGCCTTTTAGTTCTTGCTAACGGTTTGGGTAGAAAAAAACTTAGCGGTATGGCTTAAATTTTTTTCAAAATAAGGTATTTCTTATTGGTATATCTTTCATCAACACTAACTCCGAAACAATAAAGCTCCCCATAAAATCCGCCGATCGATTCTCATCTCAGTCGAGTACCAATCTGTTTTTTTTTTAAGTAAATTATTCCGTACGCACACTACTTTTAGCTCGACATCATACCCAAATTATAGATGTACAGCCTCGTAAAGGGGTGAATGACATCGAACAATGTTTTATAAGAGTTTTATATCTCCTCCTTATAATAATATGGAAATCTGATTGTGCCTTCAGCTTTATGTAGAAGTTCTTTTTATTGCATTTCTGATTTTAAATGTAGTAGTGATTGTAAAGTACTTACTGCCCTTCGTTAACGGTGACTATTAAAATGATAATGCCAGATAAGGAATAGATAAAATCATAATTGTTGTATAGTATTTTGTGTATAATTAATTCGGTATTTTTATGTATCTATACAGTTTTAATGTCTTTATATACGCGAGTGTATTATTAAACACTTGGTAGTGTTTGTAAAAACTGTTGAGCTTCCTCCAACAGAAGTCTAACAACAGTGGTTTTGCAAGTGCATTCATCATCATTTCAGCCGAAAGACGTCCACTGCTGGACATAGGCCTCCCTCAAGGTTCTCCACGATGACCGGTTCTGCGCCTCCCGCATCCAGCAGTTTCCCGCGACCTTCACCAGGTCGTCGGTCCACCCACGGTCGGGGGCCTACCCACGCTACGTCTTCCGGTGCGTGGTCGCCACTCGAGAACCCGACGGCCCCATCGGGCATCGGTCCTACGGGCAATGTGTCCAGCCCACTGCCACTTTAGTGTTGCAATTCTTCGGGCTATGTCGGTTACTCTCGTTCTTCTGCGGATCTCCTCATTCCTGATTCGATCGCGCAGTGAAACTCCAAGCATAGCCCTCTCCATTGCCCTTTGAGTGACTTTGAGCCTTCTCATAAGGCCCATTGTTAGCGACCACGTCTCAATTCCATAAGTCATCACTGGCAACACACACTGGTCGAAGACTTTTGTCTTGAGACACTGCGGTATTTCGGACGAGAAGATTCTTCGTAGCTTCCCGAAAGCAGCCCAGCCGAGTTGGATTCGACGATTGACCTCTTTCTCGAAGTTGGACCTTCCTAACTGGATAGTTTGTCCCAGGTACACGTAACTGTCAACAACTTCGAGAACAGAGTCTCCAATCTTTATAGGAGTCGGTACAACATGGGCATTAGACATGACTTTCGTCTTGCCCATGTTCATTTTAAGACCGACTCGCTCGGAGGCTCTGCTGAGGTCTTCGAGCATTGTACTCAGGTCCTCCGCGGTCTCAGCCATGACTACAATATCATCAGCAAACCGAAGGTGTGTCATGTACTCGCCATTGATGTTGATGCCCAGTCCTTTCCAGTCCAGAACCTTGAAGACATCCTCCAATGCAGCGGTGAATAATTTCGGGGAGATAACATCTCCCTGTCTGACACCACGCTGCAGAGGTATTGGTTTCGAGGTCTGGTCCTGTATTCGGACTGACATGGTGGCGTTTTCGTACAAACCCGCTGGAGAGACTGCAGTACAGCCCAGGTCTCGATCGAATCAAAGGCTTTTTCGTAGTCCACAAACGCCAAGCAAAGGGGTAGGTTATACTCCTCGGTCTTCTGTATAACCTGCCGTAGCGTATGTATGTGGTCTACTGTGCTGAAGCCCTTTCGGAAACCGGCTTGTTCGGGTGGCTGGAAGTCGTCAAACCTGCAGGCGAGACGATTCGTGAGGACTCTCGAAAACAACTTATAGACATGACTCAGAAGTGAGATGGGTCTGTAGTTTTTCAAAAGGGTGTTGTCACCCTTTTTGAAAAAGAGTACCACCACACTTCTGTGCCATGCCTGTGGCGTTTTTCCCTTGACTATGACGGAATTAAATAACTTCTGAAGGGCCCTAAGGATCGGTTCACCACCCGCCTTCAGTAGCTCTGCCGTTATTTCGTCATCGCCCGGCGCCTTGTTGTTTTTAAGCTGTTTCAGAGCCAATCGAATCTCCTGCAGGCTGACGTCCGGAATATCTTCGGTGTAGTGTCGGGTTAATCTTGCTCTAGGGTCTTCAGCAAGATTTAATGCGGGTTTTATCGTCGAAGTGTAGAGCTGTCCATAAAAATTCTCGACTTCCCTCAAAAGCTCGGGCCCGGACGTTATGATCCTGCCGTCGTCAGTCTTCAGCTTGCTTAGCCGGCTATGCCCAATAGTCAGATCCCAGCGAAAACTTTAGAGCCTCTGTTTCGCTCTATGGCCTCCGTTATACGCTCGGTATTATACCGACGTAGGTCGCGCTTCAGAGACTTTGAGATCTGCTTATTTAGCTGCCGGTATCTGCAAGCATCACTTGACGAACGCAAAACCATCTCACGTCTATCCTCCATGAGCTCGAGAGTGTAGTCCGAGAGCTTTTTAGTTCTATTTGTACGGCGGGTCTTAAAACACTTGGTCCCGACCGTACGGACAGCTTCTACAAACCCGTCATTGTATTCGTCCACGTCACCACTTAGGCATTCGAAGCGATTTTGGAGCTCGAGCTGGAAACCTTCGGAGTTATGGATCTGGATGGGTGCTGGCCGGATCGTAGACTTCATCAGGCGAGATCTTTCGGACACTATGTTCAGATTCAATGTGCCTCTGACCATACGGTGATTGCTGCCGCAAGTGCATTAGGAATATACATATATTACGAGTATAATAAGCTGACTGAGGGTATCTTGTAATAAGATAAGCGATAAGGAAGAATAATTCCAAAACTCCCACAATTGGTTTAACTGCAATGCTTCGATATCGTCTTCGGGTTGTGGATGTCAGACGGCAGTAGCGAAATATCGAAGTATAACCAAAATCAGCAGTTATATAGACTGGTAAAGCGGACCCCAGACTTCAAAGCTGAAAAAGCTTCGGATGCGACTGGGGCTAACGTAGATATGATAATGAAGACATAATTACGTGAGGATTTGAGGTCAAGTAAATTAAGAAATTAGTCTAAACTTCTACCCTATTAGGCTATTACTTTAAACAATACTTACAGTAGGTACTCTAATGTAAGTATATTAATAGGGTAACGGAATTTTAAATAGAGGATTAAAAGAAAGGAGTTATGTAAACGCGAATTTAAAACAATTTATTAAAGCTAATAGGATAAGTAAAAACTGGTCAAGTGCGAGTTGGACTCTCACACGAAGAGTTTCGTGCTACAAGGGAAAAATTTGTTGTGTTGTTTAATTTTAATTATTTGTTGTTATAGCTGCAACATAGCCCGAAGAATTGCAACACGTAGGAACGATGCCCGATGGGGCTGACGGGTTTCACGAGCGGTGACCACGCACCGGAACCGATGACCACGACATGGTGACCGACGACCTGGTGAAGGTCGCAGGAAACCTTTGGATGCGGGAGGCGCGGTCCTAGTGAAGATCCTTGGGGGAGGCCTATGTCCAGCAGTAGACGTCTTTCGGCTGAAATGATGATGATGATAGTGGCACCATAAATTCATCAGCTGTGAAAATTTCAGTTGTATAACTGTCACACTTCATGACGTGTAGCCTGGTAACATGCTGGTAGAAAGTGTTGTCTTAAAAATAGGGTGCTAATTTTACCCTTTGGGTAAGTTAGGTTACAGACATGTTAGACTTTTAGAGGTTACAAAATAAACACTGAATTATTCACTGTATATAACGTTATTTTTTGTTTATGCGAAACCTGAATATGGTTTGTTCAGAATAAGCAACTGAATCGATTCCAATCATTTTACACTATTGTTATATTTTTTCCCAAATGCATTTAGAGTGAGACCACAGAGTGGTTATCGAACGGTTACGATAGATCATAGCACTTGCGCCTCGTGCCACAGCTGACGCAGAGGTGAACGTCCGCGCTCGCCCGCCCGTACGGACCTTTGACCATATTTTTGTTGGGACAACCAAGTATAATAGCAAGTTCATAACTTGGTGGTTTTTCATTATATCTTTTTGAAATTTTGTATATAGATTATTTACTTAAAAATACTGGACACGTGTTTCGGGTTTCGCAAAAATAAAAAATAATGTTGTATTTTGTAGTGTCTGATATATTTTTTGTTTTATATTTTTACTGTGTGGACAGGGCTACACATCAAAGGTGTGCATTTCTAGTTTCAGCTGACCTCACATTTTATAGATTTTTCGCAAAAGCACACTTTTGTACCATCATAGTCGGAAATAAAAGAACGCTAGTAATATTCTACATAACGTATAATTCAGATTTTTGAACCTAAGTAAATAATTTAAATAGAATAAAAATAAATAAAATTTATCGGAGTTGTAACAAACGGCTTGGAAAATATGTATAAGGTACCTGAGGTAAATAAGGCCCACGGGATAATAAATCCCACATTTAAGATTTCGCGGATGGAAATAACTCTGACCTGTTCCTTACCCAGCATTTTTATCCATGCAGGTAATAAGACTCAATAGTCAGATATTTACTACACCAGAAACAAACAGTAAACAAAACAGGAACGCTACTGACAAAGGGCACTTTTACGTACTGCCGTATGCCCATACGGGTATTAAACAAAATGTAAGCCAATTCGTTGTATTAAAATTCCCGTGTTTCCCAATAGTCGATACATTTGCGATAAGCCTGGCTCACGGTAATCTGACTTTATCGGTATACCTGTTTGAACTGCGACTTTAACAGTGTGCAAACGGTAAATAACCTAATTGCTTTAAAAATCCTTTTTAAAAATTATTTGTTTACCAATTTCTTTTGAGTATCAAGACTCACAATGTTGGAACAAACTATGTTAGAAATACATAGCACGCTTTCCCATCAACGCGAACGATTGCATCACTGCTTACCATTTTTTTTTTTTGTTTTGGGAAATTATCAAATGACTTCTCGCTCTGGGCGGAGTGGAAGGGCGTGTCAGACTTTTACTGACTAAAACACACCCGTGTTTCTTCTGCCAGGGCCACGGTTTCTACTGCTTACCACCAGGCAGGAGAGAAGATTACAAAAAAAAAAAAAAACATGTACAAACAAAACAAAATGAAACCGATGGTGACACTATTGTTGTGAGGTAACAGGTCCAGCCGAAACCTTGCAGCAGTGGTTAACAAACTGACAGTCTAACCTGCCAGCCATCATAGCTAGGATGCTGTTGACGTGCAAGACCAAGGATGCGGACCGTTTCCTTATTACCGTGTAGAAACAATTCACCCGAGCCACAACAAACATCCCTGATGCACTGCAAACCCAACAGCATCCTGAATTCATTATTGAATTGGATAATATAACATTAGTTTTATTCCATTCGGTTAAAAGGAACATACATACATAACATAATCAGCCTACATTATTCCCACTGTTAGGACACATGCCTCCTCTCGATAAATGATGCCTCAGTGGGCCGTAATCTACCGCGCTTGCCCAGTGCGGGTTGGCAGATATCACATGTCATCGAAGTTTTCCTTCACGATGTGTTCCTTCGCCGTTTTGAGAGCAGTGGTGATGAAATAATTTACACAAAGTGAAGCTTCTGATGGGGTTCAAACCTATAGCTCTCTACACACCAAAGCCTACACACCCGGCGGCATATGTCGCCAACATTTTGCCGGCGGGCTAGGTTGGCGGCTTCAGTCATTGCAAGTCGTAAAACCGGCGGCATTTCGGCGGCTCGACATCAGAAACTTATTTGGCTGTTAAAATACTAGCACGTCACTATAGCTAAAATGTCGCCGGGCAACTGAGGGCCGTCGACATGTAGGTGGGCAACTCGCTCGGGCGAAGGTTGCCGACATGCTTCTTTCAACATATGCTGCCGGGTTGTGTCGGCGGGCTGTGCCGCCTGTAAACTGTAAATCGCGGCCAATACCACTGGGCTACCACTTCTCTGTTGAAAGAAAAGTTAGTAGGTTTACTATAAATAGTCCAGTCCTTTTAGGCCTTAAAAGAAAAATTACCATAATATACATGGCTAAGTAATCTTCTAGGATCATCATCCCAGTTTTTTCTCAACTATGATGCAGTATATTGTACACCAAGCCATGTCAATAACCCAGTTAATAATGAAAATGATAGTCATGTCAATAATTTATCGAAAATGTAGGGAAATTAGAGGATATACGGACAGATTAAGACTGAGATCAGACTGTAAACCTTGCTAAAATTATATGATTAGCTCTCATGTATTTTTTTATGTGAATTTATGTAAAAATTCAAACATTTTTGTGACAGTCTGTCTATACACGGATGACGTTCACGATTGCAAGGAAAGCTTGCAACTGAAAGCATTCTCTGCTGAAACTATTCACACATTCGGAATCCCTGAGACCTGACAAAACCAACAATACATTCACAATGCCGTATGACAAACGGCTGTTATTCGAAGATTATCGCTTGAACATGACTAATGACATGTCGCTTCCTACACGTCTCTTCTATATGTTAATTGTACTGAATGCTCCCGACACTAATTTACACCGTGTTTATTTTACTGAACACCACATTAAATTTGCTGTTGCTAAAACCCTAGCTAACGGAATTTACACCTTATTACCTATGTATACAATAGTTGTGATGTTTCGTGGGTAGTAAAGCTAAGCTTGTCAGAGTCAAGATGATTCACACGCGTTACGTTGTCATTTCAGACGTACGATTCAATTTTTCATTTAGATGAGAACTGTGTAAACACGGTCGTAATGGAGGGGAAAGTTTCTATTTTAAAATATTTTTGTTTGGGCCCTCTCCGATTCTTTTATGGATGTGTTAAACAGAATTCACAAGTTAGCGATCGGAAACTTTCTCCGTATAGTTTGTTGGATTGAAATTCAATCGCAGTTGCAGGTGGGATAAATTTTCAAGTTTAAATCCAGTATTATATCTTCATTTTCCTTAGTAAGTGAAACTTAGTTCGGTATTTTGTCACTTGTTTTCTACCATTTACAGTGCGTGTAACTTACTTACTCTTCAAAGATGTAAAAATGCGAGTAAAAAGTACTTAAATCAACCGAAAATTATGTTTTCAGAAAAAAAAAAACTTCGTTCAACATTTTTAACTAGGAAACTCGAGTATGTCCAAAGTTGAAAAAGTTGTATACCCTTTTAAAAATGTATACTGTTAAGAAAGAGTCCCATCATCCCATGTAGAATAATGGTGTTTTGCCCCAAGTTTAAATGAACGACCCAATAATGCAGTACTTAATCTGAACAACGATATAATTTAAATAATTTTAGACGAATCGTGAAGCTTTTCAATGTATGTATGTCAAGTGTTCATTAATAAAGTCCTGTTACTGACATAATTCAGTTGAATAAAACAGAAAAAAACATACAGAAACACAATTATATTCCTCTAGCTGCACGCCGCGGTTTCTTCCGCGTAGATTTCGATATGTTTTTTTTATTATATGCTCCCCTCCTATTAGTCGAAGCGTGATGTTATACAGCCAAAAGCCTTTCTGGATCAATGGACTATCCAACGAAAAAAAAATTTCAAATCGGACCAGTAGTTCCTGTGATTAGCGGGTTTAAACAAACAAACTTATCAGCTGTATATATTAGTATAGATCGATTTAGGGAGGTAGCTAGAGGTAACCAGAAAACCAAATGACTTAACTAACAAGCGTTAGTTAAAACGCTATGATTACTAATGTTTGTTAACTAACCGAATAAATGTTGTAAATTAAATCAAAAATATATAATGAAGTAAGTATAGACCATTTTTTGTTTTTTTCGCGGGAATAGATGGCCTGAAAGAATTTGAGGGAGATTTAACTTCAAATTACAAATAAAATATATCCTTTGTGGTGCATTTTCTGCCTTGTTATTCAGTTTTTTATTTATTTATTTTGATCTTCTATAGCTCAATTCTGGCAACTATTAAACGATGACCAAATTGCGAAAACGACAGACATTGGCAGCTATATTGCCAATCTATACGCAAATACCTACATACATACCTATGTAATTGCAGGGTACATGTTCCTAAATGTAACTAATTAGGTGAGACCAATGTGTCACCGAACACTACTAGCTAGGTGATATATCAACGGGTTGAATATTATACGTACCTACTCTCTATGTATCTCTAAGTACATGACTGTACATACCTCATTAGTTCCATTTTCTAAGTACGCTAGAGTTTGCTCATAATATTTAATCACCGCAACGTATTCAATACAAACCATCCCATTTTCTCGGTGGTAGGCCATAACATCGGCCGCCGGCAGAAGTTACCACCCACCAGACAAAGCCTTGCCGCCAAGCGATTTGTCGTGTTCCGGCATGATGTCTGGTGAAGCCGTACGGAGGGCGGGTCTGAGCAGTTGTGTTGCGATGTGTGCCGGGTACGATGCGCCAAATGTTGTTGTGTTGGGAGTTTGGTCGTGGAGGGTCTTCAGATCAATCTCCCTTTGGCGCAGCATCGTTGGTCGTGTTGTTGGGTTTAACATTGCATCATCTCGCTCAAATGCCGTCTTCCTTCCTATTCGCTCAGTTTTTCTAAGTGAATAGGCTCTTAATAAACAGGCGCGCTTTACCATCAACGATCGCATCACTGCTTACCATCAGGCGGGATTGCGGTCAAGCGCTAGTTTACAATTATTAAAAAAGGGGTTTTTGTGCGGGTGGAAAATCACCAAATGACCGCTCAAATCGCAGCTCTAAGCGGAGCAGAACGGGGTGCAAGATTTCCACAGACTAATACCCACCAGTGTTCCTTCACCTACCTGTGCGCCTGGGTACGGTATCTCTTGCGAATAATCAATGATCTCTGCTGCTCTGGGCGAAGCAGAAAGCCGTGTCAGATTTTTGCTGACTAAACCCACCCATATTCCATCTCTTTCAAACAACCCGCAGCCCTGGCAGGCATCGGTCTTAGTGGCCACCATGTGCCGACATCTCTTTAAGGCGCGCGTTGATCCGTCATGTAAAGAAATAAAAAAAATTAAAATACATAATAAAGAGCATTCTATTCTTATTGTGAACAAATCAATTAAAAACAAATTGTTTATAAAAAAAAGTATACAAACAAAGTAAATCCTATATGAGGTGAAAAGGCTGCATGAAAATTCGTCATTTAAAAACGTAAATGTCGCAAGCACTAGTATTCTGATAGCGCCCAGATGTGATGTCACGGCCTTACAGACAATCAGAGCAATACATAAATATATAATAATATATGTATGTACTTATGCTGTTGAATAATGTAAGATAGATTAAAATGCGTCAATCTGTCCTTTAAGTACCTACTCTTATACTTAAAGGACCGTTAATAGTAAAAATTAAGACTTATTTATATCTTTAATAATTAAAAAGTACAGATGTCACGTTTTTGCATAGTCTTCCATATCGAAATAGTTTGCAAATCTATTTATATCCTTAGTTTCGCAATAAAAAAGCAAAATGATTCGTATTTGTTTGTAGAAACCGTGCATAAAAATGATATACAAGTTAATATAAATAAAACACAAGTTAATACACAACACAAGTTAATATAAGTTAAAGTAAATAGAATTATATATTTATTAGCTACATATTTTGTATTTTATGATACGATGTGTGCCGGGTACGATGCGCCAAATGTTGTTGTGTTGGGAGTTTGGTCGTGAAGGGTCTTCAGATCAATCTCCCTTTGGCGCAGCATCGTTGGTCGTGTTGTTGGGTTTAACATTGCATCATCTCGCTCAACTGCCGTCTTCCTTCCTATTCGCTCAGTTTTTCTGAGTGAATAGGCTCTTAATAAACAGGCGCGCTTTACCATCAACGATCGCATCACTGCTTACCATAAGGCGGTATTGCGGTCAAGCGCTAGTTTATAATTGAAAAAAAAAAAAAATCCACTCCCCTTTTGGCAACAAAATTTCATATGAAGTTGTGTAACATCACTGTTTCTTATTATTTTTGTTCAATTTTATTTTTAAAAAAATTGGTTATCAAATGTACTGAGCTTTATACGCATGGGATATACTTACCTTAACTTTTTCCTAACATCAAATAAACGTAGGCCAAATTTTTATAACAATATTTATTCAGAAAAAAGTAAGCGATAGTCCGCCCCACTTTCCGGGTTGAACAAACAATAAATAGGTATATTGTTTGAGCACGCGAATCAAATTTAATATGCATACCGTTTAGGTCGTGTTAAAGCATAGTGTTGCGTGAAGGCGATATCGATAAAAGTAAATCGACTTGCGTGAGTATGCCGATTTCCTTATACTAATCTTATTTATGTAATGTTCTCACTTTTCAGTTTGACGTAATCGTATCAGTAAATTTTAATCATAATGTTTGTATTTTAGCTTTTAGGGAACGTAATTAAAATTACAAAAGTGTTTATTTTTCCATTACTCTAATAACTGCTTAAATTTTTCCGAAAGTTCCAACGTGTACAATATGTGAGTGAGCTAGTAGTTGGCGACTAATTAATTATAAGTGTAGAAGTATTTTAAACAGCTGTAAAAACAAGTCGCTCTTATTATAATTATTCTATTATTGCAGTCCATAAAAAAATCTCGATTTGAAAATTATGCCCCGCAAAATCTTTAGGCTGCGGCACAAAATCTTGCCCTCCACTTTCATCATCCGAACCATAGATGGACCATTAAGTTGGGGGCGGCCCATATAACGTTAGTCGATATGTCACCTCCACTCCAGCCAGGAATCTTTTGCTCCGCCAGTCATCGACCTTTCGACAGAAATGACCAGCCCACTGCCTGCTTCATCTTGGTATACCTATAAAAACGTGTCAATCTGCACTATAAATTTCAAACTAAAAATTTTCTATACAAAAAAAAAAAAACTGTTTGCATTCGTCTCTGGCTACGTCTGAGTGTGCCGGTAGAAGCCAAAACTAAGAACATTAATGTGGTGCATTTTGAATACCTTGGAATAGTTATAGAATATTTTCGCACGAATGGCTTTATTACTTTATACACACGAATTTTACAAGTATACCGACTATCGAGCCATCATCTATCACTATCCATAGATGCGAGTAGCAGACTGTGGTACAAACACACACGTTCTGTCGCACCAGCACCCTGCGCCGCTTACAAGAAACAACAGGAGCAGATATACATTTTCGTTCGTTTCCTAAAACAGAGAGAGAAATTACTTTCTCTTTCCGTCTTACGAATTTTCGATCAGGGTCAAGTGCCCTGACGCGAATTAAATTTTTAACCTACCCCAAAAAATACACAAAGCCGCTAAAGTAGTTTTCAATTCAAAAAAGTATCGATAACTCACCACAAGCGACCGAACTACGCTAACAAGGTGATTATTGCTAGGGGCGGGACGAGTTCACTCGATAACCGCTCTTTACAGCCATCTAGCGGTGAATATAATTATCTTAAAACCAACTCATGGGAAAATAAATCATAGCTTTTCTGCATAAAGCACTTTAGGACCAACCTTGTTATCTTTTTCGGGTAATGTGAAATTTAAAGAATCATTCTGGGGAATGATTTTATCAGTCTTTGATCTTTAATGCAAAAGCTTAATTTCATTATAATAAAACTTTAAATACCTATCATCAATTTTAATTTAACAATGTTAGTTAAAAAGGGGTAATAATAATATAGATACGCTTAATTCCATAAAACACAATAATTTGAATTTGATTGGTAGCTTCATTGAATTTCTCATAAATAAAAATGGACTATGTAACAAAAGTATTTTACTACCGCAAACTAGTTATAAATAAAACTTTTACATATTAAAAAAGTATGTTTGAATTGTATAGAGGTTGGTGTTCCTATCCGATTGCTGAATTTAATTTCGTAAACACGTTGAACAACAAAAAAATATCTATGAATTCAATAAATACACTATCATTTTATTCTACGCAATATTAAAGTTCAACTTTGTATAAAAACGTGTAAGTTGTGAAGCTCTTTTACACTGGCTGAACATGGAAAAACTTGTAGAGGACATAAAATGGTAATTTTGTAGTCTACGGAAACCCATTTGAGTGCTGGGAGATTGTACAGGTGAAGCAACTTGGGACAAAACATTGGTTTTACATTTTACATACAGTCTGTTTTAAGGAAAATTTACTTACTCGTAGAGCTGAATTGGAAGTTATAGCTTCCTTAAAAGACGTTAGCTAAGTGGCTGTGGGTCTTCTTTGAATGTTTCTGTGCTTTCAGTTATATTTTAAGTGTGTCTGCTTTCTTAATATGATAGCCTCCGTGGCGTAGCGGTAGCGAACGCGGCCTCTGCGCAAGGAGGCGCGGGTTCGACAAAGATTTCTTTATACAAATTATTACATAGGTACTTTACCAGACAAAGCCTTGCCGCCAAGCGTTTGGTCGTCATGCCGTCCCGGCATGATGTCTAGTGAAGCGGTATGGACGCCGCGTCTGAGCAGTTGTGTTGCAATGTGTGCCGGGTACGATGCGCCAATTGCTGCTGTGTCCGGAGTTTGATCGTGGAGGGTCTCCAAATCAATCTCCCTCTGACGCAGCATCGTTAGTGGTGTTGTTGGGTTTAATATTGCATCACCTTACTCAACTGCCGTCTTCCTTCCTCATCAACGATTGAATCAATGCGGTAAGCATTTATCAGGCGAGATAGCAGTTAATTTATTTATTTTATTTTATTATTACAGAAAGCTTACAGACTAATATTACCATAAACTTCATTATTACAATACAATTTGCTAATTACAAGTTTCCACATATATAAAGCAACTAAGCACTAAGCACTAAGCACTAGTTTATAACTATAAAAAAAAATACTTGCATCTTCGCTCACGTAGAGTTCGGAAATTATATCACAAGAACAGCGCAATGAAAAGTATTATATCTATTCTCATCCTGGCCTAAAGGATATATTTATTCGCTCCTGTACTTATTGCGTGTGTACATTGTACTATAAATAAAGTGAAATAGGTTTTAGTTATTGGTTGCCTGTCAGTTTGACTCTAGTGATCTTACTCAGTCAATAACGGAACAAATCAAGATCCGTTACGTTAATAGGCAGCACACTTTTTGCTAGGCCTAATCGCTGACTAAAAGAAATCCATCCTTTTATTGACATCTATTCAGTCGATAAAGCGTGAAAAGGTAACAGACAGACAGATAGACACGTACTCATAAATAAAAACTAAAAATTAAAAAGTGTAAAGTTATGGTCAGAACGATAAAAAGTGAAATGGTCAGGAAACCTAATATTTATTGCAAAAATGTAAAAAGATATTTAGTATAAAAATTAAACAATTTGGAGTACAAGACGAAGAAGACTTATACATTAATATAAAAAGATGTTTATTTACAATTGTCTTGTTAAATTTCCCGACAGGCGCCCAGGTAAAGTCGGCCGGAGCATAGTCGGACCAACAGGAGTGACGGACCGCCCAAAGGTCGGAACATTCCAGAGCGAGATAGGTCATTTGACGATTTCCCATCTACAAAAAAAACGTTCTGGTTAGAGGAGTTCTACTGTACTTGTAGGAATAAAGGCCCAGTGGTGATTAATGTTCACGTTTATAAGTTTAAAAGAATGCCTAGCAACATGAGCTGTGGTGGGACTGTGGCTACGGTTGGGACCTACATGGTTTCAAAACCAAGCAAGCCATTTACTTTGTGTTCGAAAATTATTTCATTACCACTGCTCTTAAAACGGCAAAGGAGAACTATACTATGTCACTAGAATCTTATACCTTTAAACGAGCAATTCTTGTATATATATATATAATTGGAATCTCGGAAACGGCTCCTACGATTTTCATGAAATTTTGTGTGCAGGGGGCTTCGGGGAGGATAAGTCGATCTAGCTAGGTTTAATTTTCAGAAAATGTCTTTTTTCCATGTTTTGAGGCACTGAATAATTGCTAAACTTCTCATAAGAAGCTAAATTTCGGCACTGTTCTTAATGATACGAATAGCTGAGGAGCTTCGGCCTCTGATTCGGAGCTCGTAGACTTCGGGTTCAAATCCCTGGCGATTTTTCCTTTTTTTTTTTGGAGTTTTAAAAAAATAATGATGGCGTTGTCTAATGCTTTTTATTACATTTTATATAATTGGAAACGGCGTCAACGAATTTTCTTTTTCTTTTATTAAATCAATGGAAGAAATTTTGTTTTGCCTAATTTGTGGAGATGCAATGTACCAGGGTCGCACAAAAGTGTAGAAGTCGAAACAATTGTGAAAGAAAGGATGTTGTATATAAACAACAATATTTTTTGTTGTAAATATATAATACCTGGAAGAACGTTTATTCTGCCTACTTTATGGAGGTGCAAAGTAGCAGGGTATCACAAAAGTGTAGGAGAAGTCGAAACAATGAAGCTCATTCATTTTAAAGATCAGCCTGAAGGAGCAGTCGAATTTACAACAGAATTTCTCAACAGTGTCAACATATCAGACTTGCCACAACACGAACTGAAATATTAGTATTATTTCCTTTATTTCATTATAATACACTTATAAATTATATTTTTAAATATTTCTACATAAAAATATATATAAAAAACATTTAAAAATATAAAAAATAGTAACCCACCGGCATCGGGAACAGGGTCCAAGCTACCGGCGGTCAGGGCTCCAGAGAGAGGAACTTCCTGACAATGCGAGCCGTCTCCAGAAGTACAGCTTTCTGAATCAAGCCCTTGATCCAGCTGCCTAACGAGAGCCTCTTGAGGTGTTGGTCGAGGCTCTTGGCTATTAAGCCATTGGCTGTCACGACTATCGGCACAATGATTGCTGAATCCACCTCCCACATGTCGACAACCTCGTGAACCAAGTCAAGATACTTGATTTGTTTATCTTTCTCGGGTTTCACGAGATTCTCATCATGCGGGATGGTTATGTCCACAATCATTGCACGCCGCTCTGATCGATCCACCATCACTATATCAGGCTTATTGGCAACAATAGTCCTGTCAGTGATGATGGATTAGTATTATTATTATTGCTAACCTTATGATACCTTGCACTTCCTCAAAGTAGGCAAAATAAAATTCATCCATATAATATGATTTAATAATAATGATGAAGTACCTGGGCGACCGAGCTTTGCTCGGCATCTTTTTTTGTGTTATAATTATTATTGTTGATTTATTTACATCAGACAATTGTTCATAGTCTTCATAAAAACACATAAGTACACAAAATACATTTAAATTATTTATGAACTATTATAAATAAAATTAAATTAAACTGATAATTAATATAATACTTTGATTTGATATAGATGACGTTTACATTCATGGTACACGAAGCCAATGTTTGGTTTGAGGTTAGACCCAGAAAATTGCTCTTAAAATATCACGTGTCTTTTTTACACGAAAATGCCAAAAAGAACATTAAAAAAAACGCTTACGAACAATTCAACTCCACGAAGCCGTGACTCATCTCAAGAAGCAGAAGAAAACCTCCATGAAAACAATCTGATTTTCGCTCGTCCCACACGTGTTTGTCAGACTTCGCACAGTGAGGACCCATTTGAAGAAGAACTTGATGTAAATCATCAGGTTTCTGCTCATGCTAAGATGCTTGCAAAACTTGACTAACATTTTAAGAACAGAAAGGTCTTATTTAGATGTTTCACGAGAGCGTGCGGCACAACGTGTGGCCGCCGAAAATGATGAGCAACGGGAGCGACGTCTGCAAGATATGCGGCAGCGTGCGTCAGAACGTGAAATGATTATTATTAATGAAAACCCTCAGCATACCCGCAATATAGTATGGAAGGACGTATTAGGTTAAGACCTTAAACTATGTATTGATGATAATATGTAACTGATGTAACTGATTGTTAAACTATAAGTACTTATTTATAATAAAATGTTAAACTAAATTGCACTCGTAATTTTATATTTAAATAACAGTTTTATATTTAAATAACAGTTGTTTTTTTTTTGTATTATTATGTCGGTATCATCGAAAAACATTAGTCAAAAAATATTATTTAAAAAATTCGCTCGTTATGTATTTTTTGTTTTGAAAATATAGAGACACGCGATGTACCTAACAAAAAAAAAGTAGCCGAGCAAAGCTCGGTCGCCCGGTACTATAAAATTATATATTTAAATAGCAGTTTTATATTTAAATAACAGTTGTTTTTTTATTATTATTATGTCGGTATGATCGAAAAACATTAGTCAAAAAATATTATTTAAAAAATTCGCTCGTTATGTAGTTTTTGTTTTGAAAATATAGAGACACGCGATGTACCTAACAAAAAAAAAGTAGCCGAGCAAAGCTCGGTCGCCCGGTACTATGTATTAAAACTCGAACACGTGTGACATCTGTCAACCCACACTACAAGCACATTGGTGGTTTATGTCATCTCTGAGAGATTTAACATTTGTTCCAGCTGTAGGAACATTATACCTGATTACGCTACGTTAAAATAACTAATATTTCTAATAAAAGTTGACCACCAAAACTATTAGCCAAAGCCATCAACAAAACTATATAGGCTTAGAAAAATAAATTCTCCCTTTACCGTCAATCTCCTTTACATATCCAATGGGTGGTCTATTCACTGGTATCACGAACTACAAATTGCCTTATACTTGTTTGTGCATTCGGGCCCACATAGCTCAATTACGCACTGGCCAATTATTATATGAACTCTTCCCATGCGGCTAAGTGTACTGGCACAAAATAGATAAGTGCAGAAGTTCTACATAATAAGCGAAAACAGACGGACTTATTCATGCAACATATGGACCACTCTTGCTATAAGGTGAAACTAAACTAAGGTAACACATTTTTTTTTGTTGAATGTCTTCAACCAATTTTTGCATGAATAACAATATGACACACCTTCCGTTTAATGACTTATATTCACATATCATTAAGCGCAAGTGACACGAGTACCTCCCCAAGCAACGAGGATAACTTAAAGCGTGATTGCGATCGGCCTTTTTTTAATAGTAGTGGTGAATAGTCACTCAAAAAAACTAAGTGAATAGGGAGGAACACGGCAGCAGAGCGAGGTGATGCAATGTTAAACAACACGACCAATGATCCTGCGCCAGAGGGAGATTGATAACATTTTGCGCATCGTACCAGGCACACAACACAATTCTTCAGACCCGTTCTCCGTACGGCTTTATCAGACATCATACCAGAACACGACCAATCACTTGGCGGCAAGACTTTCTCTGGTGGGTGGTAACTTCTGCCGGCAATCGTGGAGTTCACACACCTTGCAGCCCTTGCAGAGTGCCACCGCTACACACTAAGAATCGTCATCAAACAACCTGATTCCGGCTTCGACTACGAATTTGGGTAGGCCAGACCCCGAGAATGCCATCCGGATCACCTTATACGTGACTTTATCCCAGGTGCACAGAAAATGTATTGCGTCAGGGCTTGCTGCACCCATTTTTTTTTATAACATTATAAACTAGCGCTTGACCACAATCCCGCCTGATGGTAAGCAGTGACGCAGTCGTTGATGGTAAAGCGCACTAGTTTATTAAGATCCTATTCACTCTAGCCTTGATGACACTCAAATTGTAGTTCGACGGAAACACCGCCGCTGGCAAACTGTTCCAGTCCCTCGGTGTACGCGGTATAAAGGAGGAGGCGAAACGCTTCGTCCGGATCGCAATGGTGTCAACAACGTAAGGGTGGAAACTCGCCGTACGACGGGTCGTCCGATGGTGGAACGGAGATGGGGGAATTAAATCATGCAATTCCTTCGCACACTCCCTAAAATGCATCCTATAGAAGACCGAAAGGCTGGCTACTCTACGCCTGTGCTCTAGGCTTTGGAGACCGTCTCGAGTTAAGTCAGGGTCACCAATCAGCCTCTTCGCCCGCCTCTCCACCGAATCCAAAGTGGCCAGGTGACACTTACCAGCACCAGCCCAAATGTGGCTGCAGTACTCCACACACGGACCTGTGCTTTGTACAGCATTAGAAGCTGCCCTGGTGTGATATCAATATAAATGAAATCTTTGTCCCGTCACCAGTACAATTTAATATTTCAGTTAGAATTTTAAATTATAATCTGGCATCACAGCTGAAGTGCAAAATATCAACTACTTTTAGCACTTCGCACGTGTTTAGCATTTATTTCACATGGTTTGAGATTGCCATGCAAGTCTGTGTCTGTTTTCGCTCATTGTATGGGGTTGGCCTTCTGTACAGATCTGTGTGGTTCTGGTTTACTCTGGTTATGCACTTCAACTTCGAACTTGTTATTACCTGTGTTAGCTTTGAATTATATCGTGGGCGCTTTTTAGGGTTCGGCGTTTGAATAGATTTCAATTGCTTTTGTTTGTTTGTCTGTTTATCGGTAGTGAATATAATGAGGATTTTGTTTGCTATAAAATTCATTAAAGTTTTTTCAAAATTAAAAAGCCCATTCTGTTTCTTTGTTAGTTCTGAAATTGCTTTATGTAGATGCCCATAGACATTTAAGTCAAAATTACATTAAATTTATGTGTCTTAGGGCCCCAGAAGACGCAGCGTGAGTAAGGCCCCAGCAAGGTGGACCGACGACCTGGTGAAGGTCGCGGTAAACCGCTGGATGCGTTCGGCTGTCGTGGAAATCCTTGGGGAGGCCATGTACAGCAGTGGACATCTTACAGCTGAAATGATGATGATGATTCCTACATACATTTATTTACCCTGAGGTAACTTACAGAAATGTGACTAGGTAGGTACTTAGATGTGGTAATAAAAATTTCGGTGCGATATTGGTTTTGTAACGAAATATAAATGTAAATTCACCCGTTTTTTATTTGAAGCTAAATAAAATAAGCTAAAATCAGTACAAGTCGATAGTTCCATTTTTAAATAATCTGGCCTATATGATATTTAAAATAATTCTTAGCCAAATACGTCTACAGAACCTTTTTAAATCAGAAACAAAATTTTAAAGTATGGAATTATTTAATAAGTTTGTAAACTGAAGGCAGTTACGGGAAATTATAATTTTGTTTATCCGGTTCTTTCGATTCTCGATAATATTGTTAGCCATATTTTTTCTCTGCTTACACCGTTAAGGCGTTCGCTTTGATTATAAAGATGTTATTATACCACATTGTTTGGTCAGAGTATGTTTTTTCGTGGCTATAATAAAGATCTAGATTAGGAAACAATGTGGGATTTAACATTGAAGATGGATGCTTGTTTCTGATATTAGGTTAGTTCAAAATAATACAATGGGCGTCGCAAAAAGTTGATTGGCTGATAATTTATTATTTTGCGAATTCATTTATTAGAATACTAGCTGTCCGGCCGCGGCTTCGCTCGCGTGAATTTCGTTTATATCGGGCTTTTTAGTTTTCCCTCAGGAATATCATTTTTTCCGGGATAAAAAGTACCCTATTATTTAATCCGGACTTCTGAGTTTACGTTTGAAAAATTTCAAAGAAATCGGTTTAGTAGTTACGGCGTGAAAGCGGAACAAACAAACAAACTCACTTTACGATTTATAAAGTAAAGTACGAACGTTTTTTTTTTCAAACATTTAAATATTTGTTCTCATACAATTTAGCGTGTTCAAAGCTAGGTACTTACATTTATTGTTGAAGATAAACTTCTACTCCATAAAAAAGGTAAAAAAATATTTTTACAGGCTTGTAATATTCCAATTAGAACAAAAGGGAAAACTTTGCAAAATGAAAACAAAAGAGATAATGCTTTACAAGTCTAAGGTCCGTATTTCTGAAGGAAACTCAAGCTTTAATCTCTGTTTGAACATTACTTAAAACTAGTTTCAACCAATCAAATGGCTTGAAACGAAACTTAAGTAGAGCTTGAGTTTTGAGTGACGTTCTGTAAAACGTACCTTAGAAAAGTCCTTAAGTACTTATTTAACTACTACTTATGTTTATTTTGACCTATTTTCTATACTAAACACTATCCTCCTTATTCATACACGTTGCCTAAAGTTAACTATATGATTAGCGATTGCTTAACCAAACAGTTTGGACGTTTGCACGTAATTTAACTTTAATCATAATTTATAAATATACACTAATAAAGTTAAGTGACGTGCAAACGTCAAAAATGAATGTTTAAACAATCACTAATCACTAGTTAACTTTAAGCAGCGTTTATGAATCCCCTTATTCATTGCTTGTTCCAAGTTACAAAGAAAATTGTAAGACTACAAGTAACCCTATCCCATATGTCTCAAAAACTCACATATATATTTTATTTATAATTAAAACTTATCACCGACTTCAAAGAGTGAAAGAAATGTGAGAAATCTCACACGCTCGTTATAATTAAGACCAAGTTTAATGTCGTGTGAAGGGTGTTGGTGGGACACCTGTCATCGTCATGAACTATGGATGCTATAGGCTGATGAAATGACATGGGATTATCATGGAGCGAAAATAGAAAGAAGAAAGAAAGAAAATACATTTATTCAGCACAGACTCGATACACAATACAATACATTTAGCACAAACACACATCGGGTAGCAACAAAAAAAATATATTAAAAAACCAAATAATAAAATAAAATAAAAAAGCCAAATAAAAAGTAAAAAAAACCTTAAACCCTTGTGTAAAAAATAGCAGCAAAGTGTGCCTCGTGACTGCACCAAAAAGGTCCAGTTCAGCAAAAATGCCAGACAAGTAGTGCCTGAATAGGTAAGTATTAAATGACGCCACGACATTATATTATATTAAATTTAATGTAATATAATGTCTGCATCTGTTTTACTTATTACCATCTCAGAGTTAATCCCAGTCGCAGCCTTTTTCTTTGGAGTCTGGGGTCCGTTTTGCCAGTCTAACTCCTGATTTTGGCTGAACTTCGATATTTTACGTGAAGCGACTGCTGTCTGGCCTCCACAACCCAAAGGCGATATCGAAGCATTGCAGCTACACCAATTGTTGAACTTTTGAGGGCTCCAAAAAACGTAACGTATTAGATATGACAACCAAGACCAACAGCTTAACGTGCTTTCCGAGGCATGACCAGACCAGTGCATATTCATATTCATGCCTACAAATATTTGCACTGCGTGGGGATCGAACCCGCGCCTCCTTGCTGCGCTGCGCAAGGAGGCTCGGGTACGCGCTACGCCACGGAGGCTGTCAAATGTCTGTATCTGTTTTACTGTGTATAAAGAAATAATAAAATAAATAAAGGCTGTAATTTATAAAGAAAGTTGAACTTTGTTTTTAGAAAATATTTAAGTATAAAGGATAAGAAAGCGTCCACCAGCAGGGTTCATTATAATTAGCCTCTGATAAATAACTTGATTTTGTTATGTTAAAATTATTTAGGTACCTAAAATTATTATAAGTTATAACCTCTCTGTATGTTATATTAATTTAGAGTAAGTAAGAAACACAAACATAAGTAAATATAAACATAAATCAACTTATTTTTCGACGAACTAGAGATATGGACTGAATATACAGTTTATCTCTGTAATTTTTCGAGGAAATTTCACCCATACTTTTACATTAGCGTCATCGTTTTATTTTTAACCACAAAAAATCATCTTACTTCCCACAAACATACAAGATTAAAATCCACTTTTCCTCCTACCAAAGTTTACGTCATAAAAGAAAAAGCATATGCGTGTTATAATACAATACGTTAATACATACGTGTTACACATTTTACCTAAAACTCTGAAAATGTGGGAAATTCTCAAAAAAAGTTGGCGCCGCCTTAAGAGGTTTTCGTCGACCATAATATAAGAGTACACGTTAACTTCAGAACCATGTGGTGTCCCAGAAAACTATTTTGCAAGTCTTTTATCCCATTTTCACGAGAACGATCCTGAGTAAAAAGTTTACCAAACTTGTTCAAGACACAACAGGTGTTCCTAATATAACCGTATTAGCCCCTTTTTTTAAACAGTATTGTTTTTAAGACCCACCTTCGTTTTCAATAAACTAAACTTTTTAAAGTGCCACCGTATATCTTACAAGGTTTTCATACAAAATACACTCATGAGATACGTTGAATCTTGGAACTGTTTTTATTCTGTACTTAAGGTACTTACCGTTTTAAAAACTTAAGCTAATGTCCATCATTTAAAAATGTATACAGCGTCCTATTAGAAACTTACCAGAATCCCCAGTGCTGAAAGAAAAAGTTGTAGCACAACAAGCTCTCAGAAACTAGATCTCAGTTTGTTTAAAATTAATGCTCGATACACCCGCACGGGAATAATTCAACGGTTTATGCACCCTTGATAATATGAGATGAAGTTTCTTTAGACGCCGGGGCGGCGCGGCAGCGCGGGGCGTACGGCGCTGTGGGGCGGAGCTACAGAGCGCCGCTCAGTCGGTGGGCAGCCGCCGTACGCGACACGCGCCTGTAGCTACCTTAGTAAACGCTATCATGCCACGCGAGTCGCGATGTCGTTTTCAACGCGTGAATATTTATGACGCGATCGACCAATTCGCTCCCTCATAAATGGCACAGCCGATCTCGATGCCTCACCGCAGCTCACATATGACCGTAAAATGCTAATAAAACAAACTGTCGTGAAAAAACTCGAGCACCGAACTTTTAATCGAATTATAGTGTACGTGTTGTTCTACTGCCATGCCATCGAGAGGAACTCCGCGGCCGAAATGCCGCACGAGTGCGCGTACCGCAGCCTCGAAGCGGAAACGTCGGAGAACGCGGTACTTTTCTGCAAGATCCGAACCATAAGCAGTTTGGACCACCTGTTACAAAATATCAGTAGGACGCATTTCGACGACGTGATATCGTTACACGTACAGTGCAGTGAAATTTTGTTTTTCGAAAGCACGTTGACTGCTCACGCTGAAAAGTCAACGGGAAAACATACAAGTCTATCAAAACTACGAGATCTCGTCGTTGACAAATGCAAGATACGCCAGATACCGGCACGTGCGTTTGAAAATTTCAAAGACCTGAAACGTCTGCACGTGACGACTCATAACAGCGAGTGGTCGGCGATGACAATGGAGTTACACGAACAAGCCTTCGCGGGCTTGAATGAGTTAATCGAACTCGACTTAAGTGACAACAACATCTGGAGCACCAAGACAGAAACTTTCTGTCCGTTATACAGTTTGAAAACTTTGAATCTGACCAATAATCATTTGCAAAACATTAAGACTATTGGTTTCTCTGATTCATTGCGAGAACAAAATTTAAGTGTAAGAAGTTGTAATTTAGTCATAGAAGTTCTTGATATGTCGTATAATGACTTAATAGTTTTAAATGGCAATAGTTTGTCAAAGTTACGTTCACTGTCGAAATTGTTGCTACAAAATAATGCAATATCTACCCTAGAAGATGGTGCCTTTGAAGGATTGCTCAGTCTGCAGGTTTTAAATTTATCGAGTAACTTTTTGAGTGATATTTCTCCTGAACTATTTTCTGACTCAAAGTCCTTAAAAGAAATTAATTTTAGTAACAACACCATAAATACTTTGCCTCCAGGACTTTTTGAAGGACTAGATCAGTTACAAATATTAGATTTGTCGCATAATGAACTTACTAGTCAGTGGATAAATAAAGGTACATTTTTAGGTTTACTTCGTATGGTTATACTAAATCTCTCGTATAATAGAATAAATAGAATAGATCGTCACATGTTCCAAGATTTGTATAGTTTACAGAAATTAAATTTAGAGCATAATGAAATTACTGCTATAGACGAGCATGCATTCGGAGAGTTGCGAAACTTGCACTCCCTTACTCTTTCAAACAATAAACTTGTACACATTCACACACATTTATTCACTGATTTACACGTCTTGCACGAATTGTTCTTAGATAACAATAAAATTAAGCACATTGAGGAGAATGCTTTTGATAATATGACAGCTATTGAGGACTTAGGTTTGGGTGATAACTTTTTGTCCGCAATTCCTTCCTCGATTCGTAAACTTCGATCTCTAAGGTCCTTAGATATTGGAAATAACAATATAACACATTTGAATCGGGAAAATTTTAGGGGTTTATCAGAACTTTTCGGTTTACGTCTGGTCGACAACAAGGTTACATACTTGAATGAAGATACTTTTGAGCATTTACCACAACTTCAGTTGCTTAATTTGGCATCAAATAAAATAAAACATGTTGCGCCTGGATGTTTTAGAAAGAATGTTAATTTAAAATTGCTCAGAATGGATGATAATGAAATAATTAAAATTGATGAAATTTTCAACACTTTAAATGGTTTGGTATGGCTCAACATTTCAGCAAACAAAATAACGTTTTTCGACTTTAGAAGTTTCCCTACAAGCTTAGAATGGTTGGATCTTCATAAAAATAATATTGCAAATTTTGTCAATGATGATATGTATTCTAATGTAAATATTAAATTGTTAGATTTAAGTTTCAATAATATAAGTCAAATAACTGTGACTTCGATACCAAAATCTGTTGAAAAACTTTACTTGAATGACAACAACATTCAAAACATTCAAGTTGGTTCGTTTTCTAAACTACAAAGGCTATCAACTGTAGCATTAAATAATAACAAACTAGTACAACTGGACATGAACGCTTTTAGGTTAGATCAAATAGACGAAGATAGTGACTTACCAGAATTCTTTATAAGCGGAAACCCATTTGTTTGTGACTGTTCAATGGAATGGATTCAGCGCATTAATTATTTGAGTCACAGTCGACAATACCCGCGCGTGTTAGATTTAGATAAAGCCTTTTGTACGCTGGTCCATTCGCGGGGCAAAGAAAAAAAGACGATAATAGACATGTCACCTTCCGACTTTCTCTGTCCGTACGAGAGCCATTGTTTTGCTCTATGTCATTGTTGTGACTTTGTAGCATGTGACTGTGAAATGATTTGTCCAAATAACTGTAGATGCTATCACGACATAACTTGGAATGCGAACGTTGTAGATTGTTCGTACGCCGGCTACACCGAAGTGCCCGAGCGAATTCCAATGGACGCTACCGAAATATATTTAGATGGAAATCACATCAGCCATCTGGGCAATCACGTGTTTATTGGCAAAAAGAAACTACAAGTTCTGTACTTGAACAACACAAAGTTGAAAGAAGTGAATAATCAAACTTTCAAAGGTGTTGATTCTCTCAGAGTTTTGCACTTGGAAAATAATAAGTTGGTGGAGTTGAAGGGAGATGAATTTGTTCATCTTAATAATTTGAATGAATTATATTTAGACCATAACGCTATTGTACATGTTGCAAATAACACGTTTTCCTCATTGAAGTCGCTTTCGGTTCTAAGAATCGATGATAATAAACTCGTCAACTTCTTCCCTTGGAAATTATTAGCGTCGTCTTCCAAAAGTTTAGCTCATGTATCTATTGAAGGAAACCAATATTCTTGTGACTGTAAGAGTATAGCGGAATTAGATTCGTGGCTTAGGAGGGATCCGGGAGACCCGGAGAAAATGTTGTGTACAGATACTGAAGGAAAACCAACTAAAATAACTATTGCCTCGGTATTGAGCCATTGTAAAGAATATATGGGATCAGTAGGTGACCCGACAGTCTCTAGAGATGAAATTGTTTCCAAGTCAATATTTATTCCTGATAATTACTTCGCTGTCATATGTGGAGTTATCATTATACTTGTGGTTATCTTTCTGATAAGTGCTATATTTTATGCATTTAGATATGAAATTAGTGACTGGTTGTACACTAAATATGGCGTACCTTTGTTTAAAGAACAGTCTTGTCCTAATGTCGATCATGTGTTGGAAGGAATTCCTAATCACATGTATGACTACTACGTGATATGCAATACCAAAGATACAAATTTCGTATACCATAATATTATGTCTGAGATAGAATTCAGGAAAATGTCCTCCAAAAAGTTTTCGCCTACCGAAGCGTCACTAAACATTCTAACTTTGGACGGTTTCTCAAAGTCATCAAAACTATCTAAACGCCTAATTATTGTTTTAACAACGAACTTTATTTGCAACGATCTCTGCGATATTCATTTCAAAAATATATTTTTCAGTTACTTAAAATCTCTAAATCGCAGTGATTTAAATAAAGTCATATTTATCAAAATTGTAGACAACAATCAAATTAGCGACGAACTTTGTTTTATTTTAGATAAATACAAGAATGTATCTTGGAACGACCCACGATTCTGGGACAGATTCATCACTTTACTCAATTCTACCGACACTATTATCACAGTAAAAGGATCCGAGAATAGCGTGTTCAAGAAGTCGTTACGTCAGACTCCCACGTTGAGATACACGACAATGCCGGTCTCAAACGATAGTTGCTCAAAGCAGAATTTCACAAATTCCTTACAGTATTGTAAGAGAAACGATGGAGAGTCGTCTCAGAATGAAAGTTCTCCGTCGTCTGACAACAACACATACGGAGAAGGAAACAATTCGAACAATAGCTACATGTCGATCGACAACAGGACTTGTCCTCGGTTTAATTATGACCTGAGGCTGTCCCCTAGCAGCGGTCACGTATATTCTAGGGTAGATGATATTTCGCCGACCGTTCCGCGCTCCATAACGGGGAGTGCCTCTAATAAGGGTCGCACGTACTTTGTTTGAACGTAATTGTCGGTGCTTGGTATTCCAGTAAGTTTTCATTTCATTTCTTTTGCACTAAAGCTTGCACTATTGAAATATTCATTCACTTTTTTAATTCATTTAAATATGTGTAAATACATTGTTACTTATTGTCGTGCATTTTGTCAATTTTCACATACGTAATATAAGCATTACGGAAATCGAGACGTTTTTACAAAAATACGAGTATTTTAATGAAACAATATTTGTACAAAGTTTGTGTGAAATATTGAGTCTGATTGTGGTAACATTTTTCAAATATTAAAAATTATTATTAATTGTATTAACATAGTTTATTGAAACTGTGAAATATCTTCGCAGGTCAGTCACTGTAATGCAACACCAAATAGCTTAAGATATTTAAACATATTTCCCATACTCACAATTGTTAATGTTGACGTGTATATATTTATTTTTAAAAAAATGTATTTAAATATTGATTTCATATTCAGTTAAAATTAACTCCAAAATTATTTTCTATTATTTATAACAGCTTTATTTGTTGAAAAACTATTTATCCTGTCTAAATTGACGCTTTTATCTAAATGTTATGTTTTAGTATCATCATTTTGAATTCAAAATATTTTGTTCTAATGTACGAAAGCGTATTTAGGTATGTTACACTTATTAATGTGCTTACTCATAATAATTATAACAAAATGTATATAAGGATATATAATTATGTTCGCAATGTTATCGTTTTATTGGCTATACTTAGATGTATTGCTTGAGTACCTATTTTAAAATAATTAAGCTAAATCGTGATATTAGATTTAATAATTATAAACTTGAAAATAAATGTAATTTTTGGATTGTAATTATTAGTCATAATGAAAATTATTGTTTTGTATAAACATGTACAAAGATATCTTGAAAACGTAATAAATTATACTGACGTTTTGATACTTATTCTGCTTTTCATTTTAATTAGGTCCTTCTAAATTATGTATCAAAGAATGAATATTTTTATAATTACTCTTATTTTAATTACTTTGTCTCAGCAGTTTTGAGAAGTTTAATTAAAACTAGTACGATTGGTTTTCTTTTGAAATATTTGTTTGCATAAACTAATTTTCGTGGTATGTACTTACCACGAAAATTAATTTTCCAAGAAAAATAAATTAGTCTCCAAAAAACTTATTGTACTTATTTACAGTGTTCTCCGATCACTCTCTCGATAATATTAATAGATATTTTAAGGATTATAATTAGAAAGATTTCAGATTATAGCTAATAATATTTTTGCTAAAGCAAATTACTTCGACTCAGTTATCACTAACAGATTCAGTCCTCTGGGGCAACGTCTTGTACGTCATAACATAATGTTGACTCGCTTTCTTTATAGAATCTATTTATTTCGCTGCATCAAAAGCAGAACTTAAAGTTATAAAGGTCACATTTCTAAAATTATAGAGGGTGACCTAACTTGTTCTCCATTTATATTGTACAGGTCAAATTCATGTCAATGCCAAAGCATTTATTTCGGATAGGCACATAAAAGACAACGAAAAAACGTCAAAAATTATAGTAAAATAGAATTGATTCTAGTCACCTCTTCCAAAAGGTAGTTTTGTATGGAGAAGAACGGGAAAGAAACACCACCGATGCTCCTTTAAAATGATGTTCAATATTTTTGGGTAATGGAACAGTTGGTAATTATTTATAATGATAGTGTCTTCCACGAGACCTTAGACGACTAGAATATTTGCCAATCGCTTTCCAACCATTTCGTGGTTTAACAAAGATTTTAAACGAAATTGACATATTCTTTCTCCCTGTGTCATGCTACGAGTATATATTTTTGATATTTTCATCACCGTCAATACTGATAGAAAGGCACTTGCTTTATCGAGGCTATCTGGTTTTCAACATTAGTATAGACCAGGGGTGGCCAATTTGGGTAGACCTAAGTTCTAGTGTTTACTAAGGAAACCCTGTGCGATCTACCACACACATAAATATTCCTTGAAATCATAAACAACGTAGTTTAATACACAATCATATATTTTTATTCACAAGTCTTAGTAGGTTCTGTTTATATCACATTTTTAACATAACGTTAAAAAATCGGTCCTGTATATTAGTGTGAGCATTGCGCCTGAGCCTTTTCTACAAGTTTAATATTATCAACTTTGAAGTTGAAAATTTCTAGCCAATGTATGATGCTTCTGGCAAGCTATTTATATATTTATAGGTGTTTATTTTCACGTTTCCCGCTTATTGGACATTGCATGCCGGAAACGAAACACTATGAGTATACTGCGTAAAATAGAGGATAATATAGTGATTTAAAAATGATAGGTACAAGATGATGCTGCAGTAGTTGATAATATTTTGCCTGGCTATGATCGACTGGACTGGCAGCCGCGATCGATACAAGATGATGGTGCAGTAGTTGATAATATTTATATTTTTTGCCTGGCTATGATCAAGCGGACTGGCAGCCGCGATCGATACATGATGATGCTGTAGTAGTTGCTAATATTTATATTTTTTGCCTGGCTATGATCGACTGGACTGGCAGCAGCGATCGATGCAAGATGATGCTGCAGTAGTTGATAATATTTATATTTTTTTGCCTGGCTATGATCGACTGGACTGGCAGCCGCGATCAATCGGGGGTGACCAACCAGTCAATCGCGATCGACCGGTTGGCCACCCCCAATCTTATACGTCTATACTATACATAGACGTCTAAGATTCCAGTCCCACACCATAAGATTATGTGTTAGGTTAACTGCGTATCTGTTAGCGAAAGGTTGTTTACACCTATTTTTGACTAATAGCGACCAAACAAACCGAAACATAATGTTAAAATCTGAATTAACAGCTCCGCCTAATTGCAATATGTACTTATGAAAAATCCAACAAGATTAATTATAAATGAGTTAACCTTTTATCTCATCCCTGACCGCTTCAATCTCAACAAACTCCAAGATCACGTGCATTATGAGTGTAATTCAAATCTTTCGGATTATTACGGAAAGTGTTAGTTGACATGCAGTTTGAATTTTGCTTACCATAAATTACACACCCAGATGGAGTTCTGATGACAGCGTCCTGATTTGTGAGACATAATTTGTCTGTGACATAATTTGATATATGTTGGTATCCTATTCACAACTGAAGACTACAGAGAAGACAGGTAGGGATTATTTCTAGCTAAAAGTTATCTATCATTGCAATCAGGTAGTGATAGTTAAGATGTCTTTAGGTATACTCAACTAGCCTGCGCACTAATTACGTGATATATTTCCATTCACAATCTCCGGAATTTTGAAAAATAGGGCTAATCTATTGCTTGATACGTTCGAAAAAATTTACTGCTCATCAATGTAAATGACCCAACGCATGCTGCTGTACTGTCCTAAAGCTAATTCTCGTAATTTATTACGTTCAAAATCTAGTTGCTTTAGACTCATTTCAAAACTTGTCAAAATGTGGAGATCAGATAAAGATAATTTTACGATAAAGTAACAAAAATAAATGTATATATAATGTCAAGTTCAACCATGTTTAATCATTTAGTCATGCAATTTTTTTTTAAACACATTCTACTTAAAACTAGGAAATACAGTTTTAGAAAATAGTTCAAAACTACAGTCATCATTTTTTTTTTTTTTTTTATTAATTTATAAACCAGCGCTTGACCGCAGTCCCGCCTGATGGTAAGCAGTGACGCAATCGTTGATGGTAAAGCGCACTAGTTTATTAAGAGCCTATTCACTCTAGCCTTGAAGATACTCAAATTGTAGTCCGACGGAAACACCGCCTCTGGCAAGTTGTTCCAGTCCCTCGATGGAGGAGGCGAAACGCTTCGTCCGGATCGTAGTGGTGTTAACAACATAAAGGTGGAAACTCGCCGTACAACGGGTCGTCCGATGGTGGAACGGAGATGGGGGAATTAAATCATGCAATTCCCTTGCACACTCCCCAAAATGTGTACTATAGAACACCGAAAGGCTGGCCTATTTTTCGTCCTGGGCACAGGTCTCCTCTTATACAGAGAAGGATTGAGCGTAATCACCACGCTTGCTCAATGCGGATTGGCGATTTCAGACTTAAAGTCCAGATTTCCGCAAGATGTTTTCCTTCACATTCAGTCATAGGTGTCCAAGATATACTTAAAGTACATATAACTTTAGAAAAGTTACATTGGTACTTGCCTGACCTGGAATGGAACCCGCGCACTCATACTTGAGGGTGGTGTTTTAACCACTAGGCCACCACGACTTCAAAACTACATTACTCTAACTTAAAAGAAAAATCTTTTTCATTGAGGAGTACATTTTCACGATCAGATTGTAAATGTTCATAAAATTCCGAGGATTGCCTCTTTTTGAAGTGAAACTTCTTTACGCACGCTGGACTTGGGGAGTAAGCTGGCGAACGCGTGACGTAAGTGTTACGAAAAGTGATCGGGCAAGGCGAACGGAAGTTAAATGGGGGAGATAAGCACAGAGGCGCCCGTGGCGCGAGCTTGGTACTACAAGGTCTACAACGAGTATTTTTTTTTTTTTTTAATAAAAATAGAATATCTATGCAAAAATATTAATTTACCAATGAAACCATGAAATAAATTTAAATATTTATAGAAAATTAATATATGTATATGTGTATACATGTATATATTGTACACACATATATATATATATATATATATATATATATATATATATATCATCTGTATCATCTGTATGTATATATATATATATATATATATATACATAAACACACTCGTACATAAGCACACTCGTTTTTTATTTTTGTTGTGAATGGGAAATCGTCAAATGATCTCTCCCGCTCTGGGCGTTGCGGAAGGGCGTGTCAGACTATTACTGACTAACCCACCTGTGTTCCTTCGCTTGCCTGTGCGCCAGGGCTAGGGTTTCTCTTTTGACCAACACGCAACTCCGACCCAGGCATCGGTTCGTGGACCCCGACACGATGAGACTTTTTTTTTTTTTTTGTTGGGATGGGAAATCATCAAATGACTTCTCCCGCTCTTGGCGGAGCGGAAGGGTGTGTCAGACTTTTACTGACTAAAACCCACCCGTGTTTCTTCACTGGCCTGTGCGACGGCCAGGGCCGCGGTTTCTTGTTTAACCAACCCGCAACCCTGACCCAGGAGGCATCGGTCTTCGTGGACCCCGTCACGATGTGCTGACATCTCTTTAAGCAAATTGTTTGCTTGTGTTAGGACATTCCGCTCCTCAAGTTTACAATTTCTAGATTATTACATATATTATAATTATACTATATAATATTTATTAGAGATAGTGTTTGCGTGCGTGTGTGTGTGTGCGTGTGTGTGGTGTGTGTCTGTGTGTTTTTTGTTTGTTTGTTTGTGTGTGAAGTAAAAATGCGAGTGTGCATGAGTGTTTGTATTATTTGTTTAATGGTTTGGTTTTCAGTTTACGTGGGTGTGAGTACAATAAACTCGATTTCTTCGTAACTTTTACTTGTCAACCATTCTGTCAGAATTTGTTTGCAATCGCGGTTATATGTCTTAGAGTAGATGTTTCATTTTTTATTTAGAAAATTATCAATGCCATTGATACATATAGTGTGTTACGCAATCACCTCGCTGGTGTTAGATACCTTTCATTCTACTGTGTCCTGTTTATAGCACACTATGCACAGGTACAGGTTTGATATGAATCATGATACGGAACCCGTGGTACATACATTTTATCTACGATATCGGAAGATGGCTATCGTCAGATTTCTGTGGGATTGGCAAATTAAGTTAAATTACTCATCATCGTCATCATCATCTCAGTTAATCCCAGTCGCATCCGAAGCTTTTTCAGCTTTCAGCTTTTCAGCAGAAGCCTGGGGTCAACTTTACAGTTCAACTGCTGATTTTGGCTAAACTTCGATATTTTCCATGAAGCGACTACCGTCTAACCTCCACAACTCGAAGGCGATATCTAAGCATTGCGGTTAGACCAATTGGTAGACTTTTCAGGGCTCCAGCAACCCGTAACGACTGCCACTAGATGTTCGTATGGCAACCAAAAATTAACGTAAATTACTATTTTTTAAAAATCAAATTACCAATGCAGATTATTGTCTGTATATTGAAATCACAACAGTCTTTTTTTGACAGTTGTATGCAATGGTTACAATCGGGAAAATTGAATAAACAAATTAATGTCATCTTATCTGTGCCTGATAAATCAGGTCAGGTTAACCTCAGTATTATAACACTGACACAGCTCTATGAAGATTTACAAAAGCAACACATAAATAGACTGGAAAGAACAAAGTACTCTCATTAGAGTATCACTGGGTAAATAAGCCCGAGTTGTCAACAAGTGACAATAAGATTTACTTAAGCACAGAGTTATCACGTCTCATAACTTTACTTAGCTCTCCATACAAATGTTGCTATCAATTCTAAAAGCAAATTAGAAAATCGTAGTCATAAACATGTTTTGTTTATATTATCAAGGTACAATAGCTCGTATATTAAAGTTGGTAATATATTATAGATAATTACGAGTTCAGAGTATTATACGTGTATGTTTTAGTTACACAAACGCCGACAATGCATCGTGTGGACACTCTAATTGGCTGATTGTCATGTCAATAAAGATAGAAACGATAAGTCAGAGCAATCCGCACGCTGAAATAAATTTATTTTTCATCAATTTGCCTGCAGCATAATTGTTTTAATGTTAAATTCCTTTAGATGGATTCTCAAAGATAATTATTTATTTTAATTAATTGATTTCGTGATTTCCAAAGGGGTTATTATAATTTATTATTTGTTTGAATTATTTAAGTTGATAGGTACTTATTTTTGGATTTCAATTAAATTATTCTTATTAGAGTGTGAAAGATATTTCAAATTAGATTTTAAATTGTTCTCCCGCTCTAATTAGAAGAAAAAATGTTCACCTTTACGCATTTACAATCACAGCACACCCAATTACAGATAAAGATTATTGATAAGTTAAATTTGTTTAAAAATTACTTTAAAATGAAATAGTAAGCAATGTAAGCATTCATCAATTATTAAAATTAACGAAAGCAGATAGACCTCTGCATTTTCTTGTTAGATTGTTAAAATTCTTGCAAAACAACCATTATAAATGAATTAAGTAATAATAGAATATCCACTTGTTTCCCCGACACCCATCGTATAGTATCGCCACTTATGTTGCACTATTAATTCGTCTTCACTTAGCGTCCATATTGACGTTCGGTGAACCATCATCATCACCTTTTTTTATCGACCCACTGCTGGGCACATGTCTCCTCTCATACAGAGAAGGATTGAGCGTAATCACCACGCTTGTTCAATGCGGGTTGGCGATTTCAGACTTAAAGTCCAGGTTTCCTCAAGAAGTTTTCCTCCACCTTATAATCAGTCATTGGTGTCCAAGAAAGTAAGTATAACTAAGTTAGAAATTACATATAACTTAGAAAAATTATATTGGTAGTTGTTTGACCAGGAATCGAACCCGCACACTCATACTTGAGAGGCTGGTCTTTTAACAACTAGGCCACCACCCAGGTGACCCATTACTTGGCAATAGCCTTCCGCTAGAACTGGGCTATCAAATGCAAAAACATGTTTACTTAAAAAAAATTGTGGCGACTGCCCTCCCACTGTAGTGCTTGACGTATGTTTGCGGAGGCGAGGTTCGATTCCTTTTTTTTGGTGTTTTTGGCTTGGTTGTTAAGACCTTTGAGCCATCTTCGTTTTAATCTTGTTTTCTTTCGTAACGTACTTTTTTTTTGTCGCTGTGGAAAAGGACAATTACGCATCCGCGAAGGGTATGTGGGACTCCGCAGGAGATAGCCTCCCTGTATACTCCGTAAAAACCACAGCGGCATACCGACATCGCCTTAGTGGCGGGAACATGGGAAACCAGCTTGCGCTACCAATCCCCCGCCGGCGATTCCCGGGCCCACAATGGTCCCTCCATAGGGATGGGCCGGGCTGGGTACGTCTTCTTGCGCGAGAAGACGCAGCAGCCAAGGGTTTTTTAGCGAGGTGCCCTTCCTCTTAGCCCCACTCGTTTGCACGAATGCAATTGGGACCCCAGCTCCTCTCAGCGAGGAGACCAGGTTATCCGTCGGTGACCCGGGGTTCGGGTCACGTCAGTCACCTGGAGTGGTGGCGAACCCGTCGCACGTGTGACCGCAGAAGCGGTCCCGGTGTCTGGCTTTGGTCCGCGCCGGTAAACCGGTAACCCCCATATCTGGGGGCCGTTCCCCTATCCGCCACCTGGGGACGCGTCCGATGGCAGGCCAGAAACTGCACACGGATTTCTTTCGTAACCTTTTTTTTTTTTTTTTTTTTTTGACGCTTTGGGAATGCATTTACGCACCATACCCCGAAGGGCGTGTGTGGGACTCGCCCAGCCGAAGCCGGAAATACCCACTAAACCCAACAGCGGCACACCGACATCGCCTTAGTGGCGGGGTCATGGGAAATAGCATGCCTGCCTACCAATCCCCCGCCAGCGATTCCCGCCCGAAGGCAGGCCCACAGTGGGTCCTCCATAGGGAGGAGCCCGGCTGGGTACGTCTTCGTGTGCAAGAAGACGCAGCAGCCAAGGGTTTTTTAGCGAGGTGTCCTTCCTCTTAGCCCACTCGTTTGCCCGAAGGCAAACGGGGCCCCCAGCTCCTCTCAGTGAGGAGACCGGGTTGCCCGACGGTGACCCGGAGTTCGGGTCACGTCAGCCACCTGGAGTGGTGGCCGACCCGCCGCGCGTGACCGCCGAAGCGGTCCCCACTTCTGGTTTTGGTCCGCGCCGGTAAACCGGTAACCCCCATATCTGGGGGCCGTTCCCCTATCCGCCACCTGGGGACGCGTCCGATGGCAGGTCCAGAAACTGCACACGGATTCTTTCGTAACCTATCCTAACTAATCTAACTTAACCAAACCTAAACCTATCTTCTTTCGTTTCCCGCGTGAACCGACTAGGAGAAAGGTTTGAAACAAAGTCATGATGTGGCCAATATGCTATAATATTTCAATGTTCTTTATGAATTATTCACTGAATGCACTTTTTACTACATAAATCACGCGTTTTTATTTAGTAAACGACACTATGAATACCTAATTTATTAAAAGTCCAATGAAAAATGAGCGTGGCACTCATCTTAGCTTTCCCGCCAAAACTCGGAGCATCGATTTCATCCACGCCAATCTGCGCAAGCGGTACTCATCAATTTTCAGCAGATATTTGACTTTCTATACATGAGTTGATTCTAATTAACACTTACATAATGATACTCGTACCTCCATTTGTGGGTCGAGTAGTTCAAGTTTGTATTACTAACACTACTTATAAATTTATTACTACTAAGAATTTGGGTCCGAGTTGTCTTTAATATACCTTTATTATTCATTTAATTTAATTAACTAACTTTTCCTAATAAATTTATCCAACTAAATTAAACTTCTTATTCTTAAGCAATAAAGATACGAGCTAGTCACTATAAATAGTTTCAATTCAAAATAAAATACCATAAGAATAGATATTGAATTGGTCTTATGTATCTTAAATTCAAATCATTACAAACGCATCACTGCACTGCGTAGGCAAAAAACTTTTCACGTTACGCCCAATATCACGATAAACTGATGTGTTTATTTAAATATGAAAAGTTCAGTTTCTATTTTCAAAGTAGGTATTAAAAATTCTCATAATTTCCGAATAGATAGGGACAGGATTAAAAAACTCTTCCAATATCTTTTGATACCATCTAAAGAAGCCATAGCATGTATATACCCTCTCCATTACTAGTAAATGATGATGTAAGATGTGATGTGATAGATGTGTGATTGTAGATGATTGGTTTAGCAAACGCAATAGTAATCAAATCAGTGGTCGTTGCCTGTGCAAAGCAGCCGGCTAATAGGAATTATGATAATCTAATAGTAATTATACACTGATTTAAGTTTATACAGTCTTATTAGTTTCCATTGTTTGTTACAGGGCGGTAAAGTTTTATTGGGTTTTTCCAACCTTATCGGTGTCCGGTTGATGGCAATAAGGGACTTAAAGATGACAAGCAAAATGTGGGTGTGTATTACATATTATGTCATGTAATAAGTACCATACAATCTGGTATCATTCTTCTTTAGAAAAAGGAATTTAAAGATCAACTTTATGTCAATGAAGTTAAGCTCATTCCAGAGTGACCAGTACTATTGAAGAAGTCATAACTTAATATAAACTTGTAGCGTAAACTGAACTTTATTGAGTAGAAATATAAGTTATTTCATTTAGGCAAATAAATCGTGAATGCAGGATTCATTCTTCGTTTCCTTATAGCCTAGCAGTTGTCAATCTATGTTGGTCCAGTCTAACCGGATGCAGCTGGATACCTACCAGGATTTTACACGAACCGAGTGAAAGGCCTAGTGCTTAAAACATCAGCCTATCAACTATGAGCTGAGATAAGAATCGAACCCACACGGCTCGATTCCCGGTCAGGCAAGTACCAATGTAACTTATTTAAGTTATATGTACTTTCTAAGTATATCTTGAACGAAATTGACTGATTAAAAGGTGAAGAAAAACATCTTGAGAAAACCTGGACTTTAAGTCTGAAATCGTCAACCCACACTGAGCAAGCGTGGTGATTACACTCAATCCTTCTCTGTATGAGAGGAGACCTGTGCCCAGAAGTAGGACGATAAAAAGGTTGATGATGATGAGTGAATGCAGAGCCCAGTTACTGAGCAATACAATACGATACAACCGAAGTATAAAACCTTTTGTCACAAAAATCGTCTTGCTGGTAAATCTCCACAGGTTTAGTTAACTTTAGTGTTTAACATAAAACAAGTTGAAGTTGAGTTGGTAAGTTAAGTCTTTGTGGCAAGCCCTTAGCAAATTGATGTGTCTGCATCTCGCCCGTAACTCATTCTTGAAGTAAAAGATGGCGCCAAGGAACAGAATAGAGCTTTAATGTTTACTTTAATTTATATTTATTTTGTTCAAAATTAACTGATATTGTTCTGTGGTTGTTCACTTTTACGGCTTGATCGGCGAATTTGTGGTTGAATTAATTCAATATATTCAGGTTCACTTAGCTCTACGTTCTCTTCTGTTTCTAGCTTTGCCTTTCGGACTTGACTGATTTTGATTTTTAGATATAGAGGCTTTTTTTCAGAGCTTGTTTTTAATTTAGTTCTTCTTTTCTAGATTCATTTTTATTATTCAAAAGAGCTTCTTAAAGGTGAAATTGAAATACATGTTTTATTTTGTTAAGATTAATTATTTTGCTGATGTTTCTCCAAGGGGCTTAGGTCAATGTGATTGAGAGTCCGTGGCCCTGGCGCACAGACAAGTGAAAGAACAGGAATGGGTTTTAGTAAGTAAAAGTCTGACATGCCCTTCCGCTCCCTGAGAGGTCATTTGACGATTTCCCATATAAAAGGTCAATGTGATTTTAATTGTAAAAAAATGGGTACATTTTTTGGTTGACATATACCAACTATAAATATATATTTCTATTTATTTCTGTAACAAATGATTTTAAATAAAATCAACTCTACTTATCATTGTCTACATCTGGGCACCATGCTCTCCTAGTCTTCGCGACAACATCCTGTCTTCCGCCTTCTGTAGTCAGTCTGTCCCATCCACTTTCTTGAGGCCGTCTATTTATCCAACAGGAAAGCGAAATCATGTTGGCAGGAACCATTTTCCAATAAGACGTTCCAAGTCTGTAAAAGCAAAAGACAACCATCATTATACGCCTCGCGTTTCCCCAACTCGTTTGAATCAGCTTTCAATCTAACTGTTCAGACACTAACAATAAGCTATGTCTTTTTCATCTTCATCTCAGCGTTTATCCCAGTCGTATCCGAAGCTTTTCAGCTTTGGAGTCTAGGTGTAGTCCGCTTTACCAGTCTAACTGCTCATTTTGGCTAAACTTCGATATTTGCCGTGAAGCGACTGCCGTCTGACCTCCACAACCTGAAGGCGATATCGAAGCATTGCAGTTAGACCAATTGTAGGACTTTTGAGAGCTCCAACAACCCCTAACGACTGCCATTAGATGTTCATATGGCAACCGGGACCAATGGCTTAACGAGCTTTCCGAGGCACGACCAGACCAGTGCAAATATTCATATTCATGCATACAAATATTTGCAACGCGCGGGGATCGAACCCGCGCCTCCTTGCGCAGCGACCGCTTTCGCCACCGCTACACCACGGAGGCTGTCAACAATAAGCTATGTCTATACCCATATAATCTATTAATTGTTTGCGTTCCAATACTTCGACAACCACTGTCCCTCTTATAAAAAACAAGGATTTTGTTGAGACCAAGTTTAATGCACCTAAACAGTCATTGAATTATCAACTTACCGTTATATAGTTGGGTACTAAGTTGTCACTTTAATATTAAGAACTTTACATAAATCTATATAAATAGAAGTCGTGGTGGCCTAGTGGTTAAAACACGAGTCTCTCAAGTATAATAATAATAATAAATAATAAATCTGTACGGACAAATCACACAGATTGAGCTAGTCCCAAAGTAAGTTCGAGACTTGTGTTATGGGATACTAACTCAACGATACTATATTTTATAATATATACATATATAGATAAACATCCAAGACCCAGACCAATCAGGAAAAGATCGTTTTATCCATCACGACCTGGCCGGGGATCGATCCCGGGGCCTCCACGTCGCAGGCAGGCATGTTGAGCGCTGCGCCACGGAGATCGATAAGTATGAGTCTACGGGTTCGATTCTAGGTCAGGCAAGCAGGTATCAATGTAACTTTTCTAAGTTATATATACTTTCTAAGTATATCTTGGACACCAATGACATTACAAGGTGATGAAAAAAGTTTTGGGAAACCTGGACTTTTAAGTCTGAAATCGCCAACCCGCATTGAGCAAGCGTGGTGATGACGCTCAATCCTTCTTTATATGAGAGGAGACCTGTGCCCAGCAGTGGGACGATAAAAGGTTGATGATGATGATGTAAATAGAGCTCAAAATACAAATACTGACTCAAATGTTAAGGCACAAAGAACCAAGTTAGATATCGTTTTGAAATAAAACGAACATTTATTGTTTATCAGAGTGAATGCTACTCAATAATTCAGGCATAACAGACGACAGCTTGAGTTATAACGCTGCTGATTAAAAAAAAAAAATATTTCGTACTAAATTTGTCAATTTCTAATAGAATAGGTCCGTGATTTATGTAGATACTAAACGAAGAGAGTTCAACGTACAACCGCAAATAGATTTCGTTTTGGGTCTTGTAATTATCGAACCGCGAAATTAACTAAATCGCTTGTGAACAATAAGATCAAATTAACGAGAATTTAAACTGTGTTTGATACTTATGTTCCTTTTTTTACCTCTTATTTGGTTTTAATTAAAATGATAGATTTTGGCAATGACACCGATCCTTTGTTTCAGAAACTAAACTATATTTAAGACCAGTATATCTTATTATTTATATTTCATTAAGAAAAGAACAGAAGATAAAATGTTAATTTAGTCCTGTCACCGGCCCGGTTTCTCTGCGTGATCAAATGAGGAGATCCGCAGAAGAATGCGAGTAACCGACATAGCATGAAGAATTGCAACACTGAAGTTGCAGTGGGCCGGGCACATTGCACTTAGGACCGATGCCCGATGAGGCCGACGGGTTCTCAAGTGGCGACCACGTACCGGAAGACGCAGCGTGGGTACGCCCCCGACAAAGTGAACCGACGACCTAGTGAAGGTCGCGGGAAACCGCTGGATGCAGGAGGCGTTGGACCGGTCGTCGTTGAGATCCTTGGGGGAGGCCTATGTCCAGCAGTGGACGCCTTTCGGCTGATATGATGATGATGAGTGCTGTCAAACCAAAATACTTCATAGAAAATTGCGACATCATTATTAATAAGACTATTATAAATTTAAGTCATGCGCTGACTAATTTGACAGAACTAAATTAAAATTTGTCTTCTGTCTTTTTCTTAATGAAACAGAAAGAAAAAGATACATTATACTCAAATTTAGTTTATGAACAAGACAAATCGGGCCAATATCTCTCTATTTAGTATGTCTCAAATGACCAGAGGACTGGCCTGTTTTTTGGCCAAAGAATTAATTACTTGACGGCGATGAGGACAAATGTTTTGATGGCCTATTATTATTTAACTCATTTTTCACATGTTCTTACAAAAAAGGAGTATCTGACATCGACGCACAAACGAATACCATGGATCCAGTACATGATCAATTTTTCGTCGGCTTTTTCATGATTTAAAAAGAACTATATGTACTTTTTTCACTTTTGACCGTTCATAATTGCTATACTTTTATAACCTAATAAGATTTTAACGCAAAAAATAATTAATTTGCTAATTACACAAAAAAAGCGCAATGAAAACAAAACTCAAAAAACTGTCTTATCAGTTGATTTAATAGAGTTCAAGTCAGGGATCAACGTCATACCTACAAACCCGCACGGCGGCACGCTTGCAACGTTCAAAGGCCGAGCCGACACTTTTTTTAAACACTGTGAATTCTGTAACCATTCATTAACGACATAAATGATTATCATAATTTTATTACTGGCATGCGGTCTAGCCTTTTCGCGAAGTTGCGTTACGATGTCATAAACACCCTGTATATGTATGTTAATACTATCTTAATTTTATTAACTTATTTAATTTTAATTACTATAACTACTTTGCGATTAAAGATTTGTGGCGACATCTACAGCGCCACATGTGAACTACGCATCATACTGACGTCATAGAAAGGTTTATATCCAGCAAGTCGCGTTTATATACCGTTGTATAAACTGTTGTTCTGTAAACTGCCGAACGTTTATTGTCAGGAGGTTTCCTGACATTAAATGTTGGGCAGTATCTACACCAAACACAGCGCTCTTCTGATCGGATGATCTTTCCTTTTATGTGGAAGATGTGTAAACTTTTGACTCTGCTACTCATATCCCTCGAGACATTAGTTCAATTCAGCTCCGCGTTTTAGAGATTCTCTATACGCTGGTTTCATAACAGCTGCAATTATCTACAGCCTGTGTGGATATGCTCACATCTAAACAATAAAATGAATTAAAATATATTTGGCTTTTAGGTAAAATAGATAATTATGATAAACGCAGGATAATGAGATCATTCATGAATATACTATTCAAATATTCAAACTTAAGTGTACACAACAATGAATAGTTATGGTGATCGATGATGGTAATTTATATTCTCTAGTATTTCAAGGTTATAGATTCAGTTTGGGTCCAGTGGAACATGAATCTCCCTATAGACTGGTGTCCCTACCCCTTGGCAAACAAATAGTTTAGCAACTTCAAATAATCTTCAAAGAGACATATATGTATATTATTTATTGCTAATGTATAAATAACTTGTCAGGATTATTTTATTAACATAAAAAAACATGTTTTGTTGAAAGAATTTTATTACTTACATTCGGACAACCCCAATTGTACGTGATTTAATAAACATTAACAGTATTATTAAAAAACATAGTTTTTATTTAGATCAGATTTAAGCAACCGAAATAATTATTGAATTATACACCTAACCATTATGGACATACAGTTCTTTATTAATAAAGGGTGTATCTGACATAAACGAGTACCAGTACATGATTCTGAACCCCCAGTGGTGGAATTTTTCGTCGGCTTTTCATGATTTAAAAAAACATATTTGTACTTTTTTCACTTTTGACCGTTCATAATTGCTATACTTTTATAAACTAATAAGATTTTAACGCAAAAAATAATTAATTCGCTAATTACCCAAAAAAGCGCAATGAAAACAAAACTCAAAAAAATATCATACCAGCTGATTTAATAGAGTTCACATCAGGGATCTACGTCATTCCTGTAAACCCGCACGGCGGCACGTTTGCAACGTTCAAAGGCTGGGCGGACACTTTTTTAAGCACTGTGAATTCTGTAACTGTTCATTAACGACATAAATGACTATCATAATTTTATTAGTGGTATGCAGTCTAACCTTTTCGCGAAGTTTGCGTTACGATGTCAGATATACCCTGTATATTTAATATTTACCAATATTGACGTCTTGGTTCGGCACTAATTTGTCACTTTTGTATTAAGAACTTTGAAAGTTCGAAATACAAATACTCTGTCTATCTCTGTAGAAACAAGTCTGGGAATAAAGTTAGATTTCGTTTTGTAATAAGGTGTAGTAATAATAAAGGGTAAACGTTTAACTTACTTGCAGCACTAGTAGCATAGCCATGACGCAGGTAGGACGATGATCGTCGTTCTCCAATGTGAGTTCTGACTTTGCAAAAAGGCTCGAGTTTCTTCCAACAGTCTGAATCACCAGGAAACATTTAAGTCATATTTTTTTACTATACACATGAGTTGAGGAGATGCCAGAAAAGCTAAGTTCCTCGTTCCACTTTCAAGAAGCTGAAAAGAAAACAATTACAATAAAACAAAAGATCACGTTTTCGCCTACCATGTTATTCATCAGTTCCTCGATATTATTTTTATGAAAGACATTGTCTAAACTAACAAGGGAGGTTAAATCAACATATCGAAACTGACTATGAATAGTCGATGTTTTGACGCCATAACCACCGAGGCGCGTTATAACCGGGCAATTTATGTCAACACTGAGTTAATCACGGATAAATATTTGCATAAGTTAATCATAAACATTATTGTTCGTCTGCACGTTGATGATGCTATTGTCTCCATGGTTCAGTTGGTTTATGATAGTATTCCAATGGGTTTTTAGTGGATATTGATTAATTAGTAATACTAATATATGTACCTAGTACAGGTGAAGCTATCTCTGCAATTGCCATTAAGGATTTGAAGAAATATATCTACGACTGCTTCTTGAGGAAGGGTACAATATGCTATTTAAAATCACAATATAACCATTTTTTTTTTTTGTTTGGGAAGAGAAAACATCAAATGGCATCTCCTGCTCTGGACGGAGCGGAAGGGCGTGTCAGACTTTTACTTGCTTAAAGCCACCCGTCTTCGTTTCTTTTTTAACCAACCCGCAATCCTGACCCAGGAGGCAACGATTTTCATGGAGCCCGTCACGATGTGCTGACATCCCTTTGAGGCGCGCGTAAAACACAATGCGCCGTCAGCTCGGGCCTGCTCCTTACCGGGCAGCGGCCGGCGAGCTGACCACTGCTCACCGTCCGCAAGTCCGTGTCTACGGTGGCCGGGTGATCGATGTTGTCTTCCGACCAGGGCGTCTCCTGCGGCGGCTAGAGGCGTGAGGGCGCTGGGATTCTCGTTCCCGCACGCGCTCCGCCTCCTCCTTTGCTAGCATCACTGCTTCGCAAAAGGAGGTGACGGTCCGCCATGCACTCTCGCTCCGGACCATGTCCTGGACCAGGGTCGGACGCGAGAAATTTCCGTCGATCGCCGGCACGAGGACACGGCGGTGCTCTATTCAAGCCGGGCAGACCTCCACCGTATGCTCCACCTCTGGCGTTTCCTTCCGCCTTATACGGAACAGGAACCACCCGAAACAGCCGTGTCTGGTGAGGACTTACGTCAGGCGGAAGGTGAGGCCGCCTCTCTAGCCGCTCCTCAAAGAAGGGACTTACCACCGCTATTGTGGCGTGTCCATCACCATATAACCCTTAAGTTGAGTAGTGGAAAAAGGCCTTTTTTTTATAATTATAAACTAGCGCTTGACCGCAATCCCGCCTGATGGTAAGCAGTGATGCGATCGTTGATGGTAAAGCGCACTAGTTTATTAAGAGCCTATTCACTCAGAAAAACTGAGCGAATAGGAAGGAAGACGGCAGTTGAGCGAGGTGATGCAATGTTAAACCCAACAACACGACCAACGATGCTGCGCCAAAGGGAGATTGATCTGAAGACCATCCACGACTAAACTCCCAACACAACAACTTTTGGCGCATCGTACCTCGCATACCATACATCGCAACACAACTGCTCAGAATTTGCCACGGATTGGTTTTACCTTTCATGTTTGATGATGATTAATGTTTATCTGAGAATTACTTTATGTTAAACTTAGGTTTATCATAAAATGTTGCTACATATTTATAAAACGACTTTGTACTATGTGAATCATGAAGTGTGTTATTCACTCCTTGTCCATGTACTGTATTCGAAAACATTTTCGCAACAATTAGCAGTTTCAAAATAGAAGTTTTCACAAGTTTCAGCTAAATACGCTAAAAGTACAAATTACTGTAAAACAAATGCAACCGACACAATGTAGGTACCTCACCTAGAAAAAAAATAACACTTTTCTGTGACACAAAATGACACTGTTCGTATTGTATTAACAAGTTCTGTTTATAGTGTTGCGATATTTGTAGAAAGCCATCAATAGTGTTGGCAGTTTTCTTTTCTTATAACGCTTCCCCTGTTAAAAAAGAAAGCTGTTTCCTAAATTACCTATCTATCTTTTAAAAGCAAAAAGAAGTCATAGGATTGACCGGCAGAAATGAAAACTGAAATCATTAAAAAACACAGAATGCACAAAAAGTAAAAAATAAAAAACGATTACGGTGTCGAGTAGATCACCCTCACGCAAATTTAATGCTATTCCCCCATCCATCAAAAGTGCTTAACGTCGCTAAAGAAGTTTTCACATCTTAAATTGTCGTTTATAGAACGTTATTTTTTGTATTATGTGAAACCCAAAACATGTTTCCTGGATTTTTAAGTAAATGTCATCATCATCATTATCAACCTTTTTATCGTTCCTCTGCTGGGTGCAGGTCTCCTCTCATGCAGAGAAGGATTGAGCATAATCACCACGCTTGATCAATGCGGGTTGGCGATTTCAGACTTAAAGTCCAGGTTTCCTCAAGATGTTTTCCTTCACCTTCAGTCATTGGTGTTCAAGATATACTTAGACCTAAACCTGGACTTTAAGTCTGAAATCACCAACTCGCATTGAGCAAGCGAGCGCTCAATCATCATGAGAGGAGACCTGTGCCCAGCAGTGGAACGATAAAAAGTAAATAATATATGTATAAAATTTCAAAAAGATACCTCATATAGATCAAAATCTTAGCTAGTTGTCCCAACAAAAATACGCCTGGGGCTGTCTCACGCGTCTGGTACTATAATCTAACGTTAGCGGAGTTGTGCGCTATGTGACCACACTGCAACAAATTCTAAATGCATTTGGGAAAAATATACGAGTAACATGGTGTAAAAATGATTGGCATCAATTCAATTGCTTATCTACTCTGAACATACTATACTCAGGTTTCGTATAAAAAACAAATGACATTGTATTGGTGTAGCGTGACGACGGCCGGACACGTTTGGCGCAACATGGGTCCTGAAAATATCTAACGCTATCGCTGCAAACCCAGGCGTAGGTGACAGAACAAGCTCGAGTCTGTATCTGGGATACGTCCTGGTTAGTGCAGGATCGTGTTGAGTGGAAAATCCTAGCCCATTACTGGGCCAACAAAGGTCGACTATTTATTATGTAGTTATTGTTTTTTTCTTTTGTTTTATACATAAATTTATGTATTAATGGTGTCGATTGGAAGTAACTTCATTCCCAAAGCTGAAGGATGATGAAAACATCTAGTCATACCACTATGAACCACTTTAATTTGTCTTTCATATTGGTACATGCTCAGAGAAATGTACGGGCTAAATGACCCCTGAACCCGCTCCCTCGCCATGTCAATCAGATATTATCTAATTTAATTTCTTCGCCCATTAAAGTAGAATCATGATAGGACAACAAAGTAATTCAAACGCATCTCGTCCGTCTTCCCCTATTGGCCGCCAATTTTAATCGGATGACGTTCGATGCATTGAAACACATAATTACGAATCCGAAACTCTCACGGGACAGCGTTCCATATTAGTTTTGACATTCGGCTTGATGGATGGACCACAATCTCTGGCCGAATCTCGTGAATGAACGCCCGTATGTTTAACCAACTACAAAATTACAACTTCATCTTCCAACAATCTTATTTCGGAAGTGTTAAGAACTATTTTTGAATGTACAGTGTTTAGTTGTGAAAGGTTAGATTGTACGGGCGATAGGTGTGTCAAATTGGGAGCGTTGGTTCACGTCAGTCTGACAGAATATGGACGGTTAGTTGAATTTCAGATTGATCGCTAATATCGTTGTTACTTTTAGGGGTTTTTTCAGTTATTTTGTCAGTTATCAAAATTGGTTTGTTCGTTTTTCAAATAGGAAATTGTGGGATGTCAGGCTAGTAGTAGTAGCTATACAGTTAGTTAGTCACTGATTTATTCTAGATTAGTGACTAAGTGTACCTACGGAAGCAATATAATTGAAATACTCACTGTATTAGAAACGGCATAAAAAGTACCAAGCTGAAGATCAATGTTTTATATATTATAGTACCTACTTGTATTTACTGATGGATGAAAATTGAATGTAGCTTCGATTTAGTTTTTTACTTCATTAAAGGTCATTGTCTATGGTATTGATTAAACGATTAGAAATAATGTAAATATGCTACTATCACCAAAATCTGTATGCGAAAACAAAATTCCATGCACATGATGACCACTGTAAAGAAAGGATTCTTTTTAGGTAGACTTATAATATGCGCTGCAAGCAAGACTATTCCCTACGATAATCAGATCTCGAGAGTACCTATAGCGAAAAATTGAGCCAAAATTCTCACTTATTTTATGAACATTTCGTTATGTTTAGAATTTATTTTGGGACGATTTACACAATGATACAAAGTAAAAAAAAACATTTGTCTGCTTCTGTATACTGAGCATGGTGATACACAATGCACGTATCTGTGCGTCCATTATTTTTACTCCATCGGAAGCGCTTCAAGCGAAGCCGCGGGCAAGACCTCTATTTTTTTTTTTTATCTAATCGTGTACCAGGAAGTCATTGTAAACAAAGCTTACCAGTACCGAGATGTTGGCACATCACAGTGTCAACTTCCGTTTCCATAGTCGTCTCGTGTCACTATGAATGCATCATTGTTGGTACTTTTTGGTACCCACCAACATAAGTACATTGTGTTCGGCGTAGTTTTCTGTGAGCTTTCAAAATATTGTTACTGTGTCATTGTGTGATACAATGAGGCTTACTGGGCTTGTGTGTGTAGGAAGAGTAATGATGCGAGTGTGTCAGGTATCACTTGTATGTGACAAAAAGGAGATTTCTTTTTAGCAGTAGATTTGGTATTGTATTTCTATAGTCGGTCGAGGTGATCATTACTCTGCTTGGACATTAATTACAGTAATGGAGTCATTATCCTTTGCCTAATGTGTACTTACGAAGCCAGAAAGATAATTACTATAATTATATAACAAAGATTCATCGCTTGTCAATCGTTTACGGATGGAATTTCATCACCATCATTATTTCTGCCGAAAGACATTCACAGTTGTAGGTACTTAAGCCTTCCACATCTTGTCTGATATCTTCGGCCATCATAAGGTCATTAGTCCTTGTGGGACACCTACCAACTCTATATTTTCACGCTTATACATATGTATTAAAATAAAATGCTAACTTTTATTTCAGAACATTTGCAACGTTTTGCATGGAAGTGACGCGCGTTCAACCATTTCTTATCTTTTTTTTTTGGATTTTTTATAATTTTTGCGCCATATTTACAGCATCAAACGTTCTTACTTTCTTTGTTTCTAACATGCGTATTGCAGAAGATGCAGTTAAAATTGGTATTAACAGCTCTATAAAAATATTAACAAAACTGACGCGTCACCGATTACACACAATGATTACTGGATTCAATAAAAACTGACACCGAAGCTTCTTAACGATGTTCTTTGTTGCGTTTGCATAAACGTATCTGGCTATAACAATAATTTATGGATACAGAATACTTGGAGACCAAGCTTATCATAGTTGGGAGAAGTTCGGGATTATTTATGACATTGTAGAATTTCGAATTATTTATAAATATTTAATTAAATAATAAATCAATACAAATCTTTATTGCAGATCACATGATCCATAAAAAGCTGGCACTAAAATTTCCTAAAATCCTCGACATCCATTATCGCCAATAAAAGTGACCATAGCGATACAAACCAACACCATACTCATACATGTCTTGGACACCGCGTTAAGCCGTTGCTTCAATTGAGATTATCATAAACCATATTGCCAATCCATTACTCCATATATTCGAAAACTGTGTCTGCTCAACAAGGTAAATAACGCTATGAATGCTATTAAACTGTCAAAATGAAACTCATTGCTTTTGATAGTGTCTTAAGCAATTACCCTGCAAGTCGTCAGAAGCCCGACAATCTGACAACCAGTCTTACCAAGGGGTGGAGGTCAGATAGGTAGTCTCTTCATGTAGAATACTGGTTGTATACGCTTAGATTGGAAGAAGACCTCAACAAAGCTGGGAAAAGAAAGAAAGAAAGAAATAAATATTTGTTATTCCACACAAACAAAACGCACATTGCAACTAAATACCATAAAATAATAATAAAAACAAAATACATGAAATAATGATAATAATAGCACCCAAACCAGCGCCAGGCACTAGTTGTCTGGCATTTTTGCCGAACTGGACCTTTTTGGTGCAGCCACGAGGCACACTTTGCTGCTATTTTTTAAACAAGGGTTTAAGGGGTTTTTTTTACTTTTTATTTGGATTTTTTATTTTATTTCATTTTATTTGGTTTTTGTTTTATATTTATTATTATTTTTTTGTTCCTACCCGATGTGTGTTTATGCTAGATGTATTGTATTGTGTGTCAAGTCTGTGCTGAATAAATGTATTTTCTTTCTTTCTTTCTTTCTTTACTCGAACATGCAAAACTGCCAAAGTATAAACAAAGTTGATTTGATGTCATAGCCAGGGTCATAGACCATAGACATTATAAATTTGAGGAAAGGATGTAGCTTTTGTAATAATTATAAACTAGTGCTTGAGCGCAATCCCGCCTGATGGTATCAGTTAAGCAATCGTTGATGGTAAAGCGCGCTGGGCCTAGTCACTCAAAAAAAAAAAAATCTGAGTGAATAGAAAGGAAGGCGGCAGTTGAGCGAGAAGATGCAATGTCAAACCCAAGGTTTATCTGGAGACCCTCCACGATCAAACTCTCGACGCAACAACTTTTAGCGCATCGTACCCGGCACACATTGCAACACAACTGCTCAGACCCGCAGACTGTCTGGTGGGTTGTATCTTCTGCCGGCAACCGATGTTATGGCTCATCACAGATAGATTTATAATGCGACTTAATATGATATTTATATAAGGAACATTTTTAATTACACGGATTGGCCTTCTGATTTAACTTTTACATAGTAAATATGGCCATTTTGCTGTCCAGTCTTAAAAGGTAAATATTCTACTATAATAAGTATGTAATGTTGTAATGCAATTTAATTTTGTAATAAAATCCGTTACTAAATGTGTTTGAACTAGTCAAGCGAAAAATGTAACATAGATATAATCGCCTACGCGCTACGTGATATCAATTTATCTTTTGTTAACTAAGTATCTCATGTTCATGGTATTTGGTAAGGAAACATTGTTATTTCGCAAGAAATATATTACAATAAAGTTTTGTTGTCTGCTTTGTGATGTCTTCAAGAAACTGTAGGTCTATTTATGAGAGTTTGTTCGTATAGGTACATGTTCTTATTTTAATATTAAGTCATTTAGCCTATTAATTATGATAATGGACCAGATTTTCTTGTTCACTAACTAAACGAAATTTTATTTCAGTGCACCTTTTTCTTTCTATTTCTTTAAGAAAATGACAGAATAAGATCCCCCTTATTCATAAACGCTGCTTAAAGTTAACTAGTAATTAGCGATTTTTTAAACATACATTTTAGACGCTTGCAGGTCACTTAACTTTAAAAATCGATAATGAATAAACCCCTTAAGCACTGTGGTGTTTATTCATAAAGGCCGGCAGAAGTTACCACCCACCAGACAAAGCCTTACCGCCAAGCGATTTGTCGTGTTCCGGCATGATGTCTGGTGAAGCCGTACGGAGGACGGGTCTGAGCAGTTGTGTTGCGATGTGTGCCGGGTACGATGCGCCTAATGTTGTTGTGTTGGGAGTTTGGTCGTGGAGGGTCTTCAGATCAATCTCCCTTTGGCGTTGCATCGTTGGTCGTGTTGTTGGGTTTAACATTGCATCACCTCGCTCAACTGCCGTCTTCCTTCCTATTCGCTCAGTTTTTCTGAGTGAATAGGCTTTTAATAAACTAGCGCGCTTTACCATCAAAGATCGCATCATTGTTTACCATCAGGCGGGATTGCGGTCAAGCGCTAGTTTACAATTATTAAACTTAAACTAAGTGACGTTAAAAGGTCAAAAATGTATGGTTAAAGAATCGCTAATCACTCGTTAACTTTAAGCAGTTTTTATGAATAAGGGGGTATATGTATAGTTTAGTTTTATCAAATTAATCCGAATCTGACGTAAATTAATGTATATAAGTAGTTACGTTTTTAATAACCTATAAACTGTCAATGGAGTATTTTAGTTTGACAGGACTAAAATACGTAATATTTGTCTGTCCTTTTCTTAATGCAATAGAAAGAAAAAGATGCACTGAAATTAAAATTAGTTTGGTTTGGGATGTTTCCTGGGTAAAAGATAATAGATTCGACTTAGTCCGTCATTTAGATTGTAGAAAAATATTGAATAAGTACGTATATTTTGTTTTAGCAAATCAATAAAAATTGACAAATATAAAAGGCATCAAAGATCAGGAGTGGGGGCTGGTGACGTCACTGCGCGCTAAAAAGTGTAGCGTGCAGTGACGTCACACGAGTTTTCAAAATCAAAAAAATCAAAATCAAAGCATTTATTTCAAATAAACCAGTTACAGGCACTTTTGAACGCACTGTGTCGTCTTCATTTTCTGTTTATATGAAAAAAGAAAAAATACGGTAGTCAACCCTATTATTATTACTTCATTGTCATGGTCGTCATAAGGAAACGTTTCCCATTTTAAGGATGAATAACCCAACTTACTAAATAATCTTCATCATCATCTCAGCGTTAATCCCAGTTGCATCCGAAGCCTGTTTCTAGCTCTGGAGTCTGGGGTCCGCTTTACCAGTCTAACTGCTGATTTTGGCGAAACTTCGACATTTTCTGTGAAGTGACTGCCGTCTGACCTCCACAACCCGAACGCGATATCGAAGTATTGCAGCTAGACCAATTGTTGGACTTTTGAGGGCCAACTTACTAAACAATACGATGTATAAAACTTAATAGATACATCTTACAACCTTGGACGTTAAATTACGTTTTTAAGCGGTAGTGGCCCAATGGGAACGGTCCAGACTTACGAGTTTTTTTAGGTCGTAGGTTCGAACCCAGTCGCGCTTTCTTTGTATACATTATGATATCAACACTTCTTTCAAGACCATGACAGAATATCATAAGGAAACCGGTCTGTCCTAGAACGAAATATTCGAAGACAAATCTACCAAACCGCCTGAGCCCGCGAGTAATGGTCTCTTACAGAGAGCACTCCTGTGATCCAGTAGTAGGACGCTGATTTTGCTACATACAAATAAATTATATTGGACATCGAAATGCGCATTCGCGTATAAAACAACGTCAGTCTTTTGTAAGCAATAAATAATTCTACAACTTCAAACATTTTGAGGTAAAAAAATGGCAAACTTACAAACAGCTGCAATACACCGAATACATAATTTAATGACCACTTCCGACCGCACTGGCTTTAGTTCACCAACAAACTTTTCAGCCAAATTACCCTTTACTTTTCTGAAAACTTCGGACAACCTTATCTTTTGAGACATAGAGTTTATATTTGAGTAGCAGATTGCTGATGAATTGACATAGAGAGTTGCATTGTAATGTTCGGTCCAGAAATCGCACAATACAAGTACGCGACACTAAAAGGCTAAGTTGTTGCGATTGACAATTGGTACAATATAATATAATATAATATTTCGCTAGTCCTTTGTGTCAGAGTAGGTACCTATGTGCTTATGAAACTACAGTATCGGTTACCTGTTCGACTGTTAAAGGTGCGAGGTTGCAATTTTAAGGGTGTTGGTACAAAATGGCTCAGGAAAGATGTATGTATAAGTTTTTGTTGTTTTTTTTTTCCTACGAATATTGTCCTCGTAATAACTTCACGGGCTATGTTTTAGAAATAAAGGTATCATTATCAACTATGTCACCACTGGTAGATAGATTAGCCACCGCATGAAAAACATTCTGCCTATATAAAAAAGCAATATGAAACAATAAGAATAATATTTTCTAATTTTAATATTTACTTAATTTTAATTTATGAATTTTACTTTATTAAAATTTCTGGTTTTTATTTTGAATTTAGAGAATTTTGTTTTTTAATAAATTGTGAGCTAAATTTCATTTTAAAATTTTGTGACTTTTTATTGAGTTATGTCCTCTCTGTATGAGAGAAGACCTGTGCCCAGCAGAGGGATGATAAAAAGGTTGTTGTTGATGATGATGATTCAATTATGTTAATTATGATATTTTTTGAGTGGATGGTTTTTTTTTGGTATTTTTTGTTTTAGTTATATCCACCCTGGTGTTTTTAAGCTTGGGCTTATGTTCATCAATGCCACAAACAGCTAGATTGCTGTTCACAGTGATTTATATGCGAAGAGTACACACAAAGCCGCACCAAAATCTGTTGACCGGGCAATAAAACCACTACAATGTGACAACCCTCCAAGCAACTCGATACATTTGGAACCACCCACAGGGTCGAACTGGGTATCGCTTTACAGGAAACTGGCGGTTGCAACAATTGTGTCATACATCGCGAACGAAATATAAATCGAATTGTTTGAACACACTACAGTTGAAAATTCAATTCTAATACCGCACAATAAGAGTGAATTGTTTTTTTCTTGTTCTATAGAAGGTACCGGAAGATAAAACGATACGACCACAAAATGACGGATGACAATTAGACGTTATAAAAGATAGTTCTTTGATAACAATCGAATGTTGTAACAATTTTTTATTGTTGCGATTTGAAAGGAAATATAATACGTGATGCGAAACTTTTGCGACAGTTTTGTGAAAAGAAATAAATTCACTTAATGCCATGCTACTGAATTTACCTATTTAGTACGACATCTCGGTGGTAGGCCATAACATCGGCCACCGGCAGAAGTTACCACCTACCAGACAAAGCCTTGCCGCCAAGCGATTTGTCGTGTTCCGGCATGATGTCTAGTGAAGCCGTACGGAGAATGGGTCTGAACAGTTGTTGTTGCGATGTGTGCCGAGTACGATGCGCCTAATGTTGTTGTGTTGGGAGTTTGGTCGTGGAGGGTCTTCAGATGAATCTCCCTTTGGCGCAGCATCGTTGGTCATGTTGTTGCGTTTAACATTGCATCACCTCGCTCAACTGCCGTCTTCCTTCCTATTCACTCAGTTTTTCTTAGTGAATAGGCTCTTAATAAACTAGCGCGCTTTACCATCAATGATCGCATCACTGCTTACCATCAGGCGGGATTGCGGTCAAGCGCTAGTTTATAATTATTAAAAAAAAAAAACACCAAAATAGGTATGTATCCGGATGCTCTTTCGAAGAATTAATTTTTGCTCTTCCTTTTCCATTAAAAATAAATGTCCAATTTTAATTCGAAACGTGTCATAGATACCTACGTAAAAATTCAGGGTTTCAAAACTGACCGTCATCACGTAAGCACAGAGTAAAAATCAACGAAAACGTGTAAAAACTCAAACAATGGCAAGTCATCAAATCCGTCAAAAATCGAACACCACATTACCGACTTTGAGGCGTAACTCGGCCAGCAAAAAACCTTCGTAACCGCGTTTACCAAAGGAAACAAGGTAGAACGGTTCTGAGAAGAGAACTGTGGTTAGTTTTAAAATTACAGTTATTGTACTTGTTAACGTCGTAATCAGGGTTCACGTGCAGCAAAAGTACGGCTATTCGCGTTAAAAAAATGAATAGAAAAATGATGGCGTTTGTTGAATATATGCAAAATCTTAGTTTGTAGGGAACTGTTGATGCGATAATTGTCTTCTTTTATTGTAGCTGTTGCTGAACCTTTTAAAAAATGAACAGACGTTGCCGGCACAAGTTACCACCCACCAGACAGTCTTGCCGCCGCGATTAAAGCGATTCGCAGCGTTCCGGCATGATTTCTAGTGAAGCTGTACGAAGGACGGGTCTGAGCTATTGTTTTGCGATGTGTGCCGGGTACGATGCATCAAATGTTGTTGTGGCGGGAGCTTAGTCGTGGAGGGTCTCCACATCAATCTTCCTCTGGCGCAGCATCGTTGGTCGTGTTATTGGGTTTAACATTGCAGCACCTCATTCAACTGCCGTCGTCCTTCCTAGTCGCTCAGTTTTCTTTAGTGAATAGGCCCTTAATAAACCAGCGCGCTTTACAATCAACGATTGCACCACTGCATCATCAGGTGGAATTGCTGTCAAGCACTAGTTTATAATCATTAAAAAAATATATATTATGACGATGATAATATTATTTAAAAAAGAATGAGTCTTGGGTCGTCTCCATCGACAGATACGTAAAGCAACCACGGCTGTCAGAAATGAAATGCTTATTTCAGCAAATAGATATTTTGAGACACTTTTATAAGTCAGTATTTTGTTAGGCAATATTTTTAAACTAGACGTCGTCGGTATTTCCTAGCTGACTGATCTCTGAGAAGAAATGTTGAAACAAACTCAACGGCCTTGGTCTCTTTTAAAGTCCAAAAATTATAGTTTTAGGATTATAATTATGTGAGTCTAACAATGCAGGACTGTGTCTAAAAGGGTTTTTTGAAGAAGGACTTCTAACTTAAACCGTGTAAAACCTAGTCGTAATCTCATCTTGGCGACAAATGTCAAAAACTTGTCAAAATGTAGGGAAATTTGGGGATTTTTTGATAGACTGAAAGGAGAATGCCCATTTTTGGGCCTACGCTGTACAGTCAACTATTATATTGCAAAATTATTGTCATTTTATCATAAAACAAATACACGAAAAAGAAAAACAATTTACAATTAGAAAACTGAGAAAAATGCATTTTATTGTTTTGTTTACAGCTCTCACTAGCCAAGTATTGATATGTAGCTGAAAAGACATTGTGTCAGATTTTAAAAAAATCCGTTATCTTTTTTTTCATTTGTCAAACAAACTCAAACGTCACTGCAATCGCTTTGTTGTGCTTGCGCCGGTGAATGTGTTTTGCTACGAAATTCGTATTTTCCCTCAGCTCAAACACGGACTCTTTATCTGCTACTCTGACTGACTACGGCTTGTTTCCAAGGACTTCGATATTTACAATCAGTATGGATAACTGCATTAATTGCGGTATTAATACATCTCGTTGCAATGTAACGGGCAGACGGCCGTTGAATGAAGAATCCATCTTATCTATTGTACGCGCATGAGTTTCTCCGCAAACAGTAAGTAGTACCAAAATAGAATTATGTACTCGTTCCTCATGCGAATATTTCGACGGGTCCTAAGAACAAAATCGTATAATTATCGATATACGGTATGGGGTTTGTGTAATAATAAGATACGTTTAATTGGTTATTTCAATAAGTAAAAGGATATTAAAAAAGAATAGTGCCATATAGTTTTTTGTATACAGTACGTAATACGTGTGTGTGAATCCGTAATAGAATACATTTTGTCTTATTTTACCGTAACACTTTGTCCTTGACCTTTGGACCGGTCGATGTATTTGTCTGTTCCTTTGGTTTGAAAATAAATTCTTAACTATTATTTATATTTAAGGTCATCCTGCCATCATCTCTGTCAAGCTTGCTGGGATTTGGCAGTTGATACGTTACTGTCAGTTGAGGCAACAGAAGAAACTCCTGCTCCTCGAGGCCATATTCAAGTGTGTATCCATTGTGGACGTTCATTAAGTATTGTACGATCTCACCGTCTCCGATTCAATCCTGAACGAGAACAAAGAATACTAAATGTTATATCAGAATGGATTTTACCCCGGACTGTGAGTATTATTCAAATAACTCAGTTGTATTTATATATATGTCAGTTGTCTGTTTATCTTTAAAGAAACTAAAGAAAATAAACCCATCTTGCCTGGGTAGTGGACAATTTCTCTCCAATTGTATCTGAAACAGATTTGGGGCCATAAGTGGGATGTTTTTAGACAGATGATAATTATAATTTCATTAGACAATTAGTTATCATGAGAAAGTGGTAATAAAATATTCTTTTTATTTTAGGTTGGAGCTCAGAGTGCAGTACTTATGTCATTCTTGCTGGGTGAGGGCAGACAGATCTGCTCGTCACTTTGTCTCACAGCCATCAACATCAGCATCTGCATCTGGCGTGCCAACTTCACCAACTGTCATATCCATTTCACAAGAAACCCCTACATCAGAAATGCCAGTGTCTGATATAAGTACTCCAACTGTGGAAACCAATGAACCAGCACATGGCGTAAGTCAATAATATATTAATTGTTTATGAAGATGAATGCATGACATAATAAATAAAATATAAAAAAAACTGTTTATTTTTATTTTCAGTCCCAGTAGGCACCTAACTATGTTGGAGGTGGACGCCTCTCCCTGGCAACCATGGTTGAAAGCGAGAGTGCATGGGAGGCTGCCGCCTCCTTCTGTGAGACCGTCCTCTTACAGAAGGAGGCAGCGGAGAGGGAGCGAGAAGAGGATGCTCTTGACGCTCCCCTCCGGCGTAGACGGGCGGGGGGACGAACCCCCGTCTCCTTTAGCCCCCGAGTGCGGCCAGCGCGTGCGGGTAACTCCCCGCGCGCATTGTACATGGTCACCACGTCTGAGTCATGGTCTCCTTTGGCGCGCAAACCGGCCTAGCCGGAATGCCCTGGGAGTGCCACGGGGATAGTGCCTTCGGGCAGATCCCGTGGTGCTCTCATCGCAGGGCTTGAGGGGAACCGAGTGGTTTTAGTGGGTATTCCCATCTTCGGCTGGGCGAATCCCACACACGTTCGTCGCCTAGCTAGCGGCGGATATGGTGCGTAAAAGCATTACCACCCGAAAAAAAAAAAAAAAAAAAGGCACCCAACTATGTAAGTGCTATATATATGTACACATTTACTGTACAAGTGTACAGTATAGACATATTAAACTCTTAGACTATTGTAAACACAATATCATAAAACTAATTACTTAATAAAAATATTTGCAGGCAATTAGCCTTTGACATTGTTGCATAGTCCCCCTGTTATATTATTGAAAAAATAATCTGGTCCAATCTAAAATATCAAGTTACGGGAACAACTACACGTAAAACGAAATGACAGTAACTATAATTGTATAATCGACCGGCTAATTAAGAATGATTTCTGATTTAATTGTATTGTTGCTTGTCACTTAATCCATTTTATAACCTCACTTAGCCATAAATTCAAATTAAAAAATCTCTGAATACCAACTGTCAATTTCATTGAAATTAAGTGACATTATACCAGATGTGTTATTTGAAAAAATAACACCGATTTCATGACTGTAATATGTAGGCCCCGAGATATAGGGACAATGGGCATTCTCCTTTATACCGGAATGAGAATGAATGTTCTTAAAATTACGGAAATTTATCAGAGGGTGTATTCTGAATATTTATAGAATACTAGCTTTCGGTTCGGTTTATAGGTATTCGGTTATATAGCGCTTTTTAGACATTCCCGTGGGAATATTTTTCCGTGATAAAAGCCCTCTTATTTAATTTGGACTTCTAACTTTATGTCTGCAAAATTTCATAGCAATCGGTCCAATAGTTACGGCGTGAAAGCGGAACAAACAAACAAACTCACTTTCCGATTTATAACATTAGTAAGGATAAATGGGACAAGAATATACGGTGTTTATAAATCAGCAATAAGTACCGTTATATTTTGTAAGACATTACTTTTACTTTAAATGTGAACTCCGTTCTAATGTAGTGTAAAATCAAAATCAAAATTGTTTATTTCAAATCAACCATCCGTTGGTGCTTTTGAATAGTCAAAGTCGGTCAGTCCAAGAAAAGTGAAGCTAAATTTTACGTTCCAAAGCGTAGATCTCTATGGAGAAGAACGTGCAAGAAACTCCATGGAGTACTTAAAACTCAATGGACATTGCACAATTAGTCCGTTTGCTGCAGGGCCAACGTCATGTCATGAAATGCATTCCCTTTGTACTTTTTACATACAATGTCGTGCTTACAACCAATGAAGCGAGTCTGTTTTTTGTACTCCTGTATGACATAAATGCCTTTTACTAAATCGGTGGTAATAATGTAATTATTAACGCATTATCCTGCTAGGATAACGTCAATGTAGTTGAGTTTCAAATGAAGTGGAAAATAAATTACAATATATGTAATACTGAATAAACATAACAAATCTATACTAACTACTAATAATTAATTAATCATTACTAATTACTAATTTACTTATTACTAATCTATACTAATATACAATATGTAAAGAAAACCCTGTCCGACCCATAAGTGTAATAAAGGTTGGATAAACACATGACCAAATATAATATATAATTTTACGTAATCGTCATAGTAACAATACTAATGAATTTTGAAATAATCTTTTTTTCCCGCGAATTAATTGCATTAAGTTACCTCTTTTTGCAAAAAAATTTTTTTCTTTAAGGGATTTTTTTTTTAGTTTAGTCCGGTTTTGTGGGCATTAGTAGAATCAGTAGTCGATACCTAACAATACCTTTACGGATCGGACAGGGTTTTCTTTACGTATTGTATAAAGCTGAAGAGTTTGTTTGTTTGTTTGTTTGAACGCGCTAATCTCAGGAACTAATGGTGCGATTTGAAAAATTCTTTTTGCGTTAGATAGCCCATTAATTCAGGAAGGCTTTAGGCTACATAACGTCATGCTGAGACCAATAGGAGAAGAGCATAACTAACTCCACCCGAACGAAGTCGGACGAAGGCGGCCGCTAGTAAGATATATTTACAATAATTACTAAAAATAGTTGAATGATATTACTTGATAGAGCAGGACCATCTACAAACTTAGGGCTCCAATAATCAAACTGATGTCATGAAAATTACAATTACAATTCTATAAAAAACAAAAAAAAAGCCTCCAGACACAATTTTGTGTCACTCAACCTTCCTTTTTAAAAATTCCCGGATGCGCAAGATCCACCTGCAAAAGATCATCGGACTTAAATTTGGAATTTGTTGTTACGTCATTATAATAACCCCTCGTTATAATTCTGTTCCTAACGATCCGAAACATTGTTTGTTCTTCTCAGGCCGCCGTCTGGGCACCATAAACGTATGTATGTAACCAACAATCATTCTATAGCCAACGACCTTAATGATAGCCCTTCGAACGAGTAAATTATCAATTCCGCCGAAGGGGCTCGGATCTTGTTTTTGGAAAGCGGTAACAAGCCTATCATCTGCCATCCTTTTACCATTATTCAGACACGCTATTTTGACCTTAACATGTCTAGTAATTGGGATTAATTTTCTGTAAGAGAAATGTAAGAAATAACTTGGTGGGGAAAAAAAACCGAAGCAATTTTTCGATTAAAATGTTTTGACCTTGACAAAGTTCATCAAGGTGTTTTTGTACGTTTTTGTTGACTCGGTGTTTATTTAGACGACGCGGGAGTTGTTAATACCCTTTGTTGTTTTTTTAGGATCTAATTTTATTGTAATAAGTTCATCTTGTGAGGTTTTTCTGGAAAAAAATATGTCCGATGACGTTTAATGTGATTACTTATACAAATAATGGAAATTAACGTTTTTACGAAAATCATTTTGAACTGTAGTTTCATTATTATCAAATTATAGAATAATATGATTATCTGGATTTATTTCCACTTGCAGTGGAATGGAATTTTGCAGTTAAAATCATAGGGCAATGCTATGCTTGGAGTTTCACCGCGTGATCAAATCAGAAATGACGAGATCCGTAGAAGAACGAGAGTAACCGACATAGCCCGAAGAATTGCAACACTTAAGTGGAAGTGGGCCGGACACATTGCCCGTAGGACCGATGCTCGATGAGGCCGACGGGTTCTCGAGTGGCGACCACGCACCGGAAGACGCAGCGTGGGTAGGCCCTCGACAAGATGGAACTACGAGCGGGTGATGGTCGCGGGAAACCGCTGGATGCGGGAAGCGCAGGACCGGTCGACGTGGAGATCCTTGGGGGAGGCCTATGTCCAGCAGTGGACGTCTTTTGGCTGAAATGATGACGATGAGTAAAATCTTGCCTGTGTTTTTAGTACAGCAGTGCGATTCTGTTACTTACCATCTCGCAGTGAAAACTTAGGTGAAGTAAGCTGTTATTAGCTACGAATTCTAGGGTTTTGGACCATTGACAGTACACTCTAAACTCTAAAATATTGCTCTGTGTGTGCCGGGTACGATACGCCAAATATTGTAGTGTCGGGAGTTTGGTCGTGGAGGGTCTGCAGATCAATCTCCCTCTGGTGCAGCATCGTTGGTCGTGTTGTTGTGTTTAACATTGCATCTCCTCGCTCAAAATCAAAATCAAAAGTCATTTATTGAAATTAGGCCGAGAAACAGTACTTTTTGAACGTCAATATTACATAAGACAGTCCCCCAAAACGCCCACCCATCGACACTTCCTAGTGCTTTCACTGGGAAGAAGAAGTGGCGGAAGAAACTCCCCAGCAGCACAGCTGTCTGTTCATTAAAAAAACACATGACTTTATACAATACTATGTATAGTGATGAACACAAGAAAATATAACAACAATGAAATTATTGAGAATATGCCAGCTACCACGCCAAAATACCAGCAAAGCAAAACAATATATATATATATATATATATTTAAATGAAAATGTAAATAACTAAAAACTTATTACTTCAGTAAAAGCCCCAGGCATAAAGGGCGTGACAGCTTACATAATTATGTATTGAAAAAAGTGAATAATATGAACTCATATAACGTGTCAGTAAGCTAATTCCGGAGAAAGAACACAAACATTGTCCTGAGTTAATCAGAGCGACCAGCTATTCTTATCATTTAAATAATCACTTACGGAATAATATGCCTTTGAACAAAGCTTGGATTTGATTTGTGCTTTAAATGCATTGTAAGGCAAGTCTAGCAAAGAAGAGGGTATCTTGTTATAAAAAGTTATACCAAGCCCAACAAAAGAGTTATGAACTGCCAACTGCCGTCTTTCTTTTTATTCACTCATTTTTTTTTTTTGGTTTGGTTCATAAACTAGCGTGCTTTGCCATCAACGATTGCATCATTGCTTACCTTCAGGCGGGATTGCGGTCAAGCACTAGTTTATGATGATAAAAAAAAAGAATTATACAGAATCGATCAGCAGGAGCGTCCATTTTATAAAATGATTTAATCAATAAAAACATTCATTGGTTTACTCAGTATTATTCACAAGTTCTAAGTACGAGTCATAATGGCACGGATCTAGTTAGAGAGTTGCTTGCATGTATGTATGTGCAACTGAACTCGGAAATCATTACTGTTAACCATATTCAACGAACTGCACGAATATTTCTATGAAAAACTTTTTTTAGTGTTGTGTTAGTTTCTTACTGCGTATTTGTTATAGATTTCGACATAGTTTTCCTACTAAGCAAATCGTTAATAATTGTGTTAAAGAAAGAGATTATGTCATAACTATTGTTCTTTTTTTTTTTTTTTTTTAATAATTATAAACTATCGCTTGACCGCAATCCTGCCTGATGGTAAGCAGTGATGCGATCGTTGATGGTAAAGCGCGCTACTTTATTAAGAGCCTATTCACTCAGAAAAACTGAGCGAATAGGACGGAAGACGGCAGTTGAGCGAGGTGATGCAATGTTAAACCCAACAACACGACCAACGATGTTGCGCCAAAGGGAGATTGATCTGAAGACCCTCCACGATGTCTGATGAATCCGTACGGAGGACGGGTCTGAGCAGTTGGTTGCGATGTGTGCCGGGTACGATGCGCCTAATGTTGTTGTGTTGGGAGTTTGGTCCTGGAGGGTCTTCAGATGAATCTCCCTTTGGCGCAGCATCGTTGGTCATGTTGTTGCGTTTAACATTGCATCACCTCGCTCAACTGCCGTCTTCCTTCCTATTCACTCAGTTTTTCTTAGTGAATAGGCTCTTAATAAACTAGCGCGCTTTACCATCAACGATCGCATCACTGCTTACCATCAGGCGGGATTGCGGTCAAGCGCTAGTTTATAATTATTAAAAAAAAAACTTAAGGAATTAACATTTTACACATTAACAAAGGAATTCGTAAACTTATCCGAACACCATACAAATTAATAAATAATACATAGCTATAATTATCTTACTCATTAGAAAGTGTCAAAATAAAGAGTTAACGTTATTTTTTATAACTAAGTCGGTGTTACAAGTTTGCAACCTTATTCAGGAAGGTTCGTGTTCGCGCCAAAAGCAACACCAATTAACGTTTACTGAAGTAAGTAGACACTTACTGTTTTCAAGTGGGTACTTACTTACTTGGTCGGTTTTTCTAAAGTTTGTTTATATTGTTATTTGACTTACCTCAATTATTGTTCTGTAATGTTGAGTATAATATTGACATCGCATTAGTATGCTACTAATTATGATGTAGGTTGAGAAAAGATGTACAATATGTAAAGAAAACCCTGTCCGATCCGTGAAGGTAATGTTAGATATCGTCAACTGATTCTAATAATGCCTACAAAGCCGGGCTAAACTTAAAAAAAGTCCCCCTCAAAAAATAAATATTATTTCGAAAAAGCGAGGCATTAATGCATTTGCGGTGGGCAACACGTTAGGCATACATGCGCAGGTGAAGGGGGGCAGGGCAGCAGGCACGTGATCGCATCGCTATTCCCTCCGTCACAAATGGTGTTGTGGGAAAGTTGGAGTTAATTCCCGGAAAAAAAGATTATTTGAAAATTCATTAGTATTGTCACTATGATGATTATGTAAAATTTTATATTTCATTTGGTCATGTGTTTATCTAGGGTTATCTAGTTAGGGCTATCTGGGGTTTTCTTTACATATTGTATATATATTTTTTTGTAACTACGTTATTAAAATAAATAAAAACACTGGCAACAAATTATTTTGCATTAGACAAGTAACGGAACGGTTAAATTGAAATTACAAGTCTATTTATTAAAAAAAAAAATACTGAGTGTTTTCCGAATTTTCGTTTGCCACTACATCATTAGATAAACGCAGATGAATTTACTGTCATACTTTCGTCTTCAAGAAACATCCAAATACTTCTCTTTCCCTTCAATTACATTTTATTTTTTATTGGAGCGTGAATCAATGATATCGATGATCATACGGGGCATTCGTATATGTCATTGATGTAGCAGAAACACAAATATCACCTGAAGCAAAGCACCCATCTAACCTCAACAACCTGTACCATAATCATTTCCAAGAAGGTACATACAGTACAACAGCAGAGAAAAAATTGTAGCAATTATAAATAAATGTTAGTCCTACGTTCATTAAAGAAATACAGAGAAACTAGTTTAGCAAAATATGGAAGGAAAACTTCGGTTCTGTTAGAAACGTTGACGTCTGCACGAAGGTGAGCATTACACAAGACCTACAGTTGAATGCACTTTTTGATATACTGTGAGCCTTTTGCTTACGAAGACTTCCGACTTTCTTATCATAGCTTCAACGAATATTTGAACCGATATAGTCTATCTCTGGGGAATGAATGCTTTAAAATAGATGGAGATTGAATATCATTCCATTGTTCACCCGTTTTGGGTCATATAGTAAACTAGCTGCCCCACACTGATTCACCCGTGTAGGTTTCGATATGTTTTTGATATGCTCCGCTGGTATTGCTCGCAGCGTGATGTTATATAGTCTAAAGCCTTTCTGGATTAATGGGATATCCGACGAAAAAAGATTTTTTTCAAATCCGACCTGTATTTCCTGAGATTAGCGCGTTCAAATAAACATACAAACAAACAAACTATTAGTATAGATAGCAGAAGTATTGTTGGGGTCTATTTTTGGAATGATACGATGCTTAATATTAAACTATGTGTTTTTTAAGTAGATACTAAAGATGACAAGAAATACTGAATCGAAATGGGAGAGATAATAATGTTACAGAAAGGTATGTCAAACTTAAGTCAAATAGGTAGGCGTAGGTTTCGATATGGTTTTTTTATATGCTCCGCTCCTATTAGTCGCCGCGTGATGTTATATAGCCTAAAGCCTTCCTGGATTAATGGGCTATCCAACGCAAAAAGAATTTTTCAAACCGGACCTGTAGTTCCCGAGATTAGCGCGTTCAAACAAACAAACAAACTCTTCAGCTTTATATATTACTATAGATAGATAAAACTGACGTTGGTTTGGTCCTGTTGAAAGGATACATAAATTACCGCGGTAAACAAACTATTAAGAACTATTAACTATAATTAATTATTAAGGTGAATAACGAGTTACTTACGGGTTGATAATAAAGAAATGCCGTTCCTAGAAGGACTTAAATTATGGCGTTATTGCCAAAGTTCTTTATAAAGGTCAAGTGCGTACCTAGTACTTGCCATCGGCGTGCGAGTACACCAGAAATGTGAACGTAAAGCGCTCTACACACCAAAGCCCGCCGGCATATGTCGGCAACATTTTGCCGGCCGGGTAGGTTGGCGGCTTCAATTATTGCAAGTCGTAAAACTTTGCCGGGGGCATGTCGGTGGCTCGACATCAGAAACTTATTTGGCAGTTAAAATACTAGCACGTCACTACAGCTGAAATAATCGCCGGGCAACAGAGCGCTTGCATACGCTATCCGCCGGCAACCCGTTGACGTGACGGCGGGCAACACGAGCGAGCGAAGGTTGCCGACATGCTTCTTTCAACATAAGCCGGCGGTTGTGTCGACGGGCTGTGCCGCCGGGCTTTCAGCATCAGCGGGCTGCGGGGCTTTGGTGTCTCATCAACATCCTTTTTAACGTCCCACTGCTGGGCACAGGTCTCTTCTCATACAGGGAAGGATTGAGCGTAATCACCACGGTTGCTCAATGCGGGTTAGCGATTTCAGACTTAAAGTCCAGGTTTCCTGAAGATATTTTCCTTCACCTTATAATCAGTCATTGGTGTCCAAGATATACTTAGAAAGCACATATAACTTTTAGAAAAGTTACATTGGTACTTGCCTGACCTGGAATCGAACATTCACACCCATACTTGAGAGGCTCGTGTTTGAACCACTAGGCCGCCACGACTATAATCACTTTGGTGGGTAGTGCGCTTTAACAAGCAAAATAGTATAACATACAGTATGTTAAGAAAACCCTGTCCGACCCATAAGGATAATAAAGGTTATGTAAACACATGACCAAATACAATATAAAATATTACGTAATCATCATAGTACCAATACAAATGAATTTTGAAATAATCTTTTTTTCCCACGAATTAATTCCAACTTCCCCGGAATTTGGTAATTTTAAAAAAAGTGACAACACCGGTATTATTATGAGCGAATAGCGATGCGACCACGTGCCGCGTGCCCTGCCACCTGCCCCCCGCGGAAGGGTGCACGCACATTTATTAAGTTACCTCTTTTTGCGAAATAATATTTTAATATTTATTTTTTTAGGGGGATTTTTTTTTTTAAGTTTCGCCCGGTTTTGTATGCATTAGTAGAATCAGTTATTGATACCTAACAACACCTTCACGGGTCGGACAGGGTTTTCTTAACATACTGTATAATGTAATCGTAGCAGGTGTTCTGTAGATTCTGCCTACTCCCATGGGAAAAAGCGAAATGTTTATGTATGTATGAAACAAATTCTTGTTCAAATTAAAGCAAGACATACAAAATTATACATCTATCTTGTGTGTAATATGTTATACGAATGTATTCTTTTATCTTTCTTAAAGAATAATTGGAAGACGAATCACTGACCGGAATACAGTAGCGAGAATTTTATTGCGTCATCTTCATTTGAATCATAATTAAATGATAACTAGCACCAATGAGCGCGCGCGACTTGGGTCACCACACCCACAGACCGCCATCTTGTTTTATGCGCATGGGCATATTAATTGCCTTATTATGGGAGAGGGAAATATTGCATTAATATTAATATAATTTTTTTTTGTATGTTGTCACCACAAAAGGTGAGATACTGTCAATACAGATTGATTTTTGACGATACATTATTTTTAGTTGCATCCTACGAGTAGTTATCGGCAAGTAATTGATTTCAAAAGTGTTACAACACAATTATTACAGAAGTAAAATGTTTGATCGTCAAATAAATTGACGGTCATCGTACACAATTTTCTATAAAATTGCTGTTAACTGTTTATAGAGAGTGACTTGCTTCTAAAGTCACGAGATTAACAGTTAAGAGTCATCTTTCAGAGTAATATTCATTGTAATAACTGTATTGCCTACATATGTGAATATCCCTTGTTAGCTTTTACTGTCTTTTTGTAGATTGGTATAGTATCGGTCTCCAAAGCCAGGAGCACAAGGAAAGAGTAGCCAGCCTGTCGGTATTCTATAGAATGCGGTTTGACGAGTGTGCGAGGGAATCGCATGATTTAATTCCCTCATCTCCGTTTTATCATCGGATGACCCGTCGTACGGCGAGTTTACACCCTTACGTTGTTGACACCACAACGATCCGAACGAAGCGTTTCGCCTTGTCTTTTATACCGTGTACATCGAGGGACTGGAACAACTTGGCAGCAGCGACGTTTCCGTCCGACTCCAATTTAAATGTCTTCAAGGCTACAGTTAATAGGCTCTTGATAAACTAGCTTGCTTAACCATCAACGATTGCATCACTGCTTACCAGGCGGGGTTGCGGTTAAGCACTTGTTTATAATTTAGAAAAAAAAAGCATAAGAAGGTACTTGTAAACAGTATCTTGTATGTGAAGAACGAATAAACTATTTCATATCTAACGTCTTCTTGGAATCCTTTAAGCAAATTAGAAGGATGGCCGGTAGAACCTGAATAGGAGACTGCGTATCGGCAAGCGTAGTGTGGGTCGCCCCCCAGCTAGATGGACCATCGAGTTAAAGAAAGTGACTGGCATAGACTGGATTCGAAAAAAGGAGGACAGGGCTGAGTTGATTGATTGATCGACGCAAATATTTATATATGGCGCAAAAAAATAAGAACAAGTTATTTAGTATTTCCTCATTAATGAGGCAGACTAAACCTTCGGAGGCTCAAAGCGACAAGATTAACTAATGAACTTAGAAATATGTAGTAAGCTGATTTCAAAAATTAGGTTGACTTTTTATTATTGATAGATACAGATATAAGACGTTGCGACAACAAAAAAAAAAATGGCTGGAACATTTGAAGAACACGTAGAGCCGATGGCCGGTGGAGCAGAAAGGCTCTTGAATGGCAACCGCATACCGGCAAGCGCAGCGCCGGTCACCTACCGACTAGGCGGTCGGATGACCTAACTAAAATTGCAGAGAAGCGATGAATGCGGGCCGCATCCAACCGGTCTTTTTGGAAATCCTAAGGGGATCCTAAGGGGCCTAAGGGGACGTAGAATCTTCTCGTCCGAAATACCGCAGTGTCTCAAGACAAAAGTCTTCGACCAGTGTGTGTTGCCAGTGATGACTTATGGAATTGAGACGTGGTCGCTAACAATGGGCCTTATAAGAAGGCTCAAATTCGCTCAAAGGGCAATGGAGAGGGCTATGCTTGGGGTTTCACTGCGTGATCGAATCAGGAATGAGGAGATCCGCAGAAGAACGAGAGTAACCGACATAGCCCGAAGAATTGCAACACTGAAGTGGCAATGGGCTGGACACATTGCCCGTAGGACCGATGCCCGATGGGGCCGACGGGTTCTCGAGTGGCGACCACGCACCGGAAGACGTAGCGTGGGTAGGCCCCCGACAAGGTGGACCGACGACCTGGTGAAGGTCGCGGGAAACCGCTAGATGCGGGAGGCGCAGGACCGGTCGTCGTGGAGAACCTTGGGGGAGGCCTATGTCCAGCAGTGGACGTCTTTGGGCTGAAATGATGATGATGATGATGAAGGGGAGGCCTATGTCCAGCAGTGGACTTTCTGTGGTTGGCATGATGATTAGAAGAACAGAGGTTGCGAGAGCAACGGATAATACTCGAAAAATGTATGAGCATCGTGTCTCCGCGCAATGTCGCATGTGGTCTTTACCGAATGAATCTTGTAATACAACATCAATAGCAACGTAGTAATTTTCAAACTTACTTTGGACATTTAAGAAGCTACTTAGACAGTATCTTAAATTATTTGTTACTGCGTTAGCTGCGTTTCGTTTCCCGTATATGTTTCGATTCCGTAAAAGTATCAAGGGTTCAAAACTCCCATCTCCAGCATCAACTTAGATATATCCCACTGTTAAAATCCTGGTTATAGACTATGTGGCAAGTTTCATTCAAATTCGTTAATTTTTTAGAAATAGGTAGATAGTAGTCTTAAATCATTACCGCTTTCAGTATGAATTCTAAGCACCGAAATACAGCCTGGAAGGGTAAAACCATTGACACTAAAACCATAGGTTATTTTCTTAATTATAAAAATGTTTATCTGAATTGAAAAGTAAATAAACGTTTTTTCTTTCAAAAATCTTAAAAAGTTTCTGTCCGATACCGGCCGTAAACTCATAGATATAATGCGCCCGAGGTACGTATCAGTGCAAAGGGCGCTGACATCTTGCACTCGCCGTCCGTTCTCACTTCTATTTGCGTAAGTTTTAATTAACTAAATTCCAATAAAAAAAGATGTGTGGCACTCGGGGACTGCCGCGGTAAAGCTATTGCATAGCATTTTGTATCAATTTATGCAATTATAATTATTTATTTATTTTATTTATGCAGTATTTCTTTTTCTTTGATATTAATTCAAGTTACACTTTTTGAGCGTGGTGACCGATAAGAAAACAAATTTTTCTTTTATTAAATAAATAAAAAGTTAATATTATTTAAAATATTTTTATTATTTTACAATACATGTGGGTTTTATTACCTTACAGTAGCTGTTGGTTATTCAGGAATATTTATCATTGAAACTATAGGTTTATGATAACTGAAATAAGAAACATAAGTTTGCGACTTAATATCCTCTAAATACCTAGAAAATACCGCGTCAATGGTGGTCCCATATTTTGTTGTGGACTCTTGTGGATCATTATTCATTTTCAAATTCAATGTTTTTGATAGAAAAGTTGTCAACCGCTCTGATTTTTTATCTTGAGGAAACCTGGGCTTTATAAGTCTGAAATCGCCAACCCGCATTGAGCAAGCGTGGTGATTACGCTCAATCCTTCTCAGTATGAGAGGAGATCTGTGCCCAGCAGTGGGACGATAAAAAGGTTGTTGATGATGAACGGCATCGGTGTGGAATTATTTGTTATCAATTTAATATTTTCGAGCTGATCTTTAGTAACATAATCACTTCTGATTGCGGTAACATCTGACCGTAGAATTAATAAATCCTTCATCAACTTCTTTACGTACGTTCTACGTAGTCAAAGCAAACTGGTGGCAATTTGTGAAGGTCATATGCCACAAAAACTGGGATTGTTCGGGATCCGTGATTTTAAACACCGTAATCGTATATTTTAGATCTTTCTGCTTTTTGTTCTTACGCCTCGATACATGTTTTTGTCTTGTCTTCGTAGAAACAAACAATAACTTTTTTGCCTCATCAATGTCTTCCTCAGAAAAAGCCGACGAGCATATTTTTATTAAACTTTCGTTGTTTCGTTTCGGAGATAACAATATTACAACTCGTACACTTAAATGTACTCGTATTAACATTGTTCACCGACATCTTTCTGTAATATTTTATTTAATAAAAACTTCAACTTCAACTCTTGATCTGGTCCCTGTGGATAGATACCACAATTTTGCCAATAACACGTGTAACAAATTATAGAAATTCTTTAAAAAAATATTTCACAATAATGGCGGATATCGCCAATCACAGTTGAAAAAACGGCCGCGTGAGCACTTTTTATTCTATAAAATCACGCGCTTTTATTTAGTAAACAACACTATAAATAATTTAAAAGTCCAATGAAAAATTAGCGTGACATTCATCTTAGCTTTTCCGTTAAAAAAAAAAAGCTATTTTATAAAAACACTACTAAATTAATTTGAATAAAAGTACTTAATAATTAATTATATGAAAAGTTTTTAAGGTAGCCATGACAACGTCGATGACGTCTATGACATATCTCTATAGAAGACCTATTTCAGAGAGAAAATTAATCACAAGTTTAGCACATCGCGACTATCAGTAACATGGCAAGTGTGTAGAACTGAGTTCGCGCCCTGCAATATGCATGCTCTTTTTGAAAATCTATAAATTGTTTTCAAAAGATGTAGTCGCACGCACACAAACATACCGTGTCGAAGACTGCCGAACTGAAACGACGTTAGACGATGTACGGCCTTCAAGCCACACCTCCGTGCCCGTCGGAGTGGGGAGCGTGAGGTTTTTTCGTTACGGAATTTCTGGATTCGGTCCCCGCGCTCAAGGCCCGCGATAGAAGCTATGCAATAGCTTAAAAACAATACACATAACCTGTGATGTAACTTTCTCTTCAAACTTTTCCTGGCTTTGGTATTAACGTTAATCACATTTTTATCTACAGTTTCATTAAAAATTACTTGTTAAATTTACATCGATTGAATAATGTACTTACATTAACCTCAAAAGACGAAGGAAAAACGATGGTGGTTTCCAAATCGTGGCTGCGCAGAACTGAGGGGAGACGGAGAAGGCCGCGGCGCCGTTCGCGCAGTCGGCGTGGTCGCAAGTCGGCGAGGCGCGGTCGTTCACCCTTAGCGTTCACGAAACATATGATCTGCTAGCGGCTAGTATGAAAATAAGTTCGTTAAAAAAAGGGACATTTTACAAAAACAAAAAGAACTTTTCTTTTTTCATTGAATTTACGTTCTGAAAGTGAAACCAAACCACTGATTTCATGATCACCGGTGTTTACACTAACAGCCTGTATAGTAATTTATATAATAAGTTACATAATTTAACCATACATAATAATTGAATACTACAGTTAATAATTCATCAGCGATTTAGTTATTGATCTGTGGTCTGGTCGTTTCATTAATAAACTATGTATTCACAAAGCTGCATTAGAACAGCGTCGGTGCATTTGACCACATGTTCATGGTAACACGTTAAGCTGCCTAGAGTAATACGGGATTATAATAGAATAAGAGACCAGCTTATACTGGATTTGTTACTGCTAATGTGCAAAGCACAATCAGTCTGTAATGTTAGCACTACTGGGAAACGGGCGTTCCCTTGATGATAGAGGTTCTCTTCGTTATAGTTCCAGGATATGTCGGTTTCCTCAAGATGATTTCCTTCAACGTTTTAAGAACAGTGGTGATGAAATAATTTCATCATCATCATCATCATCAACCTTTTTTTTTGGGCACTGGTCTCCTCTCATACAGAGAAGTATTGAGCGTAATCACCACGCTTGCTCAATGCGGGTTGGCGATTTCAGACTTATAAAGTCCAGGTTTCCCCAAGATGTTTTCCTTCACCTTCAGTCACTGATGTCCAAGATATACTTAGAAAGTACGTAAGTAAAGATGAAATAATTTATACAAAGTAAAGTGCACACAGTAAGTCGTGGTGGCCTAAAAAAAACACCAGCCTCTCAAGTATGAGTGTGCGGGTTCGATTCCAGGTCAGGCAAGTACCAATGTAACTTTTCTAAGTTATATGTAAGTACTTTCTAAGTATATTTTGGACATCAATGAAAGGTGAAGGAAAACATCTTGAGGAAACAGATGCCTCTTTTTTTTACAGTGGGACAGTAAAAAAAAAGTTAATGATAATGATGATGATGACTCTAAGTGTGCCCTATACTTAGATTCGAATCCCCGACCTAAAAATCGTATGTCGCGGCAGTTACCACTGGCTACCACTGCATCATACATTGCCTGCTTCGGCAGCTTCTCGTCAGGCTGTCCCGATCCGCGGTGAAGACAACAGGAACAAGAAAGATGCATAGATACTTTGTCCTACTTAATATTATAAACGCGATGGTTTGTATAGATGAATCCTTACTAATATTATAAATCGGAAAGTGAGTTTGTTTGTTTCTTAATTCCGCTTTCACGCCGTAACTCCTGAACCGATTGCTTTGAAATTTTGCAGACGTAAAGTTAGAAGTCCGGATTAAATAATAGAGTACGTTTTATCGGAAAAATTTGATGTTCCCGAGGGAAATCTAAAAAGCGCGATATAACCGAATTCCACGCGGGCGAAACCGCGGGCGGAAAGCTAGTAGATTGATATTTGTTTGTCTTTCACGCCAAAACTACTGAACGAATTTGGATGAAATTTGCCTCATAAATAGTTTATAATCAGTATAAATACATAGAATACCTGTTGTTCAGATATTCCTATGGGACCAAAATGTATACGGGTGAAACCAAAAGGCACAGCTAGTTACTGTTTTAAACTGATGAGTCAAATTCTAATAGAGTAGTTGACTAAAAAAAACTAATTAGTCCGTCAGTCAGATTTCCAAAAAATACTAGTCACGTATTTTTTCTTTTTTCATATAAACAATAAATGAAGACGACACAGTGCGTTGAAAACTCGTGTGACGTCACTGCATGCTACACTTTTTAGCGAGCAGTGACGTCACCAGCCACCACTCCTGATCTTTCATGCCTTTTATATTTGTCAATTTTTATTGATTTGATAAAACAAAATATACGTATCCAATATTTTTCTATAATCTGAATGACGGACTAAATAGAACCATTTTTGAAGTGAAACTTCTTTACGCACGCTTGACTTGGGGAGTAAGCTGGCGAACGCGTGACGTAAGCGTTACGAAAAGTGATCGGGCAAGGCGAACGGAAGTTAAGTGGATCCCCCACTTAACTTCCGTTCGCCTTGCCCGATCACTTTTCGTAACACTATAAGCACAGAGGCGCCCGTGGCGCGAGCTTGGTACTACACGGTCTACAACGAGTTTTTTTTTTTTTTCAATAAAAATAGAAGATCTATGCAAAAATATTAATTTACCAATGAAACCATGAAATAAATTTAAATATTTATAGAAAATTAATATATGTATATGTGTATACATGTATATATTGTACACACATATATATATATACTAGCTGACCCGGCGAACTTTGTTCCGCCTTAAAGGCAATAAATATCACATGATCACATTTTTTACTTTATAAATTAGGAACACTGTAAATAAAAAAAAAATAGTATTCCATGATTTTTTTATTTGTCATTTATTTAGTGTAGCACCTTGTGAAAGAAATGAATTTCTACTTGTGCTTCGTAAATTATCTAGCTATTGATCTCTGAGATGTCGTGGTGGCCTAGTGGTTAAAACACCAGCCTCTCTTGTATGATTGCGCGGGTTCGATTCCAGGTGAGGCAAGTATCGATGTAACTTTTCTAAAGTGATATGTACTCTCTAAGTATAATATCTAGGACACCAATGACTGAACGTGAAGGAAAAAATCTTGAGGAAACTTGGACTTTATAAGTCTGAAATCGCCACCCCGCATTGAGCAAGCGTGGTGATTACACTCAATCCTTCTCTGCATGAGACCTGTCTCCAGCAGTGGGACGATAAAAAGATTGATGATGATGATGATGATCTCTGAGGTTTGTTCGCCGATTTCGCATTGTCAACGGAACAGTTTCACGGACTGCCGCCTCCCTTTGCTCTTGTGAGTGAGAAGCACGAAGTCGAGTCATAGTAAGGCGGCGCTCTGCACGTGCAATTTCTTGCTCTTCTTCAGTGCTTTCATTCAGAATGTTTCGATTTACTCTTGCATTACCGCTTTGTCGAGAAAGATTTGATGGTCTTGGTCACGGCATGATATTTTTATTGATGATAAATGGCACAGCAATACAATATTAGAAATTTTGAAGTTGAAGTTGGCTTTGTGGTTTTTTATTAGAAACTTTAAACCAGCAGAGAGTATTTATATTCTTTGCTTTAAACGATTGCTTCAACCGGTTAGACTTTTTTTTAAATATGCTCAATTGCTCAGCTGTCATTTGCTTTTTGTTATACCATTTTTGGTATATGAATTGCTGACTTACATTTTGAATGAGTTGGACCATGTCTTATGTCACGTTACACGGGAACGACGGGGACGGGTTCTTAACTACCTCCCACCAATATTCAGCTAAATCGGTTCAGCCGTTCTTGAGTTATATATAAATAGTGAATAAGCAACTGAATCGATTCCAATAATTTTTACACCATGTTATATTTTGTCCCAAATACATTTAGAAATTGTTACAGTGTAGTTACCGAGTGCGTCACGCAGCTTACGATACATCATCATAGTATTGTGCGCGCGCAACAGCTGACGCTAGAGGTCAATGCAACGCGCTTGCTCGCCCACGGATCTTTGACCATATTTATGTTGGGACAACGAAGTAGAATACACGTAGCAAGCTTATTATAACTTTGTGGTTTTTCATTATATCTTTTTGAAATTTTGTACATAATATTATTAACTTAAAAATACTGGACACGTGTTTCCTACTTTTTGGAGGTGCAGGATAGCAGGGTAGCACAAAAGTTTAGGAGAAGTGGAAACAATAAAACCTCATTCATTCATCATTATCAAATAATCATAATACATGAAAGAAGGTTTATTGTGCATATTTTTTGACGTTCAAGGTACCAGGGTAGGATAAAAGTGTAGTAGAAATCGAAACAATAAAAAAGCTCATTCATCATTATCAATCAAATCACCATAATACATGAAAGAGGTTTTATTGTGCATCATTTGTGGACGTGCAAAGTACCAGGATATCACAAAACTGTAGGAGAAGTCGAAACAATAAACCTCATTCATTCATCATTATCAAATAATCATAATACGTGAAAAAAGGTTTTGTGTGCATATTTTTTTGACGTGGAAGGTACCAGGGTAGCACAAAAGTGTAGGAGAAGTCGAAACAATAAAACCTCATTCATTCATCATTATCAAATTATCAAATAATCATAATACATGAAAGAAGGTTTATTGTGCATACTTTTTGACGTTCAAGGTACCAGGGTAGCACAAAAGTGTGGGAGAAGTCGAAACAAAGAAGCTCATTTATTCCCACAGGAACGACGGGGAGCGGCATAGAAAGTATCCTATGTCCTTCTCCCAGTTCTTAGCTACCTCCTTACCAATTTTCAACCAAATTGGTATAGCCGTTCTTCAGTTATAAATGATGTAACTAACACGACTTTCTTTTATATATATAGATATATATATATATATATATACAGTATGTTAAGAAAACCCTGTCCGACCCGTGAAGGTGTTGTTAGGTATCGATAACTGATATTACTAATGCATACAAAACCGGGCTAAACTTAAAAAAAAAAAAATCCCCCTAAAAAAATAAATATTATTTCGCAAAAAGAGGTAACTTAATAAACGTGCGTTAACCACCCTTTGCCTACCGCCCGCGGGGGCCGGGCGGCAGGGCACGCGGCACGTGGTCGCATCGCTATTCGCTCATAATAATACCGGTGTTGTCACTTTTTAAAAATTACCAAATTTCGGGGAAATTGGAATTAATTCGCTGGAAAAAAAGATTATTTCAAAATTCATTTGTATTAGTACTATGATGATTACGTAAAATTTTATATTATATTTGGTCTTGTGTTTACCTAACCTTTATTACCCTTATGGGTCGGACAGGGTTTTCTTAACATACTGTATATATATATACAGATGGAGCGAAAGAAGTTTGGAAGTTTGGAGTCGTGTGGTCATAAGCACACTCGTTTTTTTGTTAACCAGGAAACATCCCTATTCTAGATACCTACGCAGCGCCTTTTGGCTTTTTATAAACTTATAAACTCACAACACAAACAAACAGACCCAGAACAACTACTTGTAGGTCATACAAATACTTGTTCCGTGCGGGAATCGAACCCGCGACACGCAGTGCAGCTGTCAAACATTTAACCACTACGCCAACTGTGCTGTCAATTACTTACAGTGGAGTAGGTATACACCAAAAATAATATCACCTATTTATTTTCTCGCAATGTCAATTTAACGCATGGGTGTGTTTTTATCGAATGTCTTACTAAATAGGGGAGAGACATCGTTATTTTTCGTTATTTGTCCATATTATTTAGGGCAATCAACTTCAAAAGAATTACAGTTGACCTGTTTTCCATCAACGACACCGTTTTGGGTTCGTGTGTATTTTGAATGGTAACTTATCTTGTATCTGAGTTGTCATAATCTGAAAAATTAAATTAAGTCAATTATATTCAAAATAATGATTTTTTTCATCTCAGTGTTAAAGAAGAATGAAAAAGCAGTTCAAATGATATACGTAACTCTTCATTTTGTATGAAATCCTACGACTAAAACCATCGATCATAACATCGGCAGCCGGCAGAAGTTACCACCCACCAGGCAATCTTGTCGCTAATCGATTATAAAAATAATAAAAAAATAAAAAACTGTTTAATTCTCACCACAAGCCAAAAACAAAACAAGTATAAAAAATTGTTACACACAAGAAATAGCTTTTATTTTTATTTTTTTTTTGGTTGTGGATCGCTGGTGCCTGTGGTAGGTAGTAACACCTGTAATACAGGTCACCAGGTTCCCACCTGTTCATGATTACATATAATAATTATAATAATAATAATAAAGCTTTATTTTAAATTTCTTACAATAAGGTTAGGTGTTACTTATGAGCTAATATTTTAGGTACTATGATTAATTTGTGACTTTATTGTATGAACCCCCTTCGGGTGAAAGCCTCCTCCAAGGTATTCCATCTCTCTCTATCCAAAGCAGTATTCAACCAGCCTTGACCAGCTATCGCCACCATATCGTCGGCCCATCTGGTGCTTGGGCGGCCTCTAGCTCTGGTGCCTTGCGGCCCGTTCCATCTTACCGACCGTAAGGTCCATCTGTCGTCGGTGTATCTTGCTAAATGGCCGGCCCACTTCCATTTTCTTTGTAAAGCAAAGGTTGACGCGTCGGTTACTTGTGTCTTGTTACGGATATCTGCATTCCTAATTCTGTCTTTGAGTTTTATATTAAGGCAACTTCTTTCCACTTTTCTTTGTGTGGTTTGTATTTTTCTAATTGTTTTTAATTTGTACGCCCAAGTCTGACAGCCATATGTAAGACATGGTAGAATTTCTGAGTCCATAAGATTTTTTTTGATTGTAGTTGGTATCTTCGATTTAAATACTTCCTTATGGGCCCAGTATTTCCCCCACGTGATTGAGATTCTTCGGTCTACTTCTTCTTGATTTCTATTTTTACTAAACGAAATTTGTTTGCCCAAATAGATATATTTGTCTACGTAATCCAGTGGGGTACTATTTACCATGATAGGTTTCTTGTTGTGATTGGTCAAGATTTTCGTTTTTTCAAGATTCATTTCCAGCCCTACTTTTATGCTTACGTTGTGTAGCTCGTTTATCATTGAATTTAATTGTTTTGGACTTTCTGAAAATAAAATGATGTCGTCTGCAAATCGAAGGTGGCTGAGAAACTTCCCCTCCATGTTAATACCTTTTCTTGACCATGGTAAATCCTTGATTATATTTTGTAGGACGGATATGAACAATTTTGGCGATATTGGGTCACCTTGTCTTACCCCTCTTTTTAGTTCAAATTTCGTTCCTAATCTGTCCAACTTGACTCTACTGGTACTGATGCTATATATGTTTCTGAGAATATTAATACAGTTTTCCTCTATATTTTGTGAGCTAAGTGACTCCCAGATACTTTCATGGGTTATAGAATCGAAGGCTTTCTTGTAGTCGATAAAAGCTACATACAGTGATCTTTGGAATTCTGTGTATTTCTCTATGACTTGGTCGACTACTTGGATATGATAGATTGTACTAAATCCGCTCCTAAATCCGGCTTGCTCAATTGGTTGATGTGTGTCGATATCTATAGATATTCTCTCAAGTAAGCATGATGTGAATAGTTTGTAGAGACTAGACAGGAGGCTTATGGGGCGGTAGTTTCCTATGTCGCTTGGGTCACCCTTTTTGTATAGCAATATAATTTCAGATTCAGCCCATAGCCGAGGCACAGTCTCTTCAGCAAGTATTTTATTAAATAGGGTCGTGATAGGTAGCAATAAAAGGTCTCTTGCAAACTTGATGCACTCGTTTGTGATGCCGTCTGGTCCTGGACACTTTTCTGGCTTAAGTTTCATAATTTGTTTCAGGATTTCATTTTTTGTAAACTCAGGAACAGATGAGGCACGGCTAAGCCCGCTGATTTTTGTTTGTTCGAGTAAGATTGGTTGGCTGTAGAGTTTTGTGTAGAAGTCTGTAGCAATGTTTATGATTTCTGTTCGAGATTTACTTTGTTCAGAGCCAGATTAAAGGGAAGTAATCCATTTCTTGGACTTATTTAGTTCTTTGAATGCTCTTTTTGCTGATCTAGATTTTTCCAGATGCTTTTGTATAGTGTTTATCCTATGAGTATTGTAGCATATTTTTATTTCTTTATTTGTTGCTCTATAAAGTTCTTTCAACTTTTCCTTGTCAAGCTTGTTCAAATGGGGTTTGTTTTGTAGTTCTTTTCTCTGTTTCATCAGGCTTAAGGCTTTGTCAGACAGTATACAAGTATGTTGTTTTTTCGGATTCTTGGAACGTTTTAAACTTTCAATAATAATACTAACTATTTTTAAATAATAATCATTGCTGTTGTAATTTGTCTGTGTCGTTATTAATTCAGGTATAAAGTTATTCAAGTTCTCTATGTATTGGTTTACATCGTCTGAGGTTTTTAATGTTCTTGGTGGGTTGGAGAAATTTCGCCTGCTCTTTTTTATTGGTTTTAGGCAGATGGAGGCTCTCAACATTCTGTGGTCCGATCCGAATGGAAGTGATGATATTACTTCGTAGTTAGAAAATATATGTGGTGTTGTGGACATGATGTAATCAATCTCATTTCTTGTGTTTTTGTCAGGAGAGATCCAAGTCCATCGGTTCTTAGATTTATTATTAAAGATTGTATTAATAATTTTTAATTTATATTCTTGTGCATACTGGATGAGTCTTTCGCCCCGAATACTTCTCTTACCGTAGCCAAATTTACCGGCAATTAAGTGTTCATATTCGTTGGGTACACCTATTTGTGCGTTAAAGTCCCCCATTGAAATTATGTGTTTCGTGGTGATAGAGTCGTGAGCCGTGGCTAAGTCCCGGTAAAAGTTATCGATATCTTCTTTAGATGAGCTTTCGGTGGGAGCATAAGACTGTATAATTGAAAGATTTATGTTTTCTATTTCAATTTCTAGTATGCAGACTCTTTCTGATACTCCGGTAAATCGTGTGATATTGTTTTTATATTTCTTTTTTATTAAAAATCCAACTCCATAGAGACCTTTGGTCTCCCCTATGTAGTACAATATATATTCAGTATCTTCAATAATTTGCTCTCCCATCCGCCGAACTTCACAGAGGCCTATTATGTCATGTTTGATGTTTTGTAACGCTGCCTTTAATTCTATAAGTTGATTACATATTACTAGTAACAAAAAATCGAAACAATTAGTGAGCTTGAGATTATAATAAAAATAATAGTGTGCGTTTGCGTGTGCGTGCGTGTGTGTGTGTGTGTGTGTGTGTGTGTGTGTGTGTGTGTGTGTGTGTGTGTGTGAGTGAGTGTGTGTGTGAGTGTGTGTGTGTGTGTGCGTGCGCGCGTGTGTGTGTGTGTGTGTGTGTGTTTGTGTGTGTGTGTGTGTGTATGCGTGCGTGCGTGCGTGCGTGCGCGCGTGTGTGTGTGTGTGTGCGTGTGTGTGTGTGTGTACATAGCGCAATTGGTCTGATTAGGCTAAAACGTTAAAAAGAGCTTCTGTGGCAGCATATGATTGGCTTTGAAGCCAGGCTTGCACTGTGATTTTAAAATTATATTTGTTCAAAGAGTGCAGGGAAAGAATACGGTTTAATTTATTGTAAAGATAGGGTCCAAGGAAAATAAAGAATCTATGACTGAAAGAGGTTCTGAGAGGAGTAGCTGAGGCAACTATATGATTTTGGCGATAGGTTTGCTGCGAATAGTTGGAAATAGCATGTTGTTTAATAGTAGTGGCCAAAACAAACAGCTGCCTAACCGTAAGAATTTGACAATATTCGTAGAGCTTGACGGTGGGAAAAAGTCTTGGCTTAAAACAGCACACTTTAAGAACCGCTCTCTGCGCACGTTCTATCTGAATATAGTGAGATTTTGCTGCCCCGCCCCAAGACGAAATACAATAAACCAGTATTGATGTCTGGTGAAGCCGTACAGAGGAGGTGTCTGAGCAATTGTGTTGCGATGTGTTCCGGGTACAATGCGCCAAATGTTGTTGTGTCGGAAGTTTGGTCGTGGAGGGTCTCCAGATCAATCTGCCTCTGGCGCAGCATCGTTAGTCGTGTTGTTGGGTTAAGCATTGCATCACCTCGCTCAACTGCCGTCTTCTTTCCTATTCACTCAGTTTTTTTTAAGTGAATAGGCCTTTAACAAACTAGCGCGCTTTACCATAAACGATTGCATCACTGCTTACCGTCAGGCGGGATTGCAGTCAAGCACTACTGTAAATTTAAAAAAAGTCAGCTAAAGAAAGACAAAAGTTGGATGAAGGAAGGTGAACCTGTTCAGATGGAGAATCATAAGCGATTGTGCCTTGGATTGCAAATGCGGTGCCAATCCACAAACGATGTGACACATAATGTGATGTCCTGCGTGTCCTGTCAATCTGCCCATTACAAGAAATTGATGAACGCTAGTGAACATTTCCAAATGGACCACACTTAGATTGCCATCCGTTAAGAAAAAAAGTACAAGTATCATTCTATCTTTGTTCAGAGGAAGGATTTCCAAACGCTAAACAAATAACATAACTGCAATAAATAAAAACACGATGTAATCTCAACACAAAAAATGGACACAAAACTTTGACCACCTAATTCTTCCACTTATCACTTTAAGTATACAATTACAACTACCATTGTCAGCGCAATCACATCTTTTGAAAGCCAGACATGTCCGAGTGTTGGCACCACTCACTGTCACCATCACAAATGTTCGACTATAAAAGTGGACAAGGTTAATTTAGTACACCATCATTGGCTTGAAACTTGTTCGGGACATAATGTCTCTTGTGGGCGGGCCATGTTGATTCTTAAGATATCGACTCTTATTCCGAGATCGCCATATTCTGTTCTGCGTGTGTGCTGAAGATTATAGTAGATTTGTGGCGAATAAATAATGTATTCAATGTTGGTTTTTGTCATAGAAAATTCGAGTAACTTATCTGTTATAATTATATAATACCCGGATGTGGCAGGCCAGAAAACGTGATCCCTTACTGACAATGCAAGAAAGAATGGTTGCGATTCAGAACCTTTTTGTATAATTACCACAATTGAAAACTTATTTGGCAATAAAGGAGAGAAAGTTATCATGATACTTTGCTGTAAATTATCATATTACTAAACCATGTTCAAATTACCCAAAGATTAGTCATCATCAAGATAATACAAGCTGAAAAATTGGACATAAGATATTGTAACGAGGCTTTAATACCAGCCTTTAAGCCAGCCTAAAATACAACAGACACCAACGTTTGTGATCCAAAAAAAAAAAATCTTTAAAGGAGTATTTCGCACAGTACACCTTAATAAACTGTTAATACATTCAAACTCTAAACATGGTAAGCACTGACTGTTACGTTCCATATACGACACAAAGTCATTTTCGAAAGCATTCTCGTAGATACCATTTCTGAAATCGTTTCATTTCAATTTGTTTACCATATTCTGTCTTTTATTCACTTGTTTACGTATATCGTTATCTCAAAGTATCTTACCAAGGAATATGAAATACTTGTTCGGTATCAAGGAATATTCTATTACGTAAAGGCAATCCGCTCAGGTTTCTGTGAAGCCTTCATTGTAGTCCTAAAAAGAAAATATCTGTGAAATTGGGTTTTTTTTAATAATTATAAACTAGCGCTTGACCGCAATCCCGCCTGATGGTAAGCAGTGATGCGATCGTTGATGATAAAGCGCGCTAGTTTATTAAGAGCCTATTCGCTCAGTTTTTTCTGAGTGAATAGGCTATTAATAAACTAGCGCAAGGAAGCGAAGGAAGACGGCAGTTGAGCGAGGTGATGCAATGTTAAACCCAACAACACGACCGACGATGCTGCGCCAAAGGGAGATTGATCTGAAGACCCTCCAAGACCAAACTCCCAACACAACAACATTTAGCGCATCGTACCCGGCACACATCGCAGCACAACTGCTCAGACCCGTCCTCCTTACGGCTTCACCAGACATCATGCCGGAACACGACAAATCGCTTGGCGGCAAGGCTTTGTCTGGTAGGTGGTAACTTCTGCCGGCGGCCGATGTTATGGCCTACCACCGAGAAAATAATTGAAATAAATAAAATAATTCGAATAAATGCTTTGACATATACATGCTTTTGAAATATTCATCCAAGTCAAGCAATCTCTAGGCTAAATGCGTAACACACTGTTTACATTGTTGAGCAGACACATTTTCGAACACATGGAACAATGGATTACCAAAAAGCTTCGAAATGATTCCAACTGATATTAATGGTGTGTTACGCATTTAGAGTGCCGGTTCAATCATGGCTGTTTAAGATGCTTTAATATAAAGAAAATTTTATCTCTGACATCGAAGCACAAACAAGTACCCTGTATCCAGTCATGATTATGAACCCCCCACAGGTAGAATTTTTCGTCGTTTTTTTCCTGATAAAAAAAAAATTATATGCAGTTTTTTTCACTTTAAACCGTTCATAATTGCTACACTTTTATAACCCAATAAGATATTAAAGTAAAAAATAATTAATTCGCTAATTACACAAAAAAGCGCAATGTGAACAAAACTCGAAAAACTGTCCTATCAGCTGATTTAATGGAGTTCACATCAGGGGTCAACGTCATACCCACAAACACGCACGGCGGCACACTTGCAACGTTCAAAGGCCGAGCCGACACATGTTTTTAAACACTGTTATTTCTGTAACCGCTCATTAACGATATAAATGACTATCATAATTTATTACTATCATATTTACAATATTTATTAGTGGCATGCGTGTAGCCTTCTCGCGAAGTTTGCGTTACGATGTCAGATACACTCTGTATATGTTATAGGTATTGATAACGATGAATCATATTTATTGCTATATACTGTATTCATCATCATTATCTCAGCGTTAGTCGCATCCGTAGCTTTCCAGCTTTAGAGTCTAGGGTCCGCTTTAACTGCTGATTTTGGCTAAACTTCGATATTTTCCGTGAAGCGACTGCCGCCTGACCTCCTCAACCCGAAGGCGATATCTAAGCATTGCAGCTAAACCAATTGCTAGATTTTTGAGGGCTCCAACAACCCGTAACGACTGCCATTAGATGTTCATAACGTGCTTTCCGAGGCACGACCAGACCAGTGCAAATACTTATATTAATGGACACAAATATATGCACTGTGCGGGGATCGAACCCGCGCCACCTTGCGCGGCGGCTGCGATCGCTACCGCTACGCTAGGGAGGCTTTCGAGTAAAATTACTGTGAACTAAAGAGTATAATACTACTATCTATCAACGACATAGCCCCAATTGGCACTAAACGCATTCATTATGTTTATTACAATATCAGGCTCGTTTATATTCCGACCGGAATACAGGTACAAAGGCGGTCTATATGCTTTATTGTACACCAAAAACATACATTGATTAAAAATACATTCAATACAAAAAAAAAATATACAATGGGCGGCCTTATCGCTAATGCAATCTATTCCAGGCAACCAAAGAATGGACAGAGATTCTCCTGGACCATACGTGGGCTTAAGTCGTGGTGGCCTAGTGGTTATAACACCAGCCTCTCAAGTATGAGTGCGCGGGTTCGATTCCAGATCAGGCAAGTACCAATACAACTTTTCTAAAGTTATATGTACTTTCTAAGTATATCTTGGACACCAATAACTGAAGGTGAAGGAAAACATCTAGAGGAAACCTGGACTTTAAGTCTGAAATCGCCAACCCGCATTGAGCAAGCGTGGTGATTACGCTCAATCCATCTCTGTATGAGAGGAGACCTGTGCCCAGCAGTGGGACGATAAAAAGGTTGATGATGATACGTGGGCCTGTTGTTAGTGCAATTATTATAAATAAACTACACTAAAATAGATATATCATATTATTTTAGCTACAAAAGAAACATTGGCGCCGATTCTGTTGTTTACAAACTAAACTAATTTTAAGTTATGTGCATCTTTTTCTTTCCATTTCGTTGAGAAAAGGACAGAAGATTAAATGTCAGTTTAGACCTGTCAAATTAAAGCACTCCTGACGTAAACTGGCGTATTTTTAGTCGCCATGTTTATAATCGTGTCTAAACTGTCTATGGAGCATCTTAATTTGACAGGATTAAATTTAAATGTTATCTTCTATTCTTTTCTTAACGAAATGGAAGGACAACAGAATCGGCGCCATTATCTACAAATTCTCAAAACAAGATCTATTCTTGTGTCTTTTATGATAATTCAAAAGTTCTTGTTGAGGCGGTATGTATGAAACAAATGCTATGAAATGAATAATATGGGCAAAATGTGGTGGTAGTAAGATTCACCACTACCTAACTTTAGCTTCGTCTATTGTCTTGTCATTGTAACTTAGGATCTGACCTGGAAGACGTCGATTATTATGTAATAATTATACAAGTGAAATAAACCAGTCTAATTATCTAAAGTCTTTAATATTTACCAACCGAACAATCGTACATGGTGTCAGAAGAGTGAAAAAACCCAATACGAAGAAAGAAAATTCATAAAATGCAAAAGTCGGATGGCGTCGGTGTCGGCCATGACACCGAAGCTACAATGAACAGTGGCTTGAAGGCGCTTAGAATATCGTCAGATGCAACAAACAACAATTACGAAGCCTGGAAGCGCTGGTGGCAACAGTTCGAATTATACTTGTTGGCAACAGGTTTAGACAAGTCCGGTGAGAAACGCAAGATCGCCATTTTATTACATCACATTGGTGAAAAATGCTTAAATATTTTCAACACATTCAACATAAATATTGGAGAAAGCACATTACATGACGTCAAAGCCAAATTCGACGAATTTTTTCAACCCAGAAAAAATATTACCATGTATCGTTACATGTTTTTTACCACACGTCAACAGAAATCGGAAAGCATCGAGGATTTCTTAACCGATCTCGAAAATAAGAGCCAAGATTGCGAATTTGGAACGCTCAGAGAATCTCTTATCAGAGATATTTTTATCGCCAACTTGAGTTTGGACTTAGCACATGTACGTCAGAGACTGCTGCAGGAACCTGATCTGACATATCAGAGGATGCGAGAGCTAGCTAGAACACTCATAGTCGCACAGCAGGATGCAGACCAAATTGTCAAGAGGTCCACTAGTCAAGAGTCTGAAAAAGCCATGCATCTGCGTCGGAGGAGCCGTGGTCGAGTGGAACGTCAGCGACGGCGAGCTTCACCAGTCAGTCAGCAGGGATCCAGCGCAGGGAGGTCAAAGTCAAGTCCCAGTCCTGAGAAGCGCTCGAGGACGTGTAGCCGCTGTGGACAACACCACCGCTACAAATGTCCAGCGCAGGGAGCTAAATGCAGGTTATGTAACTCTTATGGTCATTTTGCAAAATTTTGTTACTCAAATAATAAAAAAGTCAGTCATTTAGAGTCTTTTAGTTCAACTGGTAGTCAAGATAATTTTGTTGGAATTTTAAATTGTCATAATTTCAGTCATAGTCATAAGTCTAGTCAATATAATTGTCATTTAGAGTCACAAAGTCATCACAATCAAAATCATTACAGACATAGCAGGTTGTCATACACACAGTCACAGTCACATCCCAAGTTACAATCAACGGTCAGGTCGCACATAGGCCAGTCGCAGTCAATGTCTAAGAGATCTCATGTAGACTCATCTTGTCATAAAAAATATCCTGTGTCATATTTCTGTGATGAAAGTGGTGATAATGTCATATCTGAGAGGTCTAATAAAAAATGCCTCAGTGATGAAAAAAGGCTGGTGACTGATAAGTCTAAGAGATCTCATGAAGACTCATCTTGTCACATGTCATATCTCAATGATGAAAACACTAAACAGTCTGAGAGATTCACAGTCAAGTCAAAAAAGTCAAAAAGTCTTAGCCGAGATTCATATCTTAATGATGAGTACAGACACAAGTCTGAGGAATCTCACACAACAAACACTTGTAGAATTATTACAGCAAAGTCAACACATAGTAAACAGGTCAATACAGTCGAGTCAAAACAAAACAAATACTATTCTAAACAGTCATGGAACATAAACATTTTAGTTGGTCATACACAAATTAATTGCATTATTGACTCGGGAGCTGATATCAATATTATGTCAAAGAGAACTTTTCAATTTTTGAAATGTCAAAGTCAAATGTCACTTGAGAAATGTCAAATAAACGTTAGTGGGTTTGGTGGTATATCAATACCCATTATGGGCAAAGTCAATATAAAATGTAGTTTATCTTTAAATAATAGCACTATTAGTGTAAATATAGTGTTTATAGTCGCAGATTTAGTTTGTCCGAATGTTTTAGGTCTACCAACTTGTAAAAAATTAGGTATAATTCAAAGAGTTTTCTCTGTGTCTCAACAAAATTTTAGTGAACAAATTCTTACACAATACAATGATGTATTTCAGGGTCTTGGATGTCTACCTCAAGTCTGTCGCCTGAAACTCAAACCTGAAGCAGTGCCATGCGTGGATGCTCCGAGAAGAGTACCCTTCGCTTTACTGAACAAACTGCGCGATGAATTGGATCGCATGGAGAAAATGCAGGTCATTGAAAAGGTTTTTAAACCTACAGAATGGGTGAACAGTATAGTGATAACAGTCAAAAGCACGGGTCAGTTACGAATTTGTTTAGATCCTAGAAATTTGAATAAGAATATTATAAGGGAAATTTATCCACTTAAGTCAATAGATGAGATCAGATCTCAACTAGCAGGAGCTGTTTGTTTTTCTCATTTAGATGCATTTTCAGGATTTTGGATGCTTAAACTAGATGAATATAGTTCTGATTTATGTACATTTCAAACACCTTTCGGTAGATATAAATATTTAAGGTTACCTTTTGGTATTAATGCATCGTCTGAAATTTTTCAAAGAGTCATGATGAATTTGTTCGGTGATTTAGAAGGAGTTCTAATATTCATCGATGATATTTTGGTATATGGACCAAACGAGTCAGTACATAATGAGAGAGTACATAAAGTCATGCAACGAGCACGTGAAGTCAATTTAAAGTTCAATAAGTCAAAATGTAAATTTCTAGTTTCAGAAGTCTGTTTTTTAGGGTATGTTTTTAGTAAAGATGGTGCTAGGGTTGATGAAGAGAAAGTAAAAGCAATTGTCAATATGCCCACACCAAAAAATGTCAAAGAATTGCAAAGAATATTAGGTATGATCAATTATTTAGGTCCCTTTATTAGCAATTTGTCTCAAAAAACTCAAATTTTAAGAAATCTTTTGAAGAAAGATTCAGTCTGGACTTGGGATGAAAATCATAGTCAATGTCTTAAGAGTTTAATCGATGAAATTACAAATTCACCAGTTTTAGCTCATTATAATCCCAATGTACCATTAGTCTTGTCAGTCGATTCGTCAAAGTCAGCATTAGGAGCAGTCATTATGCAGAATAATAAACCTATTGCTTATAGTTCAAAAACATTAACTCAAACTCAGTCAAGGTATGCTCAAATTGAGAAAGAATTGTTAGCCATTCAGTTTGGTTGTGAAAAATTTCACCAGTATGTGTACGGTCATAAAGTAACTGTTCATACTGATCATAAACCTTTAGTCTATCTTTTTAAAAAGCCATTACATGATGTACCAGCAAGATTGCAACGTATGATGTTAACTTTACAAAAATATGATTTGGAAGTTATACATGTTCCAGGTAAAGAAATGTTTATATCTGACACTCTGTCTAGAGCAGCATTGAAAGAACATTATATACCTGAGAATGAGTCAGAAATATCTTGTCATGTCAATTTAATGCATTCAAGTCTAGCAGTCACAAAGGAGTACTGTACAAAATTGTTACAGCACACTATGAAAGATGATACTTTGCAATTGTTAAAAAAGTATTATTATGAAGGTTGGCCAAAAAATAAAAATAATGTCAGTCTGTCAATAAAACCATTTTGGAACATACAAGCTGAAATTCATGTAGTCAAAGATTTGTTGTTCAAAGGGTCAAAATTAATAGTACCACAGTCAATGTATAAGGAAATGTTAGGTAAAATTCATGAAGGTCACCAAGGTATAAATAAATGCTTAAAACTGGCTAGAGAGTCTTTGTACTGGCCAAGCATGTCAGCTGATATTAAAAACTTGGTAGAACAATGTTATGTATGTGCACAATTTAAACCTAATAATCCAAAGGAACCACTAAAAAATTTTGAAATAAATAAATATCCATGGCAACAAGTAGGTGTTGATTTGATGTATTTTGATAACCTTACTTATTTAATTGTCACAGATTATTATTCTAAATTTATAGAAATAGCTTTGTTAAATAAAAACAGTACAGCAAAGAATGTAATAACACATTTAAAGTCCATTTTTGCTCGTCATGGAATACCTTTATCTTTAGTGTCTGATGGTGGTCCTCCTTTTCAGTCATTAGAATTTAAGAATTTTATGCATGAATGGGACATAGAACACATAGTAACTAGCCCATATCATCCACAGTCAAATGGTCAAGCAGAGAGTTCAGTCAAAATTATCAAAAATATGTTAAAAAAATGTAAAAGAAACTCATCTGATCCATACATAGCTTTATTACAGTATAGAAACACACCTAAGAATAATTTACCATCTCCAGCTCAATTGTTAATGTCCAGGAATTTAAGAAATAACATTCCTATGTCTTATAAGAAATTAAAACCTAAAGTGGTTACATTCAAAAATTATGAAGAATGTGTCAAGCAAAATAATAAAAATAAGTCTAAATATTATAATAGAAATACAAAGTCATTGTCATTACTGTATCCCAATGATCATGTATACTTTAAAAGAAAGCCTGATAGCAATTGGGAACAAGCCATTGTCAAGCTAAGGTTGGCTAATAATAGGTCATATGTCGTTGAGGATGTCAATGGAGTTAGGTATAGGAGGAATAGGGTTCATTTAAGACACAAATATTCTCCTATGCTATCCAATTCGTCGCAGGGGAGAGAGGAAGGTAACAGGCAGGAGTCTAGACCTCAAGAGCTCTCATCTCAATCCTCAGTCAGTCAACATGTAACTCGTTCTGGAAGAGTTGTAAAGCCAACCAGAAGGCTAATTGATGAAATAGATTAAGTAGAACATTGTATCCTAGATTAAGACCTAACCATAGTCTTAAGTCATTGTCTAAATTATAACTAAGTCAGGTTTCTATAACATTGTTTGTCAAGGGTTAATTTAAACTTAAACAGGGGGGATGTTGTATCATACATCACTACTCTGTAGTCGAGTAACTAATACCATCTCTATGTATTAGTGTCTATGAATATAGTCTATTGTCTTGTCATTGTAACTTAGGATCTGACCTGGAAGACGTCGATTATTATGTAATAATTATACAAGTGAAATAAACCAGTCTAATTATCTAAAGTCTTTAATATTTACCAACGCAAGAATCATACAGTAGGCTATAACAACGGCTGCCGGCAAAAGTTACCAACCACTAGGCAAACTCTTGCCGCCAAGCGATTCGTCGTGTTCAGGCATGACTGTCGACATGTCTGGTGTAGCCGTACGGAGGACGGGTTTGTGCAGTTGTGTTGCGATGTGTGCCGGGTGTGATGCGCCAAATCTTCTTGTGTCTGGAGTTTGGTCAATCTCCCTCTGGCGCAACATCGTTGGTCGTGTTGTAAAGTTTAACATTGCATCACCTCGCTCAACTGCCGTCTTCTTTCCTATTTACTCAATTTTTACGAGTGAATGGGCTTAATAAACTAGTGCGCTTTACCATCAACGATTGCAAATCTGCTTACCATCAGAACACAAATGTTTTTTTTTTATAAATTATAAACTAGCGCTTGACGGCAATCCCGCCTGATGGTAAGCAGTGATGCGATCGTTGATGGTAAAGCGCGCTAGTTTATTAAGAGCCTATTCACTCTAGCCTTGAAGACACTCAAATTGTAGTGTGATGGAAACACCGTCGCTGGCAAATTGTTCCAGTCCCTCGATGTACTCGGTATAAAAGAGGAAGCAAAACGCTTCGTCCGGATCGCAGTGGTGTCAACAAAGTAAGGGTGGAAACTCGTCGTACGACGGGTCGTTCGATGATGGAACGGAGATGTGGGAATTAAATCATGCAATTCCCTTGCACACTCACCAGAATGCATCCTATAGAAGACTGAAAGGCTGGCTACTTTACGCCTGTGCTCCAGGCTTTGGAGACCGTTTCGAGTTAAATCTGGGTCGCCAATCAGCCTTTTCGCACGCCTATCCACTGAATCCAAAGTAGCAAGGTGAAATTTCGCAGCACCAGCCCAAATATGGCTGCAGTACTCCACACACGAGCGGACCTGTGCTTTGTACAACATTAGAAGCTGCCTTGGTGTGAAGTACCGCCGGACCTTCGCGACGACGCCAAGTTTCTGGCAGCCACCTTGGCCTTGGACTCAATGAACCGCCCAAAGTTAAGGTTCGAGGAAATCTCAACTCCCAAAAGCTGAAGGCGGTCGGTGCACTCCAAGGATACATTCCGAAAAGTAGGAGCCAAGGTGAACGGGCTCCTTTTGGCGGTGAAAAGACACGCCTGTGTTTTGGCGGCATTGAATGCTACAAGATTGGTATTGCCCCATTCGGAGACTGCCTGTAGCAGGAATAACACAGAATGCTTTTTATCCCGATATTCACAGCGGATAGGAACTTACACGAGAGAAACCGCAGGGCACTGCTAGTATACACATAGTAGTAACACGAAATGTATGTCTAATATTTACACTAACACTAAAACAATCTCGAATATTCAGAACACACGGTGCTGCTCGCCATCTGTTACTTGTACTTGGCTCGACACGATACCGCGTGCCTATACCTACTAAACCTAAAAAACCACATCACTTCATGTGTCCATCTTTATTTCCTTGTAGTGGTCATGGACTGACAGCTCGGCAATTAAGCTTAGCTAAAAGACATTTCTCTTAGCTTTAACCTAATGGCTTAACCATATCATCCTATTTTATTTACCACCCTTATCAAGACGATCAGTGAGATTGCTTTTATCGCCGTTTTATTTCGAATGACTGATTTTAGGGCCGTCCCTACATGTAAAACCGTTTCTATTTTTATTGAGTAACTCTAATGGATTTTCGTAATATGATCCTTAATTTCTATGTTGTTTTTTACTGCATTGAGTTCTTAAAATGCTGTACCGCACACGGTCCAATTTTAACTTATCTGTCTGTAGCGATAAAATGTTGACACATCTTTTTTTTTTAATGTTTAATTTACCATTCCCGATGAAGACCGAAATCTGTTGACATTAAAATTAGCAGAAGCATAATCAGCCCATATTGTTCCTTCTTTATGCCAGAGTGAGCCTAGGTCCAGTGCGGGTTGATGTCAATGAAATGACGTCAAATTCTTTAGTTCGCTGGTCCTAATTATAGTTTATTTTATCACTCTCAGAGCAGTGTGAAGCAATAGCAGAAGTTGCGTTGATTTCGCAATTTCGATTACGCAAGGTAAAGTATAATAACTGCGCAGGCAGATCTAGATAAAAAGTTAATAAATACAGGACTAACCACTGGGCTAACCACTGGGTCAACGGGAGGTACAACGGCGGGGCCACGGCTGAGGTTATTCGGATGTTCTTCCCCGATGTGGTGCGCGCGCGTAGGGTCCTGAAGTGCCTCGACAGGACGTCTATCTGGGCGCAAATTTTGACCGGTCACGGCGGCTTCGCCGCGTACCTGCATAAGTTCAAGTTAAAGGATAGTCCGGCCTGTGTGTGTAACACGCAGGCTTCCGAGACGGTTCAACACATTCTGCTAGAATGCCCGAGGCACAACCGCGACAGATACGACCTGGAACTAAGTACAGGAAAACCCAGCAATTGTCGTCGGCAAGAATTATTAATGGATAGTAGCAGGAGTTTAAGTAAATAGTTGTAGTATAGAGTAGACGTGAAAGTAAGAATGTATAGCAATGTACAGTAATATTAATAAAGATAAGAAATAGTGTGTAGAAATAAGATGACAGAAAATATAAATAAAAGCCTAACAAAGATTCTTGCCATGCAAGAAGTAGGGACGACAACGCCCTGTGATGACGGGTGTCTATTATTATAAAAAAAAAAAAAAACCACTGGGTCAAGCTATTGCCTGCTGCGCTGCGTGTCGCGGGTTCGATTCCCGAACATTACAAATATTTGTGTGACCTACAAGTAGTTTTTTCCGGGTATGATTGTTTGTATATGTGAGTTTATATGTTTCTAAATGCACCCACGACACAGGGGATATTCCTGGTGTGGAGCAACGTTTTTTTTTATAAAAGAAGTAAGTTGAAGAATGATAATTAAAACACATTGCTTGCATCAGATTATTCATCCTTCATGTCACTTCTATTAGGGCTCCATGTTTTCAACTTAAACGTTGAAAGATATCTTCTAACTTCTTCAGACATTGCAATCTCAAAACTTGATATACCTATAAAATTAAAACGATTTCAACATTCATATATTCAAATTGATCGCTTCAAAACGTTTACATTTATGAAACAAACAAGCAGTGAGATGTCAGCAAAGTGATGAATAAGCCAACACTTATTAAAGATTCTCATTCCATTGAACATGAACCCAATCCTGAAGCGGTAGGTGGCAGAAGTAATTGAGCATTGTCTTCCAATGACGTAGGCGTAACTGAATGCAGTGATGATTTTGTTCGACAAATCTTTGTTGTAGTTATTAATAGTGTTGATGATTTTGAGTTTTTTTGTTGTTTTAATTAGACTGGATTGGTGATGGTGGTTGGATTTCCATGAGAGCTTGATAAGATAGGAGTAAAATTAGATAGGTATATCAAGTATTTAAATTGTTATGTCTGAAGAAGTTAGAAAATATCTTTTAATGTTTAAGTTAAAACCACGGAGCCCTAATAGAAGTAACATAAAGTATGAGTAATCTGAATCAAGAAAATTGTGTTTTAATTAACATTATTCTTCTTCTTTCTTTTATAAAAGAAAAACATTACCCTGCACTAGGAATTTTTGATGATTTTTTAAGCCATAGCGTCTTAAAAATTTATCAAAGATTCTCTTGCCCTTCCTCTGTTAATTGTTTGGATTATAAATTAATAGGCTATTATTTATGGTTATTGCTAAATTACTTAAATCATCATCATCAGCCTTTTATCGTCCCACTGCTGGGCACCTGTGCCCATACAGAGAAGGATTGAGCGTAATCACCACGCTTGCTCAATGCGGGTTGGCGATTTCAGACTTAAAGTCCAAGTTTCCTCAAGATGTTTTCCTTCACATTGTAATCAGTCATTGGTGTTCAAGATATACTTAGAAAGTACATATAGCTTAGAAAAAGTTACATTGGTACTTGCCTGACATTGAATCGAACCTGCGCACTAATACTTGAGAGGCTGGTGTTTTAACCAGTAGGCCACCACGACATATTTATAGAAAAAGAAAAAAATAATAACCTGATTTAACAAAATCGCATCGCTTCATGCTGGTAATATATACGAGAGACATAATTCATCTAACAAAAGTAAAAGTAAGCCCTAACACCACGGGGAGTGTCAACAATTCCGGTGACCTGAGCGCAGATTTGGAGATTTCGTTGAACTAAATATGAGCACTTGGACCCTAGGGTTTTTTTTTTAGTTAGCCGTCTTCTTCTCCTTCTTGCATGCCAAGAATAGTTTTTTACTTTTTTGCTTTTTTGTCATACTTTTATTCTTTTTTCTAGTGAGCTGTTTTATTCGGCTTGTGGTTTTTTAGGTCGCTCTTTTCCCCTTATCCTTTTCAACTGATCTTATAATCTATATTTATACATTCTTTCACTTATCCACTACTTTATTACTAGTCTTTTTATATACATTTTTGCGTTCTTATATTTATTACACTTTCGTATGTCATGTCACTATACAGCTTTCCACTTATATCTAATATTTATTCTTGCCAACGGCTTAGCTGGGCTGCACCGCCCTCGTCCTGTTCCTTTCTATTGCCATTTTAGCCACTTTGAGGCAAAACCGCTCCAGATACGGCCTGGAGTGTTTATTTACCATCATGTCAGCAATGGATGACTCTGTGAAATTAATCCCTGTACTTACTTCCAGGTCGTATCTGTCGCGGTCGTGCCTCGGGCATTCCAGTAATAAATGCTGAATCGTCTCAGTTTCCTGTGTGTCACACACACAGGCCGGGCTGTCCTTCAACTTAAATCTGTGTAGGTACGCGGCGAAGCCGCCGTGACCCGTCAAAATTTGCGCCCAAATAGACGTCCTGTCGAGGCTCCTCAGGACCTTGCGCCCGCGCACCACATCGGGGAAGAACATCCGCGTGACCTCAGCCGTGGCCCCGCCGGTGTACATCCTGTTCCAGACAGCTACTGTGCCCTCCCTCAAACGTCGCTAGACGCATGAGACTGGACACCTGTCATACGCCGGGGCGACCCTGGACTGGGCCGCGGACCCTAAGGCTTAGGATCTGTTGGCCTGTGGTTTCAAACCAAAATGGTCGAAAATGTAGTAACAGACACAGTAATAATAATAAGATATTCACCGTTTAAGATTTTTCGCTTTAAGTTTGTTTCGTTTACCTACACTCAAATCACTTTAATGAAAACAACACGGTCTTTACTTAAACGACAGGATGAATAAATCTCAATCTTTATAGAGCTTTAGTAATTGAAATCCAAACAGGAACAAAACTCATCATTTGTTCCTTTGTAAGCTAAGCCCGATTAATTACGAAATCAGATGCTCTAAACTAACATTAATATCGGATGTTTTTCGTTTAATCTTTTTTTTTTCTTAGCTCAATGTCTTACGGAGTTGCTTACGTTTTTCCTTGACATAAATGCGACTTAGGAATTCTTATTAACTTGTCTAAATAATGAGGTTTAAGCTCCCTTAACAAACTAGTTCGCCCTCACAAATGCACACACATAGATTAATTCGCTTCATTATTTTCGTACGCACTGTAATCGGATATATTTTTTTGAAAAGCGGCTCTAGTTTCGGTTGTATTTATTTCTTTTTTTTTTTGTGAATCTAGCGCTGGAGCCAGGCACGCTTAACTCGCAAATCATATAATAGTTAATCTATGAACATTACATGTTGAGCTTGTATTTTAAACGTTGGTTAAATTACAGACTACGAAGTATAAGTTACATTTTATTGAGAAATCTCGGAGATTGGCGATCCTTTCTTTTTACCGTTCAAGATGTAAGGAACTGTCACGAATTTTTTTTTTTTTTTTTTTAATTAAAATTTTAACCAGCGCTTGACCGCAATCCCGCCTGATGGTAAGCAGTGACGCAATCGTTGATGGTAAAGCGCACTAGTTTATTAAGAGTCTATTCACTCTAGCCTTGAAGACACTCAAATTGTAGTCCGACGGAAACACCGCCGCCGGCAGATTGTTCCAGTCCCTCGATGTACGCGGTATAAAGGAGGAGGCGAAACGCTTCGTCCGGATCGTAGAGGTGTTAACAACATAAGCGTGGAAACTCGCAGTACGACGGGTCGTCCGATGGTGGAACGGAGATGGGGGAATTAAATCGTGCAATTCCCTCGCACTCTCCCCAGAATGTATCCTATAGAACACCGAAAGGCTGGCTACTGGCTGGCTAAATTGTTACGGTGCGAGCGTATTCAATTCAGCGAATTGTGCTTATCAAACTTTTTATCGTTCCACTGTTAGGCACAAGCCTCCTCTCGTACAGAGAAGGATTGAGCCAGCAAAATATCTAGTAACTTTTTAGGGTTCCGTAGCCAAATGGCAAAAAACGGAATCCTTATAGATTCGCCACGTCTGTCTGTCCGTCTGTCCGTCTGTCCATCCGTATGTCACAGCCATTTTTTTCCGAAACTATAAGAGCTATACTGTTGAAACTTGGTAGGTTAGAATACCACGCTTGCTCAATGTAGGTTGGCGATTTCAGACTTAAAGTCCAGGTTTCCTCAAATGTTTTCCTTCACCTTATAATCAGTCATTGGTGTCCAAGTTATACTAGTTATATAGACCACCACCCACCAACAGCCACCTTGGCTCCTACTTTTCGGAATGTATCCTTGGAGTGTACCGACCGCCTTCAGCTTTTGGGTGTTGAGATTTCCTCGAACCTAAATTTTGGGCGGTTCATTGATTCCAAGGCCAAGGTGGCTGCCAGAAAACTTGGCGTTATCGCAAAGGTCCGGCAGTACTTCACACCAGGGCAGCTTCTAATGTTGTACAAAGCACAGGTCCGTTCGTGTGTGGAGTACTGCAGCCACATTTGGGCTGGTGCTGCTAAGTGTCACCTGGTCACTTTGGATTCAGTGGAGAGGCGTGCGAAGAGGCTGATTGGTGACCCTGATTTAACTCGAGTTGGTCTCCAAAGCCTAGAGCACAGGCGTAGAGTAGCCAGCCTTTCGGTGTTCTATAGGATACATTCTGGGGAGTGTGCGAGGGAATTGCACGATTTAATTCCCCCATCTCCGTTCCAACATCGGACGAACCGTCGTACGGCGAGTTTCCACCCTTATGTTGTTAACACCTCTACGATCCGGACGAAGCGTTTCGCCTCCTCCTTTATACCGCGTACATCGAGGGACTGGAACAATCTCCCGGCGGCGGTGTTTCCGTCGGACTACAATTTGAGTGTCTTCAAGGCTAGAGTGAATAGGCTCTTAATAAACTAGTGTGCTTTACCATCAACGATTGCGTCACTGCTTACCATCAGGCGGGATTGCGGTCAAGCGCTGGTTTATATTTTAATAATAAAAAAAAAGTACATATAACTTATAAAAGTTACATTGATAATTTGATACTTTCCTGGAATTATATGTAGGTACTTGGTGATTGTGGTACGTTGTGGTGATTACGCTCAATCCTTCTCTGTATGTGAGGAGACCTGTGCCCAGTAATCACCGTGGGACGATAAAAAGGTTGATGATGATTATGATGATGATGATCATGACCTGGCATTGAACCCGCACACTCATACTTGATAGGCTGGTGTTTTAACCACAAAAAAGGTTTTCAATTAAGCAAAATGAGTCAGTATGACCTTAGGTCAAAATGTGTGGGTTTGTCCACATCTCATCACGCACTCATGTCCCTCATCATCTGCTTTGCTTTTCCCAATCATGTTGGGGTCAGCTTTCAGTCTAACTGATTCAGCTGAATTTCAGTGTTTCACATGGAGCGACTGCCTGTATGAACTCCACCACACTGGTTACTGGTTACTGGTTTATACGATATGCCTTGGAAGGACTGGGTAACAACTGTGGTATCTTATAAGGGTCTCAGGAATTCGCCCGTCATCAAATAAGTACAGAAACGCGGGAATCCTATTCTGTCTGAGATTTACATTTTTTTCTGTTTTAAAAAAAAAGGTTTTCCCACACAAATATTTTTATTACTCCTATATCGTGGGTGCTTTTACATACATTTAAATTCACATACGCAGATCCAGAAACAACTACTTATAGGCCATACAAATGTTTGTTCCGTGCGGGAATCGCGTCACGCAGCGCAGCAGTTGTAACTCAGCCACTATCGCGTCACGCAGCGCAGCAGTTGTAACTCAGCCACTATCGCGTCACGCAGCGCAGCAGTTGTAACTCAGCCACTATCGCGTCACGCAGCGCAGCAGTTGTAACTCAGCCACTATCGCGTCACGCAGCGCAGCAGTTGTAACTCAGCCACTGCTCCAATCTTCTAGCCATTGGTTCCGCAATTGGTTCCAGTCTAACCGAATTCAGGTGAATACCAGTATTTCATCTAGAGTGACTATCTATCTCACCTCCACAACCCAGTGACCAGGTAATGTGATATCAGTTGGTAAGATTTGTTATCAAACTTTTGGGCTTCTGAAGACCGTAACGACTATCAACGATCCACAAATGGCAGCCGGGAAGAACAGTTCAACGTACTTTTCGAGGCACGGGAGGTACCTGCTTGATATGTTAAGGCCACCCATCCACGTACTAATCGCAGCAAGTGTAGCTTAACCTGATAGATTGACCTATGCGGATTATATAATTGTAAATCAATTTCAAGAAAGAAAGAAATATTTTTATTCCGCACAAACAAAACGCACGTTACAACTACATACCATAAAATATATAATATTAATCTATATATATAAAAGAAAGTCGTGTTAGTTACATCATTTATAACTGAAGAACGGCTATATCAATTTGGCTAAAAATTGGTAAGGAGGTAGCTAAGAACTGGGAGAAGGACATAGGATACTTTCTATGCCGCTCCCCGTCGTTCCTGTGGGAATAAATGAGCTTCTTTGTTTCGACTTCTCCCACGCTTTTATGCTACCCTGGTACCTTGAACGTCAAAAAAATATGCACAATAAACCTTCTTTCATGTATTATGATTATTTGATAATGATGAATGAATGACGTTTATTGTTTCGACTTCTCCTACAGTTTTGTGATACCCTGGTACCTTGAACGTCAAAAAAATATGCACAATAAACCTTCTTTCATGTATTATGATTATTTGATAATGATGAATGAATGACGTTTATTGTTTCGACTTCTCCTACAGTTTTGTGATACCCTGGTACTTTGCACGTCCACAAACTATGCACAATAAAACCTCTTTCATGTATTATGGTGATTTGATAATGATGAATGAGCTTTTTTATTGTTTCGGTTTCTCCTACACTTTTATGCTACCCTGGTACCTTGCACGTCAAAAAATATGCACAATAAACCTTCTTTCATGTATTACGATTATTTGATAATGATGAATGAATGAGGTTTATTGTTTCGACTTCTCCTAAACTTTTGTGCTACCCTGGTACCCTGCACCTCCACAAAGTAGGAAACACGTGTCCAGTATTTTTAAGTTGATAATATTATGTACAAAATTTCAAAAAGATATAATGAAAAACCACAAAGTTATAATAAGCTTGCTACGAGTATTCTACTTGGTTGTCCCAACATAAATATGGTCAAAGATCCGCGCGCGAGCGAGCGTGGTGCGTTGACCTCTAGCGTCAGCTGTTGCGCGCGCACAATACCTATTATGATGTATCGTAAGCTGCGTGACGCACTCGGTAACTACACTGTAACAATTTCTAAATGTATTTGGGACAAAATATAACATGGTGTCAAAATTATTGGAATCGATTCAGTTGCTTATTCACTATCTATATATATAAAAGAAAGCCGTGTTAGTTACTCCACTTATAACTCAAGAACGGCTCCATCGATTTGGCTGAAAATTGGTAGGGGGTAGCTAAAAACTAGGAAAAGGACATAGGATACCTTTTATCCCGTTCCCGTCGATCCCATGAGAATGAATTAGCTTCATTGTTTCGACTTCTCCTACACTTTTGTGCTACCCTGGTACCTTGCACGCCCACAAACTATGCGCAATAAAACTTCTTTCATGTATTATGATGATTTGTGATAATGATGAATGAATGAGGTTTATTGTTTCGACTTCTCCTACAGTTTTGTGCTACCCTGGTACGTTGCACCTCCACAAAGTAGGAAACACGTGTCCAGTATTTTTAAGTTAATAATGTACAAAATTTCAAAAAGATATAATGAAAAACCAAAAAGTTATAATAAGCTTGCTACGTGTATTCTACTTCGTTGTCCCAACATAAATATGGTCAAAGATCCGCGGGCGAGCAAGCGCGGTGCATTGACCTCTAGCGTCAGCTGTTGCGCGCGCACAATACTATGATGATGTATTGTAAGCTGCGTGACGCACTCGGTAACTACACTGTAACAATTTCTAAATGTATTTGGGACAAAATATAACATGGTGTCAAAATTATTGGAATCGATTCAGTTGCTTATTCACTATTTATATATAACTCAAGAACGGCTGAACCGATTTAGCTGAATATTGGTGGGAGGTAGTTAAGAACCCGTTACCGTCGTTCCCGTGTGACGTGACATAAGACATGGTCCAACTCATTAAAAATGTAAGTCAGCAATTCATATACCAAAAATGGTATAACAAAAAGCAAATGACAGCTGAGCATATTTAAAAAAAAGTCTAACCGGTTGAAGCAATCGTTTAAAGCAAAGAATATAAATAGTCTCTGCTGGTTTAAAGTTTCTAATAAAAAACCACAAAGCCAACTTCAACTTCAAAATTTCTAATATTGTATTGCTGTGCCATTTATCATCAATAAAAATATCATGCCGTGACCAAGACCATCAAATCTTTCTCGACAAAGCGGTAATGCAAGAGTAAATCGAAACATTCTGAATGAAAGCACTGAAGAAGAGCAAGAAATTGCACGTGCAGAGCGCCGCGTTACTATGACTCGACTTCGTGCTTCTCACTCACAAGAGCAAAGGGAGGCGGCAGTCCGTGAAACTGTTCCGTTGACAATGCGAAATCGGCGAACAAACCTCAGAGATCATCATCATCATCATCAATCTTTTTATCGTCCCACTGCTGGAGACAGGTCTCCTCTCATGCAGAGAAGGATTGAGTGTAATCACCACGCTTGCTCAATGCGGGGTGGCGATTTCAGACTTATAAAGTCCAGGTTTCCTCAAGATTTTTTCCTTCACGTTCAGTCATTGGTGTCCTAGATATTATACTTAGAGAGTACATATCACTTTAGAAAAGTTACATCGATACTTGCCTGACCTGGAATCGAACCCGCGCAATCATACAAGAGAGGCTGGTGTTTTAACCACTAGGCCACCACGACATCTCAGAGATCAATAGCTAGATAATTTACGAAGCACAAGTAGAAATTCATTTCTTTCACAAGGTGCTACACTAAATAAATGACAAATAATAAAATCATGGAATACTTTTTTTTTATTTACAGTGTTCCTAATTTAAAAAGTAATAAATGTGATCATGTGATATTTATTGCCTTTAAGGCGGAACAAAGTTCGCCGGGTCAGCTAGTAAAAAATAAAAAGAAAAAATGTACATAGAAAAAATATCACCAAAAGTCTCGTACTCGACCATGCAAACTACCAAAACTATGCAATTCAACGTTGATTTCTTGTCAAAGCCAGGGCCATAGACAGCACAAATTATTTGACATTTGACAATTAGAACCGGTTGTCAACTGTATTGCGCCCGCGACATTAGCTGATGACAACAAACCAAACAATAACATAAAAATACAAAAAAGATAATTGCAGAGTGAAGAAAACAATTAATCGTGTTACAAAACAAATAATAGTTAAACTGTGCGTCGCATCTGTGCAAGAAAAGGTCGTTGCTCAGCAAAATGCTGTGACTTCAGACGAATCTATTGTCAACAGCGCTGATTTTCAGCAACCATCTATACAATATGTAAAGAAAACCCTGTCCGACCCATAAGGGTAATAAAGGTTGGGTAAACACATGACCAAATATAATATAGAATTTTACGTAATCATCTTAGTAACAATACTAATGAATTTTGAAATATTCTTTTTTTCCCGCGAATTAATACCAACTTCCCCTAAAATAGGTAATTTTAAAAAAAGTGAGAACACCATTTTGACGGTATTATTATTTAGCGATGTGACCACGTTACGCGTGCCCTGCCCTCCGCTGCCCGCGAATGAATTGCCTACAGCACATGTATCAAGTTACCTCTTTTTGAGAAATAATATTTATTTATTTAGGGGATTTTTTTTTAAGTATAGTCCGGCTTTGTGGTCATTAGTACAATCAGTTATCGATACCTAACAATACCTTCACGGATCGGACAGGGTTTTCTTTACACATTGTATATAAAAAAACTTATTACAAATATCAGTATAAAAAACTTATGTCTACAATTTTGCTAATACGTAAATACATGTACCTATACTGTCTTTGTTATTTTTTAAAGCTTTACAGCAATTCGAGCCAACATTGGGATGAATAGCGGGTTAAGATAACCAACCGCCTCACATAAATTATAGGCATTGTGCTCATAAACCGTCATCCATCCTTGTTACAATCATAACGAAACCGCTCTGAATTAATAATGATATTAATCATCCTTATCAAACATAATTTGATGTATTTTCTCGAAGCAATTGACTGTGTTAAATTATAAACCAACTGTCCATCTCTATCCATTCTCTTTAACGAACAATAACTTTTACTATAACTCGCTGGCCTGTACTAAGGTACAAAAGTCCCACAATACAATTTAACGTGATCGCGTATATACATTTATTATTTAACGTTGCCATATCTACTGCAAGATTAAACGGCGACTTGTGCGAAGATTAAATCCTGGATTTTATTCCCATATTGCCGTACATTTCCACCCCACAGTTGAGGCAGAAAACTCGAGTATTCATTGCGGGTAGCCAAGCTATGCCGGCGAGGGTTGACGAAGCAGCGTTTGTGGTTTAACCTCAGATGTGTGCAGAGGTACCAGATAAAGCTATTTGACAGATATTAAATTTACATTAATACTGAATTGTAACGTGTGAATTTTGAATTTCTAGAGTAAAGCAAAGAGTTATCTACGTCATACATAAAGTCAGACAGCACCTTTCTTTAAAAATTACATTTTCTTTTCCTAAAAGTAAAAATATATAGGTTTTTTTGACAGGAAAGCCAAGATGAGTGTCACGCGCATTTTTCATTGGACTTTTAAAATTATTTATAGTGTCGTTTACTAAATAAAAACGCGTGATTTATGTAATAAAAAGTGCATTCAGTGAGTAATTCATAACGAACTTTGATATATCGCAGCATAGTGGCCGCATCATGGCTTTGCATCAAATCTCCTCGTACACGGCTCACGCGGCCGTTTTTTCAACTGTCATTGGCGATATCCGCCTTTATTGTGAAATATTTTTTTTAAAGAATTTCTATAATTTGTTACACGTGTTATTGGCAAAATTGTGGTATCAAACCACAGGGGCCATTGAAGAGTTGAAGTAGTATTCACTCTAAAGAAAAGAAAGAAAGGACATAAGTTTGACAGTAAGATGTCATTGCAGCATGGTTGATATTAGATGTAAAAATCTATTTTATCTGAATTCCGTGTCTATATTTTTTTAATAAAAATTATAAACTAGTGCTTGACAGCAAACCCACCTGATGGTAAGCAGTAATGCAATTGTTGATGGTGTAGTGTGCTAGTTTATTAAGAGTCTATTCACTCTCACCTAGAAGACACGTCCGACGAAAACACCGCCGCTGGAAAATTCTTCCAGTCCCTCGATGTACCTACGCGGTATAAAAGACGAGGCGAAACGCTTCGTCCGGATCACAGTAGTATCAACAACGTAAGGATGGATACTCGCCGTATGACGGATCGTCCGATGATGGAACGGAGATGGGGGAATTAAGTAATGCAATTCCCTCCCACACTCTCCAAAATGCATCATAAAGAACACTGACAGACTGGCTACTCTTCGCCTGTGCTCCAGGCTTTGGAGAACCTTTTTTACCAAATCTGAGTCACCAATTAGCCTCTGCGCACGCCTCTCCACTGAATCCAAAGTTGCCAGGTGAGATTTTGCAGCACCAGCCCGAATGTGGCTGCAGTACTTAACACACGAACGACCCTTTGCTTTGTATAATATTCTAAGCTGTCCTGGTGTGAAGTACCGCCGGAGCTTTGCAATAATGCTAAGTATCCTGGCAGCCACATTAGCTTTGGATTCAATGAATCGCCTAAAGCTTAGGTTCGAGGAAATCTTAACTCCCAAAAGCTGAAGGCGTTCGGTGCACTCCAAAGATTTCGAAAAGTATTTTATTATCTCTTCGATAAATTCAATATTAATGGTGCAATAAAATATTTACTAATAATTGTAAAAGAGTTTCCGTGAAGTTTATTACTCTGTTTTCTCCTTATGTACTTACGCTTTGAAATAGCCAATTAGCTTCATCTTACTAATTGACCGATCCTTTGACTATCCAAAAGTGCCTGTAGTTGGTTCACTTGAAATAAATGGTGTATCTAGTAAAAATCTGTTATTTTGATGTTATAAACAGACACTCAATTTTTGCATTAGAGCCATTTCAACACCTCTCTCTCAATTTTTTGTTTTATATGTATATATTATGGGTATAAATTTTGGTAATGGTATGTATGTGTATATAGCTTATTTAAGTATTTATTTAAATAGTGTTGAGTTTTTTTTCTTTATAATTTTTCAACTAAAGCACCTGCCATCAAATCTTTTCACCACCTGTGGTTGACTGGTACAGAATGCCTGGGGCATTTAGTCCGCCTCTGTACAGTTCTACAGAGGCGGACTGAATGCCTCAGGCATTCTCTAATTAGCGTGATCTGCGAAAGAATAAAAAATAAATAAATACATTATGTAACTAGCAAAAATAGATTCTATACCTATCTAAAAAAGGCTTATCCATAGTTGATGAATATAATTTATTAGAAAATATGAATGTTTGACCGATTCCCTGGTCAATAAAATCAATTTCTATGATTTTCTTCTGTCTATTTCGTTAATAAAAGAAGAGAACATAAATATCGGTTCATTATTATTTTCATAAATTATAAACTAGTGGTTGACCGCAAACCCGCCTGATGGTAAGCAGTGATGCAATCCTTGATAGTGAAGCGCGCTAGTTTATTAAGAGCCATTCACTCTAGCCTAGAAGACACTAAAATTGTCGTCCGACGGAAACACGCGGTATAAAAGTCCTGCAAAATTAGTCAGCACTACACGTTAATTGACGTATTTAATGGCTGTAGATTTAATCACGTTTAATCTATATCTATAGTTCTGTCCTTTCCCTAATTAAATCGAAAGAAATAGATGCATAGGATTTAAATTATGTTTGTGACAAAGGAATTGGCGCCAGCCGCATTTTCCATTGATTCCCTATTTCAAGTTTCCAAGTTGTCAGCCATTCATTTCCAAATAAAAACGGCAATGTCTCGACAACCCTGCGAACTGTAAACCAAGATTTATATGGAGGTCGTGGTTATTTATACACACCAACCTTATTTTTATTCCCCGTGTGATATTTTTAATGAGGCAACTGAATAGCACTGCTGCACCTTTTATTAACTTTTAAAAGCATTAGTCGTGCCCAAATAGTGGGAATTCACTGAAAGTTATATCTCGTGACAGTTTGTCTATTTATAGTTTTCGTATAATAAAACTTATTTTACTTAGGATTCCACGGTCGTAATAATATCTGCATTTTGTAGTTGAGTTAAACTTCAGAGAGGAAGGAAAAAAATTAAATATCCCATAGTTTCTTTTTATAACCGTGGAAATTTAACTGGTTTCCCAGAAAGGTTATGATTTATAAATAGAATATTCACTCAACTCATTATGTATTTTTAACTATCGTTGAGCCGACAGATATCCAATTTAAAATAAATCATACAAAACTCTCCTATAAAAACGCTGTCAAATTAAAATCTTTGTTTTTCAAAATACCATGAAAATAATCAAATCGGTATAATAAGTCTCAATGTTTCACTTACTAACGAACAGCATATACATATATATGTATTTTTACGACAGATTTTTTCCGGCCAGCTACTGTTAAAAAATCGCCCAAGTAGAACTCGCGTACGGAAGGTTGCGTAGGATAATTGTCAATACAAAAAAGTTTTTTTCTAGCTATCACGGTTAATGAGATACAGCCCGGTGCCAGACAGACAATAATGAAAGTAAATAAAAAATAATTATAATAAAAAACTGTACTTTTTAGTCTAATTATTAAACTCAAGAGGACAGTTTAATAATTTTAGTAATAATCACCTCAGCGTTGTGAATACTAAAACTAAGAACTAGCTTTCAACATTTTCTATAAACGAAAGAGAATGTTATTTTTATGTACCCAGCATAATGAGCCTAAACTTTATGCATATCTATTCAAGCCTTTATTTGTTTTAAAACATAATTCGGGTCATTGAGTTCATAATGGAGCCTTACATGAACCGTTATGCAAATGTAACAATTAGGTTTATAAACATCTCTATAACCCTCAGCTATAAAGATGGGAAGTAATTTGAGCGTGCACTCCCATTTACAGGTTAAGAAAAAAAAAATACAGTTAGTAAGGGAGTACAATTATGATTATATTTGTGCATCAGATCATTCGGACGCTGATATAGGACAGAAGATATAGGTATTATATAATAATAGAAACAGAAAATATACAATGGTAATCAAATTTCATTAAGCTATTTGCCCTGACTTTTTGATCGATAAATATTTATTATTTTAGGAGTAAAATAAAAAATGATTCGTCGCATAAAATTATCTGGCCTTGCATAAATGGACTGATTTCAGGCCTCAGACTATTTTTCTTATTAGATATTAGAACATTTCTATAACAATATTACAGCACTTTGTTCGTAACAGATACCGTGGCCCCTGATGCAAAGGCAAAAGAATGAAGAAGAAGAAAGAAGAGGGGTAGGTTTTAGTCAGTAAAAGTCTGAAACGCTCCGCCCTGAGTGCGAGAAGCCATTTGATCATTTTCCTTCCAAAAATAAAGGGCTGTAAAAGTAATCTCTGGATCTACGAAACCGATTTATATAATTCTTTTACCAATCGATAGAGTCGAAGAAATAAATCCTTTTAGAAGTAGGGGGTAAAGTAGACCACTGATCATAACTTTTGTCCAACTCCTGCTGTCCTGTCACCTTTTACGGAGTCTGCTGCGACACTTTCTTGCTGTGTTGACTTTATATTTATAAACAACATTTTTTGTCCATTCCATTCTTATTCCAACACCATGTACCTACTCACCTTCTTCATATAAACATCGTCGCATGGATATCTGTAACTTTTCCAACATCTAAACAAATAGTCCACTAGACTTAACGAATTTCCTAAAACTGATTAAATGTTTTTGTTTGTGCTACTTGGTTCGAAGCAAAGAGAGGCGAATCGTTTAAAAGTCGATGCAGCAGCGAACTTACTCTGCGCATCACCATCTTTCACTCAAGTTTAACGATTTAAATATTTGATGGAACCAACAAGATCAAATGAAATAGCAACGCTACATCAAGGGTTGGCATCTACTTGGGTACTTATAACAAGGGTACTTGAATCTGAATATATTATGCGATAAATACATAGGGATTAATCTAATATGTATTTGAATAACATCTTGAACAACTCAAATAACTAGACGAGCCGTTTCTTGTTGAGTAACATAGTCCGCTATTAGGGTTAGCCGTGTCTAGTTTCAAGATGAACATGATCTTCCACTAGGTTTGAGGAGAAATTTGAGTATCTGTATGATTTAGTTCATAATCGTCGTCGAGGTGAACGTACAGCCCTGGATCTCGTAGAGTTTCGGAACCTACATGTTTTACTTGTTCTATCTACTTACTTCCTAAAGCAGCACAAAAATGTTGAAGGCCCTAAAAAGGCAAAGTGTAAACGGAAACTTTGCTTGCTGCGTTTTTCTTGTGATCATTATATTTAAGCATAATTAACCTATACCGTTTCCCCTTCTGGGACAAAGGCCTCTTCTAAATGAAAAAGTGCAAGCCCAGTGTGTGTTGGCAGAAGTCAAGTCAATTTTTGAATTTAGAACATGGCAATGTTTTTCTTTCTTTTATGGCTTCGCACGATTTGTGCATTTAGCCAATGTCACGTAATGAATTGTTCATGTCGAAAAAGACGGCCGCGTGACCTGTCTTACGATGGAGGTTTGGGACAAATAAATATAAATATATACGGACAAATCACACAGATTGAGCTAGCCCCAAAGTAAGTTCGAGACTTGTGTTATGGGATACTAACTCAACGATACTATATTTATAATAGATACCTACATATATAGATAAACATCCAAGACCCAGGCCAATCAGGAAAAGATCGTTTTCCATCATGGCATCATCATAAATGAATTATTTACTGAATGCACTTTTTACTACATAAATCACGCACTTTTATTTAGTAAATAACACTATAAATAATTTTAAAAGTACAATGAAAAATGAGCGTGACACTCAGCTTGACTTTCCCACCAAAACTCCAAAATATTATCCACGGCAATGTTTTCTTTCATTGTTTTGAGTGCAGTGGCATTGAAATAATTTATACAAAGCAAAGCGCCTAACACTGTAGCAGATAGTGATGCAAACGATCAGTTTACCAATTTTCAATACTTTTGTTATTATTCTAAGAATTTTAGATCTTATCTATTTGTATATAATGCGCTGGTAAAGCGGACCCTGGACTCCAAAGCTGGAAAAGCTTCGGATGCGACTGGGATTAACACTGAGATGTTCGTCATCATCTATTTGAATATAATTATTTCTTTTCCCGCGCCACCTTGACCCAATCGTAGCAGTACGAGTTTAGTATTTTTTTCACTAAATAGTATAAAACAAAATCGCTTATTCTGTCCCTATGTGTGCTTAAATCTGTAAAACTTTGTAACGGATTTTGATGTGGTTTTTTTAATAGAGTAATTTTTCTTATTATTATTATTAATTTATAAACCAGCGCTTGGCCGCAATCCCGCCTCATGCTAAGCAGTGACGCAATCGTTGATGGTAAAGCGCACTAGTTTATTAAGAGCCTATTCACTCTAGCCTTGAAGACACTCAAATTGTAGTCCGACGGAAACACCGCCGCTGGCAAATTGTTCCAGTCCCTCGATTTACGCGGTATAAAGGAGGAGGTGATTGAAGAAGAAGGTTTATATGTATAATAACATCCATTAAATATTGGAGAAATACTATATTATTTTTGAGGTTTCTAATGTGATGTCTCCAATAATTACATTTTTTCCGCTTACATTGCAAACGCAGGCTGAACCCTACGAGAATTATCAAAATAATGTACTAAGTATTGTACACATTGAAATGTCTATAGAAGACTCCGCAATGCATACGCATATGTCTATCTCAAATGGATATACCACAATAACATGTTTTGGCACTTAATTTTACTACAAATAACTAATTTTCGAAGTGATTTTAACCAATACAGCATTCATCTTTTTAAAATCCAAGCATTGTCTATTACTTTTCCGTTCCGTTTTCTATGACTAATTAATGAACATTTAAAAAAAAAACTGAAAGCATAAACTACCTTAGATTTTCCAACGAGTATTACTTAAAAAGAAAACTAACGCTCGCGGCGTAGCTCAGCAAAAAGGAAGTGAATAAAGCGTCCCGCTATCCAATATTAATATCGCTCTTTCAAAAAGTTTGAACTGTAAGCAAGTCCGTTATCAATATTCATAAGCACAAGACGGTATCTGAGGGTAGCAATAAACAAAGCGAGTGAACTCAGGCAAAGTAACCGATCCGAAGAGCTCTTACTTACCGTTGGCTCATAAATTTCAGTTTGCAACTTGCACCGACTAACATTTGATCAATACCAGTTTTGTATGGGTTCTATATTTGCAAGCTAATACGCCACATCAAAACGCCATGCTTGCCTTAGCAGCCAATATTGCCTACTTACGTCACGAGGCTGGTACGACAATTCTAAAACACCGTAAACAAACCCCCTTGGTAAGGAATTTTCATATTTATTCCATGAGACATAAGTCAACTTTTTATCTGCAATATTATATTACTTATTTAATGTTTGTTAAATGAATTTAGATGCACCAGTGCCAATATGATCACGTGTTAAGTTACAAAGGGCTAAATCAGATCATGTTTTATAGTAGTAGGGAAATTATGTTATCATTTCAAGGGTTTCATTAGTTGGTCGTATTATTATTTTTATTTTTATAGTTTAGTGGGTGAAGGTCGCCATCATTGCTATTCGGTAGCGTATTTAATCGGAACTGACAATGACCGCCATTAATACAAAATCGAATGCTTTCATATTGCCACGTTGGTCTAGTGATCGCAGGTGTTATTTGCTGGTCTTGAGGTCATGGGTTCGTTTCCTGGTATGAGCAATTTGTCGTGTTCCGGCATGATGTCTGGTAAAGCCGTACGGAGGACGAGTCTGAGCAGTTATGTTGCAATGTGTGCCGGGTACGATGCGCCAAATGTTGTTGTGTTGGGAGTTTGGTCGTGAAGGGTCTTAAGATCAATCTCCCTTTGGCGCAGCATCGTTGGTCGTGTTGTTGGGTTTAACATTGCATCACCTCGCTCAACTCCCGTCTTCCTTCCTATTCGCTCAGTTTTTCTGAGTGAATAGGCTCTTAATAAACTAGCGCGCTTTACCATCAACGATCGCATCACTGCTTACCATCAGGCGGGATTGCGGTCAAGCGCTAGTTTATAACTATTAAAAAAAATAGGCTTTTCAATCTAGAATTTCTCAGTGGCAGCGCTAGATCTAGATTTAAGCTGGTTGAAGGAAACAGTCTCTTCTCCTATTATATAGGGGGTACAATAGATGCGATTCTGGTTGACCCTTCAGAAGGTGAGGCACGATGTTATGTTATATTTATTTATATTAAATAATTAATAATTTATATTTCGGTGTTCTATAGAATGCATTTTAGTGAGTGTGCGAGGGAATTACATGATTTAATTCCCTCATCTCCGTTCCACCATCGGACGACCCGTCGTACGGCGAGTTTTCCACCCTTACGTTGTTAACACCAGTACGATCCGGACGAAGCGTTTCACCTCCTCCTTTATACTGCGTACATCGAGGGACTGGAACAATTTGCCAGCGGCGGTGTTTCCGTCAGACTACAATTTGAGTGTCTTCAAGGCTAGAGTGAATAGGCTCTTAATAAACTAGTGCGCTTTACGATGGATTGCGTCACTGCTTACCATCAGGCGGGATTGCGGTCAAGCTAGTTTATAATACACTATCGGCCACTAGCGACTTCGGTCGCGTGGTTTAGTTATGCTCCGCTCCAATTGGTGGCAGCGTGATGTTATATATGCTAAAGCCTTCCTGGATTAAAAGGCTATCCAACGCAATATTAGATAATATATAATTTGTCAAATCGGACCAGTAGTTCCTGAGATTAGGGCGATCAAACAAACAAATTCTTCAGCTTTATATATTAGTATAGATATAGATAAAGAAAAATGTGATTAGGTTTATACAAATACTTAACATCACATTTTTTAAAATTAGAATAGTATAGCGTTTCCTATCTGAACACTCGGAGAAAGGCCGAAAGAAACATAGAGGTCACACACAGTCTTTTAACTAACTGTCCAGTTAGTCTTCAAACTAATTGGACAGAGAAAATAAAAATTAAAAAAAGTAACCCACAATAGTCTTCACATTTACAATAATTAATAATTAAAATAATAGAATATTTGCACTGGTCTGGTCGTGCCTCGGAAAGCATGTTAGGCCGTTGGTCCCGGTTGCCATACGAACATCTAGTGGCAGTCCTTACGGATTGTTGTAGCCCTCAAAAGTCCAACAATTGGTCTAACTGCAATGCTTCGATGTCGCCTTCGGGTTGTGGAGGTCAGACAGCAGTCGCTTTACGGAAAAAATCGATGTTTAGCCAAAATCAGCAGTTAGACTGGTAAAGCGGACCCCAGACTCCATAGCTGAAAAAGCTACTAATGCGACTGGGATTAACGCTGAGATGATGATGATTATGACATGAAATTCATCAATATCTATGTATGTAAAAATAAAATTCCATGCATTATCTTTGAGAACCGTATAAATTGGTGCCTACAATGGTCTTTTGAACAAAGAACCACATTGATTGAGTGGAGTGGTCTAGTTAGTGCACGCATTTATTAAAAACGGTCAGCTGAACTCAACAAATAGGGAGGCATAGGATTTAGCGAACATTACCAAAGAAAGACATTTGGGTAGGCTGAGTCATTATCAACCCTTGTATTGTCCCACTGCTGGGCACAGGTCTCCTCTCATACAGAGAAGGATTGAGCGTAATGACCACGCTTGCTCAATGCGGGTTGGCGATTTCAGACTTAAAGTCCAGGTTTCCTCAAGATGTTTTCCTTCACCTTCAGTCATTGGTGTCCAAGATATACTTAGAAAGTACATATAACTTTAGAAAAGTTACATTGGTACTTGCCTGACCTGGAATCAAACCCGCGCACTCATACTTGAGAGGTTGGTGTTTTAACCACTGGGCCACCACGGTAGCTCGTGTAAATTATTCAAATTGACAGATCATTGTTGCGTTTGTATGTCAAAAAGTAATAGTACAGCTAGTCCTTTTTTTTGTTGGAATGGGAAATCATCAAATGACTTCTCCCGCTCTGGGCGGAGCGGAAGGGCGTGTCAGACTTTTACTGGCTAAAACCCACCCGTGTTTCTTCACTTGCCTGTACGACGGCCAGGGCCACGGTTTCTTGTTTAACCAACCCGCAACCCTGACCCAGGAGGCATCGGTCTTCGTGGATCCTGTCACGGTGCGCTGACATCTCTGTGAGGCGCGCGTGAAACACGACGCGCCGTCGACTCGGGCCTGGATAGTACAGCTAGTCCTCAGATTTAAATAAAATCTGTAATGTTGCGTAGGTAATGTATGCTTCCTTCGAAGAGTGGTCAATCGCGTTTAATGCCTATCATTTACGGGTATATATCTCGCCCCTGAATGTAAAAATGAAAGGAATAAAAAAAAAACCGGCCAAGTGCGTGTCGGACTCACGCACAAAGACTCCGTACCATTGATTTATGAAATAAGCGGTTTACGATTTACGAGGTATTAAAAAAAACTACTTACTAGATCTCGTTCAAAACAATTTTCGTTGGTAGTTTTTATAGTAATTTACATCATATGTTTTTTTTTTAGATTTTTCATTTTCTTATTTTAGAAGTTTTGCAACTTTTTTCCACTTTGGAAGAGTCTGACGCGCAAACTATTCGGTTTAAAAAAATATTTTAGAAACCTCGATATAATTTGTGAAGACCTATCCATAGATACCCCCCACACGTATGTGTTTGATAAAAAAAAAAAAAATTTGAGTTGCAGTTCTAAGTATGGGAAGCCCCCAATATTTATTATTATTATTTTTGATTTTTGCATCAAAATCTTAATGCATTTTACATAATACATCTACCTACCAAGTTTCAACAGTATAGCTCTTATAGTTTCGGAACAAAATGGCTGTGACATATGGCCGGACAGACGGACAGACAGAGATGACGAATCTATAAGGGTTCCGTTTTTTTCCATTTGGCTGCGGAACCCTAAAAACACACACAATTTAATCACGAGTAACTTTATTAGGCGATCAAGCTTTTCATTTTTAAGCTATTGCATAGCTTCTATCGCGGGCCTTGAGCGCGGGGACCGAATCCAGAAATTCCGTAACGAAAAAACCTCACGCTCCCCATCGTCTAACGTCGTTTCAGTTCGGCAGTCTTCGGCACGGTATGTTTGTGTGCGTGCGACTACATCTTTTGAAAACAATTTATAGATTTTCAAAAAGAGCATGCATATTGCAGGGCGCGAACTCAGTTCTACACACTTGCCATGTTACTGATAGTCGCGATGTGCTAAACTTGCGATTAATTTTCTCTCTGAAATAGGTCTTCTATAGAGATATGTCATAGACGTCATCGACGTTGTCATGGCTACCTTAAAAACTTTTCATATAATTAATTATTAAGTACTTTTATTCAAATTAATTTAGTAGTGTTTTTATAAAATAGCTTTTTTTTAACGGAAAAGCTAAGAATGTCACGCTAATTTTTCATTGGACTTTTAAATTATTTATAGTGTTGTTTACTAAATAAAAGCGCGTGATTTTATAGAGTAAAAAGTGCTCACGCGGCCGTTTTTTCAATTGTTGCAAGAATTCAAAAGACTGTCTTTAAATAGTGTTCAGACGATTGCTCAAAGTGTATTAGATTTCATTAGTAATAGAAATGGCATTTCAATAATGACTTTCAACTGCCAAAGTCTAAATAGTCATAAATACGATTTACAAGATTCAGTTACGAGACAAACAAATGTGTTACTTCTTACCGAAACTTGCATGACGCATGATAATCCAATTGAAATACCTAATTTTAATTGTATTGTTCAGTTCAAACGAGATACTGTTTCAAAAGGTGGGGTAGCTATTTACCAAAATAAAAATGATATTACTAATATTATGACTCCGAATATTGAAATAAATATTGCACACGTTAGCGATGTTAATGTTAGGCGCTCAGTTGTTGGAGATATTTGTGCGTGCTTATGCAAACTTAGAAATGGCCTACAAATAGTTATGGTAGCAATTTACATTTCTCCGAATCCAAAATTGGACGAGGTAGAGCATTTTATTCATCGCACTTTACTGGAGTACACTGAAGAAGGCTCGAAAATACTTGGTACAAATGGTAATAAATTTCCACTTATCTTGGCTGGCGATTTCAACATTAACTTCGCTGATAAAAAATCAGAGCGGTTGACAACTTTTCTATCAAAAACATTGAATTTGAAAATGAATAATGATCCACAAGAGTCCACAACAAAATATGGGACCACCATTGACGCGGTATTTTCTAGGTATTTAGAGGATATTAAGTCGCAAACTTATGTTTCTTATTTCAGTTATCATAAACCTATAGTTTCAATGATAAATATTCCTGAATAACCAACAGCTACTGTAAGGTAATAAAACCCACATGTATTGTAAAATAATAAAAATATTTTAAATAATATTAACTTTTTATTTATTTAATAAAAGAAAAATTTGTTTTCTTATCGGTCACCACGCTCAAAAAGTGTAACTTGAATTAATATCAAAGAAAAAGAAATACTGCATAAATAAAATAAATAAATAATTATAATTGCATAAATTGATACAAAATGCTATGCAATAGGTTTACCGCAGCAGTCCCCGAGTGCCACACGTCTTTTTTTTTATTTTCATTTTTATAACATTACAAAAGCGTGACCTAATCAAATCAACCTGGGAATAAGGAGTATACATCGGGGAGGTTCGGGCATTAAAAAGGTTATTTCTTAAGGATTATCTACATTGTTTCGTAAGAGATTAAAAAATCATTATCTGCCTAACATTTTCACTATGATAAGGTTAGTTTCCGGTGTAACCACATGCAGCTGAATACCAAAATTTTGTTTGAAGCGACCTCCTGTCTGACCTTGACATAGTTTCTAGACAAAACAATATTCTTTTTCCATGCTCAATATAAGTTCACTCACTTTTCTACTAATAAGTCCTGTCCTCAAAACAATATTCTTTTTCCATGCTCAATATAAGTTCACTCACTTAACTGCTAATAAAAATAAAATAATAATAAAGTTCTGTCCTCAAAACAATATTCTTTTTCCATGCTCAATATAAGTTCACTCGCTTTTCTACTAATAAGTCCTGTCCTCAAAACAATATTCTTTTTCCATGCTCAATATAAGTTCACTCACTTATCTGCTAATAAAAATAAAATAATAATAAAGTTCTGTCCTCGAAACAATATTCTTTTTCCATGCTCAATATAAGTTCACTCGCTTTTCTACTAATAAGTCCTGTCCTCAAAACAATATTCTTTTTTCATGCTCAATATAAGTTCACTCACTTATATACTAATAAGCCCTTTCTTCAAAACAATATTCTTTTGCCATGCTCAATATAAGTTCACTCACTTATCTACTAATAAGCCCTTTCCTCAAAGCAATATTATTTTTCCATGCTCAATATAAGTTCACTCGCTTTTCTACTAATAAGTCCTGTCCTCAAAACAATATTCTTTTTTCATGCTCAATATAAGTTCACTCACTTATATACTAATAAGCCCTTTCTTCAAAACAATATTCTTTTTCCATGCTCAATATAAGTTCACTCACTTATCTACTAATAAGCCCTTTCCTCAAAACAATATTCTTTTTCCATGCTCAATATAAGTTCACTCACTTATCTACTAATAAGCCCTTTCCTCAAAGCAATATTATTTTTCCATGCTCAATATAAGTTCACTCGCTTTTCTACTAATAAGTCCTGTCCTCAAAACAATATTCTTTTTCATGCTCAATATAAGTTCATTCACTTATATACTAATAAGAAACAATATTCTTTTTCCATGCTCAATATAAGTTCACTCACTTATCTACTAATAAGCCCTTTCCTCAAAACAATATTCTTTTTCCATGCTCAATATAAGTTCACTCACTTATCTACTAATAAGCCCTTTCCTCAAAACAATATTCTTTTTCCATGCTCAATATAAGTTCACTCACTTATCTACTAATAAGCTCTTTCCTCAAAACAATATTCTTTTTCCATGCTCATATAAGTTCATTCACTTATCTACTAATAAGGCCTTTCCTCAAAGGGCAATGTAGAGAGCTAAGCTTAGGGTTTCACTGCGGGATCAAACCAGGAATGAGGAGATCCGCAGAAGAACGAGAGTTACCGACATAGCCCGAAGAATTGCACCACTAAAGTGGCAGTGGGCCGGGCACATTGCCCGTAGGACTGATGGTCGATGGGGCAGTAAGTTCCTGGAGTGGTGGCCCCGTTACCCCGATTACCTGGTGAAGGCCGCGTGAAGCAGATGGGTGCGGGTAGTACAAGACCGGCCATCATGAAAAGCCTCTGGGAGGCCATTGTCCAGCAATGGACCTCTAGAGACTGAGAAGACAATAATTGTTAAAGATCCACGAATGACAACGCAAGGCGTTAAAGACGATCACCCATCCACCGCCAGCGCAGTCAACACGCCTGCCTGCGACGTGGAAGCCCCGGGTTCGATCCCCGGCCAGGTCATGATGGAAAACGATCTTTTCTTGATTGGCCTGGGTCTTGGATGTTTATCTATATATGTATCTATTATAAATAATATAGTATCGTTGAGTTAGTATCCCATAACACAAGTCTCGAACTTACTTTGGGGCTAGCTCAATCTGTGTGATTTGTCCGTATATCCCCCGTGCCCGTTCCCCGCCGACCCGTGTGACGTTTATTATTTAGCCACGGGCCTCTGAAGGATTAAAAAACTATCATTCTCTATGGTCTATCTATGTGAACTATTTTTATATGCGGGTGGCCGTCAATTTGATTCATTATATCCGTAGGTGGCCCAGTGAAGTTTGGACAAAATTACCCGTAATTTCCTTGTTAAAGCTTCGAGGAGGTAACCGTGTCTAACATATTAATCTAGGGCCATAAATATGATACAAAAAGCGTGTTTTTGTTGTTTAAACAGGTTTGCAGGCAACTCGTAAATCTTCCATCGATTTGGCTAATTGATGGTCGTGTATTTGTAATAAATTAACGAGTATTAACTGTAATCAAATTGTCTGACTAAGGATGAAGGATAATGATTTTATTTGGAGGTACATATTTCGATTTTCTTCGATGGATTTTATTAGATTTTCGATTTGTGTTATTTTTGTTTCCTGTCTAATCGGATTTAGACAAATATCAGTATTTTACATGGTCGCTCCATATAAAATGCTGCTGCTGTCGCCTATTTGACATCCTCAACCCAGTTACTGGGTTATTATATCTGCTTCGTTATTACCAAGTAGCCGAGTTACCCTATATCACTTGGTAACACTGGTTGTCCGCCTTTTGGACTTGTGACGTCCCGTAACGACTTTCAACTGGATACGTGGTTTCTAAGCACGGATTTGGTAGTAGGCCATAATATCGGCTACCGGCAGAAGTTACCAACCACCAGACAAGGTCTTGCCGCCAAGCGACTCGTCGTGTTCCGGCATGATGTCTGGTGAAGCCGTACAGAGGACGAGTGTTGTGATGTGTGCCAGGTACGATACGCCAAATGTTGTTGTGTCGGGAGTTTGTTCGTGGAGAGTCTCCAGATCAATCTCCCTCTGGCGCAGCATCGTTGGTCGTGTTGGTCTTGGGTTTAACATGGCATCACCTCGCTCAACTGCCGTCATCCTTCCTATTCCTAAGTTTTTTAAGTGAATAGGCTTAATAAACTAGTGCGCTTTACCGTCAACGATTGCATCACTGCTTACCATCAGGCAGGATTGCAGTCAAGCACTAGTTTATAATTATTTATAACTTTTATTTCCAGAATAAGTCTAACTGGGAATTTCCTGTATATATATTTAATATTTTGGCACTTTTTCCACACTCGAACTGTCAGATATTAATATTTTTCCACGGATAAAATATAAATCTATCTTTGATACAAATAAGCAGTCATACCTTTAACAGCTTTGTCACGAGAAGAAAACTGGTTGTTATAGTGATGAATTTACCTCCAACTACCAAATCTATACCACAATATCTAAAGGGAAATCGAATCATGTCAATTAAGTATGGTCTGATTTCGAAATCTAACATAATCTATCATACATAATCGATGAACTACAAAATTTTTAATAAATATGAGCATTATTAATTTTAAAGTAGGTTATGCCCCAGCGGCCGGAGTATCAAATGTATAATTAAAATTTATGAGGGATGATTCGTTAGGTATTACATAGCCTGTGTGTTTCTGTTACAAGTAATATTAGCCCATAATAACTGAGGGGTTATCTAAATCCCTTTGTGTTTTGAATCCCGTTAGGCTGGATATTACGAACAAATGGTTTATTTTGCGTATTACAATGTTAATATTATAATAATTTATTAATTGAGTGCGGTATTTTGTTTTGTTGTGTGTTTAAGGAAAACAATGCTTTTATTGTTATTGTTTTTTATCCAATATGTATGGGATTTTTATCTCACGAAGAGACGTGGGCTTTGTGCAGATGACAGCATATCAAGCTTCTATAATCTGTCAGATTTATTTATTACATTTTAAACTTTATCTCTAAAGCATTAAGGCTTAAGTTTGATTGAGAATGTTTGACAGTTTCATATAGCTTAACCTGCTGTTGTCCGTGTCTTACGGTGGTCGTATACCAGAACCTTAGTCACAACTCAAGGCATTATTCAAAACTAATAAAAATGGCTTTTAAACGAGTTTCAAGTAACGCTTGAGTTTTGGCTTCTGCTGTCAAATCTGCCCACCCCTCGAAGTAATCCCTTGGCTCCCTTATAATGATACCCTTAGAGTAAAGTGTCCCAAAGGGGTCGAGTTATGCCACCGATATTTTCCGCAACAAAGGTCTTCCTTTAGGCAGAAGTTCCTGGGGTCAAGGGGCCCAACTTACTAAGAAAGTGTATCATATTATGAACGTTCTGCCCATATTTTAAACAAGTTAAAGTGAACAGAACAATGTGTAAGTTATGTACTGTATGTCATCATCATCTCAGCGGAAGCTTTTTCAGCTTTGGACTCTGGGGTGTAGTTACTGATAATTTTGATAGTTCTTCTGGAGACTTCTTCTTCAAGGGACTGGAACAATTTGCCAATGGCGGTATTTCCGTCGGATTACGAGTTAAGTATCTTCAAGGCTAGAGTGAATAGGCTCTTAATAAACAGGCGCGCTTTACCATCAACGATTGCTTTACTGCTTATCATCAGGCGGGATTGCGGTCCAGCACTAGTTTATAATGTATATATATATAAAAAAAATTGTTCACCGTCATCTCTAAGTAGTAGTAGATTAATTATTTATTTGATTCCGATCATATATATTTGGCGATTCCAACATAGTGGGGAGAAAGTTAGCCTTTTCTCCACGATGTTGGGATTGCCTTCCGTCCAATCGGATGCAGCTAAAAACCAGATTTTACATAGATCAGACGCCTAACTGACTTCTACAACCCAGTTACTGGGTAATACGATAACGTAAAATAAAATGAAACAAATAAAATATTATTTTCCTATATAAATTTTGATTGTAAAAATTGCCTTTTCAATAATTCAAACAACTAAATTTATTTTAATTTCACTTTCTGGGATGAGAAACTGCGCTTTGGTAACTGCTGCGTCTTAAGAATCGTAGGTTTGCACCCAGATAGCCACGTTGCTTTGTGTAAATTATTTCATCACTTTTGCTATGAAAACGGTGAACAAATCACCAAAAGGGTGAAGAAAAAAATCGTGAGGAGACTGCCCTGAACTGAACTGCCAAAAATTGGAAGACATGCGAAAACTAGCAACCCACATTCGTACTGCGTAGTGAATAACGGCCATGGCTGATATAATAAGTGGGACATTGAGAGGTTGATTAAGCTAACTATAGTATATTTCATTACAAGTGCGGAAAGCCTGTCATTACAACGAGTTCCGACAAATGTCGACCCGAGCCGAGGCGCAGCCGAAGGTGAGGGTTGACAATCGGAACAAGTTGCAATGACGGTTCCGCACGTGTACTAAACAACTACTTTTAATACAGTTGCGAAAAAATTAAGCAATTTATTAAAATAATAAAAACACAATAAACTCAACTAACTAATAATTTATTTCTTAGAAAAGTTATAATTCACATATACATTGAAATTGCTACAGTTTTTTATACTAACTGGGGAAGTTTTAGGTTGCATATTTACTGTTTGAGACAAACTATTATTAATTTCGTATGATTGTTCATGTATATTTGTCAAAGGTGTTATACAATGGCGTTTGCTAGTTGATGGAATTGGATCTAATGACTTATCATTATCAACGAAGGTAAATGGACGAACTTTCTCTTCACTATTGTCATGTGAAGGTGACGGACTGGACTTTAAATTAATGGATTGTGTGATTTTTTTCCCAGTTTCTAGTTTGTTGTGTAATGAATCAGCAATATAGCCTTCTGCAACTTTGTCTGACTCCCAACCTCCTAGTCGCTTTAAGGACGTCAAATTGACTCCTGAATCTGCCAATAATGTAGCAGAGGTCCTCCTGAAGCTGTGCCCAGTATAATACTCTGCATCCGGCAGACCAAGAAACGTAGCTATTTCTTTTGGCATATTACCAAATTTGTTTATCCCGATTGCTTGAGATGTACACTTTCCTTTTTGATAATTTTGGAAAAAACGGTCGGATTTTCCTTTTTGGGACCGCTGATTCATATATTTTTGCACTATTCTAAGAAAATCTCCTTCAACAACAAAGCTTCTCGGTATCTTATTTTTTGTATTCGGAATCTTGATTAGTAGCATTTTTTCATGGGCTTCAATATCTTTTAAAGTAATATTGGATAACTCCTCTCTGCGGCAAGCACCAACAATGCCAAAAATCAGCGCAACCTACAAAAAAAAGGGATTTGATTAATATTTTTTTAAATAATTTAATGACTGTATTTTGCGATTTCGTAAACTGAATACTAAAGAAAAATATAAGTACTTATTAATTAATTACCTTTGTGGCTAAATAACGATCATCGGGAGCTTCGTTTAAAAACCTTTCCACTTCATTCGATGTTAATATTTTCGACTTTTTAGTTGTAAAACCGTCTGATTGTCGTTTTAAGAAAGCATTTAGTTTTGGGTATTGACTTATATCCACGTTGTTTCTTATTTTCAGCATACTTTTTATCATCGAAAACCTCGACCATAATGTAGAAGGTTTTAATTTTGCTGACAGTTCGGAGAAATATGCCAACATAACATTTTCTGAAAAACTATTTGCCTTTTTCTCTTCTCTCCACGCAATAAATTCGTTATATTTAGATATGTAGCGACTTTTTGACTTTTCCGGTAAAATGTTCTCCGAAGCATTTTGTGCAATTATACTGAGTTCCGGTGATGTTAATTCAAATAAAATATCGTCGAAATTACTCATTTTGTGCAACAAACAACTAAACTCGCAAAGAAATTTTTTTAAAAATGGCGCAAATCGTAAAAGAATATAAGCAGAGATTTTTTTTTTCTTCACCCATTCGATTAGGCAAAGGGAACTATGCCCATACAGCCAAGTCTTCAGTAGAATTTTTTTATTGATATGAAATGAAAATGAAATGAGATGAAATTAAATAAAACCTAACCTAACTCATTGAATTAAATCATTAAATCTGATATTGAAACAAATTAGTAGCTTCTTTTTAGAATTATTTGCATGAATCATAAAAACTTCTATGATTTTTTTAAAGTAAAAACTTCATGGTTGGTTTTTTTTTATTTTTAATAGACAATATTTTGACAGTTGGGAAAGAGAACGCACTAGTTCGGAAAAGGTAAAGAAAAAGAACGAATGTGTAATAGCCCACTTTCCGAACGCTATACGTCCCTGTAATACACCACTTTTTGAGCAACTGTATTGAAGAATCCATTACAATGACCGCGGCCTGCGTCAAAACAAAATAGGACCTAAAACCTGGTTCACACTAAATTAACAAATCAACAATAAATAGAGTCGTTTGCAGTAAAACTTGTCAGCGAACAAGTACTTCTACATTCTAACATTTATAACATATCTATTCATGTCCTAACGCCTGCATCGTGTCGCCGTGGAATTAAAAAAAAAAAAAAGACGGCAATCACATGAGCCCAGGTTAGCTAAATCTGGCCCTTGGAGAATTTCTATGTAAGGTTTGGGCGCCGTGAAAGCGATTAGCGGGCTGAAAATTATAAAAGTTACCCGGGGAGTCAAAAATTAATTAGAAAAGTTGGATAATTCAGTTTTTTGTTCCTTCAGTGTATTATGTTTTCATGAGATTTTAATAATGGATTGGAGTTGTTTTTATGATGGATGCATTCGCCTATCAGAAAAGGTTGAAAAGTTTAATAAAATATATTTCAATAATATTTTTATTTACTCGTATAATATTTTTTAGGTTTGTATTTTTTTGTGGAATGTATTTATTTTGATTTTATTGAAATAATTTGTAGGTTGTGTTCAGCCGTCTAGTTTTAGCCGTCTAGCCATTTTAGTCTAATTGTAGAATGGAATAAAATCTAATATGGAATTTAATATATCAATTAAATTGGTGACATTTTCGCCTGAGGTAAGTATGTTTATAAATACCAGGAACAAACATAATCTTGCTGTACATCACACTCGTCTCCACAGAGTAGGCAACTCGTTCATGGGTTAATGTATACACTTTTATAACAAGCTTCCCATGGATATTCGAAACTTACCCATTAAACGATATAAAAACTATACAAAGGCCAAACTTTGCAAAAAGGGCTATTATAAAATCACAGATTATTTAGAAGACAAAAAGCTTGGGACTGAGCTGCTTGCTTTGTTAAGCATTGTTATTAAGCAATATACGTAATTATAACGTAAATTATTGTAAAAAATTTCATTTTTAATGTCTGGACTTGAAAAAAGACGATGATCCCTGAGTTTGTTTCGGCTATTTCTTCGCAGAGGTAGTCAGTTAGGAAATGCCGGCTTCATCTAGCTTAAAAAAAAAAAAAACATGACGTGTAAAAGTGATCGGTGATCCTATTTGCTTAATAAACGATATCATTTCATTTTATTTATGGCTCATTTATGTTATAAAGCAGGGCGTTTACATAATTAGGAAATAAAAAATAACCTACTATGCTTCCTTGCAGGATCAATGCGGTGATTTATTTGCTATCAGATCCGATTAAATCCTATTTAATTTTTGCTGTTGTTATAATGGTCGATTTTTTGTTCCGTATGTTTACCTTTTTGGAATCCGTTTTGAGACTTACTATTAGATGTATTTATCTATGTGATATTTATCACAAAACGAATATATTCGATTACACAAATCACTCCTTGGAATATTTTGTAGTCTGTCGATAATAGGGCAATAGAACGATAATTATATGGATCAGACCTCCAGTTTTTTTTTTTTTAATTGCTTTTGTTTAAGATTTGATTTTTGTTTAAGATTGGTAAAATCCCATTTTTCAACGGATTGAGGTAATAATTAGGAAATGGTAAGTTTAATTGTCTTATTAAGGTAGTTGGAAGTTAGATTCCATTTTTTAAATAATAAATAACAATAATAAAAAAATAACCATGTCAAGTAATATAAGTCAAACAAAGAAAAAATGATGATGACCGACATTTGCTTCCAGATTCCATATCTTCAGTCAAATTAAATGAAAATATAAAATCCATAAACAAATGTCAGTCAAGCCCTGCCAAATTATACAAACCGCCCCTAACGATTCCCGGTGCAAAAGTGGCCGCAACGCTTGCCGCATTGCCACGTTGGATGGCGATGGCTAACCTTTGCACAAAGAGAGAGCCGGAGCAGGAGTCACCCGTTTTGTCACGGAGTCTATGCTCCAACTCACTAATAAGCTTTTTGGCCTCAGTACCCCAACATCCCAAGGTCTCCACGGCAATAGGTACAAAGTGGTACCGGTCCGCCAACGGCGCATACTTCACCCTCTTCCTTTCAGCGGCGTCTTCAGCTGCCGCCGACGGTGAAACGACCGTGCGGCCAAGATGGTACTTGCCACTTTTCTAAGGCACCAGGGTCAGGCCGTCCGGCCTCTTGCCGTCCGTCCTGCTCAGCCCCGGGGGCTCCAGCACACAATGATGTAAACGCCCTCCGCACAATATCGTTGAGTGCATAGTGACGCGGGAACCTCCCTGAGCAACGACGACAACTCAAAGCGTGATGGCCATCGGCCTCCACCATGGAACCGCATGTGCATCTATGGGGTCCACACACCTTGCAACCCAGGCGGAGAGCCACTGCCACACGCAAAGAATCATCATCAAGAAACGTGCCCAGGTGAGGCGAAGGAAGCGCGTGCAACCATTCCCCTGCTTCGGGCTGCGACATAGCCTTGTGTCTGCCTAATTCAGCCCCCGACAAACCCATCAACATCTGCTCCTGGATCAAATTAGACGAGATGTCATCCCAGGTGCGCTGAACATGCGCCGCGTCAGCACCCGTGGCACCCATGCTGAGCACAGACCAACCAATTTAGCATAAATGGGATGTTTGCCCCGACACCATTTGAATTAAGAATTACAGTGACGAGGTAGGCTATAACATCGGCTGCCGGCAGAAGTTACCACCCACCAGACAAAGCCTTGCCGCCAATCGATTTGTCGTGTTCCGGCATGATGTCTGGTGAAGCCGTACGGAGGATGGGTCTGAGCAGTTGTGTTGCGATGTGTGCCGGGTACGATGCGCCTAATGTTGTTGTGTTGGGAGTTTGGTCGTCGAGGGTCTTCAGATCCATCTCCCTTTGGCGCAGCATCGTTGGTCGTGTTGTTGGGTTTAACATTGCACCACCTCGCTCAACTGCCGACTTCCTTCCTATTCCCTCTGTTTTTCTCAGTGAATAGGCTCTTAATAAACTAGCGCGCTATACCATCAACGATCTCATCACTGCTTACCATCAGGCGAGATTGCGGTCAAGCGCTAGTTTATAATTATTAAAAAAAAAAAAAGAAGATCAGCCACCCCATGCGCTGACGCCAGGAAAACCGGCAGGCCCACATCACGCTCGCAGCGCATCCCAAGATCCCCGTACCGGATAGGAAGCGACGCCTGCCTCCACTGGGCATCATTCATGCACACATTGAGGATCTACTCGACCGTTGACTTTAAAACACAGTCAAAAGAACATACCTACCTTCCCCGGACAAAGCCAGGTGCCAGGTAGGAGCGGTCCGTAAGAGATACATAACTTTAGGCAAGGCAAAACAATTTCGCAATAAGGAAACCGCTACGTGCGCGGAGAGATCCTTGAGACGCTCTTGAGCATTGAGGAGAAGCTGTTGTTGAGCTTAAAGTTAACTAGTGATTAGCGCTTGCTTAACCATACATTTTAGACGTTTGCATATCACCTAACTTCAATAATCGTTTATGAATAAACCCCTAAATCACTGTGGTGTTTATTCATAAACGATGATTAAAGTTAAGTGACGTTAAAACGTCAAAATGTACGGTTAAAGAATCGCTAATCAGTAGTTAAGTTTAAGCAACGTTTATGAATAAGTGGGAAAATGTTCACAGTGGGCCTTATAAGAAGGTCAAAGTCACACAAAAAGCGATGGAAAGAGCTATGCTTGAAATTTCTCTGCGCGATTGAATCAGAAATGAGGAGATCCATAGAAGAACCAACTCTCTAGTCTTCTAGTCGCTAAATTTTGTCGCAGTGGGCGGGGCCACATTGCTCGAAGAATCGATGGCCGATGGGGCAGTAAGGGTAATAAGGCCCCCAACAAGGTGAACCATAATTAAAATTTAGATCAATAAAATTATCATATGTTGTTTGTTGTTAAAACAGAAAATTCTGGAATAGTATTTTAAATGGTACGAATTTATTTGCAAGATATACATATGTTTACAGATTCATTTGCCATGTCTATGTGGTGGAATTGATCATTCTTTTACTGATAAATTCATACTATAAGCGGAGTATTCTTTGTCTTTTCTTTTACTGATCAATTCTACTATAAGCGGAGTATTATTTGTGTCTTTTCTTTTACTGATCAATTCTACTATAATCGGAGTATTCTTTGTGTCTTTTCTTTCTCTTTCGTCTTTTATGTAGCCTGACAGTCTACGTTAACTATAAATCTCAGAAAAGTTCTATCAGTTTGCTATAAAGTTACCAGTTATGTCCGGGTAAGAAATAAGTGACCTATTAGGTAAGTGAACTATTAGGTCACTTATTTCTTATTTTTTAATTTTCATTTGTCTTTTATTTCTCGCATTCTGTATACATTCAGGAGTTCATTTTGGAGTAAAAATCTGGTTTCAGTTCCGTAATAGCTCTACTAATCTGGATTAGTTTTATCGCAAGCCCAGTGCGGATTAGTGGATGGTACAAACAACAATATAAATATCAGACTCTGGCCCCTCCCGGGTGCTCCTGGGTTCTGGCTTGCCTGACCCTGGTTTTCAACTGAAACTAGTGTTTCGAGCACATCTTTAAGATTTAGTTTCATCATCAACCTTTTTATCTTCCCACTGCTGGGCACAGGTCTCCTCTCATACAGAGAAGGATTGAGCGTAATCACAATCGCATCGCGGGTTGGCGATTTCAGACTTAAAGTCCAGGTTTCCTCAAGATGTTTTCCTTCACCTTCAGTCATTGGTGTCCAAGATATACTTAGAAAGTACATACAACTTTAGAAATGTTACACTGGTACTTGCCTGACCTGGAATCGAACCCGCGCACTCATACTTGAGAGGCTGGTGTTTTAACCACTAGGCCACCACTATTATACTACACCGATTTAATTTAATCAATGTTATTTTGCATACACGCAAACTTTATTTCATTTTGAAAACCATATTAACCAGCTATCTGTTTTCCGCTAATTGCTTACTCTCTAACCATAGTCTCAATATTCCCTCTTTTAAGATCACGTAATCACAGTTATGATCCGCTAATACCAATCAATGTGTGACTAATGAGAAGGATTAATTGGCACTCAACCAATCAAAATGATTAATTACTTTACATATGAAGAGGTTGTTTTCACAACAGCTATGTTGGTAGAAAAATAGGCATGCATAAGTATAATCAGACTTAATAATGTTCACTGCTGGTCCATAAACCACTCCATGGGCCTGGTGCGTGTTGGCGGGTATCACATGTTTTCATTTTTTTGGTTTTACGACAAGTCAGTTTTCTCATAATGTTTTCCTTCACCGTTTTGGGAGAAGTGGTGATGAAAATCCCTTGTGACCTCTCAAAGAAAAAGTTCGGCCATTTCTTCTTTTAATATTTATTCAGGTTTCAGTTTCAGTGCTTTTTTTCCCTAAAGTCTCCCACAGACAGGCGCGACGCCACTATGGTTGGATAATTTTGTAGAAATTTTTATTCCTGAATCCGGACGCATGATTGCGTCGCGCTTGTTTGCGGGAGCCTTAAACTGCGTCAGAGATTCAGACGGGGATCTCATAAGGAACATTTCCCACGTAGGTAAAACAAATACTCCCGAACCAGGGTCCTATTGGAATAACATTCGTTTAGTCCACTTATATCGGATTTCTTATTGTTCTTCGTTTCATTCCATTAACGTTTGTGTAAGGGACACTTGCGTTAGAAGTCTCCTTTGTGATTTTAGTGTCCTTTATGATTTCTTAGGAAGCTATTATTGTTTTGATAGTGATGTCTTTAGCAAGATATTGTCCGTAGCCTTGTGGAACGGAGGAAATGTCATGTTTTGTGCGAATATTGTTTTACCACACTTTTATAATTAACGAATCTGCTAATAGTAATTATTTTAATAGATTTAATAAAATGTTGAAAAGAATTTGTGTGATGACTTGTTTTTCTAACACTTTAGAAAAAGTTTTTAGTTCTTTTTTTTTTTTGGAATTGTTTGAGTAATGTTTACCGCAATAAACTCATTTTATTTCTTTCTATACGGGCACGTGTTCACAAGTTCACGTTAATACATGTATTATGCATACGTTCTGGGAAAAGTGACTCCTCGAGCCACTCCAGCTTTTCGAGGCAGACCAGCAATATCTTGGTGTTACTGACCGTCTCACAGGGGTATATGGGTTACTAAAGTACTTTGCCCTGTACGTGGCGACCACCGGACAGTTAATAAGCATATGTGCGGTTGTCCCGTCATCCGTGCAAGCCCCACAGAGCAGTCCGGGTATGACAACAAACCCTCTAACAGCCTAATTATGCTATTATGTTCTTCAAAAAGGTCAGGTGCATACAGTGTGAATGTAAGCGAAATAAAAGGAGTAGGTACTAAGGAACATACCTACATAGATAACGTTCGTAATTTTTGCTTGCATTCTATGGTGAAAAATTAGTGAGTTTATGTAGAATCGTGGTAGAATCTAGAAAAAAAATAGAGCCAACAATAACTCTGGACGTTTATCAAGTAAGTGTAGTAAATATTTACTAATTGATTACTTAAATATATTTATAATAATTGAGTATTCATAAAATTCTCTCCAACCACAATGATTTTCAACAAAAACAACATGTTTAATTCGAAATGTATATCTATCAACACCATCATCCCAGAAGAAAATAAACAATTCAATACGATACTGTACGTAAAAGCAAACAATTTAACGTATTTCATAGCAAAAATAACATTGTTTTACACGGTAATTCATTAAGTGACGAACTTCATTAATATCGTGTTTGATGTACAAATTACAACAGCGAAATGGTTTTCGATACGAACTGCATAATGCGAAAAGTTTCCACATGTCCGTTTCATATTTTAGCACAGCGTTGGTAGACCAAGAGCTGTTATCGAAATGGTTTTCAGTCTTTAAAAGGGATTTTAAGGTATACCTTTTTGGTTTTTAACATTGTGTACGTCCGTAATGTTCATAATCTCGTGTAATATTTTTATGTAAATCAAATTCTATCGTGTAGAGATCAGGGGTTATATTACTTAATTACTCAATTTTTATGTATTTTAATGGACGTAAAACACAAGCTTAACAAGATTTTACTACCACAAGGGAATCAAATACGAGAAAGCGCGGAAGCTCTTACAGCATTTTTGTTTCTATAAAAGCAAATGAAAATATAATTTAAAAAAGAAGAATCTAATAATAAACTCCCGCACTAACAGAGCAGCAGTTTTTAAATATGCAACAAATTTCGCATAAAAGTTTCTGTAGAGAGCATACTTTTCAAACATTTTGACATGAATTTGGGCCTTTGAAATAGTCCGAGCAGAGCGTAATGCTGTACTGAATGTACTCGTATGTGTAAGTTGTTTATTTCTACAAATGAAAAGGCACTTAGATTATGTTTGAAATGAATAAAATATCCGTGAATTGAACAGGGATGAGTTTTGATATAAGTATATTATTTTGTGAATACTGCAATTGGCAAGATTGCCATGTTTACGTCTCGCTAGATTGCTAGAGAAATTCTAGGAGTATTCGTCTTGTCCTACGAAAAATGTGAAACGTTACCGACGTCAAAGAGCTTACTATATGATACTTCTCAGGAAAAATACAAGTTAACCAACTACCTAGTTTTTGGAATAGAAGCTGCATGTTATATTTAAGAATATTAACTTTATTTCTATTTGCAAAAGACAGAGCGGTATTACCGCTCTGTCTTTGACATTTTTGATTGTAGTTCAACTATTCTTTTTCTTCTTTTCTTTAGAGTGAATACTACTCCAACTCTTCAATGGCCTCTGTGGTTAGATACCTCAATTTTGCCAATAATACGTATAACAAATTATAGAAATTAAAAAAAAAATGTGTTACAATAATGGCGGATATCGCCAATGACAGTTGAAAAAAGGCCGCGTGAGCCGACTACGAAGAGATTTGATGCAAAGCCATGATGAAGCCACTATGCTGCGATAACTCAATGTTCTTTATGAATTAATCACTGAATGCACTTTTTACTACATAAATCACGCGCTTTTATTTAGTAAGCGACACTATAAATAATTTTAAAAGTCCAATGAAAAATGCGCCTGACACTCATCTTAGCTTTCCTGGCAAAAACTCTATTAATCAATAGTTCAACTATTTGAAGAATGATCGTGATTACGAACAGCTGCCATTCTGACTGCTAAATGTTGCACTGATGTTTGTAAGGCTAAGCTAAGCTAAGCTAAAAAGGCATGTATTGTGGGACATGAAATGTTTAAATGTTTATTTTAAAAATCGCTTGTCTAGTCTTTTCAAAACTATCTTGGGTTCGCCATTGCTATGTGAGTACTACCACTACGATCCAGACGAACCGTTTCGCCTAGTCTTTCATAGCGTGTACATCGGAGGACTTTAATAATTTGCCAGCGGCGGACTTTTCATCTTACTACAATTTAAGTGTCTTCAAGGCAACAGTGAATAGTCTTTTAATAAACTAGTGCGCTTTACTATCAACGATTGCATCACTAGTTTATAATTGACAAAAAAAAATATCGTTAATAGAAATAAGGAATAAGGTATACTAAGTGACCGTATCTTGTAAAAAAAAAAAATGGTAAAAAAAGGTAAAAAAAAGTGGCTTGTAGTAAAAAAATTGGCCTCTTCTAGACTTTCGTCCAGACATAATTACTCAATGCCTGAAAGATTATACTACCAAAATAGGTAATGTTTTTTAAAATCAAAACAAGTTAGAACAAACTGCATAGAATCCAACAGTTCCACTGTGACGTGAGTGCATCCTGTCACAGACTCAGTGTGAGGTGTTTATGTGTGTCTCACACGGGACAGCGTATCGGTTACTCACGAACGATGTATGTTTCTAAGGATGAAGTTATGCTGTAGAGAAATCGCGTTTAATTGGATTTTATACAGCTAATTACCTATGCTATTCACCAGTTCTGTTATGACGGCAGTGAATATTGTCACTGAATTACGAGTAGTGTGAAGTGTTCCTTACGAGTGACACTTGTTTGTGTGATCACTGAAGTGGTGCGGTTATAAATAAGTAGATTTTAGCTCAAGTACTGAAGGTATGACTAACTCTAATTCATCACATACCTGTTAACTACAAATTATATTTTTTAGACAGGTCCTTAATAAGTAGAGGTCTATTCTATCCACACAGCTAATTCATACGCACGTTTCATGGTACTTGCGTCGTTTGTCAGTTTTATAACTTGAAAAATAAGCGCGAGTTGCATTTGCGGCACCTTTAAATAACAGCGTAATGCAAAAATGCTAATGCTTTACGCATTTTATTACAAATGCGTAAAGCAAAGTCGTGTTAAGTTAAGGCCTTTATGCTTGCCCTGGTCGGGAGACAACATCAAATTCCCAGTCATCGTACTCGCAGCGAGCAATAGGCAGTTTACCGCCCGGTAAGGACCAGGCCCGGATCGACGGCTGCTTGTATTTTACGCGCGCCTCTCATAGATGTCAGAACACCGTGATCCACCGGGGTCCACGAAGATCGATGCCTGGGTCAGGGTGCGGGTTGGTTGAAAGAGAAACCTTGGCCCTGATGATCCTCGCCAAAAAAGACCCTTAAGCTTCCAAGTAGAGACTCAGAAGTAAAATAGGACTTACTGGCCAAGTCGCTACCGCTTATCGACCCTATAACCTACCTTAATAATACCATTTCGAAAGTGAGCTTTCGTTATCGATATGCACTACAGTGCTTTAGCCAGTCTTACGAGGCGTTTAATGAAATCGGTCATTAACTAAAGTGCCAGTAAAATGTTCTGTTTGACTAATAATGACCAGTTTTCGTAAGTAAATAGGGTTCTCAGTAACACTAAGTGCGTCATGATTAAGAAATTGAATGCAGAAAACAGCAGGTGGTATCGCGGATCTATATAAAAGGTGAAACATGCTGTGATATTGGTTGTAGGTCTGAAAATACCAAAGTTTTCCTTAAAAAAATAATAATATTATATTCCAATATAATATTATATTCCAATACAGGGTCGCTATCAATCAATAACTCAATTTGGTCTATCACCGCCAACTTTTAGACTGGACTGACCAATCGTTTTCAATCAATGTCAGATAGATTTCATATTTTTTTTACGGGTGGGTATTAATTAAATTAATATATTTGTTAAATAAATAGACTACCCACTTTTATAAGAAATTTTGCCAAAAAAAGACTAGTGATATATTTTTGCGTTATATTTAGGTACTTACTGCGCAGGGAGACGCGGGTTTGATCCCCGCGCAGTGCAAATATTTGTATGCACGAATATGAATATTTGCACTGGTCTGGTCGTGCCTCGGAAAGCACGTTAAGCCGTTGGTCCTGGTTGCTATACAAACATCTAATGGCAGTCGTTACGGGTTGTTGGAACCCTCAAAATCCAACAATTGGTTTGCACTACTTCGATGTCGCGTTCGGGTTGTAAAGATATCGAAGTTTACCCAAAATCAGTAGTTAGACTGACTCCAAAGCTAAAAAAGCTTCGGATGCGACTGGGATTAACATTGAGATGATGTTGATGATACTCATGATAAATAAAGTTCAAGTAATCTTATTTGAGAATGAGGCCAAAATAATTATGGATGTATTAAAATGGTCTCAATGTTTATGCCAATAATTATAAATGCGTTTGAAAATAATTTAACGACCAGTTCGGCGTATGTTACCGACAACCAAGCCCTCGTTTTATCACACAATGCAGTTACTGCTGTCATAATTAAAAATAACCGAGCATAAATCACAGCGCTGAGTCATATACGTGGTAGCTTGTAGGGTATTAAGTGATACTTTTTAATAATGAATCTTTAAGAAAATATAGGGACATAGAAGGAAAAAGGCTTTTGTTTTTTCAATCTGGAAGATTTTTTTTTTGGTAACCAGGAGTTTAGATAATATTAGGCACTTGTCTTTCATAGAGATATGGCATTCTGGCTATGAGTATATCCAAAATTTCATGCACCTCGATCTCTGTCCCTACGAGTATAGTACCTAAGGACATCAATCTTTTTTTTTATCGTCCCACTGCTGGGCACAGATCTCCTCTCGTACAGAGAAGGATTGAGCGTAATCACCACGCTTTCTCAATGCGGGTTGGCGATTTCAGACTTAAAGTCCAGGTTTCCTCAAGATATTTTCCTTCAAGTTGTAATCAGTCATTGGTGTCCAAGATATACTTAGAAAGTATGTACATATAACTTACATTGGTACTTGATAAGTTACATTGGTACTTGCCTGACCTGGAATCGAACCCGCACACTCATATTTGAGGGGCTGGTGTTTTAACCACTGGGCCACCACGACTTCGTATAAGGACAAGTTACTTTTATTTTATGGCCTGATTCATAAAGGCCCTAAACCTAAGTTTATTTGTTTAATATCTTGGTATAATAAAAAGATAGGAGCCTTTTTAGCCTCAGAAAGATATTTTCTATGGTTTTTTTTTTTTAAATATATCTCAGTTCGTTTTAAATGGTTCTTTTTGCTATTTGTATTTCCTGTGCGTGGCCCAAATTAAGTATTTTTCTTTTATCTCAATAGAAAGATGTTGCTATTTTTACTTTGAATTTATTCTTAGAACTCGGCGTCTAATATTGACAACCCTATTCCTTCAAGACATAATTTCGAGTGACGAAATGTTAGTTATCTGGCTGACTCATAAACTTAGTGCTGTATGCTCTTGTTAGATTAAGATATTACTTTTTAAACGTATGACCTCATTAATTTACCATAAGATAAGCTGAGACTATGATTATAAGCATTCCAGTCTGGGTTAAGTCTACGTAAAAATAACTTTACTGGTGGAAATACCATGGAAAACTAACAAATAAGCGTCTTACCATGAAAACTTCCTTCTTTCTTTTCTTTAGAGTGAATACTACTTCAACTCGTCAATGGCCCTTGTGATTACATACCACAATTTTGCCAATAACACGTGTAACAAATTATAGAAATTCTTTAAAAGATGTATTTCACAATAATGGCAGATATCGCCAATGACAGTTGAAAAAACGGCCGCGTGAGCCGACTACGAGGAGATTTGATGCAAACCCATGATGTGGCCACTAGGCTGCGATATTTCAATGTTCTTTATGAATTATTCACTGAATGCAATTTTTACTACATAAATCACGCGCTTTTATTTAGTAAACGACACTATAAATAATTTGAAAGTCCAATGAAAAATGAGCGTGACATTCATCTTAGCCCTCCTGTCAAAAAACCCTCATGAAAACTTACTCTAGTTCAACGCACGTCTAATGTCAGTTTTACGTCATCAAATCCGCATAATAAAGTCGTGTTTCAAATGTATTTAGCCTAAAGAACTGCTAAACACTATTTTGCGTTAGTAAGGTAAATATTTCAGAGCTTAACAGCTTCATAATTATTCTTTTTTTATGATTTAAGTATACGTATATAGAAATTAAGTATGACACCGATGCCCGACAAGGTGGATCGACGACCTGCTGAAAGTCGCGGAAAACGCGGAAGGCGCAAGACTGGTCGTACTGGAGATCCTTGGGGAGCTATGTCCAGCAGTGGACGTCTTTCGACTGAAATGATGATGATGAAGTATGATACTTAAGGTAAATATATTACATATCACAAATTGAAATCGCCTTGAACAAGCGAATAGAGAAATGCTCGTGCCGTCTCTCTATGAGAGAAGCCTTTTCTTGCAGTCTGATAGTAATATTATAGATAAATCATCATCATTTCGTTGCCGTTGGAGCCAGGGGTCCGCTTTCCTGCACATTCTCCTCCATTTCGCGCGATCTTTAGCATCCTATGGTAAGAGCTTGTTGACACGCATGTCATCTCTTACAACGTCAAGCCAGCATCTCTTTGGTCTACCCCGCTTATTCCGGCCCGGCGGAGGCGGCATGGCAAGACATTTGTTACCCACGTAACATGCCGTTTGCGTAAGACTTGTCCGTACCAGCGTAGGCGACCCTCCTGCAGTTGGTCTGCAATGTCACGGAATTATTTATTTTACTTTGTAAACGGAATTGTACTAAAAGTTTTACACGACAATATAGGCTGGTCTTATTATTTATTAATATATTTTATAATTGTGGTCAACTTTTCCTTCTTTGGCAATACGACGATAATGAACTGGGCAGATATAGAATCACCCAAAATTAAAATAACTGCAATTATGCCGCGCCGTGCCGAAATGACTTTAGTAGCGTCGCACAAATTTACAAAACTTGTGTTTTTTTTTTTTTAATAATTATAAACTAGCGCTTGACCGCAATCCCGCCTGATGGTAAACAGTGATGCGATCGTTGATGGTAAGGCGCGCTAGTTTATTAAAAGCCTATTCACTCAGAAAAACTGAGCGAATAGGTAGAAAGACGGCAGTTGAGCGAGGTGATGCAAAGTTAAACCCAACAACACGACCAACGATGCTGCGCCAAAGGGAGATTGATCTGAAGATCCTCCACGACCAAACTCCCAACACAACAACATTAGGCACATCGTACCCGGCACACATCGCAACACAACTGCTCAGACTAGTCCTCCGTACGGCTTCACCAGACATCATGCCGGAAGACGACAAATCGCTTGGCGGTAAGGTTTTGTCTGGTGGGTGATAGCTTCTGCCGGCGGCCGATGTTCAGCCTATAATGTTCCCACTATTGGGACTCAGCCTTCCTCTCAGTGAGAGGGAGCTGCCAAAATCTACTAAGCGAGCATAGTACGAGTTGGTAGATTTTACATGTCCTTGAAGTTTTGGCTCTAGAACATGCCATTTTCTTTATGTATTCCTTCGTTGTTTTGAGATCAATGGGGATCAAATAATTTACACAAATTAAAGCTCCTGATGAAGTTCAAACCTTACGATAACTTGTGTAAGTTGCAGCAGATACATACCACTAGCCGACCGCTGCCCTCTACATCGTCTCTCTGCGTCTTGCGTTTCACTGCGTCGCTTATAAGTACGGGTACGAGTACATAATATATTTTTTATAGGGCCCTCACACGAATTTGATTTTTTTTTGGGCGCGTTGACAACTCCAGAAGGTAGACAATTATTATAATTGGTTAGACAATTAGCATATTTTGAATTTTATGCTATAGAGTTAAAACGATTGCCGCTTTTCAGGAGAATAAAATCGTGTGAATCGATTTATTAAAGCCGCTGAAATCTCAATGATAATCTTTTATAAATTGCATTCAATAATGTGAAAATTCATTAAATACAAAAATAATAACTAATATTGGAGTAGGTATTAATTTATTATTCAGTTACCGTATGAAGTAGTTGATACTTGACTGGGACAGCTGAGTGCTCTTGATATATCGACGAGATTATCAGAGGACTACCGACAGGCGGCTCACTAATATTATGCGATTATCTTGCATCAGATGAGCTAAAAATAAAACAGTAAAAATATGTATACATAATTTATAATGAATATTAAAGAGACCTTTATTTCGTCGCCCTTACCCGTCATGACTTGCGGAGCCGAGACGTGAACACTTAGACTAGTCCAAAAGTTTAAAGCCGCTTAGCGAGCTATGGAGCGGGCTATGCATCCGCATCAGAAATGAGGTGATCCGACAGAGGACCAGAGTCACCGACATAGCTGAGAGGATTAGCAAGCTGAAGCGGGAATGGGCTGGTCACATATGCCGCCGGGCCGACAACCGTTGGGGTAAACGAGTCCTCGAGTGGAGACCGCGTCTCGGCAAACGTAGCGTAGGACGTCCTTGGGCGAGATGGAGCGACGACGTCAATAAGGTGGCTCGTAGTGACGGACGAAGAACTGCTCAGGAACGAGCTTCTTGGCGTGCCATAGAAGAGGCCTTTATCCAGCAATGGACGAGTAAAGGCAGATGATGATGATGATGATTAAAGAGACATAATAGGTAGGTAGATAGATGCTTTCATTTGCTTGGTAGGTATTAACCAATCTATTTGGCTTAATTCCTGATTTAAGTGGTCATAATTGGAAAAATGAGGCTGTACCATAAATATACGTTCTCTTAAGCCTTCGTGAAAAATAGGTGTGATGATAATTATGTTAGTTATAGGGATCACTACTCCTTCTGCTCGTTTACCATCGCGTCCGCGACGTCTTACATCAAAAGTTTAAGAGAAATCATAGGGAAGTATTACATATTTACACAGGGATGTTGCTTTGCTTAGATACTAAAACATAATAAAATAAAACATGCACCAAATGTTGTTGTGTCGGGAGTTAGATCGTGGAGGGTCAATCAATCAATCTCTCTCGAGCGCAACATCGTTGGTTGTGTTGTTGGGTTTAAGATTGCATCACCTCGCTCAACTGCCGTCTTCCTTCCTATTCATTAAGTTTTTTTAAGTGAATAGACTATCAACGATTGCATCACTGCTTACCATCAGGCGGGATTGCAGTCAAGCACTAGTTTATAATTATTTAAAAAAATATATACTACAGTACTAAGGGACATAGGACTTGAAGTGAACAACCAATCTTGTAACGAAATTAATTTGCCCCAGAGGTTAAAACAGTAGGAACTCATAACACAAACTTTTCGGATAAAGTCATACAAAAGAACAAAAGAAACAACAAATCCAAAAACACCAACTAAATTACTAAAACCAGACAACACACTTAACTACATTTAGTCGTTGCACTTACCACGCCGGCTATCAGAGCCCATTACAAATTTAATCTAACGTGTCGCCACTTTACAACGAGCCTTAATCACGTCCACGAATGTTTATTCAGATGCAGGCCATCCAAAGAGCTCCACAATTTACTGGAAATTAAGAGGACGCATCCGCTGGGGATGCTACAATAATATTGTGCTGCCGAAAATAGGTACAACCACTAAGTGACAGGAATAAAAACAGTAGTGGGATTATGGGTAAAATTATTATCCATTATTTTATTGCTCTGGCGATTTCTGAATTAATCTTTATGGTGTTACCACATGTGGGAAAAAAGTTCAAAGTGTACAGCATATGTAAGATACAGAACAGAGCAATATTTTATTGTTATTATTAGTTATTTAGTACGATTACGCTTTGGGTGATCATCTTGTTGAAATCTATCATTTGAATCCAGATTTGAATCCTGGAATAATAGTTACCTGATGACATGTAGTAGTTAACTTGTGAATAAATAAATAGATATGAAAACATATAAATGCAGAGGCAGGGGTCATTCTGTATTAATTGCAAAAAATAATAACATTTCCATTAGTTATACTGTTAGTATTAAAATTCAACAAATTCCGCTTAATCAGAACAAATATTGTTGCGAATTGCAAAAATGCAATTTTATATGCACACTATAAATTAAAAACACCTTTAAAAGCAATTTGCAATTAAAAGCACCTTTTTATTAAGCTGGTTAATTTTAACGGCCTCAGAGCAAACTGCATAAAGATAAATCCAATGGAAAATGGTAAAAAAATCTCTGCATTTCAGTAGGGTTGCGCGATAAAAATTTCGCTGACCAACGAAAGAAGTAGGGCCGTCCATTTGCAACTGAACGACATCTTTTCATTAAAATAAAAATTGCTAATGACTCCATCTCCATATTTTAGCATAAAAACGTCAGCGCTTTGTACCATTTCGCCTTGAATATAAAAAAAAGTATAATTACAATATACATCTGCATATCTTTTGACGCCTCCGCGCTATTCCTCGACACATGGATGGAGATGTTAAATGTTCTGCTTTAATATTTTTTGCTCTTGAAGTGCAGATGACTTTATTACTGAGGATGGTAAAACAAGTAATGTTCTTTTTTGTCTTTGTATGACATGCGAGCCGGCTTGTTATGTGTATGAAATAATTTTGTGCGTTTCATGTTTTAGTTTAGACGGCTAAATATTTTTCTTCTTTATAGTAATGGTCAGAAAGTATCTGCCAAAATAATTAGCCTATAAAATTCCCGCTGGGCAGAAACCTCCACTTTCTGTGAGAGGGAATAGATCAAAATCTACCACGCAAGCCAAGTGCGGGACAGTGGATGGCACGTGCCTTAGAATTGTTTGATTCCAGACATTACGGCTCCTTCACGATATTTTCCTTCACCGTTTTGACGGCAGTAGTGATAAAATAATTTACACAAAGTGTCTGCTTGGGTTCAAGCCCACGACTACAGCTCAGCTGTTATTATCCACTAATATTTTAAATAGAAATAAAAATCATAAGTAGTTATAAACGCATATGCAATGGCAGGTCTGTTAAAGTTCGCTAAAGAAAAAATAAATATGAAAGAATGAGCGGTCTTATCGCTAAGAGCGATCTCCGTGTCTAGTACCCATATTCATAGTTGAATAGAACTATTCTATTCTACTTTATACAGTAAATTCACTTTTTTCACATTTATTGCTATTATACGAGACATTTTCAGAAATATCCGATTCAAAAGACACAACAAGTTGAAGATTCCGATACAGACAGAAAAGTTAACTGAGATATTTAATGAGAACATAAGACGTCCTTTCACAAGAGATGAAATATTATAGGCATAACATAAAGAAACACAAGGTGATTTCGTTCCAAAAACAAACTGTTTGCCTCTCAATTAATAACGTCGAACAATCAACATCGCAAAAACAAGAAATCAAAAGGAAGTTTACGCATCAAATTATATGAAATACAGGAGGTATCTCCTTCGATAATTTGTTTACATTTTGCATGTTCCCTCCGTGGCAGTGTTTACATTTCACGTCTAAGTATCCTCGTAAAACGTAATAAACTTCGCCTCCCGATGATTATGGGCCTTTGAAAATAAACTTGGAAGTCGATTCACAAACACTGTCTTTTATTTTTGTTTAGTTTACTTTCTTTCTTTCTTGAGTTATGGATATCGTCGCTGTTTTTTCTCTCGAGTTCAGCGGAACTTGCCGTCGTCCCCTTTTATTGATACATTATAAATTATTTTTTCATGATATTCTGCCACAAAAATGACTCTCGAAGTCTTGTTTTGCTTAAATTATTTAAATGGACGTAGTTATTCGTGTTCTGTGGAAGTATCTTGTATCTGATTCTTAGTTATATCTCGATGTCAACGGAGTATAAGAATTTTAAGACAGTCCACCTTATTCATAAACGTTGCGCGAAGGCTTAAAATTAACTAGTGATTAGCGATTGCTTAACCATACATTTAGATGTTTGCACGTCAATTAACTTTAATCATCGTTTATGAATAAACCCCTTAAACACTGTGGTGTTTATTCATAAAAGGTCAAAATGTATGGTTAAAGAATCGCTAATCACTAGTTAACTTTAAGCAACGTTTATGAATAAGGGGGAGGCAGGCCGTCACCTCCTCCTGCGAAGCAGTGATGCTGGCAAAGGAGGAGGCGGAGCGCGCGAGGCAACGGGAATCCCAGTGCTCTCACGCCACTAGCCGCCGCAGGAGATGCCCTGGTCAGGAGACGACACCTAACTCCCAGCCGCGCGGGCCTGCGGGCGGTGAGCAGTGGGCAGCTCGCCGCCCGGTAAGGATCAGGCCCGAGTCGACGGCGCGTCGTATTTCACGCGCGCCTCAAACAGATGTCAGCACATCGTGATGGGGTCCACGAAGACCGATGCCTCCTGGGTCAGGGTTGCGGGTTGGTTAAACAAGAAACCGTGGCCCTGGCCGTCGCACAGGCAAGAGTAGAAACACGGGTAAGTTTTAGTCAGTAAAAGTCTGACACGCCCTTCCGCTCCGCCCAGAGCGGAAGAAGTCGTTTGATGATTTCCCATCCCAACAAAAAAAAACAAATGGCGGAGTATTGATTGTGAAATTCGTATATATTACTTAAATATTAAAGTTCATTTGTTAGCCTTGCCAAGAGGTTTCTTATTATCCAGTAACTGAGTTTTGAGGTCAGGTAGGTAGGTAGTCGCTCAGAGTGAAATCTGGTCATCATCTCAGCGTCAATCCCAGTCGCCTCCAAAGTTTTTTTAGCTTTGGAGTTTGGGGTCCGCTTTACCAGTCTAACTGCTAATTTTGGGTAAACTTCGATATTTTGCGTGAAGCGACTGCCTTCTGACCTCCACAACCGACAATTGTTGTACTTTTGAGGGCTCCGACAACCCGTAATGGCTGCCACTAGATGTTCGTATGGCAACCGGGACCAACGGCTTAACGTGTTTTCCGAGGCACGACCAGACCAGTGCAAATATTCATAAACATGCAAATAAATATTTGCACTGCGCGGAGATCGAACCCGCGCCTCCGTCAAAGTGAAATACTGGTGAATTCCAGTATTTTACTGCATTCGTTTAGAGTAAAAATCGACCCCAACATAAATCGAAAAAAATATGCAATGATTACTAAATTATTAGAAATAATAGAAATTTAGACACTTAGGAGTTATTTTTTAAATGTAAATGGTAAATAGACTACGTTGTTGTATTTGAATCGCTAAATATTACTACTTATACGTATATTGCGGAGCAAGGAAAAGAATGTTATCGATATAATGTTAATATAAGGCAAACTGAAACTGGGTGCTGTGGGGTCCCACCACCATCTTTGGGACTCAAGTCAACCCCACCTGCCAGACGGTGCACCTGCTGACATACGGACGGGGCCCTGACGCCGGCTTCCCTTTCGGGGTTGAGTGGTCAGACGGCAGTCGCACTCGTAATAAGCCAAACAACCGCCAAACATGAACAGGAATAGAAGAAAAGCACGAGTTACAGTTAGGGCGCCGCCGCAAAACGGCGCGCAGGAGCCCCGCCCGACTCCTGTGACCTGTGGGCTAGGGCTACCGTGTCAGGGGCGGACACGGCTGAAGAAGCGAGCCCAAACCAGTAAACTCCGTTTCGCTTCGTGGAACGTTGGCACGCTAACTGGACGCGCGAGAGAATTGGCCGAAACTCTACACAGGCGGAGGGTGGCCGTGGCGTTCCTGCAGGAGACTCGGTGGAAAGGCAGCAGATCCCGACTTATTGGGAATGGCTACAAGCTGATCTACACGGGTGTACCTAGTGGGAGAAATGGGGTCGCCGTGGTGTTGTCTGACGAGCTCCAGGATGACGTCTTGGAGGTGAATCGCATCAGTGATCGGCTAATGTCGGTGCGGGTGCTTGTCAATGGGGTAATAACCCACTTGATAAGTGCTTACGCTCCGCAGGCCGGGTGCGGTGACGCCGAAAGGACGTTGTTCTGGAGCCAGCTCGAAGGATTGCTTCACGGGATCCCGTTATCCCAGGGAATCATTCTGGGTGGTGATTTGAACGGTCACGTGGGTGAGAAGTGTGACGGGTTTGAGCGTGTTCACGGTGGCTTTGGGTACGGTAGCCGCAACGCGGAAGGGGACAACATTCTCCGAACGTGTGCGGCCGCTGACCTGGCAATTGTGAACACCTACTTCAAAAAGAAACCGGAGCACCTTGTTACCTACCGGAGCGGACGAAGCGCTACCCAGATCGACTTCCTACTAACTAGGAGACACCACATCGGCAAAGTAGCCAACTGCAAAGTCATACCCGGTGAGAGTCTTACTGCACAACACCGTCTCCTTGTCATGGATCTCTGCGTTAAGGCCCAACGTAGACGTGTAGAGCGCTGCCGACGCCAGACCCGGTGGTGGCTGCTTGATGAAAATAAGTACCAGGAGTTCGCTTCGGTTATTGGCGACAAGTGCGCTGGTACCGAGGGAGAATCTGTCCAAGATCACTGGGACAGAATCCAGGCAGCTATTACCGGGGCGGCGCGAGTGGTGCTCGGCGTGTCTAAGGGCGGTCGCAAAAGTGACAAGGAGACCTGGTGGTGGAACGACACAGTCCAGAGGGAGACAAGGGTGAAGAAAGCCCTCTTCAAAACGTGGCAGGCGACCGGATCTCCTGAAGATCGCGACGCATACAAGGTTGCCAAACGTGCCACTAAAAGAGCTGTAGCCAGAGCCAGACGAGACCACTTAGAACCGCTCTACCAGAAGTTGGAATCGTCTGAGGGGCAGAAGCTGATTTACAAGTTGGCACGTTCTAGGGTGAAAGCGGCACAGGATATATCCAAGTGCCGTTGTGTAAAAGACCCTACTGGCAACCTGCTTTGCGAGGATCGCGCGGTGAAGGAGAGATGGCGTACGTACTTCCACGAGCTGCTGAATAAGCAGCACCAAGAGGTGCAGACACCGGAACTCCCTCCGAACCTTGGATTAGTGCCCCCGATAACGCCTGAGGAAGTCCACACGGCTCTTCGTCGCATGGCGAATCGGAAAGCTGTCGGCGCTGACGGAGTCCCCATTGAGGCCTGGAAGGCGATGGGTCCTTGCGGTGTGGGCATGTTAACTAACTTTCTGAACCGCGTGCTCCTGTCCGGCAAAATCCCGAGCCAATGTAGGCTGAGTATTATCACTCCAGTCTTTAAAGGCAAGGGCTCCGTACAGGAGTGTGGTAACTACCGCGGTATAAAGGTCATGTCCCACACCATGAAGATCTTTGAGAGGATTTTAGACTCCCGGATCCGGCAGGAGTGTGCTGTCTCGACGTGTCAATATGGGTTCCGTCCAGGGTACGGAACCATGGACCCTATCTTCGCCCTAAGGATCACCATGGAGAGATATAGATCGAAGAACACGCCTCTGCATATGCTCTTTTTAGACATGCAGAAGGCCTTCGACTGTGTCCCTCGGGGGGTGATCTGGTGGGCACTGAGGTCCAAAGGGGTACCAGAAGCCTATGTTGACATAATTCGAGACATGTACCTCAATTCCGATTCCGTTGTTAAGACCGCTGTTGGCGACACTAAACCCTTCCCGATCACCGTCGGTGTACACCAGGGATCCGTCCTTAGTCCGTTCCTGTTCAGCGTGATATTAGACGTCTTGTCAGACAGCATCAAGAATTCACATGAGCAACCACCCTGGTTGCTCATGTATGCTGATGATATCGCGCTGGCAGACGCGGACAGGGAACGATTGGTGCGGCGGGTAAATGCGTGGAAGAACTCGCTTGAGAGCGGTGGTCTTGAACTCAATGTGGTGAAGACTGTGTACATGGCCAGCAACACCACAGACCCTATGCCTGTGTGCATAGGCGGAGACAAGGTCGAGTGCACAGACCAATTTAAATACTTGGGGTCTGTGCTCCACGCGTCCGGCGACATTGATTGCGACGTTAAAGCACGCATTTCCGCAGCTTGGGCAAAATGGCGTGAGATGACAGGTGTCATTTGTGACCCCAAAATGCCGGTTAAGCTTAAGGGACAGGTCTATAAGACCATCATTAGACCTGTCCTTCTGTATGGCAGTGAGGCGTGGCCTGTGCTTGAGCGACACAAGCAGGAGCTGCGTGTCACGGAGATGAGTATGCTGCGGTGGATGTGTGGAGTTACGCGGCAAGACCGCATCAGGAACTCCCGCATTCGTGGCAGTCTCCATGTCCGTGACATAGCAGACAAACTGCAAGAGAGTCGCCTACGATGGTACGGCCACGTCTTACGTAAACCGGCATGTTACGTGGGTAACAAATGTCTTGCCATGGCGCCTCCGCCGGGCCGGAACAAGCGAGGCAGGCCAAAGAAGTGCTGGCTTGACGTTGTAAGAGATGACATGCGTGCCAACAATCTCACACCACAGGATGCCAGAGATCGTGCGAAATGGAGGCGTAATAGTAGGAAAGCGGACCCCGGGCTCCAACGCGAAGGCCGCGGATGCGACCGGGATTATACGCTGAGATGATGATGATGATAAGGCAAACTGAAAGGCCCGATTACACGGAGAGATTTTCTTGCCGGTTGAAAGCTCTTCTCGTGTTAATAGCTCTACAACTAGCTTTAAATAAACGGTGTAAACAAAGTTATTACTAGGCTTTGCGGTTCTGAATTAATCATACTATGTTCCCGCACAACATTGTTCTCTATATTATGTTGAGTTCAGCGTAACATTAGTGTCTTAATTGCTTAAAGAAAAACAAGGTAAGAAAAAAGAAAAAAAAAGCTTTATTTGCTGTAATATGCGTTACATATACGCAAAATAGCCAACGTCGAGCGGCTAAAATCAGCTTTTTAGCTTAGCATTATGTTAAGCTAAAAAGTTGCTTTGAGGCTGTCTCATATACGAGACAGCCCCAAAACAGGGTTTGACATGTGCTATCCCGATTGCTTTTTTGCCTCCAAATTTCAATTTATGTTTGAAAAAGGCGTTTTGCAAAAATTTGAGCTATACACTTAATATAATGATAAACTCACATTAAATATACAACATAATAACGTTTACATAAATCACTAACTATTAAACGGACAATGGAAAATTCTTCAAGGCAGGTAAACTGCTAGGCATACTTCACCCGGTACATTTTACATCGGAAACATGCAAAGCTATAGACATTCACTCCGCTCCTGTTTGTTTCCACCCCTAGGTGTGCGTTCTGAGTGAAGGCGCACCGCGCAGGCGGCATGAACGGCGCATTAAACAAATGTTCGCCACGTTTTGTCAACTTGGGTGTCACACAGGGTAACACACAAAGTGGGCGCGCAAATTTTACGACGCATTCTACTGGCGGATGCGCTCATTAATTCACATATTTTTAAGTTTATTTGCGGATAGTGAAGTGAGATGTCGCAAATTTCATTGCATGGAGACCATTCCTGGTGAAGATTTATGCACAGCAGTGATGGAAAAGCATCTCATTTGGATGCACTGCGACCATAAAAATAACCAGTAAATATGTATAACCAAAAAAAAAATTTTTTTTTCAATAGTTGAAGGAACTACTTTTTTGTAAACACAGTACCTAAATATGGAAATTTTTGATATTGAAATTATTAAAACAAAAAAAAATGCAACATGAAACGCGCGCACACGCATCTCACATGCGCACTAACGTACAGCCGATGGATTCTGTAAAAAGCTCACCCTAAAAAGTAAGCTGAAGTTTTTTTTTTATGTTTGTAAACTAGTCCTTGACCCATCAGATGTTAAGCAGTGATGCAATCGTTGATGGTAAATCGCGCTAGTTTAACTATTCACTTAAAAAAAAAACTGAGTGAATAGAAAGGAAGACGGCAGTTGAGCGAGGTGATGCAATGTTAAACGCAACAACACGACCAACGATGCTGCGCCAGAGGGAGATTGATCTGGAGACTCTTCAAGATCAAACTCCCGACACAACAACATTTGGCGCATCGTACCTAGCACACATTGCAACACAAGCGCTCCGATCCGTCTTCCGTACGGCTTCACCGGACATCAAGCCGGAACACGACGAATCGCTTGGCGGCAAGACTTTGTCTGGTGGGTGGTACCTTCTGCCGGTAGCCAATGGTATGGCCTACCACCGAGAAAAGTGAGCTTAGAATAATCAGCATAACATATAAATCCCTAGCATTAGTTGGAATGACAACTCACCCCACACTCACTTTACCTAAACGATGAGATGGTTACAGAATCGCACTGCAGGTATCGAAGTGTCTGCCAGGTTTGCTGGAAAGAGATGCCGTGGCCCCTGGCGCATAAGCAAGTGCAGTGAGTGAGCAGTGGGCAGCTCGCCGCCCGGTTAGGACTAACGTGGCTACCATAAGTTTTCATTACGAGACTCGATCGTCGATATCGACCATGTTTGACTCATCGATTGGCCCGCTTCAAGGTTGTAAGAACTCTCAACCAATGAGAGCGCCAAACGCGGTCGATATCGACGATCCAGTCTCGTAATAAAACTCACTCAGCCGCACAGGCCCGAGTTGATGGCGCGTTGTGTTTCACGTGCGCCTCTAAGAGATGTCAGCACATCGTGACGGGGTCCACGAAGACCGATGCCTTATGGGTCAGGGTTGCGGTTTGGCGCATAGGTAAGTGATTTAACATGGGTAAGTTTTAGTCAGTAAAAGTCTGACACGCCCTTCCGCTCCACCCAGAGCGGGAGAGACCATTTGTTGATTTCCCATCCTCAAAAAAAAAAGTACATACATGTAAATCTGCCCCGCAATTTGCCAAACGCGGTACGCCATCACTTGGGACCCAGACTTAGGCCTCATAAAATTAATGCCTTCATATTAATATTTATTAATATATGAATATCTCGTACATTGTAGGGAAGCCGGTATGATAAAATTGTAAGTAAAGTTTATGATGCAATAATAACGGTATTATGCTGTTGCCTATGAATTTCCATTGGATATGCTTATGGTCATTATGTTGTCTCATTTCCACGTATTAGGAAGGAAAGAGAGGGTTATAATATAATCAGAGGTCACAGTTACTTATTAGGAGTTTATGAGTGGTATTGGTTAATAGGAGTAATCGAATGCCTTATTAATGTGAAGCCTATATTTATTGAAGGTGCTAGGAGATTATACGACGGAGATTTAATCGAATGCCATGCTGGTATATTGTGTTAATTGTTGAGTTTAATATCTTAGTGCCTACTTAAACCCTAACTCATCAACCAAAGATAATATTTGAGTTATAGCATTGTAATCATCATCTCAGCGTTAATCCCAATCGCATCCGGAGTTTTTTTTGAGCTTTGGAGTCTGGGATCCACTTTACCAGTCTAGCTGCTGATTTTGGTAAAATTTCGATATTTTCCTGCTGCCGTCTAACCCGAAGGCGATATCGAAGCATTGCAGTTTGACCAATTGTTGGACTTTTGAGGGCTAGTTGCAGACCATAGAATATTCATATTCATGCATATAAATATTTGCATTGCGCGGGGATCGAAACCGTGTCTCCTTGCGCAGCGGCCGCGTTCGCTACCGCTACGCCACGGAGACTGTCGACGGAATTGATCGACTGTATTTAAGTAAAAGAATGATTGAATTGCTAAAGTAAAATGATGTCTTATCCAAAGGAAACCGGAGACGACACTTTGAGGAATGCATATGTAATGTTTATGTTTTATTACGTACATTGATATTTTTGTATGTCAATAATCGTACACTATGGAACTTTTGTCGTCTTACAAAGACAGCCCACTTCATCCATAAAATGACTAGCAATTATTAGTAAAAAAATATTAAACATCAATTTTTAAGGTAAGGCGAATGACAGGCCTCATAATCAGTCAGTATTTTTCTTTTAACTAATGTTTAGTGGCCATTGAACGGATGAAGTAGTCTTTGTAAGACGAGGAAAATTGCCTTTAAAATGCTGCATGTGTAAATTGTAATAATTTTTTTAATATGTCGATGTCTATATCCAGTAGGATTAGGTACTAGCAAAGCCTTCAATGATTACGACACAAATGCAAAAAAAGAAAACATAAAATAAATACTACTCAACCAAAAAGCTTTTAAACTAGATCTGCATGTTAATAATGTTTTTTCAATTCTAAATACAAACATCAACTTTACACCATTTAATTCAACGGATAAAATGTTAAAGCGTTTCACACAAAATTCGGTTACCAGATACGGTATAAAACAATGTGACATTAATCGAAATAAATGAAACGCTCCCATTTTAATTAAAGAAGCAGGTAACCCAAGCCTCACGGAAGATTAAAGAACAAGTAACACAAACATGAAAGACTGAACCACGAAATTAGATTTTCACGAATCAAAAACGAATTTGTAATATGATAGATCATCGTTATACGTAGAAGTTTCTAAATTACACCCCGATAACAGATTCGAACATGATAAAGGAATCACACCTTTATTATGAAAGAAATAAGGCGGTGTAAAATCACAGGCTTCTGAACTGTCGTTTTCTGTCCATCCGGCCGGAAGATTGCTCTTTTGATATGATTAAAAGGGTGAAGACTGTTTTATGTGGCAATTAAGGAGTTTTGTTGCTCCCTAGTTTCTATTTCTTCTTCTATGACCTGGTAACGATTGGCTATAAACAACCTGACATCTTATTTGTTGGATTTCAGAAGAATTTATGTTGGTACACAGAAGTCATTAATTAAAAGAATTATGGTTTTTTATAATTGAGGAAATATGAAGTTCCAGATACAGATTCATTAGGTATTCGTGAACATTTATGTGGGGCTAAAAATGAAAACTTTTTAAAAATAAATAGCTAGGTATTCATTATTGGAAAAGCTAGTAAATATAAAAGAAATAATTGATTTATGAGCTCAACTAAAGCAAAGTTACTCCAACTTCACCGCTTCATATGTAAACAAAATTAAATTATTATTCCGTACGTCAATATACGTTGTTTTTTACACTCTGGGGACGGTTAAAAGCACAAACAACCAAACTTTTCACTTACAGTCAACGTTTGTTTGTCGGTCCGATCCATTCAGTTTGCGGGAAAAACGTAAAATTTCGTACATTTCAAATACATTGATGTATGCGTCGAGTTTCAAAGTTTGGTGTCATATACAGTCTTTCAAGAAGAGTTCTTATGTTGATGGAAAGTGCTACAGTTGGGCCAAAACAATACTATGTGTAATTAATGTAGGTACATATATAAGGTGATTTTATAACAAGTTCGGTGGTAGGCAATAACATCGGCCGCCGGCAGAAGTTACCACCCACCAGACAAAGCCTTGCCGCCAAGCGATTTGTCGTGTTCCGGTATGATATCTGGTGAAGCCGTACGGAGGACGGGTCTGAGCAGTTGTGTTGCGATGTGTGCCGGGTACGATGCGCCTAATGTTGTTGTGTTTGGAGTTTGGACGTGGAGGGTCTTCAGATCAATCTCCTTTTGGTGCAGCATCGTTGGTCGTGTTGTTGGGTTTAACATTGCATCACCTCGCTCAACTGCCGTCTTCCTTCCTATTCGCTCAGTTTTTCTGAGTGGATAGGCTCTTAATAAACTAGCGCGCTTTACCATCAACGATCGCATCACTGCTTACCATCAGGCGGGATTGCGGTCAAGCGCTAGTTTATAATTATTTTAAAAAAAAAAGTTGGTGATAAAAGTCAAACAAAGGATTAGATTACTGTAGGAAATGTAGCGCGATGAAAATCGAAATTTGTGGACGTGAACCTTGCTTTTAAGAGTCGCGGTTTGAATTAGATAACAAATTTTTTAGACCTATTTTCTATCTATCCAATAGGTTGAGAAATAAAGTATGAAAATAAAGTATGTACATAATACGTTAGTTTAAATCATGAGTAGCCTTTTCAGTATTTATTCATCTATTTGATATTATATCTGCGTAAACTTTTGCTCAATTGCAAAATAAGATTAAAAAAACACAGTCATTGACCAGTAATCCTCTAGTCATGAAATACAAATAGGATGGAAGCACTCCATCTTTTTAACTACACATCAAAGGGTCATTTCATTGTTAAAAAATACAAATAAAACACTCGGCAGGAATGAATCGTGCATCCTACCTATACCCGGTTTTGTCTGCAGCAGTATTTTGTTTTCGCGACAGCCGGAAACGGATATAGAGGGAGACAGAATAATAGCCGTCGGAAATGGTCAGACATGGTGGAATCTTACTTTTTTTTCTCTTACGCTGGACATTGCTAACTCAATGCAAGGGGATTCCACTTAAAGGAAATGATACCTTAATTTTGCCGTGATAAAGGTTAGATTGTAATGTCAAAAATAGTGTCTTGGAATTACAGAATACTGGTGTTTTTAGTGAAGCATATCGTAATGCATACACATGGTCAGGGATGTGAGATAGCATCGTTAAATTGTGATGCTTTATTTCTCAATGTTAGATTTAATTATATTATCCTTGTCATAAAGGTGATGGTAATTTAATTTATACTACTCTTTTAAGTCTTGCCTTTAAATAAAATTGTAATTTATTTTTTTTTTGTTAATTTCTTTTTAAATGCCCCACACTAGGACTCATTGCTGTGTCGTGAAATTTAAACTCACATACATACACAAATAGCCGGACCCTGAATAACTACTCATACATTATACTTGAATATTAAATAAATAAATCGGACAAATCACACAGATTGAGCTAGCCCCAAAGTAAGTTCGAGACTTGTGTTATGGGATACTAACTCAACGATACTATATTTTATAATAGATACTTGCATAGATAAACATCCAAGACCCAGGCCAATCAGGAAAAGATCGTTTTCATCATGACCTGGCTGGGGATCGAACCCGGGTCCTCCACGTAGCAAGCAGGCGTGTTGACCGCAGCGCCACGGATGACGACAAAATAATAAAAATAATAAATATTATAAATTAAAATGATTTTTTTGCACTTAATGAAAACGGTACACAACCAATTACATTAATTACACAGAGACAAAAACTATATTCACAAAATTATACTTTACAGCTAATATGGACTCCCATGAATACTTTCTCTTACAGAATACCATGGTAGTATAATCTTATTCTTATGCCATAGATCACTCAAGACAGGGAGGTTTGGAAGGAAAAAGGGGAGGTCTTTGCACAGCATTGTGATACAATATACACAACAAAAAAATGTCTTTTGGTACGCATATCGACTTTGAGATTGAGGAGTCCAGTATCTGTCTACGCATAGAATTATTTACTAGTTCAAATTTCCATCTGATATTGATAGATAAAAGAAATTAATTATAATAAACCCAAATTCAAACTATTTATCTTTCATCAATATCATCCCAAGAAATATAATAAAAATAGTTTCCTTTTCAGAAACAACAAGAACTATTTCCAACCACAGATTTTCAAGAAATGAATTCAGTAGAAATGTAAATAAAGCTTGCCTTCAAAAAGTTCCGTTAGTTGGCAGGAGTGTCACATCTACGGAGGATAAAATAATATTATTACAACGCCACGGAGTGAGAAAGTCCATTTGTCTGATTAGAAACTGTTCTTTGATATTAAAAATAACAATGAGGAAGTGGGGGAAAGACTCTATCATACCTAAGTCTCATATATTTTTATATTTATTCATTTAAGGTATGAATTTACTGGTTGTCGCACGTTTTCACGAATGAAAACAACACACTTTTTTTTTAAAAAAAAAAAGCAACTTGTGTGCTCTAAAAGCTTAAAAACCTTTTCTTAACTCACATCATCGTTAATTAAAACAAAGATTCAGATAAAATAAGAAGTGATTGTATCTTGTTCTTCATATTTTGAAACCTGGATGAGATCGGCGTTTTCTATCTGATTTAACAAATGACAAAACTTTGAATAAATGACAAAACAAATCCAAAGGTCATAATCCCTCTTCTGGACTTTAGTCCAAATATAATTACTCTATGCTTATATACAATATGTAACAAAAACCCTGTTGTTCCTACAATTTACGTTTTAAGAATCGGCATATAGACGTAATAAAGCAAGTAATTTATAAAAAAAATTTAACAAAAATAATTAAAATAAATGTTTAATTATTAATATTTATAATTTGTAACTGATTTCATAGCTCTGAAATTCTGCATGAAGAAACTAGACATAAGTAGAACGTTCCCGCCAATTTATTTAACTTATAAAATCAGATATTCTAAAAAAAAATGGAATTTGTCGGTTTTAATAGGTATTTGATTGTGACCCCTCGACTAGACAATGATTACTGTTTTCTAATTATGACTTCATTAATGATGACTTTGGATTTGTTTGTTTGCTTGTAGGTAAAATTATATGTCCCTGAAAGGAACAGCAGGGTTATTGTTTCATAGTGTATAACTCTGAAGTTACGAGAACATAATAATAATATGGCTTTACAAATAGATCCACTTTATTATATTTGCCGAATTCGTAAAATTAAATGTAGAACATTTTCGAAAAGGGTTGAATCCCTATAAAACCTAATCTACTGTTTAATTGTTCGAGCCTGTGGTAGTTAACGCCTTTATATTAATATCAAAATCTTCGTATCAGATATTTCTAACGAGCCCTGTTAGCCTATAACCACACGACAAAATTAGGGTACCGCAAACAACGTCTTAATAACGGCTGAACTCAAACAATTTACAAAGTAAATATTCAAACAAACTTAATTAGTATATCCTCGGTATAACCGACGTGAAATATGTTGTGTAACTATAGGGAATATATTGATTGGCCATTAAAATAATGGGCACAAGCTTGAACGATACGCTTCATCGCTGGAAGGCCGAAGGGGCATTCTACATCAAACATCCCACCACCAGTCTACATAAACCTGCCCCTCCGCTTTCTACAGTCAAATTTTGCGATCATTGAAGTGTCCACCTGTAGAATTTAAGAGGTCAGTTTATAATGGTTGTTTAACTATTTGTTTAAGATCGCCACTGCCTGGCCTGTATCGAAAATAATGTGAAAAACGATCAAAAAGCGAAAACGAGTAATATCCGGAGTTGTATTGTTCTCATATCGGGTCCGTGGAGTTAATCGAAATTAAGTGATCCATTACAAGATACCGGTCAATATTGAGTTTAACAAACGACTATATTATTTATGGAATCGATTTTTATGCGTCGTTAAACTTAAACATTTGTGTTTTCTTTGTCTTCTGTTATTAATAAGCGAATAATTTCCTTTCATATTTTTTCGGGTGCAAAATTGACTTAGTTTTACGTTTACTTTTTAAGTTCGTATTTCGTGGTGTCCGCGCTAAAGTATTAAAAAAAACCTTGATTTATTGAAACTTCTGTCGCCTGTTTGTTTCTCTTGTTCGTTTTTGATAGTTTATTTTCTAATGTTCTGATTTCCATCCATTTTAAGAATACACATTTTAAAATCTAGTTAAAGGTTTTTATTATATACTTGATAATTCTACACTTTTCTCCCCTAGGGTAATTCCGGGATAGATGGCCGTACGGGAGAGTTGGCCAGTGCCTAAAAATTGTACAAAGAATCGCTAGATGGGATAACTGTGTACTCAGTTTGCTTGCCGAGGTGCGTAAAAATAACCGTACGCCAAAAGGTCTGCGAAAAAAAATGAAAATGCGAGTAAAAACCTAATGTTTTGATTTGACTATTGCTAATTCTTTTTTTAGAGTTTACGTACGAAGTTGTGGTCATATTGGTTTTCAATAATAACATGTTTTTTTTAGTATTTTTACCAGATAATGAACCGTGCTACATTATGAACTCAAAACTACGGCATGGTTTTGCACTTTTTTTCACGTGGATGGTATGGCCATCTCTCTCAGATGATTAGGAGAGATGGCCTTAGTTTGTCAGTGTCAGATGGCCGTATGATTGTAGGGGATTAATTTCATTTTTTTTTTTGTTTTCGTTATTTTCTGTCTCCGATTCCTGAAAGGTTCGAAGAGGTACGCAAACGAGCGAAGCAAGTTGGAAAAGTTCTTACTTCTGAGAAACATATTCACGAAAGAAAGTCTAAGGAAGAGGCTCAACTGCTCAAGGAACAAAAAAATTAACAAGAAACAAAAAAATAAGAAAAAAATACAAATAAAGGAAGAGATCAAGACTAAGAAGGTAAAAAAGACTGATGATAGCAATAAGATGACTGACAAACCAAAAAATAAATTACCTTTTAAAAGGAAATCGACTAGGAAAATATCTAAAAGCTGCGATGACGAAGAAGACGAGATAGTTTTAAATCACACAGATGAAGAGAGAGACATGAAAGAAAAAGACAATTGTGTAGGCTGTGGAGAAAATTATTACTACAACACAGCTAATCGAAGATTGGATTCAATTTGCCATTTGTTTTCTTTGGGTGCATGAGAATTGCACAGAATTTGATACCATTTGCTCTAAATACGGTCGATGCAAAAGAAGTGAGATGGCACAAAATAAAGCTGTGTTAAAAATAAAAAAAGTGAGATGTAGTACTGGCCATCTAACCCATCCTACTATGGCCATCTCGCCCTTAGTATCCGGGAGAGATGACCAGAGCGTTTTTTTTTCAAAGTTAGTTTTATGGTTGATCTCTTTAAAAAATATCAATATTATATGTCACTTCCATAAGTTGAATGTTCAGAGTTTAATTAAAAGTACTGATTATCATAATGAATATTGTAGTTTAATTTTTATTGGGCTTCAAAAAAACTATGGCCATCTATCCCGGCTTTACCCTATATGAGGAGGGGACTCCTCAAATAACAATGTTCTAGTGAAAAATTCAAAGAACAATTCATTAGTGAAAGAGATTAAAGTAATTCAAGGAAGAAATATTAAAAAAAAAACCGTAATATTTCTTGCCAGCTCCAAATCTGTTTTATTTCATTAGTGCCCATGTTGGTTTATGTAAAAAAATATTTTGATTATTACTTGAACATTATGTTTTAATTAGACTTTTTAGGTAAAGCTATAAAAGAAATAAACTTCCCCATTCAAAGATGTGGTTCACGAACACCTTACCAAGTTTAATGCCTACAAAGTTTCTATCTCATAAAGAAACTTTCCATTCAGTAATAATACAACTTGGCTTAATGATTCACTCTCCGTTAAATATTCTAATTCACCTCTGGCGTACAAATCATACTTAATATGTATGAAGATGTTATTTTCTACAAGTTCCTGCTTGATATATGAGACATGGCAATGCAAATCATGAGATCAGTGATTTAATGAACAAGTGTTAATTCCCAACCACCAGCCACCACCACCCACCCACCAGTGTTTATCCGTGTCCAACACTGGTGGTTGATTTATTTCTTAGTATGTTTATTTATTCATCTTCTGTTCATTGACACAGATTATTTTATTTGTTCTTATTTAATCCTGCGTTCTTTCGATATATTTTCAGAATCGCTTGTGTCCTTAATAATTATTTTATTCTCTTTAATTCTATCTCATCTATCGAATCCTCATGCAGCAGGTTCAGTTGAAAACCAGCGTCAGGCATTTAGTTACCTGTCTCTTTTGTTCTACTGGACCTTTTTGGTGCAGCCGCGAGGCACACTTTATTGCTATTTTTTACATCAGGGTGTATACTTTCTATTTCATTTTTTTTTTATTTATGGTAAAGCGCGCTAGTTTATTAAACCCATTCACTTAAAAAACTGAGCGAATAGGAAGGAAGACGGCAGTTGAGCGAGGTGGTGCAATGTTAAACCCAACAACACGACCAACGATGCTGCGCCAGAGGGAGATTGATGTGGAGACCCTCCACGACCAAACTCCCGACACAACAACACTTGGCGCATCGTACCCGGCACACGTCGCAACACAACTGCTCAGACCCGTCCTCCATACGGCTTCACCAGACATCATGCCGGAACCCGACGAATTGCTTGGCTGCAAAACTTTGTCTGGTGGGTGGTAACTTCTACCGGCGGCCGATGTGGCCTACCATCGAGAAAACCTTTATTGCTACCTGATGTATGTGTATTTTAGGTATATTGTATATTTGTCTTTCAGTTTGTGCTAAAAAAATGTATTTCCTTTCTTTCCTTCTTTCTATATAATACACAGGCCCAGTGCTAACAACGCGACTAATGAATTCAGATTGTAGGATCGAACCCAGACAAGCGTATTAAGTTATGTACATTTTTTTCATCACAACTGCTATCAAAACTGTAAAGGATAATGTCGAAAGGAAACCAACATGTCCTTGAACTAAAATTTTAAGAACATGTGACATATACCAACCCGCTTTAATCCACGTAGTAGTTTACGGAACACATTCCGTCTCCCGGAATATATCCCAGTAGTAAGAACATTAAAATTTACACAATCTATTGATATTAATTAGACATCATCATCTTTATCAACCTTTTTTATCGTTTCATTGCTGGGCATAGGCCACGCTTGCTCAATGAGGGTTGGCGAGTTCAGACTTAAAGTCCAGGTTTCCTCAAGATGTTTTCCTTCACCTTGTAACCTGGTGGCGTAGTGATTAATACACCAGCCTCTCAAGTATGAATGTGCGGGTTTGATTCCAGGTCAGGCAAGTACCAATGTTAGTTTTCTAAGTTATATGTACTTTCTAAGTATAGTAATACAGATTTATCAATTAAGTAGCAAACAAAACCTTTCATTTCAATTTTTTTCCAATGTTATCATATTTTGATCAAATTATAGCTGAGGACATTTAAAAAAAAACAGTACATTCACCCGTCCCACACTTTTTCACCTGATTCAAAACACTATATCTTAACTTTTTTAAATCCTTACTCCACTGCAACTCTCATTAGGGTAGTTCCAATGAAAAACACAACTCTTTATGCTGTGATTTACTGTTTAATGGTTGTTTGAATACCACTCACATTTACGAGGTAGCCCTTTACCCTAACCACTTTTAAATCTCACTTTGAAGTCGCCCAGAATTAGATGGGGCGAATTTCTTATTTAATCTTTGATTTATCGCTGACACATTTTGAGGTACAACCCGTATGCTCGCACTTAATCTTGATTTAACCGGCTTGTACCGGCTGTCAGTACTCAGATACTGTTTACCAATAATTTACGATTACCTTATGTAACCTATCATTTGTAGTGGCATGATCGAAATATTGGATGAGTTTAACGTTTATAATGATTTCGAATTGGTTTTTAATTTACCTACTCAGATCTTTTATCTACCTACATATTTATAGTCTGTGTATAATTTTTTTTTTACCCTGTGTGGTGGCAAATGTATTGGCATACAACCTGTTAATTATGCATGCTACTTAACCATACAAGATCGAAATTTTTCAGCGATTGTTATAAAATTAATCAATACTATACAAATTTCTTAGATATACATATTTATTGCATTCATCATCATCTCAGCATTAATTCAAGTTCCAACCGAAGCTTTTTCAGCTTTGGAGTCTTGGGCCCGCTTTACCAGTCTAACTGCTGATTTTGGCTAAACTTCGATATTTTCCGTGACTGCCGTCTAACTTCCACAACCCGAAGGCGATATACTGGCGATAACTGTTGGACTTTTGAGGTATAGTTATTGCACTATATACTTTATGTCTTTAGACTAGATAGCCGACCGAAGCTTTCCACGCTTGGGTTTCTAAAACCACGAGCTGAATTAACGGTTTGCACGTTAATGTCCCTACCCCCCTGCACTCTATTCCGCAATCTCATTACGTAAAACACTATTACTCTTAATTTGAATCATATTGATAATCCATTGCCCCATATGTTCGAAAAATATGTTTTCTCAACAAGGTAAAAAAGGAATGAATGTTGTTGAACTGTCAAAATTAAGCTCTACTGATATCTTCTTCAGCCTATGGATGTCCACTGCTGGACAAAGGCCTCCCCCAAGGCTTTCCACGCTGACCGGTCTTGTGCTGCCCGCATCCATCGGCTTCCCGCGACCTTCACCAGGTCATCGGTCCACCTTGTTGAGGGCCTCCCTACGCTGCGTCTTCCAGTACGTGGTCGCCACTCCAGAACCTTACTGCCCCATCGGCCATCGGTTCTACGAGCAGTGTGCCCTGCCCACTGCCACTTAACTTGCAGAGCTATGTCGGTGACTTTGGTTCTTCTGCGGATCTTCTCATTTCTGATTCGATCACGCAGAGAAACTCCGAGCATAGCTCTTTCCATTGCCCTTTGCGTGACTCTGAGCCTTCGTATGAGGCCCATTGTGAGCGACCACGTTTCAGTTCCGTAAGTCATCACTGGCAACACACACTGGTCAAAGACTTTAGTCTTGAGACACTGTGGTATCTTGGACGACGAGAAGATGTATCGTAGCTTTCCGAACGCTGCCCAGCCGAGCTGGATTCGACGAGACACCTCTTTCTCGAAGTTGGACCTTCCTAGTTGGACTGTTTGTCCCAGGTATATATACTCGTCAACAACTTCGAGTGCAGAGTAACCAACTACTGATATGTTGTTACGCAATTACCCAGCCGTAAAGTATATAATTGAAGTTACATTGCTTTAAGGTATTGTCACAAACTCATTTATACCCAAACTTGTAGTTAGATTTGAAATTAATAGCATGTTCCTCGACTCATTATTGTCGCGTGTTCGAAGTTCGATATTTTTTTTATTACTTTTAAATTTTTACTGATATAATAAAACACTAGCTGTGCCCGCGGTTTCACCTATATACACCCATACAAAAGCTGTCAAGCTTCTCGGTGGTAGGCCATAACATTGGCTGCCGGCAGAAGTTACCACCCACCAGAAAAAGTCTTGCCGCCAAGCGATTCGACGTGTTCCGGCATGATGTCTGGTGAAGCCGAACGGAGGACGGGTCTGAGCAGTGATCGGGTGTGTTGCGATGTGTGCCGGGTACGAACACGGTACTACCGTCTTCCTTCCTATTTATTAAGTTTTTTAAGTGAATAGGCTTAATAAACTAGCGCGCTTTTCCCTCAACGATTGCATCACTGCTTACCATCAGGCGGGATTGCGGTCAAGCACTTGTTAATTATTAAAAAAACAATTTTTAATTATTAAAAAAAAAACGGTATACAAAATATCCTACATCCATTCCACGCCATAAGCTACTCATGTGTGAACTTTCGTTAGCCGTATAGCGTGAAATCGTAACAAATAACAAACACACAATTTTTTTTTCTTCTTTATTATGAGTACCATTGGTTTAGACCTAAATTATGCTCTTCAGATTATTATAATAACTTTGTTCGTCGTTCATAGTTCCCAAAGAACTATTCGGGGAGATACCCAAGGATAATTAGCTAGACCATTTCCAACTTCATACAGAGCTTTTAACATTGATCGAATAGTTAAGTAAATTAATAATCTCCACCAGAATCTCATAAAAAGTTCGAACTTGGAAAAAAATGGGTTGAAAATTTTAATTAGTCCGAAAATACTTGAATAAAACCACGGACCGAGGCATGAAACTCATAAATTAAAAGAGCGTTGGGTTTGGAGATTAACTAAAGTTTTAAGAGTTAAAATTTATAGTTGGTCGTAGTGCAACCCGCTGTGACGTGTTGCTACTGTTTTTATTTATCCGCTAATAAAATTGATTGACATTCTTTCCTTGGACTTAATGATGGGTCTGTTAAATGTGTTAAGATTCAAGTAACAGCCGATCGCGATTTTAAATAAGGGGCAAATCTCGTAATTTTAAGAACATTCAGTCTGGTCTCAGTCTTGTCCTTCTTCGTCTTCTTCAGCCTGCTGATGTTATCTAAAAGTACTTACTACAAAAGCAACGAGTATTAATATACCTACTCGTTACTTTTATGTAAATGTCAAAAATATTTTAGTTATCACACGTTTATCATTTTTTAGCTATAATACCTAAGCGTTTCTAAATAAGCCTCTCATTATAGTTGATACAAGAAAAAAATACAAAACAATCTTCTTTATCATGACAAATAGCAGGATTAGAAAACTCTCACCAAAAGTGCTAATTGTCGCATTGATCTTTTAACTTAACCCACTTCATTATATGATACGGTCAGCATTACAAACCAAGACAGTTCTACAGACGCATTTGATGTTTATCAAACGTAAAAGTTAAGGACAGGAAGTGGCTCCCAGCGATAAATCACGACACCTAACTGTTAAGTTTTGACTTAACCTTTGATACACTTAGTTAAGTTTTAACTAGTGAAATAAAATCATTAATGTCGTATCTTTAATTTATTCGGATATTTATTTAAGAGTATAAAGTTAAGTTAATTAAGGTACTTAGCATCGGTATTATGACCAAACCCATTAAGTAGTGAATAAAGTAGGCTTTTGTGTTAAGTATAATAAGTTATCGCACTTATTACATTATGTATTACAGTTATACATAACGTTTAGTCATTCAATCGAAATAATCAGTCTATAAAGTGGGAACTCTCAGTGAAGAGGAATTGATTGTAATGTAGGTACGGACGATAGCAGGTCAAGCTACCCCAAACTGTGAAATATTTCCAATCAACCTTGAGCCTCAACGCCTTAGAAATAAAGTTGAAAATCTAATAAGGAAATCAGGCAGATTGTAGAAGCCCGATGTTCTTTCGTCTGTACTACGCGGGCTCAGTGTGGATATTTCATTTCACCATTTTTTTTTGTTCTAGAATATGTCGGTTTACTCACAACTTTTTTTTTACACCTTTGCCATTCCATTGCTTCGGCTGTGTTCCCGAAGGATTATAATTTGTTTTCAATGCTAGAGTGAATAGGTTCATATTAAACTAGTACTGTTTACCATCAAGGATTGCATCACTGCTTACTATCGGGCGGGATCGTGGTAGAGCACTAGTTTATAATATTAAAAAAGGCAGTTTTGGGACTGACCTATAGAAGTGAAAACTGAAATCATTAATTATTATGTTAACAAAAAAGAAGAACAAAGAATTTATAGCGGTGAGGTATTGTATGTATACACTATAAATACACAGTATACATATGTACATATGTATAGTCTATAACTAATTAGTCCGTCAGTCAGATTTCCAAAAAATACTAGACACGTATTTTTTCTTTTTTCATATAAACAAAAAATTAAGACGACACAGTGAGTTGAAAACTCGTGTGATGTCACTGCACGCTACACTTTTTAGCGAGCAGTGACGTCACCAGCCACCACTCCTGATCTTTGATGCCTTTTATATTTGTCAATTTTTATTGATTTGATAAAACAAAATATAAGTATCCAATATTTTTCTATAATCTGAATGACGGACTAAATAGAATCGCGCCAGTCGATGTTTTGGGGGTTTTAAAACGAATCAACGCCTACCAACGTAAAGCGATCTTGAAGTGGAGGTAAGATTTTGATCGCGAGCTTTTCAGTTTGACTGGATACTTGGTATCAATTCCTTTACGAAGCCAAAGAAGCAATAACGCTGAATTGAATACTACCAAATGCTTGACAGATGTTTTCTCTGTTGTGAGCAACAAGCGACCAAATACAGGGCTCCGCGGGTTAAAACGAGGGACTTCCTGGACAGTACACCAGTTTAACTCCTAGGTCACCCTCCTTACAGCGCTGACCGAGCACCATGTGACTTCTTCGTATTCCCAAAAATAAAAGATCAGTTTAAAGGGATAAAATTATCGTCGATGCGCTGTCAGGGTTCGAGGAGGCTGTAAACGAGGTGTCTGCGGCGGACTGGAAAGTGTTTTGAAAACTGGTTTAGACGCATGAAACTTTGTATAGAGGCCGCTGGAGAGTACTTTGAAAAGATGTAATAAAAATATATGTAACTATAGCGCATTTTTTTTATTATCCCAAAACTTTTTGAGTGTCACGTATGCTTTGAAGATACGCACCAAATTCAAAGATCCCGCTGCGTACAATACAGCACGATTCAAACATAAGACGTCTCTGAAGTTAGTTGTCAGTTCGCTACGGGCAGCGCGGGAGTGATTGGTACTAATAATTATAGTTATATTAGTACCAATCACTCCCATGCCACCTGCAAAATCATTATATGTTAAAAAATCTATTTGCTAACAAATTGTCCCCAAAAGCACAAACTTTTTCAGAAGATTTTGCAAATTTCTGGAAATTGGCATCAAAAGGAGAATTTCCAGCAGCAATTAACCTAACGTTTCAGTTTTTAAGTAGTTTTATAAATACTGGAACCGGAAATAATCATTGTAAAAAATGCATTCTCAAATATACAGCAAAGAAAGAAAAATTTAAAACATAAATTAACACAAAATATATTCATTTAACAACTTTTGTGTTATCATATTACAGAGTTCTAATAGAAAAAATACGAAAATTCGTTATAAAAACAAAAGGTATATTATTATAAACAGAGAATTTAATTAAAAACATAACAGTATCCGAGTTTATAATATGCCTACTTAATTAACGTTTTTACCGTAAAAGCGGTCGTTTTTATAACCTAGTTATGGAATGTGCGAAGCCAAGGCCAACAGAAATTTCATCAACTGAACTTCTACAGTTCTTCAAATACTTTCCTTAAAGAGCCTCTAGTGGGAAAAAAGTCTTCATAAAAAATTAAATTATTAAAATAAGAGAAGTTAAGAAGAAATAAAACTAAATGGACGTTCAAGAAACTTTTTACTTAGATATTCTTTAAAGCCTAAAAAATAAAAGTCATAAAACTTAAGACCCAAATAAGTAACTGAAATTATGTGAACAAAAAGTTCTCTGTACGCTGATCCACGCCATCTCGCGAAAAAGTCCGACGGTCTTTTAATTTTTCGAGTTAAAATTGCCTGTGTAATCATCTTCAAAATCGATCCAGTTGATCTAGAAAAATGCCCACTACAACCTCATAAACTCAACAAAAATACCTCTACATTGATTACGTGATCGCTATTTAGACTATAATATTATAATACTTAGATATTTTTGTATATTATAATATTGAGAAACTAATAAATATTATATTATATTTAGGATATTTTTTTACGCTTATCAATATTAAACGTAATGGTATTAATAGCACGGTATGTAGTAATATCATAAATATTTATAGATCAACAACGTTCATTGCCGTATTTACTTTATTGAGCAGACACATTTTTCGAACACATAGACCAATAGATTGACAATAAAAAACTATTCAGAATGATAATAATAGTGTGGAAAATACAGTCTTAGTTTTACTGGATTCAATACATCATTTTAAACTTTAGTAGGGGTAGAAATTTTACGAGGATGTTATAATATTTTTTAAGTTTTCTATTTAATTTTTTTTTAAATATAATAATTTAAAAAAAATCGCTTTTCCATACATTTTGACTGTGAAGCACTTTTGTAAGGAACGGTAGATTTCAATCAATATTCAATCATGTATTGATTGGAGCTAACAGGTTGCGCGTCGATGTCTGTGCCGCCCTTCATAAGTATAATGTCGTTTTACCACAGGAAAACCCAAGAGACTTTTTACAGACAGGACCCTCGTGTTTAAGCAGTGAGAATGATATAGACTGAAATGTACCACAGGAAAAACTAAATCTAAAAGAAACCATGCACCGTAAAAGGCGTTATAAACATACGATATTATGGAAACACTTTCCTCGCAGATCACCATAAAACAATAAGCTCATTTACCAACCTACAAAATAAAGTAGTTAAAAAACAAACGATTACAGCGTGAATGATTAAGCTGCGTACATTTTCACTTCATTAATAATAACACTTTGGGGCATTTTATTAAACTGAAGGTAATTTATGAATACTTAATATGAGCACGGTGGTCGTAGATCACGTTAATTGGCGTTTCGACCTAACAGAAGGTATGGTTTATATGACGCACGCACTGGATTAAGCATTGGCACGCGAATCCGTGACTTGGCTTACCTAGTTTAAGTTTTCAAGTGTGGATTATCTCTTAATGGGAATGAAAATAATATGAGTATTGTTGTGACAGTACAATGTATAGTTTAAAAAATAAAAACTCTGTTATTTCGGAAAGTGGGTTTTTTCATTTATTATTGATAATTTTTATTCATGAAATAAATTCTTCTTTATTTTTTCTTCTTTCTTCTCTGGACGTCGGCCTGTATGGTACTTTACTCGCGGCCAGGTTACAGATAGCGAACTATCGTAAAGGAGAAAATAATTCCACAGGTACATCACGACCCTCAGTAATGAGGAGAACGATTGGAAGAGGAGGAGGAAATAAGATTAACAGATTTTGTATAAAAGTATTGAAACGAAAGTATTTATTGTGACTCGTGAAAAACGATTAAAAATATAAACTAATTATACAACGTTATTTTTTTGTTTATGCGAAACCTGAATATTGATTCCAATCAGTTTTACACCATGTTATATTTTTTCCCAAATACATTTAGATTGAGACCGCAGAGTGGTTACCGAGCGGTTATGATAGATCACAGCTGACGCCAGAGGTCAACGGCCGCGCTCGCCCGCCCGTATAGACCTCTGACCATATTTTAGTTGGGACAACCAAGTTGAAAAGTAAGCTCATAACTTCATTAAATCTTTTTGAAATTTTATACATAGATTCATACTTAAAAATACTAGACACGTGTTTCGGGTTTCGCATAATTATTTTGTGTAACAAGACTCCTAGTGTTATAAGAAACAATGTGCCTACAAACTATGTAAGTATTACGTTAACAAAAAGAAACAGCATCTTCATTGCTGTAAGATGACAGTCCCAGCAAATAATTGCAGCAGTGGTTCCCAAGCTAACAGTCCATCCTGCCAGCTATCATATCTAGGAAGCGGTTCATGCACCCAACAGACCAAGGATGCGCACTGTGGCGGCAACGTGTCTACCACGAAAGATTTTAAACATGATTCAAGTGGACTGTATTTAGCATAGCAATATATTAGAAAATAAAAGCAAACATGTGATAGAACATGTGTGTGTGCACCTTAATTAGAGAGATATACTCCGAAGGCATCAGCCTTCGGAGTATATCTCTCTAATTAAGGTGCTGAAAGTGGCAAACCACTTACCTTCAACCTTCAGATGTGGAGTTCGTAGACAACCAGACCAGGTCACGAGGAGGCGCACGTCGTCACAATTCACTGAAAATCCCACCGGGGGTCATTTTAAATACTTGATACTAATTACATTTATGTCGCCGTTAATAGATCGTGGCCGTGACTCGCTAGCTTGCCAGTTCGAAAGGAGTTTATTTTAAGTTTTCGGCAGCGTTCACCGCCGATAAACATAAAAATCAGAGGAGATATTCAACACTCACCGTGAAATGAAAGGATCACCGATCACTTTTACACGTCATATTATTTTTTAAAATAGATGAAGCCGGCATTTACTAACTGACTACCTCTGAGAAGAAATGGTCGAAACAAACTCAGGGATCATCGTCTTTTTTCAAGTCCAGACATTAAAAATGAAAATTTTTACAATAATTTACGTAATAATTACGCATATTGCTTAGTAACAATGCCTAGCAGAGCGAGCAGCTCAGTCCCAAGCTTTTTGTCTTCTAAATAATCTGAGATTTTATAATACCCCTTTTTGCAAAATTTGGCCTTATATAGTTTTTAAATCGTTTAATGGGTAAGTTTCGAATGTCCATGGGAAGCTTGTTTAGTTTTATTTTCAAATATATATTGTGAAGCTACAGTCAGAATGTTCACCTCTTTGAATTTCTCTCTAAGAGAATCTCTAGGACCAAGGTTGTAAATGGCTCGAACAGCCCTTTTCTGTAAAACAAGGATGGTATTGATGTCCGCACAAGTTCCCCAGAGAAGAATCCCATAAGTCATAAGACTATGAAAATAAATAAAATAAACAATTCTGGCTGTATCCACATCAGTTATCTGTCTAATTTCCTTAACAGCAAAGGCGGCAGAACTAAGTCTACCCGACAGATTCTCAATGTGAGGACCCCATTGTAACTTGGCGTCAATAGTTAATCCAACACTGTCGACACACAAAATCCAAAACTGTCGACTCGACAGGGATCAACTCTACTCCATTCAGTTGAACATTGGTACTTAGCTGCCTTACATTTGACGTAGAAAATTTAATGACTTTAGTTTTTTTTTTTCATTTAAAAGAAGGTTGTTTACATTAAACCAATGGACAATTTTAGAAAGTGCATTGTTAACTTCGTCTAGCTGACGCTTGATTTTAAAAATAAGAGAAGTGTCATCCGCGAACAATACTATATTGTGATTATCCCTCACGTGATGAGGTAAGTCATTAATATAAATAAGTCCAAACATCCTTATGCACTGCAGTGTCAAGGCAACTCCATTAGTATCCTGAATGCGTTATTGAAACCAAATGCAGCAAGAAATATCGGACTATGTATGTAGGGATGGATAATAAACTTGATGAACGTAAAAACTTAAATAACAGACTGATTAAAAACAAATTGCTGGAACACGGCTGAATGCCCATAACTTTACCCCCTTAAGTTATTGCTCTATTTTGTATGCTGTAGTTTTAATAGCTAAACGTGTACTACTACTATTTTTATTGTAAGATCCATAAAGACCATGTATTCCAGCGAATAAAACAAACATTATTTTGAATTAATATAACGGCCATAGGTAACAAGACCATCTCGAAATATTATTAATATTATAAATGCGAAACTTTATGAAGACGTAGTTATATATATGTGGATGAATATTTGTTACTCTTTCATGCAAAAACTACTGATCAGATTCTAAAGAAATTTGCTTAGTTAGCTAGCACCCTAATTGCGTAACATGCTAATACTATCAGTTGGAATCATTTCGAAGCATATTGCTAATCCATTGCTCCATATATTTGAAAACGTGCCTGCTCAACATTGTAAATAACGCAATGAATGTTGTTTTACAGTCAAAATGAAACCCATTGCTACTACTGATAGTGTGTTACGCGTTTACCCTACAGGAATAACATATTATACGTACTTTTTATCCTGATATTCCCTCGGAATCAAAGCTTCATCATCATCATCATTTCAGCCGAAAGACGTCCACTGCTGGACATAGGCCTCCCTCAAGGTTCTCCACGACGACCAGTCCTGCGCCTCCCGCATCCAGCGGTTTCCCGCGATCTTCATCAGGTCATCGGTCCACCTTGTCGGGGGCCTACCCACGCTACGTCTTCCGGTGCGTGGTCGCCACTCGAGAACCCGTCGGCCTCATCGGGCATCGGTCCTACGGACAATGTCCAGCCCATTGCCACTTCAGTGTTGCAATTCTTCGGGCTATGTCGGTTACTCTCGTTCTTCTGCGGATCTCCTCATTCCTGATTCGATCGCGCAGTGAAACCGCAAGCATAGCCCTCTCCATTGCCCTTTGAGCGACTTTGAGCCTTCTTATAAGGCCCATTGTTAGCGACCAAATCTCAATTCCATAAGTCATCACTGGCAACACACACTGGTCGAAGACTTTTGTCTTGAGACACTGCGGTATTTCGGACGGTATTTATTTGCGGTTTTGCGGTAATCAAAGCTTACGCAAATATAACTAAGGGGCGCATATAACCAGACTACCACTCAAACTAATCAGTTACCAACCTAACAAAAATATAACTAAATAATACCACAGCAAAGCAAAAACCAAAATTATTATCGTCTCTCAATACTAAAATTACGTGAAAATAGTGCGGCCAAAGTAAGCAAATAAACGCTCGGTGACATTTAGCTGTCGTCAGTCTATTAAAGGCTCTCACCCAGCTTTTTATAAATGGCCAAGTAACATGCAACCGCAGTCGTTCCACGGAAAAATTGGCCAGCCAGGTAGGACGTTGAATAAACAATTTTATTTCCAACTTATTTTCGGTGTGTGTTTCAAAAAAGAGGTTAATAGATCCCTATTTGGTATACGGCTGACATAGATACCAATAGAGAATATAGTTATGGGTTTTTTAAAATTAGGTACGAATACAAATGCTTTTTTTTTAATACTAAAGTCAGGGAAATTATTATTAAAGTAGATTTTCAGGTTGGAAAGAACTTGGCCTTTTATTCCATCTTTATTTGGTGTTAATTGCACTAGATGCTAAGGATAATATTTGAATGTTAGCAGAATTTGAGATAATATTTAAATAAGAACTTTTATTCTTTATCCATTGTAAGAAATTACTATAACACAGCAAATTGATGAAGGGTATTTATTGATTTATTTTTATAGGCGGTACCTGCACTCCACGGTCTTACTTTAATCCAAATAAATTGTCATTTGTATCATAGTTTTATTGCAAAGTAAAGGATATTAAAGACGACAGACGTTTGTTTCATATGAACTTAGTGTTTCACAGAAAATTGCCAAGATTCTCGTGTTATCAAAAAAGTTTATAATGTATTCAATGGGCACGACCTACTTATTAAATATGAGAACTACCATTTATATATAAAAAAAACAATAATATTGAATCGTACAGCCTCCGTGGCGTAGCGGTAGCGAACGTGGCCGTTGCGCTAGGAAGCGCGGGTTCGATTTCCGCGCAGTGGAAATATTTGTATGCATGCATATGAATATTTGCACTAGTCTAGTCGTGCCTCGGAAAGCACGTTAAGCCGTTGGTCCTGGTTCCAATACGAACATCTAATGACAGTCGTTACGGGTTGTTGGAGACCTCAAAGTCCAACATTATTAGTCTAAGTGCAATGGCTCGATATCGCCTTCGGATTGTGGAGGTTAGACGGCCGACGCTTCACGGAAAATATCGAAGTTTAGCCAAAATCTTAAAAACAGTTAGACTGGTAAAGCGGACCCCAGACTCGAGAGCTGAAAAAGCGACTGGGATAAACGCTGAGATGATGATGATGATGATTACAAATGCCTTGACTGTATAATCGTTTTGGATGTCATCCATGGTCTTCTTTGTGTCGCTGGCGACTGTTACTCATATTATGTGGGCTCAAAACTTTTCTACTTCCTCGGCATTATTGGTGGCAGCGCAGAACTAGCTTTCACTAGGAGGTAGAGGAGCCGGAGAAAGAGCATAGTTTGAGATACAGCACCAATTTTTTTATATATAAACTATTGCTTGAGCGCAATCCCGCCTGATGGTAAACAGTAATGCAATCGTTGGTGGTAAAGCGCGCTAGTTTATAAAGAGCCTATTCACTCAAAAAAACTGAGTGCATAGGAAAGAAGACGTCAGTTGAGCGAGGTGATGCAATGTTAAACCCAACAACATGTCTGACGCTGAACGATGCTGCGTTAATAGGAGATTGATCTAGAGATCCTCCACGACCAAACTCCCGACACAACAACATTTGGCGCATCGTATCCGGCATAGGTACATTGCAACACAACTGCTCAGACTCAGTCATCATGCCGGAACACGTCGAGTCGCTTGGCGGCAAGACTTTGTCTGGTGGGTGGTTCTGCCGGCAGCCGATGTTATGGCCTACCACCCAGAAACAGCCACACTCTGCTGTTATTCCGTCGAGGTAACAGACTCTACGTGGTTCGGCTCATTGGTTTCTTGCCCATCTGTTTCTACGTTCAAAGACTATGCTAAAAATTTAAATTGGGTAACAAAACAAAAAAAAAAAAAAAAACATCTCCGACAAATTAACAGTTTCAATTTCAAACGCCAATTCCAGTGGATGAGTTAAAACACTCGAGAAAATTCAAACAATGGAAATGCCAATTAATTGCTTCATTGTAAACAGATTGCTTAATTATGAGAAGGAAATGAATAAAGAGCGTTTAGCGAACATGGAGTCAAATTAATTTTAATGATAAACGATTTATATGAAAGTCTTTGGCGGCGCGCGGAGCCTCACAGACGGTAGGCAAACTTTAATTTTCTCTCCTATTATTCACAAGTAGATATTGTGAATTGAGTATCTGAAGAGGAAATAATGCAGCAAAGTTTTGAAATTGCCTACAAATGAGTTTAATATTAAAAACATCGATTTGTTTGCTGTTTACTTTTGTATTGTTTTTCTGTTTGCATACTCAATATCGTCATTATTAATATCTATATATATAACTTTATTTTTTATTTCGCTCGACAAATATTCCAGGCATTCCACGGGAGTTATTTATTTTACTTTGGTTAAACTGGTCTTCTATTGTTATTTTCCGATTCCTTTGAGTAGAGCAGCTTTTCAGCTAGGTTTTTTTTTAACTGAAAAGCGGCACGTGGCCGTAGCATTTCAAAATATTTTTCTCAAAGCTAAGAGCTTCGTCGATATTTTTATATTTTTGCTATCTTATATGCGTACTACTTACATATTTAGTAACTTATGCAGGCATACAATTCCCACAAAATAAAAAATATTATTCCATAAACCTGGCCCAAAAAAAAGGAGATACTCTATTCCGCATTCCCATATCGCCACTAAAAAGGCCCGAAAGTTCTCACAAATAAATCCTGAAAATTAAATAATAAATTCTTTTTTATTTACACACACTCTAAAAAACGCATTCGTGGAATAGAGGATTCACACAATTCCCTTCGAATCCCTAGTGTACAATTTGGAAACTCTTGAACCGACTTTCGCGAAGCTTTTAGGTTAATGCTTTATAAATCATAAATTAGAAATGGAAGACACGTGCTGTCCTACGTGACGTCGAAATTATTTTCTTTTGTTTTCCTGAAAAATGTTAAAATTGCATTATAGGTAATGGTGGATTGCTTACTTAAAAAAAAATAAATAAATAAACAAGTTCTTGACCGCAATCCCGCCTTGTGAGTAAGAAGTGATACAATCGTTAATGGTAAAGCGTGATAATTTATTAAGCCTATTCATTTAAAAAGTTAGTGAATAAGAAGGAAGTCGGCAGCTAAGCGAGGTGATGCAATGTTAAACCTAAAAACATGACCAACAATTCTGCGGCAGAGGTAGATTGATCTCGAAACCCTCCACGACCAAACTCCCGACTCAACAACATTTGGTGCATCGGACCCGGCACACATCGCAACACAACGGCTCAGACCCGTCCTCCGTACGGCATCACCAGACATCATGCCGGAATACGATAAATCGCTTGGCGGCAAGACTTTGTCTGGTGGGTGGTAACTGTTTTAGTTATAAGCCTACTTTTAAGGAAACAGTGAAAAATATAAATTATGTAAAATCACCATCACCTCGTAAAGGATATTCTTGTAACGTTTTACATTTAAAATTAATGCTTGAATTTATAAAAAATTAAATTGAAAAAATATATTGTTCCTGCTTTTTGTTGCCCTCAATTTTATTATTCACACAATAAAAATTAAACGCAGAAAGAAATAAAAATATTGCAACGTAGAGTATTTTGTTTGTTTAGGTTAATCAAAACAATATAAAGGGTAAAATTTGAAGGCCTTTCAAAATAAAAAACGTAACAATAAAAGAACAGCAGATTTTTTTCACATTTCTGTTAAAAGTTTGTGCTCGTTTTTAGGGTTCTCTATTATTTGTAACCCATATGTACTAAGAAGGGCTTTAAACTCAAACTCAAAGAATTTATTTCAATTGAACCAATTTGAGGCACTTTTGTGTTGTCAGAAAGATACCTTTCTGCGTTATCGAATCAGGAATGAGGAGAACCGCAGAAGACCGAGAATAACCGACATTTAAGCAATTATAAAGAAACAAACCCTCAAACCATAACTCAAAACAATGAACGAAAAAAGACGCTTTAAATCCTAGCAATTAGCTGATAAAAAATTGCATTGTTTTGAGGGGCTTTAATTTTTTATTGGCGCCCCTACGGAACCCTAAACCAACCGAAATGGACGCTTTGATTCGCGAATAAAGCTCCATTTACTGCTATATTACCTAACAAAATATAAAAGGGCAATGCCCTGAAGCAAACAGGTGTGGGGTACTAAGTACATAAAGGAAGAAAGCTTAAAAAAAGTTGAAATAAAGTCAGTTTGGGATCGCGTAATATTGTAACGTTGAGTTTTGATTCATATGGTTTTGGTACAAGTCATGAAATGTAGCGATTTAACATATATAGTGATAATGGTCTTGTAATTGCTTTTTAGTAAGGTTGTTGGTCTGTTTTGTCTCATTACTGGATGATCGCCTTCTCGTATCTCTGATAAAGAACGAAAATGTAAATTAATTGGGACTCGTATAATAAGATCACAAACGAAAATCTTCTATAGAATATAAAAACAAACACTACAAGCACACTCATAAATGAAAAAAAAAAATAAAAACAGAATTAAAACAAAAAGATACGAAGACCAAGAACTTCTTCATTTTTAAATAAAAGTTTATCATTTCAACAATGTGAAAAGAGGGTTGTTTTTTTTGATGTCCTGGACATAAAGATATACATAAAAGACATCGGTTTTTGACTAATCTAAGGATTTTCAGTATCCCTTTTGTGTTTAATTGAAATAATGAAAAGTTTGCTTCTGTAATTGTATAGAAATTGACAAAATTGACACAGAAGGAGGAAGGATAGTATGTGAAGCATGGTTTGCGACATAGCCATAACCATACCTCATTTCTGTTCCCACACCCGGTGTTTTTCTTCGCCGTCTTTCGCTCATGTCTTAAGCCACAGTGCTAAGTTCTAAAGGTATAAAACATTGTATCACAACGGCTGCCGTGTTTGCGGCGCCTGCGGGCTATTGGAAATTAAAATTGCTGCTTGATTTTTTATCTGCACCGTTGATTTTATTTTTTTTTTGGCAAATGTTTTTATAAAGCTTAAGTTTTATACTGTGTTTGTGGATTTTGTTCCAAAATATATTTTTTTATAAGAACCTAGCATATCTCATCATCATTATCATTTCAGCCGAAAGACGTCCACAGTTGGTCATAGGCCTCCCCCAAGGACCTCCACGATGACCGGTCCTGCACCTCCTGCATCCAGCGGTTTCTCGTGACCTTCACCAGGTCGCCAGTCCGCCTTGTTGGGGGCCTACCCACGCTGCGTCTTCTGATGCTCGTTTGTCACTCGAGAACCCGTCGGCCCCATCTACGGGCAATATGCCCGGCCCACTGCCACTTAAGTGTTGCAATTCTTCAGGCTATGTCGGTTACTCTCGTTCTTCTGCAGACCTCCTCATTTCTGATTTAATCACGCAGTGAAACTCCAAGCATAGCCAGAGGGTTATGCTTGGAGGCAATGGAGAGCCATTGCCTTTTAAGGGAACTTGAGCTTTCTTATAAAGCCCATTGTTAGCGACCACGTCTCAGTGCCATAAGTCATCACTGGTAACACACACTGGTCGAAGACTTTTGTCTTGAGACACTACGGTAACTACGTCTAGGTCAATATTTTTTTATGAACAAAGGATATTTAAGAAAATATCACTAGTTGAAGCGATCATAATTAAGTACGAGAACCCAAAATACATTAATATTTCAGGTTTGCTCCAGCGAGGTGTCGCTTTATTGAGTTAATTGCGCGTAATTTACAACCTGGTTGCTATCAATGTAAATCTTTGTCGAAAATGCGACAATAGAATACGTACAAAACAAAATTAAAGTCGAGCCGCAATCAAATTTCGACGTTTAATTAAACGGCGCACTGTGGTATAATTGTGGATTAATTGCCAACTGGATACAAATTCATCGAATTTACACGACAATTTGTTGAAAACGCGTGACACTAAATTTTATTGTGAATCTCGTAATATGAGCGGCTGAATTTCAATGTGAGTTATCGTTTTAAATTAATTATATTGGTAGTTTTTTTTTTATAATTATGATAAAACAGGTTATATTAGGTCCTTCCATATGAAATTGGCGTTTTGTCGTACTGGCCACTTTTAACTCAAATCTCTCTTTGGTTTAGAATTCCAAATTCAAATTTATACAGCCATTTACTCATCAATTTGTGTCTCGAAAACCGTATTTCTTTTGTTTTTTTCTCTACGTCATTGAGTTTACAAAATGGAAAATTTAAAATTTCGCGTTATTTACGAATGTAGGATCCTCCGACCAGACGGGTGTTATGTCTGGAGGGCACTTGCCCAACGGTTGAAATTGGGAAGTTGTATACATGCTAGTTGCACGGTAAACTCTGATTATTAGATTATTAGTAAGGACCTAATATTATATTAATGGCATTATACAACATTATTTTTTATTTATGCGAAACCCGAAACACGTGTCCAGTATTTTCAAGTATAGAATCTATGTACAAAATTTCATAAAGATATAATAAAAAACCACAAAGTTATGAGCTTGCTATTCTACTTGGTTGTCCCTACAAAAATATGGTAAAAGCTCCGCCGGCGCGGGAAAGCGCGGCGCGTTGACCTCTGGCGTCAGCCGTGGCGCGCCCACAAGTACTATGACCTATCGTAACCGCTTGGTAATCACTTTACACCAATTTCTAAACGTATTCGGGAAAAAATATAACATGGTGTAAAAATGATTGTTATCGATTCAGTTGCTTATTCTGAACAAACTATATTCAGGTTTCGCATAAACAAAGAATAATTATTTAATAATATGGAACCGTTGTCACCATTATAACCTGAAAACTGGCTTTGAATTATTGTTGGTCTGAAACTGTTAGCGTTCCTCACTTGTATCTTTGCAGCGGATCCCATTTTGAGACTAGAAATATGATACATCGGCTGCCGGCTAGAAGTTACCACCCACCAGACAAAGTCTTGCCGCCAAGCGATTCGTCGTGTTCATGATGTCTGGTAAAGCCGTACGGAGGACGGGTCTGAGCAGTTGTGTTATGTGTGCCGGGTACGATGCGCCAAATGTTGTTGTGTCGGGAGTTTGCTTGTGGAGGGTCTCCAGACCAATCTCACTCTGACGTAGCATCATTGGTCGTGTAGTTAGGCTTAACATTGCATCACCTCGCTCAAGCACCGTCTTCCTTCATATTCAGTCATATTTTTCGAGTAAATAGGCTTAATAAACTAGCACGCTTTACCATCAACGATTGCATCACTGCTTACCATCAGGCGGGATTGCGGCCAAGTACTAATTTATAATAATTAAAAAAAAAACCTACCGCTTAAAAGATTGAAAAGCAAACAATGGTTTCACAATAGAAACCACCTTCTTAAGATTACCCTGAATTAACTAAGTTTGGAAAACGTATTTTATTTCTACTAAAAAGAGCTTTTGCGTTAAAAATGAATGGCTTGTCCTTGAATAAACAAACACATCCTACACAAAAAACTATCTATAATATAAAGATAACAATTCGCTCCAAATCCAAAGGAGTCCATTGCTACGCTTTGTTACTATGAGCCTGGAGATTCTTTTATGTCGTAGAAGATCAAACATAGGATCCCGTTCACAAAAGATGAACATAATGATTTTGATACATGAACCGTAACGGCCGAGACTAAAATAATAGGGGATGAAATTGGGGTGCTCAATGAAAATTTGCATCCACAACTATAAATTAAACATGCAAGGGTTATTCACCCCGATAGGATAGAAAATAGCCCTCTAATGAATGGAGTGTGCGAAATAGTCGAATTACTAGTAATTGGTAATTTGCGAATCGGTGAACTTAATGTAATAGAGAATAGGATAGCAGGCAATACTATCGTTAGAGAACTTTCTTGATAGTAAATTACCAACCGAGGTATAAGCAATACTTTATTTATTTTTTTTTATTAAAATATAAACCAGCGCTTGACCGCAATCCCGCCTGATGGTAAGCAGTGACGTAATCGTTGATGGTAAAGCGCACTAGTTTATTAAGAGCCTATTCACTCTAGCCTTGAAGACACTCAAATTGTAGTCCGACGGAAACACCGCCGCCGGCAGATTGTTCCAGTCCCTCGATGTACGCGGTATAAAGGACGAGGCGAAACGCTTCGTCCGGATCGTTGAGGTGTTAACAACATAAGGGTGGAAACTCGCCGTACGACGGGTCGTCCGATGGTGGAACGGAGATGGGGGAATTAAATCGTGCAATTCCCTCGCACACTCCCCAGAATGTATCCTATAGAACACCGAAAGGCTGGCTACTCTACGCCTGTGCTCTAGGCTTTGGAGACCAACTCGAGTTAAATCAGGGTCACCAATCAGCCTCTTCGCACGCCTCTCCACTGAATCCAAAGTGGCCAGGTGACACTTAGCAGCACCAGCCCAAATGTGGCTGCAGTACTCCACACACGAACGGACCTGTGCTTTGTACAACATTAGAAGCTGCCCTGGTGTGAAGTACTGCCGGTGTGCTGTACTATCAGTAGCAATGGGTTTCATCTCAACAGTTCAATAACATTTATTGCGTTGTTAACGTTGTTCTCACATATGGAGCAATGGATTAGCAATACTCGTATGCTTCTAAATTATTCAATTTAAAAGTAATAGTTTTTTTTTTTAATAATTATAAACTAGAGCTTGACCGCAATCCCGCCTGATGGTAAGCAGTGATGCGATCGTTGATGGTAAAGCGCGCTAGTTTATTAAGAGCCTATTCACTCAGAAAAACTGAGCGAATAGGAAGGAAGACGGCAGTTGAGCGAGGTGATGCAATGTTAAACCCAACAACACGACCAACGATGCTGCGCCAAAGGGAGATTGATCTGAAGACCCTCCACGACCAAACTCCCAACACAACAACATTAGGCGCATCGTACCCGGCACACATCGCAACACAACTGCTCAGGCCGACGGGCCTGATGTCTGGTGAAGCCGTACGGAGGACGCTCCGTACGGCTTCACCAGACATCATGCCGGAACACGACAAATCGCTTGGTGGCAAGGCTTTGTCTGGTAACCCTTAATTCATAACCGTTGCTTAAAGTTAATTAGTGATTAGCGACTGTTATTTAACCATACATTTTTGACGTTTGGACGTCACTTAACTTTATTCATTACCAATTATCAATTATTTGACTGCAAGTTCAGCGCAGTGGTTAAGCTATTGAGTGCGGCGCTGCTTGTCGCGGGTTCGATTCCCGCACAGAACAAAAAGTTGTCTGACCTACGAATAGTTGTTCCGAGTCTGGCTGTTTGTGTATGTGATTTCACATGTCTGTGAACGCACCCACATTACAGGAGAAATTCCTACTGTGAAGAATAAACCCCTTTAGGTACAGTTTCATTAAACATGATTCTTTAACCTAGTATGCGTAGAAACTTTCCGATGGTTATTAAAAGCACATTCTTTGTTCCACACATTTCGGCCGAGAAGGTAATAAATGGTAGATTTTAGTTCAATCATATACCGAATGGAGGGAACAGATTACGCTGCGATGTTTGTGCCTCCCTTCATAAGTATAATATGTACCAGATGATTTACTTCTATTTTACCACAGGAAAACCTAAGAGACTTCTTACAGAGACGAGGCAGATAGATGAACAGCGGCTCCTAAATAATAAGGGGTCCTTGGCAGCCTTAAGTACGGAACCCTAAACAGTTCCTCATATGAAGGAATAGACTTTAAATTAGGAACATATATTTGTCATAAAAGTTAGTTAGCATTACAATTCTTATCTTTATAATGCTAGATAGCCTCACTAATACTATTCTGTTGCGTTTTAGCATGGCAAAAACATATTATATACGTTTTCATAGCTTTCAATAAGGAACCTTTATACAGAATTTCATTTACTTCAAAAACGGCAAAGTTTCACACTAATTTTTTCAACCCGTTTTACCCCCTTTTTTGTTCTGGATAGGAAATCATCGCATAACCTCTGCCTTTCTGGGCGGAGCGAATGGGTGTGTCAGACTTTTATTGACTAAAACCTACCCACGTTTCTTCACTTGTCTGTGCACCAGGGCAACGGTTTCTTTTTAAACCAACCCGCAACTCTGGCCCAGGAAGCAGCGGTCCTCGTGGACCCCGTCACGATTTGCAGATATCTCTTTGAAGCGCGCGTAAAACACAACGCGCCGTCGACCCGGGCCTGATAATTATCGAGCGAGCGAGCTGCCCATCGCTTGCCACCCGCAAGCTCGCGCCTACGGTGGCCGGGAGTTTGATATTGTCTCCCAACCAGAACGTCTCCTGTGGCGACTAGAGGCATGAGGGCGCTGCGGTTACCGCTCCCTCACGCGCTCCGGCTCCTCCTTTGCCAGCATTACTGCTTCGCAGAAGGATGACGGTCTGCCGTGCACTCTCGCTCCAGACCATAACCTGGACCAGGTCACGAGGACGCGGAGAGGTTTCGGTCCAGGTCCGTTTCTAGAGGTCACCCTTAGGGTACTGTCACTGTTTTTGAGTTTTTTAGGCCCTAGCTGGAGATTATCGGCGTACCCGTAGTCAACCTCAGTTATGCAGCTGACAACATTATACAGACAGGTGCCGTAAAAAAAACTGGTGGAACAATGATCACTTTTGACATGCTAAAACGCAACAACCATAGTTACAAATCTAGGAATGATAAACATGTCGCTTCACTTACAGTAAGTCTTAATGACACGCAATTAATACTCCAGCTTGATTGTCTCCGATCAACGTTTATCCTAAATATTACACAGCGTATTCTAATATGCTAATATGTCCCGTATCTGAATTCATGTAACAGTATGCGTTAATCTATAAGGGAGGTATTTCGATCATTAATTTAGATGAGAATTCCTCATGGTTGCCTTTGCGATGTCATCAAACAATTATGACGTCACTATTTGCAATATGTGACATCAGCAGTAGGAGGTTGTGGGTTTATTGAGAGCTTTATTTGTTTGCAGTGCGAATGCAATCTTCACTGGTGCTCTCTTAAACTGTTTAATAGCGTGTTGTGACTTAAATAAAATCGTAAATTGGACTGCTTGGAGTCAACTAGTTGATGGTTTCTTTTCTTTGAATCGTTTCATTTTCAGTTGTTTTTCAAGATATCTATCCAATTAAAGTTAGTGTGATTTATAAAAAAAATAACTCTTCAGAACATTTTCCTGGTATTTTGGCGTGGCTAGCTGGCATACGGTAAATAATTTTATTATATGGTGTATTCATTACTGTACATAGTGTTGTAGAAAGTCATGTTTATTTTTTTTTTAATGAGCAGACAGCTGTGCTACTGAGGAGTTTGTTCCACCACTTCTTCTTCCCAGCAAAAGCAGTAGGAAGTGGCGAAGGGCGGGCGTTTTGGGGGACTGTCTTATGTAATATTGACGTTCAATGAAATGACTTTTGATTTGATTTGATTTTGATCACGTAGTTTGAATAACATTTTTCTATAAAACAGCAGATATTTTTTTTGATTTTTTGCTTTGATATATTTCTACGCTACGGTCTAGAATCACGTGCTGAATTCATGGTTACTCTTTGCACGACGAAGTCCTAATCACCTTATACAATAATAAAATAATTGCATTTAAGATTGTATTGTACTCCTTCTCTGTATGAAAGGAGACCTGTGCCCAGCAGTGGGACGATAAAAAGGTTGATGATGATGATGATGATGATTTAAGATTGCACCATATAAAAGAAAAAGTCAGAACAAACAGCACTCTAATTGCGTAACATACTATTACTATCGATTGGAATCATTCCGAAGCATATTTCTAATCCATTGCTTTATATGCTCGAAATGTGTCTGTTCAATAACGTAAAAATAACGCAATGAATGTTGTTGAATTGTCAAATTGACCAAACCTATTGCTAGGTATAGACAATGGCTGAGAAAATGTTACGCAATTACACATCAACTCGAGAAGTTCCTCAAAAAAGAGTTCTGGCCGAAGGGTGTTGTGTACCGCCGGTTTCGCGACCAGCTACGTGACACCAGTCAGTGAAACACATTGCTGACACTTCGTGTATATTAAGTGTAGTTAATTATGTTATAGGTATTAAAAGTATTTTAAGTATTTATGTTAATAGAGTATTATATATATTTTTATATGGGCCTTGATGCCTGAAATAAACGGATAAATAAAAAAATATTACCCTGCTGATGGTATCATTTAGCCTTGCCCTGACAATAAGTTGAAAAGAAAAGCAATTTCCTACTAAACGCCAACGAGAGACACAAAAGAAACTGTTAACACGTCTAGACACATAATTTTACAAAATATCGTCATATTAACGACTGCCATAATTAAACATTGAGGCGAGATGATCGCGCTCTCTCCATTTGTTACACCGTTGACAAGTTAAGCCATAGTCTGGGGTGGGTAGTCAGTATTCATAAGACACCTTCCTTACAGGCGTTTCATTATAACGGTGCGTAGATACACCAAGAGAATAGATGCGGCAAAATACTGTCTAGACTCTATAAGTTCTAAACCCAATCGCCTGTTGAATATAATGCTGTTAGAATGTTAATGAAATGGAAATCAATACGAGGTGCAATCTCGATAGGAATCGATTAGGAAACTTGGAGAAAAATAAAGAGTTGGAATGTAGTATGGAAGAACGCTAATGAGAAACTCCGTTCTTAAAGTTAGCATTAGAAACATAAAATGCAACAAGTATAGCTAATGAACAAGTTAGTAATTCTCTACTAAAATAGATGATTATTTGTTTCGATTTACTATGCCATAATAATAAACTTTTGAATATCGATATGATACTCCAAAAACAAAAGAGTATTAATTGTTGTTAAATATTATTCTCTTTAGAACAGGTTTTTCCAATGCTAGATAATTTTATACGAGGGATTCCGAGCGATTTTGTTTAGATGAATTGCAAACACACAATATATTATTCTGAATTTTTGCGATTCAACTACCTATAAAAAATCTGTTAGACGTCAATTTTATTCTGTGGACTACTGCGCCGCGTGTCGCGCGTTCAATTTCCGCACGGAACATTTTTTTGTATAGCCTAGAATTAGTTGTTCCGAGTATAGCTGTGAGTGTATGTGAGTTTATATGTTTGTAAACGCACTCACGATACAGGAGGAATTCCTAGTGTGGGGCAACGTTTTTTTATATAAACTAAATTAAAACGAATAACTAATTATGTCTGTCCCTTAAATATTTTGTCTACTTTTTTGTCTATAAATTCTTTATTAATTTAAATACGTTAAAAAAAAATATTCTTCCTTCTACATTTGGTCTAATTTCTCATTGTCTTACATCCCCAACCATTGTCAATATTCATAGCTCCTCTAGATATTCGTGGGTCCCAGTTGATACCCTACACGCGAACGTTCGCGGCTTCACGAGTACCGTCACTCGGTGTTTTGGGTGCTGTGTAATGCAATTTTGATAACCTCATCAAGATCGTGCACTTTATTAACGGCTTTGCTAGTTGCAATCTCATATTCTTCGTAAACTTCGTTAAATTTCTGTTTATTGTAAATAATATAATCGGGTATTTGACTAAAAAAAAACTCATTAGTCCGTCAATCAGATTTCCAAAAAATACTAGGCACGTTTTTTTTTCTTTTTTCATATAAACAAAAAATGTAGACGACACAGTGCTTTGAAAACTCGTGTGACGTCACTGCACGCTACACTTCTTAGCGACCAGTGACGTCACCAGCCACCACTCCTGATCTTTGATGCCTTTTATATTTGTCAATTTTTATTGTTTTGATAAAACAAAAAATACGTGTCTAGTATTTTTTGGAAATCTGACTGACGGACTAATTAGTTTTTTTTTAGTCAAATACCCTATTGTTATTGGCGCATCTTTTGTAGAGTGTCACCTTGTGTTCTTTTAATTGTTTATACAACGAAACACGTGACCAATATTTTGAAGTAAAGAATCTGTGTATAATATTTCAAAACTATATCATGAAAAACCTCATAGTTATGGGCTTGTTATATTACATAACTATCCCAACAAAAAAAAAAAGTGGTCAACGCACCGCTCGCCCGCCCTCGGCTGCAGCGGCGTGGCGCAGTGAGGCTCTATCTCACGCGCCTAGTACTATGATCTACCATCAGCTGTGTTGTGCGCTCGGTAACCACACTGCAAAAATTTCTAAATGTATTTGGGAAAAAATATAACATAGAGTAAAAATGATTGGAATCGAGTCAACTGCTTATTCTGAAAATACCATATAGGTGTTATAGGTAGGTTACAAAGAATAAATAACGTTGTAGAATAAAAACTATACTTTAAATTAGTTAATACTTAGTATTGGTATACAAATGAGATAAAATACTGAATAATAAAAAAATTGTCATATTAAAAAATGTGCTTATCTGGCTTTTATATCATAACCTCTTTGAAGTGTCTGGTTCATTCAATGTATTTTTGTATGATTTTTTAAAGCATTATATAAAAGTGTAAATGAAATATAAATTACGAAACTTAACCTCTCACAAGAAAAAGAACGTGACTTAGCAATAACTGGGGATTAAGCTAACGTTCCCTCCATGGGGTAGTGTTAATGAGATGGTGAAAGGCGTGATGAGCTCATCACCATGAAAACTAAATTAATTGCACGAAGACGTGTCAGGATTAAGGCTCATGCATCTTAAGTAAGCTACAGCATAATGTGCTCTAATACAAATTGATTATAAAGACAGGACTAATCATTTCAAATAATGAGAAAGGAGGGAAAGAGGTATGGATAACGAAAAGACAAAGATAAAGAACAATGAAATGTATAAATAAACGTTGCCATAATGGAGTAGCGGCAGTTTCTTACCTTGAAGCATACATTATATGCCTAAAGTAGTTGTTGCATGATAAATCAATTAACGTACTATAAGTGTGTGGTACCTTTGCACACCGTGTCGACAACCCATATCGTTGACAGCCTCCGTGGAGTAGCGGTAACGAACGCGGCCGCTGCGCAAGAAGGTGCGGGTTCGATCACCGCGCAGTGCAAATATTTGTATGCATAAATATGAATATATATACTGGTCTGGTCGTGCCTCGGAAAGCACGTTAAGCCGGTTGCCTTACGAACATCTAATGGCAGTCGTTACGGGTTGTTGGAGCCCTCAAAAGTCCAACAATTGGTCTAACTGCAATGCTTCGATATCGCCTTTGGGTTGTGGAGGTCAGACGGCAGTCGCTTCACGGAAAATATCAAAGTTTAGCCAAAATCAGCAGTTAGACTGGTAAAGCGGACCCCAGACTCCAAAGCTGAAAAAGCTTTGGATGCGACTGGCATGAAGATGATGACCTTTGCAAACTATATCACCCATAATCTAAATTGTTTTGCTTCATCTATGACTATGACTACTCTAAGAAGTCGGCTAAAATAATTCAGACTTCGACAATTTGTTTCAGTTTATTGGTAACACGCACTTTGAATATCAAACCTTTGTCTTTTTCTTTATGTGGCTTATTGCCAAGAGTACTATTATTAGGCTGAGTTAGAGTGTGTGTGTGTGAGTGAGTATTGTCTTACAAAGTCTACTTCTTTGCAAGTAGCATAGCTGAGACGATGAAAATTAACTACAATTTCGCCAAAAGTTTGGCAATTGGCTTCAAAGACATAGCGACGAGTTCTAGACAATTTACTGCTTAGTTACGCTCAAGAGAGTCTAAATGCATAATATGTTGGAAACTTTATTTTCTTTTTTACTTACCGGTGATAGGAACGATATAATATATTTTTTGATATTTTTATATTGCGTTTTTTTTATGCGAAAGCAATATTCTATCCAAAAACACATAGTGTATCGGCAACACAGAAATTTTATCTACATTATTTACATGTCTGTCAGTATGACTGCATTGTTTTTCTAAACTACGCAATGAATTCAATTATAATCTAAAAACACTTTGGACCATCATTTATACAAAAGATTTATTTAAATAAAATATTTAACATATATTAAATAAATACTAGTACTAAAGCAGTTATTGCATGAGAAATCCATCAACGTACTACGTTACGTAGGGAGTAAATGTATTTAACATACATCATTCAATGAAAAATCCCAAAAACGTGTGAAACAGAGGCGGGTTGCTTATGCAACATAAAATAATTAGGGTATCAGATTTTAATTAGATACCATTAACGAAATACTAACAAATCTGAAGGCACTAATTTTCAAGCATACAGGAAGCTCAGGAGCATTCTTAATGAAACAATACACCTCCAGCATGGCAACTATAGGAGTAATGGCTAAGACACTTAGCCAAATGACCCAGTGCTCGTGATGTACATGTGAAATTAGCAGTTTCTGCAAATTGCGCAGTTCCACTACCCTCGGTGAATCTAGTCGGCGGTACACTCGCTAAAATATTTAACATGTTCCCTTATTTAAAGTTTACAAGCTTTGGCTGGGGTTGAGAATCTTTCGTGATCTGTTTATGTGGTCTGCTTTAGTTTAGTGGCTTTAAAATAATGCTTTCTGCCTACTAATTCTACATTTAGGTGATTAAAAAAGCTTTGATTACAACTTGGGTTTAGTAAGTTTCCATCTTTCCCTCATCTCTCGTCTTATAAATAACAGTATTATTTTTGGTGGTAAAATTTTCTATCTCTTGCTTTCGTTCTCATATTATTAGAAATAATGACACCAAACATTATATTCTGTCCCACTTTAAAAATTTCACCGTGCTCGCAGTTAATTATAACTTTTGACAAAACACCTCGTGTTATCAAGTGGTGAGCAATTACCTTAATAACTGACACTCGACTGGCATTAGTGTTACCCCTCAAGGGACATAGAGGACGTACTTTTTAGTTCATTGTAAAATCCGCCGCAAAATGCAAACGCTATACATTTCCTACTACTTCTTCATTAACTTCAAGTTCCATTTTCTTAAACCAGACATAATTACTTGAAAATTCAAAGGATCTTTCCACGAACTTCAAATTCTCCCTTCCCAACTTATAAAAATATTTGAGTATGCAAATTAAAATCAAGTCGTGGACTATGAATGTCATAATTAACATTCATTACTTGCCCCAACCTAAACGGGCTTAATTTGACGGGACCTTCTTCATCAACATACCTCAGGGGTTTAAGGTTTTCCACACCGTCAGGTCTTGTCTGTGAAGGCTTTATGTTAACTGGGGATACGCAACACCTCGGTATGGAGCCGAGAAGAGACCGCAAGAAGGAGCACATGGATGTGAGAAGCAAATGTAGAATGTTTTAAATACAGAAACAATTGTGCCACATTTTAATATTTTTGTTAATGTAACATATTTTTGGCGAGAAAGTGAAGTCGTTCAATTGAGGTATGCCTATAATGGATATTGGCTAGCAATTATAACTTTCATATTTCATATTTACACTTTCATATTTGTTGTAAGTATCGCATTCTATCAATTTCTCGGTAATTGAATTAGAGCAATAGAATTTAAAAAATCGTGACATCGTTTGAGATATAGTTGACTTGTGATATGAAATAGTTTATTTAATCACTATGTCTAATAGATTTTTAGAATTGGTAGAAATTAGTTACTAGAAATATAAAAAAATATACAATTTAATGGTTACTTTCTTTTCGGTGAAAACGGGCGTACACACGGTTGTTTTCGTTGAAAGCAGTGTTGAAATTAATGTTGAAAGTAGTGTAAAAGTTTCAAAAATTCCAACATGATGGAACAAAGATTGTATGTGAACGTTTCAAGGCGATGGAAAATTGATGTTGGTAAACTTGTAAACTATACTTGTACCTAAGAGTAAAGACATGGGAAGTACAAACAAAGAAATTTTAAATAAATAGTTTTATGTAAAACGGAAACTTTTTTCTATACCTTGTATTTTATTTACACGTACGTTTGGCATTTCAAAAAAGAACTTATCAAGCATTCAGAGATCACGCGTAGAATAAGCAGAACACGTTACAACAGAATTGCTCAAAATAATGACTTAACTAGCATACTGGCACCTAATAATGACTGCCTACAATATGTTTAAACAAAGAATACACAGTTTTTTGTTTCTAACGGTCATGGGTGACTGGAGGCCAGTTGCCCATAAACACTACTTTAGAAACCACATCTTCACATGCCAATGATTTTAGTACAACCATAAACGCTATGATTATTTAAACTAGAACTATAAAAGAACAGCCCGTTAATGTTCTTAGATACCTATCAGTTTCGGATAAAGGAAGCGTAAAATTCTTTGGGAATTTCGTCTGAACAAAGAGCTTCGAGCTTTTGAAGTGGTTTTTAGAATGATTAGCGTAATTCATTGGTTTGTGTTTTCAATTACATTTTTATTTTGTTTTTGAATTATACGCTTTAGACAAGCTCTTAGAATAATAGTTAAGTACTTAGCATTATAGCTGACTATCAATTTTTTTCACCTAAAGGTCTAGCTGAAGGGTAAAAACGTGACCTTTTTACTAAGACTTCACTGTCGGTAGGTATGTCTGTCACCAGATTGTCTCATGAATTGTAATACATAACTAAAAACTAAAATTTTTCACAGATAATGGTTTTGTGTTGCTACTATAATAAAAATACAACGACAAAAACAGTATGAAATAAATATTTAAGGGGACTCCCACGAGAAACCGTAGTAAAGGGCGCACAGGCAAGTGAAGGAGTTTTAGTCGGGTGGGTTTTTAGTCAGTAAAAGTCTGACACGCCCTTTCGCTCCGGGAGAGGTCATTTTAAGATTTCCCATCCACACCAAAAAAGGAAGGATCCCACACAACTGACGTGATTTATATTGGTGCGGAACAGTTCGTATCTGCTGTTTTTTTTATAGTAACCTGGGGCAACGTTTCTATAAAAAAAATACAGAACCCTATACCTAATATAAACCCCACCTATACCTATATAATATATAACCCTATACCTATATATAATACCTAAGATACAGGCCTAGCCTGTTAGGCCTAGTTTAGGGGACAGTGATAAACCTATTGTTCCTATTGTAATGCATTATTGATGTAAATAAAAATTGAAAAATGTGTTTTTTGGCCCAATAAATATTTGTTATTTGTTAAACATTCCAAATTTCTCCTGTATACTGGGTGCGTTTCACTTAATTCAGGTTAGGAACCCACCCAGACTCGTTCAACTACTTGTGTACTTAATTCTTGTTGATGATAATAAGGAATAAACCTAAGTTACTAATTCTAATATTATTTAAAATTTATTATTGTGTTCAAATGTTCTTAATAATATTTATACATATATACATTGTTTAAACTTAGTATTATAGTATTTAATCTGGTGGCACTATTTTTACCTTATTCCAAAATGCTTAACATGCAGATAAAGTAGTAGGCTGAAACATTGTTATATTATAATGTTATACTATTGTTTGTAATTTTTTTATATTGTAGCTGTTTATTGTCCCATAATAAATAAAAATATAAAATAAGTATATATATATACTTGTACATTCTACTGCATGATACTTCTATAGGTTACTATAGAAATATCCTAGTTCTGTTCTCTGTGTAGTTTTGAGCCAAATGACTGTGCTCAATATAAAAATAAGCACACCTTTTCTCACATCCAAGTCTCACGACAACCACTGAAGTATGCCAGCATTCAAGCAGACTGACGGCGAGTAATTAGCTCTTATGCGCAATGAGAGCCAAATAATAGATGCCTGGTTCTAATACTGAGGTACATCTGAAATATATACTGAGGAATTTGTGGTATGTTCGTAATATACTGCTGTTATGAAATCCAGGTAAGCTCTCAGACTCTCTCTTCGGGCTTGATTTAACTAGTTAGACTTCTGAATAAGGTAATCCAGATTAATTTGAACATGTTCTTTATTGTTGAGTGGATGTTATTGAGTGAGTTAGTGATTTAGTTTTAGTGCTTAATATACGAATATGTTTTTTTTTTTCTATAAACCGCCAGGATAGTTCTACATTTTCCTTTTTTTTTAATTAGCAGGTCAGTGTCATATTGCCATTCTGAGGGTATGAAGAAATGCCACGCTTGGCACCGCGGTTTGGTGTTTGCTGTATTATGGTAAAATGCATACAGAATGCTACTGTCCTTTCTCCGATACGCAATTAATCGCTTTTAACGCCACATTACTCGACCTGCTAACTATTGTTACGTCATTGGTTCCAACCCAGTTAAGCATTTTGCTTTTTATTTAATAATAGTATTTTATTATCACTGCTCTTAAAACGATAAAGGAAAACATTTCAAGGAAACCGTTACGGTCAAGGAGGAAAAAACGAAACACTAAAGACTTCTAGACTATCAACCCGCACTGGACCCTCTTACTGAAAATAGGTCTGTTTTCCAGCAGTAAAAGTTAAGGGTTCGACATGCAATAATATAGGCACATAACACACGGTCTATGATGTTCCCACTCCAGAAACACAGATCTCCATTCGGTGAGAGGGAGCGGGGCGTAATCCACCTACTGATGATGATATATATATATATACAATATGTAACGAAAACCCTGTTCGACCCAGATAATAAAGGTTAGGTAAACACTTGACTAAATATAATATAAAATTTTACGTAATCATCATAGAAACAATACTAATGAATTTTGAAATAATCTTTTTTCCCACGAATTAATTCCAACTTCCCCGAAATTTGGTAATTTTTAAAAAAGTGACAACACCGGTTTTATTATGAGCGAATAGCGATAATATTTATTTTTTAAGGGGTTTTTTTAAGTTTAGCCCGGTTTTGTATCCATTCGTAGAATCGAAATGAAATGAAATCGTTTATTAAGCAAGCAGGATCACCGATCACTTTTACAGGTCACATGTCTTTTTTTTTTTCAATTTTTTTTTTAAACTAGATGAAGCCGGCATTTCCTAACTGACTACCTCTGAGAAGAAATAGCCGAAACAAACTCAGGGATCATCGTCTTTTTTAAAGTCCAGACATTAAAAATGAAAATGTTTACAATAATTTACGTTAAAATTACGCATATTGCTTAATAACAATGCTTAACAGAGCGAGCAGCTCAGTCCCAAGCCTCTCTATCCTCTAAATAATCTGAGATTTTATAATACCCCTTTTTGCAAAGTTTGGCCTTTATATAGGTTTTATATCGTTTAATGGGTAAGTTTCGAATGTCCATGGGAAGCTTGTTGTAAAAGTGTATACATTGACCCATGAACGAGTTGCCTACTCTGTGGAGACGAGTGTGATGTACAGCAAGATTGTGTTTGTTCCTGGTATTTATATTATGAATATCGCTTATTTTCTTAAAATTAGATATATTTTTATGTACATACATAAGATTTTCAAATATACATTGCGAAGCTACAGTCAGAATGTTCACCTCCCTGAATTTTTCTCTAAGAGAATCTCTAGGACCAAGGCTGTAAATGGTTCGAACAGCCCTTTTCTGTAAAACAAAGATGGTATTGATGTCCGCACAAGTTCCCCAGAGAAGAATCCCATAAGTCATAAGACTATGAAAATAACTAAAATAAACAATTCTGGCTGTATTCACATCAGTTATCTGTCTAATTTTCTTAACAGCATAAGCGGCAGAACTGAGTCTACCCGACAGCTTCTCAATGTGAGGACCCCATTGTAACTTGGAGTCAATAGTCAATCCAAGAAAAACTGTCGACTCGACAGGGATCAACTCTACTCCATTCAGTTGAACTTTGGTACTTAGCTGCCTGACATTTGGCGTAGAAAATTTAATGAATTTAGTTTTTTTTTCATTCAAAAGAAGGTTATTTACATTAAACCAATGGACAACCTTCGAAAGTGCATTGTTAACTTCGTCAAAATTTGCTAGCTGACGCTTGACTTTAAAAATAAGAGAAGTGTCATCCGCGAACAATACTATGTTGTGATTATCCCTCACGTGATGAGGTAAGTCATTAATATAAATTAAAAACAAGAAAGGACCTAGAATTGAGCCCTGCGGAACGCCCATGGTAACCTCAGATCCTGCAGATTTGTTGCCATTAACATCAACCCTCTGAATTCGATTATTCAGATAAGAAGTCAGAAGGTCGAGAGCTCTGTCCCTTAAACCATAATGGTACAGTTTCCTAATAAGAGTATCATGATGTACGCAATCAAAGGCCTTGGACAAATCACAAAAAATACCATGAGCATCTTGCGATTCCTCCCAGGCCCCAAATATGTTCTTTAGCAACGCCACGCCCGCATCGGTAGTTGAACGACCCTTTGTAATACCAAATTGTTTCACGTGCAATAAATTATATAAGTTGAAGTGTCTCAACAACTGTTTCAAAATTAATTTTTCAAAAATTTTGCTCAAAGTTGGTAATATAGAAATTGGCCGAAAATTCGTGGGATCAGTTGTACTACCAGATTTGAACAGTGGAATTACTTTGCTAAGTTTCATCAAATCAGGAAATATACCAAATGTAACACAAGAATTAAAAACAATTGCTAAGAAAGGTGTGATAACATCTATTATTGAAGCTACAGTATATACTGACAAACCCCAATGATCGGCAGTTTTTTTTACATCAAGATCCTTAAAAGATTCTATAATGTCTTTAGCAGTCGCAAACGTAAATTCAAAGTGTTTGTCACATTCTGGAACACATTCTTTTAGTAGGGCGTAAGCAGAAGTGGAGGAAGAAGACAAAGTTTTTGTTGTTATTATTGGAATACTAGTAAAAAAAATCTCAAACTCAGTTGCTACCTCCAAGTCCGCCTTTATATCTTCATGATGGAAATCGATGGAAATCGCGATTTTGTACTTTGGTTCTTCCAGTTTCAGAATTTATAATTTGCCAAGTTGTTTTGATTTTATTTCTAGAAGATTTTATTTTATTTTTAATGTGTATGGCTTTTGCTGAGGAACAGGCTCTCTTAAAAGTTTTTGAATATTTTTTAACAAATTCTTGAAAAGCTTCATCATGGTTATATGTTTTTTCCTGATACAATTCATACATTTTTTCCCTGCTTTTATAAATACCTGGGGTTGCCCAGTCACTAAATATAATGCGGTCGCTAACAGGCAATGTTTTTTTTTGTGAAAACTTTCATAAATTCACAATTAATCAAGTTAAATAGCACACTATATGCATGATCCGGGTTGGTGTGATGAGGCAAGCCCGGTAGCTTTTCAATTAAATTATTTTTAAATTGTCCTAAACGATTTTCATTTACAGGAACAAAACTCACAAGTTTTCTTTGAGCTCTGACTTCACTCTTCTGAGGAAAAGTAACTAACTGGCCACAGTGATCAGAGTCTAACTCATTTATAATTAAATGGTCAGAAGGTCTTAGGTTAGTAAAGATGTTGTCTAAACAGGTGGCACTTGTGGCAGTTATTCTAGTCGGCTCAAAGAATCTTGCGTACAAATTATATGACTTGAATAATGAGATAAATTCATTCAAAATTAATTTATCTCATTATTCAAGTCATATAATTTGGTAATCGAATATCGATACCTAACAATAACTTCACGGATCAAACAGGGTTTTCTTTACATATTGTATATATACGGACAAATCACACAGATTAAGCTAGCCCCAAAGTAAGTCCGAGACTTGTGTTATGGGATACTAACTCAACGATACTATACATCCAAGACCCAGACCAATCAGGAAAAGATCGTTTTCCATCATGACCTGGCCGGGGATCGCACCCGGGGCTTTCACGGAGGACGACATAAATGGCTACATAATGATAGATGTTACATATCTTCGAAGTCTTTCCAGCACCTGCATGAAAATATGTTATCATTATTCCTAATCTGAATTAACTGAAACGTTCACAACAGTATTACCATTCAAGCGAATATCGCAGCAGCAAACTAGAAACAAGTCCATTCTACAGCATAACAACCTCAGTAACAAAACGATGGCCGAAGGTGGTTTTGGTACAACAATAAAACTCGTAGAACCGCCGCAGGTATAACTGTTAGTACAAACTGTATAACTCGAGTTAGCGCCGTGTTATGTTCTAGGTTCATATGAGCTTAATTAATTAACATTAACAATCCTTGTACCCTGTTAGCTAAAGTCCCTGGTGTAATAATTATATCAAATATTTACACGGTATTCATACCAGAAAATGTTGATAATTAGGTAAAAAGCAGCCGGTCAACATATTCGATGTTGCGTTCGTACTGGGAAGTCGGTCAAAATTGTAAACGGCTTATAGTTGGTGCCAGGCCTCAATTGTGATCCATTGTTTTGCTAAAGTACCGAACCGATTTATACGAAACTGCTATCGGTCTTAAGTTTGCTAATTATACGTTGACCAACTGAGGGTTCTGCCTGAATTAATAATTCCGAACGTCTGTGTCAAACCCTTTGATGCAATTAAAATAAATTGAGTTTAAAATAACACTATGCCTCTTGTTTAAATCGCATTTGTTTAACAAAATATCATATTAAATTGAAAATTGGTTTAATTTTGTGAACGTATTTTCATAACACAATTATTACGAAGTGAGATTTAAAAAAGAAAAGGATGGTTTTTAATTACAATTTCTCTTTTTTTAAATTTTAAAACTAAATATTGTTAATTAATATTAATATGGACGTATGAGGAACAGGGAGTAAAGTTCACTCATCCTCCATAGAAAAGGGAGGATCCTCCGACCAGACGGGTGCTATGTCTGGCGGGCACTTGCCCCATGGTTGAAATTGGCAAGTTGTGTGTATGCTAATTGCACGGTAAACTCTGATTGCGAGATGTAGAATTCATGTGATGTCAGTATGACGCGTCGTTCATTTTGTGGCGTTTGTAGGTACCGCTACATTAACATAAATAATATTAACATTTATTTTATAAGGGCATTTATATGTAGTATGGAAACGCGCTAGTCTACGATTATAGGATAAAGGTTGTGTTCAACTAGTCCCATGATCCGTAGGATTCGCGGATCAATCCCGCTAATTGCGTCCAAACTTCGGCGGAACGAGGGCTTTTTAATTAAAACTTATTCAATATTATAGAGACTGTTCGAGCCGAACGGTCACTCGGGTAAGTTTCAATTTTTATAACATAACATTGTGAAGGTCGATTTTTTACTAATTGATAAAAGTTTTGTTGTTGCAGAGAGCAGTATTGGCGCAGAGGTAAAAGCCGGGTGTGCGTGGCAGAAAATCTTCATGAGTGCTCGGTGGATTCTGGTCCTCTTGTTTCGACCACGGCGGACGAGCAGACGCTGGATCGGTGCAGCCTGAGCGCGGGTAAAAAACAATCCGGTAAACGGGGATTGTTGCCCGCGGCGAATTTCTGCCGGAGCGGAGGAATCGCTCCCGAGAGCTCTATATCTGCGCTCTGCAGCTGCAGAGTGCATGAATAGAGAGCGAGGTGGGGTAAACCGGGCCGTTTCTACAGTCCTCGGTCTAGGGCGCAGGGTCTTGGGGAGTCTCTGCCCCAACTCGATGCCCTACTCGATGGACCCGAGGCGGAGGTGCGCGCGAAGGTCGGCGCGCGCCTCTGAAGTGATGCAAGGGGTAGTTGAACACCTCACTACCCCACGCAGGAGACGAGGCCTGGACAGACCGGGCTAGCACGAGAGTGTGGGGCCGTGGATGAATATAGACTCCCACGGCCCCGTGCGCACGTGAGTGGAGAGACACCGGGGTGGTTTTTAGTCAGTGGGAGTCTGACAGACCCCATCGCCCACCCCAGGGAGGCGGACATCCATGAGAATTTTCCACCCCGAAACAAAAAAAAGGTGGTAATAGCCGGGACTTAGGTACAAGTTTGTGTAAAATATTTCACCCTACTTCATGATCTCAAACCGGTGGTCCTAGAATCAAAATTTCTAAGACCTATGACATTTAACCACCTGCATTGGGCTTGCGTGGTGCACAGTCCCTTTGACGGAGACGAGGCCTGTTTCCCAGTAGTGCGACATTATAGGCTGATATATGTAATTTCCACCCTTACGTTGTTGACACCACAATGATCCGAAGAAAGCGTTTCGCCTCTTTTATACCGCGTACACGGAGGTACTGGAACAATTTGCCAGCGGCGGTGTTTCCATCGGACTACAATTTTACTGTTTTCAAGGCTAGAGTGAATAGGCTCTTAATAAACTAGCGAGCTTTACCTTCAACGATTGCATCACTGCTTATCATCAAGCGGGATTATGGTCAAGCACTAGTTTATAATTTATTAAAAAAAAACCATCAATTTTACTCGATCTAATGTCGTACTTCCTACGTTTTAAACTATATAATTGTTTTATCCATACTAATATTACAAATGCGAAAGTAACTCTGTCTGTCTCTCTATTATGCTTTCCCGCTTAAACCTCTCGACCGATTTTGATGAAATTTGTCACAGACAATCTTTAGACCCCGAGAAAGAACATAGGCTAAATTTTATTGAAAAAAAAAATGATATTCTCGAGAGAAATCTAAAAAGCACGATATGACCAAATTCCGGCGAACCCGCGGTCGGAAAACTAGTTATAGATAAAAATAGCATTGCCCTTCGCGCAGGCGAAAAAAAAATAATTTTGGTAACTACACTACATATTTTTTGAATGAACAGAGCCAAAATCCGTTTGTATGAATTTGAGGTTTTGTCAAATAGCAAAACTACAACATTTATAAAAGCATAGAGGTGAATATTACGTCCGCGATGTGTTATTCAAATGCACACCTACTAAGTTTCGTAATACAATTTAGAATTATTAAACCACAGTATGGCCAAAACAATTATTAAAAGCATAATTCATCTTAATATACAGTGTGTGTAGCGTAGCTGCTGATCAAGTACGTTCATAGCACTGCGCTTGGCGGCTATGCCATTTATTTTCTGGTAACGGCAAACGACCAATAAGTCTTGCTACCCGGGATATTAACACTATCATAGGTTAGTCTCACATTTTATGAAGACACATTAGATGTCGGGACATTTCCATAAAAGATTTTGATATAACTCCGTTTCGAATTGAATTTGGTTGTAATTTAAAGTCTTATTATGTATTTTGGAGAAATTAAATTGAATTTACGATACAATAGCTATAATTTTTTTTAAGTAGGTACACTTGCCTTGCCTAATAATGTGTAATTTAGAATGATTTACCTCAGAACCTACTCATAATGTAGAAAATTAATTATTGTGAAAAATAGGTGTTTGACGTAGTCTTGTTGGAGGTTGGTTCTTGTAGAACGTCACTGAGCATTAGGTGTATAAAGGGTGTATCTGATATCGACGCACAAACTAGAACCATAGATTCAGTACATGATTCTGAACACCCTAGTGGTGAAATTTTGCGTCGGTTTTTCTCGATTTAAAAAAAATTATATGCATTTTTTTTCACTTTACACCATTAATAATTGCTATACTTTTATAACCCAATAAGATTTTAAAGTAAAAAATAATAAATTCGTTAATTACACAAAAAAGCGCAATGTGAACAATACTAGAAAAACTATCCTATCAGCTGATTTAATGGAGTTCGCATCAGGGATCAACGTCATACCTACATACACGCTCGGCGGTACGCTTGCAACATTCAAAGGCCGAGCCGACACTTTTGTTTAAACACTGTTATTTCTGTAACCGCTCATTAACGATATAAATGACTATCATAATTTTGTTAGTGGCATTCGGTGTAGCCTTTTCGCGAAGTTTGCATCAGATACACCCTGTATATAATCTGTCACATAGTGACTTTATTGTCATATTCAAAATATGATGTAGTTCGGAATAAAAGTCTTGAGACGAACTGGTGTGTTTCTGTGATACCTACAATAAAACCAATTTAGATATCGGCATTAGACACTACGTGTGGACTCTGCACTTAGAATTTTCCTTTATGTTTATTGCAACATGTCACCTTCGAGAGACTACTTCAATGAATTAAATCCAAACTGAGTGATGACTAGTGTGTGCCATACTTTATATAGCGGACGTGGACGGCTGCCGGCCAAATAGAACAATGTTCAATAACTCGCATACTCGATATTAACTGCCGCATAGTTTACTGTACGCGCCGCATGTTCATTATTACTCAGCCGAGTTTTATGACATCCGAAATTCGAATTTATATAATTGACCGGTTTAAATACCGGAACGGGTCGAAACTTAATTATTGTAAGCTCATAATAAAATTAACTGTCGACGCCTACGGAATTATTTTGTAGCAATCGCGTTGTTTTTTACTTACTTCTGAAGTGGGCCATTATAACAATTAAAAACAGCCGGTTTTGCTTTTGTTATAGAGTCGATCAATCAAATTTATTGAGTGCTTTTTGGAGCCTACGAAAATTAATAAAATATTTCAGTGCGCAGGTTTAATGGTCGCAAGCATTACACTTTCTACAGAATAATTGCGTAATACACTATTAATAGAAATGGGTTTCATTATGACAGTTCAATAACATTCATTGCTTTATTTACATTGTTGAGCAGACACATTTATCGAATACATAGGGCAATGGATTAGCAATATGCTTCACAAATCATTTCAATCATCAAATAGATAGATTAATAGTGTTCTACGCAATTAGGCTGCAGGGTGTAAGGGCTGCAGGTTCAGAAGCGAAAGTGCATGGCAGGCCGTCACCTTCTTCAACGGAGCAGTAATGCTAGTAAAGGAGGAGGTGGAGAGCGTGAGGGAGCGGGAATCCCAGCGCCCTCATACCTCTCGCCGCCGCAGGAGACGCCCTGGTCGGGAGACAACATCTATCACCCGGCCACCGTAGCTGCGGGCTAGCGGGCCGTGAGCGATGGGCAGCTCGCCGCCCGGTAAGGACCAAGCACGGGTCGACGGCGCGTTGTGTTTCACGCGCGCCTCAAAGAGATGTCAGCATACCTTGAGGACCTATGCCTCCAGGACCAGGGTTGCGAGTTGATTAAAAAAGAAACACGGGTCGGTTATAGTCAGTAAAAGTTTGACACGCCCTTCCGCTCCTCCCGGAGCGGGAGAGATCAATTGATGATGTCCTATCCAAAACAAAAAAGGATGTAAAGTTCACACAACCGCTATATAAAAGGGAGCAACCTCCGGCCAGACAGGTGTTGTACTGCTGGCTAAGCATGTTATATTCTTTGGATGGAAACTTATGCGGGTAAAACCACAGGGCGCAGCAAGTACATACACTACATTTTCTAGTGAATTTTATTACAAAATAGGATAAACGTTAACGAGCAACGTTTTCTGGGAAATACGTAAACTTTTAGAACGTTACTTCACATGTTTGAAATAAGAGTAAAATATATGTAAACCTCAAAAGTCCCGAAAATATTTTGCCAGCGCTAAAGCCGTGATAAAGCTCGGTAGGCCGAAAAGAGCGGCTTTCGTGGTACCAGGACTGACGAGTCCTTTGATATGTTATTGAGTTCAATTTACGTTTTCATATTCATAGGCTTGCGTAGTACTTCTTTTGGGGAAAGTACGGAGTTTTGGCTAAACACGAACTATGTAGGTAACAAGTTTTGAATACAGTTCTGCATTTTGTGCGAGAGAAAAATGGTAGCTGTTTACTTGGTGGTTTGGGAAATATAATCGGATTTGGATATAAGATTTTTACTTTGCTTTCAGTAACTTGCTTTCCACCGTCACACCGAAAATCTAATAAATCCGAAGAGTTTGTTGATTTAAACGCACTAATTTACTTTTTTTTTTATAGCATCATGCTGATATATGAGCCTTTTGGCCTCGTACAAGACTTTCTGGGTCTATATTTATTTTGATACTTTTTATATATTTTTAATTTTCCTGCTGATTTTTGACTGTAGTCTAGTTTTATGACCTTTCTGCAAAAGTTTCATTAATTATTTTTCCTTTCTTTCATAACTTTTTTATAATTATAAACTAGTGCTTGACCACAATCTCGCCTGATGTTAAGCAGTGATGTAATCGTTGATGGTAAAGCGCGCTAGTTTATCGAGGGCCTTTTCACTCAAAAAAACTGTGTGAATAAGAAGGAAGACGGCAGTTGAGCGAGGTGTTGCAATGTTAAACCCAACAACACGACCAACGATGCTGTGCCAGAGGGGTTGATCTGGAGACTCACCCACTCCACGACCAAATTCCCAACACAACAACATTTGGCGCATCGTACCCGGCACACATCGCAAGACAACTACTCAGACCCGTCCTCCGTACGGCCTCACCAAACATCGCTTCGCCGCAATCGCTTGGCGGCTTGACTTTGTCTGGTGGGTAGTAACATCTGCCGGCAGCCGATGTTATGGTCTACCACCGCTACCTACGCGCTACTAATTACGCGCGAGCAGGCGATGTGAAGCAACGTAGTGGATCGGAGGAACAAGTCACGAAAAGAAGCTAAGCCATCCTAAGGTGCCGATTGCTTGCTCAGAGACTAAACTTTTAAGTTCAGTACAATTCGGGATAAGGACAGTAGATAATCAATAGTATTTTAGTCCTGTCTAAAAATACTAAAACAACGTCACGGAGCTTTTGACAGGACTAGACTAATGTGGCGGCAACGTGCCTGCCACCAAAAAAAAAATTGAACAAGATTAAAGTGGACTGTATTTATTATAACAATATATTGGAAATCACAAGCAATTTTATGATAGAATGATGCCTTCAGAGTATATCTCTCTGATTAAGGTACTAAAGGCGGCAGCCACTTACCCCCAACCAACACATAGCGGAGTTCATAGACCACCAGACCAGATCAGGAGACGTCACACGTCAACACAATTCACTCGCAGAATCTCTCCCGGGGGTCACTCTAAATACTCTAAACTAATTAAATTTTATGACCGTCAAAGGATCGCGGCCATGACATGCTAGCTTGACAGTGCGACGAAAGAAACACACTGTAGGGTCGCGTTCCGTTTACTTTAAGTTTTCGGCAGCGTTTACGTCAGTCAATAAATACAAAAATCAGAGGGGATATTCGACAACTAATAATTATCTTCTGGCCTTTTCCTGAACTGCTTTGAACTTAAATAATGTTTAGTTTGTGACCAACGGAATCTGCTCATATAGCAGTCCAATGCTTTACATAAGTCTGTCCCATTATAAGCGATCTATCATCGTTGGTTGTCCCATATTGTCATTATTATTGTGGTTCACTTGGCATGTTTCTACATACATTTTGTTTTCTACGTAACCCTATTTTGTGGTATCATGTAAAACAGGTAAACATGTTTTCTTTTTGTTTTTATCTCTTACATTAGACTACTAAAATTTATGTCTAGAAATACGACGTAAAAACACCTTTGTTTAACCTCTTTCAGCGTGATGTATTTAGGCATTTTATGCTTATGTTTTTTTTTACGGTAAATAATACTGGCTATATGTAAATCCCAGTGGTTGGAATCTGTTGATATCTTTTTTAAGGCTTCAATAATACGGTTTTATATTTCAAGAACGTTAACATTGAGTTTTTTTATTATCTGAATTATTTTATTTCATATAATATAAACATTATAAATAGCAGAAGTATCACAGTAGTAACCTCAAATATAATAACTATAATTTATAATTTATTCAACGACAACAATTTGCCAATAGTTAGTAACTTATCTACTAAGAGTTAGTAACACTGAAAAACTAATCATGACTGCCGCACAAGCAATTCTAACCAGTGCCTAAGCACCGGGGCATCGTACTTGTCGGCCATGGTTTATAGGATGCTGTTAGCGCTGGTCCTAGTTCTACCTAGCAATGAGGCCACCTTCTTAGTCATGATGGCATAAAAGTCATCAGCCCGCGCCAAAGCGAACATGCCCGACGCACTGCAGTGCCTAAGTAACCCTAACAGTCCGATGATAAACACAAATGAAAGAAAATTATGTTCTATAACATTAGCGAAAATTATAATTGATGTGATATGTATTCATGTCGAATATAATGTTAGAAGTATGTTTCAGGAAGAATCCGTAACAAAGCAACATTTTTTTTTTAAATAATTATAAACTAGCGCTTGACCGCAATCCCGCCTGATGGTAAGCAGTGATGCGATCGTTAATGGTAAAGCGCGCTAGTTTATTAAGAGCCTATTCACTCAGAAAAACTGAGCGAATAAGAAGGAAGACGGTAGTTGAGCGAGGTGATGCAATGTTAAACCCAACAACACGACCAACGATGCTGCGCCAAAGGGAGATTGATCTGAAGACCACGACCAAACTCCCAACACAACAACATTTGGCACATCGTACCCGGCACACATCGCAACACAACTGCTCAGACCCGTCCTCCGTACGGCTTCACCAGACATCATGCCGTAACACGACAAATCGCTTGGCAGCAAGGCTTTGTCTGGTGGGTGGTAACTTCTGCCGGCGGCCGATGTTATGGCCTACCACCGAGAAAAGTAGAAATAAAATAAAATGTTCATAAACTGCGAGATTAAGTTGAGAACATAAATAATTTCAATAACTAAACCACAGAACGTTTCAAACACGGAAGGGATTTGTAACGCAATGTTAGATCTAAAACAAAAGGTGAACATGTTCATTGAAGGATTCCCTCAATGATTATTGAAAAGTTTCAACGCAAAATCCGAAGGATAACCCCGTTTGTTCTCACAAAGGGTACCCTTACCCCCACAACGTTGTTTTATTCTAGTGATATATGAGATAGGAATGAAAAAGCGTGTTTGATTCTTGTAGGATTTTCCTTACTTTGCGGAATTATGTTGTTCGATTTTGAAGTCTATTGTGTTTATAGAGGTAATTTATGTGGATAATATCAAAAACTTTTGCACTACCACTGAGTATGAAGTCCGGGATTTATTTCTAGGTAGGGCAGTAATTAGGTTTTTGCATCAGAATTTCTTCGCCTTTCTGGTTAATGGCCATAGCCTCGCTCCCTGTTACATAGAACTATACTCCTTCTTTAAGATATGGCATAATTTTTTGGGGTAATGAAACTGGAAAGGAACCTGCATTGTATTGCACAAAAACGTTGCATGTGTAATTTACAAAGGACTGACAGTTATAAACCTCATTTTATAAATTTAAAAATATTAATTTTACCGTCTTTGTATATATACAAAATTGTCCTTTTCGTCAGGCGCAACCTGTCTAAATTTTCGCAGATTAGTAGCTTGCGTAGAGCTGATAAGCTACATTCGGTTCCACACAAGACTGTATTATTTCAGAAAAGCATATTCGCAATGGCTCCGAAATTGTACAACCAAGTGCCAAAATACATGAAGTCGGTGGAAGGCATTGATATATTTAAAAAGAAATTGTTCCTATTTTTAATCGAGAAGGCATATTATTCCATTCAAGACTTTCTTGATGATAAACTATGAATTTTTATTTTCATTTACTTGACTGCTGTAATATAACCACATCGACAGACATATTATTTTTGTTTTTAAATGTTTTTTTTTTACCATTGAATGTAATGCTTTAGCTTGTATAATTGTAATTAGGTAATTACCTAGTTTTTCAAGGATTACGGGATTATATAATAGGATGTTATAATATAAGAAAAGGATGAAAAATAATTATTTGAAATGAGTCAAAACAGTGAGAGTCCAATCCAAAGTCATGACACAATTCATTGATCAGAAGTTAAAACGAGACAGCTAATAACAAAGCTTATAAAACCGGACGAAATACGCTTCATCGCAGACGCAAGATAAATTAACGCGAGAGTAATCACGCGCATATATCTACGTCCAACTTCAACAGAAATAGTTCGGATATGACTAGTGTAAACAAATTGCGTGTGCCTGAATAATTCATCAAAGAAACGGGCGCTGACAAATGAAATCTAATGAATACGATATGAGAGAAGGAGTGCTCTCCGAGATTCATGTAGAAATAGATACAGTTATCCATGGGGTGGAATTTGGTGAAAATATTGCAAGTACTTAATATTTTACGAGATGCCATAGAATTTTGTTATGTACCTACATAACATTTCTTTTTCTTTATCTTCTATTTGAAGCAGTAACTTTAGTCATCAGTATGGTGTTCTTTACTAATTGGCTGATATTTCTTTAAAAAAAAACAAGGGTGCCCCACACTAGGAGTTTCTCCTGTGTCGTGGGTGCATTTCCTAACATTTAAACTCACATACACAAACAGTTAGGCCCGAAACAACTATGTACTTGTAGGCCATACAAATACTTGTTCCGTGCGGGAATCGAACCCGTGACACGCAGCACGACAGTCGATCGCTCAGTCACTGCGTCAATCGTGTCGCCAATAGCATAAGTTACCTACAATTTCTTCACTGCTGTAGCAGACCTCTCTATGCAAAAAACTTTGCAAAAAGGGGTATTATAAAATCACTGATTATTTAGAAGACAATAAAGCTTGGGACTAAGCTGCTCGCTCTGCTAAGCATTGTGCGTAATTATGACATTTTAAACACAGTTTTTTTTTAAGTCACGTAAATGATTGTAACCGTTTTCATTTTTAATGTCTGGACTTGAAAGAAGACGATGATCCCTGAGTTTGTTTCGGCTATTTCTTCTCAGAGGTAGTCAGTTAAGAAATGCCGGTTCCATCTAGTTAAAAAAAGACGTGTAATAGTGATCAGTTATCATACTTGCTTAGTAAACGATTTCATTTCATTTCTCTCTAAGCGAAAAAGTGAGCTTATATCTATCACGAGGGCCTAGTGCGGGTGTGTAAATATCATTACTTAGATTTTGATAGGGATTGAGATTTTTCTCGGTGGTAGGCAACAACATCGGCTGCCGGCAGAAGTTACCACCCACCAGACAAAGTCTTGCCGCCAAGCGATTTTTCGTGTTCCGACATGATGTCTGGTGAAGGCGTACGGAGGACGGGTCTGAGCAGTTGTGTAGCGATGTATGCCGATGTGTGTAGGTACGTAAGCGATGTGTAAGTACGATGCGCCAAACGATGTTGTGTCGGAAGTTTGGTCGTAGAGGGTCTCCATATCAATTTCCATCTGGGGCAGCATCGTTGGTTGTGTTGTTGGGTTTAACATTACATCCTCTCGCTAAACTGCCGTCTTCCTTCCTATTCACTCAGTTTTTTTTTTAGTGATTAGGTTTAATAAACTCGCGCACTTTAATTTAATTGCATCACTGCTTTTACCATCAGGCGGGATTGCGGTTAAGCATTAGTTTATAATTATAAAAAACGTTCTTTTTCTTTCATCGTTTTGAGAGCGGTAGTGATGAATTATTTAAAGTAAAATGCTTGTCTGGGATCGAATCTAGCATCTACTCATAAATCAGGGCCGTTACCACTGGACCACCAATCTTTATATCGTCTGGTATATTTTGAAACAATGAATAGGCAGTTGTTACAGTCATTTACTATCCATATGTAAATTCTATCAGCACATTGGGATCACAGTCATATTATAATATTCCAGTATAGTAATTTGGAAATAAAAAAAAAATCGCAGGATGGGGGAGGCGTACGACTGGTCGTCGTGGAGATCCTTGGGGGAGGCCTATGTCCAGCAGTGGACGTCATTCAGCTGAAATGATGATGATGATGAATTGGCCAAAACACTGAATTATTGAAATAATCATGACAGCAACACGGCTTTAAACAGAACTGACACCACACAGAAAAGCTAATAAAAATTTAATCAGTATTTATTTTGCAGCATTGGATTATTACCTGTCGTTACTATCAATTAAGATTGAAGAAATGAATCACTTCGGTTATGGTCGAAGTAATAAAAATATAATTGAAGTAATTATTACGAAAGCCTTCACAGTGGAATGGACTTCGTAAAATAAGACTGCGTTTTTAACTTGCGTGGAGCGGTTATATGAGTATTATTGGTGTTTCAATCTTTCCCCAGATAAAGATAGTCAATATCTCCCCAATAAGGGTAAAATGAAGCCGCAATAAGAGTATATTTTATTTGAAAATATTTATGTTATCGTTTTTATTATGAATCCATATATTTATCTCTATTGAATGTATCAATGGGCCTGATTTCCTTGTTCACTAACGAAATTAAAATTAAGTACACAACCCGTCTTATGCTTCCTACCTGCGTGAGCGTTTTTCTTACGTGCGCTCTAGCGGCGCACCCTGTAGATCACACCTAAGATCCATCCTTAAATCTCTGTTGTATCATACATCACTACTCTGTAGTCGAGTAACTAATACCATCTCTATGTATTAGTGTCTATGAATATAGTCTACAGTCTTGTCATTGTAACTTAGGATCTGACCTAGAAGAGGTCGTTTCCAATAATATAATTCTACAAGTGAAATAAACCAGTCTAATTATCTAAAGTCTTTAATATTTACCAACCGAACAATCATACATGGTGTCAGAAGAGTGAAAAAACCCAATACGAAGAAAGAAAATTCATAAAATGCAAAAGTCGGATGGCGTCGGTGGCGGCCATGACACCGGAGCTGCAATGAACAGTGGCTTGAAGGCGCTTAAAATATCGTCAGATGCAACAAACAACAATTACGAAACCTGGAAGCGCTGGTGGCAACAGTTCGAATTATACTTGTTGGCAACGGGTTTGGACAAGTCCGGTGAGAAACGCAAGATCGCCATTTTATTACATCACATTGGTGAAAAATGCTTAAATATTTTCAACACATTCAACATAAATATTGGAGAAAGCACATTACATGACGTCAAAGCCAAATTCGACGAATTTTTTCAACCCAGAAAAAATATTACCATGTATCGTTACATGTTTTTTACCACACGTCAACAGAAATCGGAAAGCATCGAGGATTTCTTAACCGATCTCGAAAATAAGAGCCAAGATTGCGAATTTGGAACGCTCAGAGAATCTCTTATCAGAGATATTTTTATCGCCAACTTGAGTTTGGACTTAGCACATGTACGTCAGAGACTGCTGCAGGAACCTGATCTGACATATCAGAGGATGCGAGAGCTAGCTAGGACACTCATCGTCGCACAGCAGGATGCAGACCAAATTGTCAAGAGGTCCACTAGTCAAGAGTCTGAAAAAGTCATGCATCTGCGTCGGAGGAGCCGTGGTCGAGCGGAGCGTCAGCGACGGCGAGCTTCACCAGTCAGTCAGCAGGGATCCAGCGCAGGGAGGTCAAAGTCAAGTCCCAGTCCTGAGAAGCGCTCGAAGACGTGTAGCCGCTGTGGACAACACCACCGCAACAAATGTCCAGCGCAGGGAGCTAAATGCAGGTCATGTAACTCTTATGGTCATTTTGCAAAATTTTGTTACTCCAATAATAAAAAAGTCAGTCATTTAGAGTCGTTTAGTTCAACTGGTAGTCAAGATAATTTTGTTGGAATTTTAAATTGTCATAACTTCAGTCATAGTCATAAGTATAGTCAATATAATTGTCATTTAGAGTCACAAAGTCATCACAATCAAAATCATTACAGACATAGCAGGTTGTCATACACCCAGTCAGATCATAAGTTACAATCAACGGTCAGGTCGCACATAGGCCAGTCGCAGTCAATGTCTAAGAGATCTCATGAAGACTCATCTTGTCATATGTCATATCTCAATGATGAAAACACTAAACAGTCTGAGAGATTCACAGTCAAGTCAAAAAAGTCAAAAAGTCTTAGCCGAGATTCATATCTTAATGATGAGTACAGACACAAGTCTGAGGAATCTCACACAACAAACACTTGTAGAATTATTACAGCAAAGTCAACACATAGTAAACAGGTCAATACAGTCGAGTCAAAAGAAAACAAATACTATTCTAAACAGTCATGGAACATAAACATTTTAGTTGGTCATACACAAATTAATTGCATTATTGACTCAGGAGCTGATATCAATATTATGTCAAAGAAAACTTTTCAATCTTTGAAATGTCAAAGTCAAATGTCACTTGAGAAATGTCAAATAAACGTTAGTGGGTTTGGTGGTATATCAATACCCATTATGGGCAAAGTCAATGTAAAATGTAGTTTATCTTTAAATAATAGCACTATTAGTGTAAATATAGTGTTTATAGTCGCAGATTTAGTTTGTCCGAATGTTTTAGGTCTACCAACTTGTGAAAAATTAGGTATAATTCAAAGAGTTTTCTCTGTGTCTCAACAAAATTTTAGTGAACAAATTCTTACACAATACAATGATGTATTTCAGGGTCTTGGATGTCTACCTCAAGTCTGTCGCCTGAAACTCAAACCTGAAGCAGTGCCATGCGTGGATGCTCCGAGAAGAGTACCCTTCGCTTTACTGAACAAACTGCGCGATGAATTGGATCGCATGAAGAAAATGCAGGTCATTGAAAAGGTTTTTAAACCTACAGAATGGGTGAACAGTATAGTGATAACAGTCAAAAGTACGGGTCAGTTACGAATTTGTTTAGATCCTAGAAATTTGAATAAGAATATTATAAGGGAAATTTATCCACTAAAGTCAATAGATGAGATCAGATCTCAACTAGCGGGAGCTGTTTGTTTTTCTCATTTAGATGCATTTTCAGGATTTTGGATGCTTAAACTGGATGAATATAGTTCTGATTTATGTACATTTCAAACACCTTTCGGTAGATATAAATATTTAAGGTTACCTTTTGGTATTAATGCATCGTCTGAAATTTTTCAAAGAGTCATGATGAATTTGTTCGGTGATTTAGAAGGAGTTCTAATATTCATCGATGATATTTTGGTATATGGACCAAACGAGTCAGTACATAATGAGAGAGTACATAAAGTCATGCAACGAGCACGTGAAGTCAATTTAAAGTTCAATAAGTCTAAATGTAAATTTTTAGTATCAGAAGTCTGTTTTTTAGGGTATGTTTTTAGTAAAGATGGTGCTAGGGTTGATGAAGAGAAAGTAAAAGCAATTGTCAATATGCCCACACCAAAAAATGTCAAAGAATTGCAAAGAATATTAGGTATGATCAATTATTTAGGTCCCTTTATTAGCAATTTGTCTCAAAAAACTCAAATTTTAAGAAATCTTTTGAAGAAAGATTCAGTCTGGACTTGGGATGAAAATCATAGTCAATGTCTTAAGAGTTTAATCGATGAAATTACAAATTCACCAGTTTTAGCTCATTATAATCCCAATGTACCATTAGTCTTGTCAGTCGATTCGTCAAAGTCAGCATTAGGAGCAGTCATTATGCAGAATAATAAACCTATTGCTTATAGTTCAAAAACATTAACTCAAACTCAGTCAAGGTATGCTCAAATTGAGAAAGAATTGTTAGCCATTCAGTTTGGTTGTGAAAAATTTCACCAGTATGTGTACGGTCATAAAGTAACTGTTCATACTGATCATAAACCTTTAGTCTATCTTTTTAAAAAGCCATTACATGATGTACCAGCAAGATTGCAACGTATGATGTTAACTTTACAAAAATATGATTTGGAAGTTATACATGTTCCAGGTAAAGAAATGTTTATATCTGACACTCTGTCTAGAGCAGCATTGAAAGAACATTATATACCTGAGAATGAGTCAGAAATATCTTGTCATGTCAATTTAATGCATTCAAGTCTAGCAGTCACAAAGGAGTACTGTACAAAATTGTTACAGAACACTAAGAAAGATGATACTTTGCAATTGTTAAAAAAGTATTATTATGAAGGTTGGCCAAAAAATAAAAATAATGTCAGTCTGTCAATAAAACCATTTTGGAACATACAAGCTGAAATTCATGTAGTCAAAGATTTGTTGTTCAAAGGGTCAAAATTAATAGTACCACAGTCAATGTATAAGGAAATGTTAGGTAAAATTCATGAAGGTCACCAAGGTATAAATAAATGCTTAAAACTGGCTAGAGAGTCTTTGTACTGGCCAAGCATGTCAGCTGATATTAAAAACTTGGTAGAACAATGTTATGTATGTGCACAATTTAAACCTAATAATCCAAAGGAACCACTAAAAAATTTTGAAATAAATAAATATCCATGGCAACAAGTAGGTGTTGATTTGATGTATTTTGATAACCTTACTTATTTAATTGTCACAGATTATTATTCTAAATTTATAGAAATAGCTTTGTTAAATAAAAACAGTACAGCAAAGAATGTAATAACACATTTAAAGTCCATTTTTGCTCGTCATGGAATACCTTTATCTTTAGTGTCTGATGGTGGTCCTCCTTTTCAGTCATTAGAATTTAAGAATTTTATGCATGAATGGGACATAGAACACATTGTAACTAGCCCATATCATCCACAGTCAAATGGTCAAGCAGAGAGTTCAGTCAAAATTATCAAAAATATGTTAAAAAAATGTAAAAGAAACTCATCTGATCCATACATAGCTTTATTACAGTATAGAAACACACCTAAGAATAATTTACCATCTCTAGCTCAATTGTTAATGTCCAGGAATTTAAGAAATAACATTCCTATGTCTTATAAGAAATTAAAACCTAAAGTGGTTACATTCAAAAATTATAAAGAATGTGTCAAGCAAAATAATAAAAATAAGTCTAAATATTATAATATAAATACAAAGTCATTGTCATTATTGTATCCCAATGATCATGTATACTTTAAAAGAAAGCCAGATAGCAATTGGGAACAAGCCATTGTCAAGCTAAGGTTGGCTAATAATAGGTCATATGTCGTTGAGGATGTCAATGGAGTTAGGTATAGGAGGAATAGGGTTCATTTAAGACACAAATATTCTCCTATGCTATCCAATTCGTCGCAGGGGAGAGAGGAAGGTAACAGGCAGGAGTCTAGACCTCAAGAGCTCTCATCTCAATCCTCAGTCAGTCAACATGTAACTCGTTCTGGAAGAGTTGTAAAGCCAACCAGAAGGCTAATTGATGAAATAGATTAAGTAGAACATTGTATCCTAGATTAAGACCTAACCATAGTCTTAAGTCATTGTCTAAATTGTAACTAAGTCAGGTTTCTATAATATTGTTTGTCAAGGGTTAATTTAAACTTAAACAGGGGGGATGTTGTATCATACATCACTACTCTGTAGTCGAGTAACTAATACCATCTCTATGTATTAGTGTCTATGAATATAGTCTATAGTCTTGTCATTGTAACTTAGGATCTGACCTAGAAGAGGTCGTTTCCAATAATATAATTCTACAAGTGAAATAAACCAGTCTAATTATCTAAAGTCTTTAATATTTACCAACCGAACAATCATACAATCTCATCCTAATAAAACGATTTACTATTCCAATTCCTTCTCTGTACATGCTGTAAGATTTTGGAACTCACTTCCGCCTAACATTCGTGATTTAAACACTATTTCTAAATTTAAACGTCGATTAGAAGAGCATTACCTTTCCTCTATATTGTGAGAATTTGTTTATTATTTATACATATTTTAGTATTATGTATTTATTTAAGTAGTATATTTATTTTTGGTTTTAATGGTTTGGCTTATATAATTATTTTTGGTTAATATGTTTAGGTATATTTAATATTATCACTTTAATAGTTATCTTAGCTTTAAAAGTTTTGGCGGGAAAGTTAAGCTGAGTGTGATGCTCATTTTTCATTGGACTTTTATAGTAGTTTATGAAACTGTTACATAATGAGGGATATTATGCACGAGTGTGAGTTTAAAAAACGAGCGAAGCGAGTTTTTTAATAGTATCACACGAGTGTGTAATACCTAATTATGTACAGTTTCATACACTACTTTATCTAATCTCATACATTGTATTGAATATATGAAGTACTTAGCACTTTTATTAATTTTTTCTATGTTATAAAACCTTGATAACATTTATCGTATAATTTTCTTGACTTAATTGGTAGTAAATTAAGACTGACTGCTGTCGCAGCCTCTAAAATATCGGGTGGCGTCAAATTTTCTTCATTGTCACTTAACATTTTAAGAAATAATAATAATCAATTATGTGTCCAGCGAAACACAACAACGACTTGCAATACAAAGAAACGTATTTGGCGCCAAAATTCTACACCCTGCATCACCGCGCACGCGCCAAAGCGCGCGCAGCCACATATAAAAAATGAAGTATTGCTGTCTATGGTTTGTAATATGTACGATAATGAAAAAAAAAATTATTATAACATTATTTTGTTAGAGAAATAATGTTATAATTTAATTTTTTAATTTTCTTTCGATATACTATGGATATTTTTAATTTTTTGATATGAGAGTAGATAAAATTTTTTATAGAGTTATTTACTAAATAAAAATGCGTGATTTATGTAGTAAAAAGTTCATTCAGTGAATAATTCATAAAGAACATTGAGATATCGCAGCATAGTGGCCTTATCATGACTTTACCTCAAACCTCCCTCGTAGACGGTTCTCGCGGCCGTCTTTTTCGACATGAATGAATAAACATTACGTGACATTGGCTAAATGCACAAACCGTACGAAGCCAAAGAAGAAAGAAAGAAAGAGTGTCTTAATTTGACAGGATTAAACTAAAGTGTTATCTTCTATCCTTTTCTTAAATAAATAGGAAGAAAAATATGTACAGAACATAGAATTAGTTTAGTTAGTAAATAAGAGAATCGGCGTCAATATCTATGTACCTATCTGAAGAAAAAAATCATAAACATACTTACCTTTTTTGTAGCGGAAGGGCGTGTTAGACTTTTACTGACTAAAACCCACCCGTATTTCTTCACCTACCTGTCCGCCAGGACTACAGTTTCTTTTTTAACCAACCCGCAACCCTGACCCAGGAGGCATCGGTCCTCATGGACCCCGTCACGATGTGCTGACATCTCTTTGAGGTGCGCATGAAACACAACACGCCGTCGATAAACGTACCTAAAGACACAAATAAGTTTACCTATGTCTGTAATTAATTTTGTTACATTTTTACATCATCATCATCATCATCAACCTTTTTATCGTCCCACTACTGGGCACAGGTCTCCTCTCATAATAAATAAATAAATTTATCTGTGATTTTATTCCTATATGTTCTTCAAATTGAGTACAATCCATTTTCTGTTTGTCACCATTTTTATTAGCTACGACAGTTTTAATTCTGCCAGGATTTTAGTAAAATAGAATATCTTATCATCATCATCCTCAACATTTTATCGTCCCACTGCTGGGCACAGGGCTATATTCCATATTATAGAAATATTGCACAGGGTCACAGCATAATGTTGAGTTATAGCAGTATATCAAAACCACTTTTCGTGTTTTAAGATAATTTTTTGTGTCAAGTTAACCGCAAAAAAAAGTATTTTCTTTCTTTAGAAACATTACAAGCGGCTTCACAGGGTTATTATGCAGAAAGTAGGTACGGAACTTATCATCTTTCTAAAAGTTAATATGCCCATGGAACTTCTCGCCTCCGTTAACGCTTGCGCACAGTATCAACACCTTTATCAGAGAACGGGATTAGCTCGCGGCAAATATCTTTATTGTAACTCTCTCGCTTTTGTTTTGTTTTGGCGTGAACAAACATTCATAATTATGATTATCATGTTAAGCGGTGCAAGTTTCATTACAATGTTGTGCATTTATTTTTATTTGTTGAGATTATATTCAGAGGCAGGCTTTTGTATGCGAATAATTATTTCGTGTAAGTTTCATTTGCAAACCTAGACTATTGCAGTCTAGGTTTGCATATGAAACTTGCACGAAATGTTTTTTGAAGTGAAACTTCTTTACGCACGCTTGACTTGGGGAGTAAGCTGGCGAACGCGTGACGTAAGCGTTACGAAAAGTAATCGGGCAAGGCGAACGGAAGTTAAGTGGGGGATATAAGCACAGAGGCGCCCGTGGCGCGAGCTTGGTACTACAAGGTCTACAACGAGTTTTTTTTTTTTCAATATAAATAGAAGATCTATGCAAAAATATTAATTTACCAATGAAACCATGAAATAAATTTAAATATTTATAGAAAATTAACATATGTATATGTGTATACATGTATATATTGTACACACACATATATATATATATATATATATACATACAGATGGAGCGAAAGAAGGTTCACTTCAGTCGTGTGGTCATAAGCACACTCGTTTTTTTTTCTGTGATTTTATATTAGATATCTTCTTGATTTTTAAAGTATATTATTAACCAGTGGACAAACTGTAGCCATGAGTTCAGCACATGGTTCAGTGTTCGCGTAGAAATATTTCGATTGATATAAAAAAAAACTTACTGTTATTTACCTTATCGTAGAAAGAGGTATACCGACGTTTTTTTTTTTAATATTTATACTACTAGCGCTTGACCGCAATCCCGCCTAATGGTAAGCAGTGATGCGATCGTTGATGGTAAAGCTTGCTAGTTTATTAAGAGCCTATTCACTCAGAAAAACTGAGCGAATAGGAAGGAAGAGGGCAGTTGAGCGAGGTGATGCAATGTTAAACCCAACAACACGACCAACGATGCTGCGCCAAAGGGAGATTGATCTGAAGGCCCTCCACGACCAAACTCCCAACACAACAACATTAGGCGCATCGTACCCGGCACACATCGCAACACAACTGCTCAGACCCGTCCTTCGTACGACTTCACCAGACATCATGCCGGTACACGACAAATCGCTTGGCGGCAAGGCTTTGTCTGGTGGGTGGTAACTTCAGCCGGCGGCCGATGTTATGGCCTACCAGCGAGAAACGTGGTCAAAATCTAAGGCATAGCTAATATTTTTTTGATTTTTTCATTTTGAAATAAGCGACGAAAAATGTCATTTCATATACCTATCTAACAATGTATCTTGTCATAGTACTACGGCAATTAGAATAGTGAGTATTAGAATATAAAAATGCCGCTGCACCAAATTAATTATAAAATAATAGTATTTGATTCTATCAAAGTTGAACTTGGAAAAGATATTACTTTCATTTTATTTATTTAATTTAGCGACTGTTACAGAATTATTTACGTCATAAATTGACGTCACCTTGACATCATTTTATTTTTGTTTAATTATAGACTACGGCAAAAGAATTTCCTATTATTATTGCTACAAAGATAATTCCACTACCAAAGATACTTTGAATACCTTATTTTCCGCTTCAAAAATGTTTCTCAAATTATTTTAATTAAAAACCAATACAAAAGATTGAATTCCGCCACTTCATTGTTTAAGCATTCACAAATGACGAACTCGTAGCTTTCCAAATATATTTCCTCAAATTACTGAGTTTGACGACTGTATAGGAATATTTATGAATTTTCCGAATTCGTCAAATACAAAAGAAGTAGCTGTTCACAATATAGCGTCACATAAAGAACTCCAAATCCTTTGATATCATACTTTTATTACTTATGAAGGAATGTATTCACTGTACGAATGTCGTTATTGGATATGTGGACGTGTGTTCGTGTTTTCTTTTATTGCAGGGCATCGATACTTATTGATGGAGATGTACCTATAATTTGATAGATAATGCACTAGGATGTATTTTTAAGGCGGATTCAGTGGAGAGGCGTGCGAAGAGGCTGATTGGTGACCTTGATTTAACTCGAGTTGGTCTCCAAAGCCTAGAGCACAGGCGTAGAGTAGCCAGCCTTTCGATGTTCTATAGGATACATTTTGGGGAGTGTGCGAGGGAATTGCACGATTTAATTCCCCCATCACCGTTCCACCATCGGACGACCCGTCGTACAGCGAGTTTCTACCCTTATGTTGTTAACACCTCTACGATCCGGACGGAGCGTTTCGCCTCCTCCTTTATACCGCGTACATCGAGGGACTGGAACAATCTGCCGGCGGCGGTGTTTCCTTCGGACTACAATTTGAGTGTCTTCAAGGCTAGAGTGAATAGGCTCTTAATATACTAGTGCGCTTTACCATCAACGATTGCGTCACTGCTTATCATCAGGCAGGATTGCGGTCAAGCGCTGGTTTATAAATTAATAAAAAAAAAAAGAAAGGTCATCATCATTAACATGTTTTTAGATATTTTTTAAGAATGTTTACTGTCGCAAATAAAACTTTGAACAACATAAATTCTGGTGGACAATTATTGGGTTGTATCCTAAAAAATAATTTAATGTCCATCAGATAGATTTATAAAAAATATTGAACACGTATTTTTTTTTTATTACGTAATTAGTGCTCGCTCCATAACTTTAATACGCTATATCTCAGTAGTTTTTGGTAATTTGGACAAAATAAAAAATACGGGTCTTAACTTTTTTAATATCTATAAGACAGAAAAGTTTTTTTTAAATTTTATTTTCATACCTTAAGTACATCCCTATTCTCGTAATTTTTGTGATCGTTTACACTCTGATCTCAGTCTAAATCTGTCAAAAATAACTACCTCTAATTTTCCTGTCTTTTTGACATTTGTTTGTCGCCGGTGAGACTGCGACTGGATTTTAAAAGATTTAAATAAATAAATAAATGTCCTGCTCAATGGTACCTGCAAATCGTAAAATACGCGCAAGAAAAGTTTGAAGTTCTTGGAAAAATGCAGTAGGTACGTGTTACATAGCTTTTCTAGAATCTAGTGTTGTTTAGTTTAGACATCATGGGATTTTGTTATTTAAATTAAAAAAAAAAAATAATTAATTATGTATATACCATTTTATACTATTATAGTCGTATATCATAGTCATTATAACAACTATTTTTATACTTACCTATGTTTTACAAATAAAAAAACATTGACTTTTTAACCGACTTCAAAAACAGGAGGAAGTTCTCAATTCGTCCTGGACTGAATTGCAAAATTCTATTCTGATTTCTTTTATACATCCACGGTGGCCCCATAGTCACCAGGTGACGTTCTGATGATGGAAGACCAGAGAATTCAAGGGGAACTTTCAAAAATTGCAGGGCGACTAGTGCATTTCTAAGTATATTAGAGCACTTCAAAATTGAAGTGCTTTAATATACTTAGAAATGCAGATTATAAAATTATAAAGGTCTGTTTTAGTAGATCTGATGATGGAGCCGGGAGATAGTCGAAGGAACTCCTTACCGATTCACAGCAGTTACCTTGTGTTTGTGCTTGATTAATTTGTATTGATAAGAACTAAACACATAGATGAGTTGTAACTGTCATAAGGGCTCTGATGGTGAAAACAAAGGCCAGTTCCGGGAACTCTTCAACGGTTTACAGTAGTTACTTTGTGTTTGGAGTTAATACATTTAGATTGATGAAAACTTTGCACTCATATTGGTTATAATGAAGGCCTGCAGTAAATTTGATGATGGAGCCTAGAGACAGTCGGGGGAACTCCTCAAAGATTCACAGCAGTTACCTTGTGTTTGTGCTTAATTAATTTATATTGATAAAACCTTTATGAATAAACTTACATGTATCATGATTAACATTAGGGGTCTTATGATGAAGACGAAGGATAGTTAAGGGAACTCCTCAACGGTTTACAGTAGTTACTTTGTGTTTGGACTTAATTCATTTATATTGATGAGAACTTTGCTCCTATACGGTTTAAAATGAAAGTCTGCCGTAAATCTGATGATGAAGACCATAGGCAGTTGAGTGAAATCCTCAAAAATTTACCGCATTGAAGTTTCACATAGAACAACAACATACAACAAACAGCGAGGTAGTGCCTCGCTCACTACCTACTCGTCATGCTTATGCAGCAATCAATTAAAATCAAGCGACTGAATTTAAGTTTCGTTATCACGTCATCGCTAGCATTGCTCATGCTTTCATTTTGGTCTCCTAAGAATTTTATATTCTTGGATAAATGAATAGAAATCAGTTCAGTGGTTTGGTTTTTATAACAAAATTACAGGTTAAAATAAAAGTAAACAAAATTACGTCGTTTGCTTACAGGCCTTTTCCGTTTTAAGTATTGTTCAATTGCATCCGGTGAAACTGGACGCTGACACTAATACAAATGTTAGTGTCAGCATCCAGTTTCACTGGATGTAGTTAAACAGTACTTTTCAGAACAAAAAGTGTAAAATAAAAACGATTATTTTCACTTTATAATTTTTTTGGAAGTCGGTTGTGTTTTTTTTTTGGAAAAATGTTTTAAAATTCAAAGACTTCTGGCATCAATTAAACTACATTGAGCACGCGTGGTGGGTAACAGTCCCATTTCCCTCCTCTCGATGCGGGAAGTCCTCTTTCCTCAGCAGTGGCCCAGTGGGAATATTCTAGACTGATTCTGTTTATTTATACTTTATATTAAAAAATAATACCTTTCTCCGTACCTACTAGTTATTTCTCCTGTAACGTGGGTGCAAATACAAACGTTTAAAATGAGATAGACAAATAGCCAGACCCGAAACAACTAGACACCTACTTGTAAGCAAATATTTGTTCATACCGGAATCAAACTCATGACATGCAGCGCAGCAGTCAATCGTTTAACTATTGCGCCATGCCGTCAAATTATGATAATGGCACCGATTCTGTTGTGCATTTTAATTTAATCCTGTCAAATTTAGATAATATTAATAATTAATAATAAATATATACGGAAAAATCACACAGATTAAGCTAGCCCCAAAGTAAGTTCGAGACTTGTGTTATGGGATACTTACTCAACGATATATAATAGATACATATATAGATAAACATCCAGGACCCAGAACAATCAGGAAAAGATCATTTTCCATCATGATCCACATAACTTAAAATTAGTTTAGTTTGTAAACAACGGAATCGGTGCCATTGACTGACATTTCCATCAGTTAAGCATTACATGTAACAGACTGCAGCAGTCAGTGTTAGTAATTTTGGTAATAGGCAATATATTGTTATGGTCTTTTTCTTTTCTTTTTAATAATTATAAACTGGTGCTTGACTGCGATTCCGCCTGATGATAAGCAGAGATACAATTGTTGATGGTAAAGCGAGCTAGTTTATTAAGAGCCTCATCACTCAAAAAAACTGAGTATAGGAAGGAAGACGGCAGTTGAGCGAAGTGATGCAATGTTAAACCCAACAACTCGACCAACGATGATGTGCCAGAGGGAGATTGATCTGGAGACCCTCCATGACCAACAATAATTGGCGCATCGTATCCGGCACACATCGCAACATAATTCCTCAGACCCGTCCTCCGTACGGCTTCACTAGACATCATGCCGAAACACGACGAATCGCTTGGCGGCAAGACTTTTTTCTGCTGGGTAGTAACTTCTGCCGGCTTACTACCGAGAAAAACCAGTCCAAATGAAAATATACTTCCATTGGTAAATAACAAGCTGCTCATTTGATAAATGTGATCGTTATTCTAACCCGCTTCTGTCAAAGAAAATAAACACCTAGCACACTATGTTTTCATTTAATAGTATAGGAATTTTGTGTCTGAATTTTGCAGAACTGTTATTTTTATTTTTAAATTGTAAACTATAAATTAATTCAAAAAGGCGATGATATATTGACATTTAAAACGGCCGACCGCCGACTACCCAAGATACGAGCATGTGTCAGTTTGGGAGTCGTTGTCTTAAATTTATTTGCCTCTGTACATTCTACCTTACCAAAATATACGTAACTCTTTCTTGCAACGTCTTTGTACTTTCGAAAAAAAAAAAAATGTTATTATTTACTTTTCATTTTGACTATACGCTATGAAACTAGAATAGTAGAGTCATGGTAAAATGACTTAAAGCAACCTTTTCAAAATAAATAAGGACAAAGTTCAAAAGGGTACACTTTCATTCATCCACAAATAAACAACACAACAATAGAATTATTAGTAAAGAGTATCTAAGACAACAACAAACTCGCTTCGCTAACACTTAAAGACAAATAATAGTAGATATAACTCTCAGAGGCCGACTGAATAAACACAAGCATCCATCTATATCGCATAGCTGGAATATTGTCTTGTTTATTAGAACCGGACGCTCCCCCGCCTTAGGCAAGGATCCAATATAATGGAATACCTACTTCAACATTATTTGCAGATACATGGATACTTACGCGATATGCCTCGGGCTTGTATTAGCGTGTGGTATGCGTTTAAATCGGCGACGACACCAATAAGGGCCCAGTTGATATAAATTCGGGGGTATTACGAGAGGTGAAACAGTGTCTGAGAATTCCGTTCTTTGATAGTTCAATATTGTTAACCCCGGAGCCAAGACTTGCTTTGACATAATTCTTTTGAAAATAACAATGGATTCGCTCCTCGTACGTGATCCTTTATTCAATATTGCGACTTTATTATTCGACGGACGGCTCCTGTTGTGAGAAAATAGGTACTATGTCGTAACTTTTCAAGATGAATCACAACAGTAAGATTGTTTTGATTTGAATTTGTTTATAATTAAGGTTTCTTTGTGTGATTACTTGCTGAACAAGCACGTGAAATGGTGAAAACTGTTGTACTTATTCGAATAACAACTTATTTTGTTCTTCGAAACTATCATTATATTTTATTTATTTACTAGTTACACCCCACGATTTTACCCGCATCAGTTTCAACACCGTAAAAAATCAGGATAAAGTTTCCTATTTGTTGTTCCTAGTTATAAATTATTTGTGTGCCAAATTTTATCCAAATCCATTGAGTATTTTAGGCGTAAAATCTGAAGAAATAAATTCACTCTCACTATACCTAATATTAATAAGGGGATTTGAGACAAACATCCGTAGCTCAAACATACGCGTCCAAAATAAAAATTCATAAAATAAAAATCAATAAGTAAAGTTAAGCATAATTAAAAGCCGTGGTGGACTACTGGTTAAAACATCAACCTCTCAATTATAAGTGTGCGGGTTCGATTCCAGGTCAAGCAGGTACCAATCTAACTTTTCTAAGTTATATGTACTTTCTAAGTATATCTTGGAGACCAATGACTGATTACAAGGTAAAGGAAAACATCTTGAGGAAACCTGGACTTTAAGCAAGCGTCGTGATTACTCTCAATCCTTCTCTGTATGAGAGGAGACCAGTGCCCAGCAGTGGGACGATAAAAAGGTTGATGATGATGTGTTGTTCCTGGTTATAAACTATCTGGTACAAATTGAAATTTAATCCAAATCTGTTAAGTAGTTTAGGCGTAAACGCTGAATAAATACGAGTAAACTCACTGTTACTATAATATTAATAAGGGGATTTGAGACACACATCCGTAGGTAACACATATAAATCAAAAATAAAGTAAAAGTTCAAAAATAAAAATCAATAAATAAAATATTAATAGGGATGTTTCATGGGTAAAAAAAAAAATGATTCTATTTAGTCCGTCGTTCAGATTATAGAAAAATATAGGAAAATCAATAAAAATTGACAAATATAAAAGGCATCAAAGATCATTAGTGGTGGCTGGTGGCTGGTGACGTCACTCTTCGCTAAAAAGTGTAGCGTGCAGTGACGTCACACGAGTTTTCAACGCACTGTGTCGTCTTCATTTTTTGTTTATATGAAAAAATACATGTCTATTATTATTTATAGTATATTTCGGAAATCTGACTGACGGACTAATTAGTTTTTTTAGTAAACTAACCTATTAAACTACATCAAATAATAATCGCAGGCGCTAGAGTGCAGCTGCAGTCACTTCCGCTAAAAAAAAACGATTCCCACCGCTCGGACAACATCCTTATGAGATCGTTCGAACTGCCACGGGTACGGCGTAGTAGCAACGCACTCATTTTTTTAATTACATAATGAAAATCCTCAGTTCTAGTCTCGGAAAATATCGCTGACACGCTACAAACTCGTGGCACATGATTACTTTATTATGTTATTTACTGCCTCGATGGTTCAGCACTGCCGCTGACCATGAGGTCCTGGCTCGATTTTTAAGTCAGCCAAAATGGTATTAAGTTTTCTTTTAAGAATTTTTCAGTAGTTCAGATTTGAGTCTGGGTGATAGGAATAGGCTTACCTCCTGTTATATATTTCATGAATTATAGGCGTTTTGTTTTTAATTTCTTGTACGAAACAATAGATAATAATACCTGTTTCTATATTAATAGTGGCCTTACTTACTTTCTCATAACATCAGCAGACAGAAAGTCAAAATAGATGCAGCCGTTTCAGAGATTAGCCTGAACTAACAAACAGACAAAAAAAATATTATAAGTAACGTATCTATATACTTTCACATGTATTTAGCTACGTTTTGATGATATAAATATACATTTCAATGTTACTTATTGTTATTGAATATTTGTATGTAAAGATACTGGGAATCACGAAGTTACATAAACGATACAGCAAAATTACTCTAACATTTTCTTTGAACTCGTTATCACTGATTGCATTGCACCAATCGGAACACGTGCAGCAGTAAAAACTCTAGTTTAAAGACCACAGTGGGCAATTGGCATCCAAGATATATTGCCAGTTTGTAGCTTACCTAAACACTTAGTCTTCTTCTTGGCTTTTATCTTCGGTATTTTATGAGTTCGCTTGTAAAGTAGAGTGAGTTTCTAAGTACTTTATCATAGCTGAAATTCGGATCGAAATTAGTTAGCGCTTGGCGTATATTTGACGTATTATAAGTAATGTCGGTGTATTAGCTTAATTTAACAGGATTAAACTTATTGAATATAAACTGATTATGGCTAAACTTCGATATTTCCGTGAAGCAACTGCCGTCTGACCTCCACAACCCGAAGGCGATATCAAAGTATTGCAGTTAGACCAATTGTTAGACTTTTGAGGGCTCCAACAACCCGTAACGACTGCCATTAGACGTTCGTATGGCAACTGGGACCAACGGCTTTACGTGCTTTTCGAGGCTCGACCAGACCAGTGCAAATATTCATATTCATACATTGCGCGTGAAGTCGCGTTGGCCTAGTGGTTAAAACACCAGCCTCTCAAGTTTGGGTGTGCGGGTTCGATTCCAGGTCAGGCAAGTACCAATGTAACTTTTCTAAGTTATATGTACTTTCTAAGTATATCTTAGACACCAATGACTGATTAAAAGGTGATGGAAAATATCTTGAGGAAACCTGGACTTAAGTCTGAAATCGCCAACCCGCATTGAGCAAGCGTGGTGATTACGCTCATTCCTTCTCTGTATGAGAGGAGACCTGTGCCCAGCAGGGGGACGATGAAAAGGTTAATCGTGAGGATGCATTGCGCGGGGATCGAACCCACGCCTTCTTACGCAACGGCCGCTTTCGCTACCGCTACGCCACGGAGGCTGTCGTCGGCTGATCTTAATGAAATAGATAGTTAAACTTAGTTTGTCAACAAAAGATTGTTACTGTACTGCAAAATTAGAGTGCAATTCTATTAGTGAACTTTTATACTTATGAATCTTCTAATTTTATTTAGCATTTTTGTGAACCTAAACTAAATTATTTTCGTAAAGTGATCAAGCTTGTCTCTGGCGACACAGACGTGGCAGAGAGTTTATTGATTTTTAAGTTATACTGTTTTGGTAAGGTTAAAATAGCATTGAATTTACTATTAAAGATAATTTAGTTTAATTCTGGTAAACTATAGTAGAATATTAATATTAATATTTATAATATTAACCTCAGAAAACGTTGAGGTTATTATCATAGTTTTTGAGTTAGATTCTATAGTCTAGTAAAGCGTTACTGGGTATTTGCCTCAAGATTTTTTCAGTTTTGCCTATTTCATAGCAATACCACCTGTGCTCACCTGAGCACCCCACGCTGTTCACTGTTTAATACCTACTTAAATATTTTACGTCCAATTTGTTACTATGCTCAAAAAATATTTTTTACTTTTTAGTTCATTTTCTTATTAAGGTCTGTTTTTTTAACTATAATTTGTTTTCGTAATTTTTCCTAAAATTCATACCATAACTTTCAAAAATTAAAACTAAAACTTCTCACCTCGCTTCGCACAGCAAAATTAATAGCAACTCCTTTACTACATACCTCACTATTCGCATTTGAACAAGCTTCAGGCGAAATAATAGACAAGTTTGGACAGGATACAACATTGTAGGTTGCATACAGTTAATGTAACTTTGTATTAAGGGTTACAGGCCCCTGTGCTTTGTTCTGCTGAGTTCGCTTGTTCCGCTGCATAATTTCGTTATGTCCATTCTACCGAGAAATCTTGTTTTGTCGAATACATTTTAAAGCGAGTACGGAATAGAGAGTAGTGATTAACGCTTACGAAGTGTGGTTATTCGGTTATTTTGGCAGCTGTTCAGGGTGCGGAATAAGTCGGTTCATGTCATTGCTTGTTATTGTGTGTGACTAGATTTAAAATAGAACTTGCTCAAATGTAAAGGTGTGATAAAAGGATTTTGAAATAATAATACGTACTAGAAAGCTGGATGTTCTCCAGTTTTGTAATATTGCACAGCAATTTTAAAAAAATCCAGTATATAAGTGTGACGCTTCTCCAGTAGAACAAATTTCTATGAACATTTCATAGGAGGTGTCTCTACCTAAAGTTGCGCTGCTGTCGCGTCGCACTTGTCGAGGGGAGCATAAAGGAAATATAAGTACCTATAAACATTAGACATACTGAGTGGCGCTGACAATACGACAATAAATGAAAACACGAACAATGCTGGTTCATTGGAATAATCCTCAACCATAGAAAAAAACCTAGCATCAAAAATAAAAAAATGTAAATTTCAAACAAACTATATCGCATAAAATTGTAAACGGAATAGAACATCCTTTTAAAATATTGGTTCACTGACCTCCGATCGGCTACAGCGCGATCCTGTATCGACTTGCTTTTTTCGCGCCATTATTATTAAAGTTTGGTACCGCAGGATGCGGCGGTCATTAACCAGTAAACGCTTCCTTATCAACATGTACATCATGTAGAAAATGTGAAAAATGAAAAATAATTTCTTGTGACTAAACTAATGGACAAATTTATATGTTTTTTTATGGTTCGAATGAGAATGTGTTGAAGTACACGATGTTTAATTTATTGTCGTATTGTCAGCACCACTCTGTATATGAAACTAGCTGCGTCTCGCGGTTTCGCCCGCGTTAGTTTCGATATATTTCTTTTATATGTTCCGCTCCTATTGGTCGCAGCGTGATGTATATAGCCTAAAGCCTTCCTGGATAAATGGGCTATCCAACGCAAAATTATATTTTCAAATTGGACCAGTAGTTCCTGACATTAGCGCGTTCAAACAAACAAACAAACTCTTCAACTTTATATCTAATATATAAAATTCTCGTATCGCGGTGTTTGTGGTTAAACTCCTCCGAAACGGCTTTCCCGATTCTCATGAAATTTTGTGTGCATATTGGGTAGGTCTGAGAATCAGACATCTATTTTTTATCCCCCTAAATGTTAAGGGTAATCCACCCTAATTATTTATATTGAACTAAAAAAATGTTTCCTAAAAAAAATTATCATAGCAAAACAACGTTTGCCGGATCAGCTAGTATTAGTATGGAATTCTAAGTTAGTACTAATCTATCATACTATATAGGTACTATACAATTTTGAAGCATTGTTTGATCAGGTAAAAGAGGCTAAACGAGACACAATAGAAGTTTTATTCAATCAGCCTATTTAGACCGTTCATAATTGTTATACTTTTATAACCCAATAAGATTTTAAAGTGAAAATTAATTAATTCGCTAATTACACAAAAAAGCGCAATGTGAACAATACTAGAAAAACTATCCTATCAGCTGATTTAATGGAGTTCGCATCAGGGATCAACGTCATACCTACATACACGCTCGGCGGTACGCTTGCAACGTTCAAAGGCCGAGCCGACACTTTTGTTTAAACACTGTTATTTCTGTAACCGCTCATTAACGATATAAATGACTATCATAATTTTGTTAGTGGCATGCGGTGTAGCCTTTTCGCGAAGTTTGCGTTACGATGTCAGATACACCCTGTATATAATCTGTCACATAGTGACTTTATTGTCATATTCAAAACAATTCAAAACAAAACTCGAAAAACTATCTTATGAGCTGATTTAATAGAGTTCACATCAGGGATCAACGTCATACCTACAAACCTGGACTGCGGCACGCTTGCAAATAATGTTTCCACTACCGGTACATAGGCCTCCTCTCGGTGACATGGAGTGGACGGTAATCGTAAACTACAACGTGGGTACAGTCCGGTTTTGTAGGTCATATGTCATCGAAGTTTTGGTTCTAGAACATGCGGTCCGGCCCGCCGGTCTCCTCACGATGCTTTCCTTCACCATTTTGAGAGTACTGGTGTTGAAATAATTTACAGAAAGTATAGCGCGCCTGCTGGGGTTACTAGGCCATCGCTGCTATCGCTCACATTGTCAATGAAGTTTGTGGGTATTTAGTATCCATCAAAGCGTTAATAAATAAAGTGTATCTACATTCGTACTCTTGATGTTTTTTTTTTTCTTCCATTAAACCTTATTTATTTATAAAACCTATTTCATACTCGGAGTTCATAGTTAATAATAAATTAGCCAAAAGTAACGTAGCCCAAAGAAACCCTCTAACATTTTTTGTATGCTAATTTTGAGCACGTGAGCACAAGGGATGAAGTGTGCAGTCCAGATGTCGTCATAACGTTCTCAAGGGTCCTCTCAACACCGATAAGGCACTTATATACTTACAACACAGATTTATGGCAATATTGAAAATGTGCTAGTGTCAAAATTTGCACATTTTAAGTGTTGCTTCCGTTATCCTTGAGACAGTTTGGTTGTTTTGTCCAGTTTACTTCCGAGAATGATTTTATGGGTTTTGATTTATTTTAACAGCTTATAAGTAGTGCTAGTGGTCGATCAACGGTTTGGTTTCGGCTAAGAAGTGGCTAAATCTTCGGCCTGATTCTCTGGACTCTCTCTCTCTTCGGACTGATCTACTTCTTCATGAGCCTATAGAGGTCCACAGTTGCACAAAGACCTTCCCCAAAGCTTTTCACGATGACCAGTCTTACGCTGCCCGCATCCATCGGCTTCCCGCGACCTTCACCAGGTCATCGGTCCACCTTGTTGGGGCCTTCCTACGCTGCGTCTTCTGATACGTGGTCGCCACTCCAGGAGTTTACTGCCTCATCGTCCATCGGTTCTACGAGCAATGTGCTCCGCCCACGGCCACTTCATTTTAGCGACTCGAAGAGCTGATCTGCGCTCGGTCTGATCGAAACTAACATATGTTGTTCGTGAATCATGAGCTGTTGTAATGTCATTTAATATACTGTAATGTTTTCTTACTACGGTTTTAATAACTTAGTTGGTATTACAATATTTTAGATTTTCTTTATGGGTAAAAAATATTTTTCATTTAACACCTAATCACGCTGTCACGTTCTATAAAGCACTCTATTTCTACATAACCTTAATTATTGAATCTATTTTGACCTGATTAGGTGTAAATAGATATTTAAAGTTTCGTTAAATTTTTGAAGCTAATTTGACCGGACTACACCGGTTCAGAGGTTTAAACCTTATCTTGTTATAAAGATTTGTTTCTACCCATTATTACGTGTGTACCCAGTGTGTGTTGCCAGTGATGACTTATGGAATTGAGACGTGGTCGCTAACAATGGGCCTTATAAGAAGGCTCAAAGTCACTCAAAGGGCAATGGAGAGGGCTATGCTTGGGGTTTCACTGCGCGATCAAATCAGGAATGAGGAGAACCGAAATAGCCCGAAGAATTGCAACACTAAAGTGGCAGTGGGCTGGACACATTGCCCGTAGGACCGATGCCCGATGGGGCCGGCGGGTTCTCGAGTGGCGACCACGCACCGGAAGACATAGCATGGGTAGGCTCCCGACAAGGTGGACTGACGACCTGGTGAAGGTCGCGGGAAACCGCTGGATGCGGGAGGCGCAGGAACGATCGTCGTGGAGAACCTTGGGGGAGGCCTTTGTTCAGCAGTGGACGTCTTTCGGCTGAAATGATGATGATGATGATGATGATGATGATGATGAGGTGTAAATAGACATTCAAAATTTCGTTAATTTTTTGAAGCTAATTTGACCGTACTACACCGGTTCAGTGATTTAAACCTGATGTAAATAAAACCTTAACTTGTTATAAGGATTTGTTTCTACCCATTATTACGTAACCTTTTAAAAAACTTAATCTATCTTTAATAGTTCCTCGCCAATATAATACTCCATAAAACCTACTCAAGCAAAACCCGCTCATCACAACATCAGTACATAATTAACCACTAAATCCAGTCGAAGCACATTGAGTAAATGTTCCCGGTGCGCGGAACAGGAAGCGGCAAAAGCGATCCCGGAACGTTGTGTAATAATTACTTACACCGCTCCGCAATGTTCCGTTTCAGTGACGTCACTTCTGTGGAAGAGGCCTGGTGGAAAATTTAAGAGACAGTCCCCCTTACTCATAAACGCTGCTTAAAGTTAACTAATGATTAGCGATTCTTTAACCATACATTTTTTACATTTTAAGGACATTTAACTTTAAACACCACAGAGATTAAGGGGCTTATTCATAAACGAAGATAAAAGTTAAGTGACGTACAAACGTCTAAAATGTACATATGCTTAAGCAATCGCTAATCACTAGTTAACTTTAAGCAGCGTTTATATAATAAGCAGGAATAATATGCCGAAGGTAAGTAGGTAAATATATTTGACATGCGCTTTTGAAGTATGTGGTTTATTAAGCAAATCATATCTGTACGGTTCCGTACAGGCATTATTTGCTTATGTCGGGACCTACTTTGCGATTTGTATTACATAGGTTAATATTGATACTTTGTTAGTTGACCAATAGCTGCCGTAGCGCTATAACCGCGGATTAGCATTCAAACTACTTACGTGTACTTTTACGAATAAACTTAATAATTGCGAAGTCTGTGGTTTTCGTCAACTCATCTTCAACTATCTCTGAACCATACAATATCATCAATTCATGAACATAGGTCATCTTTGAAAAGTGTTAAATAGTGATGCTAAGTAAAAGATGAAGCTGATAAAATTCTTCGGAATAATTGCCAAGAATGGCGCGTCATAATACTTTCAGGATTTGAAGAGATGTACCGCATGGGAGCAAATAGTACCTGCCTGCCTACTTTATGAAACAGTTTAAATTTGTCCACGTTTAATTAGTACTTTGTTCTATTTCGCCAAATTACTACATGAAAAGCAACAAGAACAGCACAATGTTTTAAAAAAATAACATAAAAAAGGGTTTAATTAGATTATACTTTAGCGTCAAAGAACATTGTTCTCTTTGATAAAAAAAAAGAAAATCATGATTTTATACATTATACTGCCCTCCATTGTATGGTTTTGTCAGTAAAAAAAAATATTTTAAGCAATATTGTCAGCAAAAACATTTACGAACACCAGTACCTACCTACTGGGTTTCGTAAATTTTATATCTAATTGTTTTCATAAAGTGTGAATTGATCGTACGATGAAAAATACACAGATACAGATTAAATTCAAAAAGATCAGAAAGGGAAATTACAGATCAGATATTGGCGTCGAGTCACTTGTTTACAAAATTAAGCAAGTTCAGTGCATTTCCTTAAGAAAAGGACAGAAGACAAAATGTAAGGTTAGGTTAGACCTGTCTCGGGAGGAGTCGCCGCGGTGTCACCACTGCGACTCTCTCACGGCCGAGTACACCCCGGTGGAGTGCCCGGCCTGGCCAAACGAGCGCCGCGACCTCGTTGCGGCGCTCAGAGACGGACGCTTCTCCTTGACAACCATGGTGCGAGCCATGCCGCATTCTGCCGCCTTCTTCTGCGAAACCGTCCTCTTGCAGAAGGAGGCTGCGAAGTGTGACCAGCGTGTGTGGGTAGCCCCAGCACGCGAATAGCACTGGTCACCACGTCTGGGGATTACTCCGGTACCCGTGTAATCTTCTTTGGCGCGGACACCGGCCCTAACAAGGCCGGTAAGCCCTGAGAGTGGCACGGTGATTAGGCCTTCGGGCCGATCCCGTGACACTCTCAACGCAGGGCTCGAGGGTAACCAAGTGGTTTTAGTGGGTATTCCCGGCTTCGGCCGGGCGAGTCCCACACACGCCTAGCTAGCGGCGGGTACAGTGCGTAAAGGCATTTCCACACGTAAAAAAAAAAAAAAAGGTTAGACCTGTCAAACTAAAACGCTCCTGACATAAATATAGGAATGAAATCCTACATCTATGGCTCTTGTCGTAAATTGACGTATTTTTGGTCCCCACGTTTATAATCGTGACTAAACTATCTACCTATGTGTATGTTATGTACTATCTTTTTCTTAAAAAAAAAATAGAAAGAAAAAGATACAGTTAACTTAAAATTAGTTCAATTTGTGAATAAGAAAATCTGCGCCATTACCAACCAGTTCTGTCTCCACAGTAGGAATATAATAGAATGTTTATACGGTAATATGCCACTGTTTGGTAACGATAGCGGCCAGCGAAGCTGTCGTTGTAGCGATGACGTAATGAAGTGACGTCAGTCTCAGTATTACTCTAAAACCCAGAGTAAAGTAACACAACTGTAGAAGCGCAAAACAGGAAGTGTCGCTCACTAATGTGATCTTCGAATTAATGCTGCAATAATTACTTACATATACCGCACTCTAAGAGTTCCGTTTTAGAAATTGAGAGTAAGGAAAAGGCACTTGTTGAAAAATACGTATTGTTATTAATTTATAATATTCAAAAAGGGGTGATATGTACCTATCCGTTTGCCTTTTTTTGTTTGGGATGGGAAATCATCAAATGACCTTTCCCGCTCTCGGTGGAGCGGAAGGGCGTGTCAGACTTTTACTGACTAAAACCAACCCACTGTGCGCCAGAGCCACGATTTCTTTTTCCACCAATCCTCAACCCTAACCCAGGAGGCAAGCATCGGTCTTCGTGGACCTCGTCACCATGTGCTGACATCTCTATCAGGATCGCGTGAAACACAACGCTTCGTCGATTCGAGCCTGGTCCTTACAGAGCGGCGAGCTTGCATCCCTTTGCCTCAAATCAGGTTTTGTAAAAAGTATACAATTCATAGAACATGGCAAATTTTAGTATAGATACCAATTGATACACACGGTAATCTGATCATGGTAATCTACATCCCCTATTATCCTTGAACGAGTTCAAGCTTGTTCACTATCAAGCTCCTTGATTTATGGAAACCATAATTATTGAAGGTTTCCCTATGATTGCTTCTATGGTCATTTTGTATACCTATTGTTTTAAAATGAGCGCTAATCCTGCCGACAAACTGTCATATTGGCAGGTCTATGAAACGTGTTTCATCATCATCAACCTTTTTTTTATCGACCCAATGCTAGGCACAGGTCTCCTACAGAGAAGGATTGAGCGTAATCACCGCGCTTGCTCAATGCGTGTTGGCGATTTCAGGCTTAAAAGTGCAGGTTTCCTCAAGATGTTTTCCTTCACCTTGGTAATCAGTCATTAGTGTCCAAGATATACTCAGAAAGTACCCGATACGTGTTTGGTTTAAAATATTTAGGAGCTTGGTTAACGTACGTAATATTTTTCTGCTGTCGATATAATGCATTTCCTTATCCAAACTGTTCCCGAATTCGCACGTATAGTGCCTTTACGACTTACGACAAGTTTGACCACAAACACATCAACCCTTAAATTAACTATACGCAACACGTGTATTTACAAAAATCTGTATAATTAACAAATAAATCCAGTTTCTAACAAAGTCGCTTTCCTTAGTAGCTCAGCACGCATGTGTCGATAGACTATAAGCATTCCGCGAGCGGTTTTAAGACGCCCGTAATTCCACCCGAGTGTTTCACACGTAATAATCGGATAACGTGCTATAGTGCACGTGTTGCGCTCATGCATAGCGATAGTACCGCAAATGCATTTAAGTGGTAATAGGAGAACAAAATGATAGTAGAATGTGGCATGTGTGCTTTTGACTGGTTCTTTGGTGATAATAAAAGTACAATAAGCGATTCTGTTTTTGAAAATGATGTCTAGTTAACTATAGGTGGTGCAGAATCTTCTTGATCCAATATTCAAGATAACTATAGGTGGTGCAGAAACTTCTTGATCCTATATTCATGTGGAATACTTAATGCGACCCGCGGCATTACCCGCGTAAGTAGTATTAATGTAAAAATAGATAAAAACTTATTCGCAAGTGTAACGAATGTTTATACGAAATTTAATTTACACCAGTTCAGCCGTTTTGGAGTAGCTCGACAAACAGTGTGACAGGAGAATTTTATAGGTATAATAGATATCACTTCACTGTCTCATTACCACACCAAGAACTAAGTATAATATTAGGGTCTTATGGGAAAGAGAGCCCTATGACTCCTGTTATAGTTGTATTATTATTATTAGTTATTGATTTGGTAGCGACCAAAGGCGTACCCAGCTTTTGGCCTTGGGGGCAAGTCAGGGCTAGGGGGCCGAGTAAGATTTTTAGGGTCGAATCATCCCCGGCTATTTTGTCTTACAAACTGCACAAGCACATCTACAAGAAACATTAGGTCAAATACCTAATGTCCATTTTTTTTAATTTTAAACGGGGCTTATACTGATAAGCCCCGTTTATACTTTGATTAGTAATTAGAGGAGTTCATTTCCAGGGGCCTCCTGCCCCTCCTGGGTACGCCCATGCCGACTTCACTATTACTATTTTTTTTTTTACTTTTTAATGTTTGTCTTTATATGATTGTGTGCCTTTTAATCTGTACTAAATAAATGTATTTTCTTTCTTTCTTCTTTTTTTCTCTTCTATTTAACCGCCATTCCTCGTGACTAACATATGACATTAGTGACAGTAAAATCCCCGATGGTGAAAATGAGATAGTGTTTATCTATGAAATATGAGGGAACACTGAATGATTACCAAGCTTCTCATTAAAATGGATATAGTTATATTTTTTGGGTTAAAATAAAATAACAAGAAACTATAATAAGGGCCAAGACGCCTCTGACCTCATCGGTCCCTCTATTACGGCCCAATAAAACAAACCACTATGAAAATATTACAACATAACCTGAGGGCCGCTCTTATAATTTGTAAAGCCACACAATAACTTATACAGGGCGAACAATATCGAAAGCTCACCCGTCGATGCAGAAGGGTGCACAGAATCATAACATAAAAGAAAAATACGGTTATTTTACACCAGTGTGGTAGATTATATCATATAAGTTCAAAATCAACAGGAAGCTTTCAAATGGGGCATGTAACCTACACTTACTATAGATGCTGTTTCACGAGGGTGCATAAATTTTTAACCAAAGGGGTTTGTGCAAACAGCTCTGTGAAAGTAATTTGGTACTTTTTTTTAGTAATTGCACACGATACGGGGGTAGATGCAGCGAGTGTTCGGCCGTTCGCGGAGTTTCGAAAAGTTTTAATTCAATTTCGACGTGAAAACAAAGTAAACACTCAGTGGACCGTTCTGGGGTTTGCACTAAGTTCTAAAGTAGATTAGTGACACTAAATTCAACGTTATGTGGATAATAAAATAAAAAGATGGGATTTAAAAATCCACTAAGCTGAAGTGGGACATGGTTGGCTACGGCTGCCGTATGCCCAATGAGCTGTGGGCTAAAATAACCACTATGTGGAGGCCCGAACAGCTACAAAACCACCACGCACCCCGTGGAAGATAGTGGGACGAAATGGAGAAAACAAAAGATCAGTAATTCACTGTAGCCCTGGATGAATGGAACGGAAAGTGATTGAGTGAAGACTTTACCCAACAGTGCTATAATGCCGACTAACAGTAACCCTAACTGGTTTAATAACATATTAATGTAAAAGTTAATATTTATATACAATTGACGACATGGTTGGTGGAGTAGCAGAGCGATTACTGCGTTGAATTTCACGGGTGCGATTCCCGTCCGCATCAAATATTTGTGTAGCCTACATTAATTGCTTCGGGTCTGGATTTTTGAGTTTAAATGTTTCTAATCGCACCCACGATACACGAGAAATTCCTAGCGTGGGGAAAATTATAAAAAATAAGTTTCATCATTTCAGATCTCCACGATGACTGGTCCTGCGCTTCCCGCATCCAGCGGACCTTCACCAAGTCGTCGGTCCACCTTGTCGGGGGCCTACCCATGCTGCGTCTTCCGGTGAGTGGTCGCCACTCGAGAATCCGTCGGCCCCATTGGTCCTACGAGCAATATGCCTGGCCCACTGCCACTAGTAACTATGTCAGTTACTCTCATTGCCAATCTCATTTCTGATTTGATCACGCAGTGGAACCCCAAGCATAGCCCTCTCCATTGCTATGTGAATGACCTTGAACTTTCTTATAAGGCCCATTGTTAGCGACCACGTCTCAGTTCCATAAGTGAACTGGCAACATACACTGGTTGAAGACTTTTGTCTTGACACACTGCGGTATTTATTCCCTTAAATGATGGACACAATTTAAAAAAATGAAAATACTAAGCAAAAATACTAAGTAACAATTTATATTATTTGTCTTTAAGAGTAAAATATGAATAACCGATTGATTCTGTTAAAAAAATTAACGTGAATAGTTAGGAGATATGAACTTACACGGCTCATTGTTATCATTAGCGTCAATCCGTGAATCCACGCTCAGTTCAATTAAGTACACACGTTGATATTTTTAGTGGATCGAGTGCCTGTTCTTATATATATATTTTTTTTTTTAATAATTATAAACTAGCGCTTGACCGCAATCCCGCTTGATGGTAAGCAGTGATGCGATCGTTGATGGTAAAGCGCGCTAGTTTTTTAAGAGCTTAATCACTCAGAAAAACAGAGCGAATAGGAAGGAAGACGGCAGTTGAGCGAGATGATGCAATGTTAAACCCAACAACACGACCAACGATGCTGCGCCAAAGGGAGATTGATCTGAAGACCCTCCACGACCAAACTTCCAACAAAACAACACTAGGCGCATCGTACCCGGCACACATCGCAACAGAACTGCTCAGACCCGTCCTCTGTACGGCCTCACCAGACATCATGCCTGACAACAAACATTGTATAGAAAATTTGTTACAAAACATTACTTTTACAAATTATTGCTGTTTTATTTTCTTTTACTACGCAATTAACTAATGATTGTTCCTTTATGTAATTTATCTTATTATTTTTCCCTTTTTTATAAAGTCTAAAAACTTCCAGTTAAAATATATTAACATCATCATGAGACAATGACGCAGTAGGAGTTTTAACGTGATCAGACCTGGGGCCTACACCTAAGCACGAAACCGGTAGTTCTGTCCGAATTCACATCGTTTTTGGGGCCTAAACTAAGCATGAAAAACACAATTATGCAGTTGTCTCTTACAACTAAAATTTTTATTTGACAGCTCAAATACTAGTTTACAAATACCCGCATCTTCATCGACAGATTTAGAGATCCCTTGGGGGTGTTTAGTGCTAGCTACAATTGCAATCGTTTTCTAAGCACATCAGTGGCATACCTACCATTAGTTGGTATACTATCCAGCATACTAACATAATCTTTTGGTATATTACATTCCATGGCACCACTCACAATACATTTTTTGTAAGTAATTGATGGCCTTCTGTCTTCTGGGAGAGATGACAAAGATTTGAGGACCGGAGGAACGACAAAGTGTTGATATGTTCGACATTTGGTTTTCTTTCCATTATCACCGCTTATATCAACTTCTTTTGGAAAGTAATGCTTTTCATCAACTCCTTCTTGTCTGAAAAAGAAAATGGATGTTTATTTTGTTATTTGCTTATTATAAACTTAACTTTAATTTTTATTTATATTTTAAAAAACGTTGACACCACTGCGATCCGGACGACGCGTTTGCTTCCTCCTATATACCGCGTACATCGAGGGACTGGAACAATTTGCCAGCGTCGGTGTTTCCGTCACAATACAATTTAAGTGTCTTCAAGGCTAGAGTGAATAGGCTCTTAATAAACTAGCTCGCTTTACCATCAACGATCGCATCACTGCTTACTATCAGGCGGGATTGCGGTCAAGCGATGGTTTATAATTTATAAAAAAAAAATATACTCCTGTATAGTGGGTGCGTTTACAAACATTTATATAAACTCACATACACAAATAGCCAGACCCGGAACAACTACCTGTAGGCCATACAAATATTTGTTCCGGACGGGAATCGAACCCACGACACTCAGCGTAGCAGTCGATCGCTCAGCCACTGCAGTTTAGTATTATTATTAGTTTAGTCCTGCCAAATTAGTCAGCGTCAGACGTTAATTGACGTTTTCATAGTCGCCATGTTGTAATCACATCTAAACTTTTTATGGAATATATTAACTAATATTGTTTATATAAATTAAAAGAAAAAGATGCACTGAACTTAATTTAGTTTAGGTTTTTTTTTTTAGTTTAGTTTTATCAATTCTCATCAACAAGGAAATAGATGCCAAAACATATACATAGTCTTACTATCTTAGTCCCGGACATACCTGTCAAGGGAAATGAGATTATCATTCTTCAGTTTCCACACAGCTCCCCATACATAATCTTCTTTGCTTCCAATTATAGTAGCCACTGCACCTCCCCATAAACTGCTATATTGCACAAAGTCTAGCTTGTAATTCTGTAACAAAAAAGTTCAAAATTAGTCAGAATCAAAGTCGCATATAAAAGTTACGTACATAAACTCAATCACTCTTCCCATGAGAGTAGAGAGAAGCTGTAGAACGTAGTTACCTATATTGAAGCTAAATTAAACTTTATATAATACAAAGGTACGATTTTAAGGGAACAAAAGATTTCAGAAATTGTACTAGGAATGTACTAAGACACATTTGTACGAAGTCTCATGCGTTTTACTCCTATAGAAAGGCAAAACTCCCTTTCCCCCAAATCAAACATTCCAGACAGTGCTACAGATACTTTTTTTACAATACAGAGAGTCAAACAGTGTTGAAGGACTCCTTAAGTAGCTAGTATCTACAAACTTACATCAAGTCGCCCAACTCTTACGAATACCGCGGAAGGGTTATTTAAAAGGATTCTTCTTTTCAGCAAATTACTACCGTAAGCGAAATAATAAAAATGGCTTTTGGAGTGTACCATCATACAGCAGAGGGCCAAATTTATACATTTTATAATGTAAGCAACTATTAAAATTTGGATTATTGACATTGAGTTATAACTTGTATAACGTCATTGTGAAGTGGCATAATCAATTGACAGCAGAACAAAAAGTTTTTAGTCTGTGCAGAATTTCAAGGTAATTGTGATCATATCACGTTTGTTTATCATCAGTGGTAACCCAGTGGTAATGACCACGACCGTTGGCTAAGGTCTAAGGTAAGAAATAAGGTCATAGGTTCAAAACTCGATATTTTTATCACCACTTCTGTCAAAAAGGTAAAGGAAAACATCGTATGGAAGTCATGTTCTAGAGCCAACAATTTGAAGAGATGTTCTGGCAACCGGTACTGGACCCACGTGGTAGACTACGGCTCACTGCTCATAGAGAGAAGCCATGTCTTTCAGCGTTGGGAATGTTATAGGATAATTGTGAATATCTGGAAGTTTTGATTCACTGCTACCCAGTACTTTACAATATTTTTTTATAACATATGTATTTAGTTAAGAGATTCATAAATTCTAATAATATTATTACTAAAATTTCAATTAAAAGGGCATAAGATTAAAATACCTACGGTCTGTTATTAAAGGCTGAACTGATTCTGAATAGAAGAGATTATATCTTAAGCTAATTCTGCGCAGCGTATAAGCCACAGTGTTATTTGTTTACTCACGGCGCTGGTGTTTGCATTGATATCAACTTGGGAATTGTTATTAAAAGCTTTAAGAGATTGGTAAATATGACTTTAGTCTTTGGCTATTCTAGTATTCGTTTGTCATCATATTGGAATTTGATATTAAATATCTAGAAAAAGTATATATTTATTCTCGCACTCAGTCACGGGATTTATCTACTGTTTTACCTTTCTCACATAAAGAAAAGAAAATGTATAAAAATAAAATAACTTCATTTTGTTTTGCTAAGTAAGGTAGGTACACAATATTGGGCATGCCACAATAGCGGCGGTAAGTCCCCTCTTTGAGGAGTGGCTAGAGAGGCGCCACGGCGCTCTCACCTTCCACCTGACACAGGTCCTCACCGCACACAGTTGTTTCGGGAGGTTCCTGTTCCAGATAAGGCGGAAGGAAACGCCAGGGTGTTACTATTGTGTGAATCGCCCTGAGGATACGGTGGAGCATACAGTGGAGGTATGCCAGGCTTGGGTAGAGCGCCGCCGTATCCTCGTGGCGGCGATCGACCGCGATCTCTCGCGTCCCACCCTGGTCCAGGCCATGGTCCGGAGTGAGAGTGCATTTCAGGCCGTCACCTCCTTCTGCGAAGCAGTGATTCTGGCAAAGGAAGAGGCGGAGCGCGTGAGGGAGCGGGAATCCCAGCGCCCTCACGCCACTAGCCGCCGCAGGAGACGCCCTGGTCGGAATACAACTTTCGAACTCCCGGCCACCGTAGGCGCGGCCCTGCGGAGCGTTGTGTTTCACGCGCACCTCAAAGAGATGTCAGCACATCGTGACAGAGTCCACGAAGACTAATGCCTCCTGGGTCAGGGTTGTGGGTTGGCTAAAAAAGAAACCGTGGCCCTGGCGCATAGGCAAGTGAAGAAACACGGGTGGGTTTTAGTCAGTAAAAGTCTGACACGCCCTTCCGCTCCGCCCAGAGCGGGAGAGGTCATTTGATGATTTCCCATCCCAAACAAAAAAGGTAGATACACAATATTCAAACAAAAACAAAACTTAAACTATGTATTGTGTGTAAGCTAAGAATTTTGTGTGGAGGCACATTCACTACTGCACTAAGTCAGCCTAGTCACACGCTTAAATCTCAGACAAGCAATGCCTGACGTTGATGTTCAAGTGACGCTTATATTGCAAGGACATCTTATTTAGAAACATATTACCTCCTACGTCTCACTTTATAATATAATACGCTAATTTTGGATTAATTTTTAGTCCTCGATCGATTGAAGAAGAACACTGAAGAAGACACATTTTGCTGTTATTACATCTTGGGGCGTTTAGTGTCCCGCCAAGTGACAATGAGAAAGGTAGAATGAAATGATGAAAGGCTAGAGTTAAAATGCACTGTTTTTTGAGCAGCAGCTTTCACCCGAGACTTCGAGCGAGCTATTATATAATTAGCATGCTTAGCACTCGGGGAAAAATTGGGCCATTAAAATAATGCAAAAATAATATTTTCAAAACCAACTGTCATTCCAGAGATTAAATTTCAAATTCTTCAAATCACTCGTGCAATAAATATTTTAATTGCTGTTATACTAATCGATACAATCAGATCAAGAAGTATATGGCAATAAAAATGTCCTAAAATTCAAAGCTCACAGAGATAGTCGGCAGTCGTATCTGTGCGTGACACATCCGTCGCATCGCCACATGTTCGGTATTAGTGATATATGGCGCACAAATCCAGCGATCATAATATACAATGTCGTGGATTATTAGGGGATCCTACTGGCTTAGTCTTGCTTGGTGGTCTCTCAGACCCTAATGTTTTTTGTCATGCACATGATATGACATACGGTCGAGTGCGTTTAAGGACATCTGCCAAAATTTTATTAGGCACAAATGAGCACATTTGATGCGTATTTTTGTTAGCAAATGTTATTTGAATTTAGTTTAATGAGCTTGTTCACTTGAAGTGTTTGCGTGAACTAATAATTTTTTATTACCAAATCTTTCGTTCGTAATAAATAGTGGCAAAGATAAAGCAATCCAAAATGTTATGCTTTAGGTATAATAATGTCATGTCAATGCAAAACTCAGTATGTCACAGTCATTTTTTTCCGAAACTATAAGAGCTATACTGTTGAAACTTGGTAACTAGATGTATTCTGTGAACCGCATTAAGATTTTGATACATAAATAAAAAAATAATAATAAATATTGGGGGCTCAAACACATACGTGTGGGGTATCTATGGATAGGTCTTCAAAAATGATATCGAGGTTTCAAAAATATTTTTTTTCTAAACCGAATACTTTGCGTGACAGACGCTTCCAAAGTGGAAAAAAGTTGCCCCCCTCCCTCTAACTTCTAAAATAAGAAAATGAAAAATCTAAAAAAAACATATGATGTATATTACTGTAAAAACTATTAACGAAATTTGTTTTGGACGAGATCTAGTAAGTAGTATTTTTTTAATACCTCGTAAATCGTAAACCGCTTATTATCGCGTAATCTTTCATACAACTAACATAAATCCTTTAATTTCATAAATTAATGGTACGGAACCCTTTGTCCGTGAGTCGGACACGCACTTGGCTGGTTTTTTTAACTTCAAGATTACATCCCTACTAACACTTTTATTCTCCTTTATCGTAATGATTGCGATTATTTGCTTTGAAAAGCTTGGTACACGTCGTGCCCTTTTGACATCTGAATAAACGTCTATATTGTTTTTATTTTTTTAGAGAAACAACATGACTGTGTCTGTTCCGATTTTGGCCAAGCGCCAAAAGATCCTTTTATCGTTTTACACTTTAGAAACACAATATTGATCGTCATTGAGTCTTATCTAAACATCAATAATAATTAGCATAACTAGCCCAAATTCTTGCCGATGGAATAATATGCATACTTTTTCCCATTTAAATACGATACGAATTTGAGTAGATAATAAAAAATTGGGCACGTGCCTTATAATTATTTGGGCAAAATTTTAATACTACTTGCATTTATTCTATACAAAGCCGAATGTGTGATTTTTTGTGAACAGAGTCACCCCTGAATCCCATACGGCTAATACTGGACTCATGTTCATTCATGATTTAGGGTTCCGTATTGTGTTAACAGTGAAATTAGTATCGAAAGGTGTGACGTAGCACTCAATGGTTATTCATGCTCACGTAATGAAACCGGTTCAAGTTATGATTTGATGGGGTTTACCGAACCCTTCAGTGGGCTATTTTTTAATGGCGAGAGCACGGGTACCAAATGACAATAGGGTTGTGTTGTATATTATTCAATAATTTAACATGTGGGCTGATTACATTGCTAAGTTTTTATTATTATTAAGTAAGTACCCGAATACGAGACATCATTACCGCACAAATGTAAGTAGCTAGGGCGTAGTATCCTGGGAATATGTTAACACGAAATTGAATAAAAATATGTGTTTTTGTATAAAGAGTTAAATTTTCATGTTATCCAACTAATATGAAAGTTAGTGAGAATGAGTGAAATAGTAACAAATATGCATTGTTTGACTCTTTCACGCAAAAACTCCTAAACGGATTTGAATGAAATTAAGCACATAAATGCTTTATAATCTCTGTGGTAGGCCTTAACATCGGCTGCCGGCAGAAGTTATCATCCACCAGACAAAGTCTTGCCGTCAAGCGATTCGTTGTGTTCCGGCATGATGTCTGGTGAAGCCGTACGGGTACGATGCGTCAAATGTAGTTGTGTCGGGAGTTTGGTCGTGGAGGGTCTCCAGATCAATCTCCCTCTGTGTTAAACATTGCATCACCTCGCTCAACTGCCGTCTTCCTTCCTGTTCAGTCAGTCTTTTGAGTGAATGGGCTTATTAAACTACGCGGTAGTTTAATAAGCCCTTTACCATTAACGATTGCATCACTGCTTACCATCGGGCGGGATTGCGATCAAGCACTAGTTTATAATTATTTAAAAAAAAAACCAGGAATAACCAACATAAAGGACACTTACTTGAAACCGCGGGGTGCAGCTAATAGGTAATGAAATATAAAAAAAAATGCAGATGTAGACAATAGCAGAGTCACATTTTTCAGTACTGTATACAAATTCAGTATGCAGCATGGTTCCTAGAAATGTCATCATCAACCTTTTTATCGTCCACACGGAATAGATGTCGTTCCACTGCCGGGCACAGGCCTCCTCTCATACAGAGAAGGATTGAGCGTAATCACCACGCTTGCTCAATTCAGGTTGGCGATTTCAGACTTCAAGTCCAGGTTTCCTCAAGATGTTTTCTTTCACCTTGTCATTGGTGTCCAAGATATACTTAAGAAAGTACATATAACTTCGATGAGTTACATTGGTACTTGCCTGACATGGAATCGAACCCGCACGGCGCACACTCATACTTGAGATGCTGGTGTTTTAACCACTAGGCCACCACGAAACAATTTAAATAACTTAAAAATAAAATAACATGTAAAGCTAACACTGTAAAATAATATGTCTGGAAATATTTTTGTAATTTAGTATTTTTTAGATAGACGTTTAAAAAGTACTGAGTGCCTTTCTGTTTATATTCTGTTACATTTAGAGAAAAATAGCTAAATGTACGTATATATCTATCTACTTATTTTCTATTGCATCACAGAATACAAACAGAAAGGCACATTAAAACAGTAAACAGAAATAAAACCAATGACCTGGACTGCTTAGATAATTTTATAGAGATATTAATATGCAACATGTCTACGAATTACACAGTTAAACGCCAGTTAACGTACACTTCGCAACACTTGGCTTAACGAGAGTTTTGCATGGATAATTTGTTTAAAAGGAGTTTACCAGTTTAATCGCAGGTCAAGTAGGGACGGGCCACCTAACCGCTTTCTTAATTACGCCTAAAATTATACAGACCGTCCGGAGATTTGGTACGTACCGTCAGTTTTAGTTGAGTGATGTCATTTTGTTTTAATGTGGCCTAATGTGTGTAATTAATAATAATAATATCTATTTGCTCAAAACATGGTATAACAGAACTTACAAATAACAATAGTACAAACATGTTTTGCCAAGCTTAGACTCAGCACGCAAATTAGAATACAAAATAAGAACAAAAAGTACTCAAAATTTTTTGTCAAAAAACTGTTTCAGACTATAGAAGTTATGTTGCGACGAAACGAAAATAACTATTTTGAACAATAAAGCCTTTTCGATACAACTCAAAATTTAAGTCTTTGTAGCAATTGTAGTAATAGTATTTAGTTATATCATCAGTCTAGCCTTTTTAAAACTATATTGGATTCCGAGTTAATGATTTTTTTACTGTTAGTTTTAATTTTACTTGGGCCGACTACAAGTTCTGGAAAACGCAGCGTTTTTCAACAAGGTGGACCCATGACCTAGTGAAGATCGCAGGAAGCCGATGTATGCGGGCAACACAAGACTGGTCATTATGGAAAGCCTTGGAGAAAGCCTTTGTTCAACAGTGGACCTCTGTAGGCTGAAGAATAAATTAAAGTATAATAATTAATTTTAAAAGACAATACATTAAAAGGCATTACAGGGCAAGGCACATTCATATTAAAAGGCAGTAAGGATAGCTCTTGCCTTGGGCAGTAAGGTTTAACGTTTTGTAGTGCATTTGAAATGCTAAAACAAACTGCAGAAACCAGATAGTTTGCTCTACTATGACTGCTACGTTACTGACTTAGTCAGCCAAGGTCCTAAGTATTACCTAGGAACTTTACCACAGCAAAAACAAATTTTCGAAAGAAGAAGGGATACGCGCTGGAGGTTCTGCAGACTCTTCTGTAAAAATAACACCGCAAAACGGAAGCGAAGTGAGCCTAAATTCTAGAATAGGATGGCCTAAAGATGGTAATTTTATTTTTCAGTATTTTTGTTTAAGTACATCCTTTTCGAATCGCGTTCGAAAAGGATGTCCTTAAACAAAAATATTGAATTCGTATAATATTCGTCACAAATATATGTTAATTTCAGTAGGTATATCTTATCATTAAGAAAAGACAGAAAATAAACATAAGTTTAGACTGAGGGACAGACTTAAATTGACGAATTCGAATTGTCGTATTTTTATTAATCATTTTTTTAATCACGTCTGAATTCTATTTGACTAAAAAAGCTAATTAGTCCGTCAGTCAGATTTCCAAAAAATACTAGACACGTATTTTTTCTTTTTTCATATAAACAAAAAATTAAGACGACACAGTGCGTTCAAAACTCGTCGTCGTGGCGTCACTGCACGATACAGTTTTTTAGCGCGCAGTGACGTCACCAGCCACCACTCCTGATCTTCGATGCCTTTTATATTTGTCAATTTATATGGATTTGATAAAACAAAATATACGTATCCATTATTTTTTTATAATCTGAATGACGGACTAAATAGAATCAATTTTTTTAACCCAGAAAACATCCCTATTGTCTATGGAAAACCTTATTTTGACAGGACTAAATTAATACATATTTCTCATAAATGTGCTATTTAAAAAAACAGAAAGAAAAAGATACGTGGATGATAAATTTAGTTTAGCTTGTAAACAAGAAAATTGGCGCCAATATCAGCGCGACCAGTCGGCCTTTGTCAGCTGACCGATTCTAAGTGGTTAATGAAAATCGGCTTTTCCCGCTTTCTGCATATAGAGAGGAAATTTACCGAAATGGACGCATGCCTTCGAACTCATGCAAAGTATTGCTGGTGTTTGCTGATTTACAAACTTCAACTTTATCTTCTTATAAACAAGGGCGTTAAAAACTGAAGACTGTCATGCAGATCGATACGTTCGATACTTAATGATTAGGCATGCAAATACTGAAGCTGAAACGTATTGAGTTTATATCTTTGAAGAGTTAATTTGATTGAGTAAACATGTCTGTGTTTATCTTTAGATGTTTGTTTAGATGACAGCTGATGAAATAAGTACCTATATAATATGGATACATATATACACCTTATTTTTACTTTGTATAAAACCTGAATAAAGTTTGTTCAGAATAAGCAACTGAATCGATTCCAATCATTTTTACATCATCTCAGCGTTAATCCCAGTCGTTTTACCTAACTAACTGCTAATTTTTAGCTAAACTTCGATATTTTCCGGGAAGCGACTGCCGTCTGACCTCCACAACCCGAAGGCGATATCGAAGCATTGCAGATAGACCAATTATTGTACTTTGCAGGGCTCCGACAACTCGTAACTACTGCCATTAGATGTTCGTATGGCAATCGGAGACAACGGCTTAACGTGCTTTCCGAAGCACGACCAGACCTGTACAAATATTCATATTCATGCATACAAATATTTGTACTGTGCGGGGATCGAACCCGCGCCTCCTTGCGCAGCGGCCGCGTTCGCTACCGCTACGCCTCAGAGGCTGTTAATCATTTTTACAGAATGTTATATTTTTTCCCAAATAGATTTAGAAATTGTTGCAGTATGGTTACCGCACACAGCTGACGGTAAACCGCGAAGTGGCGCTTCAGGCGCGGGCGGGCGAGTTGTGCGTTGGCCATATATTTGTTAGGACAACCAAGTAAGATAACAAGCTCATAAATTTGTGTTTTTTCATGATGTCTTTTTGAAATTTTATACACAGATTCTTTACTTTTAAATACTAGACACATGTTTCGGGTTTTGCATAAACAAAAATAACGGTATAAAGTCACTTATTACTTTTCTACTTCTGGATTACAGGCCTCCTCTCGGTGAAAGGGAGTCGGCCGTAATCCATTACATTGGCGCGGTTCCACTTCATAGGTATTGGTAAGCAATGTATAGTACCATATAGTGGAGTAAATCATAAGCAAATGGGTACCTACTCTATGTCAATTTGTCGCGTTACATCCATTTTTACAACTGTCAAAGTTGTGATTTGAATACACGACCACTTAAAGATAACAAAAATGTGACGTTATGATCATGCTAAATATTATACATATTCAAACGGATATTTGAGTTAACAGCAATAAAATTACCACAACATAGCTCAGCTCATACCAATCCAAGCATCAGCAACACACTCGTTAAAACGCCAAAAGTTTACGCTTAGCTTAGTTTCGTACACAATTTGGGGCGAAAAGAGCCTTTTCATTTTTACCTTTAAAACTGAGAATTTTCAGTAAAGCTTTCAGCTTTATAAAACATGAACTGATGCTAGGAGTACCGATAAAATTATAGCATCGGCATTCATGGACTTTCCAAACTTTAAAACTATAACGTTTTTGACTAAATTTCAAATATTCTGGTGCTCACACATTTAAGCCTTAATTTTAACCTGTGTTAGTGTGTTATTCTGGAAAGTTGTATTGTTCAAAGTTATAATTTGATTTTGCTATAATCACAGTCTGGTTAATGCGTCCTTGTAAAAGTTAGTATACTTTCTACGTTTTTTCTTTTATATCAGTCTGATTTCACAGAAATACTAGGTATTCTTATAGTTTGGTATGTCTACTTTGTGTGTTGCTTTGCGACCAACATTGGGTCAACACAATTTTCTATCTTTCAAACTTTTAAATGGATCAGCAGTTCAGATTGATAACGGTTTCTGCGCCTTAATTTTATAATACACTATCAATCAGCATATGTTTTTTTTTTTTTATAATAGGGTATTTGACAAAAAAAAAAACTAATTAGTCCGTCAGTCAGATTTCCAAAAAATACTAAACACGTATTTTTTTTTTAGGTCAGGTTATCTCTCGTAAAATAAAATTTGATAGTGAGTCTTATTTATATCAATATAAACAGACAGAAAAGAGATTTATGTAAATGAATAAATAAATTTCTTCGTTTTTCTGTTTTTAGCTACTCTCAATGCCAATAACAATTTACCGTTCGCCTTTTACCAAATAAAGATTGATAAAAGACATGAAATCATGGATGGCTCTGAGAACATTTAGTATTCGAATAAAAGCTTTTTAAGATCGTTTCCGTACCTAAAAGGTAAAACGGATCCCTATTCATGAGACTTCGCTGTCCGTCTGTCATCAGGCTGATGACATAATCTCTGAATTATTATGAGATTATGTATTTCTGGCGCCGCTTTAACAACAAATACTAAAAACAAAAAATATTTAAGGGGGCTACCCTACAACAAACGAGATTTTTTTGACGTTGTTTTTGCTCCATATTAAAGATAATGTACGGAACCTTTTGGTGCGCGAGTCCGACTCGCACTTGACCGGTTTTTTTATTGCTATATATTCTGACAGCCTCCGTAGGAGGCGCGGGTTCGATCCCCACGCAGTGCAAATATTTGAATATGAATAATTGCATTTTTCTTGTCGTGCCTCGGAAAGCACGTTAAGCCGTTGGTCCCGGTTGCCATACGAACACCTAATAGCTGTTATTACGGGTTGTTGGAGCCCTCAAAAGTTCAACAATTGGTCTAACTACAAAGCTTCGATATCGCTTTCGGTTTGTGGAGGTCGGACGGCAGTCGCTTCACCCTGTAACTGTTGTTTTATTGTGTCTTCTTTGTCGTCACTTACGTTATTTATTGTGTATCAGGATGGAAGATGTTTCTTTATAGAAAACCAAGGATTTACTTCACTATTTATTATTCATACAACATATGAACATATATACCGCGGAACGGTCGCGAGAGGACTAAGGTGGCTAGGCGCCGCTGCCCGCGCGCAGTTACATATAGCTGACAAAGCAAATTACTCGGGCGCGGGACCAAAGCCACCACAATACCCCCCTTCTTACAAAAAATAAAAAATAATAAAAAATACCAACTATAATAGATATATCCTTAACAGATTACAAAATTATTCACAGTAGGTACCTAGGAACAAAATTTTGAGAACAAATTAAAACATTTTCAAACGAACAAAAATCACTTCCAATTTTGTTATTTTTGCAACTAAATGGTTGTATCCGATTAATATCATGTAATCATATTTTTAGACTTTGAATATTAACAAAATTTAAGCAAAATATCTTTATTTCATTAACAAATTTTTACAATTAACTACCAACATTGTTTCTATCGATAAATGAAAAATACCTTATATATTTACTAAAATGCTCAACTACCGTTTGATACAAATAACACAATGAAACGCGCATAATACAAACGAACACATCATCACATCACAAATTAGAATTACATATAGTTAGATTGCGCCGGCGTCGCAGCGGCTGACTGCGGCTGCTGAGCGGGTACAACCTGCACCATAGCTAGGTTTCTGGAATTTACGACTTCCTTTCTGACAGCAGAACGAAATCTTTTGAGACATCTTTGCCTCAAAAAGTATGACAATATCACAATTCCCAGTATAATAAATGCTATCATTACATAGCCATATTGGTTTAACTTATTTACCACACTCTGATGCTGTGCTATCTCGGCATTAATTACAACTTTGTTGTCCAAATCTTGTTGTTTACTTTGATTATAACCCATCTTGAAAATAATTTTAACAAACTGGTGCAATAAATACAAGTATGTAGGTACTCGATTGGATTACAAATGTGAATTACCTTATATACTAATGAAGTACAATTATATATTTTTACATACCGATAAATGACATACTTTAATATTCATTAGTAAGTAAACAATGTACATATTATTTTTGCAACAATCGTTCGTCAAAACAAATCTCAATAGCACATCTCGTCAGCAAAACGCACTGGTTGTTTCACCACTCTGCCACTGCGCGTGGTTTTCGCCACGGGCGGTAGCGTGTTAGAGTTACTCAACGAAATCGGTTCAGTTATCTTTTGGGACAAATTACCATCTCCGTCTTCACTTTCGTTTAACAAATATGCAGGCTTTAATCGATCTATAGAAACAGATGCAGTTCTGTTCGGATACTGAATAACATATACCTTACCTGACCTACTTAATACTAAATATGGACCATCGTATGTTGGCTGTAAAGGCCTACGATACGCGTCGTTACGTACAAATACATACTTACACTTCTTTAAATCAGGGTGTACAAAAAATGACTTACTTTTAGAAATCGCTAACTCCTGTGGCTTATAACTATAAATAATTTTTCGCAATTGCTCTACATAATTATAATCATCAGTTTCATTGATTTGCTTATTAGCGTAAAAATCTGCAGGTAAACGCAATGTTGTACCATATGTTAGTAACGCTGGGCTCACACCACTATCATTTCTGATCGCTGCTCTGATACCTAATAACACAGTAGGTAGTTCATTTATCCAAGATGAGTGTACCGAAATTAGCCTAGCTGTCAAAGCTGTTTTAAACACACGATGCCATCTCTCCAGAATCCCATTCGAGATAGGATGAAAAGAGCAACATCTTATCTTTTCAATACCCAATAACTTCATTAGTTTAGAAAAAAGTTGACTTTCAAATTGACGACCTTGGTCACTGGTTAATTTAATTGGGCACCCAAAACGCGTGATCCAACCGTTATAAAATGTTTTTGCTACAATTTCGGCTGTTATTTCTTTGAGAGGAAAAGCCTCTGGCCATCGTGTTCTTCTATCTATCACGGTTAAACAATATTTATAACCTTCAACAGTGGTAACTAAAGGACCTACTATATCTATGTGTATGTGCTCGAAACGATCGTTATTAGGAAAAGTACCAAATACTTCATTTGTATGCCTATGTATCTTAGCTCGCTGACAGTGTACGCAAGCCTTAGCCCATTGGCCTACATCGCGATTCATACTCGGCCAGAAAAATCTGTCACTTACTAATTTGCGACTTGTTTTTATTCCTGGGTGACTTAAATTATGTATGGAATTGAAAACTAATTTACGAAATTGTACAGGTAGATATGGTCTTAATTTATCCGATGATAATTCACAGAAAACAGGTTTGCCATTAGAAGACATAACTACTTTCTTTAAAATTATACTACCTGGATTTACAGATGTAAAATTCTTAATATAGTCATCATTACACTGGGCGTCCGCCAATTCCTCGAAATTGATAAGAGAAGGACATTCTATAGTTTCTATTCTCGACAACGTATCTGCAACAATGTTGTCGTGACCGCTAACATGCCTTATGTCTGTGCTATACTCGCTTATATAAGCTAACTGCCGAATACGCGTAGGAGTCTCTTTCTCACCTTTTGTTTTCGTAAATGCAAACATAAGAGGCTTATGATCGGTATATATAGTTAAGCTTTGTCCTTCAACTAGGTTTTTAAAATATCTAATGGCCAAATAAATCGCCAATAGTTCCCGATCATAGGTGCTATACTTTTGTTGCGCAGGAGACATCTTTTGGGAAAAATATCCTAAAGGTTTCCATGAATTGCTCTCGTATTGCTGTACAACGGCTCCAACGGACGTGGTAGATGCGTCGGTCATGAGTGCGAGCGGGGCGCCGGGGACAGGGTGCGATAACGTCACCGCATTCTCGAGGCTCCGCTTACATTGCTCGAATGCTGACTCGGCTTCCGGTGTCCACTCTATGGGTGTTCTGTCTTTCTTTTTAGCACCAACTAAATAAGTATTTAAAATTCGTTGATGTTCGACCGCTTTAGGTAAATGAGAACGATAGAAATTGACCATACCCAAAAATCTGCGAAGTTCCTCGACCGTTTTCGGTTTCGGAAAATCCTGAATAACCTTTATTTTTTCTTTAAGGGGCCTGATGCCGTCCTCGGAAACTTCATAGCCTAAAAATTCTATTTTCGATTGCGCAAAGACACATTTAGATAAATTAATAGTTAACCCATATTTTTCAAATCTTTCTAATATTAATTCTATGTGTTTTCTATGTTCTGAATCTGAATTACTCGCTATCAAAACGTCATCAATGTAACAAAAATGAAAATCGCTATTTTCTCCTGACTCAGAGTTTTCCCCTTGCAGACCTTGTAAAACTGTGTGGTTCATAAACCGCTGGAAAGTCTGTGCAGCATTACGGAGGCCAAATGAAAGTCTAGAAAATTCAAAAAGCCCAAAATTTGTAATTATTGACGTTTTCTCCACATCAGCAGGCCAAACAGGGATACAATGGTACGCCCTAACGACGTCTAAACGAGTAAAATATTTTTTATTTGCTAGCATATATGTAAAATCCTGCAATCTAGGTATAGGGTAGCGATCAGGCTTGGTAATAGCATTTAGCCTTCTATAATCACCGCAAGGACGTATTTCACCATTTTTCTTGGGTACTACGTGTAGCGGGCTCGACCATGCTCCTTTAGATGGCCTACATATGCCTAACTCCTGCATAAGTCTGAACTCTTCCCTAACCTTTTTATATCTATGCGGAGGTAAAGGTCTCGCACGTGAGTGTACTGGAGGACCTTCTGTTTCAATATGATGGTAAACATTATGAGGCGGAGTTTCCTTATAATTCACAGGTTTCGTTAAAGTTGGAAATCGATTCAATAGTTCGGCGAAGGGGTGATTTTCATTAACCGTGCACAAGGAAGATTGTTTAAAGCTGACGAGAGATGCTATAACATTGAGTTGAGTTACATTGTCAATTAACTTACGTGACTTAAGATCTACCAGTAGATTAAAATTCGCCAGAAAGTCCGCACCGAGTATAGGTTGGTTGATATCCGCCACTAAAAATGTCCATTGATATGGTCGACGTAATTTTAAGTCCAAAGTCAATTTTTTCACTCCATATGTCCGAATTTCACTACCATTGGCCGCGAAAAGTTTAAAATCACTGCACTTTTTATCACAAAATAGTTTTTTACCCACTGGAATTGCTGAACAATTTGCTCCGGAATCTACGAGGAACCGCAATTCTGAATTATTATCTCGTACGCAAAGGCGGTAGCTAGGCAGAATAGTGCAAGTATCCGCCACTTCCTGCACTTCCGCTAGTTTTCCTGTTTTTTATTCCAGGCACACGGCTGGTAACATTTGTGCGCACGCTCCTTGTACCGAAAATGATACGAACACAACCAATCCGGGTTAGCTGGAGAACGTCGTGGTTTCGAATCATCGCGTGTCCTCGAAACAGATCTATTATTTCGCCTTCCTCTACTAAAGTTGCGATGGCGTGGCCTTGACCTCTCTAGGTTAGCAATCTTTGCACTCAACTTCGCTATTTCTGCCAAAATCTGCTTATCTGTATTTCCATTCTGTGTTTGGGAAATCGCGGATACCTGGGCACATCCGGTAGTCTCCATTATCTTGTCAGCGATGGTAGCGAGGTTGTCCAGCCCTTTGCTTTCAGTCACAGCCAATACAGCACGCACAGACGACGGAAGGTGTCCTTGCCATAAAATTCTTAAAGTCTCGTCCGATATCTTCTCTCTGGCCAAATCCCTCATACGTCTCAAGAGTTGGGAAGGTCGCTGCTCTCCTAAATCCATCTCACTTATTAATTTTTGTATTTTCCGACTCTCTGACTCTTCATAAACGGTTAGTAATCTATTTTTTAATTCTGCAAATTTATTTTCTTGCGGAGGCTTCAACAGTATATCTGTAATTTGCTGTACGACTTCTTTCTGTAATTTTGCGACGACGATATGGTATTTCGCTTCGTCTCCCAACTTTTGAGGTGCCAAAATTGATTCCACCTGAGCAAACCAAACGCGCGGTTGATCCGTCCAAAATTCGGGTAATTTTGTCTGAAGTGACACGGCAGCAATAGAAGTCGCGCTGGCGTGTGAGTCCTCTACGCGTCTCGCAGCAGGGGGTGGTCCTTGTCCAGGATTCATCTTCTGTCCGTGTTCTGTACGGAGTCCGTGTTCTGTACGGGGTCACCAATGTAACTGTTGTTTTATTGTGTCTTCTTTGTCGTCACTTACGTTATTTATTGTGTATCAGGATGGAAGATGTTTCTTTATAGAAAACCAAGGATTTACTTCACTATTTATTATTCATACAACATATGAACATATATACCGCGGAACGGTCGCGAGAGGACTAAGGTGGCTAGGCGCCGCTGCCCGCGCGCAGTTACATATAGCTGACAAAGCAAATTACTCGGGCGCGGGACCAAAGCCACCACAATCCAAAATATCGAAGCTTAGCCGAATCAGCAATTAGACTGGTAAAGCGGACCCCAGCCTCCAAAGCTGAAAGAGCTTCGGATGCGACTGGGATTAACTCTGAGATGATATTCTGATTCTACTATGGTGAATAATAATAGATGATGTAAAAATGTACCATTATAATCCAAAAAATCGAAAGAGCTACAACAAAATGCTGTCTGCAGAAGTCAGATGTCAGAACAAGTTAGCAGACGCAAAAAAAAATCACGCTCAAAATTTCCTTTATTAAAACTTTCTCCATTACAAAGCCGAAGAACATTCAGTTTACAATTTATTTACGTGGACTCCCAAATACGGGGAATTTGTTAAAACTAAACAAACTGTCAAAGTCCATTAGTTCATTCTTTATACAGCAAACGGTGGATTGGAACAAGTTTAATCAGACTAGATGCAGTGCATACAGTGGCTGAAAGTAATCTGATACTTGTTCAACAAATCCGACGACATGTCGCGTGACATCTGAGGCCACGTGTTTGGACTATGTTAGAAGGATATCTATGTATATCGATGTCTGTGAACTATTATAGTGATTCAGTATGAAGGGGAGATAGGAAAGTTAGTGGTAACGACACAATAATTATAAGATTAGTTAAAACAGATAAATGTTTCAATAGGGTTTTGTTTTATATACATGGCCATACATAAATTTTAAGGCTGTTCGCTTATATAGCGTTATTATTATGGTTCAAGTTTGGTTGGGAAAGTTTGACAGTTTCGGGTGGGTTGTCCTGATGGCGTCCAGACTTCTGCATTAAGGTTATTTAAAAAATTGGAATCAACTACTTATGTATAATGTTCAATCAAAAACAGTAAATAATCCTTACCCCTAGATAATATCAATCAATCTTAAATCAATCACTCTATTTTAATAGTTGTTCAAAATGTAGTCCACCTCTTTATAGGCATAAACGTGCACGTTTAAATAAATTGACATTTTTGTCATTGTCATAGTATTTAAATATTATTCTGTTTGAATCAAAAAAAGATATGGTTTTATACTAGGCATGTAGGTTTCTTCCAGTATGTGCCAATCATAACTACTGGGAATATTTGACAATTTTGCGCCGACCGTTCATAGTTTAAATCGATATGCATATCGTTAAAAAACTGGAGATCATTTCAGAAAATAGGGAAGTTTCTTTCTTTTATGGATTCGCACATTTAGCCAATGTCACGTAATGAATTGTTCATGTCGAAAAATACGGCCGCGTGACCCGTCTTACGATGGAGGTTTGGGACAAAGTCATGATGTGGCCACTATGCTGCGATATTTCACTGTTCTTTATGAATTATTTACTGAATGCACTTTTTACTACATAAATCACGCACTTTTATTTAGTAAACAACACTATAAATAATTTTAAAAGTCCAATGAAAAATGAGTGTGACACTCAGCTTGACTTTCCCGCCAAAACTCAAATATGGAAGTTAATTACATTAGACACAGTCAAATAAAACGTTTCTGTCATGAATGTAAAGTAAAATATGCATAAATTCATTATTTAATTTAGTAACTGACTATCAGTGCAGTTCAGTCTAATTACTTTTTATACTACACTCTTCTCACCTCATACTAAAAAATCCATTAAACAAATCAAGAAAGGCGAGATAAGCAAAAGAGTCTGCTAATATATTTAGAAATCAAACACAGCCGGTAGCGAAACCCAATACTTGTCTACCTCTGCACAAAACAAACATTCCAACGCATCCAAAATAACATTATAAATCATTTTCCTACAAACTATCACTTTTTCTGGTGAAATTTCTTATTTCGTTACAAATCTGTTCCGCTATTTGCTTAGCGTCACTAAACAGATGGCCGGAGTGCATCTATCATATTTTTGTATATTATTCATTGTGAGTTGTAAAGTTTGACAGCAAACTAATAGTGGCTTATGTTGGAATTTTCATTAATTTTTGTCTAAGTTTACAAAAAGTTAATTACGGGATCCATGACGGTAGACTTCATTTTTACGTGTCTTAATGAGATTTTGAAAATAAACAACTCTACAAGTATTAGTTTACTAAAAGTAACTGTTTCTTAAATAGATGATTGTTGTAATTTTGCTTGCTTGATTTTTAGGGTTCCGTAGCCAAATGGCAAAAAACGGAACCCTTATAGATTTGTCATGTCTGTCTGTCCGTCTGTCCGTCCGTGTGTTACAGCCAATTTTTTTTCCGAAACTATAAGAGCTATACTGTTGAAACTTGGTAGGTAGATGTATTATGTGAACCGCATTAAGATTTTGATGGAAAAATAAAAAAAATAATAAACAATATTGGGGGCTCCCCATACTTAGAACTGAAACTCAAAAAATTTTTTTTCATCAAACACATACGTGTGGGGTATCTATGGATAGGTCTTCAAAAATGATATCGAGGTTTCTGAAATATTTTTTTTCTAAACCGAATAGTTTGCGTAACAGACGCTTCCAAAGTGGAAAAAGTTGCCCCCCCCCCCCCCTAACTTCTAAAATAAGAAAATGAAAAATCTAAAAAAAGCATGTGATGTACATTACTATAAAAACTACCAACGAAAATTGTTTTGAACGAGATCTTGTAAGTATTATTTTTTTAATACCTCGTAAATCGTAAACCGCTTATTACCGCGTAATCTTTCATAAAAATAAATCCTTTAATTTCATAAACAAATGGACGGAACCCTTTGTGCGTGAGTCCGACACGCACTTAGCCGGTTTTTTTTATTTGTCAGACAAGAAACATCCACGATCATTATTTATTAATAACTGATGCCCACAACTACGTCCGCGTCAATTTCTATTATTAAGATCGCGATTAATAAGTTTTAAATCACATTTTTAGGGAAACTTGAACAGCAGGGTAATCGAGTAACAGACAATCAACAGCAATGGGTTTAATTTTGACAGTATAACTACATCCATTGCGTTATTTACTTTGTTTAACCGACATAATTTCGAACATTTGGGGCAATGGATTAGTAATATGCTTCAATATTAGAAATATAGTGAAAGTGTGTTGCGCAATTAGGGTCCTAATTAAGTACAAAGGGCTCGCCTATTGGTCGCAGTGTGATTATACATATACTCGTATAGTCTTCCTCGATGAATATACCTTCAAGACATAAATATTTTAACAATTTGAACAGCAGTTCCTGAGATTAGAGCGTAACAAACATATGAACTCCTCAGCTTTATGATATTAATATTAAAGTATAAATAATACTTCATTCAAAATGCCTTCAACAAACATCCCAACTTCACCACCAGAACTTGACATCAAGTTCATGATTGAAAAATAAATCCTAACAAGCATTAGCAGACTTTTTAATACAAACCAACAACTACGATTGCACTTCGGAGTTCGTATCATGTTCGCAATGCTATTAGGAGCTGACATTTGCTCCCTTGCTGTACGAGCATTCGGGGAATCTCGAAATTACTCATTTGGTATTTCAGTCACGGGCCACAGTACCGATTCGACGCTGATTTTTACTTCTTTCAATTCCAATTGCACTATTTCACCAGGTAATTTGTCTTCATATTTCGCTGAATTGACATGGACTTAATGCTGCTGCTCAGTGGAAATCAATACCGTCATATTATAGTGAATTCATATTAAATGTATTGTTAACTTCCATTACTATTAATTACTTGGGGAGCTTATATTACTTACCTGGTAATTCTAGTAGGAAACAGATGAAATGCGTATTTGGTGTTAATGTAGATAATTATACCTTGAATGATAAATGCTACTCCTGTTACATCACGACGCGGTCTGTGAGCTCTACAAGTCGAGGCCAAATTATATTCCATTGTTCTAAATACGATATACTGTTTATCCAACACAAACATATGTTTATTCTTCAAAAGTATTCTCCAAGGGAGGCTATTATAGCCAATCGGATAAAATCACTACAGTGCCTACCTCGTATTCCATTATCATTTTATTGGACCTATTTAGAAGTAGTTCAAACTGATGTAAGAACATGACTCAATTTATCATATAACAGCATAATTCGTAATTTATCTCTTTATAACGATATGGATTCTGAATTCCACAACATCAACGTGTTTGTCCGTAAACCGTATTAACACCCACACACCAATTATTGGATTCCATAACGATGTGACGAAAGCCACCGAAGCTTTAAATTAGTGATGAAAATTACCGTAACCGTTCCGTTTACATAATATTTAGATACGCCTTTAATATTTAATAAATATGACACACTTTTATGATTTATGGACAACCTGATAAAAAGAAGGAAACATGTGGAAGCTATCATAAAACAGGTATTAAGTTTTTGATGCCTCTCAAAGAGCCTAATTTACTTAAGGAATAGACAAAAGAAAATATCAGAAACTTATTGAAGGTAAATTAAATGAAATAGCCGAAGTATGAAATATTCTGTCTAGACCAAATCAGGGCAAAGGAATAAAACTTTTTAAAGCACCCTCGAGATCAAATTTGTCAGGAGCGCCGTGAGTTAGTGAACGTCTAGTGAAAGAAAAAAGTCCCCGAAACAAATTGTTGGCAAACAGGAGAAGTGTCCAAGAGCGAAAATATGTTGATTGAATAAAGAAAAACTATTAAAAGTTTTCCCTTGGAGTTTCTGGTTCAGTTGCTACAGACAAAACGGGCGCAGTGCGTGGAACGGCGTTGCAACTTCAACTATATTATTGTGCATTGGACTTATAGCCAGTGTTGCTTCCTAAGGCTTTTTTCTATAAAACCTTGTATTTTCTTAGAAGACTATTTTAAGAGCATGCCAGCAAGAATGGAAAATAATAATTTCTACCAATGCATTCTTATGACATATTTATAAAATTTCGTCTTGAAAAGTAAAATCTAAACGTACAAGAGGCTTAAAATTGTGATAAATAACAAATCTATTGAAATAGTAACCAGTAAGCAAGTAGGCAAAATAAGCAAGCGTAAACTGCACAAATAAGATTAGATACTTGCAAGTAGTAAATATATAACTACAACATTGTTTATATAAAAATTACTAATATCAAGACAGAAAAGTTATCATCGCCAAAAGTTTTTGTGGACGCAATATCAGTACAGAACTAAGTTTCTCCACCCTTAAGATTCGTATAACTTTCCTAATACTTGGACGAGATTATACCCACTCAACCGTATGCTATACTCAACAATATATCCTTATAATAATAAAAACGACAATTCCCTTTTATTTGTTGCATTAACTTCTACAGCAATAGTAAACTAATATGTAATATTTCTGGTTGTTAATTTTGCTCAATAAAATCGAATTGTATTATGATACTTTGGAATATAGCAATAGTAAAAATTATTATAGCGATGGTCGTAGATGACTCATTTATGTTTTATTGACTAAGAGGTGCTGTACTTTTCAGTGTTTACGATTCAACTCAAGTGTATCTAGTGACAAAATAAATAGGTTCAGTTAGTAATAATAGACGATTAATATTGTACAGAATTATTTGTAATTGGCTAGCTAAACGCGCTGGATATCAAAATATACAGTATGTTAAGAAAACCCTGTCCGACCCGTGAAGGTGTTGTTAGGTATCGATAACTGATTCTACTAATGGATACAAAACCGGGCTAACCTTAAAAAAAAAACCCCTAAAAAAATAAATATTATTTCGCAAAAAGAGGTAGGTAACTTAATAAATGTGCGATAAGCACCCTTCCGCGGGCGGCGGGCGGCAGGGTACGCGGCACGTGGTCGCATCGCTATTCGCTCATAATAATATCGGTGTAGTCACTTTTTTTAAAATTACCAAATTTCGGGGAAGTTGGAATTAAATCACGGGAAAAAAAGATTATTTCAAAATGCATTTGTATTGGTACTATGATGATTACGTAAAATTTTATATTATAATTGGCCATGTGTTTACCTAACCTTTATTATCCTTATGGGTCGGATGGGGTTTTCTTAACATACTGTATATATCAATGATAAAATATTAAATTAATAAATTTGATGATTTTATATCATTGTCGTCATCAGCTGTTACTGTAGTGGTCCGAGAAGAGAGAAAGAGAGTGCATGGCAGGCCGTCACCTCCATCTGCCAAGCAATGATTCTGGCAAAGGATGAGACTTATTGTGATACGATTAAGATTTCATATAAGCACAATTTTTATGAATATTTATCTCAATAGTCAGACTGAAGCCAAACTCAACACAGAGGTATTAGCTCAATATTTAAAATTAAAAAATCGTTTCTTGGCATAGTCTACTTTCCAATGTTGCAGGAATATGAAAATTACAGAAATGTACATAGTACAAGAATGTTCATAGCGGCAGTTAGAATCAATTAATAGGATATTTGACTAAAAAAAAACTAATTAGTTCGTCAGTCACATTTCCAAAAAATACTAGATTTTTTTGTTTTATCAAAACAATAAAAATTTACAAATATAAAAGGCATCAAAGATCAGGAGTGGTGGCTAGTGACGTCACTGATCGCTAAAAAGTGTAACGTGCAGTGACGTCACACGAGTTTTCAACGCACTGTGTCGTCTTATTTTTTTGTTTATAAGAAAAAAGAAAAATACGTGTCTAGTATTTATTGAAAATCTGACTGACGGACCAATTCGTTTTTTTTAGTCAAATACCCTATTCTACAGTGTCAACAATAAGTATTCGTAAGTTGTGATCTCTAAACACCAACAAGATAGAACGTGGTAAAATATGTCGCAGCCGGAGACCATAAAATGAAAAAAAAAAAAAACAAAAACCACAATAGGCTCAACTCGAAACTGTCACATTGAATTATTTGCATACCATTATAGGGGACGCGATCCGAATACTTCTCATTCCAGTAGCAGCCTTCGAATAATTCACTCAATGTTTCTTTTTTAAACGGGCCGACGTCAATTAAAATAACGTCGGATTTTTTTTGGTTTCCCCAAAAAGTGTTGGACGGGCGCCGACGCGGCTTTTGAATCTTTCGGCGCGATAGGCACATTCTACAGGTGCAATGTCTGCTGGTGGCCAGCCACATCAACCTAGCGGTCAACAACAATATTTATTCAACCTTAACCGTCTTTCTCAAAAGAACTTCAACCTTATACGTCAAACAATACGGAACACGATCAGCTGCAGTGGTTTTTTTAATATTTTAGTCAGTAGCTAAATACAAAATACTGGGTTAAAATGGTGAAGTATTTTGCTTGGAGACCTCTTTTGACCCCTTCTGTTGAGGTGTTTAACGTGCGTACTTTATTTTTTACTTCGTTCAAGTTCTCGACACGCCCCTTAATTAAAAGTTGTTAAAATCATGTTTCCTATGTACAAAAGCGGTTATACAGTACATATTTGTGTGTTTTAAGTAAAAATAAAAAGAGGGGCTTATAATTTTATATTTAAACTTCGTGGTGTTTGATGAAAACATTAATTTCCCATGGGGACTGTATGCGGTTTATTATTTCATGAACGGCGAACATTAAATTTAGTTTAAGAGTGTTGCTATAGTAAAAACAGGCGCGGATCCTTTTGTTAAGAACGGAAAACAATTAGTTTGTATATCAAGGTGGACGCGGAGATTTTAAACAGTTTAATTAGGAAGCTATTACTATACCTACAAAAAAGATGTATTTTTCATTAGCCATTCCCAAGAATTGTATTTATAGACATTTTAAATATCTTAAACTTTGCCGAGATCTCACCATTTTTTTTAAGTTTCAAAAGACTGTCAGCATTAAAAAGTACAATAAAAATAAAATGTAGAAAGTCACACAAAAAATCAATTGTGCATTGCATGCTGTGCTTTTAAATTTACTAATATTTTAAGACTGTTATTCTAAAGCTGACCCCAGACTCCAAAGCTGATAAAGCTTCTGATGCGACTGGAATTAAAGCTGAGATGATGATGATGATGATTCTAAAGCTTGATTAATCTCCTTAGCATGATGTCACCATTACTGACATCATCAATTATTCACTCAAACGCTTGCATATCGAATTCGCGAGGGTTAACGAAATTTGCATACATACATGTGCACCTATCTAAAAATCTGTATTAAGACAATGTATTATTAATCTTTAATTTACTTTATTAGCAAACTCCCCCACGCGGTGCAGACACCCTCGCCCATGGGATTTGCACGAGAGCGAAAATTTAAATTTGAATGACCCTCCACAATCACCTATTCAGAACCTAGTCAGAATTTTGGTACATTTACCTACGCATGTAAACATAGACGGGTTTTTATTTGCCCAAGAAAGGGTTTTTCATCTGAAAATGAGTTTAATTGGTCAACAGAGGGGAGCAATTATATCGTTGCCTGCTCATCAAATATTTTGGTAATGCATGTCGTAAGGGCTGGTGGGGCTGATGTGAATTTGCTTTAGTTATATAACAAGTTTATTGAATGTAGTTAATAGTATCAGTATAAAGTGACAGCTTTTCATTTTGGTATGTAGACGATAAGTAAATTTACTATACTATATAAAAGATTCGAAATAAATCAATCTTAAATGTGCATTATTTATGACTTAGCATCATTAGCCCATACAGTTCCTACTCCTCGGACACCGGCGACCACAAAGCAAGCCCAGTTCGCGTCAGTACAACCCAGTTCAGTAGATCGGCAGTTGATGTAAAATGCTGGCATTCATTTGAATCTGGTTAGACTGAAGGCCGACCTCAGCTTAAAGGCTGAGCAGCAGTTAAAGGCACATGAAGCAGATGGAGTCTTTTTTGTGAATTGTGTAATCTAAATCAACAATTGGTTTAGATTACACAAAATCACACCCATTATAATCAAATTAAAGAAAAATAAACTATAAATACGATTGCCTACTATCACAAAGTAAATGACATAATCAAGTGTCACCAACCTTGACACAACTCTTGAAGTAGCGTTGCGTGACAAAAGATAGTACGTCCATTATATTAGGGCAATATAAAACAGACTTACTAAAAGTAGGTCTCTTGATATCATGTAATACGAACATAATAATGACGTTCATTACTACAAAGTTCAACACTTCGACGTCTAAGTATTTTTGTATTTACAAAAACGAACGAAAATATTAGTACACTAAGTTCGACGCCTAAGGGTTCTTCCATTAGGCGTCGAACTTAGTGTACTAATATTTATAAGCCGGTAAATTAGTAATTCAATTCAATGTGTAGTGTAAATTATTAGTTAAGTCTTTTGCTTCGTTCCAAAATACACAGAATTAAAAGCAATTGGATAAGTTTAATAATTAACAAAGTTAACACACTATTGTTTAATTAAAACAATATATTATGCTTCAATTAATTTCTTCTGTCAATTGAATACCTCATGACAAATGATTTAACTATCCCTTTCCAGGAACGGGCTGTATTTAAAGTAAAAGTTATCTATATTAATGAATTACAGTGAAAAGAAAGTTTGGAGGACGGATCTGAGCAGTTGTGTTGCGATGTGTGCCAGGTACGATGCGCCTAATGTTGTGTTGGGAGTTTGGTCGTGGAGGGTCTTCAGATCAATCTCCCTTTGGCGCAGCATCGTTGGTCGTGTTGTTGGGTTTAACATTGCATCACCTCGCCCAACTGCCGTCTTCCTTCCTATTCGCTCAGTTTTTCTGAGTGAATAGGTTCTTAATAAACTAGCGCGCTTTACCATCAACGATCGCATCACTGCTTACCATCAGGCGGTAATGCGGTCAAGTGCTAGTTTATAACTATTAAAAAAAGAGAGAAAGAAAAAGAAAAGAGAGTTTAGGTTTATATGTAAATTGTATATGTATTTTCGTCGAGTAAAATTGTCCATAGCTGATACGTCTCCTCTGTTTAGAATAATTTACTTTCCACTTGCTTTTAATATCGCACCTATTGTCTCTGCTTAGATAACTAAGGTAAGTAATATCCCTGTCAGCTAACCTTTGCCTGAGCGTAGAAACATAGTCTATTCTGCTTCTTATGTAGGTAAATTTTCATTCTCATTACTTGCATTAAAACACAAAGTACTACAGCACTTTGTTGTACTCTTATGCAAATATTCGACGAATAATGAGAAGCTGACTGCATGCAATTTAAAATAGGCGAGATTATTTTGCTAGTAGATCAGTGGGGTGGTGCCAAAAAGATAAGAGAGACTATGGGAGCCAGGATTAACAATGAAGAAAATGTACTTACAGTAAACTGGGTTTGTTTGGTGAATTTTGATTATTGTGTACTAATTCGTCGTTGGATTTGGCGTGTTGAGGACATAAATTAGAAGTCAGTATCGAGTTAGTAACGAATAAGTTAATGGTAATAAAGAGTTTAAACTCATTCGCCTTTATTCATAAGCCTTGCTTAAAGTTAACTAGTGATTATCTAACTGTATGGTTAAACAAGCCATACAGTTTTGACGTTTAAACATCACTTAACTTTAATCATCGCTTATGATGAAACCCCTTTATGTTCAAACAAGGTGTAATTGACTTTCAAGGCACTAATTATAGCGCCGTTGAGTTGTCAGAAGCCCGAAAGTCTAACTTCTAGTCTTGCTAAAGAGTATCGTATTACCTAGTCACTAAGTTGTGGAGGTAAGACCGGTAGTTGCTCCATCTAAAACACTGGTATTCAACTGCAGCCGGTTAGACTGGATACTGACCCCAATATATCTAAGAAAAGTAAGATCGAATCTCAGCGTTAATCCCAGTCGCATCCGAAGCTTTTTCAGCTTTGGAGTCTGGGGTCCGCTTTACCAGTCTAACTGCTCATTTCGCTAAACTTCTATATTTTCCGTGAAGCGACTGCCGTCTGACCTCCACAACCCGAAGGCGATATCGAAGCATTGCAGTTAGACCAAACCGTAACGACTGCCATTAGATATTCGTATGACAACCGGGACCAACGGCTTAACGTGCCGTCCGAGGCACGACTAGACCAGTGCAAATATTCATATTCACGCATATAAATATTTACAATGCGCTGGGATCGAACTCGCGCCTTCTTGCGCAGTGGCAGCGCTTCTATGCCTACGCTACGCCACGGAGGCTATCTAGTCGATGATCGAATAATTTACAAGAATGAGAGATATTGTTATTCAAGTACACTTTTATTTTCATAAATTTAATAAAAACAAAAACAGAAGAATTTACTAACAAAACAACAAAACCAGGGAAGCTCATAACCAAACAAAATTATCTAGAATTTGATGATCAAATAAACTTTCAGGACGAAAGAATAAGTTTTAATATAAAAAGGAACAATAAGCCTTTGAATATTAGAGTGAAAAAAACAGCATTAAATTGATGAAAACATAGCATAAGTTCAAAAGGCAAGTCATTAGGTGACGGCCAAAGAAATGTTCGGGTTGTAATGAGCTAGCTGGCGGCGATTAAGACGTACAAACTTGAACCAACCCTGAGACAACAACGGTCATGGAACATGGAACATAAATTGTTGGATATGACAGCAAGTCACAAATAGTTATGACTTTAAAAGAAAAGGTTCTTGTTAGCGTAGAAAAATGATAGATGTTCTTTAACATAGCTTTTGCATAACCGAGTGCTAGAGAGTTAGATTTAGCAAACCATGCTTGCTTCGTTCTTCATTTAGATTTGTGTTTTTAATATGGTATGTAACTATAACATCTTCGGCGATACCTACGTATATAGGATTGATATATCCTAATACATGTGAAAACGGCTAGATGCTGCTAACATTTCACTTAATACATTTGATGACTGTGTGCCCATGTAATATCTTCAACAACGTCGTTTTCAAATGAATTTTCTCCTTTTATTAACCGACTTCAAAAAAGGAGGTTATAAATTCGATCCGTATGTCTATGTAAGCCAAATTTCAAGTGTATGTATGTATGTATGTATGTTTTATATTTGTGCGCGCATATTTTCGGAACTACAAATCCGATTTAAGTAGTTGTTTTTTGTTGTACTATGTATTGTTCAAGTTAGGGAATACTATAAGTTTCATCAAAATCGGTTCAGTAGTAGTTGAGATAGGGTTTTTTTTAGGGGTTATGGCTGCCACTATTGTTATGAGGTGAAAAATGTAATTTTCGAATTTCGACGAACACAAAAAAAAAAAATTGAATAAAAACTTTTTATATAAAAATTGAAAACGGCTTTAAAAAAAATATTTTACTTTTGTCATGGCTCTAGAAGTCGGTGTCTCGAGGTTTCTGTTGTTTAGCTCGCCACCGACTTCTAGAGCTATGACAAAAGTCAAATTATTTTTCCTTTTACCTAAGTGTTTTCTTGAAGTCAGTTTCAATTTTTTTGTAAAAAGTTTTTATTCAATTTTTTTTTATTTCATGTTTATTCTAGTGGTAACAGGCCGGACTTAAGAAGTTGTAGGTCGTGGTTTAAAATTTTGTGTAAAACATTTCATCAGCACTATTCTCACAGCGAAGAAGCAGTTTGTGACGAAACTAGCGTTTAAAAAATTGCACCAATAATATTGGAAGGCTTGTGACAGGCGAGGGTCTGGAACAAATTGCCTGAAGCGATCTTTCCATGAGACTATAATTTAAGTGTCATCAAGGTTATAGTGAATGGGCTCATAATTAACTAGTAAGCTTTATAATCAACGATTGTACTCGTATTATTGCTTACCATCAGGCGAGATTGCAGTCAAGAACTAGTGTATAACATTAAAAAAATAATAATGTGTGCCTGTGTGGTAGATAAGAGAGAGAGAAAGGAGAAAGGACCACTTTGCCCACTCTGTACACCTTTTACAGAGTGGACAAAGTGGTCCAAACAATCGGGACATGAGAGGCTGATTATGTGTGCCATATCCAAAATACCATAATATTCCGACATCAGCCCACCTCCCTCCTCCTATTTACCGAAAACTTTTCCGTCGTAGCTAATTTATTTTCCAACTAAATCTTATAAATTCGGGCTCGCGAGCGACTTGCACGCGATCTCAGTCAAACTCGACTTTTTGATAACGCCATTATATTATATCGTAGACTTATTTTTGTTTTATCTACGTTTGGAATTCAATTAGATATTTTTTCGAGGCTTAATTGAATTTGTTTATTTTATGTTACTGTTTTGAGATTGGTGATATTGAGTAAGTACTTAATTCTGCACTAATTACAAGCTATGATAAATTATGACTATTGTACCCACCATCATCATTTCAGTCGAAAGACGTCCATGCTGGACATAGGCCTCCCCCAAAGGTCTCCACGATGGCCGGTCCTGCGCCTCCCGCATGCAGCAGCTTCCCGCGATGTTCACCAGATCGTTGGTCCACCTTGTCGGGGGCCTACCCACTACCCACGCTGCGTCTTCCTGTACGTGGTCGCCACTCGAGAACCCGTAGGTCCCATCGGGCATCAATCCTACGGGCAATGAACGCCTTAGAATTCAGATATGTTTATGTTTATATAACTTTTAACGATCGTAGAATATGTGATATTTCTGGCACTCGAAAATGCCTTTAAGATAAGTTGATGGCCTGAATAGGTTAAAAGACAATAGATGAAGTCAAACGTAATTAATCAACTTAACAATACAATGGAAATAGTAATTATTTTTACATAAAATAGCAAAGAACACCACTTGAACTTGAATCATTCAAGAGCTCTAAAATAATCTTCAAACTAAGAAATTAATAGTAGGTGAAGAAATCCTTTGTTTAGGAATTTTCACTGGGCTATGAGAAAAGCACTTGAGAATACCTGAAAACATAAACGTGGAAGATTAATTATTCCAATAAAAACTTCGAATAAATTTCGCGGAATTCGCCGCCGAAGCAGACCATTTAAATAAGCCCGATAACTTGAAACTCGAATGAAAAGGGTTTAACCAGGAGAGCTCCAATTAGTTTGCTGTTATTTTTCAATTCCGTCTGGCGGTATCAAAAACTGGGTCGGCTGGCAATCGATCATTTATTACATTTTGAGGACATTTTAAAGTTGGTTTTAGTTTTACATTCTGGACCAAACTAAAGCCTCCTGTTCATCTAATTTATTCTGCAAAGTAATCAAAAATAAAATTATAGGCCGTTGTAATTATCTAAATTTTAAATGGTTTTATCCATTTGTGTAAATATACGTAATAAAGATGTAATAGCATCATTTCTAATTTATTCTAGTGTTCGAAAGCAGACAGCTGTTGTTGACAGCCTCCGTGGCGAAATGGTAGCGAACGCGGCCATTGCGCAAGGAGGCGCGGGTTCGACCCCCGCGAATGCAAATATTTATATGCATGAATATGAATATTTACACTGGTCTGTAGGCCTAGTATGAGTTTTCATTACGAAACTCGTTCGATCGTATCGAGCGCGTTTGACTCAGCGATTGGCCCGCTTCAAGGTCGTAAGAACTCTCAACCAATGAGAGCGCCAAACGCGCTCGATACAATCGAACGAGTTTCGTATTGAAAACTCATACTAGGCCTACTGGTCGTACCTCGGTAAGCACGTTAAGCCGTTGGTCCCGGTTGTCATACGAACATCCAATGTCAGTCGTTACGCGTTGTTGGTGTCAAAAGTCCAACAATTGGCCTAACTGCATTCGCTGCATGCAGCAACCGCTTCATGGAAAGTATCTAAATTTAGCCAACATCAGCAGTTAGACTGGTAAAAGCGGACCCCAGACTCCAAAGCTGAAAAAGCTTCGGATGCGATAACGCTGAGATGATGATGAATGTTTGAAAAAAAAAAAACAGATTATGATCTAAAGCTAAGTGGATTGAACAAACTATATCTACGACTCACGGTTGTTTATACATTGCAAAGGCACAATTTCGCCCCAGAATTCTCCCGCAATGCTCTACAGCATAGTAAACAAAAATGATTGATTGTCTATCTCTTAATTACTACAATATTTGCTACCATCATTCATACTGACTTAAGACAATGGACCTCCTAAAGTGTGCCCAATTTCCCAACTGTTTGAAGAACTCTTGTTATCAAATTGACTGTGGCAGTCAAGTGTTTTATTTTAATCGATTCTCAGGTATCGTTTCTTAATAAGCTATTGGAAACTTCAAGTTGATTTATATTAATTTAAGTTAAGGTTTATAAGGGTTTGTTCGGGTTCGCTCTGGCGTCTGCAATAATTAGCTTTAAGGGTTACGATAATTTGTGTGATTGAGAAGATAATGATTGAAGAGAAGAGAGAATGATTCTGAGTTTGGTTAAAGTGTTTTATGAATATGAAAAAAATCTTTTTACGAAATGAAATGAAATAAAATGAAATCGTTTATTAAGCAATCAGGATCACCGATCACTTTTACACGTCTAGTTTTTTTTTTTAACTTGATGAAGCCGGCATTTCCTAACTGACTACCTCTGAGAAGAAATAGCCGAAACAAACTCAGGGATCATCGTCTTTTTTCAAGTCCAAACAAATTATTGTAAACATTCTGATTTTTATCAGAATGTTTACAATAATTTATCTTATAATTCCGTATATTGCTTAATAACAATGCTTAACAGAGCGAGCAGCTCAGTCCCAAGCTTTTTTGTCTTCTAAATAATCTGTGATTTTATAATACCCCTTTTTGCAAAGTTTGGCCTTTATATAGTTTTTAAATCGTTTAATGGATAAGTTTCAAATGTCCATGGGAAGCTACGTATTTATACCTAGTAGAAACGAGGGCATATTGCTCGTAGAACCGATGGCCGATGGGAAAGTAAGGTTCTGGAGTGGCGGCCACGTACCGGAAGACGAAGCGTAGGGAGGCCCCCAACAAGGAGGACCTATGACCTGGTAAAGGTCGCAGGAAGCTGATGGAAGCGGGCAGCACAAGACCGGTCATTGTGGAAAGCCTTGGCCTTTGTACAGCAGGCCTCTATATGCTGAAGAAGAAGAAGAGACGAGGAAGAAACTATGGATAGACTGTGTGAGAGACTCTATAGCTAGAAATCATGAGTACTGAGATAAAGAATAATAGATAAAGTATAGAATAAAAGGCTAAGAAAATGATGATGATAATATTTGTACCCACCAAGTTATAAAGCACCCACTTATCACCAATGGCCATTATGACGCTTTGCTGCCTCGTTATAAGGAGATTATTTTACACTAGAAGTTTAATACACTTTGGTTAACTGTATAAACAAAACAAAGTCTTCCCAGGGGGTTTTAGCCCTGCAGCAGACGGCAGAAGCTTGAACTTGAAACTAGCCATAAAATAAAATTAATGAGAAAGATGAACATGCACATGTTAATTAGGAAGCACAGGGTCTACACTTAAGACGTCTCAAAGAAACCTGTAATGCTAGACTTGTAGCAACACCTTTCTGTAAAAGGCGAAGGTGTAGAACGCAATTTTAAGATTCTCTAGTATTTGCAAATTTTATTTTTATAAACAGATAAAAATAAAATTTTGGATTTGATTTAACTGTTCCAGCTTCTCGGCCGTTATGACAGTGTTAGCATTAAATCGAAGATGTGTTTTTTTATATAAATTATAAACCAACGCTTGTCCGCAATCCCGCCTGATGGTAAGCAGTGATGCGATCGTTGATGGTAAAGCGCGCTAGTTTATTAAGAGCCTATTCACTTTAGCCTTGAAGACACTCAAATTGTAGAGTTACGGAAACACCGACGCTGGCAAATTGTTCCAGTCGCTCGATATACGTGGTATAAAGGAGGAAGCAAAACGCTTCGTCCGGATTGCAGTGGTGTCAACAACGTAAGGGTGGAAACTCGCCGTACGACGGGTCGTCCGATGATGGAACGGAGATGGGGGAATTAAATCATGCAATTTCCTTGCACACTCACCAGAATGCATGATATAGAAGACCGAAAGGCTGGCTACTCTACGCCTGTGTTCCAGGCTTTGGAGACCGTTTCGAGTTAAGTCTGGGTCGCCAATCAGCCTCTTCGCACGTCTCTCCACTGAATCCAAAGTGGCAAGGTGATATTTCGCAGCACCAGCCCAAATGTGGCTGCAGTACTCCACATACGAGCGGACCTGTGCTTTGTACAAAATTAGAAGCTGCCTTGGTGTGAAGTACCGCCGGACCTTCGCGATGACGCCTACTTTTCTGGCAGCCACCCTGACCTTGGACTCAAATTTACTCGCCATTCACGTTGTTACCCTGACTTATAACTATATAGCTGGCAGGGTAAGCAAATTGAAGTACCAATGGGTTGGCCATGTTTGTCATAAGACCGATGGCCCTTTTTCTTTTTTTTTTTAACTTTCCCCCACTCTAGGAATATCTCGTGCATCATGCGTTTACCACCATTAAAAACTCACATATACAAACAGCCAGACCCAGAACTACTACCTGTAGGTCATCCAAATATTTTTTGTGCAGGAATCGAACCGTAGGAGGCGATCGTTCAGCCACTCCAAACGTGTCGTCAATAACAATGGGCGACCTATAGAAGTTAGCTGGGACAGACTGGATACGGAAAGCGGATATAAGCTATTGTAGCGTCAACACCCTACTGTACTGGGTGGACTGAGTAGGTTGGATGATAATAAAAAAAATGATGTAACAAGTAGTTAGGGCATGGTTGTCGTAGGGGTCCGTGTGCAGTTTCTGGCCTGCCATCGGACGCGTCCCCAGGTGGCGGATAGGGGAACGGCTTCCAGATATGGGGGTTACCGGTTTACCGGCGCGGACCAAAACCAGAAGTGGGGACCGCTTCGGCGGTCACGCGCGGCGGGTCGGCCACCACTCCAGGTGGCTGACGTGACCCGAAGTCCGGGTCACCGTCGGGCAACCCGGTCTCCTCATTGAGAGGAGCTGGGGGCCCCGTTTGCCTTCGGGCAAACGAGTGGGGCTAAGAGGAAGGACACCTCGCTAAAAAACCCTTGGCTGCTGCGTCTTCTTGCACACGAAGACGTACCCAGCCGGGCTCCTCCGTATGGAGGACCCACTGTGGGCCTGCCTTCGGGTGGGAATCGCTGGCGGGGGATTGGTAGGCAGGCATGCTATTTCCCATGACCCCGCCACTAAGGCGATGTCGGTGTGCCGCTGTTCGGTTTTAGTGGGTATTCCCGGCTTCGGCTGGGCGAGTCCCACACACGCCCTTCGGGGTATGGTGCGTAAATGTCATTTCCACAGAGTCAAAAAAAAAAAAAAAAAAAAATGGTTGTCGTAGGGGAGTCGCCTTGCTGAGCTTCCATCTCACAAAAGTGTATTAAAATCGTCAATAAAACAATTTGTTGATCCTATTACGTCGCTCTTAACTTCACGAATTTATAACTACCTACAAAAAAAGTTAAAGTTACCACAAACGAAAAACAAATAATACAGTAAGCACTGTTATCAACTAATGAATATTTGATGAAGTGCCACCATTAAATGAAAAGTAAATGCCGCAAGTAATAAAAAAGTTGAGACTTTATCGAATCGTTCCGACACTAATACGCCACGCGATGATAATACTGAGGCGATTATCTTGAGTAATTAAATCACATTTTTATTAATATTTCACACGTAGTATTTTTTTCTACCAAATAAAGCACTGTGATTAACCCTGATATGTGAGGCGAGCTTTAATGCTTTTAAGCATGCAGTTTGTAAGCTCGTTATTAAGAGCAAAATTATTGTTATTGTTGAACTTTGTTTTGTTGGTGTGTTGTTTAATTAGAAACTGCCTAATCTTGTAAGGAACTGCATGGCTTTTAGGTGTTATTTAAGGTGAACTGAATTCAAAAAGATTATAAATCAAATAATTAAAAAAAAAAAACTCGTTTATAGACAAAACTTTTTTTTTAATTTAATTGTTGCACTTTTTTGTAAGTCCTTCTGATAAAAGATACAGGTAAATAAAAAAAAGCATTATAGACCAGAATACTCTTTATTATATACAAAAACCATATAAATTACAGAGCATAATATATGAAGGTTTTTAAAGGGTGACAGAAACAAAGAATCTGCAGGGTCATTGCGTAACAGACTCGGTAGCAATGAGTTTCCTATTGACAGCAACAACATTAATTGCGTTTGTGGATTTAGCAATGGATTATCATTGCGTTTGTGGATTTAGCAATGGAATAGTTAGCAATGGATTAGCAATATACTTCAAAATGATTCCAATTTATAGTAATAGTGCTTAGTGATAATAAAACTGCATAGCCAAGCGCATTCACAGTACATAAAATCTTCACCGACCACACATGACATTGATAAATAAAACGACAAATTAAATTCTACGTTTAAACTTTTTATTCCTTATGGTCGGATGAACAATAAAGTAATGAAGCAGACTGGGCGGTGGCGACGTGAAGGCGAGCCGTCGACAGTTCTTATGACACCCCTTATCTGTGGGCACACGCGATATGTGTTTGGTCAAAGTTAAATAGTTTACCTACGGAACGGACTTTTGTACTTTTTTTCTGGGTTAAAAAATAAACGTGGGTTCATTGAATTTTAATTAGACCGCAGTTCAATTTGTAGATGCGTAGTGTTTTTTTTTTTGGGCCTCGGAAATATCGTTGTAAAAAAGTTTGGCAATAAAAATATTGTTTCCAATTTGACTTAAAAATATCATTTGCCGTAAATATGTATATATTTTTCCGTACAATGTTATGATTGAATTTACATTTTATTGTTAAATGCACTCGGTAGGTTTCACGTCATTTTATTCTCATTTTTTCATTTAATGTATAATATATTATATACAACCTTATTTTTTTGTTTATGCGAAACCCGAAACACATGTCCAGTATTTTAAAGTAAAGAATCTATGTACAAAATTTGAAAAAGACATAATGCAAAACCACAAAGTTATGAGCTTGCTATTCTACTTGGTTGTCCCAACAAAAACATGGTCAAAGCTCCGCTCGTGAGAGCGAACGCGGTGCGTTGACCTCTGGCGTCAGCTGTGGCGCGCATGCTATGATCTAACGTGACCGCCCGGTAACCACACTGCAACATTTTCTAAATGTACCTATTTGAGAAAAAATATTACTGTTGAGAACTCATAATACAAAGTTCACACAAATCGACTGACGGCGACATCTTGTGGCATAAGATGGTTAATACATAATTTAAAAACGTCAAAAACCCAACACATCGTTTCAATCAAAATGCTCAACACTATAAAACCTAAGTTTTCACAAACCTCACCGCTGCCACTACAATTACAACATGGTATAAAAATGATTGGAATCGATTCAGTTATTTGTTCTGAATAAACTATATTCAGATTTCTCATAAACAAAAAATAACGTTGTAAACGCAATCACAATAATACACATTAACTTTCGATAAAACCCAAACAACACAAAAATCTCACCATAGAACCTTTCTCACGCGGTAAACCCATCAATAACGAATGAAGAAAAATTAAAATGAACTAAAATAGTTCAGCCAGCAATTGAAGGCCGAAATCCAAACAAACTCGTATAAATCAGTGTTTATTGCCCATTTAAATATCTACAACGCTAAAACGCGTCACGTAACTCAGTTTTACTTTACTTATGTTGGCTTTTCGCTGTTTAATGTTAGTGTTGCCATGAAACTAGGATTTTTGAGTAAAAACCATAATGTCATTTTGAAAACCTCCTTGATATGAATTTGATTTTTTCTTTTCATAATGTATGAATATATCAGGCTATAATCTAAAAAAAAATATTGTCCAGTAAAATAGTAATATACGTGTGATATTGACTACACAGTCTTTATAATTAAATTCAATTGTGTCTTGCACGGACGAGAGCAGGTCAAGTTACCTGAAACTGTCAAATATACCCAATCAACTATGAGCCTTAAGCTATATAGATAAAGTTGAAATAATAATAAAGTAAAATCTGACAGATGGTAGCAGCTTGATATGTCGTCGTATTTACCTATCAGCTAGGTAATATTCTACTACTATAAACTCACCAATTAATCTAATATATTCATAAAACTCAACTTGAAAATAAAAGTCTAGACACTGTCAGAAAAAACAATCTCCATAGTCACAAAAAAAAAAACTTCATTTATCCAAATTCAAATTTCAGAAGATATTCCAAAACAATTTTTCGATTACCTTTAAAAATGAAATTGAGTGGCCCCATTCTCTATTGGCATGTGCGGAAATTGTGTTTATCCTTCCAATTATAAAATAATAGATATTCGTTCGCACTTAATCCCTCCATGGTGCAAACTTATCTGTCCGCTTTACAGTTTTCGTGCCTCGAGCAAATAATAATAAAGTTGGTCGCGCTGCACAAACGGACATTATGACCACGCTGTGGTCTGTACAGTTTTACGGTTATACATCAACGTTTTAACTTTTTACCTCGTTGTGATTTAAAGTTCTCTAAGTTCTAAACGAGTAAAATATTTACCACGCTTGATCAAATCCAGATTATTAACTTGAAACATTGATACCTGGCTAATAAAGTCTATAATGTTCGATACCTACTCAAAATAATAATTACTAACAAGTTATCTCAAAAGATTTTGTAGGCAAATTATACGTGCACTATTAAACGATGAACGAGCATTCTATACGCAGCTTTCGCAGTCATTTGTGAAGTTATTTGGATGGTAGCTAAAAGTAAATCAAAAGAAAAAGCTCTGCTAATGTAGCTCAGTGGTGGTTTTGAGGTTGACCTCCGGTCTCGGCAGTTAACGGATGCGGACGTGGAAGTGGACTCATTAATAATATTGTGAATGTGATAGTTAATAAGAATAGACAGATCTTCTCTCTCTATCACGAAAAAACTACTGAACGTATTTGATGAAATATAGCTTATACATCAAAACAACACATATAATACTTTTAATCTTGATATTCCCATAGGATCGATGCTTATGCGAAGGAATCAAACATTATTTTATAAAAGATAAATGAAATCTATTTGTGATTTAAAATAAAAGGAAAAAGATCGTTTACTAAAAACTAGGCGATTTAGAAATGTATAGTTTATACGAGTGAAGCTTCACTAGATAGGTACTTGTTGTGCGGGCTTAATAATATTATGAGCATGATAGTTGGACTCAAATTTCTATAATAGGTCCTCATTTACAAATCATGAACAATGAAACGACGGGGATGAGGAAGCGAAGGCAGATACGATTTCATGTGGAAGCTCCGCATTTGTGGAGGCGAGGTACAGCCCTAATTTTTTATCACTTACATAAATAATTTAAAAGCCTTACAAGGGATCACAGATATTACAGGCAAAACTCTTATTTGATATTTTCATATCCCAAAATTTCTAGGAATACACGGTACCAGGAAGAACCTATATTGTGGCACAGGATAACTCTTAAAAATTTATGATATTCAATTAGGCCTAAAGTAATACTTACCAACTTCTACACTATATTACCAGAGTTCAGATGTACATCAGATCTATTAAGTTTTACGCTCATTTTCGCTTTATGGTGTAAGCAGAACGGCGCCACTTGGAACAATGGAGTTGCAGTACGATTATATTACTGGTTTTATTGTGTAAGCATATATTGAGCGCTTAATCTTTCTGATTTGTAAGAACCTACGGATTGAGTTCGTCGTGGTTCCTCTCAACAAATACCCTGTTTCTTTCTGTGGGTACAGTCATAATACGTGATTGGAAAGTTTCAGCAGGCAACAGCGTACAATAGCTATATATTTACAAAGAACGCTTGATAGAAGAAAAAGAAAGAAAATACGTTAATTTGCAGTAAATACAAAACAGAGTAATAATATGATTTCTGTGGCAGTCCATATTTGAAGGAAAAAGTATTTAAGAGAACCGTACTGAGCAGCCAAGGATTATATACTTTGTTGCTGTTCCTTTGTAGATGGTGTTTGTATAAGTATTCAAACACTATTTCTATTTTCAAACAATTCAGGATTTAAAAAATTTGTTACGAACTTTGCTGGCTTGGATAACACACAGTAGTTGCTCAGAGTGTTTCCGAGAATCTACTTCAGAACGCTGACTCTCCAAAGCATAACTACGTTTCCCTTTTCCGAAATTAACTGTCGAGATGATAAAGAAAAGATGTACATCCGGTTCCTTCTTAATCTTCAGTTTCATTCACCAAGATCGAAGGAAATTAACTTTTTTGTGGAGAGAATAAATCCTTTCGCATTTCTCATTCAACTTAATTGCGAAATTGTTACCAGTATCTATTTACGGGGTAAACAACAGCTTTATTAAATCTCTTTGACTTGCAATTCTTTTCCCTACAGATTTAATTGAACCCGTTACTGCTCATTATAAAATATTCCTCTTTTGCAGTGAACATTGGCAGGAAACTGTTAGTTTTAATTATGTAAGACTGTGAGTGATAAACAGCTATGTAATTTGCTTTTTACGCTGACTGGACGGCTAGCGAATGAAAGTCCATTAAGTGAATTGGACTGGACAAATGTCTGCGTGTACCTTTGTGGCGTGGCTTGGAGTCTAGGGGACTTTTTCTGTGAAGTTGGGTTCTAAAAAAGGGCTTTTGAAAAACTTGAATTTTGTGGAAGTATCATTGCGAAGTATTTTTAGAACTTTTGGCAAATAGTTACACTTTAATTGAAAATAATCACGATTTTACATTAGTAAACCTCTTCACATTGATAAGTTCATTGGGTTTCAGTAATCATATTTATAACTACATAGTATAAAACAAAGTCGCTTTCTCTTTCCCTATGTCCCTATCATGTATGATTAAATCTTTAAAACTACGCAACGGATTTTGATGCGGTTTTTTTAATAGATACAGTGATTAAAGAGGAAGTTTTATATGTATGATAACATACATTAAATAGTGAAGAAAAGCTTTTATTTTTGAGGTTTCTAATGTGATGTCGTAAATAATTACATTTTTCCAAGTTTGTAGTGAAACGCAGGCTGAATGCTACTAGATTTATGAAAATAATGTACTAAATAGTGTGCACGTTGAAAAGTTCTACAGAAAATTCCAACATGGCCCTCGAGAAAAATGGGGAAGCGATTGCCGTCTCCCTTGATGTCTCGAAGGCCTTCGACCGGGTATGGCACGCTGGCCTTTTGAGTAAGCTTCCAGCGTACGGCATTTCCGCTGGCCTGACTGGCTGGGTAAAAGACTTCCTGACTGAACGGTCCCTCCGAGTTGTTGTCGACGGATACTCATCTGAGCCCATGTCGACCAATGCCGGTGTTCCTCAGGGGTCTGTTCTCTCTGCAACTCTGTTCCTGCTGCATATTAATGATCTGCTGATGACCGGTATCTATGGGTATGCAGACGACAGCACAGTTGTGGAGAGATACCTGCCGAAAGCTCGGGCTAGTAAGGAAACAATCCGGTCCGAAAGAGAGGCCATGGTAGAGCGTGTGAGTGCTGCACTGCAGGCAGTCTCCGAATGGGGCAATGCCAATCTTGTAGCATTCAATGCCGCCAAAACACAGGCGTGTCTCTTCACCGCCAAAAGGAGCCCGTTCACCTTGGCTCCTACTTTTCAGAATGTATCCTTGGAGTGTACCGACCGCCTTCAGCTTTTGGGAGTTGAGATTTCCTCGAGCCTTAACTTTGGGCGGTTCATTGAGTCCAAGGCCAGGGTGGCTGCCAGAAAACTAGGCGTCATCGCGAAGGTCCGGCGGTACTTCACACCTGGGCAGCTTCTAATTTTATACAAAGCACAGGTTCGTTCGTGTGTGGAGTACTGCAGCCACATTTGGGCTGGTGCTGCGAAATGTCACCTTGCCACTTTGGATTCGGTGGAGAGGCGTGCGAGGAGGCTGATTGGCGACCCAGACTTAACTCGAAACGGTCTCCAAAGCCTGGAGCACAGGCGTAGAGTAGCCAGCCTTTCGGTCTTCTATAGGATGCAATCTGGTGAGTGTGCAAGGGAATTGCATGATTTAATTCCCCCATCTCCGTTCCATCATCGGACGACCCGTCGTACGGTGAGTTTCCACCCTTACGTTGTTGACACCACTGCGATCCGGACGAAGCGTTTTGCTTCTTCCTTTATACCGCGTACATCGAGGGACTGGAACAATTTGCCGGCGTCGGTGTTTCCGTCACATTACAATTTGAGTGTCTTCAAGGCTAGAGTGAATAGGCTCTTAATAAACTAGCGCGCTTTACCATCAACGATCGCGTCACTGCTTACCATCAGGCGGGATTGCGGTCAAGCGCTGGTTTATAATCTCTTATGGCTATCCCATAATATTTTTTTGTCATTTACTTTTTACAACAAATACGGGCTAATTTTCGAAGCGATTTTAACCAATACAGCATTAAACCTTATCCAATATATAAATATTTTCGAAGATATTACAGATTTAAAAATTGCGGAGCGTCGCGTTTGCGGTGTTACCGACCGGACGGGGCGGCGGAAGCGACGGGCCGCTATGTTTTTTTATACAATGTTCACAGTTTTTCTGTAGTGTATTTAGTAACAGCATTCCACCCGTGCGAAGCCGGAGCGGGTCGCTAGTTTATTTATATAACAATGGCTTGCTTACTTGCTACAGTATACACCAAAGCGCGCAGTAAGCCAATAACATAACATGTGACTAAAATACTTCATACGAACATTTAACATAGATTAGCTTATATATATAGATAAATATGTCTACTTCAGACTCCTTAATAATTATAGCGTTCAGCCGATTAATCGCTTGGGCTGTGTTAGCATTAAGAGCAGTGTGTGTTTACACTGACGGTGCAACGAACAGACACTGAGAGGCACAGGTGCGCGGCATCCGCAGACTCCGCAGCTTAGTCGCATCATCGAACATGAAAGTGTTAAGAAAAATCATCAAACAAATAAATCAGTTCTATAATTAAACTCCAATCTAATAAACTCTCCCGTTTTTTTCCAAAAATAAAATCTATCTACTAGGCGAACCGGTGAAAAAATTCTAAAAATTTTGGAAATTTGTAGGCACAGCCCGCAATTGAAGCGCGGACAGGCCACGTATAAAACTATAAAAGATGAACCAGCTGGCTCGATGAGTTCGTTTTACCTGTTTTTTTTTTCACAAAAATATCCGTTGCTCAATTTATATCGAAAGTTTTTACCTATGCAGTACCTATCTGTTTCGATTTTTTTTTAAATAATTGTAGAACAAATTCTTTCCCCATTTTTTTAGCGTTTGAAAAGTATTAGGCGAAAACATTAACAGCTGAAAAAGGAATACGTGTAAAAAAATATAAAGGAAAAACACTTTTTGTTCAAATTTCAACTCCAAGTCAGTAAATACAGATATTTTTAAATCTGTGTCAAGTACACAAGGTTCTGTGTGCCTGAAAACATTATTTATACAATAAATAATCACAGTTATTATACGTATGACAAAAAGGTAAAAAGTCATCTTATATGCATTAAAAAAGTTGCAAGCAAAGTTTTTTTTTAAATCTTTATAAACAAGGCTGGATTGCAGATCCCGCCTGATGGTAAGAAGTAATGCAATCGTTGTTGGTAAAGCGCGCTAGTTAGTTAAGCCTATTCACTTAAAAAAACTTAGTGAATAGGAAGGAAGACGGCAGTTGAGCGAGATGTTGCAATGTTAGACCCAACAGCACGACCAACGATGCTGCGACAGAGGGAGACTGATCTGGAGACCCTCCACGACCAAACTCCCGACACAATAACATTTGGTGCATCGTACCCGGTACACATCGCAACACAACTGTTCAGACCCGTCCTCCGTACGGCTTCACCAGACATCATGCCGGATCACGACGAATCGCTTGACGACAAGACTTTGTCTGATGGGTGGTAACTTCTGTCGGCGGCCGATATTATGGCCTACCACCGAGGAAACGTTATAAAAAAGAACTCTTCTTGCTAAATCCTCAATACATGTACTTACTTAACTAACTAATTAAAATGAAAAGTACAGACAGGTACAGCCTCAATTTCAGTACAACTAATAACTTCTCTGTATCTAGATAGGACAATTCTGATAGTTTTCTTGAGGTTTGCTTTCAATTTAAGAAACAGATGTTTGTTTTGCTTTTAGTATCTTATCGGCGTAATTCAATAGCCTAAAAACAGTATTATGTGGCGATTTTATTGAGGTTTTTAATTCAAAATTCATATGGTATATCTATATTTTAGGAATCAGTATTTATTTATTTATCTTTTACGGACAAATCACACAGATTGAGCTAGCCCCAAAGTAAGTTCGAGACTTGTGTGATGGGATACTAACTCAACGATATTTAATTTAATTATAAACTAGCGCTTGACCGCAATCCCGCCTGATGGTAAGCAGTGATGCGATCGTTGATTGTAAAGCGCGCTAGTTTATTAAGAGCCTATTCACTCAGAAAAACTGAACGAATAGGAAGGAAGACAGCAGTTGAGCGAGGTGATGCAATGTTAAACCCAACAGCACGACCAACGATGCTGCGCCAAAGGGAGATTGATCTGAAGACCCTCCACGACCAAACTTCCACCACAACAACATTAGGCGCATCGTACCCGGCACACATCGCAGCACAACTGCTCAGACCCGTCCTCCGTACGGCTTCACCAGACATCTACCAACCGGCACTGGGCCCGCGTGGTAGATTATGGTTCTCTCCCTCTTACCGAGAGGAGGCCTGTGTCCCAACAGTGGGAGCATTATAGGCTGAATATGTCGCTCACAACGGGCCTCATACGAAGGCTCAGAGTCACACAAAGGGCAATGGAAAGAGCTATGCTCGGAGTTTCTCTGCGTGATCGAATCAGAAATGAGGAGACACGCAGAAGGACCAAAGTCACCGACATAGCTCTGCGAGTCGCTAAACTTAAGTGGCAGTGGGCAGGGCACATTGCTCGTAGAACCGATGGCCGATGGGGCCGTAAGGTTCTGGAGTGGCGGCCACGTACTGGAAGACGCAGCGTAGGGAGGCCCCCAACAAGGTGGACCGATGATCTAGTGAAGGTCGCAGGAAGCCGATGGATGCGGACAGCATAGGACCGGTCGGCGTGGAAGGCCTTTGTCCAGCAGTGGACATCCATAGGCTGAAGAAGAAGAGATGTACGTAAGTATGTATGTACAATATCATGAATCGTTATTTTGTTATATATATGTATAAAAAGCACAACAACCAGTTACATTACAAGAACTTACTACTAAATCAGCAAAAGCAATTTTAGTGAGAATGTCTGACCACGATGTCCACGGGTTAATAGATTAGAAGAAAGTCGCTAGGAAATTTAATAGCAGTACCTACGTGCGTTATGTAATTGTATGAGGAGTCTAAATTACGATAAAGATGACAAATGTGACCAATACGACCTATAATGCATTAATATCAGGCATATGTCATCGGCTTTTTAAAAAAGTTTACCTTTTTTATAAATTATAAACTAGTGCTCAGCCGCAATCCCGCCTGATGGTAAGCAGTGATGCCATCGTAAAATATTTTAGTAAACTATACTACGGAGTTGAAATTCCAGTGCGAAAAAGGAATGATAATTTCGGACGATTCGAAAGCACTAACTAAACTAAAACAGAAGTTACCTGCCTACCAAGATTTCTGAAGCTTGAAGTTCTGTAAAAATTACTATACACAGTGCTTAGCCGTAACTCCGAAACCATGTTTACAATATCTAAAGAAAACCCTGTCCGATCCGTGAAGGTATTGTTAGGTATCAATAACTGATTCTACTAATGCCTACAAAGCCGGACTAAAAAATAAACACTTAAAAAAATCCCTTAAAAAATAAATATTATTTTGCAAAAGGAGGTAACTTAATACATGTGCGATAGGCAATACATGCTCGGGCTAGCGGCATGCGGTCGCATTGCTCATAATATTATGGTGTTGTCACTTTTTTAAAAAAAATACCAAATTTTGGAGAAGTTGGAGTTGATTCGCGGAAAAAAAGAGAATTTAAAAATTCATTAGTATTGTTTCTATGATGATTATGTAAAATTTCATATTTTATTTCGTCCCTTTATTATCCTTATGGGTCGGACGGAGCTTCCTTTACATATTGTATATACTTATCATCATCATCATCTCAGCGTTAATCCTAGTCGCATCCGAAGCTTTTCAGCTTTGGAGTCTGGGGTCCGCTTTACTAGTCTAACTTCTGATTTTGGCTAAACTTCGATCTTCAACCCGAAGGCAATATAAGCATTACAGTTATACCAATTGTTAGACTTTTGAGGGCTCCAACAACCCGTAACGACTGCCACGATGTTCATATGGCAACCGGGACCCACGGCTTAACGTGCTTTCCGAGGCACGATCAGACCAGTGCAAATATTCATATTTAAGCATACAAATATTTGCACTATGCGGGGATCGAAACCGCGCCTGCTTGCGCAACGGCCGCGTTGGCTACCGCTACGCCACGGAGGCTGTCAATATTGTATATACATAAGTAGGCACTCAATTCATACTCATGAGTAATTCCACTCCTATGCTATCCTATGAAGTGGATATAATATATTCGAGGAAGGAATTCCTTCAGTATTTCGTTCGCGTTTATGCGAACGTGTTGCACGTCATTATTAACGTCAAAATATTTTAGCTTTGGTGAAAAAAAATGAAGATATTCAAATTAGGCTCTCATTACACCACGGGGTTGCCGTTAATGAATTGTTTGAATAATTTTAATCCCCCAACTGAATTGTTGGTTTGCCGCTTTTATAAGTGTCGTTTAATTATAATAAACGTCGTTGAAGAAGATTTATTGCCAGGGGTCATCCTTGATATAATTCAAACGGTTTTATAAAAATCCTTTACATTTATCACTACATATTATAAAACAAGGTCACTTTTACTTTCCCTATGTCGCTTTGTATTATTAAATCTTTAAAAGTACGCAACGGAGTTTGATAGAGTTTTTTTTTAATAGATAGAGTGATTCAAGAGGAAGATTTTCATGTATATAACATGCATAATATATAAGAGGAGGAACTCTGATCAATTTTGAGGTTTCTAATACATTTCGCAAAATAAACCCATTTTTTGAGCTTACATTGCAAACGCTGACTGAACCCTATGAGATAGATCAAAATAATGTACAACAGTATTGTAGACCTTAAATATGCCTACAAAATAGTCTACGACACCATGTGTCTACCTACTATAGTTTCTTCATTATGACTACTTTTTTATGTTTGAAAGGTTAATTAAAATGCCAGTCGAAATCAGAGCCTACTATTTGTTCCTTATTAACCTTATCCAAATAAATTACTCAATACTCAATATCTTTATTGCTTTACCATAAGTTCATATAAGGGTGGTAACAATTTATGTGAGATCAATTATGGACCCTGTAGGGCACAGCAAAATAGGGTAATGTCATATCAAATGTAATTTCAGTAGCAGCAGACCTCTTTTTGAATTATTGGAGTTGGTTGTTTCATTCAGGAGATATCACGATTTATTCAAAACTAAACACCAGAAAAATCCGCGTGCCGCTCGCGCCCGTGCCGGCCACCTGCTACTTGAGTGTTTCTCAGCCTAAACCGCGAAGGGAGTGGGCCGGAGCAGGAGACCATTATTTCGAACAAACTTGCTAACCCGGTATGCTTTCATTCTATTTGAAGGTGGTGGAACTGGCTATCCATGGACAATAAGGTTGATGTATCTTGTAGAGTCAGACATTGGCTGATGGGCGACACAGTAGACATTATTTTTATTGAAGGGCCACCGTTTCTTAGGGAAGGCTTTCGCACCTATATAATTTGTCCACGTGCGAAGCTGGGGCGGGTCGCTAGTTTAAATTATATAAAGTATTGGTACATATTTATTTATTTAAACATTTGTGTACATATTAATATATAAACACAAAAGAAAAAAAAAGAACAGAAAATAGATACAATTGTGATGTTTATTTCTTTAATTTATTATTTATTATATTATTTTATATAATTAATTAAATCTATCTATATCTTCTAACATGGCTACAAGCATGCAAGTAAAGAGATGTAGACGGCGTGTGTAAGAGCAAAAGACAAAAAATATCAAAACTTTCACATAACGGACACATATTTATATATTTTAGTATTATGTATTTATTTAAGTATAATTATTATTTTTGGATTACTCCAAAAATAATTATAAAGCTGAAGAGTTTGTTTGAACTCGCTAATGTCAGGAACTACTGGTCCGATATGAAAAATTCTTTTGCGTTCGATAGCCCATTAATCCAGGAAGGTTTTAGGTTATATAACATCATGTTGCAACCAATAGGAGCAGAGCATAACTAACTCCACGCGATGGAAGTCGCTGGCGGCCGCTAGTATTTAATATTATTACTTTTATACTCATCACATTCATATTAATTTTCATCCCAGTTCTTACACACTATTGTCTATATATCTGTTTTACTTCTCCGTTCGCAGGTCTGCTGGAAGAAATTTTGTAATAAATCAGCAGCACCTTTTCCCTCAGATCTTAATTTTGTCATATCCTTATCTATTTAATTGAGTGTACATAAATAATAAAACAAATAAATAAAACAAAAACTACGAGAACATACTTCCACCGTACTTAAAAAGAAAGAAAAAAAAAGAATAAAATTAATGACACTAGAATGAATGAATAAATCGAAATGCATTTTGCATTTTCAGTAGACAATGTTCTATAGTAAAACCTTCCAACAGCAATGTAATTTTCATATTATACTTTGCATGCTATATTATTTTCTTAACATGGATTTTCTTTTATAAACGCGGAATGTACCTACATTTTATCAAACACTTTTATTGCTAAACCTAGTATTATTAAGTGATTCTTGTACATAAATTAGTGTTATAACTTTTTTTTATGAACGTTAAACAAGTACAATTCTTGTTAATGACATAGTTAAGTGTATTGTATCGTAAAAGAAAGTTATGGTAAGTAAAAAAAACCTTTTACTTTGTTCTCTAGTTCTCACGTAAGCTTAAGGGCTAGGCTAGTTGTTAATAAGGTTGAAAATTACATAAATTTTTAAATTTTCAAACAAGGTAGTATAGTAGTGTTTTGATTTCATATTCCCTCGATATAGAGACTTTTTAATAGGCGCACGTTAGGCACTCATAACAAGGTTCAGTTGAAAACCAACGTCAGGCAACTGCTACGTAGTTGTCTGACATTCATGCTGAACTGGACCTATTTGGCGCAACCGTTGGGCTCACATTTGTTGATTGTCTTTTTTATCTGTTTCTCTCTTTTGTTTTGTTCTGTTTTCTTTGTTTAAAACTATTATTAGTCTATCACTACTGTCACTACATATACTGTATGTATTTATAACGGTGTGCGCCAAATAAATGGTTTCTTTTCTTTTTTATATCGAAATTGAAATACGGAGCAAGCACTCCCAAATAATGAAGAGGCTGGACTTACAGGGGGCTTCAGTCGATGTACTCCTGGTGTGCTGGAGTGGATGGAGGCCTCCACCGGATGTTCACTTAGCGCTATAGACTTGCCGATAAGCTCACAGGCTCGGTTTCTTGATGTTGTTCACAGACGGAGAGATAGCAAAAGTACCTATACAGACGGGTGAATGGAAAAACTTCTTGCGTTTTGTTCGCCTTTCATTCCTTAATGCTCATTGGATGTTCCGCTAGGATTTTTTTTTTTAATAATTATAAACTAGCGCTTGACCGCAATCCCGCCTGATGGTAAACAGTGATGCGATCTTTGATGGTAAAGCGCGCTAGTTTATTAAGAGCCTATTCACTCAGAAAAACTGAGCGAATAGGAAGGAAGACGGCAGTTGAGCGAGGTGATGCAATGTTAAACCCAACAACACGACCAACGATGCTGCGCCAAAGGGAGATTGATCTGAAGACCCTCTACGACCAAACACCCAACACAACAACATTAGGCGCATCGTACCCGGCACACATCGCAACACAACTGCTCAGACCCGTCCTCCGTACGGCTTCACCAGACATCATGCCGGAACACGACGAATCGTTTGGCGGCAAGGCTTTGTCTGGTGGGTGGTAACTTCTGCCGGCGGCCGGTGTTATGGCCTACCACCGAGAAAATGCGGGAATATTTGAATATGCCTGCTTATTGATGGATCTAATTGTTATATGCATTAACAAGTAGTCTTATAATAATATGTATACAACATAAAAATACTGACCAATTACGAACAGGATTCTTAGGACGCACGAATAGTTAGGTAAAGAAATAAAAAAAAGGTTATGCCAGCTATTACCTACAGTTTTTCTCTAAAGTTCATCACATGGTAGTATCATGAAGTTTTTTCATAATTTATGAGCCAGCCGTTTAGAGAGTGAGGCTATTAAATATGCACTTAGTCGTTGAATATCTCAGAAACGAATAACTAAATTAGAAAATTGTCTAAGCAACCTCTTAATGTTTGACTTATCTAATGAGCCCACACTAAAGTGAAGACGTGAGAAAACCGTAAGCCGAAGAAGAACGGACGGACAGACAGACAGACAGACAGTATGCACATAGCGAAACAATAAAGGTTCCGAGACGTAAACTACGGAAGCCTGAAAAGGGAGGGCAAAGACTCATAAATTCATTCCCATTGCTGTCAACAGGAAAAATGCCCAAAAGGCTGGCAGCATTGCCACGTTCGCGTTGTATGGAAATGCTGATTCTCGTCTTGCTTGAATAATTGAGTGGGCATGCTTATTCTCTTACGTCTCCTCAGTCGTACCATTCAGTTTTCAGTCATTATCACAGTTATTATTTTTTATTTTCTGTTCTGGTACCATTCGATTTTCTCTGTCCTACCAGAAGAGAAAATTAAAAATAATAACAATGAATGTTTCATAAGTAAACTTCTACTATTACTAATTTTAGTTAGTTTACTAAAACACAAATTAGAAAGAAAGATATCTTCTTCAGCCTATGGATGTCCACTGTTGGACTAAGGCCTCCCCCAAGGCTTTCCACGCTGACCGGTCTTGTGCTGCCCGCATCCATCGGCTTCCCGCGACTTTCACCATGTCATCGATCCACCTTCTTGGGGGCCTCTCTACGCTGCGTCTTCCAGTACGTGGCCGCCACTCCAGAACCTTACTGCCCCATCGGCCATCGCTTCTACGAGCAATGTGCCCGCTGCCACTTCAGTTTAGCGACTCGCAGAGCTATGTCGGTGACTTTGGTTTTTCTGCGGATCTCCTCATTTCTGATTCGATCACGAAGAGAAACTCCGAGCATAGCTCTTTCCATTGCCCTTTGTGTGACTCTGAGCCTTCGTATGAGGCCCATTGTGAGCGACCACGTTTCAGTTCCGTAAGTCATCACTGGCAACACACACTGGTCAAAGACTTTAGTCTTGAGACACTGTGGTATCTTGGACGACGAGAAGATGTGTCGTAACTTCCCGAACGCTGCAAAGCCGAGCTGGATTCGACGAGACACCTCTTTCTCAAAGTTGGACCTACCTAGTTGGACTGTTTGTCCCAGGTATATGTACTCGTCAACAACTTCGAGTGCAGAGTAACCAACTAGAATCGGAGTGGGTACGACATGAGAGTTCGACATGATCTTCGTCTTATCCATGTTCATATTTAGACCCACTTGTTGGGAAGCTCTGCTGAGGTCATTGAGCATTTTGCCCAAGTCTTCCAGGGTCTCAGCCATGACCACGATATCATCTGCAAAACGGAGATTAGTGATGTACTCGCCGTTGATGTTGATGCCAAGTCCTTTCCAGTCCAGGAGCTTGAAGACATCTTCCAATGCAGCAGTAAACAGTTTAGGAGATATGACATCTCCTTGTCTCACTCCACGCTGGAGTTGGATCGACTTCGAGTCCTGATCCTGGAGACGGACTGACATGGTGGCGTTTTTGTACAAACACTTTATCACCTCAATGTATCGATGGTCAATTTGGCACCGCTGCAGAGACTGTAGCACCGCCAAAGTCTCGATCGAATCGAAGGCCTTCTCATAGTCCACCAACGCCAAGCATAGTGGTTTGTTATACTCCTCGGACTTCTGTATAACTTGCCGCAGCGTATGTATGTGGTCTATGGTGCTAAAGCCTTTTCGGAAGCCTGCTTGTTCGGGAGGCTGGAAGTCGTCGAACCTGCGAGCGAGACGATATACCTCGAAAAGAAAGATATACCTCGTAAGAACTCCCTTTAATAAAAAAAAAAAGGTTTTTTCATACCATTTTGACTTACATTGCATGTCAAGGTGTCTCCATTTATTCGTAGGCCTGTAGTGGAAGGATATTTAAGAAGACAAGAAATAGGTTACTAATTTTCAGGAGCAAGTAAACTAAAAACTGTATGTCAATACTAAGTGATTATTATTTTTTTCTAAGTAAACCGAAAGTGGCAATAGGCCGGCCATATTAGGCGTAGAACCGATGGCCGTAGGAGTAGATGTGCTCTTGAGTGGAGACCGCGAATCAGTAAACGTATGGTGAGATGCCCTCAGGCTAGGAGCTAGGTGGTGGAATGAGAGTAACCGAAAATCGAGTTGAATGGCGTAAATTGGAGAGGCTTGTTTCCAGCAATGGACTGCTGTAAGCTGATGATGGTGATGATGATAATCTTCTTCATCTCAGCGTTAATCCCAGTCATATCCAAACCTTTTCAGCTTTGGAGTGTAGGGTCTGCTTTACCAGTCTAACTGCTCATTTTGGCTAAACTCCGATATTTTTCATGAAGCGATTGCCGTCTGACCTCCACAACCCGAAGGCGATATCGAAGCATTGCAATTTGACCAATTGTTGGACTTTTGAGGGTCCAACAACCAGCAACGACTGCCATTAGATGTTCGTATGGCAACCGGGACCAACGGCTTAACGTGCTTTCCGAAGCACGACCAGACCAGTGCAAATATTCATATTCATGATGATGATGATAATGTTTAGATTTTTTGCAATTCTTGTTTATATTTTATTAATCCTTTCAAAAATGATTACAATATTTATTTAAATAGCATCAAGTTTATCAATTACGAATTAATTGTAATATCTAAATTGCTTGTGATTTTCGCAGAAATTAAATTCTTGATTTAGATTTATTGTTTCAATGCTAAAGTTTCTTGGAAATTATTTAAGTGTTTACAACAGAAAACAGAAATTTTCTTCGAATAAAATTGTAATCGTCGTGGAATATTTACACTATGGTTACCTTTTGAAACTGCAAATAGTACTCACCGCTACACATCATGCTATACTTCTCAGTTTTAGCTGGTCTCGCGTTTTATAGATTTTTCGTGTAATCAGAAGTCACCTTATTCTGGTTATGAACATCTTGATGTGTAGCCGTGAATGAAGTATAAACCTACATTAAAATCATAAATAAGCCAACTAAGTTAATTCCTTAAACTAACACTACAATATATTCGCACGCCATACCGCCAGGACATTATGTTCAATTAATTAGGCAGACCACTGATTTCTGATGTAGTGACTTTATAAATAGGTACCTCCAGGGATATTCCCACGGCTTATGAGTGAGAACTTATTACTTGGTTGATGAAGTGGAAAAAAGTTTCACACCAAATTCATAACGTTGTGATTAAAGAAGTGAAGTGGTGTTTATTCATAAACGATGATTAAAGTTAAATAAATATATACGGACAAATCACACAGATTGAGCTAGCCCCAAAGTAAGCTCGAGACTTGTGTTATGGGACACTAACTCAACGATACTATATTTATAATAGAGACATATATAGATAAACATCCAAGACCCAAGGCAATCAGGAAAAGATCGTTTTCCATCATGACCTGGTCGGGGATCGAAACCGTCCAGTTTAAGTAATGATAAAATGTCAAAAATATATGGTCAAAGAATCGCTAATCACTAAGTTACTTTAAACAACGTCAGAAGACAGTAAAAAGAAGATTGAGATCAATGAAGACATTGATCTCAATCTTGCATTTTCACTGTTTAAAGAGTGTCTTTAAGAAATAAAATGTCTCTTTTCCCAAACTCTAGCTGCTATCAACCTTGTGAAATGAGAGTATTATTTACCAATCACCAAAACCAAGGATTATTCCGGTTTCAAAAATAAAAAGAAAACTAAAAAGGCTCTCATTACGGGCTTTCAATCGATTTAGAATAGATAATACATATTTGTAAACGCACCCATGATACAGTAGTAATTCTTAATGTAGGACAAAGTTATAAAAACAAAAAAAAAAAAAAACGAAACACAAAACATTCTAGAAATAAAATTGAAGTATGACGGTTTTTGTGTGAAATAACGGTCTAATTTCATAGTCGTATCTCGATATAATTATCTGGCTTTGGATAAATCAGCCATAAGTTTAAAATAAAAGAATCGAAAATCTTTACTTTTCAATAGCAACATGTTTTGACTTATTTCAAAACAACGCCTCAAAACGTTTTGACTTATGCTAATTCCGAATCCAATACACCTTCGAGTAACGTATGGTCATGCAAGCACAGTGTACCACGTGACTGTTATCAAGTACGGTCACTTAGCATATCGCTTGCTGCTGCTTTTTGCGTGTAGCCTAGGCGACGACGCGACGGTGTACATGGCGGCCGGTAAGGCGTGCTGTTCACGGGTTGATTATGCGACTTTTTTTGTAATCATTATCTCGCATATCAATCTAGGAAGTTTCGGATTGCTTAACTGGGTAATCCTGAAATCCTTACAGTATTTTCATTTCATAAATTGCTTCATGAAATAAAAACACTTGAGGTTTATTAGTGGTTACCAAGTACGGACAAACACGATGTGAATATGTGTTTATGTGTGTTGTTGTTGCTCGTTGATTTCTGAGAACAGAAAGGCGTAAAGGACAAGAGATAAAATATTACTTTAATAATGATAAATCAAAATAATCCATAGACAGTTTAGACACGATTAAAAATATGACGACTAAATGTGCGTCAATTTACGTTAGGCTCTGACTTGTTCACAGGACTAAACTAATATTTAACTTCGGTCATTTTCTTGATGAAATAGAATAAGATAGACTGAACTTTTTAGTTTAATTTGTGAATAAGGGAATTGGCGCCACTATCGCGTTAAAATAGCGGTTTTTCCTCCTTTAGACTATGCCATTTCAGATGGACTGATTGCGATGATTGGATGGCGAATACACATAGCTTTAGAATTTTTCATTCTTATTTTGATATTAATCCTCCCATTATTTAATATTTTCTTGGTTTAATGATAAAAAGGCAAAAGTAAAAGCAACTAGTCGGATTGTCACTAGCCCGCTTTATTTATGTTTCGTGACTCCTACCTTTGTTACGTTGGAATGTCACTTGAAGTATTATCGGTATTCTGGCGAAATGCCTTATTTATTTCTAATGTTTCACCAATAACAGTTGAAAGAAATATTTTAGCATTGCGGCTACGAATACTTTGTTGAACTCATTAGAATTCATGAAAAATAAATGATCCAAATAATGATATACCTTAGTTATATAGGTACTTATTTTTTTTGCTCAGTAAAGTGGTTATAAGCACTAAGGGTACCTACTACAACAACTTAAACACGTGTTAAATGTGTGTCAGCATCAGTTTTACGTTAATATACAACGTAAATTTTTGTTTATGCGAAACCCGAAACCCGCGTCCAGTATTTTAAGTAAAAAATCAATCTATAAAATTTCAAAAAGATATCATGAAAACCCACAAAGTTGTTATCTTACTTGTTTGTCCCAACAAAAATATGGTCAACGCACCGCACGCCCGCCCGCGCCCTTGACAGCGTGGCGCGGGGTCCCTGTGTCACTGTACTAGTACTATAATCTACCGTCAGTTATGTTGCGGGCTCGGTAACCACCTAACCACACTGCAACAATTTCTAGATGTATTTGGGAAAATATAACATGGTTTAAAAATGATTTTAATCGATTCAGCAGCTTATTATGAACAAACTATATTCAGGTTTCGATTTTAAAAAAATAACTTTGTATAATATTGTAGTGTTTAAAAGGTGTTTGGCCTAAAAAACCTCAAAAATAATATTATTTCTCGACTTTTTAATGTATGTTATTGCACATATAAACCTTCCTCTTAATCCGCATCAAAATCCCTTACGGAGTTTTAAAGATTTAATCATACATAGGGACATAGGGAAAGAGAAAGCGACTTTGTTTTATACTAAATAGTAAATAAATCGTAATCACATAGGTACATGCTGAATACTACAACTATCACTGGGGTAAGACAGTTCCCCTTGGAAAGGTTGCTTATCAGAATTTCAGTCAAATGTAACTCAATACTGAATGAAATATAAGTAGCCAAGTTAAGCCTTGATATATGTACTTATTTTCCTTTTAAGATCCACGAAATAAAAGCCTTCAGAAATAAAATAATTCCGTACAGCCACATTTTATAAATCTAAAAATTACGTATAAAAAAATTAAAAGGGTTGAGCGTGAAAATTATCATGACGAAACGCCATAAGAAATATTTACGCACTTGTAAATAATTTAGACCTAATGATATTGTTGTGTGTGACGTATAAGGGTGGGTGTTGACGCACGTATTACTATACACCCTTTAGCTCACCTACCTAACGTGAGGCGAGGCCAAACTCCTAATCGTAAATCAACCTCCAAATATACACATCAACTCGCAATACTTATAAATCCTTACGAACGATTAGCTCGCACAATTAAAACGAATTAGGTTAATGTGTGTGGGTTTCTACCGAAAACCAGTTCTTTTTCTCTTTCGTGACGCCGCCACGACTTTCTGTTTATCTGATGGCATTAATCACAATTTCCACCCCCAATTAAAAGTGCTACTCGAATTGTGGCAAGAAACCGCTTTTATTTGCTGTTTATTCCCTAGTACAGTTTGTTTTGTTAGTTTATGTACGACAATGCTTTTTATTGCGATTGTAACGTTGGAAGTTTTATACAATGGCTATAAAAGAATATCATGTAGCGGTCTATAATAGTGATTCGACGTAAAAAAATGTTTATATTCTGCCACTAAAAGCTACATAAAGGTAGCTAAACATCTTGATAAATGTGTATACAGCAGCACGTATAACAGTAGCAGCTCAAACCAAACAAAAACAGTATTATCAAGGAGATAAGGTTTTATCTAAGAAAAATATAAAGACACGGCTCCCGAACTTATTCGGTCAGGGTTTGTCAACATGAGGACGGCAGCGGTCGAAATACTACGGCCACAAATCATTCTAACACCTGACCGAACGCTTATCGCGGTTACGACATGAAAAATTACCGTCTCAGAAACGTTACTAGTCACAGGTTTTCCGCGCCAACGCTAGGGGGCGGCGCTGGTCATTAAAACAAATTGTTGACGACAACTGGCGCGCCAAACTTTAACAACAATACCCAATAGAAGTTTTGTAAATAAAATCGTACTAATTAATTCAGTTTGTAAAAGTATTTTATTATTTGCAGGAATATAATTAATGAAAAGTTGTTACTTCGCAATTTGCAATTAAAAACTTGAAAGGAATTCTGCTTTTTATCGCGAGAAATATTGCTTGTTTATGTTTCTATATTTTACATTGTATTTAATTAATTCTAACACAATTCTTGTCATGGAATTGTGTTAGTCGCCTCCCTACAACCCCCGTCAAAGTACCTAGTACTAGAATTGTAACATGTGCTCTGAAAAACACTCTTACAAATTTAAGCAAAAATGCTAAAAGACTAGTCCAATGTTTTTCTTTAATTCCCGTATCGTAAAAGAAAAAGCTTTTCAACCAAAAGTAAATACATTTACTACTTGATCAATCGTAGTATAAAATCGACTGAGACCCTAACGTCACTAATATTTACGTTCAGTCCGGGGCTCCGAGCAGGATATTAAGGATCGCTTTGATCCTAGAGGCTTTTTGACCGGACTTGTTCAACAAATTCAACGGTAACATGTTTGACTTGGCGTTTTTTAGTAGAGAAAAACGTCAAAAAGGGATGGCAGGTTCTTTTAAAATTGAAATGAGGTACATGCTATTATTTTTAGGTAAAGAAAAAGACTAAGTTAAAAAAATATTAAGTTTTAGCGCGAACCTTCTACTCATCCGCTTAGTTAGTTTCCTTTAGCCATCTTTTTGCTCGGCTAGGATCCTTAAGAAAAGAATATGCGATGATAGCCTTATTTTTGAGGAAGACTATTGGCTATAAATTATAGCCCTGTAGCGGTACCTACAAACGCCACAAAATGAACGACGCGTCATACTGACGTCACACGAATTCTACATCTCGCAATCAGAGTTTACCGTGCAATTAGCATACATACAACTTGCCAATTTCAACCATCGGGCAAGTGCCCGCCAGACATAACACCCGTCTGGTCGGAGGATCCTCCCTTTTCTATGGAGGATGAGTGAGCTTTACTCCCTGTTCCTCATGCCTCCACAGCCCCTAGACTGGTAGTTCCAGAAATGAACGCATTCAAACAATAACAAATGCTTCAGCTTTATGAGTACCGTTAGCATAGACTCGGTATTAATAAAAACAATACACCGCTCTTTGACGATATTAAAACTATAAAAATGTAACGAAGAAAATAATATCGGCAAACATTCCACGGTACAGTAATAAACAAAACTTCTAACTTCCAAATGAAATTAAGACATAAAAGACGTTGCAATCTGTCTTAAATTTAAGAACCCCATAAATAGTTTTCTTGTCTGTCGTTTGGTTAAGTCATAAACTAAGATATGTTAAACGACTGCCGACTAACATCGCAAATGAATTTTTCTAACTACGAAACAAATAAATAAATTAAACTCTATCATTCAGGAACTAAGGTTGAGAATAGAAACAATGCAAATTCTATAAAGTTTTTCATATCATTGGAGCAGAAAACATTGGCAAGGCGCTTCACCCGTCATAAAGGGGGAAAACTTTACAAATCTACGAATTTCTTACGCTTTTAGGGACACATAATATATTTATCTGCCCCTCGACACATTTACAATAGCTCAAGTTTGACGCCCGAGGATTTGTTTCCAGTTAAAATGACTGTTGACTTAATATTAAGACAGGTCTCGCTACCGATAAATGAAAAGTTTTCGCAAAATTGAGTCTAAAATTATCAAACAGTTTTATAATAACGGAAGAAAATGCTCAATAATTTGTTTGGTATTCGTTGTAGAAAATAGGAAGGTGCATGCCTTATTAGTTCCTACATTTCTTATATTATTTAGGCAAAATCAAAGCACTACAGAGTTCAATTACAGTTATAGCCATAAAAGATAAAAACCTTATAAAATAATTAAGCAGACAGCTACAGTTACAGAGCTTGTTAATTTCCGTGGTACAACGTCAAAATTTTACAGCTTCAGTAACATGTAGGGGACCCAGGATGGCGCCTAGAAAATGAACTCATAACAGTTTTATTAACGCTGGTATGTTCACACTAGGATCTCCGTTCAAAGATATGACGGGTATTAAAAATGCCCGACGCTTCCCGCAATCAGACTGTTATACTGTCACTGTCATCTTAATTAAAAATCTACTATTTACTGCTGCGTTTTGTTGAGTTTCAAGAGATTGGCTCTTTGGTTTAAAAGTCCTGTTTGTTTGAAGAAATATAACAGGAAAGTTTTCTCAGAAAGTATGTTGGGGAAAACGATGCATTATTCGCTAAGGTTCTCCTGTAAAGAGCTGAAACCTATTTGCTATGAGCGTTTGTTGGTAGCCAATAGCCTATCCCATAAGAATATTTCTATTGTTTTCTATGCTGTCTTGATAGCACATAACGTCGATGTTCCTACTTGTAAAGTAGATTGCTTATCTAGACGATAGTAAAACAGAACAGTCAATTTCCCTCAGAAAACTTTTAGAGCTTGTGATTGCAATCTCATATTGCACTTTGTAGTTGTATTCCTTGGATGCAATAAAACATTAGTAGTCGTGGTGGCCTAGTGGTTAAAACACCAGCCTCTCAAGTATGAGTGCGCGGGTTCGATTCCAGATCAGGCTAGTACCAATGTAACTTTTCTAAAGTTATATGTACTTTCTAAGTATATCTTGGACACCAATGACTGAAGGTGAAGAAAAACATCTTGAGGAAACCTGGACTTTCAAGTCTGAAATCGCCAACCCGCATTGAACAAGCGTGGTGATTACGCTCAATCCTTCTCTGAATGAGAGGAGACTTGTGCCCAGCAGTGGGACGATAAAAAGATTGATAATGATGATGATGATGAATAAAACATTGTTTCGCTATCTTTGTTGAATTTGATCATGCATATACAAATAAAACCTTCCTTCCTCCCATGAGGGTTGCCAAAAACTAGAGAACGCCATCTGCTATGGTTCTTACTTACTTATTTTGCTTATGTTTAGAACTTGCTTAATTTATACTTCAATCTTTTAAGAGAAGTAAAAGATATCACCATAATTAAAACAAATTTTCCAACCAAAAGTAATTAAAATATTATCAAAGTTCAAATTCTGGATAAGATTACAGAAACGATTAATAAGATATCGTTTTGACATCTTCTCAGAAAGAGATACTAAATTTTAATAGCCATGAAACTTAATAGAGGTCTGTTTTATTAACCCTTGATTTACTTAGCCGCAGATTCTTTAATAGTATTTTTATAATAATTTTCTTGTTTTCCCACGGTAATACAGAACGTGCTTTTTCCGCCTACGTAACACAATAAATCGATACACCGCTGCGTTAACGCCGCTAATAACAGTTTGTTCTCGTTTGACGCTCATTTAGAAAGGTAAACAGCCGTCTAAATAGCCAATATGGCGGTACAAATGCAAGCATTATCTGTTTATGTTCCTCTTATGAAGTTAACAATGCATTTCATATTGACATTAATGAGAGTTATTTTCTATATTAACGGTAAAAGCTAATTTGAACAGTTACGTCGTTTTGATTGTCTTTAAATTTATGTTTTTACTTATTAGGCAATTTGCAAGAACGTATTTGTTCTCAGAAGACAATATTTTTAAAAAGTCGAAGATATGTGTCAACATCACGCATATCTTTGATTTTTTAAACAAGCGAATCGGCACCAACGTAATAACATTTTGACGGAACAGTTGGCACAGTGGTTAAGCGATTAACTTCTGCACTGCGTGGCGCAGGTTCGATTCCCGCACGGAACAAATATTTATATGACCTACAAGTAGTTGTTCCGAATCAGGCTGTTGGTGCATGTGAGTGTATATGTTTGTAAGCGTACCTACGATATAGTCGTCCTCCGTGGCGCAGCGATCAACACGCATGCCTGCGACGTGGAGGCCCCGGGTTCGATCCCCGGCCAGGTCATGATGGAAAACGATATTTTCCTGATTGTTTTGGGTCTTGGATATTTATCTATATCCGTATCTATTATAAATATAGTATCGTTGAGTTAGTATCCCATAACACAAGTCTCGAACTTACTTTGGGGTTAGCTCAATGTGTGTGATTTGTCCGTATTTATTTATTTATTTATATAGGAGAAATTCTTAGCGTGTGGGAGTTTTATGACAATAACAAAGAATCAAATTTTAAAAGTCAATTTGAACCTACTTCTAATTCATACTCCTGCCCTCAGTCTTAAACATTTATTTACTTTTTACCTAGTATTTTTCTTCTATTAGACATCATCTCCGGAAGACGCTACGCTGGTATGGAGGTGAAGGTCGCGAGAAACCGACGGATGGGCGGGACGGGCAGCACACGACCGGTCATTGTGGAAAGCCTTGAAGGAGATCTTAGTCCAGCAGCGGTCTTCTATAGAGGTCTCCCTCTGTTGTAGACTGAAAGAGGAAGAAGAAGGAGACATCAACTTCGTAGTCACATGTTTGAACCTACTTCTAATATTCGTATCACATTGAAACTTTTTTATTTTGTTATTCGGATTATATTATTACTAAGTAATTCGGTTCATAGTGGTATAGCATATTTGATAATAGTCAGGTATGTAGTGAAACTATTCAGTGGAGGATTTGGCGGGAAAGTCGAGCTGAGTGTCACGCTCAATTTTCATTGGACTTTTAAAATTATTCATAGTGTTGTTTACTAAATAAAAGTGCGTGATTTATGTAGTAAAAAGTGCATTCAGTAAATAATTCATAAAGAACAGTGAAATATCGCAGCATAGTGGATACATCATGACTTTGTCTCAAACCTCCATCGTAAGACGTATGACGCCGTCTTTTTCGACATGAACAATTCATTACGTGACATTGGCTAAATGCAAAACCGTGCGAAGCCATAAAAGAAAGAAAGAAATAAAAAACTATTCAGTGACTTCTAGTAGGACCATGGAGTTTTTATTTGTCACCTTTGTCATCTTTGGAAATCTTTCTTTTCATACAATTAATTAACGCAGGTATTGCTACTTAAACTCCTAGAATTTTTTTACTTCTAATCTATTAAGTCTACCTGTGGTCAGCGTTATCAGATATACATATCTATATAAGGTAAGTTATTTTTTGTGTATGCGAAACCCGAAACACGTATCCAGTATATTTAAGTAAAATATATGTACAAAGTTTCAAAAAGATGTCATGAAAAACCCAACAAAAATATTGTCAACGCACCGCTCGCCCGCCCGTGCCTGAAACGGTGCACCGCGGGGGGCTCTGTCTAACTATGCTATCTAGTACTATGATCTACCATCAGCTGTGTGCGCTTGGTAATCACACTGCAACAATTTCTAAATGTAAAATATAACATGGTGTAAAAATTATTGGAATCGATTCAGTTGCTTATTCTGAACAAACTATATTTAGGTTTCGTATTAAGTAAGAATTTAGGTTTCGTTCTATAAAAAAATAACTGTTCATGATATTCTAATAGATTATATTTATAATAGACAATCCATAATAGACAAGTGACAACATTCGACGACAAAACCAGTCTTCCGGTCTACCTCATTTCTAAATTTAATCATAACTTAAATGTATCACTCAAAACAAAAAGTAGTTAAAGCTATTATTATGTTAAGCTATTATTATGTATTAAACAAAGACAATACTTACAACAAAATTAAGTAACTTCCTGAATCAACCAAATAAAACATAATTATTAATTCATCAGTGCCGTGCTAACTAGGAAGCACGAGTAACCACACTGGATGGATATCGAAATATAAACGAGACAGGAAAAAGGACCACCAATTCGACGTGCGTCGGTAGTTGAACTCAAACAGCGCGTAAATACTGTAGATTAAACTCACCCGACTATAAAGGGTGTATCTGACATCGACGCACAAACAAGTACTATGGATCCAGTACGTGATTCTGAACCCCCCAGTGGTGGAATTTTTCGTCGGCTTTTTCATGATTAAAAAAAACATATTATGCAGTTTTTTTCACTTTAGACCGTTCATAATTGCTATACTTTTATGATCCAATAAGATTTTAAAGTAAAAAATATTTTTTTCGCTAATTCCACAAAAAGCACAATGTGAACAAAACTCGAAAAACTATCTTATCAGCTGATTTAATGGAGTTCACATCAGGGATCAACATCATATCTACAAACCCGCATGGCGGCACGCTTAAAACGTTCAAAGGCCGAGCCGACACATTTTTTAAACACTGTGAATTCTGTAACCGTTCATTAACGACATAAATGACTATCATAATTTTATTAGTGACATGCGGTGTAGCCTTTTCGTGAAGTTTGCGTTATGGTGTCAGATACACCCTGTATGTTCGGTGTGCTGTCATAGACGGATAAAAAAAAAATACAATTTCCACACATTTCCTTTGTTTGTGCCAACACACGGAGGTAATTATGTTTTTGTTGTATAGTTTTCTGGGACCGACGACCCTTTGTTTGAAATTCCCAAACGTCTTCGCTTTTTGGGTATTTCGTCTGTATTCAAGATGGTGGGTTATTTAGTGGGTATTTTGGATTAAACAATAATATCAGTGTTTTTTGTTAAGCCAGTCAAGTGTTAGGTACACTTTACTACCGTTTGGTTTATTAATTTCTTTTTACTAAAAGGAGAAAATGTTTAACGTGATTGAAAGATGTTACTGACTTATTTTTTTTAAACCTAACTCAGTTTAAAATTAATTAATTTGTAATACGAGGAGTTCAATTTTGTGGTACCCTTTGAGTTAAGAACTCACCAAGAAATTATAATCGTTCCTGAAAAAGATTACCAATCTGGAAAAATGCTAATATATGTACTAGAGTCCACACAATTCAGCAAATAATAAATTGAAAATTTAAAATATTGGTGTTCGCGATTTCAAACGTTTTGTTTTGCCGTAGGATTTTAATGAATTTACGCATTACAGTACATACTTACCTTCTTCACCGTCCTTAGCCTTACCTTAAAATTAAAATATCAATTTTAATTTGTACTTTCAAAAACACTTCGTGGAATCACTAATCTCTTTGCTCTTTTAGCATAATATCAGAAACAAAGTCAAATATTTTCTTGAAAGCCTCTTGTACGACAAAACCCTTCTGTACATTAAAAGGAAAAGTCGTCAGAAAGAAGACACCTCGTGCTCCACCCCCGCTTTGGGAGGGCCAAAACAGGGAGCACAAAATTTCGTCAATCAAGGGATTTACCTTACACTTGAAGCTGACAACGTTCTTGAGTTACAAACTGGTGGGCTTAGCAACACGACACGATTGCATTGAGCCTGTTGACACCCATAAGTGAGGTCTTTATTTGGAAGACGTTTGATGTTAGGCGGATTAGGAGTCTAGGGCAAGAAGATTTCGGGTATTTCTAAGTGATTTAATTACACAATCTCATCTCTTATTGTGAAGAAATTATGCTGTGAGATCAAAAACTGAGATGATTACCACTAAACGTTGCCCCAAAAATCTAAACGTAAGTATGAAAACAATATTTTTTAATGAGGTTACGAATTTAGAGCTACTGTTGCAATTCGCTACATATTTGCAACAACCACAACTAGAAACAAGAACCATAATTAACCTTCAGAAGACCGCCTGTAGGTAATCACAAAAATAATAGGCGTACTATTGTCCCCCGTCAAATTGAGCCCAATCCCTCTGGCTCGTATATTCACGCCATCGATCGTGGGCGATTGCCAGTATTTTGTGCAGTTAATTATCCGCAGCGCTTGAGGGTTAATCCGGCTAGTCACGGGACATGCACGTGCTTGGTTTAAAAGGACGTATTCTTGACCCAAACTGTTCCCCGGTAGGGTAAAAAATGTAGAACAGTAAGTGCATTTTTGGTGATAATGATCCAATTAGGGGCTTAAGTGTTTAGGTCACGTGGTATGGCATAGCTTTGTTATCTGGACTTAGATAATGGTGGCAGCTTTCGTGGTTTAACTTTCGTTACTAACCATACATAATGGTGGCAATGTAGTGTCAACACATGTATGTGTACAAATGGTATAATATGGTACCAAAGTCAGAGTCACTTAATACTCTATATCATCTTGATGTCTTAATACCTAAAAATTTGTATTAGGAAACATATCATATTATTATATATCGCGATCTGTAATCACTAAAGTTGCGATCATAAAGCGGCGTGACTTCCAGAATATTCCCACATCATCCCTCTGATGTAAAAGGATTAAATGTTATCAATAAATAAAATATTTGTATAGGATGGCCCTGGCCAATCAGTAACGGGATTTGGTACAAAAAACAATAACCTGTCTATATATGGGAGATTTTTTAATAAATTCCCATTAGATTTTATTCATAAAGGTTCCAAATTAAGTATGTTATTTTATTTGGCATTAAATATAACCGACTCCGAAAAAAATTCTATAGAATAAAAAACAACTCCATGAAAAGAACATTTTACTATTTTTTCGAAAGCATATTCGGGAGTCAAAAAAGCGAAATATGAATGAACACGTTATACTGTAACTTTTTTCCCATTCGCTTCAGTGCGTACCTGTACTTTATGCTCCAATTTTTGTATGGGCTCTTTAGATCCCCTGCTTATAACCCTGTAATGCAATTGGCCCTTAAACAAAGATTTTAAGCGCAAAGTGGCCGGTTCAAAGATTACGTTAGGTTCCCCCAGGGTACTTTCAAGCTCATATCTCCCTAAAATCACGAAGGCATAATTTAAAGTATAAACATATTAGTGAAGGGCCAACCGGCTGCTGCGGGCGAATTTCTAACGATGATAATATTGGATCATCTTTTTGTTTGTGGTATGCGGTAGTAAATTTTTTGGAGCGGAACATTTGCATTATGACAAAATAAGGGATTGTTAAGATTAAGAGTAAGTAGAATAATCATCATTATTTTTCCACTGCTGGGTTATAAACCTTCTTTCGTTGAGAGTTGAGAGAGCCATAAAGCAGGACGCGGGCCAAATGGGGATGTTTCCTGGGTTAAAAATATTGTTTCTATTTAGTCCGTTTTTCAGATTATAGAATCATCATCATCTCAGCGTTAATCCCAGTCGCATCCGTAGCTTTTCAGCTTTGGAGTCTGGGGTCCGCTTTACCAGTCTGACTGCTGATTTTGGCTAAACTTCGATATTTTCTGTGAAGCGACTGCCGTCTGACCTCCACAACCCGAAGGCGATGTCTAAGCATTGCAGTTAAAACAATTGTTAGACTTTTGAGGGCTCCAACAACCCGTAACGACTGCCACTGGATGTTCGTATGGCAACCGGGACCAACGGCTTAACGTGCTTTCCGAGGTACGACCAGACCGTGCGCCTCCTTTCGCAGCGGCCGCGTTCGCTACCGCTACGCCACGGAGGCTGTCATTATAGAAAAATATTGGATACGTATATTTTGTTTTATCAAGTCAATAAAAATTTACAAATAGAAGAGGCATCAAAGGTCAGGAGTGGTGGCTGGTGACGTCACTGGTTGCTAAAAAGTGTAGCAAGGAGTGCCGTCACACGAGTTTTCAACTAACTGTATTGTCTTCATTTTTTGTTTATATGAAAAAATATAAAATACGTGTCAAGTTTTTTTTGGAAATCTGACTGTTGGACTAATTAGATTTTTTTAGTCAACTACCCCATTGTCACTGACTGTGAGATTATAGTATTGAAGATATAGGTTTCCGCATGATGCTTTCCTTCACCATTTTGAGAGCGGTGATGAAATAATTTACACTTGTATTTACAAGTGCTTGACCGCAATTCCGCCTGATGGTAAGCCGTGATGCAATCGTTGATGGTAAAGCGCGCTAGTTTATTAAGAGCGTTTTTGGGTTTGAAACTAGCTAGTCAATGCAATTGCTATTAGGCCACCGCTACCCCCTTTAAGACACATATTCTTATTGAGAATTATGGCTCAGTAAAGAAATATGAAGTCACGAGCGTGAAGATACAGACCACTGCTTAATGCAAGTTATATAAAAAGCAATTGCATAGATAAACTTTTGTCGAAAGAACATGCATTTCGAACATAACATTAGATTTTACGCCACTCCCATTAAAATTAACGAAACGTATAATAGTGACCGCGGAGCATCCTAGCTTCCTTAAGAGACGTGTTCGCACGACTAAACTCTGGCAATGACTGAGAGTAATCGTGAAGATAGAAAAGTATAATGTCTAAAGTCTTAACGGCTTTATTTCAACTTCGACTCGCTACGCCATCTCGCGGCCAATTTCCTTACCCAGTATGTAGGATATTATTTTAACGCGTAACTTGGAGGAAATTTCAACGGAACGGTTATGGTAGCAGTTATGGTAGAAGTTGTGGACCACCAATTACTTGAATGGGACCTAGACTGTATTCTTAGTTTCATTTTATTTTGAACTATGGAACGTTAAAAGTTATTCGCAAACAAGTTTCTAATCTTCTATTGTTTGTTTATAACGAAGAAGATTTAAAATAATACAAAATTTTAAATAATTGACATAAACATTTCGGCATAAATATATGACCAGCCCCCTAATCGGCGAACACATTTTTGTCAAATGATTGCGACTAGTTGGGATCGTTTGGACCGAATGGACCAATGGGCGGGCCGAACGATCCCAACTGATACCAACTCAGTCGCAATCATTTGACAAAAATGTGTTCGCCGATTAGGGGGCTGGTCTAAACATCATACATACAATATGTAAAGAAAACTCTGTCCGACCCATAAGGATAATAAAGGTTAGGTAAAAACAAAATATAATATAAAATTTTACGTAATCATCATAGAAACAATACTAATGAATTTTGAAATAATCTTTTTTTCCCACGAATTAATTCCAACTTCCCCGAAATTTGGTAATCTTTAAAAAAGTGACAATACCGGTATTATTATGAGCAAATAGCGATGCGACCACGTGCCGCGTGCCCATCCGCCCGCCGCCCGCGGAAGGGTTGCTTACCGCACATGTAATAAGTTACCTCTTTTTGCGAAATAATATTTATTTTTTTAGGGGGATTTTTTTTAAGTTTAGACCGGTTTTGTATCCATTAGTAGAATCAGTTATTGATACCTAACAATACCTTTACGGATCGGACAGGGTTTTATTTACATATTGTTTATGATGCCCAACTACTATATGAAAAATCATTCAATTAAGGTACATAATAGGTACTGGCGTAATGTTTATTTATATCAAATTTAGTATGTACCTAAAATATAACATAATATTAAACTTAAATGAAAACAGTTAATTTAAAAGAAACTTGATTGCTACCAATTGGAATTATTTTAAAGCAAATTGCTAATCAATTGCTATATATGTTCGAAAAATGTGTCTACTGGACAACGTAAATAACGCAATAAATGTTGTTGAACTATCAAAATTAAACCCAATGTGCTACACAATTACCCTGCAGATGATTTGGTATATTTACAAGCTACAAATAAATTCCTTGCATCCAACTTGAATTACAAATCTCATTTCTCTGAAAGGCGTTGCCGTTCATTTCGAATTACAACTATCATGTAAATGGAATCTCAAGCATGTTGATACACATACTGGTCGCATCTTCAAGAGCTGATCGAGTTTCCATTTCTCCGAGGGCTGTAGCATCCAGAGCTCCTATTACGAAAGCTCATCTGGTAAATGCAGTATGAGCATTGCTCGGCGCAGGCGGGCGGCACGGTCGCTTAAGTTTTGTTGATATTCTAAACCGCCCTAGAACGGAGCGGCCCTCTGTCGCAACCGCAGTGTCGCGTGCGTTCGCCTGATTGCAAGCATTGGTAACGTGCGGCTTATGAACGATGAATTTAGTTTGGTCCGATGAATGACAGTTATGTTCTTTTGTCGCTTTAGTATAACGGTAAGGAAATTACATTGTGAATTTATATAAGTTAGTGACAGTAAATTCCATCTCAATTACTTGGAATTCCATAACATAAATGGAAAAATTATGGTATGTATATGTAGTTGAAACCTCTGCCTACTCAATACGAAAATCTGTTGATTGGAACTATTATTGGATTAAAATCTCTTCTAAAAGTTATGGTAATGTTTCGTCGAATATAAATTCATTAAAAACAATGCTCATAATTACCGGTATTATTTATTATCATCATACCTGTCCTCTTATCACCCACTATGCACTAAATAAGATATTGGTAATGATATTAGAAGAGCTTAATTTTCAGTGTGTTCTAGACGCAGTATCCTTCAAAGATTAAAAGCACCTCTTGTTCATTACGTACCTGTTATAGACAAATAATGTTTAAATATCACAATTTTTCATGAGCTTGTCTATCCTGTATAAATCTCATCGTGAAAATTTGGTGTAGTCAGCTTAAATACACTTGTATTTACAGTGACATTTTTACCAAACGGATTGACTGTATTAATTTACTAAACTTACCGGCCGACGTATCCCACAGTTTCCCAATTGTGGGAATATTGTGTGAGCCATAATCTGCCTCTAATATTATAGGCTGATTATTATGAAACTTACGCTATTGTTAAGACCAAAATTGTGAATGCAAATTCCAGATTTTAGAAAGGTAATTATAAAACAGAAATTTTATTTATTTTTGACTTATCATTTCAGTGTTGATACAATGGACGTGTTTAGCCACATTCCATAACATTTTATTGACACAAAGCCGTAGACACTCAAGCAATAAAAATAGTTTTAATTCGACATATACAACCCGCAACGTCATGGAAGTCATTCGCAGTTGGCGAAGCGTTAAATGCTGCATTTTCCTTGGCCATTTGCAATTCGATATTCGCTAAGCTTCGCAGGATTGAACTCTCCGGATTGCATGTCTACTCGCATTTGATATTGTAATAATATTCATCCCTTTTAAGTATAACGTGGATCAGGAGCATAAACTCTACCCACTCGCGGTCGAGATTAAGTGATCTGTATGAAGGAATAATATCGCTTATTGTGTTTTGTTCTGCATTCCTTTTCGCGAATTTGTGTATGTTTGTGTTGGCAGTGGCCAATGGTGGGCTGAAAGTTGAATCATTCATTCGAAATCATTATTGCAAATACGAGGTAACGTTTTTGCCAGTTATTCATATCAACACCTTACATTTATTTTCAATAATTATAAATTAGTGCTTGACCGCAATCCCGCCTGATGGTAAGCAGTGATGCCATCGTTGATGGTAAAGCGCGCTAGTTTATTTAGCCTATTCACTAAAACAAAATTAGTGAATAGGAAGGGAGACGGTAGTTGAGCGAGGTGATGCAATGTTAAACTCAACAATACGACCAACGATCCTGCGCCACAGGGAGATTGATCTGGAGATCCTCCACGGCCAAACTCCCGACACAACAACATTTAGCGCATCATAACCGGCACACATTGCAGCACAACTGCTCAGACCCGTCCTCCGTACCGCTTCACCAAACATCATGCCGGAACACGACAAATCGCTTGGCGGCAAGACTTTGTCTGGTGGGTGGTAACTTCTGCCGGCAGTCGATATTATAGCCTACCACCGAAAAAAAACAACAGAAACATAAGTACAACACATTCAGCCAATAATGTTCCCACTCTTGTAGGACACAGGCTTCTCGGGAAGAGAGTTTGTGGGCCATAATCACACTGACTGAGTGCGTGTTTGTAGATGTCACATATATTCGAAGTCTTAGCTCTAGACTATGCAGGTTTCTTCACGATGGTTTCCTTCACTGTATTGAGAGCAGTGGTGATGAAATACTTAACACAAAGTGAAGCTATAGGTACACTACATACCACTAGGCCATCGCTGTTCTCTAATGTTCACTCAGAAACTCTGAAATCAATAGGGTATTTGACTAAGAAAAAACTAATTAGTCCGTCAGTCAGATTTCCAAAAAATATTAGACACGTATTTTTTCTTTTTTCATATAAACAGAAAATGAAGGAGACACAGTGCGTTGAAAACTCGTGTGACGTCACCAGCCACACTCCTGATCTTTGATGCTTTTATATTTGTCATTTTTTGTTGATTTGATAAAACAAAATATACGTATCTAATATTTTTCTATAATCTGAATGACGGACTAAATAGAATCTTTTTTTTTTACTCAGAAAACATCCCTATACTGTACCGATGAATAAATAGTACCTAAATAAGATTATTTATTAAAGGAAATAAACAACTTTCCTTAAAACAGTTTATACAACAATGTTTCCTTATCTCACATTTTAGACCGCTGCTGCCCGATCTGTTGAAAATAATACAACAAACAAAAGTCCACGATCTGATCCAAATAAGGCGCGTTTCTGTACATTTTTATTCTTAATTCCCCATACAAGTTCCTTGAATTATCTCCTACCACTAGACAATCAGTAGCGGCGTGGGTGCTGCCCGTGGTACCTTTTGTTGACTCGCAACTTATTGCCACAGAAATCCACACACCTACGACCACATTATGTTTCTACAATAAAATCTTCATCATTCTCTGTCCGAACAAAAGTATGGCAGTAACAAATTGGCCATTCTTCACTGCGTTTAACGCCCACATTACTTACAAATACTGGTGTATGCATTTTAATGGTTCAGCACTACCGTATGCAATGGGATTATGCCTGGATGCAGCCAGACATTACTAGGCAAGATAAACAGTGGAAGCGTTCTCTGAGATTAGTGCTAAGAGGCTGTGCGTCTTGTATAGTTGAGATTTCCTTCTGTGAATAACCTAAATGTGTAAGTAACCGTTGTTTTAATAATGAGTAATGCTTGTGTATTGAGTTAATTACTTGGAATAAGGTTAAACTGCAGATATTACTGTTTCATATAGTTTTATTAAAGTGGGGTGAGTTACATTTTGCTTGCTGTTTAAGTTTTTAATAAATTATTTTAAAATAGACCTAGGTCATCATCGGAACTGACCGAAACTAACCGTATGCAGATGAGTATTAGTATTGACTTCCACAACCCAGTTATCGGCTAATACTTAGTATGCCTGGTTATCAGTCTTTTAGGCTTCAGATGACACGTAACAAATATAACGCGTTCGGCTATGAATATGAATGACGGTTTAAAATTTGGTAAAAGTTTGCTTCTATGTCACACATCATACTGGCATATAGTATATAATCATGCAAGACCAAAAAAGTAGGAAAACTAGCTGTAAATTTCTTTTAGTGACGTGAGGCTCAGAACATATGGGCACGCCACAATAGCGGCGGTAAGTCCCCTCTTTGAAGAGTGACTAGAGAGGCGCTACGGCGGTCTCACCTTCCGCCTGACGCAGGTCCTCATCGGAAACTGTTATTTCGGAAGGTTCCTGTTCCGGATAAGGCGAGAGAAAATGCCAGGGTGTCACCATTGTGTGGATCGCCCTGAGGACACGGTGGAGCATACGGCGGATGTCTGTCCGGCTTGGGTAGAGCACCGCCGTGTCCTCATGTCGGCGATCGGCGGCAATCTCTCGCGTCCGACCCTGGTCAAAGCCATGGTCCGGAGCAAGAGTGCATGGAAGGCAGTCACCTCCTTCTACGAATCAGTGATGCTGGCAAAGGGGGAGGCGGAGCGCGTTAGGCAGCGGGAATCCCAGTGCCCTCATGCCACTAGCCGAACAACCTCGAACTCCCGGCCACCGTAGGCGCGGGCCTGCGGGCGATAAGCAGTGGGCAGCTCGCCGCCCGGTAAGGACCGGGGCCCGAGTCGAGGGCAAGTTGGGTTTCACGCGCGCCTCAAAGAGATGTTAGCACATCGTGACAGGGTACACGAAGACCAATGCCTCCTGGGTCATAGTAGCGGGTTGGTTAAAAAAAAAAAAGAAACAGTGGCCCTGGCTGGCGCATAGGCAAAACAAGAAACACGGGTGGGTTTTAGTCAGTAAAAGTCTGACACGCCCTTCCGTTTCGCCCAGAACGGGAGAGTTCATTTGATGATTTCCCATCCCAAACCAAAAAAAAAAGGCTCAGAATATACATATATAGTCTGTTTTTCCACATATAAGTTCAAATATGGCATACAAATCTGTAAGTGTAAATCTACTCCAAAAAGTCAAAATCACAACAATGACGTTACAAGCTATGGTGCAGTGGAGATTTCTTATGAAATAAACATTATCTGTGTACTATTATGATATGAAAAATAGTGATAAGTGACTAGACGTAAGGCATCAAATACTTATTAATTTTAACAAACTGACTTCATTTTCGACTCGTTCAAACACACATCCATATAATTATAATATAATTAAGCACACTTGCATTTATAAACCTCACATATACACACACTTCATACTGCTCACACAAAATACTCATAAATACTTTACACTACATAAATTACCTGTACACCCACATAACCACAAACAAGTCTTTAAGGCAAATTTTTATACTTTCATTATTGATATATTACTTCTCCAATGGCCACCATAAATGACATTAATAATGAACTTGATTCGCTAATCTTAGGTCATCCCAACACGTGCTTCCCAGAGGACTGTCCCACATTTATAAAAGCAACTGAAAATAATATTACTGCATTACATATAAATATTCGTAGTGTGAATCAGAACTTCAATGAACTCCTTGTCTTGATGCAATCGATGAAGGTAGATCTTGATGTTGTTATATTGACGGAATGTTGGCTAAGCAAAGTAAAAAATCTTCCTAATATACAGGGTTTCAATGTTCATTGTTCTTTAATAAATAGTAACCAGAACGATGGCATAATCATCTATACGAAATCTACGCTTAACGTCGCCGTCGAGGAACCTAACTTCAAAAGTGGCAATTCACTTGTCTGTCAAATACCCGATAAAAAAATTGCCATTGTAGCAGTCTACCGATCCCCATCGTACAATACAAAAGAGCGCCTAGCTGATTTTTTTGCGAGCTTAAATGACCTGTATATACAACTTTCCTCTTGGCAAAACTTAGTCCTTCTAGGGGATATAAACATTAATATAACACCTGATAATCGTAACGATTCTAGCGTTAATTATCTAACTCTAAACATCTCTCATGGGCTCCTACCTACTCACTTATTTCCTACACGTGTAGATAGATGCATTGACCACAGCTTCGTTAAATCTAAATTGCCTATCACAACGCTAATTTTAGAATCACATATAACAGATCATAAGCCGCTATTACTGGCAATTGCCAACATTAAGGTCACGCAAAAAACTACTCCCTTATCTTTCCGACTAAATTACGAATTGATAAAGAAAGAATTAGAGGACACGAACTTCACACACCTTTTAAATATCAACGATCCCAACATACTGATGAACTCTTTTATAACAATACTGACATCTGCGATTAATAAACATACAATACAGCGTAAAATACCCAGAAAACAAAAAATAATTAAGCCCTGGATAACCTCTGGTCTCTTAAGATGCATTAAAAACCGCGATAAATTGCACGTTCAGTCCAAAAAAGATCCAAATAATCTAGTTCTGGAAGTCACCTATAAACGTTACCGTAATTTCTGTAACTCCTTACTACGGAAGCTAAAACTAGCCTATGAAAAACGCGAACTCGAAAAAGCCAAGAACAAACCTAAAGCTCTCTGGAATATTATAAAACAAATAACAAATACACATAAAATAAAATCTGGCTCTACTGAGTTACTTAAAATAATTGAGAATAATCCGAAGTCATCGATAAATGTAGTGTGCAACTACTTTACAAACATCGGCAAGAATCTTGCAGATAATATCCAGTCAGCCAACATCGCTACTATCCCTCGTGTCTCTACATCACTATCTCAAAATTTTACAAGTATAATATCCCCAAACTCTATTGCACTATTAGATGTAGATGAAACAGAGGTTGAATCCCTCATCATGCAAATACGGACTGACAGTGCTACTGGTCATGACTGTATCTCCCCTGTAGTTCTAAAACGGTGCCGTAATGCCTTGGTACCTCCTCTAACATACATTATAAATCATAGCTTCAAACAAGGTATTTTTCCTGATGTCTTAAAAAAGGCGATAATATATCCCATTCATAAGGGAGGAGACAGAAGTTGTGTCAACAATTACAGGCCAATATCAGTCTTGACTGCACTCTCTAAAATCTTTGAGAGGGTTCTCTGCAATCGCCTGAAGAGCTTCTTAGACACTCATAAAATTATTGCTAATAACCAATATGGCTTCCGCACAGGAGTTTCTACCGAGGATGCAGTTTTACAGCTGACCCAGGCGGTTGTTCATGATCTTGACAATGGCACAAAATGCCTAGGGATCTTCCTAGATCTATCAAAAGCATTTGACACGGTTTCTGTCCCTCATCTTGTAGCCAAGCTGGAACACGTCGGCATTAGAGGCACTCCGCTAGCTATTTTCAAAGACTACCTACATAATCGTACCCAACAGGTGAAAATTGACCAATACCTAAGCGACGAGGAACCAATACTCAACGGTCTCCCCCAGGGAAGCATCCTTGCTCCAATATTATTCCAAATATATGTCAACGATATGTGTAATATGACACTCCCCAATGCTAGAATATTTTCATACGCTGACGATACAGCCATCATTGTACATGGATCAGACTGGGATTCTGTTAAAAAGAATGCAGAAATGGTGCTAAGGCGCGTAACATCATGGCTCAACACAAATCTCCTTACATTAAACGCCAATAAATCTTGCTTCATCCCTTTCTCTATGAGACAAAATTCATCACCGCATGCATCTTATACGATTAATGCACACAGGTGTCCAGAGACATCAACAACATGCCTCTGTCCATTACTCACTAGAGCTGAAAATGTTAAATATTTGGGAGTACAAATTGATGCTGCATTACGATGGGACATACAGATCAATGCTTTAACCACCAGAACTATGCGACTTATTCATATCTTCAAGACTCTAAGAGATTCCGCTGACCCAGATACCCTTAAGCTGGTGTATTATGGCCTGTGCCAATCAATAATAGGATATTGTATACCGGTATGGGGTGGTGCAGCGAAAACTCATTTACTAAGGTTAGAACGTGCACAGAGAGCAATACTCAAAGTCATGTTTAGGAAACCATTTCTTTATCCCACTACACAGCTATACGCAGATTGCAAAACTCTGACTGTACGTCAACTATATATTCTACGGGCTACTCTCAAGAAACACCCTAGTATTCCACTCCCAAATCCTAATAAACGAGTAAATAATCCACCGAGCATTCCCCATAAAACAACCTTTGCGCGAAACCAGTATCAAGTTTTATGTACCCACATATATACAAAATTACACAAAGAACTCAACTTAATGGAGCGAAATAAATACGAATTAAAATCAAAAATAACTTCATGGCTTCTTCTGCAGGACTATGACAAAACCGAATCACTGCTTACATTTGTTGTATAAAATAATGATAGGAACCCGTCTAGGATCACAACCCTCAACCAGCAAGCACACACACACACACACACACACACACACACACACACACACACTGTCACACACACACACACACACACACACACACACACACACACACACACACACACACACACACACACACACACACACACACACACACACACACACACATGCGAGTAATAATAAGGATATAATTTAAATATCACTAGATAGCCAGAGTAACACAGTTCCATCATTGTATCACTGATTTATGTAAAACTCCTTAGCCGAACACTGTCTCTTAAGATACAGGACATCCTAGTTTAAGAGACAGAGTTTTATTTCCTGTGTACAGAATCTGGATTAACATATTATAAAAGGAACCTATAATGCAATAGCTATTTATAAAACAATCTTAACTATAAGCCTGTATGTATAAGTTATGAAATAAATAAATATTATTATATTATATATATATTATTATTATTTTTTCGTTGTATGTGTTCTGTTTTTTCTTGTCTGTTTATATATGTGTACATAAATAGTGAAATAACAAAACACAAACATGCTTTGTATTTGAGGTTAATATTGTTCGCAATTTCACGTAACATATAAGCCACATTTTAATTTTCCCAACATACAAAGTGCTGGAGCTTGCATTGTCGTGGCATCTCTGAGATAACACAAGTCTTAATCTCGGCGGAGCACGTTGCAACTGCCCTAATGATATCTCAAGATGCGCTTAAGAGCCCATACATAACACTCTATGAGACGTTTTTAAAATTTAAGCCAACGTTAATGCATTCTACCCCGTTTTCTGTTTATATTTATTCAAATTTGTAGGCGAGTCCACAGTCCACAATGCTGTGTCTCGCCTTTGTGATGGTATGGTATTAGCATAATACGAGGTGTATCCATTGGACAAAGTAACTAGTATAAAATAAAATTTTATGGTATACCCTTATATTGAAGAAGGGAGGTCATGTTATTCTTAATAAAATGCCCACATTATGTGTTATATGGGTACTGAATATTTCACGTCTATTCCCGATATTGTTGTGATTAAGTTCAGTTACATCGATTGGGTTGTTTTTGTTGCTTCGAGGTTTTTTATAAAAGAATTTTAATATTATAAACTGAATATGAAATGTTATAAATTTATTTTATGAAAATGTGAGCTGGATACCTATGTAAATTTGTTGTCTATTTATATTACGAAAATGTATAAGTAGGCTGTGTGTTTCCTTAGCCTAAGGGGTATACACAATACCCTACATGCTCTTGTATATAAACCGTTTTAATTAATTTTCATTTGGTGTTTGGTTTACCTAATCTGTGTAAATATAAATATTTATAATATTACATCTGACAACACTCGGGACCAAAGGATTTTTGTACTTCAGTGATTCGGTAATGGTGGAGATTTTGGTCTTTCTCAACTGTTGACAACGTTGGCCTAATGTAAGTTTAGAGCGTGTATCTACTCTCCTGGACTGGACTGACTGACTGACTGGACTGGACTGACTCACCTCCTAAACTGGTGGCCTAGTGGTTAAAACACCAGCCTCTGAAGTATGAATGTGCGAATTAATACCAGGTCAGGCAAGTACCAATGTAATATTTCTAAGTTATATGTACTTTCTAAGTATATCTTGGACACCAATGACTGATTATAAGGTGAAGGAAAACATCTTGAGGTAACCTGGACTTTAAGTCAGAAGAGATCTGTGCCTAGCAGTGGGACGATAAAAAGGTTGTTGATAATGATGATGACCTATTCTCCTCGATATGCCAAGGCAATTTCAGTCTGCAAATTGAAAGGATACCCAATTTTTTATAATTAACATCTCCTCCAGCCACCTTTCTTACTTCTACTTATCCTTATTCTTCTTCTGCTTTTGCTTGATTTGATAATATACCCTTAAAAATAATTTCGGGCTAGTCCCACCATCTCCGTCAAGACCAAATAGACACAGCAAAAATATATCTGCAACAAAAACCGAAAACCGACACAACAAAAACCGAAATCTTAACAAAGCTCCAAATTTAAATTAAGTTATCGAACAATTTTCCAATTACCCGCTTTAAAATAATCGAAGTAGTTGAACAAAAAATTAATAATCGATTCACAAAGTTTGAGTAAAGTTAAATTCGTAATAAACTGTGCTACGTTTTACTCTAAATACTTTATTTTGAACGCCGCTCGCGGGCATTGCTCCATTATTGAAACGAATTGTTTTCTGAAGTTTTAATATTAAAGACTACGTTATTGGAATTTCCTTCTCGTTTTTTATATTATTGCTTATAAAATTGCTATGCTGTTTAAACTTTTAAGTATAGCTGACTTTGGAATATGAGCTATATAATATTTTGTTTTGAGAAATTTAATCTCCTTATTGTCGGTCGTGCTGTTATTAAAAGAAACATATAATTTAACCATATTGCAATAACCTCCTCACATGTCTATGAAAAGTAATTACTTAGTCGTCCATTAACGGGCAGTTCTGGTCTAAAACGGGAGCTATATCTATAGCTATATATGGTAAAAATAAAAAGAAAAAGAAAGAGTCAAAAGGAGCATGCACGGTGCATTTTCCTTTAGTTCCCTCAAAAGTAATCTTTCAAGATGAGATAGAAATAAACCCCAGTTAAAAGTACTCAAGACGAAGAAAATGTTTTCCTAATCAAAGCCCCTTCAAGCCCTTTTCATAGTTACTTGAATCGAGAGGATGAATGGCACTGAATGCTAATTCACATGAAAGCTCGAGTTTGTATCTAATTACACTTTACAACCTTTCTACTTGTTACAGAGACTCGAATTTGAGTTGAATTTAATCGAATTTGTTTTGATTTTGACCAACCAAGATCTTTCTTTAGACAAGTAATGTGATTTTAAATAAAATATATTTAAAATTGAAAAACAAAATTTATAGATTTTGTTTTTACAACTCATAATACTACGCCACTAAAGCTAGAGAATAAAACAATTCATTAAGTATGGCTTAAATAAATATTTATATTTTAATTTTGTGGACCAGTTTTTAGAGTTCATAAATGTTTATGCAATTATTTGTTTTTCTAACTAAAAACCCAGGTCCTTACAAAATTCCTCTAAAAATAACGTCTAAACAGTAGCTATTGTTTGAAGCAAACCATTTTGTTCCCGGGCACTAAAATTAAACGTCAATCGTTATGTCAATGGCAGCGTGGTCGCAATTTGTTATTAAAATTATCGACAATTCCTACTTCATTGGTATTTTCTGAAACATCTCTTTTGTTGCGATTTTTAAAATTCCTTTCTGCTGTTTGTATTTTTAATGGGAAAATGTTGCAGAATGAACCTTCAGTTAGAAGTTGGTTCATAGTGAAATATGTCAATTTATTTAGTGGCGTGTATTATGAATACTTTGTTTATGACTCGTAAGGCTACCACGCTGGCTAATGAAAATGCAAATAAGGGTTATAACAATTTTAAAACATGTATTAAATTATTTTCTGGTTGAAGCAAAATCCAAGAAAATATTGGTGATAAAAGCAAACTTACTAAATATACTTTAGACAGGTTTCTTTTCAAGGATATTGTGGTTTGAATCATACAAAAAATTGTCATCGCTTTTTTATAAAAGCTAAAGCAATTAAAGCATTCAGTTTGCCGTCCATTCTGATTACACACATTTGTTCGATGTTACAAACACGACCAATAAGAAATCGCCATTTTCTATTTCCGTATCGAATCGTTTAACATACGACAAAATCATTTGCACCCGATCAAACTTGGTAAAACGATTTCAAATTACTTCAAACATAACAGGAATGAGAGAACGGAAATCTCGTTTCTTGCTATAAATCGAAATATGCAAAATGCTGGGATTACAAAAGTTTGTTTGGCTGGCCAGTGGCTAGATTCGCTCGAACTCCCGATACGGTTTGACAATGCACATGCAAATTAACCAACAGCAAAGAGCATTTCTGAGCGGAAAGTTTAATGGCATAGCGTACCCCGTTTAAGTTCCTCGATCCTTGCAACAATTATTTTGCTACCGGTGCTATTCCTGTTTACCCGCTTTCCCTATTTTGATCACAATGCGCTACGTGTGCGAACTTGACTAGTCTTCCTTACTTATGCCAAATAAGGAGCTTCTTATAATGTGGGAAAAATGGAAAATGTATCGAATTTGGAATTGGGAATAAGGGCTTTTACAAGGTTCAGGGTTATTTGAGGTTGAGCCAATGGGCATTCAAAAGTAATGAATGATTCCATAAGCCAGGTAAGTAAACAATTGAACTTAGCGTTTTGAAGTACGTAACCTTTAGTGATACTACGGCCGGGCAATAGAGATGTTTCCTTGGTAAAAAAAAAAAAATGATTGTATTTAGTCCGTCATTGAGATTATAGAAAAATATTGGATACGTATATTTTGTTTTATTAAATCAATAAAAATTGACAAATATAATAGGAATCAAAGATCAGGAGAGGTGGCTGGTGACGTCATTGCTCGCTAAAAAGTGTAACATGCAGTGACGTCACACGAGTTTTCAACGCACTATGTCGTCTTCATTTTTTGTTTATATGAAAAAAGAAAAAATACGTGTCTAATATTTTTTGGAAATCTGACTGACGGCCTAATTCTTTTTTTTTTAGTCAATTACCCTATTATGTAAAAATTTAGCCGATTGACATTAATGATCACCTACTTCAAGATCATTTCACCTAAAATGGTAAAATGATTTTTAGACATTACATGGTAAAATGTCCCCATGATAATTGGCATCATTCAATAAAAAACACTCCAAGGATTCTCCAAAAAATCATTAAATCACACATTTTTTTTTTTATAAAACGTTGCCCCACACTTGGTATTACTCCAGCGCCCTAATTGCGTAACAGGCTATTATTATCAGTTGGAATCATTTCGAAGCATTTTGCTAATCCATTGCTTCATGTGTCCGAAACTATGTCTGCTCAACAACATACATATAACGCAATGAATGTTGTTGAACTGTCAAAATGAAACTCATTGCTACTGATAGTGTTACGTAATTACCCTGCAGTATCGTGGGTGTGTTTACAAACACTTAAACTTGTATACACAAACAGCCAGACCCGGAACTTGTACCTGTACCTGGACGTTTAGGCCATACAAATATTTGCTCCGTGCGGGAATCGAACCCGCGGCACGTGGCCCAGCAGTCAATCACTCAGCCACAGCACCAAACGTGTCGTCGAATCTTACATTGGACATTAAACATTTTTAAAAGTAAACAGCATACTTTTTAAAATGTCTGATGTCTTTCAAATTAATTTCTAATTTATCTACGTTTTTTTACTTACCACCTACCTTTCTGAAGAAAATACAGAATTACACATTAAAAATTCATTCCTGGATCATTAATTAAAAACGGAGGCACTTATTAATTTCCGCTTATCATTTTTTAATAAAGCACACAGAAACATAAGAGGGAATATTTTTGAAATACAGTACCCCGCGTAATCTTAAAAATCCAATATTGCGAAATTAAGTTTTTTAATTAATTTCCTTTCTCTATTCACGGCTTAGTTTTCTTCATAGCTCGAGGCTGTCTCGGCTACAATATTGAGTTTTGAAATATCTTAATAACCCAAATATCTTCCGTTTCGTTACTATGAGATAAGTGTTCTTTTTCACAAAATTTACAATGTGTTCGACTTTCGCCAGTTGATGAACAAGTCTTGTAAGTGTAACAATTAATTTTTAAATAAATAAATATGAAATAAGCATGCAAAGCATTTCATCTTTTAATAATGAACGCATTATTTAAAGAACTTTCCGCCGGTGGCTATCCCCCGTTTAGTTCAGTTATATCGCGCTTTTTAGATTTCCCTCAGGAACATCAAATTTTAGAAGATAAGATAAGAACTACCCTATTATTTAATCCGGACTTCTAACTTTACGTCTGCAAAATTTCAAAGCAATCGGATCAGTAGTTACGGCGTGAAAGGGGATCAAACTAACAAACAAACTCACTTTCCCATTTATAATATTAAGTAAGGGGTAGTTCTTAACTTTGTAATGAATTATTTCGACCAAATCGTGTAATTTTTTATGATTTGTTCACTCTGACGACAAAACAATTGATTATTGCATTATAATTGAATATTTTACTAAATCACCCTGTGCCCACTTGATAACCGATATAAATACCTGTTCCCTTTTAACAGGAAGTGTGCTAAATTACATATTGTTCTGTAATATATTGTAATGAAATGCGTCTGTGCGCCTGCGATTAGTGGAGTGAGAAATTGCTTAATCAGTCATCTGTGTAATGTCGATGATTAGCCCGATACCGATATGAAATCGACGGTGAAATTTTCGGTGCATTCATTGCGACAAGCTATGGTAGGGGCGGCGAAAAAAGTTTTGCTGGATCTGTGAAATTTGTTATTGTTTTCTAGGGGAAAAGGTTGTATTCGTACTCTTAATAGAATATGAATTTAAATATTTAAGGGGCTTACAGCACGTGGAAGTATCGAACAACTTAATATTGTAAACCTATTTTATTCACCTCATTTATTAGAAAAAGTTGTAGATTAAAAAAAAAATTACATACTTGATTTATCATATTTCTCAAAACTGTAATTAAGCAGTTTATTGTAACTAAGTAGGCCTCATTCTTGAGTCAGTCAGGCTGTAGTGTAAAATGTATAAAAGTACAATTTACAATGCTCACCCTGCCCTAAAAAACTATCTCCATACATAGTTATTAATTGACAGAAAAATAACGACGTCATAATCGAATAACAAATAAATCGATACATAATTTTTCTGCTGCTAGACACAGGCTTTCTTTTTTTCTTTAAGATGGCCGCGTGAACCGTCTTACGAAGGAGGTTTGAGGTAAAGTCATGATGTGGCCACTATGCTGCAATATATCACTGTTCTTTACGAATTATTTACTGAACGCACGTTTTACTACATAAATCACGCACTTTTATTTAGTAAACAACACTATACACAATTTTGAAAGTCCAATGAAAAATGAGCATGACACTTAGCTTGACTTTCCCGCCAAAACCCCCACAGGCTTTCTCTCTGTATCTCATGTTTTCTATTTTTGGATTCTATGGTTTGACAATATAACCTGATTAAAATTAGACAAATAAATCCTATTTTAAAAAAAGAAACTGCAATTTTAATTCCCTACAATATTTTTAACAGAATTCACAGAATCCTTCACACATTTAAGCTTCGTGAACCGTAAATTAGCCAACAAATGGCCCTTGACGATTTTCACGCGCTGTCAGAGAAATGAAGGATAACAGAATCCAGGGCATCGACCACGCCAAGAGATATATTGTCCAGTCCCAACCCGCCGCGTCACGATGATAATAAATACCCCAGTAATACACATTATTTTTGCTACCCTTTATACGAATTATTTACGTTAAAATATGATACTTTATGGACGTATCGATAGTTAACGTGATTAATGATATGAGCACGCGGTTTATATATCGATTATTTGATTTTCTATTCGATTATTTTCTATTCGAGTGGACAACGTTTTAATATCGAAATGGTTTGGAGTTATTGCTCAGTCGTCGTATAATGGCTGTGTATAGATTTATATTATGAATGTCTGTTATTAATGGCCTCGGTTACAAAAACAGTGGTGTCAGTAGTCAAAAGTAGTCATCCTACACAAATAACAGAAATGCTGTTCGTGAGTAAGCACGTCACTCGAGAACGGCTCCACTGATTTTTCTATTCATTGATATAAAATGTTTTTATTAATCTGACTTAATTTTTTTAACCGTTATTCTATATAGTGTTTTTATTAGTATCACTAGTGATGCTAGTGCACACTGACGATTTTTTTTTTTTACAACTATAAACTAGTGCTTTACCGCCATCCCGCCTGATGGTAAGCAGTGATGCAATCGTTGATAGTAAAGCGCTAGTTTATTAAGAGCCTATTCACTCAAAAAAACTGAGCGAATAGGAAGGAAGACGGCAGTTGAGCGAGGCAACACGACCAACGATGTTGATCTGGAGACCCTCCATGACCAAGCTCTCGGCACAACAACATTTGGCGCAACGTAAAGATAGCAAAAGCATTAAGTCACACATTCAACAGGACAACCTGAAGGTAGTCTTATAACAGGCACTAAAAATAGCTTTCACCTATAAAATAAACTGCAGTTTTATTTTCATTATTATCTCCAGACCCACCTAACATACAAAAGTAACTTCCCTCTAACTAATTTTATCTACGTTTTATCCATTTCCACGTTACCAGTACATACGTACAAATTCAATTCAGTTTTCCAATCGACTGAAAGCTGTTTACAATCACGCAAGCAAGTAACACGGCTCGTTTGAGCTAAATAAAAGACTGCTGGCGATGTGTCCGAGCCCATTGAGGGTACCGGTCCCAACGCTGGCGGTAAACGAGAAGCGAGAACTTAAAGAACTCAAGGATACCTGAGTCCAAGCAATGGGAATATTGAAGACTGATTATGTAAGTAGAGCTAGCAATTACAAATGAGTACAAAGAGGAAAAAGAAACTACAAGGAATTGGAGAAATCTTTTGCCCAATGGTAAGACATTATAGTTAAAAACAAAACGTGTAACAGGGAAATTATAGTTACAAAATAAACAATTACAAATGAGTACAGAGAGGATAAAGACACTACATGGAATTGGAGAAATCTTTTGCCCAACGGTAAGACATTATAGTTAAAAACTAAAAGTGTAAATGGGATATCATAGTTACAAAATAAACAAATACAAATGAGTACAGAGAGGAAAAAGAAACTACAAGGAATTGGAGAAATCTTTTGCCCAACGGTAAGACATTATAGTTAAAAACAAAACGTGTAGAATGGATATCATAGTTACAAAATAAACAAATACAAATGAGTACAGAGAGGAAAAAAACTACAAGGAATTGGAGAAATCTTTTGCCCAACGGTAAGACATTATAGTTAAAAACAAAACGTGTAAAAGGGATATCATAATTATAAAATTAACAATTACATTTCGTGTAGCTTAACAAATACTCACTGGTTGTATGAACAATTAGCGATCTATTATTAATAATATGACATTTTTGTACTTACATATATAAGTCGTGATGGCTTAGTTGCAGGTTTTAAGTACTTATGAGTGTGCGGTTTCGATACCAATGTAAGTTTTCCAAGTTGTGTGTGACGTATGTACTTTCTTCGTATTACAGAAGATAGACTTATATATGTAAGTACAAATATGACATTTTTGTACTTACATATATAAGTCGTGATGGCTTAGTTGCAGGTTGTGACGTATGTACTTTCTTCGTATTACAGAAGATAGACTTATATATGTAAGTACAAATATGACATTTTTGTACTTACATATATAAGTTGTGATGGCTTAGTTGCAGGTTTTAAGTACTTATGAGTGTGCGGTTTCGATACCAATGTAAGTTTTCCAAGTTGTGTGTGACGTATGTACTTTCTTCGTATTACAGAAGATAGACTTATATATGTAAGTACAAATATGACATTTTTGTACTTACATATATAAGTCGTGATGGCTTAGTTGCAGGTTGTGACGTATGTACTTTCTTTGTATTACAGAAGATAGACTTATATATGTAAGTACAAATATGACAGTTTTGTACTTACATATATAAGTCGTGATGGCTTAGTTGCAGGTTTTAAGTACTTATGAGTGTGCGGTTTCGATACCAATGTAAGTTTTCCAAGTTGTGTGTGACGTATGTACTTTCTTCGTATATTTTGGATACCAATGACTGATTGGGTACATGGTTTCACCTTGTGTGCAAAATTTCCGGTTTCGATTTCAGGTTTCCTGGACTTTATGTCTGAAATCGCTAATCCGCATTGAGCAAGCATGGTGATTAGGTACGCTCAATCTTCTTTTTCTTTTTGTATGAGAGGAGGCTTGTGCCCAGCAGTGGGACTATAAAAAGGTCGATGATGATGATGATACTTATATGGAACTTACAATCTTTTACATACTTTTTGAATGAGAAAATTCTTGATAACTAGTCGCTTCCTCGCTAGTCGGTGGAACAGATGCCTAACCATGGTAGTACGGTACGGAAGTACGGTGAGTATGGGCAGTAAGTATGGTAATGTTTTTACTGTAAATGTATGGAATAAATAGTGTTTTTGTCTGTAATTTTGAAGTGGGAGTATCTATTATTTGAACTGAATAAAACATAGTATTGGCCAAAATATTGAGTTAATCATAAACATAACAATTAGGCCAGATTTTGCAATTATTCTATCGATATCAATCTTTTATGTCACGGACAAAAATGACAATTTAAAACAATTATTAGCTGAAATAAAATAATGTAAAAATGTCTGCCTTTCACAAATTTTGCTAAGATTGGTCAAAGACGTTCCATAATATTCATTCATCAAAACAAATGAACATCTAAAATTAAATTTTAAAAAATTAACTGGTCACCGCCAATTTTATTTGTTAGTGTAATATTTTATTTAATACTAGCTGCGATGTTTTTATTTTATATATTCTCCGCCCCTATTGGATTAATTGGCTATCCAACACAAGAAGAATTTTTCAAATCGGACCAGAACTTCCTAAGATTTGCGCGTTCATACAAACAAACTCTTCAGCTTTATATATTGGTAAGTATAGAGTATAGATTTATCATTTCACTTTCATTTTACACATTTAATCTGGTGCCAATGTAAACTCATTACAGTTTTATCATGCACCGAAATCATGAATTACATAAGTATACTTTAAAAATGAACAAAATAAAAAGTGGTAATGGGCATAAGAGAAATAGTTTCTAATATCACCGAGCGATCTTAGGTGACCAATCTGGCCACCTATTCTTAAATCAAAAGTGGTCTTCTTCGACTTAGCGTCTCGATGGCTTGGCCTACGTCTGCTGCTTGTTTGGTGTCATCAGCATGCCATCGCCACGTCTGCTTCCCAGCGAAAGCACTAGGAAGTGGCGAGGGATGAGCGTTTTCGGGGGACTGTCTCATGTAATATTGATGTTGAGAAGGTCCTGATTCTCAGCCTAATTTGAATAGATGACTTTTGAATTTTTGACCAGCGTCTTTCAGGTCCAGTAATGTGCAACTGACAAAATACGCAGGACACGTTATTTAGTGTCTCCTTGTTGATGGAACAGCACCACATTTACTCTCCAAGGCCAAGTCCTATAAAAGCGGTGTACGAAATCTATTGTCAACTTATGACTCTGATGATATTTATCCGGCACAATAATATAAATTTATAATTTGCTTCCTCAAATATTTTACATTTGGATTTGCTGTTCTAACAATTACAATATGGAATGTAATTTTATCTTTGTGTTTATTTCATTCCTCCAATAGCCTCACAAGATATAAAACGGTCCAATGTAGCATCTTAATTATTTTTTTTATTATTATTGTTTATGTACACTCTTGCTTCTTCAATCCACTTTTGACATTGGCAGAATAGCCGACATTGCCTTCACTTGCCACAAAAAAATAGAATAGAATAGAAAGCTATTGTCAAATACTACCGAGAAATAAAAAAAATCTCTAGCACACCCGTGTAAAATTGTACGAGTTTTAATTTGCATTCGCCTCATTCATCACTTAGAATTCAAAGCACCGCCTCGAAGTGAATCGAAACAGGAACTTTCAATTGCAAAAACATTCCACTAAGTGGAGTGCTGGAATTAGCGAATTTATTCATTCTTTTATGCTTTCATAATTATATCTTAGGATGCTGGGTTACTTCTATTTTTCATGCTAATCTAGGAACGTGCTTGAAAATAACTTACAACGTTCATTTAAAATACGTCGGCACTAAGAGTTGTGGTTCTTTAAAAGTTGTGGACGAAACGACTGTAGTAAAAAGTAGTGCGACATAATGTTACATAAAGTGCATGTTTGGTTGAGTGCTTGCTAATTTTATCACATACTTAGGTACATAGGTACTAGCTTTTTTTTAAACTTGCCCCACACTAGGAATTTCTCCTGTATCGTGGGTGCGTTAACAAACATATAAAGTCACATACATAAACAGCCAGATCCGAAACAACTAATTGTAGGCCATTAATAATATATTAGCTACTGCGTCAATCGCGTTCATCATTATCATCTCAGCTTTTGGAGCCTGGGGTTCGCTTTACCAGTCTAACTGCTGATTTTGGCTAAACTTCAATATTTTCCGTGAAGCGACTGCCGTCTGACCTCCACAACCCGAAGGTGATATTGAAGCATTGCAGTTAGACCAATTGTTGGACTTTTGAGGGCTCCAACAACCCATAACGACTGCCATTAGATGTTCGTATGGCAACCGGGACCAACGGCTTAACGTGCTTTCCGAAGACGATGCCAATGCCCGCGCGCCTGCGATACTGCCGCGTGTCTCCAACCAATTGTGGGTATGCTATGCATAGACAGATACCTATTTTATACACTGAACACATATTTATTTACTATTTATGATTTATCACACAAACACAATAATTAAATAATTATACACCAGCGTCAGGCAAGTGCTACGTAGTTGTCTGACATTTATGCTGAACTGGACCTATTTGGCGCAACTGTTGGACTCACATTTGTTGATTGTCTTTTTTTATCTGTTTCTCTTTTTTTCTGTTTTCTTTGTTTAAAAATAATATTAGTCTACCACTACTGTCACTACATATACTGTATGTATTTATAAGGGTGTGCGCAAAATAAACGGTTTCTTTTCTTTTTCTTCTTTTTAGGTTACCTAATTCAGCCTTTGATGTTCCCTTTTCGAGTACACAGACCTCCACATACGGGTCTTGGCCATAATCCAGCACGCGGGCCTAGTGGGGGTTGGTAGACGTAAGAACTTATGCAATTCCTAAGCTTTTTTGAGGAGAGATGTCTTAATATATCACAATATCTTTCACTAAACTGGTTAAAAACATGACTACCTGCACATAGTCACAGGCTATGTATAGCTTAATCAGTCAAAAATGATACCACTGCGAGGATATAGGATGAGATATACATAAACAATATGTAAAGAAAACCCAGTGCGACCCATAGGTATAATAAAGGTTAGGTAAACATATGACCAAATAAATTATGAAATTTTACATAATCATCTTAGTAACATATAATAATCCTTTTTTTCCGCGAATTAATTCCAACTTCCCCAAAATGGGGTACTTATTTTTCAAAAAGTGACAACATTATTTTTGACGGTATTATTATGAGCGAATAGCGATGCGACCGCGTGCCGCGTGCCCTGCCTCCCTTCGCCCGCGCAAGTATTGCCTACCGCACATGCATGAAGTTACCTCTTTTTGGGTAATAATATTTATTTTATAGGGATATTTTTTTAAGTTTAGCCCGGCTTTGTAGACATTAGTAGAATCGGTTATCGATACCTAACAATACTTTCACGGATTGGACAAGGATTTCTTAACATATTGTATAGGCCTCCATACTTCGAGAGAGAGTGGGCTTAATCTACCACGTGAACCCAGACCAGGCTGGTTGCTACGTATGAACTTATGTAACTCCAAAGAAATCATTATGCAATTCAGACTTTTTTTTTAATAATTATAAACTAGTGCTTGATTGCAATCTCGCCTGATGGTGGGCAGTGATGCAATCGTTGATGGTAAAGCGCGCAAGTTTATTAAGCCGATTCACTTAAAAATCTTAGTGAGTAGGAAGGAAGACGAAAGTTGAGCGAGGTAATGCAATGTTAAACCCAACAACACGACCAACGATGCTGCGCCAGAGGGAGATTAATCTGGACACCCTCCACGTTCAAACTCCCGACACAATAACATTTGGCGCATCGCACCCGGCACACATCGCAATACAACTACTCAGACCTGTCCTCCATTCGGCTTCACCAGACATCATGCCGGAACACGACGAATCGCTTCACTTCTCGACTTTCTTGAAAACATGTAACATATTGTGTTACTTCATCTGGAACTCCTCAATAGCACTCCGGAATCAGAATTAGTGCCTTTCAGAATTTCTAGGCCTGATATGACACGTTATTTTAGGTGTTCTATTTGGACGAGCCTGCGTTTTGTAAAGGACTTCTTCCAGCCTGTCTGATAATAATCAATAACAATATGTGTTGCGACAACGGAGACAAAAACATTATACTTTTATAAAGTTAATAAATACCTTATGAAATGCTTACTTCATTAATATCCACAGACTAATAAAGCTAGTTAGTAACTGACACATGTCAGCATTACCTTTATAATTATACAATGAATCTAATAGATTGGGCGTTAGAAATGTATTTTCTATTTTACTACTGATCTACTCCAAAAATGTGCTGCAATTGGCTAATGTCACTTAAGTTGCATAATGCGAACTTCGCCTTTATTTGGGACTATTTTTCTACAATTTCTTTGTCCATTTACATAAAAGTCAATGGTCACAATTAAATTAAGGAATGATAAAACTGGCAGGATTTCTCTATATTTAGCCTATAATTTAACCACCTGTGAGACACAAGCCTTTTCTTTCTGTGAGAGTAAGTGGGCAGTAATTCACTACGCAGCACCAGCGCGGATTGGTGGAAGTCACATGTCTTGGAATTTTCGGTCTAGGATATACAGCATAGTTTATTTCACTGTTTTAAGAGCAGTGGTAATTAAATAGTTTACACATAGTAAATGCCTGATTTACAGCCTCCGTGGCGTAGCGGTAGCGGACGTGGCCGCTGCGCAAGGAGGCGCGGGTTCGATCCCCGCACAGTGCAAATATTTGTATGCATAAATATGAATAATTGCACTGGTCTGGTCATGCCTCGGAAAGCATGTTAAGCCGTTGGTTCCGGTTGCCATACGAACATTTAATGGCAGCCATTACGGGTTGTTGGAACCCTCAAAAAAGACCAACAATTGGTCTAGCTGCAATGCTTCGATATCGCCATCGGGTTATGGAGGTCAGACGGCAGTCGCTTCACGGAAAATATCGAAGTTTAGTCAAAATCAACAGTTAGACTGGTAAAGCGGACCCCAGACTCCAAAGTTGAAAATGATTCGCACGCGACTTGGATTAACGCTCAGATGATGATGAGTAAATACCAGATTGTGTTAAAATCCACTTCAGCGAAACGCGATTTTGTGACTTGACAAAAATCGAGATTTCCATGTTTTACAGAACGTAACCTATTTATCATATGCCTGTAATCCTCTAAGTATTTGAGAGAGATATACTTAGAATACATCTAGATTTATCCAGGTCTATTTATGTTCCATGTAATTGGGGGCGATCAATATGTTATATCTACCGGAATACATTTTCTAAATTATGTTGAAAACTGCATCAAAACCAGTCCTTAGAAAAATGCAGTCACATAGACATACACGAAAAGGAATTTGATTTTTAATATTTATAAATGATGACCGTGTATAATTACAAAGCGAGCCACTAGAACGAAATTGAAGACTAATCACAAGGCCATTTTGTAATGGCCACGTAATTAGTCTACAAATATATATACCGACTATATACAGACATTCCAAAAAGTAAATGAACTTTACGTCAACACCCAGCGAAAAGGGATTAAGTAAGTAGATTTTCCCTTTAAAATATCCCAGTCCCAATGTGGCTGATAAATGAGTTGAAGCTTGCTCCATGTCATATTGAGACCTTTACTGTTCATTACTGTTATTAGCAAAGGGGTTGAACAAAAGTAGAACTTTTCACCCTTTAGGGATTTGCGAGGCTCCCAATTTTTGGGATCCTAATCCCATTCCACGTTCTTTCGTCTCATTTCAACGGAATCAGTAAAACTTCTCAATTACGTATGTACCTATAACAAAATGGCTGACGGAATTCTCATTGCGTTTCATGCTTGTGCATGCAAATTGGAGAGCGATAGCGAACTATTATTTGCTTGCAAAGTTAAATAGCTTTTGCCGGTCTTTCTTTAGAAAAACCAGGAAAGAGTTTTAATCCCAAATCGAACTGAGAACTCACTGAACTTTCAACGAGCTGTTGTTGTAGATACTGCGTTTTTTTCTGTCAATGAATACTAACTTTTTATTGCTACTGAATTATAAGAATAGAATAACGTTTTAAACCATTCTGTCATAAACAAGTTATTTTGTTATTGTGCTTTCATGAACATTATAATAATTTATGTTTGTGTTATCATAAAATGTTTTAGTCATTTCATTAGCAGGCTGCTAAAATGTACGCTCGTTGTTGAGGGAATTTTGAAGATAAAATTACCTTTATCTACATGGGTTCCTACAACAGTTTAATGTTCATCTACCCCGGCATCCTAACTAAACAGTAGTTGTGCATACATCGTAATTTTTTTTTTTTTTTTTGAGAATCCAGTCCGCTCTGACACATAAAAGTTGCTTCAGTTATAACGCGGCCTTGTACTACTAACTAGCTGACTGAAAATATCTATGATCTATCCCCGTGATGTCTGTCAAAATATGATGATGTTATAATTATAGTAAAAGAAGAAAACATAATTCTACCAGCAATTTTAACAACACATCGATAAAAAATCAGGTTACTGGCTTACGTAATGCACTCATGAAAAACTAAGAGCTTTCTCACATCAATAGCCTTTCAACAAGGCATCCATCACAGATACATAAAGTCGTTTCATAGTGGTGATATCACTATAATAATATAAATCTGAGTGCAAGTTGCAACGATAAAAGTAGGTCGAGATTACGTCAGAAAGTTTTGTGCTTACCCAAAGGCTATCTGGGTGACGCCAATCCTTTAGATTTCATTTGATTAGTTCAGGAGACATATTTAGTGTGGCTTCTTTTTCTGTAGAACAGGGTTGAAATAGGATTAGAACTATGCAATTCTATAGTTTCAAATAAAATGAGAGGTTTAGTTAGATACATGAATAAAAGTTAGGTACCGTACTTTGTGTAACCACTACAGCAACCGTGTCATAGTCATTTTGTAAATATTAAATGAGGAATCATAACTTAAAAGTCGAACTACAATATACAGGGTGTATCTGACATCGTAACGCAAACTTCGCGAGAAGGCTACACCACATGCCACTAATAAAATTATGATAGTCATTTATATCGTTAATGAGCGGTTACAGATATAACAGTGTTTAAAAAAATGTATCGGCTCGGCTTTTGAACGTTGCAAGCGTGCCGCCGTGCGGGTTTGTAGGTACGAAGTTGATCCCTGATATGAACTCTATTAAATCGGCTGATAAGATAGTTTTTCGAGTTTTGTTTCCATTGCGCTTTTTTGTGTAATTAGCGAATTAATTAATTTTTACTTTCAAATCTTAATGGGTTATATAAGTATAGCAATTATGAATGGTTCAAAGTGAAAAAAACTGCATATAATTTTTTTTTAATGAGGAAAAAACCGACGAAAAATTCCACCTGTGGGGGGTTCAGAATCATGTACTGGATCCATGGTAAACGTTTGTGCGTCGATGTCAGAGACACCCTTTATGCAATCACACAACTGCTATAAAAACCATTTTAAACTGACGTATAACGCAGGTCCATCAACATCCAATACTAATCGAATACCAAAATATATCGATTCCTATTTCTTATTAAAATTCCTTAATTACCGTGAACAGTCAGTCCATTATTTCCTTAGCCTTTGATCAATCAGACAGCTGACTAACCAAATTATGTCGATACTGAATCAACCCAAAACAAATTATATCGTCTTTGATAAGGTGATTATTAAATATAATTATTGTTTCGTCACGAACCCCTGCCTTATGGTACGCCCGGCTTATTGTGAATAGTATAATTTTTACTATGGGAAAGTACGGGTGATTCTTCGGTACAAAATGTTGGTGGGATAAGCACTGCTGGGCACAAGTCTCCTCTCATTCAGAGAAGGATTGAGCGTAATCACCACGCTTGCTCAATGCGGGTTGGCGATTTCAGACTTAAAGTCCAGGTTTAGGAATAGGAATCGAACCCGCGCACTCATACTTTAGAGGCTGGTGTTAGGCCTAGGCCACCACGACTTACCAAGCAGTAGTTTATAATTATTTAAAAAAAGATTTCAGTAAGTCGAATTTGGCTGCCGCATAGTTCACGGTGAGTCGAAACTGTCACGGAGATGTACCCAGTGAGTCGTGGTGGTGGGGCTGCCTTTTACTCCTTATGTCTGGCGGGCACATTTTCGAGGGTTAATGTGGGAAAGTTATATGTAGGTATGCTAGTTGCACGATAAACTCTGCTTGCGAGATACTAATGCTTGACCGCAATCCTGCCTGATGGTAAGCAGTGATGCAATCGTTGACGGTAAAGGCGCTAGCTTAGTAAGCTCATTCACTCAAAAAACTAACTAATCTGGAGACCCTTCACGACTAAACTCCCGACACAACAACATTTGGCGCATCGTACCCGGCACACATCGCAACACAACTGCTCAGACCCGTCCTACGTACGGCTTCACCGGACATCAGTGACGTCAATATGTCGCGTTGTTCCATGTGGCGTTGTTGCAAGTTGATTTTTGAGTGACGATTTACAAATAGATCGATAGGGCGGCGCTTAGGACTTTTGTCCAGCGGCAGATATCTTTCGACTGAAATGATGAAGTGCTTCATAGCATCAAGAATATTTATAATTTTTAAGGAATGTCCGCCGCATATCTATCGTAATCTGCCTAGCTTTTTTCCAACTTCCTTTTGGGTCGGATTCCATTTTAACTAGATGTTCTGACAGACCGAGGTAACTGTCATAAATTCACGAATCACAGCTGGGACTTTTAACGCTATTTTTTTTTTGACGGTGGTAGGCCATAATATCGGCACATGTTACCACCCACCAGACAAAGCCTTGCCGCCTAGCGATTTCTCGTGTTCCGACATGATGTCTGGTGAAGCCGTACGGAGGACGGGTCTGAGCAGTAGTGCTGCGATGTGTGCCGGATACGATGCGCCAAATGTTGTTGTGTTGGGAGTTTGGTCGTGGAGGGTCTTCAGATCAATCTCCCTTTGGCGCAGCATCGTAGGTCGTGTTGTTGGTTTTAACATTGCATCTCTCCGCTCAACTGCCGTCTTCCTTCCTATTCGCTCAATTTTTCTGAGTGAATAGGCCCTTAATAAACTAGCGCGCTTTACCATCAACGATCGCATCACTGCTTACCATCAGGCGGAATTGCGGTCAAGCGCTAGTTTATAATTATTAAAAAAATAATAATAATAATAATTCACTGACAGTTCCCAGTATATAAAGATGGTCACTCCATCCATAGATCATCACAAGTGTATCTTAACCTGATCGATCGGCCCGTGCTGCTATTATTATTACTTAGCCAGTGCAAAAAATATGTACCTATTCTACAAAACACAAAAGGTGTCTACTACAAAAAGCCATGACGTCACCCAGAACCTAATTGGCGAAGATGCGGTTGGAGGCATGAAATTAAACATGACAAAATACTTGGACACAAAGAGAAATTACTGTCGGCAACATTTCTACGTCCTAATTATCGCAATGACAAAGTACAGGCGGAGGAGAGGGAAGGACAGCGAATTTATATCGAATCACCGAGAATTTATCGCCGTGTTTTGTCTGACACGTTTATTTTATGGTCTTTTGTTTCTTTTCGGTTTGAATTTTGAACGAAATTATGGGGTACTAATTTTAAATTATGCATTTTAATTAAAATCGCTGGACGTGACGATCTTTTGAACTATGTAAAGAATATTAGTGGACATTATAGCCTTAATGGTTTTTCAAGTCATATATCTAGCCGCCATCATTAGTTTTAAGCAAAGTAATTCAAAAATTGATTCGAAAATCTGTCATGGTACCTAAGAGGATGTTTGGAAATACAGCATAAGCAAAATACACTTCTCATCAAAAAAATCGAAACAGCTAACGAGTTTATGTTATGTAAGGAATATCAGAAAGATATAAATATTTAGAAATATATGTCATATGTCGTTTAATAGTGAATAAAACGAGGTTTTAAAACCCTAATGTTAATGTTCTAAATTCAAATTAAATTTTCATAGGATAGGTATTTGGTAACGAGTAGGTAATTTTTGCCCTGTATGGAGTATGAAGGATATGAATTAAACAATACATGTAAATGAAAAAAAAAAGCTAGGAAAAGTTTATTTAGTAATCGGATTTCTAGCACGAACACGTCTCTTGAACTCATCCCATAAATGTTCAATGGGATTCTTGCTGGCCATTCCATGATGGGGATACCAACTTCGGCAAGATAATCTCGTACGACGCCCGCGGTGTGCGCCCTAGCATTGTTGTGCATGAATATGAACCCGTTACCAATAAAATGTGCATAGGGCATCACGTGAGGCTTAAGACACTGTTCGACGTACCGATGACAATTTAGTGCAAGCGGACGTGGCCCAGATACGAACACTAGCTCTGTTTTACTTTCGGCGCTGATTCTTCCCCAAACCGTCCACGAACCGCTACCGTAGCTAACCTTTTCTTCAATACAGCATTGTGCAAAGCATTCTCCATCTCTTCTATACACCTTGTTCCTTCCGTCGTTACCATATAGCATAATTTTACACTCATCAGAAAAGAGGACTTAGCTCCATTGGACGTATGATCAATTTAGGTGCTCACGCGCAAGGCCAAGCCGTGCTCTCCGATGGTCTGCAGTTAATTTCGGCCCGTTCGCTGGTTTGTGCGATACCAATCTACGTTCCTTCAACCTACTTCTAATTGTATAGTCACTTACAGCCACATCACGTACAACATGAGGTTGCTGCTGTAGTTGAAAAGCGTTAAGGCGTCAATTTCGTAAAGAAGTTATTACAATAAATCGATCATCTCGCTCCGAAGTAACGCGATTCCTGCCAGATCCTGAATGGCGCGTGAACAAACCAGTCTGCCGATAGCGTTTGTAGACAGATGACAGGCTTCAAGCTTTCAGCGACAACACGCTGACTAAGTCCAGAATCCAGTAATGCCACCACTTGAGCGGACTCTGCAGGTGACGTGTCCATGTTTTACAAAAAATAAAAACTTTTTCAGACGTGCCGAAGCCGCAGCAAACAAAAAACTTTCAAGATAAACTCAAAATTTTAGTTTACAAAGGTGAAATATACTTTAACTCTAAACACATATTTGTTTCAAAACAGTGATACATTTCGTTTGTAGATAAACAAATGAAATTCTAATTTTCATTTTAAAATTTTCGCTTACCTTTTTAATGGCCGAACTGCCAGCTATACATGATGTGTTCTTTTTTTCAATAAATACTCTTTTGTGTAAAATTAGGATAGAAACCATAAAAAGGGAAGTGTTTCGATTTTTCTGATGAGAAGTGTATGAGTGAACATTTTTAGAACTATGAAACCTATCTGTTATTGAACCTAATAAGCTTAACTGATAGTATAGACGAAAACGAGGGTAGTTAGAAGCTACCTACGCTTTATTTTTATTTTATTTTATAGTCGATTTTGTCTGAATGTTCGGTTTCGGTTTCGTTTTAGGTTGAGTTTCGGCAAAAAAAATGAGTTTCGGCGGTTTAGTTTCGTTTTCCGCGGCAAACTTGCTGAAACTGCGACCGAAACCGAATGTGCATTCGGGAGTTTTCTCTGTGTGAACGGTCATATTAGGCTCGTTGTATGAATGGACAAATCCCATTGTCGAGATCTTGTTTGTTTGCTGTTTATTTTGTTTTGTTGTGGTGGCGAGTTTCCGAGTGATTGAAAGCCTATGTACTCAAATAATTACCGTGAGTAGTTTTGAGGCGCAACTTATATTTTTCTTAAATATGAATGGAAATGTCAATCAGTTTATTTATGTAATTTAAAGAGAGAATTATAAAGACGGGCTGATTATAATACCGTTTTCTTTAATTTTCCCTCAAAATAATTATGATCTTGGAGTTTTGGCGGGAAAATCAAGCTGAGTGCCACGCTCATTTTTCATTGGACTTTTAAAATTATTTAGTGTTGTTTACTAAATAAAAGTGCGTGATTTATGTAGTAAAAAGTGCATTTAGTAAATAATTCATAAAGAACAGTGAAATATCGCAGCATAGTGGCCACATCATGACTTTGTCTCAAACCTCCCTCGTAAGACGGTTCACGCGGCCGTCTTTTTCGATATGAATAATTCATTCCATGACATTGGCTAAATGCACAAACAGTGCGAAGCCGAAAAATAAAGAAAGAAAAAAGAATTATGATCTTGTAAGGTAGTTTCGGTTTCGGCTAAAACAGAGACCGTTTCAAAGGATTGTTTTCGGTTTCGGTCTCGGTCGTAAAATTAGTTTCGGTCCGACCGAAACTAGTCCAGACACGACTTTGTCCGTATAGTTCATATTTCTTACTTTATAGACTCACTCCGTCGCATCGCATCGTCTGTCCGCGTTATTAGTTAGTTTTCGTAGTTTTTTTTTCTCGGCTCCCAAGAATCGCAGCGCCATATTATTTATCCATCCTCAAAAAGTGAGCTATCAAGTGCAAAAAGAATTTTTCAAATTCGGCTGGCTGGGATTAGCGCGTTCAAAAAAGAAACTCTTTAGTTTTGTTGTTAACATATACTCGTATAACTTAAAGATAAAACTAGGACTGAGAGTAGAAACCAAACCTGTATCATAGAACATAATATATTAGTAGATTAATATAGTAATAGACTAAGTCTTTTTAATTCTCGCATAAACACTTTGATGGATGAAGTACAACTTCAGCGCAAATAATCCTTTCTGCTAACTGTTCATACATACACAAAGTAACGCCCTCCACCCATGAAGGTAGAAACTACAGATCTCCATCTGCTTCGGTCCTTTGATACTCCTTTTATTTCCGTTGCGTTAATAAATCTTATCTTACTTCTCATTTTCTATATTTATGCTTTGCGCATAATAGGAATCTTCGTTCTTCCAATAATTGTCTTCTACGATGTCCTTCTCACCGCTCTGGTTATCTTAAGTCTTCATTTCTTGTCCAGGCGGTTTTCCTTTGGAATGATCTTGTATAGAATATCAGGACGTTGACTAGTCGGTACACTATTAAAATTAAAGCTCGGGAATACTTTCGCAAGAAATTGGCAGATTCATCAAACATATAATTTATTCATATTTTCTATCTATATTTTCTTATATCTTTGTACTCTATTTATGTATTTATTCCAATATTTTTTTTTTGTGTTTCTCTTTTAACTTCTCTTTCAAATCTTTGCACCTACCATGTTTTGTCTCTGCATCACCTTAAGGTAGACTGGTAGAAAATGCCTAAGCATGTCCGCCATTGTACAATGTTTTTTTTTTTTTGTTCATAAAGTTTTAATAAATAAACAAATAAATCTGGTCAAACTTTTCGCAGTACTCGCAACCGTCCAAGATCAAGGACATCACAAATAAGATCACTTATTTTTTCTTCTAAGACTCTACTCTCGACGTTTCCACTCGCATCGCCCTAGTAAACAACAGATTATTACACATAATTAATAAATCAATTGATCACAACATTGTAATAAGATTAAGTACTAAAAGATGGTAAAATTTAGAAAAGAAAATTACGGAATACAAAACCTCGAATTTTTGTTCAAGAAGCAACCGAGCTGGTGAAAATCCTTTATATTCATAACAAAAGCTCAGCAGTGTCTATCTGTTCACTGTACTGCATCAATAGCGCACGAGTGGACACCAATCTTCTTAAAATTAATTCAATGTACACGAAACGGAAACTGTCGTACGACGTAGATTGGACCGCAGTTATTTGAAATATTGTGGTGGAGATACACTCTACGCGTACTGTTAATGCTGAGAAACGATTTCAAATTTACCTATTTAAGGTTTGTTAAATTATTAGAATCTTCTTAACCTGTCCATGGCCTCGATGGTCGTTGGCTATCTTTACAATATGTAAAGAAAACCCTGTCCGATCCGTGAAGGTATTGTTAGGTGTCGTTAACTAATTCTAATAAAGCCTACAAGCCGGGCTAAACATAAAAAACCCAAAAACAAAAATATTATTTCGAAAACAGAGGTAACTTAATGCATGTCCGGTAGGCAACACGTTGGGCACACATGCGCGGGTGAAGGGGGGCAGGGTAGGTGCCACGTGGTCGCATCGCTATTCGCTCCGTCACAAATGTTGTCACTTTTTTTAAAAACTACCAATTTTGGGGAAGTCGGAATTAGTTCGCGGAAAAAAAAAGATTATTTCAAAATTCATAAGTATTGTCACTATGATGATTACGTAAAATTTCATATTTTATTTGGTCATGTGTATACCTAACATTTATATTATCCTTTTGGGTCGGACGGGGTTTTCTTTACATATCTTTAATAATATAATATAAAGCTGAAGAGTTGGTTTGTTTGTTTGAAGGCGCTAATCTCAGGAATAGCTGGTCCAATTAAAAAAATCTTTTTGCGTTGGATAGCCCCTTAATCCAGGAAGGCTTTAGGCTATATAACATCACGCTGCGACCAATAGGAGCGGAGCATATCGAAACTCACGCGGGTGAAACCGAGTGGTGCAGCTAGATGTATATACTCGGCCCAGAATTCGGCTTTGTGTTTGGCGCCATGACTAGCATCCATCAGTTCCTGTAACGTGCATGTTCCATAATACATAAGACGCGATATTAAGTGTCCCATCGTTCGATGAACTGTACCACCCTTATACTCCGAGGAGAATCGTCTATGACACAACAGGAATTGGAATTATTGTGTCCATTATGTCGTCAATAACCCAAATCTTAAGGCTTCGACTATCTGGTCTACTGGTTTAAATCTACTCAAATCATAAGCAGTCTATTGTAATTTAATTAACAAGAGAGTTAAAAGACTTTTTTAACTGATATGCTTGTATAAGTAAGTAATAAAAGTAACGTTACATAAAGAAAGTTACCTAATATTACCTCTATCTGTACTAATATATAAAGCTGAATAGTTTGTTTGTTTGTTTGAACTCGCTAATCTCGGAAACAACTGGTCTGACTTGAAAAATTCTTTTTGAGTTGGATAGCCCATTAATCCAGGAAGGCTTTAGGCTATATAACATCACGCTGCGAGCAATAAGAGCGGAGCGTAACTAACTTCACGCGAACGAAGTCGCTGGCGGCCGCTAGTAATCAAATAACTGGGTTGTCCAGATCAAATATAAACACATTCTTTGTCATCATCATCATTCATGATCATCAGTTTAGCCGAAACACGTCCACAGCTGGACATAGGCCTCCCCCAAGAATCTTCAAGACCGGTCCAGCGCCTCCAGCGGTTGCGCATCCCGCGGTCTTCATCAGATCGTCGGGCTACCTTGTCGGGGGTCTGCCCACACTGTGTCTTCCGGTGCGTGGTCGCCACTCGAGAACTCGTCGGCTTCATCGGGCATTGGTCCTACAGGCAATGTACATGGCCCACTGCAAATCTTCGGGCACGCTCTTTGTAAAACATTGATATTCAGCTGCATTGGGTTAGACTAGAATACGCCTAAAAAAAATTGTAAAGAACAGTTAGGAAAAGGCTATACAGATAATAGTATATCTTTTATCAAATCATATATTGATTCACTGTACCCATGATATTGCTTAAGTCGCGGTGAACGATAAACTTGCCGGCAACTAACTGACCAGGCACGTAACACTGGAACTTTTCTAAGTTTTATGATCTTTTATATATTAGACACCAATGACTGATTACAAAGTGAAGGAAAACATCCTGAGAAAACCTGGACGTTAAGTCTGAAATCGCCAACCCGCATTGAGCAAGCGTGGTGATTACGCTCAATCCTTCTCTGTATGAGAGGAGACCTGTGCCCAGCAGTGGGACTATAAAAAAAAGGTTGATGATGAAGATGATATTAATGATATGCTATATTGAATACATTCAATGAATGGCAACGTAAAATATGACTATGAAAACACAATGCAATTCAGAAACTAGTTTCAGGATTAATTGAAGCTCTGTTATGCGGAGCTAGATTTAAAGCACGATAAGCCCTACTTTGTCAATATCAATCTCATATCATCGTCATCCACAGCCTAAATATATCCAGTGCAAAATGTAGGCACTCTGAATTTATGCTCCACTCTACGCTGATTGCATTACATTAGAGTTTATACCCTGTGACAATCTAAACATAATTGTAGTAGGGTTTCATAGCATTGTCATGTTGGTATAGGACAGACAAAGAAAAATTTGATCAGTCTTAGAAGCTTGATCTTGTCAAATAGGCATCGTAATAGCAAAGGTCGAAATTAAAAGACGGTTTTTAATTCTATTTATTTTTAGCACTGGTTCTATCTCGAGTAGGTTTTGCATGGATGTGACAAATACCTACTTATATTTTCTCCCAACTTGTTATTTTTTGTATTTCTTCTCTAGAATAGAATAGTTCTTTATTTGCATAGAAAGTAGGTATAAAATACAGATATTAAGTTTTTGAAAGATCCTTATACTGATTACTTTAACTAAGGCATGCAAACAAAAGCTAAAATTAATAAACTGAAAAGCGGCCAATACGAAACTGATCTAATTTAAAGACTACACAGTAAGACAGGATATTCGATAACATAAAGCTAGTAACTAGAAAGAGGACCTATGGCAGAGAGATCTTCGTTTCGCAATCCACCTAACATTAGCAACCTACCTTATCCTCTAGTAGATTATTACATATTTAATACATCAATAAGCAAGCATATTCAAATATTCCCGCATTTTTTCCCTTCAACCTCATTGCCTGGCGGAGCATCCAATCAGCATCAAGGAATAGAGAACGAATAAAACTCAAGAAGTTTGTCCATTACATCGTAACCTTGGTTTGTGGACAACATCAAGTAATCGAAATCCAAACCGTCACCGTCCGGTGAGTGAGCTTTTCGGCAAGTCTATAGCGCTAAGTGAACATCTGGTGGAGACGTCCATCCACTCCAGCACACCAAGAGTACATCGCCTGAAGCTCCCTGTAAGTCCAAACTCTTCATTATTGTACTGCGCTTGCTTCTGATTTCTCTCCGTATTACAATTAAAATGAACGTAATTTACGCCTATTTTACAGTATATCTAGGGAACATGAAACCAAAACACATACCTTATTACTATTTCTTTATACAAATAACACCATCAAATAGAAGGAAACAAAGAGAATGAACATAATAATAAGACTTTTTCTGAACACCTGTCGCATCACCAAACAACGTCAACCCTATCAGCAATCTACTCAATATACAACGCTCCCCTCTCACGCTCGGCAGCCCATGCAAAGTTTCTCTTACCCGTTTATTTATAAGTAGAAAATACAACAAAAATAATACGCAATTCACCAAATGAATGATTTTAAACTTTAACATAGACTTTTAGTTTAGAAAGGAAAACCCGTTTATTGGCAAAACACAAAAACTACACCTCAAAAGTATAAAAAAACAGAAAACAAAGATTATAACACAGCATAATGCAACACAGTATGTGCCACATGACGCTGATTAGAAACTCTCCACCACTTAAGGAAAATACGGATTTGTCGGGAATTTAGGAGATTTCGCTTCTTGCATTGGACTAAAACATACCTGCGATCCGCAGATCTAGATTAAAGATCAGTCAATTCCACTATAAAAATTAATGCTATTAATATTATAAACGCGAAAATTTATGAAACTGGTTGGATGGATATTTGCAACTTTTTAGCGTTGAAACTATCGAGCCAATTTTGATTAAGCATTGTCATAACAAATGATACGCTCTATTCCGTCGCTGCTAGTAGACTATATAACACCAATGGTGGCGATTAATGGTATATGGTTGGTAGATCTAATAATCCCAATCGCATCTGAAGCTTTTTCAGTTTTGGAGTCAGGGGTCCGCTTTACCAGTCTAACTGCTGATTTTAGCTAAACTTCGATATTTTCCGTGAAGCGACTGCCGTCTGATCTCCACAACCCAAAAGCGATAGCGAAGCATTGCAGTTAGACCAATTGTTGAACTTTAGAGGGCTCCAACAACCCATAACGACCGCCATTAGATGTTCGTATGACAACCGGGACCAACGCCTTAACGTGCTTTCCAAGGCACGACCAAACCAGTGCAAATATTCATACTCATGCATACAAATATTTGCACTGCGCGGGGATGTAACCTGCACCTCCTTGCGCAGCAGCCGCGTTCGCTACCGCTACGCCACGAAGGCTGTCGGCTAGCACAGGCATGGTGATAAATATAATTGATAAAAAATCATTGCAGTAGTAAATTAACTAGAGGTGGCGAAACAGACTATTTAATAGGTGATACTGCAGTTAAAACGATAAAAAATTACACTTTAATGTCCATGACATCAAGAAATTCATAATTAAACATTATGAACTGTTTGAGACAAGTTCAAGAAACTGACTATAGAAACAGTTTTAATGACGTTAAAAGACCGGAACGCGCCCACACTAGTTCACAAAAGTTGTTTTAATATCCAAATATGGTGCATTATCTGATTCCGTGTGAATTTATCTTTATATATGTTTAGTTCTAGATGCCAGTATTGTACTAATGAGCTCTCTTAATTTCGTTTGCTTGCCCAAAATGTCGTAACGTTGCATTCCATAACGCGCCTCCGAAATATATGCGACTCATTAGAGGCGTCAGATGAATTTTGTGGAATCAACAAGTTAATAACACAGAAATCCGTGCATATTTTGAATAAATAATAATTTCGTATAGTAATGTTATTTCGTAGGAAATATTTAAATGTTGGTTTAAATTAGTGCCAAATGCTTTTAATAATGCTTTTGAATCTGTAACGGTCGTAAAGAAGTTTATATATTACTCGAACAACTCTTAAAAAAATTCGACTTTCGTGGACTACCTAACACATTCCGTGCGTCATTTTTTTTTTGGAATTTGGAAGTCAATGTTGATTCGCAAGCGTAATTAATCATCATTGTCATCCTTTTTATCGCCCCACTGCTGGGCACAGGTCTCCTCTCATACAGAGAAGCATTGAGCGTAATCACCACGCTTGCTCAATGCGGGTTGGCGATTTCAGACTTAAAGTCCAGGTTTCCTCAAGATGTTTTCCTTCACCTTCAGTCATTGGTGGACACCAATGACTGAAGGTGAAGGAAAACACAAAAGATATACTTAGAAAGTACATATAACTTTAGAAAAGTTACATTGGTACTTGCCTGACCTGGAATCGAACCCGCGCACTCGTACTTGAGAGGCTGGTGTTTTAACCACTAGGCCTCCACGACTTTAGCGTAATTAATGAATGTTGAATATTATGTATGACACATATCCCATATTGTGCCATCATCTTACACCAAGTTTTAAGTTTTTTGAAATGTCTTAATCCACACAGTCTAATTTAAATTAAAGATAAAATAAATTAACAGATTACGTCACCCATCAGAAATACCATCAAAATTAAAATAAATAACCATTAAAATAAAAAAATGAATTTTAAATTGTATGCTGTTCATTTATTTTAATTTTCGAAATAGGTTCATGTTATTTTAATTTTGATGATATTTCTGATGGTTGATGTAATCTGTTTATATTTATATGTTATTTTTATTATATTAATTTTATATTTTAACATATTATCTTGAAACCAAGCCACCTTGTCCTTTGAAAAGCGTACGAAAGACCGAAGCCAACTGGCGAGATGCTCTTGTTATTATAGTTACATATTAGGTTCATGGAAGACCTTAAAGGGTGACTTATACTTATTACGCGCATATTTTTTTCAACATACAACCTAACTTTGACCTGCAAATTGCAATTAAGGTAAAAAAAATCAATATAATTTCGGGGGCTACCCAAGCGACCCATACGAGTACCTACCTGTTGAACTACCAAAACAAACATTTGATTTAAACTGTACCGAACAGAAACCATTAATCGTTTTCTTTTAATTTGACGTAGAAAATTAACTGTCACAATTATAATTAATTAACAAATTGAAAAGATAAAGATTTCATATTTCGTTGAAACGTCTGCATCCTAATTAAAACGTTTCTAACATTTTATGTCAAAAATAACAACCTAATTTCACAAAAGTTACAAAGTATACATATACATATATTCCGGGAATCATCTCGTAAGCGTTCAAATGGCCGCAAACCTAACGAGACGACACGATTGTGGAATGTTAACATTGCTTTTTCTCTCTCAAAAACTTTCCTATTATTACATTAAATTCTCATAACGAGATTCAACGAAAGAAACTTTGCTACTCCGCATTGAACAAAGGAAATTCATAGATTTTCGGAACCAAATGAAAATGACTGTAGAATACAAAATAAAAGTAACGATAAATCTAGAAATCCCCTTGCAGAACGCCCACCGCATTGATTCAGCTAACCCTGCTCTCCCCATGACGGATATGCATTTACCAAAGCAAACAAAATGACGCCGGGCCTAAGCAAATAATGTGAGCAAGTAAGTCTAATTCATTATTGTTCGTAGAAACAATAAAAGCGGCAACAAACGAGATTACCGATAAATCTAAAAGGGAATTTTTCTACACGGGAGGGGCTTATCTACTTTATGTCGTTTCGGGAATAAATACCGGGAGTCTTACTGCATTGAAGACGGTGCCGAACGTAAGTCTGCTATTGTCTGTTAGGATAAAAAAGGTACATCAGGGAAAGTAGGCCCGGCCAAACTCCTATCGTAATCTCTTTATTTACTAGGGAATCTTTTACTGACCTTGTTATTTCGTAAAGGGTATTAAAGATAATAGCAATGTTTGAATTGGGAACTATTTTGGAAATAACTTTTTGTTTTTTTTTTTCTTTTTTTCAATTTATTTAGTAGTTAATGGTGGTCTAGCGATGATGGCTTAAAGTCATATATATAAGTACAATTTATTTCATCACCACAGCTGCCAAAAATCATGAAGGAAAATACCGTGCAGAAACTAACACGAGAACCAAAACTTAAAGATATATCATCATCATTTCAGCCGAAAGACGTCCACTGCTAGACCTAGGCCTCCCCCAAGACTCTCCACGACGACCGGTCCTGCGCCTCCCGCATCCAGTGGTTTCCCGCGACCTTCACCAGGTCGTCGGTCCACCTTGTCGGGGGCCTACCCACGCTACGTCTTCCGGTGCGTGGTCGCCACTCGAGAACCCGTCGGCCCCATCGGGCATCGATCCTACGGGCAATGTGTCCAGCCCACTGCCACTTTAGTGTTGCAATTTATCGGGCTATGTCGGTTACTCTATATCGGATATATGGCAGCTTCCAACCTCGCCAATTGAGTTCACCTGGTGGATTACGGCCCACCCCCGTTATCCTGTGTCCTATAGGCTATTAAATAATATCTTTACAAGTCATTAAAGGTCACGTCAGCATTGTTGCAATACGGAATTAACTTTGATAAAAGCAAAGTAACAAAATACAAATCAACTTGTGTCATAATTTATCTTCACACAATAATATTAACATATTCACAAAGTAGCCAAATAAAGAAACAAAACAGAAGATAAAGAAAAAAGATGTAGCATTTTGTAAACACTTTGTCATAATGACAGCTGCGTGAAACTCAGAAGAGGCTACCAAAATGTGGTAGGACGGCGCCAAAGTATTAAGTTACTTACGAATGCAATAATCCAGTCAGGGGACAATCGAATTCAGATTCAGAAATCTCGTTTTGAGAGAAGAGATTATTTTACTCAACGATTTAATGTTTTCAAAGAGAGTTATCGCGGATGACAAATTGCTTTATCGAACGACTTTGCGATTGTCTGAATTATTGTAATTGTTTAACGGTTTTTTAGCACGTGATTATACGTTTCTCTATCTTTAGCGGGTTCAGACATCCATGTGAATATTAAATAGCTACAAAAAGTAAGTTTACGAGCGGTAGACATTTCTAAAAATATTGGTTTTTCAATCCCAGAAATTCAAAGGAAATGGCGAACGCAATTGTGTGGAGATAACTGCCTCCTATGCGTCGATTGAAGCTAGTTTCATGTACATCACAGCGCTAAACTCGTGGGTGAGCCGAATTTAATCGTCCGAAGCGCTAGTGCGAATAATGGCCGCGACAAATTTTCCGTTCCGTCGAGCATTTTCCTCTGAATGCATCTACACAATCGACGGTATTGCCTGCAAAATTGTACGCTATTAAGTGACATCCTAAATATAGGGATCCACAGGATGACGTCGAGATAGCCAGTCGCACGTAACCCTTTTCGTATCCGAACCGATATTCATTTTCTCGGCTTTACCAATACCGACCTTATTCTGTTACTAAACCTGCGAGTTTAGCGTAGCATTTGTGGTTACGTTACATTCGTTTTTAAAATAAAAACACATTGACAACTGATGAAGTGTAACTGTTACACATCTGCCTTTCGACGATTGATTCGTAATGATGATTGCTACGTGCGGTTTGGAAGACATGTCCGCGGAAAGGAGCCACGTGTTATATCAATGTTGTGACGTTAATAATATGGCAACCGTAGCGGACTAAAGATAAATTACTACCGACATTATAATTCCGGCCCTTGATACAAAGCAAGGAGAAACCCCCTACTTATCCACCGTATCGAGGAAAAAATGAATAATCGAATTTAAATTTCAAAATTGTTTTGTAATCGTCTTTTAACTTCAACTAGCGGATTTATGCATGTGAATTTAAATGCTCGGCCGTTCAAGAAATTGTACCTTAAGGCATTGCCTTTTGCGCATTTCGTAAATACATATTTCATTTACGCAGAGGGAACATTATGACATAATGATTACACACGTTATGAGCTGTATGGTAAAAGATAAACGTAGTAAACTTATTAATAAAAAACTTATGAGCATATATGGCTTTGGGGTTTAAAAAAATCAGGTTAAGGATAGCGAATGATAAGCGTAATCCAACTCTGTATGAAGATGAAATTATACGTAACTAGCCCCGCGGTACCCACATAAGTCTCAATTTTAATACATCGTAATATCAAGATAAAAATTATCATACTTCCTAATTGAGGCTATGTGCCAATTTTTATCCAAATTCCTTTAGCTGTTGTAGCGTAAACATACAAAAATCAATCTTTTATCTTTATAATATTATTTAGACGACTAACCCGTATAATTCAAATAGAGAGCTTGAATAAATTATTAAATAATTATCCTGAAGAGTCAGGATATATGTGCAGTCTGACTTCTTGCTTCAATCTGAAAAACACATTTCTTCCAAAAATACTAATAGACTGAAATTAATATTTCACCTATTTGTTACGGTGATGCACTTTACTATTTCCTTTGCGGCATATAACATCTCTCATAATTGAAAGCAAGCGCGCACACGCACGGTTGAACAAGTGAACGTCTAAACGTGTTTTCAATCAGTCTACATCTCGAGTTTTACGACTGTGTGTCTGTTCGTCTTCATAAGGAGCTGAAGCTTCGCACTGATCGATCACATCTGTGGATATAGGAACAACGGATTTTTGTTTCATAACACAGTCGGTAATTAATTCGGTTTTAATTTCAATGATTGTTTGCAGATTGCCGAGTAATGACTTGCGTACGGTCCGGTACGTTAGAAAGAAAGGAGACTGTTCCAGGGGCTCTAGTCCACTATTCAAATAGTGTCAGAATGGTCGATCAGTGATCTCATAACAATCGATTTTGACATGTTTCGTAATCTACTAAAAAAATGGCGTCATTATGCCTTTCCAGTGGTCAATCACTGACACTCCACTACATATTGATAAATGTTCAGATTGAGTAGTAGTTTTAAAAAAAAAATATTTCTACTAACGGGTTTTATGATAATGACAATACTGCAATGTCATTCTGTCACCATACCATTATGAGATGACTGACCGATAATATAATTGATCGATCATTATGAATTTAGAGGATTACGAACTTTAAGCACAATAACAATGGAATCGTATTGGAATGACAAATTTACTAAAATAGCAGACTAAGGCCCCAGGTTTCTTGAAGACTATTACACCATATATATACGTATTACTAACTAGAGGGATAAAGAATATTTACAATAGCGACAACGAAGAGGAGAATTAACTAACCGAAAAACCCGTTAAAAGTCTTTGTAGAAATACAAAAGGCCTCTGGAAGCCTCTTCCCATGCAAAAATGAAACGCTCAGCATAAATCACTGTTTATATTTTGATACAGTTGAAAATGTTTTAACATTGTTAACATTTAAAGCAGCTGCACTTTAATTTGGTATATATTGAAGTCATACAATTTATTTTCCTACCACCGTCACCACTTCCAGGCCATTAGCAGAAATTAATCCAGTTTTCTCTGCATTTCTGCCCCAAATTATGCTAAAGCTCGCAATATATTGTATCTACAATATGATCGTCAGATCCGAACAGAAGTGTTATTACATTTTGAATCGTATGCATGAAGTCCACCAGGGAATAAAGTTGCAGACGCAATGTAGGAACTAAGTTTAATTTATTATTGTTAATGCAATAGATACATATATTAATAAAACTGTTCCGCGAAAAATAGTAAACAAACATATTTACGAGAATTAAACATACAAAGTGAAATGTAAAAAAATACGAAAGAACCCGACATTTTATAAAAAGGGACGTCAAAATAATGTTGTTGGAGCTCGATTTTCTATCGCAAAATAAATAACATTAAACGTTAACGTCACGAAGGCAGGTGAAATGGCAAACGTAAGGCGTACGAAAGCTTACCAAATATTTACAAGTGCCTCAAGTGGCTTAAAACAAATTCTCCAATAATCTTACCTCGTCTTTGTACTATTGTTTACACTGAATTTCGCTACTGCCTCCCTTTGGCTTGTATTTTTGTGGAACGCCACTCAAATCGTGTTTGATTTCGCCAAACATAAAGCATTTGTAAACATTTAACAGAGTTGTATTGGGTTACAAGTTTCCTTTTGTTCGTACCGTTTGAGCCTCTAGAACAGAAAATATTTTTATGATATCAATTGCTTGTGATTCAGCGATTTGTAGAATGATTGATGGTGATTTTAATGAGCCAGTGCTGGACGTAACCTTTATGATTCAAGAATTCAGGCCAGGAGTACAGTTACAGATTTATAAATATTTATTATTAGTTGTGAGTAATAAATCATGATTGAACGGAATGGGATTAGTTGTGAAAAACTGGGTCCTGAATTTAATTTTGGCTTTTTGTAATTTATGTTTTTTATTTTATTTTAAATATTGTTGTGTTTTTTCCAACCACAAATATACATAAAGCAATCCATCTTCCTCTATTTACATCCACAGACGTAAGCCTATACGAGAAACATACAAATATCCCTTTAGTTTTTTCTTAGCCGTCGTGATGATTTTGACAGTGTCGCCCGTCGAATGTTTACATCGTCACCGCCAAGTCATTAGTCGACACTTTCGTCGCAGGCGCATCTGGCGGACGCATCTAACAACCTTTGACAAAGTTTATCTGCTATTCTGAAAACCTCATGTTACTCTATTGCTTTCGAAATAAAGTTTAAAATTTACTAATAATCTGAGACGACTAAGTGTATTAAAAACTTGGTAATTACAATATTGGAATGATTAAATTTCAAAATCATAACAAAATGCGTCACACGTTGTCTTGTCTTGACGTGAATGTAGCAAGTTATAATAACAACAAGCGCTCCTCCAATCAAAATGTCTTATAAATAGAAGACGTTTGTTCAAAGAAAATACTCTCAACTGCTATGAAATGTTTTAAGTCTGTCTGAGGATAAAAGTACAATTGTGTACATTTCATGACTTAGAGAAACTGTTCACTGAGGGGTTTGTATAAAAGGAAGTAATGGACTATTAAGCAAGCTACTATTACAGTATTACGATAAACTTACTGTTATTTCTATTATAGCCATATCACCTTGGTCCATTTTTGTTACACGCTTCCAGGGCATGCTATCATCAGGTGGTTTAAGAGAGAAAGACGTATCCTTCAAATGGAATAAAAAGTACGTAAGGTTACACTTTAAGCTATATATAACCAGTATAGGTTGACTTCTGATTGTACTAAAAACCTATTAAATGCGAGGTCAGCTATTTAGCTGACGGCTATACATCAAGGTGTGTATTTACACAGCTCGATGTGTAGCCTCGTGTACATCTTCAGGGTATTATCTGGTTGGCATCAATAGTGATCATCCATCTCGGCGCCACTAGGTTTCACGATTGCGGCATATAATAATCTCAGTAAGTTTATTCGTGATGTTAGCACAAGCAAATCTGTAATGTTCTCAATATAATCCCAACTACTTTCCTGTTAATACTTTACTTTTAGCTATAAGTTGTTCTTGCTCTTCATTTAACATCGCCCTTCACCTTAAATCTTAACATCATAAGCGCGGATCATTTCATCACGTACTAAATTAATTTTGGCATCAAAGCGAAGCTTTAAAAATCCAACATACGCCTTTCATAATTTTTAAGTCGATCATCATATTTTACAAATTCCTTTAGAAACAGTAGTGTTATTAAAATCACAGAGTTTCTCACAAAGACAAAGGGGGAGTCGACGCGAGAGGTATCAAAAGTAATAAATAATTCCCTCGCTTCGCGACAAATGAGGTCATGTGTTTCTCCTTTACGTTTTTTGTTCGACTTCCCGCGGGATCGTGTGTCTTCTATTTCCGTTTCAATGTATCGACTGAACGATTTGCTTCTTTAAATTTAGAATATGTTCGCTGTTTAGTGTGGCCGCCTTGGGGATCATTAAATTCGGGAGAAGGCAGATGTCAACCTTGCCAGCATCTGGTAACTTTTAGTTTTAATTTAACAAATTGATATTTGTTGGTAACATCCTTTATAGTTCACTCGATGTGAGAAATGAGCTGCATTATAATTATGCAGTGTTTATGAGCGTGGCTAACTAAATATATGTAATGCACGTGTTTGTTGATGAGCTTTCATAAACATAAATATCATAATCCAAAAACAAACCGCTCTAGAAGAAGATAAAGATATTCTTTTATTTTAAAAAAATATCCAGGTATTTCTTTTTATATTCTTCATGGCTGCAAAAATCTAAGACTGATTAGAACCTTATTTTCTTACCTTATTAAGAGTTAAAAGCTCACGTTAATTATTAAATAGGTACACAATTTCATTTTACTTTTTTACCGACTTCTTTACAATTATAAACATATGTTTGACCGCAATCCTGCCTGATGGTAAGCAGTGATGCAGTCGTTGATAGTAAAGTGCGCCAGTTTATTAAGAGCCTATTCACTCTAGCGTTGAAGACACTTAAATTGTAGTCAGACGGAAACAGAGCCGCTGGCAAATCGTTCCAGTTAGTCGATGTACGCGGTGCAAAAGACGAGGCAAAACGCTTCGTCTGGATAGTAGTTGTGTCAAGAACGTAAGGGTGGATACTTGCTGCATGACGGGTCGTCCGATGATGGAACGGGGATAGGGGAATTCAATCATGCAATTCCCTCGCACACTCTCCAAAATGCATGCTATAAAACATCGACAGGCTGGTTACCGTTTTGAACTAAATCTGAGTTGCCACTTAGCCTCTTCCCACTTCTCTCCACCGAATCCAATGTTGTCAGGTGGTATTTTGCAGCAACAGTCCAAATGTGGCTGCAGTACTCCACACAGGAGTTTGTTACATAATTATTCCTTTATTTCAATTTATATACATATAAATTACATTTTTAAGTATTTCTACATAAAAATTACACATTATTACAATCACATTTTATTATTATTACTATAATAGTATATGACTAAAAAAACCAATTAGTCCGTCAGTCAGATTTCCAAAAAATACTAGATACGTTTTTTCTTTTTTCACATGTATAAACAAGAAATGAAGACGACACAGTGCATTGAAAACTCGTCTTACGTCACTAGACGCTACACTTTTTAGCGAGCAGTGACGTCACCAGCCACCACTCCTGATCTTTGATGCCCTTTATATTTGTCAATCTTTATTGATTTGATAAAACAAAATATACATATCCAATATTTTTCTATAATCTGAATGACGGACTAATTAATTTTTTTAGTCAAATACCCTATTATATAATATATACAATATTGTAAAATACTTGTTAGTTAAAGGACTAAGGAGAAATTATAAATAAAATTAAAAGTGAAAAGTTTTCATGAAATTGCAATTAATAACAATCTAAGCGACTCTAGTCTTAAACAACTATCTAATGACACCAGCTAAAAATATTGTTGTCTCATTGCATTTGACAATTCCATTCTTGCTTATGAGTCATCTAGTTCGTGAACGAATACTAAATTATACAAGACAAGTAATCTTGGGCATAATTTATGACTGATAGTATCAGTGCTAGATTATTGCACAACAACACCAGGCCTTGTGTTCGATATTACCGTTTTACGATTAACAAAATAGTATGTTGCTACCGTGGATAAGTTTACATCACCGATAAAAGCGTAGATCTTACTTCTATCTTTATTGCTGACCTCTACTTCAAAGGACGCAACCATTCTTATAATCCTTTTGTACTTTGACCTATTTAAATCACGTTAAAAGCAAATAGGAGTTTAACCTCAAAACCGCATTTAGAGTAAGCGTTGCAATCTTACTTACAATGGGTAACATAAATTGTTTCGCTAGACACAAGATCATCCAATACAAATTCTACTTTATTCCATGCACATAGGGTTACATTTTCTGGATGTCAGGGTTCGTCTTCGTAATAATTGGAAGAGAGGAAGCCTGTACGTTTGGAACAATCAAACTTAACCTTGGAAACGTTTTACGAGTCGCTTTCAGCTCGCAACGGCGTAATAAACATGTCGGCATCGTCGGCAACAAGTGGTACCGGCTTGTGGTCTACGCACGTGTTTACTGGTTTTGTAATGAAAATTACTAGACGTAACAACAGAATACCTAGGCTTAGTTGTTTGTATTATTACATGACTCATAAAACAGTGAAGATATTTTACTTTAAATGAGAACAAGTGTCAGGTGCTAGCAGGCCATTAAAACTACTTTCATAAACAAGGCACAGCTGTTATTTTTAACTAATTTGTTAATACTATCATTATATTCGTGATAACTTTATAATGGCATTCAAGTATATTATGTCTATAGATTGAAGCCTCTTCTAATGACTGGGTGTTACTTTGCTCTAAAGTATAAGTACAGTAGGAAAGGCTTTGACTTTGGAAAAGACCGACCTACCAACCTCGCCGCCGAGGTCCATCGCGACGCGTTCAACGTAGTAGACCCCTCCCCCGTCCCTTGTCCGATGAAGGCCAGCCCGCGCCGCAGCTGAGTCAGTAAATATAATTTCCCAACTATGACCTCTGAGTTTGTTACAGACGTTTCTTCTCAGAGCTAGTACTAGGAAACGCCGCGGTCATCAAACCGAATTAAAACAAAAATTCGATCCAGCCGTCCCTTGCTGTTCTCTCCAGCGACGCCCTAAGCCGAGGTTCGTACCCCACAGGGGGTGCCCTTAGCATAAGGTCGCTTAGTTTTTAGTCGCCCTGGCTGGAGGCTTTAAATTCATTTAAGGCAGCCACAGGATAGTCCGGTTAAGTAGTCACGACCTCTCAAGGTAAACTACGAGATGAAACATCAAAAAAAAAAAATTGACTTTGGAACAAAACTTCAAAGGTGCAGAATTTACGTATATAAAATTTTATTGTTACGAATGTAGTTACACTGAAATAAAATTGTTATCTCTAGATAGAACTCTAACAACTAACCTACGAGTCATAAAGTAAAGTGAAGCATCTTTCACAAAGAGACATAAATGTTTTAACATATAAATAAAAACAAGTCGTACGTCATGGCTGAAAATCCATATTTTTAGTTCGTTATAAGTCGGTAAATCTCGACGTTTTTATTAGATGCATTATCTATGTTTTGTTTTACAGCACATGTTTTTATAATCTTAGGTGTGATAGTAAAGAATATAGTAAAATTGTGTATTGACAGATTTATTAGTTGTAAAGCAGATGCTGTAAATGTATTGGTTAATAAAAATATTATGGCAAGAGTCAAGACTCAATGATTATTTTAATACGGCTAGATAAGAATGCTCTTTATAAAACAGTGCTGCCATATACTCGTAGTAAGGAATTAATAAATTAATATATGAAGTTGTATTTTGATGAAAAGTCCGAGTCTTGTCAAAATCAAAATACGTTATTGTTATTTTATGAAGGATATTAAAATTATTTATCATCAGTTTACATCAGTCCACTGTTTGACATTCTTCTTCTTTTTCTTATTCTTCAGCCTATAGATGTCCACTGCTGGATAAAGGCCTCTCCCAAGGCTTACCACGATGACCGGTTTTGTGCTCCCCACATCCATCGGCTTCCCGCAAATTTCACCAGATTATCAGTCCACCTTGCCTCCCTATGCTGCGTCTTCCAGTACGTAGCCGCTACTCCAGAACCTTACTGCCTCACTGCCACTTAATTTTAGCGACTCGAAGAGCTATGTCAGTGACTTTGGTTCTTCTGCGGATCTCCTCATTTCTGATTCGATCGTGCAGAGAAACTCCGAGCATAGCTCTTTTCATCGCCCTTTGTGTGACTCTGAGTTGTTGCTGTTGCTATTGTTTTTGGTACTAGCTATTTTACGAAAATTGTCACTCCACCTAGTTTGAAGGAATCCTATATCGTTTGTCGATTGGCAGTATCTACTGATGAATACGTCTTTTTTTTCCCGCGGTGAAAAATCCTCATGGATGTCCGCCACTCTGAGGAGGGCGGCGGCGTCTGTCAATTGATGATAACCTAACCCAACGTTCATCGGTTCTACGTCCGTCTATTAAGGTCAGCCCGTTGCTACATAAACATGATCTTGATTATTCTGTGGACATCATCGACAATTTTGATTCTCTACTCAACCTCAACCAACTCGACGTGGAATCGATCCTTCAGAGAGACTGAAGCATAGCCCTAAATTGTTGCATGTCGTAAAATCCACAATATTCTCACTTCACTAATTCACCGTTTGATCTTCTAAAATGTTTTGAAGTCACTCCCTCATCATTGCCATTTCTTGTTTCACATAGCCTACCAAAAAGCTTCGTGTTGCAGAAGCCACATTTCAAATTTTGACATTTCATTGACATGTTTACGTCTCCTTTCTTAGGTTCTTTCATCTAATTTATAAATAGTTCTATCGGCGGCAAATTCACTTATATCGTTTTAATCATCGGCTTCGATATTTTCGTTAGCATTATGATCGAAATAACCATTCCTACCAATAACATTCTATGTTATGTTTGATAGAATTACGATACCCGCTGTGAAATGCGTTATACTAATATAGCTCCTATGGGTGTGATCTCACTGTGCTGTAATTTCTGTAAGTGATATTAATTCTGTTGTATTATTAGTTCTAATATTGTTTCTTTTGTTTGTTCAGCCTCCGTTGCGTGACCTATTTTTTGCATTCAGAATTCCCTATGTCTTTCAGTAATGTCTTGTTTATTTTGTACAGTTATTTCTTGCCTTGTCTTGTTATCTTGTTCGTCTTGAAGAACTTTTGTATGAATCACCATGAATTTAGAAGGATAAATTAGAAACCTTAATAATTATAATTAGGATCCAGTACGTTTGCACAACTTGGCCTGCAACATGGTTCTTATGGTTCTACGCTAATTCTATTTAAGGAAATGTCTTATTACTGCGGTATCATTTCAGAAGTGTAGATAATTTAGCTTTGATCTAATAAACATAGAGACGTTTCTGGAAAAGCTTTGATATAATTTGTAGCGCTTTGATTAAGAGACTTACTTATTTAGATATGAAACCAGGTATCACGTATATTGACATAATATTATTTGAAAACTTCTGTAATGATGTAAATACTGATCTTATTAACGTGTAAAATATTTGTTCGACGTACTCATAAAAATAAAGCCGTACGGAGGACGGGTCTGAGCAGTTGTGTTGCGATGTGTGCCGGGTACGATGCGCCAAATGTTTTTGTGTCGGGAGTTTGGTCGTGAAGGGTCTCCTGATCATCCCCCTCTGGTGCAGCATCGTTGGTCGGGTTTAACATTGCATCACCTCGCTCAACTACCGTCTTCCTTCCTATTCACTCAGTTTTTTTGGGTGAATAGGCTCTTAATAAACTAGAGCGCTTTACCATAAATCATTGCATCACTGCTTACCATCAGGCGGGATTACAGTCAAGCAAAAAAAAAAGAATAATATTAAAACCAAAAGGTAACATAAGAATGATTTTCCTGGCCATGCAAAGAGAAATCCTATTCAGTCTGAGAAAACACTGCAATGAAGAAGAATTATAATAAAATATTAACTCTATAATCATATTGCAGACGGCAGACCCATTTTCACTACTTTCAAAAGCTAGCACCATATAAACAGTACAAATTGCATCACATTATTCATCCAAAACTCCGTTGAACCTGAAATAGTAATTCACATACTTGATTTGGGTAGAACATCAACTTTATGTTCTTTTTACAACTTTCAGTGTTGAAAAATTCCATGCTATATGTATTACCGTTGTAAACGAGTCACTTGCGGGGGAACTGTACGAATGCATTTAACATGTACGTTGTTTGGTTTAACTGCAGTAATCTGGGAATTTTAGTGCCATTACGATAGTGAAACTGTATGTTAGAATCAAAGTAAGGTTCTTAAATCTTAGTCTGAATCTGTTGAACCATTAAAAGGGAAGAGAGCTTAATTGCTCTACTTTTGGTATATCTTTTGCAGGGTTTGTACTTTAAGAGTATGTTTATACATACACATCATCATCATCATCATCATCAACCTTCTTTATCGTCCCACTGCTGGGCACAGGTCTCTTCTCATACAGAGAAGGATTGAGCGTAATCACCACGCTTGCTCAATGCGGGTTGGCGATTTCAGCTTAAAGTCCGGGCTTCCTCTAGATGTTTTCCTTCACCTTCAGTCATTGGTGTCCAAGATATACTTAGAAAGTAGGCATATAACTTTAGAAAAGTTGCACTGGTACTTGCCTGACCTGGAATCGAATCCGCGCACTCATACTTGAGAGGCTGATGTTTTAACCACTAGGCCACCACGACTTACATCACTAACAAGCATATACATAAACACATACAAAAGAAATATTAGTGATTGACTTTCTGATGTAGCGAGTGTTGCTGTTAGTGTTTGATCACTTTTCAGTTCAGGCAAAATCCAACTAGTACAGAAACAAAAAACTTTCGAAATTTTCTTTTATGGTTATTATAAGTAAAAAAAAAAATACATTATTAAATAAATATAGTTTAAAAAACTTAAAAAAGATGCTTTTGAAAAATATGAAACTTTTAAAATTTAATTTATGATAATCGTATATAAACAATACTAGTAAAATGAGAAAAAAGCGTGAGGCGCTTTGTGCCATAATTTTTGTATATTAAGCGCCTCGCGCTTTTTTAAACTATATTTATTTTCAACTTTTTAGTTCGATATTCTTTTTTTAAATAATATACGGATAACACGACCTCGTAAGTGGTGCTCATTTGTTTTTACCAAACTTTTCTTGATCTCCAACAGACAGAATAGCAAGTGCTAAAATTCATATATGATGCGTTACCCAAGTAACTAAATCTAAATCTAAACTAAAAAATACTTTGCCTCCACAAATTAATATAAATAAATAAATAAATATGTATGGACAAATCACACAGATTGAGCTAGCCCCAAAGTAAGTTCGAGACTTGTGTTATGGGATACTAACTCAACGATACTATATTTATAATAGATACATATATAGATAAACATCCAAGACCCAGGCCAATCAGGAAAATATCGTACGTTGCCCCACACTGGAAATTTCTCCTGTTACGTGGGTGCGTTTACAAACATATACAGGTCTCCCAAAGTGATAATGCGCCTAGAAATCCGCCTAGAAGATATGTATATAGAGTGGTTAAGAGCATAAAAAGTGGTTAAGTGCACCACTCTATATACATATCTTCTTCCGAACGCTCGGGGAATACGACCGTTGCCGAACAGTGACGAAGATTTCTATGCGCATTATCACTTTGGGAGACCTGTAAACTCACATACACAAACACCCAGACCCGGAACAACTAATTCCCGTTCATACATGTTCCATGCAATTTAATATTTGTTCCGTGTGGGAATCGAACCCGCGACACGCAGCGCAGCAGTCAATAGCTTAAGTTTTTTTGTTACTCTTTCATGGAAAAGTTACTGAACGGATTTGGATAAAATGGCACTCAGGAAGTCAACATATAACCAGATTTAACACATAGGAAACTTTTTATCACGAGATTTCCACGGGAATTATGTGGGTGGAACCACGGGCCGCAGCTAGTAAAGGAATTCAGCAAGTTTTTGTTTCACTGCAATCTGTTCCCAGTTCGTAATTACTTTAATTTTTCGTCTATATCTAAACTGAATACATAACATTATTTTTGCTTATCCCAAACCCGAAACACGTGTCATTTTAAGCAAAGAATGTAGGTATGTACAAAATTTCAAAAGATATCATGGAAAACCACAAAGTTATAAGCTTGTTATCCTGCTTGGCTCTCCCAACTAAAATATGGTCAACGTTCTGCTCGGGCGGGCGAACGGTGCGTTGACCTGTGGCGTCAACTGTTGCGCTCGCGCAGTACTATGATCTAGCGTAAGCTGCGTGGTATGCTCGGTAACCACACTGCAACAATTTCTAAATGTATTTTGGGAAAAAATATAAAATGGTGTAAAAATGATTGGAATCCATTCAGTTGCCTATTCTGAACAAACTATATTCAGATTTTGTATAACGAAAAAATAACGTTGCACCTATATATTAACTTAAAAAGTATAAAGAGGTTCCTACCATAAAATACACCGCTACTTATGCAGTAAGATTAACTAATTAAATTCCAACACCTATATCAAATAATTACAGAACAATGTACTAACTGAACAGTAAAGTTATAATTCATCATTAGCCACTGAAACAACATGAAGCATTTGTTAACAACATTAATTATTCTCTCACATGGGCCTCTGTGTACAAAGCTCTCCAATTAGACAGTGCTAGTAGATTACATAAACGATGCCTGGCTACTTGATTGTATGATTTTTTAATATCCTATCGTCTTGAGTTCGTTTTCTCTTGCTTCGTTAACTTTGAAAGTTATTGCTTTCTTTAGAGAATGCATAGCAGCGTTAACCGTTTCTTTTTTCTCTTTTTAAGTCTCTACAGAACTTTATACTACATTTTTATAATTACAATTCAAGTAATTATTTGAATGCATGCCTTCAAATAATCGGATTTATGTTCATAGATATATGTATTATTGAACACGATATTAGTTTAATGCACGCGCTTCTTTTTTGAATCTCAAAAAATCTAAAGTTACTAAAGGATAAGTATCTAACACGAACTTGAATGTGAAAACACATTTTGACCTCTATTACCCTATTTTCAACCTAAGCTACATTTTAAACAACCTTTTCAAAAAATCCAGTACATTCCAGGTCATTTTCATTTTCCACAGGGATGGACATTGCACAGTAAAGACAGTGTAGCTACACTATAAAATGTCGCCTGTTTCTCAACTGGAATGGCTGTTGAAATATAAAAGAGTGTGTAAAACAAGGAACAGCGCTTCCATAGTTTTATGAATACTGCTCTCTGGCAACAATCGAGGCGAGCATAAATAAAAAATAAAATAAAAGACGGACATGCACCGTTTAAAGTCACCGGAGCCAACAGCATGATGAATATTACAGCTAGCTTGTAGTAAGCCAAATAAGATACTTGTTCGCAACGAATAAAACAATCTTTGGATAGTGTTGTTGGCTTTCGAGTTGAATATTACACTTTTTATGATGCGTTACCATAATGGTGTATGGTCGTGTCTTTGGACCTTGTAATGTGGATGTGGGTGTACGACAAGTAGGCATGTCTTTATTACTTAGAGTACTTATACAGAGGTGGTTTTTATATTACAAACATTTCTACATCGATTTAAAAAATAATTATAAATATGACAAAATTGTTTCATATTCATACTAAGCAAATGTGGTAAAGTATTTGTATCTTAAACATTTTGATCAGAGAACTTTTTTAAATGTTACATATTGTAGTAGATCAAATAAAATACTTCAATAGCATATCGATTCGGCTGAATATCCACCAAGTTACATACGTACAACGACCGCAGAATGTAAAACGAAAAAATTGTCAGATGTTATGATGAGCCTCAAATATTCCAGCTGGTATTCGCCGTACTAAATTACAAAGATATTTTGACTATCGCAACAAAATCATGATTTATGTGAGCCAAAGCTTACCCGTTCTCATTAGTTTGTGTTATTCTTTAGAAAATAAACGAAAAATCAAAGAGGAGCCTCGCTCTCGGACGAACTGACGTACGGTTATGTTTACATAATTTCGTAACAACTAATGGTTCATTTTGTCAAATAACCAATGCTCGTGAGTTATAAATTCAACAGGCTAAAGGATGAATCACATTAATGAATCAACCTATCCAAGATTACGTGATAAATCGCCTAACAGTTAATATTAATATTTCACTTTAGCGGATTAAGCGAGGGACGTGAATTACGCTGTTTTATTCAGAAGATGTTTGATTAAGAATAAGTTGTTCAATATAAACTTCGTTTTCATTTGGCGTGTTAGGACGTATATGTAGGATCATTTTAAAGACATTGGTTTATCTCATGTTTTATCCTCTCGATATAAGTATCTTCATTAAGTACTCTAATTGAATGAGTATTATATTAGCGAATTCAAGAATCAAAATAATCACAGCCGAAAGAAACTTTCAGATGTCTGTGGTGTCACTCCTTAGTACTTATTTTTAAAACTACGCATAAGATTTACGTCAACGTTATAACTTTTATGTGTTTTGGTAAATAAAAGTCGCTTATTATTTAACGTTCTAAGATAAACACGGCTATTATGCGATCCAAAAAAAGGTTTTTGTCAGTAATAATCACCGCAACGCGTTTTCGAAAGATATAAAGTCAAAATTAATAGACTGGATTACGTATACCAAAACATTGAAGTCTCCTGACTACCACACATGTCCTGACTACCGAAAATCACTCGGAACGACCGTAAACGCGACAAAGTATGCGAGGCTCCATAAATTAAAGTTCATTAAAACTTAGCCAGTGGGACCGAACGGTATTTTATTTACACAAAAATGGACTTTAAAATGTTGAACGAACGATAAATCTGACTTTAATAATTTCTGTTTTTACGTTAATTCAGTCGGGATTTCTTTTAATGGTCAGTTATTTTCAACGTTACCGGCGCGGCGTATAATGAAAGTGAAGTTGCAGTCTCGTTTTATAATTTTATTTCGTGCTTGTCGATTTAATGTTGGTTTTCATCGCTTGCCAGGTGAAGTGACATAGTCATTAAGTATCGATACCGACACTTATGACTGTCAACGAGGAGCTTAATGTAATCATTAAGATGCCACTTTGTACGCACATTCGGATATCAAATAAACACGATGTATTTACATTTAGATTAATATAAATAGAACGGTGACTTGTCGAGTACAAGTGCCGCATTTCGAAATATTATCGTTTCAAATTAAGTACTATATACCTACCTAGTAAGCAACAATGTGACTGATTAAACAAAATATTTACAGAATTTTTTTTCTAATCTTCTAAATTTGTTTCGATTTCAGCTTTCTTTTTCAATGTGTCACTAAGAGAACATTGAAACCAGGTTTCGTTAGATTTACACAAGCCAGCAGCTGCGACTTTTTGTCAAGCTGTTAATGAAGATTTGTATCTGTCCGTTAGCTTTAGTGTGGTCTCACGCTAAAGAGATTTCTTCTTTATGCCAACACTAAAAGGAAAATACAAATCGTATAATTTATAGCGCGCTTTGAACTGATTTCGCACCGACATGATGTACCGAGTTCAAACTATTTTTAAAATAACAAACATGCGTTAGCAACTTCTCTCCAAAGGGATTTCATTTTATGAAGATGTAAGCAATATAAACATTCATCTTGCAAGACAAGCAAGACTGACGAATTAATAAAAACCTGCCCCACAGCGCTCAAACTTAATCGTAAACTAACAAGCTTACAAGCGTAAACTAAAACACATAAAACAATAGGAAACAGCCGCGGGGCTCTGAGGGCGAACTCCGTCCACTCCATAGTGCACCTGCAGTAACAGAGATCTCCACTTAATTTAATATTAAAAGCGAAAAACTTTTTAATTTCCCTCTTATTACCTTCTTCCCGTTAAAGTTGAAGGAACTTTTTTTCTATTTTGTTCTGGAAACTTCGTCTTGTATGCTCATGACGTGACATGTTTTCCGCGTTTATACGCGGCGAAAAAAAAAAATTAGAGGCGGCCATCACTACGTAATTGAAGTGTCAAAAGTTATCTGATTTTACTTGCAAAGCGCGTGGCGATATGAAATTTTTCGCGAAACCGAGATCGTTGGTTGGAAAAAAGAGAATTCGATATGAGCCGAGTGTCTGCAATCAGCATTCGACCTACATTCCTGTCGTTATCAAGCACATGTGGGAACACTCGTGTATTAGGCGACATTTTGCTGCAGCTACTTCGGAAGTTGTTAATTTGAAGAGTAATTATCTGTTATTAAATATTTTTTTTATGATTTTTTCTGTGGTTTCAGTCAACGACACGCTTGCTTGTCTTGTAGATCTGCTTGTAAAGTTAAGAAGTACAAAAATATAGACTATTTTTAATGGCCATTGTCATCATTGAATACTTTGTTGAGAAAAATAAAAATAAAATGACTTCAATTCGACAAGAAAAGTAATGTTACTGGGACACGACCGATACATAAAAAAAAATACAAAATTGTATCTATCTGACATTGGCCCACTTCAAACCAATTTATCACAGTGCACTAAAGCAATTACGAAAAACGTTATGTTTTTATTTTCATTTAATGCGTACTAAATGGGTAAATTTTAACGAAGTGCGTTCTCATTGAACATTGCCAATTAAAATTGTAAAAACAACGCATGCTAAATATTCAAATGAATGTAACAATGTCGTTACCGGTGGCCTAACTAGGTGAGCTCCATGTAACAGTTAATTGTATAGTAAACAGTGCAATGAAAACCAACTTTATGAACTTAATGGAAAATAAATTTTGAAATTCCGTGTTCCAGAATTGAATTGGAAATAGGTCTGTGTTTTAGTTATATGTGTTGTACTTTTATTGCAGTTATTTAAACGATAGGTTTGTGTTTTTTAGAACGATTGCATAATATTGTAGGTTTTGTGTGGAATCTATGTCTTAATTACATTATTTGGTGTAAATAAAGAAATAAAATCGTACTTGTTAGGTGAATAGGACTTAAGTCTTGTTCTTCTTTATAAAAATTTTACAATGATGTTATTAGTAGGTATATTTCATCTTTTTTTTTTTTACAATTATAAACTAGTGCTTGACCGCGATCCCGCCTGATGGTAAGCAGTGATACAATCGATGATGGTAAGAGGCGGTAGATTATAAGAACCTATTTACTCCAGCCTTGAAGACACTTAAATTGTAGTCATACTGAAACACTTTCACCTCTTATAACTTTTATGTGGGTATAAAGCGAACGAAAAAAGCACAAAGATGCTTTTTTCGTTCGCTTTATACACACAATACACAATATGTCACCATTTTGCTCTTCTCACTAAACTAATCAAAGATAAGCTCTCATTCTATGTTCAAATATAAAAGTTAAAGTAAGGGAATCCTATTCACCGTGATACTTTTTAATGAAAATTCAACCCAAATATTTTAATAGTCATCATATTATATTTTCAACATTTTGAATAATCTGTTTGAAATAATATGAATGCCGGTTTTTTAATGCGTTTTTCAAAATAGCTAATTATTATCAACAGATGAATTCTTTTTTTAAATCAGCCTTCGTTATTATTCCAAAAGTGGCCAATTTTGGCACAAAATACTAAAATTAACTCCACCAAAAACATCACTATTTCACATAAATTCACCCAGACCACCTGAAAGGGAAGGCACAGGGAATGCAAAACACGGTTGCGAATGCCGTCGACGGGAATGAAGCTGTAGCTCATGTAGAATGCATGTGTTCTGCTATCTGGTTATGAGATGTCTGTTGACTTAGCTTATACATCCATAGAGCTGTGATTACTGTGTTTTTTTTTTGTGACTTGTTGTGGAATGGTGTTTTCGGCATAAAGGTTGTGTTGTTTGGATAGGTCGACACAAAGTAACGTAGGTACATAGTTTTGGACACAAGCAAATGTAGTTAGTTATATAGATTCAATCTCGCAATCCAAAATATATATATATATTTTTTAATTATTATAAACTAGCGCTTGACCGCAATCCCGCCTGATGGTAAGCAGTGATGCGATCGTTGGTGGTAAAGCCCGCTAGTTAATAAGAGCCTATTCACTCAGAAAAACTGAGCGAATAGGAATGAAGACGGCAGTTGAGCGAGGTGATGCAATGTTAAACCCAACAACATGACCAACGATGCTGCGCCAACGGGAGATTGATCTGAAGACTCTCCACGACCAAACTCCCAACACAACAACATTAGGCGCATCGTACCCGGCACACATCGCAACACAACTGCTTAGACCCCTCCTCCGTACGGCTTCACCAGACATCATGCCAGAACACGACAAATCGCTTGGCGGCAAGGCTTTGTCTGGTGGGTGGCCGGCGGCCGATGTAAGACTCATTAGTGCATAATTTTTAGGTATGTATGATACATAGTTTGTGATTACTTATAGCTAATTATTTAATTAAATTTCAGGAACGCATATAGCATTCATCGATGCAGCTATTAGGTCCTTACGTGTGCCGGTGACAGGGCATGCGGTGCAAGATAGGAGGTGAACCAATGTCTGTGGGGAGACACGACATACATACCGGAGGACTAAGCCTTTTATGAACCCCCCCTTTTTGTGGTTGTGCTTGCTGTGAGTAAGCAGTCTATTTAAGGTTTTCCAAGTAGACCAACGAGACATATGCCCAGACGATAAGGTTGTTTTCTTTTGAGTGAGCTGTAATCTATTTGCAGGCACAGTGCGGATTGGTCGATCTCACATCTCACCATATTTTCTTGAGTTTTCCTCATGATCTTTTCTTCACCCTTTTGAGAGCAGTGGTGATGAAATCATTTGCACAAAAGCGTCTGCGTAAGTTTGAATCCATGACCTACAATTCTTAAGTGGGGATCCATGCCATTGAACTACCATTGCCTTCATTATCACACATACTTCATCATCATCATTATCATTTCAGCCGAAAGACGTCCACTGCTGGACATAGGCCTCCCCCAAGGTTCTCCACGATGACCGGTCCTGCGCCTCCCGCATCCAGCAGTTTGCCGCGACCTTCACCAGGTCGTCGGTCCACCTTGTCGGGGGCCTTCACACGCTACGTCTTCCGGTGCGTGGTCGCTACTCGAGAACCCTTGGACCCCATCGGGCATCGGTCCTACGGGCAATGTGTCCAGCCCACTGCCACTTTGGTGTTGCAATTCTTCGGGCCATGTCGGTTACTCTTGTTCTTCTGCGGATCTCCTCATTCCTGATTCGATCGCGCAGTGAAACCCCAAGCATAGCCCTCTCCATTGCCCTTTGAGTGACTTTGAGCCTTCTTATAAGACCCATTGATAGCGACCACGTCTCAATTCCATAAGTCATCACTGGCAACACACACTGGTCGAAGACTTTTGTCTTGAGACATTGAGGTGTTTCGGATGAGAAGATTCTATGTAGCTTCCCGAAAGCAGCCCAGCCGAGTTGGATTCAGCGATTGACCTCTTTCTCGAAGTTGGATCTTCCTAACTGGATACTTTGTCCCAGGTACACGTACCTGTCAACAACTTCGAGAACAGAGTCTCCAATCTTTATAGGAGTCTGTACAACAGGAGCATTAGACATGACTTTCGTCTTGTCCATGTTCATTTTAAGACCGACTCGCTCGGAGGCTCTACTGAGGTGTTCGAGCATTGTACTCAGGTCCTCCGCGGTCTCAGCCATGACTACGATATCATCAGCAAACCGAAGGTGTGCCATGTACTCGCCATTGATGTTGATACCCAGTCCTTTCCAGTCCAGACCTCGAAGACATCCTCCAATGCAGCGGTGAACAGTTTCGGGGAGATAATATCTCCCTGTCTGACACCACGCTGCAGAGGTATAGGTTTCGAGGTCTGGTCCTGTATTCGGATTGACATGGTGGCGTTTTCGTACAAACCCTTCAGCGCTTCAATATACCGATAGGCTACTTGGCACCGCTGGAGAGACTGCAGTACAGCCCAGGTCTCGATCGAATCAAAGGCTTTTTCGTAGTCCACAAACGGCAAGCAAAGGGGTAGGTTATACTCCTCGGCCTTCTTTATAACCTGCCGCAGCGTATGTATGTGGTCTGCTGTGCTGAAGCCCTTTCAGAAACCTGCTTGTTCGGGAGGCTGGAAGTCGTCAAACCTGCAGGTGAAACGATTCGTGAGGACTCTCAAAAACAACTTATAGACATGATTCAGAAGTGAGATGGGTCTGTGGTTTTTCAAAGGGTGTTGTCACCCTTTTTGAAAAAGAGTACCACCACACTTCTGTGCCATGCCTGTGGCGTTTTTCCCTTGACTATGACGGAACTACATAACTTCAGAAGGGCCCTAAGGGTCGGTTCACCACCCGCCTTCAGTAGCTCTGCCGTTATTCCGTCATCGCCCGGCGCCTTGTTGTTTTTAAGCTGTTTCAGAGCCAATCGAATCTCCTGCAGGCTGACGTCCGGGATATAGTCGGTATAATGTCGGGTTAATCTGCTCTAGGGTCTTCAGCAAGATTTAATGCGGGTTTTGTCGTCGAAGTGTCGAGCTGTCCATAGAAATTCTCGACTTCCCTCAAAAGGTCGGGCCCGGACGTTATGATCTTGCCGTCGTCAGTCTTCAGCTTGCTTAGCCGGCTATGTCCAATAGTCAGATCCCTAACGAAAACTTTAGAGCCTCTGTTTCGCTCTATAGCCTCTGTTATACGCTCGGTATTATACCGACGTATATCGCGCTTCAGAGACTTTGAGATCTGCTTATTTAGCTGCTGGTGTCTGCAAGTATCACTTGACGAACGCAAAATCATCTCACGTCTGTCTTCCATGAGCTCGAAAGTGTAGTCCGAGAACTTTTTAGTTCTATTTGTACGGGTCTTAAAATACTTAGTCCCGACCGTACGGACAGCTTCTACAAACCCGTTATTGTATTCGTCCACGTCGCCACTTAGGCATTCGAAGGGATTTTGGAGATCGAGCTGGAAACCTTCGGAGTTATGGATCTGGATGGGTGCTGGCCGGAGCGTAGACTTCATCACGCGAGATCTTTCGGACACTGTGTTCAGATTCAATGTACCTCTGACCATACGGTGATCGCTGCCGCATTTGAGCAAGTTGATCACTGAGTCATCATTTAATATGTGCCTTTTTGTCGTCATAATGAAGTCTATTTCGTTCTTAGTGACTCCGTCGGGACTGATCCAAGTCCACTTCCGCTGTTCACGCTTTTTGAAGAAGGAGTTCATCATAAAGAGTCCCTCCTTCTCCATGAAGTCAGCTAACGTGTGGCCTCGATGGTTGCGACGCCCAAATCCAAAATTTCCCAGTCCGAGAATTTCACCGCTCCGTTTCCCAAGTTTAGCGTTAAAGTCCCCCATGATAACGCTGTAGTGAGTTTTAAAGCTATGTATGGCTTTAGAGATGTCCTCATACATAGTCTCTACTTCACCATCGGAGTGTGTCGAGGTCGAGGCGTATACCTGGATGACCTTCAGCGAATACCGTTTGGTTATTCTGAGTAGCAGGAACGCCACCCTGATCGACACACTCTCGATCTTCACCACATTGTCCACAAGGGACCTGTGGACAAGGAACCCGACACCAACTTGGGACTGATGGTCGCCCTCCAGGAAATAGAGCAAGTTACCGGATTTAAGAATTATCGAGTCCTCACCCGCCTTAGCCGGATCTCTTTCGGAGATTCTTTGCACCCCTTGCCCCGCCGTTACCTTGGCCGCTACCACAATGACCAGGAATAGCGGGGCTGCCGGGGACTAGGGGCCTTGACTTATTCGTGTACATCATTTGGGGGTTTTCCATAATCCCCACGCTTGGCAGGCGGGTTGGGGATCGCAGCATTTGATATTCCACAGAAGAAACGCTGCTGCCCGCTTCCCTGGTGAGAGTTCCCTAAGTCAGCTCTTACGACACCTACGGGAGAATATGGGTTGGTACTATTCTAAGCCCGGTACCATACAGGGCATTCATACATAAAGCATATTTTTTCTCAAAAATATCACAGGTATTACTACAGTTATTTTGTCTCTGAAACATGAAACAGTCCACCCACAAAATATACGATTACTTATTCAAATTACTCATTTAGCAGTGAACGACTTTGCAGTACCCTAAGCAAACCTACAGAGGTAATTCCTGCCTCATTGTGCTGGCTCGCTCAGCAATAATGTACGGACGCAAATATTAGCGCAGACAGGCACTACCGACTTCCTAGTACGAAAAATCTGTAGACACGAACGTTTAAAACTTTCATTGCTGTTTTTGTAGTTTTGTTGGTTGGTGGGGTTTCAATTTATAGATGTCTGTATCAGGATTTCATTAAAAGAAAACAATACAAAAAATAAGTCAAAAGATAGATAAATAAACGTTGTACATTTTTAAATATTTTAGAATGATTAGGGAATAATTTCACACTATTTGTTTTGTTTATCAGTATAAAAGTACCTACTATCATTTATGTGGTAAAATACAATATTCACTCATTGCGCTATCGCACACAAACATGACAATTTTATCGCGAACTATAGCGAGTTTAAATTTTTTTGCCCATCCCAAAGGCTAACAACAACATCACTAAAAAGCTTTTCCAATCAAAAAATATTTCAAAATGAAGACATTTAGGTATTATGAATAACTGTTAATCATTACGTTTTGATTCATCAATCAGACTTTTAAACTTTTTTTTACATCTTTTACATAAATTAGGGATTTTAAAGATTTAGATAGCAATTGACTTGATTTCTAAAAACTTTAATAGGTATGTTTTCTTGGATCTGTATTAAATATGAAATTATTCGACTGCACAGAACAACGACCCCATCACATTTCAAATTCTGCATCTGAAAATCCAAACAATAATCCGAACAGTATACGGTTTAAAAAAAAAAAGAAAAAACAAATGCATCTCATCCTTAATGAGACGTGGAAAAACGCTGGCAATGTTTAAGGTGACGTCATCATGGATGCAATCTCCGCCATTTTGTTTAGACAAGGCTCAGTACTGATGGCTCTGCACTCAACTCGGTTATTTTAATGTTAATTAATTGCGTTTTATGTACTTAAAGTGATGTATTGCAGGGGGAATTGAAAAGTGAGTAGTGAATGTGAAGAAATGTGAATTTATAGTCAAGTTGTGGATTGTTTTTGTTGAATATATAAAGCAGTCTTGCGTGTTTACTGAGATGCATTATTATGTTCATTCTTTTCGTAGATGAAAGAAGCTTATAAAGTACTTAAATATTTATAGTTTTCAGTCTGTGTTAGATCTGAATAAAACAGTCACATAATGTTACTGATTATATTCCAAGGATAGGATATTTTCGACCATAACCTTTTACTATCAATAAATAGTTATACGTAGGTCCGTTCATAAGTACACTGGGGACATAACTGGTACTCCCCGTTTTTATCACGTTATACGGGTCACTCTAACTTTTGAAAAGTTACGATCTTTAACCCATCCGACGTGAGCGCAGGCCAAATCACGTGCTGTAAGTTTTTAATACAATCTTTGCGGCACCCATTTTTATTTCTGATCTATATTTTCCACGTACTTATGCAATGAAATGAAATGAAATAATCTTTAAAGAGTATATTGGAGTCATTTGTACACGTCTTATTGATTAAGAACTTCAGTTAGATAAGATGAGCATTTTCTTTCTGGCTACTCTGATTTCTTCTCAGAGTAGCCAGACCTTAGAGGTCACAGTCTATTAAAATCCAGACAAAATCTTGATCAAATGTGTGAAGAACATGTTCAAAAGTACATCATGACGGGGTTCACGATGACTGATGCCTCCGGGTCAGGGTTGCGGGTTGGTTAAAAAAGAAACCGTGGCCCTGGCGCACAGGCAAGTGAAGAAACATGGGTGGGTTTTAAACAGTAAAATCTGACACTCCCCAGATTTCAATGAACCAATACAGTCAATACAAGCATTTGTTAGTAATCGTGGAGCTCAACTCATGTGCGTATATATATATATATATATATATATATTATATACAGAAATATACTTAACTAAATATGGACACGTTCATTTTATTTTCCGCAAAATAAAAAAAAACAAGGGAATTCCAAAGGCATTATACGAACACATTTTTCCCATCTAAGGAAGTGCGATAACATGAACTAAAGGATTTTATGTAAAAACTTTTCGCTGCCGTCCGCTGTTCTTGCGTTTATTAGAACTCTTTAATTATGTAACTTGTTTCTTTTTCATTAAATATTAGAAATACTGCTAGTTTACCGTCTTAGCTAAGAGATAAGAACATGCAGTGTATTAGTTTTGACGGCACTTTATCTTTTTTTTTATAATTCTAAACTAGTGCTTGACCGCAATCCCGCCTGATGGTAAACAGTGATGCATTCGGTATTTCAATATGGCCCGTTCGGGCGGGCGAGCGGGGCGTTGAACTCTGGCGTCAGCTGTTGCCGCGGCGCCGTGGGTGCGCTCGGTAACCACATTGCAACAATTTTTAAATGTATTTGGGAAAAAATATAACATGCTGTAGAAATTATTGGAATCGATTCAGTTGTTTATTCTGAACAAACTATATTCAGGTTTCGCATAAACAAAAAAACGTTTTATATGTAAATAAAATATAGTCAGGTTATTTACACCTTTATAACAACACTAACTAAGGCCGAGCCGACATTATTTTTAAACACTGTGATTTCTGTAATCGTTCATTAACGGTTATAGTAGCCTCAATGACCTTGTGCATGTGGGCGGAGCTAAACGCCGTACTCCCGAATTCGTAAAATGCGCGCGGTGGCGCGCTAAACTAAAACGACAATCAAAGAATATTCAGAGATGCAGACAAGCCGCGTGTAGGTCGCGATTTGTGCCTACGATTTCAGACGGGGGTATGGATGCAAGACGATAAATGTATATTTTGCATTGATAAATGGTAATATCGTACTATAATATATTTTTAGTATTCTTGATCAATGTTTAAATAAAATCAAGGAGTGCTCGTTACACAGTTTAATGGCCGATCGCAGACTGACAGACATTTGTAAAACAAGTACCCACACATTATAATATATCATAACATTAACATAAAAATTAATGGTAGATGGTAATATCTATCGATTCAACATATTTGAATTTTTTTTTTTTCACTACTTTTCAGTATATGAGTATCATATCTTTGCAGTGTCCTTGAATTAATTACTAATGCGAATAACATAAACGAGTTCATCGCGTAACGTAAAACAAAACGCGCACTAGGCACTTTGTGATATTTTTATTAAAAAAGAAAACCTTGAACCACACTAGAAATTACTTTTATCGTGGGTGCATTTTTAAACATATAAATTCACAGCCACAAACAGCCAGACTCGGAACAACTACTTGTAGGACATGTTCTGAATATTTGTTCCGCGCGGGAATCGAACCCGCGACACGCAGCGCAGCAGTCAATAGCTTAACCGCTGCGCTAACCGTGCTTTATATAGATGTCTTGAGATTACAAAGCGCGTAGTTTCGGCCGTTTTCCATAAAGAGATAGTACCCTATTTATACTTTGTCAGTGACGTCGGATTGAATGTACTTCGTCGTAATGAGGTTTCAAATAAAACACGAGTTATTTTAAAATCTGTAAATTTTAATTCTTCGATCCAATAAATAACATGCGAGATTATAGGCATATCTAAAGCTGCAGAAATTTCTTGCAGTTGAGAATGGCCACAGTCTATTTCTATTGTTCCTACAACTGCACAGCTGATATTGATTTCTGTAGGATGTGCAAAATGTTTCCATACACATACGGCATTTAAAAATAAATAGGGAATGTAGTCCCACTTGTCGTTCTCCAACAATATCCACAGATCCTAAACCACAGTCTATAATTCTCCGTGCTTGGCAATTTTCTTTAGTTCTGAATAAAAGTAAGCAATATTAATTATGCGTCGCCCTTCGATGAAACAAGCTTGAGATTTGTTGAGGTTTTGGTGATATTTTGAGCTAAAAAAAGATATAACATACATTTTAATTAACCCTGGCAACACTGTTCGAGATTTTTGTCAAGGAATGAAGAATTTATCAAGAAAAATTAATTAAGAATTAACAAAAAATTAATTTTACAGGTATATGATATATTTGTAAACTAAAAATATAGGTTGTAGGACATGCAGGCATAATTTTACCTGAATGATGATGATGGAACTTGCGTCGTTTTTTTTGTGCACATAGAGATATATAATATTATCATTTTCTTGACGACATTCTGTATGGATGTCCGAGCTAGAATCAACTGCGTTAGTGTTCGACCTAAAAAGCAAATTAAACTTTTAAGTTCTGTCGATTGGTTTCTTTCTCTTCTTTTCTGTAAGTCGAAAAATGTTATTACAATATTATTTGTGAAAAACAGAAAATATATATATATATATCCTACAGTATGTTAAGAAAACCCTGTCCGACCCGTGAAGGTGTTGTTAGGTATCGATAACTGATTCTACTAATGCATACAAAACCAGGCTAACTTAAAAAAAATCCCCCTAAAAAAATAAATATTATTTCGCAAAAAGAGGTAACTTAATAAATATGCGTTAAGCACCCTTCCGCGGGCGGCGGGCGGCAGGGCACGCGGCACGTGGTCGCATCGCTGTCGCTATTCGCTCATAATAATACCGGTGTTGTCACTTTTTTAAAAATTACCAAATTTCGGGGAAGTTATTTCAAAATTCATTTGTATTGGTACTATGATGATTACGTAAAATTTTATATCATATTTGGTCATGTGTTTACATAACCTTTATTATCCTTACGGGTCGGACAGGGTTTTCTTAACATACTGTATATATACGGACAAATCACACAGATTGAGCTAGCCCCAAAGTAAGTTCGAGACTTGTGTTATGGGATGCTAACTCAACGATACTATATTTATAATAGATACATATATAGATAAACATCCAAGACCCAGGCCAATCAGGAAAAGATCGTTTTCCATCATGACCTGGCCGGGAATCGAACCCGCGGCCTCCACGTCGCAGGCAGGCGTGTTGACCGCTGCGCCACGGAGGACGTCAAAAAAATTTACTGATAACTGTGACATTCCAAGCCCGCCAGCCCGCGTCCATCGGCTTCGGCTACTTTAAACAATTACATATAGAAATAAAATATTTACAGGAAGAATCATTTAAAATAATCCAAGTAAGAGTTTTTATTACACATTTTTGCTAATATCGCAAAAACTAAAAGTCCTATCAACTCAAAACTTTTTGTAAAACTGTTTTTACACCAAAACCTTTACTTGAGTCCTAATTTTTGGTTTATATCACCATAAACAAAAAATCACATTTTCAAGTTACGTAAATTTCTAATAAGATTTTTATTTTTAAATCTCCAAAACACTCGCACTTAGATTATAATTTATAGGTTTGTACCTATAAATTATAATCTAAGTGCGAGTGTTTACTTACCTGAATAGAGTCTTCTATATTATCAGCGGATGTAGTTAGTCGGATTATTGCCTTTCAAGTCTAAAGATTTCTTTCTAGATTTCCTGGAACAATTCGTAATTGTTTAACTTCAATTGTAAAAGAAAAATGGTTACAAAAGCTAATAGTAATTATAAAGAAAAATACAGTAATATGTAGGTATAAATACAAGAGTATAGGTAGATAGATACTTACGCCACTAGACGCATCTTCAATTCTCATTTGCGAGCTAATCTATGAACGTACACTGACACGATTCGCTCGTAAATATTTGCACTCACACAGACAACCACGCGTAGTCGGCGATAGCCGGAGCAGAGCAGCAAGCGACACAACCCTCCCGTCTGAATGCTAACGCACGACTGCCGCCCGCGCCCGCGCAGAGCACCTCTAAACCAATGTTTCAAAATAAGGATATTTTCTTGGCAAATGTTGATGGATTTAAATACGCTCTTGCATATTTGTAGTACTTCTAACCGCGAATTTTTCAGTGTAAAAATATTTCCACACATCAATGCCGTTTAGAAGTAATAACGAATATTAGCCAAAAATAGCGTTTTGGTAACTATTTTTTTAAGGCAAAAGGCAAAATCCTACGAAAAAATCATCTTTAGTAAATGTTGTACATGAATCAATAGACAAGATATATTTTTTTCAAATCTCAAAACCAAGCCGTTAATTAGAAATTAGCTTCCTAAAGTGACCATTTTACGCTACTAAATGAGACTAAGGCCCTTAACGACATAAATGACTATCATAATTTTATTAGTGGCATGCGGTCTAGCTTTTTCGCCATGTTTGCTTACAATGTCAGATACAACCTGTATATTATGTTCTACTTCAAACAGTAATAACATGTGACTATAAATCTAATTATATAACTTATTGGACTATACATTCCGACCCCGATATTTTTAACTAAAAATAATTATGATTGTAGTTAACATCAGAACCACAAAACTTTAACGGCCGAATTAACAACCACATCAGCGTTACTTTACACTATCCTAATATAAACAGAACATCTTCCTAAGTATGTCACACCAATAAAAAAAAAAAGACTTCTTAATTCAAAATCCCTGTCATCGTTATAATAACTTTCTTTAATTTCCAGCCAGACCATCAAATGGTTAACGAAAGAGTCTTTATTACAATTTTGGCTTCAGTCCAATTTGAGATAACGAAGCAGGCCCTATTCGTTTAAATGATTGATAGTGTTAGCTTAACACCTCGTTGGATTCGTCTTGATTGAGTGTGGGCTTTTTGTTATGTTTGATCAGTTAACCGATGGTCTGCCTGATTGGGTGCCTTCAACGTTAATTCCAAAACAAGACTCCATTGTGTGTGCGTTGTCTATGGAAGGTACATACGGGTGCAGCGAGTGAGCAGTAAACAGTTTTTGATTTACGGTTCACTCGTGACTATAAAATGTTACATTTTTCTGTATACGAAACCTGAATATAGTTTATTCAGAATAAGCAACTGAATCGATTGAAATCATTTTTACACTATGTTATATTTTTTGAAATACATTTGGAAATTTTTGCAGCGTGGTGACAGAGTGCACGACTCAGTTGACGTTAGATCATTGTACTTGGAGCACAGTGAAACAAGCCCTCCGCGCCGCGCCGCTGTATGCGCGGCCGGGCTAGAAGTGCATTGACCATATTTTTTTGGGACAACCAGGAAGCTAACAAGCTCATAACTTTGTGGTTTTTAAAGATATCTTTGAAATTTTATACATAGGTTCTTTACGTGTTTCGGGTTTCGCATATACAAAAAAAAAAAAAAATATGTTGTATAATGTTTTCAGAAATAGTTGTAAATATGACAATGATTTTGACGTTAGATCATATCTGTGTCTTTGATCCGGGTTATGGCTTCAGGAAAACATGGTTTTATTTTGATTAAGATCCTTTTTAGTAAGTTATATTTCTTTGTTCTTTTTTTTTTCTTTATTATGTGTTTATTATTATTTAAATGTATTATTATTGTAATGTGCGTTCTGTGTGTGCGGAATAAACAATTTTTCTTTCTTTCTTTCTATTTTCAATAGTTTGGTACCTGTTAACTTAAGCTGTTTATGTAGAGGCAAATTTAAAAAAAATACGCAATTAAGTAATTTTCTACCCAATTGAAACTATGTTTGAATTGTAAGTAGGAATTATCTATTGCGAAACTTAAACGGATCTTCTATTTGTGTACCTCATATTCGAATTTGCTTTAAGAATAGCCAAAATAATGACTTTCGGGGCCGAACTCAAAACTACAATGATTCAGCTCGTCAACCTCCCGATCCGTATGTTTAGAGGCTCTTAAGTGGAAGTAATAAGCATGTCAATAAATCACGTTTTTACAACCGTCGAATAAAAAAAAGCTATTCGATTGCGAATTGTGTACATGTCAAATTCGTTTGACGATACACCATGACTGCTTGGTGTTGGCTACCTTCTTCATTCTTGTGAAATGATAATTAGTCTTCATATTGCTGACCGTATAATCACTTGAGATTTCTTGAGTGACAAGATTTCTTCTTACAGTAGATTTGAGTAGTGATTCATGTCACTTTGCCATGAGATGCTTAAAAGACGCAAAACTATGTTTATAATGATATCAAGGGCAGGGGATGGCGTACATTTTTTTTTCTGGTTAGTGTTATTTGGGAGTATTGCATCATGCAGTCTCTACTTAGATACCATAAAAACCTTATTTGATAAACTTTACTAAACTGTAAGGGAAAAAACGACGAGGGAATGTTGACGAGTATACCTGGGACAAACAGTCCAACTAGGTAGGTCCAACTTCGAGAAAGCTAGGTGTCTCGTCGAATACAGCTCGGCTGGGCAGCGTTCGGGAAGCTACGATACATCTTCTCGTCGTCCAAGATACCACAGTGTCTCAAGACTAAAGTCTTTGACCAGTGTGTGTTGCCAGTGATGCCTTACGGAACTGAAACGTGGTCGCTCACAATGGGCCTCATACGAAGGCTCAGAGTCACACAAAGGGCAATGGAAAGAGCTATGCCCGGAGTTTCTCTGCATGATCGAATCAAATGAGGAGATCTGCAGAAGAACCAAAGTCACCGACATAGCTCTGCGAGTCGCTAAACTTAAGTGGCAGTGGGCAGGGCACATTGCTCGTAGAACCGATAGCCGATGGGGTAGTAAGGTTCTGGAGTGGCGGCCACTGGTACTGGCGGTACTGGAAGATGCAGCGTAGGGAGGCCCCCAACAAGGTGGACCGATGACCTAGTGAAGGTCGCGGGAAGCCGATGGATGCGGGCAGCACAAGACCGGTCAGCGTGGAAAGCCTTGGGGGAGGCCTTTGTCCAGCAGTGGATATCCATAGGCTGAAGAAAAAGAAGAAGAAGAAGGGAAAAAAATGTTTATAAACGTTTATGTATATTATAAAAATTTAAAAAATTTTAAACAGGCATTACTATCTAATACTTATATAAAATTCTCGTGTCACGGTGTTCGAACTTAAACTCCTCCGAAACGGCTCGACCGATTTTGATGAAATTTTTTGTGCTTATCCGGTATCTATGAGAATTGGCCAACATCTATTTTTCATCCCCCTAAATGTTAGGGGTAGTCCACCCCTAATTTAATTTTTTTTTATTTTTTAGACAAAATTTTTAATTTCTATTTTTTTATGATACAACATACAAAAATACATACAATCCCCAATTTTCACCCTTCTACGATCAACCCTTATTTTTTAATAGCCATATTAGTAATTTAATCTATTATTTATATGGCAAAACAACGTTTGCCGGGTCAGCTAGTATTAGTTATAAAGTTAATCAGTCTACCTAACCTTCTCCCAATTATGTTGAGGTCAATTTCCAGTCTAACCGGATACAGCTGAATGCTATTATGTTTTGTTTGCATATACATACTTGCCATTGAATTTGTTGGTATATTTGTCGAGACTAGCTGACATATTGTAGCGATATATACAAACGCCACATGCTGCAAACGTGTCATATTAACATCACACAGATCCTGCATCACGCAAATAATATTTCTTGTTCTTATTTTTAGCCTTTACAGGTCCATCGCTGGAAAAAGGCCTCCCCCAAGGATTTCATTCCATTAGGGGGTATAGCTATAATCCCCACGCTTGGCAGGTGGGTTGGGAATCGCAGTAATTTGTTATCCTACGGGAGAAGCGCCCGCTTCCCTGGTGAGAGTTCCCTTAAACGCCTCGTACGACGCCCATGGCAGGATATGAGTTGGTACTATTTTAAACCCGGTACTACACGGGGAGCACGCAGAATTTACCGTGCAACTATTTTTTTAAACTAGTGCTTGATTGCAATTCCGCCTGATGTTAAGCAGTGATGAAATCGTTGCTGGTAAAGCGCTCTAGTTTATTAAGAGCCTATTTACTCAAAAAACTGAGTGAATAGGAAGGAAGACGGCAGTTAATCCAATGTTAAATCCAACAACACGACCAACGGTGCTGCGCCAGAGGGAGATTGATCTGGAGATCGTCCTGGAGCAAACTCCCGACGCAACAACATTTAGCGCATCGTATCATACATCGCAATAAGACTGTCGAGTGTGAGTTATGGAATCAAGTTTTTTACCCGAACAGACAGCTAAGAAACTGTATTGCAACACTTCTTCCCAGCTAAATAACTAGTGGGTTGAGAAGATCTAACGTTTTGGAAATGCAGATATTCATTCATTTAACTTGAATAAATTAATTTTGATTTTTTATACGACCGCTGTCAAACTTTAGCAACCCTATTACTGTATAATACAATATCAGTTTGTAAGATAAATCCAATTATTAATGGCATCGATGTCAATAATATCTCCCTTGAAAAACAATCATAACGGCCATGAACAGTGCCTTATTGCACAATTATATTCAATGCAACTCGTATTGATAATTGTATAAAGTGCTTTATCATATATAAACGATCTTCATTGTGGTTGACAGGTTGTATGCTGTAATAACCCACAATTGATTCGCGCAATTTGCTCCGGATGACAGTCAGATCATGTGCATATGTATACACTGTCTATTTGTTTTTATTGTTCGGAATAATTGAGACCTCGGAATCGGTCACCTTGGGAATAAATGCGAATATGAGAATTCATCAATCTAGAACGCTATTGTGTGTGAGATTCAAACCGAGACATATCTATTAATAGTTTTGATTGACACCAGAAATATTAATCAAGTAGGGCAACCACCAGTTAGAATGGAAACAGATAGAAAAACAAAAAAGGGTTATTTGTCTCGAAAGCACCACAATTTTCCATAGTGCACTATAATTAGGCAATCAACATAGGTAGATACTATTAAATTATGAACAAAATGAATGAGAGAAGTCATAAAATATTTATATTTTAAAAGTACCGATGAATTCCCCTAGGTGGCAGGACCATCACGCTCGGAATTTCATTGCTACAGCCAAATGCTATGTTACAGCTATTGGACTTTAAACATATCTGAGCATTACATATAAAATCCTAGTAATAAAATCGAATAATATTTTTGTACGGAAGCGTTGAAAGCTAAATAAAATATAATTTCATCTTGATATAGGTATCAGATTAGATTGAACCAAACTACATGTTAGGCAGTGAAATAAAAATACCCAATAAACATTGGGGCGTAAAGACTTTTTTTATCTACACGTGTACGGAAAAAGTTAAATTTATCGCCAACAGTATTCAGGGAGAAAAAAAAACAACATTTTATTTTGAATGACAAACCAATCAAACGAAATCATAGCCTTATAGCCGTCGCAAATCTCTATAAACATTGGAACGTTTGGAAAACCAATAAAAATAGACGTCGAAAATCAATACTAAATAATAGCAGGCCCGTTTCGAAAAGTTAGCTTTGGAAACTGGGAGCTGGGCGCAAGCTTTGTTGATTGATTGCAACACAAACACAGATTTTTTATTCCATCACGGTTGTTTGCCCTCCCTGCACAGTAGGCTTTACTTTGTTATGTAACTCAGGAGGACTCTGGCGATTTAAAATTTCGTATTTCGTTGATGAACTTTCGTAGGAGATCCCGAAGGATTCCGGATTGATACTTTCCATGTAGAAACATCTGGGCTCGGAAAGTTCTTTAGAATTGTCCCCATCAGTGTCTTGTGTTTTTTCTAAATAAATCATCCTTGCTTTATTTTTTTTTTCTGAATAAGCTTCCAAAAAATTTTGTCTTCAGAAATATAAATTACAGTTGGCCAAACTAGATTTTTGAAAGGATACAAAATTATTACGAAAGTTTGAAAAAAATCCGTAAATCTTTATATTGTTCAGTAAATTAGAAGTGGCCACTGAAAAATGTTTATTCCAAAAAATACTCCCAGGAATACAAACAACAACAAAATGTTTTTTCAAATTGCGGTGGATTTTTTGTTTTATAAATGAATCTAGAAGTTTGTTAGCTGACTGGGTTTTCAAAGCTCTCAACCAAATATTTTTTGATAATATTTTCCAAGGGGTATGTATATTTTGACCAATCGTGTCTTAAATTTGTAATAACATTTTTCGTTTATTTAATGGTAAATGCCCACCAACCTTTAACCTTTTACCGTGCCACTGCTGGGCACAGGTCTCCTCTCATACAGAAAAGTATTGAGCGTAATCACCACGCTTGCTCAATACGGGTTGGCGATTTCAGACATAAAGTCCAGGTTTCCTCACAATGTTTTCCCTCACCTTCAGTCATTGGTGTCCAAGATATACTTAGAAAGTACATATAACTTTAGAAAAGTTACATTGGTACTTGCCTGACCTGGAATCGAACCCGCGCACTCATACTTGAGAGGCTGGTGTTTTAACCACTAGGCCACCACAACTATATGATTATGATGATGATACTTTAATGTCTAATAAGGAACTGTACTTTATTATTTCGACAAAACTGAACGATACACTAGAAAGCATTCCGAGCATGGCCCATCATATAAACGGCCCACAAGATATCATCTGCAAACAACAATTACGTCAAACACTTGACACAGTTGACATTCTTATTTAAGTAGTGAGATCACTTTTGCATCACCGACAAGGAATCTCTGCTATCTGACAACGCAGTAGCAATTAAGAAATTTATTGTAATAGCTTTATCTAGGGCGACCATTACGCTAACGACCGCTGATTCCGGCCTTCAATCTCTAAAAACATTTATAATATATTGCAGTTACAATAGTTTTTCTTCTCTTCACTATGGGCTATGCTATCATCATTAGGAGAATTATACAAAATATCGTTGAATAAAATATTTAAAATAAAAAAAAATCTCGCGAAACGAATGTTATTTGAAATGTTGCGTCGTTTACGATGATATTAATGTGAGCATTAGTGGGAAAATATTCTTCGTTGAAATAGTCATAATTATTTTGATAGTTTGCCTGCAGCATGAGAGAAATTATTATTATTGGGTAAAATATAAGCAAAGCCTTGAGCGATGCACTACTCACTCACGGTAGCATTCCATTATGAAGTTACAAGCTTTGATTCGTGTATCGAAACAATCTATAATAAATATATAAAGCTAAAGTTTGTTTATTTGAACGCAGTAATCTGAGGAACTACTGGCCGGATTTGAAAAATTATTTTTGCCTTGGATAGCCCATTAATCTAGGGAGGCTTTGGGCTATAATAACATCAGGCTGCAATCAATAGGAGCGAAGCATATGAAAAAAGGCGGACGAAGTCGCACGCGGCCGCTAGTCTGTACTAATATACAGTATGTTATGAAATGTGTTGTTAGGTATCGATAACTGATTCTACTAATGCATACAAAACCGGGCTAAACTTAAAAAAAAATCCCCTAAAAGAATTAATATTATTTCGCAAAAAGAGGTAACTTAATAAATGTGCGTTAACCACCCTTCCGCAGCCGGCGGGCGGCAGAGCACGCGGCACGTGGTCGCATCGCTATTCGCTCATAATAATACCGGTGTTGTCACTTTTTTTAAAAATTACCATAATTCGCGGGAAAAAAAGATTATTTCAAAATTAATTTGTATTGGTAGGTACTATGATGATTACGTAAAATTTTTTATTATATTTGGACATGTTTACCTAACCTTTATTATCCGTATGGGTCGGATAGGGTTTTGTTAACATACTGTATAAAGCTGATGAGCTTGTTTGTTTATTTGTTTGTTTGAACGCGCTAATCTTAGGAACTACTGGTACGATTTGAAAAATTCTTTTTGCGTTGGATAGCCCATTAATTCAGGAAGGCTTTAGGCTATATAACTTCACGCTGTGATGAATAGGAGCGGAGCATAACTAACTCCACGCGAATGAAGTCGCTGGCGGCCGCTAGTTAGTAATAAAATGACTTACCTAAACGATTGTGCATAATATGGAACGCACATATCCAAGATGCTATCTATTGTCCTGCATTTGCCCTGCTCTCGACAATCTGATATATTGCTAAATCTCCGTTTTTGTATCCATACAGATCGCAATGATCGATTTGCGTCATATCCTACTTTCCATACACTAAGAAATACCTCGTTTCAGAAACATACGAGATATAAAACGCATTTAACCAAGTAAGTAAGCAACATTATTAAAATCGATTCCGTAGCAACAGTCCGTTCACATCAGGTGAGCTTGCCTCATCCACGGTTAAAGATGATTTGTTTAAAATGCTTCAAGCACGGCCCGCGTGATGAATATCACAGCAGTATATTGGAATAATGATCCTGCCTTGCACTGCATTCAATGGCATTTTGCATACAATATGGTAGATGGATTTATATTAAAATATGGCGAACGTCAGTGCCGGTTGCTCACAATAAATTATTCATTGCACACAGTCAATTTTCGTTCAAGATAAACAGTGGTTGTATAAGTATATCAAATTCACAAATGCATCATACGGATGCTCATAAATATTCAGATTACGTATTATTGTTCTCGGCTTGTCGGTAATTAGATCGCCCACGTAAGGAATCTGCCTTAATAAGTTGGTAGCGAGTGTAACGACAAAGTTCTTAATAAATTACCTTTATGACATACACTGGCGATCCATAATACAAGGCTCATTATTAAGAGTCATGTTTTAGTATGATAATTTTAGTAGTGTAACATGATATGGGATCTTATCCTTCTTGTAATGCATAATAAGTTGTTATGGTGGCCGGTTATGGGCTAGCAATCTGTTACTATTCATGTGCTATTAGTTTCAATTCACACTGCAGTTTTGTTTCTCTGCGGATGATGTGATCTCGTTACAGTGTGTCTGTTTTTGGGTCTGAAGGATATATTCGAGCATTATCGATAGTGAGTTTAAAAGTAGAATTTTATTTTGAAAATGTCACAAAATTTTTTCATAAAGATTTCCCGGCTTACAAAAGAACCGCTATAAAGTGATGTTACTTTATTCAGTTCTACTGTGGTACCTTATAAAAGTTTTAAACATGCTTCTATGAAGATGTTGAAGTAAGAAACAAAAGGCATAAGGATTGATGATACTAGGTTACTTACATAGCGGAGTGACAGCAGACTCTAGTCATTAATTGGGCATTCTTACCCTTTGACAAGAAAACAATTCAACTTCCATTAACATGCTTCCTATTGAAACTGGTCTTTACTCTGAAGTCTTACTTCGGGTTCAGTTTAATTTATTTGTCAGAAAAATATCGATTTGTTCTGTGTCATATTATTATAAGAACAATAGTATTTAAATTCCTACTTTAATATAAGAAAAAAATAGGTGCTATCTCTTCGAATTTGAAAATTAAATCAACATTTCAACATACTACTATGAAAATTCCTAAAATAACGGAAAAATATTTAAAAGTTTATGTTCAAAATATAAATATAATTTGAACGAAAACTTATTTTCAAATCATGTTAACCATGCCACATATTCATTGATTGCTGCAACTGTATTATACTGTACATATTCATATTTTTTTTATTAATTATAAACTAGCGCTTGACCGCAATCCCGCCTGATGGTAAGTAGTGATGCGATCGTTGATGGTAAAGCGCGCTAGTTTAGTTTTTAAGAGCCTATTCACTCAGAAAAACTGAGCGGATAGGAAGGAAGACTTCAGTTGAGCGAGGTGATGCAATGTTAAACCCAACAACACGACCAACGATGCTGCGCCAAAGGGAGATTGATCTGAAGACCCTCCACAACCAAACTCCCAACACAACAACATTAGGCGCATCGTACCCGGCACACATCGCAACACAACTGCTCAGACCCGTCCTCCGTACGGCTTCACCAGACATCGTGCCGGAACACGACAAATCGATTGGCGGCAAGGCTTTGTCTGATGGGTGGTAATTTCCGCCGGCGGCCGATGTTATGGCCTATATATATACTACACTTATTAAATAACATAAGTTTGTATTTATGATAAAAAAATATGTATTTTTACGGTCTGTCTGTGGTCCAGTGTGGCCTAAAAATAAATGGATTATTATATTCTTAACGCACTCAAAATACTTTTCTCCGTAAAATGAAACGCATTCCATTCGTTGTTCAAACACATTCATAGTTTTAATATACAACGTCCCGTGTACAGAATTTGTGCCTGTCAATAGCTATATCGAGCAGATGACGAATAGCAAGTTTTACTAGCTGTCCATTTGACGAATGTTGAACATGACCTTACAATTTATATCTCGGACCTATAAATCATTGTTGAACGCCTGATCAAAACTGACACGGATCTCTCGTACAAGTAACCTCTCGAGGCATAACGAACCAACTTTTCCCGTATCATAAGTGTTTGCCTCGGATGAATAGCAATAAAAACTTTATGATTATGGCTTTCATGGAAATAAAATTGTGCTCCAGAGAAAGGAGTTATAGGTTCTAGGCAGGAAGCGTTGAGTAGATACTCTTTTGATATCTAAAGAAACGGCCGCTTCTTGTGTAATTTATTGACTTACCGAGTGTTTGAAGTAATATCGAAGTTAACTGTGTTCGAGATCCTGGAAATGTAAACAATTTGTGATAATTATAGGTAAACATGATGGGGGTAAATATTTGAAGATTTATCTGGGTTACATGTGGCAATGTAATTGAGACCAATGCTCTAAAATTGGGTAAAAGTTACTGAAATAAGCTTAAAGCTTAATGTTTATTCTAATTTGGTTTTTTATGCTGTTGTTATCACCTGACTGGCCTTTTTCTCAACTATATTGAGGTCAGCTTTCAGTCTAACTAGATTCAGCTGACCTTCACAATCCAGTAGCTGGTAGACTTTCGGGCTTATTACTCTCAAGATCTATGATTGACTTCTGGGACCAACAGCTTAAAGTACGTTCCGAGACATAGGTGGTCTCGATATTTACTAAGGGTCCAAAAGTGGAGTACCACTTTTGACACTTATTGTTAGAGCAATAAAGTTCAAAAGTGGTAATGCACTTTTGACCCTTACTGTAACTAAAGATAGCAATCCACAGACAAACCGCGTTACTTAACCTGATAGATCGACTTCTGCAGCTTTTTTTTTTAGTCACGAGCTTTGTTATTTGTGCTAAATTATGTTTTAAATTATTTCTAGGCATTTTTCAATCGTTAGATGAAGTTTTGCTTACAATAACGGCCAACAATATAACAAAATTTTTCTACTCGAATAAAATATATTTGACGTTGAAATAACCAGCCGCTGTAGATTTTTAATGCCGAAAAAAAATATCTGAGGACGAAAAAATCAATCCTTAAAAGTTCAAGTTCGAAATTTAAAATCATTCCATAAACAAATCCGCCATTACAAAAATTCGTTGCACAAATTCGCAAGGGTCTCGTCGCTTGGTAAGTAATGTCCATACACACACTGGCATAGGGTACATAATGACTTGTACTAACAAATTGGCACGGGTACTGAGCAGTGATAGATGGGCCCGCGACGTGCGTTCGAAACAAAGGCCAAAGTGTTGGTTGCAATCACATAGCCTATTCAACAAATCCAGGAGCTAATAATGAGGGACTGGATGACGCTTTTGAATGCCAAGTAGGTAGTAATATTTGTTATGGATACTAGAGTGATAGTATTACTTTTAATCTACTTTGGGCCCGTTTGTGGAGCTTCCTAGCTAACAACAGCGTTTTGAGTGACCACATGAATTAAAATTCGTATGTATAGTTTCAAACAATCCATTAAGTTAAAATTGTCGGTCTCCGTGGCGTGGTGATGGAAAACGATCTTTTCCTGATTGGCCTGGGTCTTGGATGTTTATCTATATATGTATCTATTATAAAATATAGTATCGTTGAGTTAGTATCCCATAACACAAGTCTCGAACTTACTTTTGGGCTAGCTCAATCTGTGTGATTTGTCTGTATATATTTATTTATTTAAATTCTAAAAGTTATGACCGCATTTTAAAAATCTAGATCTGGAGCAGGTGAAAAAAAATTATATCGAACAAAAAGCAGTCCAACATTCAGATTGTTTCCTTTCCAGAAAATAGAGAAGCGTAGTAAAGCGCTCGACCCAGTGACCCTACACGATGTTTACGTGGAATTACTGTAGTTTTGCGACAAGCATTGACTAGCCGATTCCAATGACATAAATAAGCTTGTTGGACGAACTCGATATGCTTTGTTTGGCCGTCGTAAACTGAGCGATATATTGCAACTGCATTATGCCGTATCTATGTTGAGTAGTTCTGTTTTTCATATTCAAAGTTCTGGTATAAATGCTGCATGGGTATCAAAATTAATATAGAATCTTATCTTTGCCCATCACGCTAGACCTGTAAGAATTTATTATTCATAATATAATAATTTATTATATATATCATTCGAGTCTTCCCTCGTTTTCAAAAATTATTTGTGCCTTCAAAAAAACGAAAAAAAAATGGCACTAACAAGTTTAAAACTGTCGCAGCCTATAAAATATACTATAACAATATAGAAAAAGTAACAAAATCCTAAAAGAACACAGACCTGTTTCCCGTCACTACCACATCCGTTCGTTTATAGTTTCATGTAAACCGCACTGGCACGTGGGCAAAACTCATTCTACCAATTAGACGTAGCCAGTGTTGCAACCAATCATCGTTTGACACAAGTCAAATTGGAGCTTGAGCGTTTCGGTTTGATTGATACAAATCGAGGTCATCGACTGATTTATCAGTCCTCTATTCTCCGTTCGAGTAATTAACTTTCATTACAGCTTATGTAAGACTTGTTGCTTTTATACGAGAAGTTTTAAAACTTGTATATGCTCTGTAATGTAGTACAGGTGAAGAGAAATGTAGGTGTGGTGGATTTCATTATGCTTGAAGTACTTGGTGCTTGAAATGTAACTGAGTTGGCACTTGAGTTCTTTACGTCCATTACTGATCGTTTTTCGGTTAAGTAAATAAATTAGAAGTGTTTTTGTATTCTACATTTCTAATGAAGTAAGTGTCTCATTAGGGTTGTGGTAACACTAGGAGAGAGATAGTACGTGGCATTCAATTGCTTCATCATCCTTTCTCCATCAACCTTTTTATCGTCCCACTGCTGTACACAGGTCTCCTCTCATACAGAGAAGGGTTGAGCGTAATCAGCACGCTTGCCCAATGCGGGTTTGTGATTTCAGACTTAAAGTCCAGATTTCCTCAAGATGTTTTCCTTCACCTCCAGTCATTGGTGTCCAAGATATACCTACTTAGAAAGTACATACAACTTTAGAAAAGTTACATTGGTACTTGCCTGACCTGGAATCGAACCCGCGCACTCATAGTACTCATATTCAATTGCTTCATCATCATCAACCTTTTTATCGTCCCACTGCTGGGCACAGGTCTCCTCTCATACAGAGAAGGATTGAGCGTAATCACCACGCTTACTCAATGCGGATTGGCGATTTCAGACTTAAAGTCCAGGTTTCCTCAAGATGTTTTCCTTCACCTTCAGTCATTGGTGTCCAAGATATACTTAGAAAGATAATTTAAAATCAATTGCTTACTTGAACTAAATTCATCATTTTTTGTGAAGCATTTTTAAATGACTTTGTTAAATGTGAACATTATCATCACTCATCATTCATTTATTTCAGTATATAACATCCATTAAGGATTACATTTTATATACAGTCTATACTTAACACATTAAATAGAAAATAAAATAAAAATTACATACACAATAAATATAAGCATATGAAATAATTAATAAAACAATTTTAATTATTATTAGTTAAGCAATGTAAATAAAAATAAAATAAATAACGTCTTTATAAAATTAAATTAAAACACATAGGATATGACAAAAAAGAAAATATTTAATAATACGCCTACCTCTGAGTCATTTGTTTGTTTGTCAGTACAGATTTACTTTTTATATGTGTTTATTGTTACTGTAATAATCGGTTCGGTACCACTTTTAATTGTTTATTTTTTTTATTTATTATTAAATTATAAACTAGCGCTTGACCGCAATCCCGCCTGATGGTAAGCAGAGACGCAGTCGTTGATGGTAAAGCGCACTAGTTTATTAAGAGCCTATTCACTCTAGCCTTGAAGACACTCAAATTGTAGTCCGACGGAAACACCGCCGCTGGCAAGCTGTTCCAGTCCCTCGATGTACGCGGTATAAAGGAGGAGGCGAAACGCTTCGTCCGGATCGTAGTGGTGTTAACAACATAAGGGTGGAAACTTGCCGTACGACGGGTCGTCCGATGGTGGAACTGAGATGGGGGAATTAAATCATGCAATTCCCTCGCTCACTCCAATTCACTCGTTTGTTGCATCGGGTGACGCCTTTACGTCGGCGCCGGCTGTCGCTGAAAACCAGCGCTGGGCTCTGTGTTTGCATGGAGTCGCAGCATAATGCTGAGCGACGCATGTTTCCCTCAATTATTTCTTATTTTTTGTGTTTTTGTAAATTCTTGCGTCATGTCTACTGCAAATAAAGGTTTTTCTTTCTTTTTTTTTTCTTTTAGAAGCACGCGTCATTATCTTTACATACCCCCAGTAAGTAAAGATCATGACGTCATCTATCCAAGGTCCAACCGCGACAAACGTAACTCACTATTACTATCAATTGTAATCATTTTAAAGCATATTGCTAATCCATTGCTCCATATCTTCGAAAAATGTTTATGCTCAACAGAGTAAATAACGCAATGATTTTTGTTGAACTGTCAAAATGTTATTACTTGGTCACGAACCCTTTAAGACTCTCATAGCTTTCTTACAAGTAACTCAATAAAGAAACCCTTTTCCAAAACAAAAATATATTGAATCTCAATAAACATCAAATCCGAACACCATAACATATAAACCACAAAAGCTTCTCATAAAACCTCGGCCGAAGGAAAATGGCCGTGAAAATATAACAATCTATCATGTTGCCATGTTTTATTGTGCTCAGCGGATGCCCGGAGATTATTTACATTAAATTGATGAGCAACCCAAAGGCTAACACTGGCTGACCTTAACCTCAACCTCTGGGAAAGTATCTAGCTGCACAGAATGAGCGAAAAAATTACTATCGTCAATCGTGGATGCCTTATTTGTCTGGAGTGGTGTTTAAGAAAAAAAAGATGAGGAGTTATCGATTCTTATTAAATTTGATTGCTTGAAATCGATATTTTATGAGTGGTTTGAATGGTGAATTGTTTGCAGTAGGTTTATGTCCAACAATTTGTGGATATTCTGTTAAGACATCATGATGTAATTGATCGTTTAGTTATAAGTTGTTTCACTGTTTATTAAGGTAAGATTATGGCAAAGGGGTCTGCAAACTAGTTGGCAACCCGCTTTAATTAGAAATAAGAATAATTCAAGCAAATGAAGGAAAACGGATGGATTATTCAGTAAAAGTCTGACACATCCTTCCGCTCCGCTCTGCGGGAGATATCATTTAATGATTTCCAAACCAAAAAAATGATATTACTAATCCATTGCTTCAAATGTCCGAAAAAATTGTCTGCTCAGCAAAGTAAATAAAGAAATATATATTGTTGAACTGTGAATGGCATTTATATTGTTAGTGGATAACGCAATTAACCCGCGGTTATCCTAGAGTCAGCCTTAATAAATAATTGCGTTTATTATTTGGTCATTAGGCTTAAATAATACAAACAGTTACGTCAAGTTTCTTAAAAGTGACCTTGTATTGCTAAAGTAATTGTTTTCTGTTACTGATTTTTTACTCTTTTATTCAGGTATCACGATTTACGTGATAACTGATTAAAAAGGTTTAAAAAATGGAGCGCTAGGCCAGTGCTCAACATACTTAATTCAAGGTTAGATTACGAAGCGGCGAACATTTTTGTAGAAATACACAATTTTAATTTGTGAATTCAAACGTAATTAGGTAATAATAATAAGGGCAGCACAAGATCGGTTTTGGGGGCCTTTGCCAAAGGCAAAGCCTTGGGGGAGGCCTTTGTCCAACAGTGGACCTCTATAGGCTGAATAAGAAAAAGGTAAAAGTATATTATCACCGATTAAAAAAGAAAATCAGACGACCTATACTTTTTTGGGTGGTAAATAATCAAATGACGTCTTCCGTTGTGGATGGAGCGGAAGAGCGTATCATAATTAAACTTACTAAAACTCACCCGTGTTCCTTCATATGCCTGTGCAACAGCTCCAGCACCAGCAGGCTACGGTATCTCTTCCTGTGTTCACGATTTTTTTGCCAAAAATTCATACAAGTTTACGCTACAACTATTCACTCTAATATTAACTTAATTTTCGTAATTTAAATAAAGTTAATATTTGTTTAATTTGACATAGGGTGGGGTGGAAGTTTGTAGCATACATACTCTAACTACAGACCCGTACTACCAGGGTTGGATCGACATGTCTCTTAAAAAAGATGCCTGGAAACATTTGGTATGCCTTCGCAATTTCAACTGTGGGACAGTGTACGCTATATTACCAAAGGACTAATAAAAGTTACTTTTATCAGATTTGTCTAACTTGCATGCAGGTCTTGCCGTCAAGAACGCCTAGAATTTCAGCTGCCTATATAGATATTTATGCATCCATAAATATATCAATGGAAATTGGAATAGATATGCAATATAAATCACTAGACCTTTCCCAGACAAAAGTCAGTTCTGTCCGATGACCATAAATCAATTGAACTATTTAAGATTAAAACAAACTGTCGCTCAGTAATGATATCGGTAATGAAAGCACTAGATAAGATATGAGTATTTGCGTCGGACCATATTAATGAATGTCGCGACAACTTGTAATCAATTTATATCAATATCGCCAATGGACCGCACTGTGCTTGTTAGCCTGCATTAATATGAATTTTAAGCGTAGGGCTGGCAGGCTAGCGAAGTGACCTAGTTTTGAGATTTTTTTAGCTGAAAATTCATGCGGTATAAAATAATCCTCATCGGGAATAAAATAATATTGGTTGCACGAAAACAAAAATAAAAATGTGTACATCTGTTCTGTTAATATTTTAAAAGTAGGTTATTAATGTTGTGTATTAATATTGGCACCTACACAGAGATTGCTAAATGAGATAAATAATTTGCGAATATATAAATAATTTGTCAAGTCAATAAACCTTATCTTGAATCAATGAAATCGTTGAGATAATCATTTTGACAGTTATAGAAAGTCAATGTCGTTATGAATTTATTAAATGTTATCTAATTCGATGGCCGGATAATAAACTGGTTTAGTATTTCCTAAAAAAAAACATGGTTGAGAAATACATATATATAGTCGTATGTAGATTATTAATATTATGATGTTTCTTTACATTACATACATTACATTATAGGCTGATTATGAATATGATATACAATATGTTAAGAAAACCCTGTCCGACCCGTAAGGATAATAAAGGTTAGGTAAACACATGACCGGACGCCTCTCCCTGGCAACCATGGTGCGAGCCATGGTTGAAAGCGAGAGTGCATGGGAGGCTGCCGCCTCCTTCTGCGAGACCGTCCTCTCGCAGAAGGAGGCTGCGGAGAGGGAGCGGGAAGAGGATGCTCTTGCCGCTCCCCTCCGGCGTAGACGGGTGGGGCGAAGAAGGCGGGGGACGAACCCCCGTCTCCTTTAGCCCCAGGGTGTGACCAGCGCGTGTGGGTAGCTCCCGCACGCGCATTGCACAACGGTCACCACGTCTGGGGATTACTCCGTTACCGGGTAATCCCCCTTTGGCGCGGAAACCGGCCCTAACAAGGCCGGTAAGCCCTGAGAGTGGCACGGCGCCTAGGCCTTCTGGCCGGCCCCGTGACACTTTCAACACAGGGCCCGAGGGTAACCGAGTGGTTTTAGTGGGTATTCCCGGCTCCGGCCGAGCGAGTCCCACACACGTCCGTCGCCTAGCTAGCGGCGGGTATGGTGCGTAAAGGCATTTCCAAGGTAAACACATGACCAAATATAATATAAAATTTTACGTAATCATCATAGTAACAATATTAATGAATTTTGAAATAATCTTTTTTTCCCGCGAATTAATTCCAACTTCCCCGAAATTCGGTAATTTTTAAAAAGTGACAACACCATTTTGACGATATTATTATAAGTGATGCGACCACGTGCCCCAAGCGCTGCCTCCCGCCGCCCGCGGAATGGTTGCGTACCGCACATGTATTAAGTTACCTCTTTATGCGAGATAATATTTATTTTTAGGGGTATTTTTTTTTAAGTTTAGCCTGGATTTGTATCCATTAGTAGAATCAGTTATCGATACCTAACAATACCTTCACGGATCGGACAGGGTTTTCTTTACATATTGTATATGTGTGAGACACAAATGTCAAAATTTTGCTTGAAAGACAAGAGACAGGTACCCGTTAAAAAAATGACTTGAAACAGGAAAATAATTCCGGGAATACTGTAAGAGTGCTCTTGCACTGAGTTCAATCCGAATCAGGAATATTCCTAATTCGGATGTTGCGCACTACATCCAAACCCTCGTATAAAGAATACCTTAATTGATTAACTAATTTACTCAAGGGCTATCTCTATGACTTTGCTATTACGTTACTGATGACACAGGCACACTGGCCGTGCTTAGCTTATGGCTCATCGAATTTAGCCTAACTGTATTGACACTTTTTACGAGCAAACTTTATTAATTGCCATTTTTATGTTAATCTTTTCTCGGTCTTTTCATCGTGTTTCCTAAGAAAAAGAAATTTTGGTGAGTAGGTACAGCCCTGCTCGTCATCTATTCGAATTAAGGCAGAGCATGTGTGGCATCTGCGTATATGCATCGGGACGGTCGGTGTGATCGTAAATACTGGTATCTGCTTTAACAGCGCCATGTATACACTGCACCATTACAGGACATGTCGACAACGGTTTATTGTGTAATTGGATATATATTTTAATGTAAATACATACGTTCGATGTCGATAGAGATGGCATTGGTTTTATTGTTTGAATAAAGCCAGTGTGTTCCGAATTGTTGTGGTTTCTCGGCGGTAGGCCATAATATCGGCTGCCAGCATAAGTTACCACCCATCGGAGGACGGGTCTGTGGTGTCTTGTCTTCGTCTTCCTTCCTATTCACTCTATTTTTTTAGGCTAGAGTGATTAAATAGGCTTTTAATAAACTAGCGCGCTTTACCATCAAGTATTGCATCACTGCTTACCATCAGGCGGGATTATAGTCAAGCACTAGTTTATAATTATAAAAGAATTTATAGATGCACTTGTTTTATTAGCTTGGCCTAGTTTTTCGGGCGATGTCCGTTTTGTTGCAATTTATTAATGCTGGAAAAGGGATGCATGATAATCATATCAAGCATCCTTTTTCCAGCTTTAATCATGCATCCTATTCGGCTATCGTTTTCCGTAGTAAACTATGTTACAGGACTAAGTTTCTGATATGGGCGTTCATCCTTTGTCAATTTACCTACTCACTTTGATCATGTTTTACAATTAATGTTGAAAGTATAAACCCTTTAATAATCAATTCGATTAATTAAATACTATAAAATTAATTAAGGAATATAATTATTATGAGAATGCTAACAGAGTATGAACCTTAGTAATAAATATTCTGTTTAATAAGTAAGATATCACATTAAATTGTACTCCTGTTTTTTCTCCCAAAATAAAATAAAAAAGCCGCGTAGCAAAATTATTCTTAGCAAAAACCAGACCCCCGCTAACATGATTAGTGTCACCTAATTAAGAACGCGGCACTCGCCCAAATGCAGGACCACTGTCCTCACGATCTTAATTATTTTAGAATTTATTGAGTTCAACGTGGTCTTACACAAATTGGTAAACTAAACACACAAATTGGTATTGATCAAGTTAAGTAACCGCAGTGAATTAATGGCCCAGTGACCAGATACATTATCTGGAGTTTCGACCTAGCTATCTATTGGTCATTAATCTATTCATGCCTACGTTTTAGGTTGTGGTGCGTCCATCAATTACTTTGGTTCAAGGACCATTCATCAGAACAGGGTAAGTGCCAAAACTGAATGCCGATGGAAATGTGAGGGGATTAATTGTTGTTTTTCATTTCGAAGAGTTTATTTATGTTTTGGTTGGCAAGGATTTTGAAATAACTTTTTAGTAAAGATGGAATTTTTCTATCATTAAAAATTAGGTTATCTTGAACCATAATTGAGAGCATAACATTTTAAAATTTGATTTCTACTCTAGATGCGCTCCGTTTTCACCATATTAATTGCGAATCAGTGGGAATATCGAAATTAATGGTACCATATGTGTTAATTCTGGTTAAAAATAATGTGTAGGTCGAATTTCATCTATCAAACATAAATGTAAAATCATCCATCCACACAAACTTTCGTGTGTCATCCTGTCGGAATATCAGGATAAAAAGCGTCCTGTGTATTATTCCTAGTTAGAAACTATCTGCCAAATTTCGTCCAAATCCGTTCATTGATGTATGCGTGAACGCTATTTTTTGTATATGCCAATCCCGAAACACCTGACCTATATTTATAAGTAAAGAATCTATGTACAAAATTTCAAAAATATATCATTAAAAATCATAAAGTTATAAGCCAAGCGATTTGTCGTGTTCCGGCATGATGTCTGGTGAAGCCGTACGGAGGACGGTTCTGAGCAGTAGTGTTGCGATGTGTGCCGGGTACGATGCGCCTAATGTTGTTGTGTTGGGAGTCCCTTTGGCGCAGCATCGTTGGTCGTGTTGTTGGATTTAACATTGCTTCACCTCGCTCAACTGCCGTCTTCCTTCCTATTCGCTCAGTTTTTCTGAGTGAATAGGCTCTTAATAAACTAGCGCGCTTTACCATCAACGATCGCATCACTGCTTACCATCAGGCGGGATTGCGGTCAAGCGCTAGTTTATAATTATTAAAAAAAAAGCTTATTATCTTACTTGGTTGGCCCAACAAAAATATGATGAACGCACCGCTCGCCAGCCCGCGCCTGCATCGGCTCGGCTCGGCTCTAGTACTATGATCTACTGTCAGCTGCGTGGCGCGCTCGGTTGCCACACTGCAACAATTTCTAAATGTATTTGGGAAAAATATAACATGGTGTAAAAATTATTGCAATCGATCCAGTTGCTTATTCTGAACAAACTATATTCAGGTTTCTATAAAGAAAAAATAATGTTGTATACAATGTTTTATTTTCATATCCCTTAACACTAGGGTTCAAATTTATAAATAAATATAATACAATAAAAGTCCCTTAGTTTGATACTTGTTTTTATATCACTTTTTTATATCCTGTTTTTGTTTTTTATATTCCTGTTTGTGTTTGTTTAAACAATTCTCTCATTATGTAGTTATTATTATTATTATTGCATTTTTTTTTGTACCGGTTCGGTGTCAGTTGGATTGTTTTTGTACGTCTAAAATGTATGTTTAAACAATCGCTAATCACTAGTTAACTTTAAGCAGCGTTCATGAATAAGGGGGTTAATCACACAAAGGGACATAGGGAAAGAGAAAGAGACTTTGTTTTATAATATGTAGTGATTAGCCGTTTAGTCAACTGCCCGGATTTTCCAAGCAGTGTTGGCCTCGCCTCGCTTTCTCGGCTTGCACTAAATTGATCACAGTTCTAACCTAACCCATTTGATTGAGGTGTCCTGGCTTCGCACGTGTAGACATTAAAAGGTACAGATATTTAGCTTATAAGCATGCTAATTAAAACGACCATGAATCACTTAATTAGAAAAAAATTGTATGCTTATCTTAAAGCCTCCCTGTGCACTACGTTGGCTGTGGTATTTGTAGTTAGCAACAAAACGTATCGATTTTCAGGAGATCCTACTCAAGAAAGTGCCACATGCAATTGCCCGTGGGAAAAGCACCATTTCACTTTACAGGCAACCAATTTTTTTCTTTCCATTTTGTAAAAATTAGTTTAGTTTATGAACAACAGAATCGGCGCCATTTTATGGCTAATTTTTTTACACCTTCGGTTGGTTTTAATAAGAATTTCTAAAGATTTCTATAGTAATTTAGTACTAAATATAGACTATATTACTCAGTGATAATGTAGTTTTCTAATGAAAAAAGAATTATTAAAATCGGTCCAGAAGTTTTTGAATCTATTCTTTACATACAAAAATACCCAACCCGTATTGTAATGCCAACCCGCATTGAGCAAGCGTGGTGATTACGCTCAATCCTTCTCTGTATGAGAGGAGACATGTGCCCAGCAGTGGGACGATAAAAAGGTTGTTGATGATACAAAAATACAAATCTTTCCTCTTTAAGTGTAGATTATTTATTCATAAACGATGATTAAAGTTAAGTCACTACGGAGTATGTTTTAAATTTAGCCTGATACATTATAAATTGAAGTAACGTATCATTATCGACAGTCAATTTACACCTTTTTTTTAACTTATATAACACAATACACTTATCACCCTAATCAACGATCATGTATTATTACAAAATCAAATTATACCCAATGGTTATCACGCATGACATTATTGAGGACGAACATAATCTAATATATAAAATTCTCGTGTCACGGTGTTCGGATTTAAACTCCTCCGAAACGGCTCGACCGATTTTAATGAAATTTTTTGTGCTTATCCGGTATCTATGAGAATCGGCCAACATCTATTTTTCATTCCCCTAAATGTTAGGGGTAGTCCACCTCTAAATTTTTTTTTTATTTTTTAGACAAAATTTTTAATTTCTATTTTTTTATGAAACAACATACAAAAATACGTACAATCCCCAATTTTCACCCTTCTACGATCAACCCTTATTTTTTAATAGCCATTTTAGTAATTTAATCTATTATTTATATGGCAAAACAACGTTTGTCGGTCAGCTAGTATAATTATACAATCGTATTCGAGAAACTTTCTATTTCTTTGATGTCTTTCCTTCCACAAACTTGTTCTGTAGACAATCACTTCCGTTGATTATTGTAATTTTGTTTTCATTTAATCATTCTTCTTCATCTTTAACCTATAGAGGTCCACTGATAGACAAAGGCCTTCCCCAAGGCTGTCCATGATGACCAGTCTTGTGCTGGCCGTATCCATCGGCTTCCCGCGACCTTCACCAGGTCATCGGTCCACCTTATTAGGGGCCGCCCTACGCCTTACTGCCTACACCTTACACCTTACTGCCCCATCGGCCATCGATTCTACGAGCAAAGTGCCCCGCCCACTGCCACTTAATTTTAGCGACTCGAAGAGCTGTCGGCTGCCTTGGTTCTTCTGCGGATCTCCTCATTTCTGATTTGATGGCGCAGAGAAACTCCGAGCATAGCTCTTTCTATTTAATCATTAGGTTCACTGTATATCTAAATATCCAGTAATTGCCTTAATTGTCTCTTTAACAAAGTTTTTCTTTGAAGAAAAACTTTTAGCATTTTTTATGGATGGGGAAAAAGCATTGAATTCGCGTGAGCGTGACCGACCCGACGTTGATTTTTTTTTTACTTTTTGTGTCTTCTGTGTTTTTTAATGATTTCAGTTTTCTCTTCTGTCGGTCTGTCCCACGACTGATTTTTTTTACTGTTATAAACTAGTGCTCGATCGTAATCCTGCCTAATGATAAGCAGTGATGCAATCGTTGACGCTAAAGCATACTAGTTTATTATGAACCTATTCAGTGATTCTGAAGTTCTATTAGATTTCGCGTGTATTATACAAAAAAAAAATACTGTTACTTGCTTATACAGGGTCGAATTAAATTGGCATTCGAACATTTCAGTATCTTCTTCTACTGCTTCTGCAATGCTGAACCCCTCCTGCTGCCTGAGCCTGTACAGGGGTACTCTCTTCTACTTCCTGGACATTGAACCATTGCGGCTGCCTGAGACCATCTAGGAGTACCCTCTCCTGCTTCCAGGTCGTTGAACCACTGCTGCTACCTGAGCCCATCCAGGTGTACCCCACGTCGTCCCTGCCGGCTGATCAGTACAGTCGCCCGCTGCGATGATTCAGTTTAAGCTTCCTAAGATCCTCGAATTCCCGCGTCCCCTCGTGTTAGCTGTCTCCGATTATCTCTCACCAAATTCACATAATCTCTACACTCTCTCTCCACTTATTCTTTACTTACAGTTCCACCACTTATCTCTCATTCTACCCCGTGTTTGTAAACAAATTCCTAAAGACAAGGTCCAATGTTTACTATTAAAGTACCTTCGAAACACAATTCATTGTATTCAGAGACAGACTGAACATTGATAAACATTCTTAATAGATTGCTCGCTGATCAAAGTTGATATACTTGATATATTGTTTGACAAATGCTCTTATAAACACAATTTGAATCTATGTACAATAATGTTAATGAATGAATGAAATCTCTCCCGAAATAAATGTTGTACCTTCTCGTGCACCACAAAGAACACTTCACATTCTACAATATCATAAGTTCAATTTAGAGTCGCTTGAATATTAAGCATTATGACAATCCATTAAAGGCTATTCTTAATCAGCAGTCAATTATTCAAGATCAACGGAACTCCTAAGAAGAAATGATTACATAAATTACAAACTTGAACTTGACTGACAAATGTGTTCTTTACAAAGAAGATAATAGAACATAAAATGAAGCAGACATTCCAAATAGGAATAGCAAAAGTTTGATTGATAGTGTACGATATCTCTTCAGAGTATGTTGAATATTAAACGATGATGACTAAACATAAATAAATGACGCACTGTTTGAATAAAAATCTTGGATGCCTTCTACTATTAGCATAACGTCCGCTGGCACCCAATGATTTGTTTATGATTAATTCTTACCTTGTCAACATTTCGTAATACCATGTTAGTGTAATTTTGGTAACGCCTCTTCGTCATTTGACGATTTGTTTGGGCGTTGTTATTCGATTGAAGTTATACTGATAAGTTCCTTTTAAGTGTCTATTTATATCGAATATGTTTGTGTTTTGTTTTGACTGCCATGTTTTATCTTTAATATGCTTTTATAAATCTTTCATTCTTTTCATTTTCTTCTCAATTAAATTTTTCATTAACAAGTAAATATGCACGTAATTTTGCATTCGAAATAAGGAAATCTTTACTAAATGGAATCTATTTAGTCACACTAATATGTTTCGGTGTATCGCATACTATAACATTAGGCTAAGTAAGGGTGAAATGGCTTAGTCCAAGTTCAGTAATATCATTACGGTGACCCACTAAGTAAAAGTAAGTAACAAGATCATCCTTTTCCAATACAAGATACCCCTCAACAAAATTTGTTGGCTGTATTACTCAGGTATCTTTCCTTATTGGGTGGCATTAGGGGCTACAGAGTCCCTTGTTTAGTATATTAAAAGCTGTTAGGAACCCTTTTCTTTTCTTGTTTTGCTAACTTCATTCAGTTAATACAAGGTTAATGCTTTTTAGGGAACCATTGAAACGGATTATTTCCTTTCAATAGGTTGGTCTTATATGAGGCGCAATTTAATTCAGTAAAGATGACAATAAGAAAAACGTAGGTCATAACATCGGCCGCCGGCAGAAGTTACCAGCCACCCGACAAGGTCTTGCCGCCAAGCGATTTGTCGTGTTCCGGCATGATGTCTGGTGAAGCCGTACGGAGGACGGGTCTGAGCAGTTGTGTTGCGATGTGTGCTGGATACGATGCGCCAAATGTTGTTGTGTTGGGAGTTTGGTCGTGGAGGGTCTTCAGATCAATCTCCCTTTGGCGCAGCATCGTTGGTCGTGTTGTTGGGTTTAACATTGCATCACCTCGCTCAACTGCCGTCTTCCTTCCTATTCTCTCAGTTTTTCTGAGTGAATAGGCTGTTAATAAACTATCGCGCTTTACCATCAACGATCGCATCACTGCTTACCATCAGGCGGGATTGCGGTCAAGCACTAGTTTATAATTATTAAAAAAAAAACATAACTACACGGCTACTGAAGACTTTTATTAATTGAGATTAATAAACCTTTTTGTCAAAAAATAAATATTTTGAGGCTTCATATTCAAATCTCTAAAGAGTCATCTGACCATCAATTTGTCTTGCTACTCAAGGGTTACTGTATTAGTCACATCCTTTTGTATGGCTGACTTTTAAAGTGTATGAGTTTTTAGAGCACCCCGTTTGTTCACCCACACATTCACATTGTTCGGTGGTATCAGACGGGATCTCTTCATGTTTGTCTAACAAGCGACGTGTCCGATTATTATTACTGTTTTATATCTCCAGACAGTTTTTGTGTGTTGGAGTTGTGAGGATATTCTTTTGAGGAGCATCTTCGACACATTGCTTAGTATAAAATGAGTACCTAATTAAAACTTTAGTTTTAAGGAAAGTAGTTCACTTATAATAAAACGGCCGTCATGAGAATCTGTAATTATCACTAGTATTTGACTATAAGGTGTTAAAAAACACTATATAATTGGGCAGCCCTTGTTGTGTGTTCTTTCATTGCTCTGTTATGAAACCAAATCTTAGGGTAAATCTACATATATAAGCAGGGTTTAGCTAAATAAATGGTAGCATGTTTTTTAGTATAAAAAAACTTTCTAAATTGTGAAAGTAAACATTTTCATGTACTTAACTTAATATTTTTGTGATTTGGCGCCGACTCGCAAATTAAACTAAATTTAAATTATACATATGCATCTTCTTTAAACTATTTCATTAATACAAGAACACAAGATAAGAAGTTTAGTCGTGTAAAATAGTCCTTGACACAAATTGGTACACATATATTTAGTAGTCACGTTATAGATTAGAGCGTTATAGATCGCGTCTAAACTGTATATGGAGTATCTTAATTTGACAGATCTAACTAAACTAATATTTAATCTTATGTCCTTTACTTCTTAAATAATAAGAAAAAGATTCACTGAACGTAAGCTTTTCTTAATAGAATAGAAAGAAAAAAAGCTCTAAACTTAAATTTATATGAGTCCAATATGATTTGGATTAAGTGGCGTTTATTTTTCTGTGGAAGAGCTTTGAGTCACTGTAGTACCTAATGATTGGGTTACTTAAATAAAATCAATTCAGAAAATTGTCATGCAATCAGAATAATATCGTTCCATTAACTACCCCAATAATAATATTTTATTCTTAATAATATGGGGTGTATTTCCCTCTTCTATATACAACATTGTTACTTGCTTGCAAACAATTTATTTTAACCATAGATAAGCAAATATCACCCTATGCCAATTTAAGGTAAAAATCACCCAAGCGATTAATGACTTGGGACCATTTTTTGGAAATAATTCTATAAATTACTCGTTTCCGAATCCAATTTCGTGTAATAAACCATTATTACGATGCCGAAGGTGATTAACTAATTTAAACTGAGCAATAAAATCAATATTTGAATACTGTATATTAATTAGTCTGTCATCGTAAATTGTTTAAATAATTAGATACCTTTCGCATCAAATCGTTTACCATGCCTTTTAAATCACATTAATTTTGACAGTTTAATTATTTCGTTGAACACTTAGTTTTTTTTTTCTTAAAATAAACGACTACCTACGAAATTATGGTCCATAAAAGTAATAGGGGCTAACGGGCTAGACTGTCTTCTGAGTTCTTATATTTTCTTTTCTAAATGTTTAAAAACTTGAAGGCAGTGATCTCCTTTGGGTATTATTTACTAAAGCGTCGGTTCTTTGTTATTTCTTTTTACTTGAGTTACTGAGTTTGAGCCGCAGGCAATTTTTTTTCCAAGACACTAAATAAAATATAAACGAAGCAACATCCACAATATGCTGAACGTCAGTAGGAACATGATTTTAATAAGATTAAAATAATTGTACTCGTCCTGGGAGATTGACTAGGCTCTAGTGATGGACAAAAACTGTTACCCACGTTTCAGAAGATCCTTTTTGTTTCGGACGTGAGAGACATCGTTTTGATAACGTAGGTTTTTTAGTAATGTAATAAGTTTTATTGACAACTTACCTAATAGCTTATTACGCTAGTTGGTAGGTTTTGTAAAGCAGAAGCGCAATATAGAAAACACGGAGTTTATGTGTGGTCTTGTACAGCCAATGCCACACGCAAAATGATATGACGCCCCAACGATATACCGGTTGTCAAAATACGACTACAATAGATATGGACTGGAACCATTTGCCAGCGGCGGTGTTCCGTCGGACTACAATTTGAGTGTCTTCAAGGCTACAGTTAATAGGGTCTTAATAAGCTAGCATGCTTTACCATCAGCGATTGCATCACTGCTTACCATTCGGCGGGATAGCGGTCAAGTACTAGTTTATAATTCATAAGAAAAACATACATATAGCCTGTTAAAATAACACTCGTCTTTTGGCTTTGTTGTAGTCGGGTTGTTTCAAATTTCTTCTCCATTCCAATTCAAGTAGTTTTGAATGAGCGAACGAAACGTTGAGCGACTGCTCATCTGACCTCCACAACCCATTTATTACGTAACACTGAGCTCCTTGGGAAGACTGCTTTTCTTCTTTCGGACTTCTGACGATCTACACGACTGTCAAACATTCACGAATGACAACCGCGACTAACGGCTTAAGGCACATTCCGAGCCATGGACAGCAGTCTAATCGGCGAACACATTTTTGTCAAATGATTGCTACTAGTTGGGATCGTTCGGTCCAAATGATACCAACTAGTCGCAATCAGTTGACAAAAATGTGTTCGCCGATTAGGCTGCAGGTCTCGGTGTGTAGAGATGAACACCCAGCCGCGGACTGACCTTGATAAGCGTAGCCATCGCTGATTGGCTGACCCGCTGTAGTTACTTAGCCATGAAACCCATTGTGTTATGTTAAATTATTGTTGAATCTGTCAGTATATTTATGAGACTCGAATCAACACTCAAGTATTTTTATACGCAGGGTGCGTATAAAAAATACTCTATTGCTTTCAATTCGTAGTAACTGCACTCTCGAAATTATACAGACGACAGCCCTTCATTGTTAGATTTTCAACTATATCTCTAAAGCATTAAAGCATAAGGTTGATTGGGAATACCTGACAGTTTCGGGTAGTTTGGCCTGCTGCCATCCGTACCTGTCTTAATTTTTTTCTTTTTTAATAATTATAAACTAGCGCTTGACTGCAATCCCGCCCGATGTCAAGGAGTGATGCAATCGTTGATGGTAAAGCGCAGTAGTTTATTAAACCCATTCACTTAAAAAACTTAGTGAATAGGAAGGAAGACGGCAGTTGAGCGACAATGTTAAACCCAACAACACGACCAACGATGCTGCGCCAGAGGGAGATTGATGTGGAGACCCTCCACGACCAAACTCCCGACACAACAACACTTGGCGCATCGTACCCGGCACACATCGCAACACAACTGCTCAGACCCGTTCTCCATACGGCTTCACCAGACATCATGCCGGAACACGACGAATTGCTTGGCGGCAAGACTTTGTCTGGTGGGTGGTAACTTCTGCCGGCAGCTGATCTTATGGCCTGCCACCGAGAAAATAAAAAATTTAAATTAAAAGTAAACTTTTAATTTTAACCGCCAGACCTTTGGAAAAAAAGTTCGCCTCGCTTCGCTCTTTCGGCTCACACAGTTCTAGGATAAGCCCTTGTATGTGTGCTAGGTACACAGTAAACTGCTTGCAGTATAACGCGTTGTTCGCATGTAGTGTTGTAAGTACCACTACATTACTCCACTCGGGCCGTGGTTTCTGGTCGTTTTCATTGGGATCGGTTCGGGATTGTTTTTCGGTTCGTCGGGATCGGTTCAGGATTGGTTCGGGATCGGTACTGTTCGACGGGATCAATTAGGGATGTGTACGGTTCGTCAGGATCAAATAGGGATCCGTTAGGTTCATCAGAATCAATTAGGGATCACAACGGGGTCACCAGTATGGAGGTATGAGGAAAAGCGTGTTAAGTTCACTTATCCTCCATAGAAAAGGGAGGATCCTCAGATCAGACTGGTATTTTCTGGCGGCCACTTGCCCGCTGGTTGATGTCGTGAACTTGTATGAATGCTAGTTGCACAGTAAACTCTGCTTGCTAGATGCAGGATTTGCGTGACGTCAGTATGACGCGTTGTTTGCATGTTTTTCTCTGGGTGGTAGGCCATAAGATCGGCTGCCGGCAGAAGTTACCACCCACCAGACAAAGTCTTGCCGCCAAGCGATTCGTCGTGTTCCGGCGTGATGTCTGGTGAAGCCGTACGGAGGACGGGTCTGAGTAGTTGTGTTGTGAAGCTTGAAACTCCCGACACAACATCATTTGGCGCATCGTACCCGGCAGTACGATGCGCCAAATGATGTTGTGTCGGAAGTTTGATCATAGTCCATCCAGATCAATTTCCCTCTGGCGTAGCATCATTAGCCGTGTTGTTGGGTTTATAAATTTGCATCACCTCGCTCAACTGCCGTCTTTCTTCCTATTCACTAAGTTTTTTAAGTGAATGGGTTTAATAAACTAGCGCGCTTTACCATCAACGATTGCATCACTGCTTACCATCAGGCGGGATTGCAGTCAAGCGCTAGTTTATAATTATTAAAAAAAAAATGTGGCGTTGTAGGTACAGCTACAAATTAAAAGGCTAGCCAGTTAACTAAACGGTAAATTAAACAAGTTGGCTGCCATATAATGGTGAATATATGGCAGCCAACTTGTTTAATTTACCGTTTATTGTTTAATTTGCCATATATTCACCATGATTCAGGATCAAAGATTTCACTAGATGATGTCTAATTATCAAATACTAGAACTATGTTAACAAATAAAGAATTTGAAGCATCTATAGTCTAATTAAAATGAAACGTTTGTAATTATGTAAATGTTTGTAAGCGAAATACGCATCGCAGATAACAGGGTCTGCCAGAGATTCAATGTCATGCATAATGCAGTCTACTAATGCAGCCGTTAATTACACGCCCTAAGGGTCATTATTGATTGGCAATTTGCGCTCGGTGCCATTTCCTCTATATTGGATTGCTTAATCGCATTACCAGTAACTATTTAACCTTAAGACTATTAGATAATTTAATTACGGGATTATGAAAGACTTATGGTTTTAAATAATTTGAACAATGAATTAGTCGAGGTTTATTAAATTGACGATGAGTCTACGGAAGGACTTCTTAATTATGGCAGCTAATTTGAAAAGTGGGGCAGTTGTAAGAAACTTTAACGTAGCGTTTCTATTGGAGGATAGTACAGAACTAAAAATAAATACAACAATGACTTTTAAAAAATAGAGCTATCAAAAGTACTTATTAATTACAATTTCAAGTTGCAAACCTCTCCAAATAAAGCGAAGCCCATAAATGTAAATAATTGTTGAGAAACTAAAAAGATTAAAATGAGTGTCCATGAGACTGGACGTTTTCCCGAGGTACATTTTGTGTAAGCGCCGGATAACATTTTTATTGTTAACAAGCAAAGCCGTGGCCACGACGAGCGACGATGATATCTCCTCGTATGAATGATGACTTCGTGCTGAGCCTCTGGAAGCAGTTTCCACAGATAGACATGAAGCCGAAAGACACGGCACGAATATGGAGATTCAACCGCACTTTGTACACTCTCTTTTCTAAAATGAATACTGAATGAGAAATGCAATTCAATTCGCCAATTTGAATATTCAAAATTGTCTCTTAGTCTTGCCTATTTTAGAATCATACAGTCCTGAGAACTTCGAACGAAGACAACATTTCTGATGACGAAATGTTATTGAAAAACAGGTAACATACCTACTAACGTATTAAGATGATGATGTTTTTATGCCTTATTAAGATTCTTTATTATAATTAAAAACATCAAAGATATGAAAATTGAAGATGATTATTTTTAAAGGAATATCATGAATGTCAATCAGCTTTTTAGAAGCTAGCTACGTTTTGTTAGATACTTATACTAAACAGTGAGATTTATTATCCGTTTCATTAATTGTTGGTTGTCTTTATCTTCCTGTGTCTATGGTAGCGACCCATCCGAGGAAGATAAGGGGTCGACGTTTTTAGCACAAAGCGTTTTCTGTTTCGGACCCTTTCTTGTTGCTTATTTGACTCGAAACGTGCCTTGGGAGTACCTGTTTACTGAGGCCACCTTTATCGAGACGCAAGCAATATTTTGTTGAGATTATCAGTAAAAAGGCTTTATCGTTCAGTATTCACCTCTAACAGATGCGATGTCTCACTTAACAAATAACAATCACGCTTTAAAGTTGTTGGATCCAACATGAGTCTTAAAGATAAAAGAAAAGCATTAAGATGATACTGTGAAATACCGAAGTGATTTATATTAAATGCTCTTTTAATCAACCTTTTTGTCCGAAACTGAAATTTTATTGACTTTTACTACAGTAATAAAAAAAACTGTTTCCCGTTGAGTTTCCGACCATGTTTTTAAGCGATGTTGTACTATAGCTTGCAAACGAACAATTTTGGTAACGACCATAGTAAAAATATTTTACAGTTACAATTCTCATAACATGGGAACAGGGATATATTAACTAATAATTATGACACCACAAGAGTAAAGGCACAGTATAATAAACAATTTGTACCAAATAAGACCAAACATAGATTTTTAAGATTTACAATCTTTAACCAAAATACTTTATTTGCGGCGTTGACAGCCATAAAGTGGCCACATCGCTATTCATTTAAAACTATTATCTCAGAGAATTTGTAGAGGAAACATAATTGCAGTAGAATCCTTTTGTCTAAACGGATACATACCCTGGCACTGCTTTTATTACGGGTCATAACTTTCAAAGCCTTTTTTGATTCCGAGAAACTAGCCATATTGTTACATTCTGTCTTCGATTTTTTTTAACTAACTCCTTGTTCAATGCTCATCGTAAGGACGCCTGCTGCTAAAAATAGAATGTAAAACGTTCTGGTCACGGCTAATATAATTGTTCCCAATAGAGTACAGGAGTAAATTTTGGCCTGAATTCTGGCTGCCGATTCTTCTTGGATTGTTCTCTTAGTTTCCCGCAGAGTTGTTTCAATTATGTTTTCTAGGCTTCCGTTGAAAATTGTTTGTTTATCTATAACTTTTTTCAAAAGCTCACAATACTCGTACATTGCATGGACGTATCAACGTAACTTAATTTAGTTATCAATAGCTCTATTCGTAATTGACTCATTTCCGTTGTCCATTATACTATCTTTATTATTACAGTCTAGTTCTATGATCGAATGACTGATCGACAATAGACTGATAAATTATGGCAGACCTATTAGCAAGGGCGTTGTCTCTGCAATATCGATTTGTCGCATAATGCTTATATGCTTTTTATAGAACTGTTACATTTCAATTCTTCAGTACCTTTTATTCTCTGTTCATTTATCGGGCAGATACTATCTATTTGTTTGACGATTTATAATGAAACCCACACATGGCTTATGGTTTAAAGCATCCATTTAAAGGCAATCTGTAATAGATTGAAAAAGTCATAAATATTAGTAGATAAACGAAGCCATTCTTTCACATAAAAGTCATGTTGAACTTCTATCGATATCGTCTAATGTCAACACACTCGTTGTGTTATATAACGTTCCTTAGGGAAGATCGCTATATAAGATGTTTTCGGAGTCAGTTGTTACGAGATAAGTGGTAATATTGTGTTTGATGTCCTCTTGTAAATATTGAGCCATCACGTCATGGGCACGTGAGATATTTACTCTCAATATTGACTGAGAATATCAATAGTCGTGCCCTGATACGACCTTGGCCCGCCAGACCTCTTTCTAGGAAAATATCACCAAATATTCTGCTTTATATTGACTTACATTTAGACTAGTGTCAATTTGGTCAGAAATAGTGCAGGAAGCATCGTTGTGAATGCGTTACGTGACTGATAACTGGTAAATGATAAGGCACTTTGTAGAGTCCACTTTATAAGACCTAGCAGGCATCCGGAAAGGATAATAAATTCCACATTTTTTATGAATATCAAATAGGGACATGCTCAAATAAATCTACCTCTTCGTCTTTACCGCATCCTGATGTCTCGAAGCAAATTTGTCTTTAATCAGTACCCTAACTTATTGAAGGATTAAATTTTACTCTGTGTCTGAAGGAGGTTCGTACGTGATTTGTAGTGGCATTGGAGATATTCAAAGGTCTCAGACCATCTCCCACGGTAGACGCGATCCGACACGCACGTGTTATGGCATTCGATGGCCCACGATTAGAGTTTGCGGTGACGCACGATGCCCTCTTGAATGGACGTGTTTTTGTGCCTAACTAGCACAAGCATTCTAGAGTTTTTCTTTTTTTTATTTAGAATTGTTCAATAAGTGAAACACAAAACCGACTCAACCGACTCTTTCTTGCTATTTGCAAGAAAGTGAGAGAGTCGTCTTTGTGTTTTAGTAACCTGAAACCTGAAGGTATTGTTTGAAATTAAAATTAAATCTTTCTGTAAGGACGATAGTTCTGATATCTGAGTGAAAGTAGGTACAGCGAGCGATACATCCGTGGCTTTATGTCGCGACAGTAAAGATGATTTTCGAAGTCCAAATATTGCCTCTGCTACGCTATTCTTTGTTAAACTTGTTAAACTTTTAAACGTCAACTAAAAGAACACAAAGTTATTCAATACGAATATTGCAGCATAATAATATCTACCTTAATAACCCTTATCCCTATTTATTTAGGGACGATGCATCATATGTAATATCTTTTTCTTCCATACTTTTAAGACATCATCATCTTATAAGACATCATCTCCGTAGTCCAAAACGTTCCAATCCATATCATCATTCAGACATTTCATTCATCAAAAGATAATACAGTGAATGAGTAAGTTTAATATATTGGTATTAGTTAGTATTCTTTAATTATATTTCAACGTTATAAAACTGTGTAGAACTCAAATGAAACTCGATTTTTCTCGCTGATTACATCCAGAGAAAGAAAACTATGTTATTAATAATATAATTGAATCCTTTTCATAATAATAAATAAAGGCATTATGAACAAGAACCTCATAATTTAAAGAGTCATCACTTCATTGTACTAGAATCCCATTATTGAACATCTGTTCTGACATCATTCCATTAAAATATGATCCATAAAGGAAATTGAAACACCACAATATCTTTTGTGTGCATTCTTTTCCTGTTCTAAACTGTCAATCATTTATTTTGCATTGACGTAAAAATTAAAATGTCCGCCCATCTCGTCAAAATCGCATACATGTCTCTCAAAAGTAAATATTAAATCGTTTCCTTATTATTTAAGTCTGAAATAATCTCAGTATTAACTTTTATATTTTAATGTATTTCACCCAACTTTAAATAATTTTAAAACTAAAAATCAACTGTGCCTGTAAAAACTGTAGTTACTTTTTTCAAGTCACATCATTGCTACTGTTTCAGATGTCACTGCGACCTCCTTTGAGATGAAACTTAAGAAGGTGCATCCAACGAATCACGCAGGCCTAAGTCTTCGACTGCATAACCAATATTTCGAGTACCTATTTAAAAAACACGCGTGCCATCTGTTGTAAGCCGATGCAGTGCCGGGTCCCACCCGTCGTCATTGTTGCCTTCCCCGCGCCTGCCCCCTCCCCCAATACCCATGCGGCTTTCGTTCGTTCAAACTTCGTAGGTCAGTTACCGCCCGACCGCAGGGGAGCATGGCTGCGTCAAAAGTTTTACCGCGATCTCGCACTCACTGTTTACATGCGCTATAAAACGAAGTGTACACAACAACACAGACATCATAACATTGACTGTTTAGTGATATAAAGTTTTAACGAGTACTTTAGTGATATATCAGTGACAAATGAACTATTTTACAGTGGCAAAATGACCAAGAACTTTTACGGCATGGTTTCGTTAAAAGTTTGGATGTGTTTGGTCGTCGTGGCTGGTGCGCGCGCACGATCCGCGCCGCCCGCCCCCACCGGCTGTCATTGGGACTATTCGGACACAAAGTTGAGTGAATCAAACTTTCTCACGTGTAACATAAAAACCATCGGCTCAGTTGACTTCTTGTTTAAAAATATTACCACTGCGCAGGCGTACAACGTCAACAAGTTGAAACTGACTTGCACGGATTTGTTGTTCTTCGAAAGTTCGTTACACATGAATACTGGCAGTTTTTTGGGTCAGCTGAGAAAACTTGAGGATCTGCGCGTAGAGTACTGCAAGATACGGTACGTGCCTGCTACTGTCCTGTCTCCACTACGTGATTTAACAAGTTTAACTCTACGTTCTTACAACACGGATTGGCCTGCGATGACTATGGAGTTTCACGCAGAAAGTTTTCGTGGACTAATGGAACTTCGGACATTGGATTTAGGTGACAATAATATTTACATGTTACCTTCTGAAGTATTTTGTCCGCTTTTTAGTTTGGAAACATTGAACCTTACCAACAATAGAATTCAAGACATATCAGAAATCGGCTTCTCGGATTGGGGCAAGGGACCCATCGCACCGGGTAAATCATGCAATACTGGACTGAAGATGCTTGATTTATCTCACAACAATATCCTACGACTTCCTGACAACGGTCTTTCTAGCCTGAGATCTTTAGAAGTGTTGAATATTCAGAACAACTTAATTAATGAAATAGGCGACAGAGCTTTCGTCGGATTGAATTCATTAAAAATTCTGAACTTGTCGGGAAATAAGTTAGTCGCTGTCCCTCCTGAACTATTTCAATCATCACGAGTTATCAAAGAAATCTCATTAGCGAATAATTCGCTTTCTGTGCTGGCTCCGGGATTACTTGAAGGACTTGATCAGCTTGAGAAATTGGATTTATCTAGGAACCGTCTTACCAACGATTGGGTTAACAGAGACACTTTTGCCGGACTTATCCGCCTAGTTATATTGAATTTGTCTTATAACTCACTTGCACGTTTGGATCCAAAGTCTTTCCACGACTTAAATAATTTACAAGTTTTGAATCTAGACAACAACGCTATTGAAACTATCAGCAACGGAGCCTTTGCCGAGCTTAAGAACTTGCATCAACTGTCAATATCAGACAACAAGATAAAAACACTGAACGAACACATATTTTCCAACCTGTTTGTTCTTAGTCAGCTATATTTAGATAATAATGAGATATCTACAATTCATGAGCGCTGTTTTGAAAATATTACTTATTTACAAGATCTAGGCTTAAATGGAAACAATATGAATATAATTCCTGATGGAATAAAAACGCTCAGATTCTTGAAATCACTTGATATCGGGAAGAATAACATATCTAAAGTAGCAAATACGTCTTTTGAAGGCTTAGAAGAGCTTTACGGACTGCGCCTTGTTGACAACCAAATCACAAGCATACCAAAAGATACATTTAGTACTCTGCCGTCCTTGCAAGTATTAAATTTGGCTTCAAATAAAATAGAGACCATTGAACAAGATGCCTTTTTATCTAATCCGACTTTAAAAGCTATCCGCTTAGACGGGAACAAACTGACTGACATCCGAGGTGTCTTTAACAAACTAAATACCCTCGGTTGGCTGAACATATCGGACAATAAGCTTATTTATTTTGACTATAGTTATATGCCAGAAAGTCTTGAATGGTTGGATATTCACAGTAATAACATAACGAAACTAGAAAACGAACAGAATACACAACAAAATATCCAAATGCTTGACGTAAGTTACAATGCATTAGAAAACGTCGATGAAAGGTCGATACCTGATTCTATTGAAGTTCTTTTCTTAAATAACAACAAAATTCACACGATTCAGCCAGGTACGTTTTTGCAAAAACGAAACTTAGAAAAGGTTGTCGTGACGGACAATAAATTGAGAACCGTTGAACTCTCAGCGTTTACGTTACCCCATATACCGAAGCACAGAATGCTGCCAAAATTCTTTATTGGCAATAATCCGTTTGTATGCAACTGTCACATGATTTGGCTTCAAAAGATTAATCTTTGGAACCATATGAGGCAATACCCAAGATTTGTGGATTTAGATACAGTAACATGCGAAGTAGTAAATAATAAGTATGGAGGAAAAGCTAACCTAATGGATGTTCCTGAAACTCAGTTCCTTTGTTCTTACGAAACTCACTGCTCGTCTAGTTGTTTCTGTTGCGATTTTGAGGCGTGTGACTGTAAGATGACTTGTCCTGAAGGCTGTTCTTGTTTCCATGACAGCAATTGGAACTCTAATGTCATCGATTGTTCAAATGTGGGTTACACAGAGGTCCCCGAGAAAATACCGATGGATGCCACAGAACTTTACCTCGACGGCAACGACTTCCAAGTCTTGAACAGTCATCTATTCATTGGAAAGAAAAAATTACACAAGCTATACTTGAACAACAGCAATATTGCCAACATCGACAATGATACCCTAAATGGGTTGCATTCATTAAACATTCTTCACCTAGAAAATAACCATCTGACAGAGCTGTCTGCTGGAGTGTTCTCGCAAACAAAACACTTAAGGGAATTATACTTGAATGATAACCTCTTGACAAGTGTCGCAAACAAGACTTTTGAGAACCTGTCATCTTTAAGAGTAGCGCACTTCCAAGGAAATAAGATTATCGACCTTGACAAAAAATTTGCACATGTATCCCATTTGGAAAGCGTCAACGTTCAAGGAAACTTGTTCACGTGTACGTGTAACAACGTCCCGGCCCTTCAGAACTGGTTCAAGAAGTACTATGAAGACCCCGTGGAAATGTTGTGTGTTGGTGAAAATGGACTCATATCGAACTATACTGTGTTTGACGCGATTGATAGGTGTCGTGATTCAACTGTTATGGACAATACTATTCCTACGGAAAATCAACCGTATCAATACGACGAAGTGAGCCCTATTAAATTGAACTTTGTTCCTCTTTTAGCTGTAGTTCTGATAAGTGTTATTCTTATTCTATTATTCGGTGCCTTAGCGTTCTCATTTAGGCAAAATGTACGTTTGTGGGCGCATTCTAAATATGGAGTAAGATTGTTCAAAAGTGCTTCAATTCAAGAAAGTGAGCTCGATAGAGATAGATTGTATGATGGATATGCTGTATATAGTTTACTGGATGATGATTTTGTTTCTAAAGTTGTTGCTCCAGAAATGGAACACTCTGGTTATACGATGTGCTTTCATTATAGAGATTTACAACATGTGCCTGATAATTACTTGTCTGAGCAAATAACAAATGCTGCTGAATCATCAAAGAGAATTTTAGTATTTGTGTCATTTAATTTCCTACAAAACGAATGGTCAAAAGTTAATTTTAAAGCTGCAATGAAACATGTTATTACTACTATTCACCCCTCAATAAGGCGCCATAGAGTAGTTTTCATTTTAACAACAGATGTTAGCGCTCTAAACTTAGATCTGGATTTCCAAAACTACCTAAAAACTTGCAACGTTTTATTGTGGGGCGAGAAAAAGTTTTGGGAGAAAATTAGGTTTGTAATGCCGGACATTTCTAATTTGCATTGGAACAAAGATACAATGAATTACAATCATGGCGTGTGTCCAAATGGTAGACGGCATCCTTCTAGATATACGGCCTCGCCTACTGCGCCGGAGCATTGGTATAAATATGACGCGATACCTCCTCAAACACCCACTACTGCTAATGTGGGTATAACTGTTGAGGATGACACGTCGATGTTGACAAATACAACATTGACAAGTCAAATTCAGGATGGGGAGAATTTACATCACAGCTACATTTCTATTGATACACAGAATTACGAACAGCCGTATGGTGGTCGACCTAGACCTCCTAATACGTTGCGCAAACATCCTGGGCATCACTCTCCATCGATGCTCGACGAGCAAGGTTACTTACAGCCGCGCTCGTCTGTGCACGACTGCTTGCCACAGACTCATTCAACCGTGCACAGATGATAAGATTGTTAAACTCTTCTTATCGGTAAAAGATACTTCTTAATGGAACTTGACATTCCAAGCGCATGTGTAGGCTAGACCGCTTTTTGAGTTGGCCATGCCTTATTGAAAAGTGATAGTTTAAAAATGTTGATTTTGATAATTTGGCCAAAATGACTTCGTTCCCCAGTAGTTCGGACATTGTCATGTTAAAAGACTGTATTGTTAAATGTATTATAAATGTTTCTAAGTAGAATGAAGCCTTATTGTATTTCATTGTAAAAAGCTATATGAATTGTTGCCCATTAAGACTGATACATAATATTGTATAAAACAAAATAATGCCAGTATCAGTAGTAAAGACTAGCACGAGTATTTTGATATAGTATATCTCATTGTTACCAAATATTTTGTAGATAGACATTACTAATCATTGTATAAAATAATTGTATAGTATTACTAGTCATTAGTTAAAATTATTTCATAGTGTTGAAATTTGTAGATACTTAGTTACATATTCAGTGGTATACTAAAATGTTTGTAGTTAGAAGGAACTTGTATCAAATTTATATATATCTATCTTGCTATCGCTAAGTATGTAACTGACTGTTTCGGTGTATTTAATTATAATATCCTCGACTGTTACATAATATTAATTTAAAAATAAAACAATATCATCAAATATATCATGTCTTTTTTTTTTCTTCTCAAAACCTAATGACATTTATTACTAGTATTTGCTAAAGTTTGCTCAAGGAATTGTCCTCAGTAATTTTCTATCATTAAACCATTATTTTTAACGGGTACCTATTTATTAAAAACTCGTGGTTTGTTTAAGGAACTAGGAACAAACTTTTTGTCTTGCCGAGCCACAAAAACTAACGAATCTTTAGAAATACAAATGGCGGCGTTACTGTTAACTTCGTTGTTTCCAAATCGAAATACATATTAAGTAAAAAAAAGGATGAGAAATAATTTTGGTTTGCCGACAATCATCTCGGGTATAATGATGGTCCTTTTTCAGGTAGAGAAACACACCCAAGTCATATTTCAACCGTCAAGGATAGTATAGTAGCTATAAAAGAGATTTACAATACGTTCTGTATCCATCGCTAGTTATGCGACCTTCTGTTGGACATGGTCCGAGGAGAACATTGATTTTTTTTTTCTTAATAGTATTTTAAAGTGTTCGGTTCGATAGCGACATATGGTGTGACATACTTTGAATGACCGCTGCCCGGCTGCTTTAATTTTTTCTTAATGAGAAACAGTTTGTGGCCGCATTGTTGCAACTGACACTGTTGGTTTAGTCAAATGTAGGGTTAACATACTTCGATAGATACTTCAAAAGCTATCAGCGACTTGCATATGTATAACTTTAGAGAAATATAATAAAACGATAGCTCATATATCAAGGGCACTTGTTTATTTCATTATCAATTATCTTTACTGATATATAAAGCTGAAGAGAATGTTTTTGTTTATTTGTTTGAACCCGCTAATCTCAGGAACTACTGGTCCGATTTGAAACAATCTTTTTGCGTTGGATAGCCCATTAATCCAGGAAGGCTTAAGGCTATAACATTACGCTGCGATCAATAGGAGCGGAGCATAACCAACTTCACGCGGACGAAGTCGCTGGCGGCTGCTAGTTCTTAAATGCCAAATAATGCTAGTAACAAAACCATACACTTACACTATGGAATCTAGAGTGTAGCAAATCAATGCGTAGTCAGAAGCAAACGTCGGAACTATTGTTTACATAATAAAAGACGGGCGATAACAATAACGAGGCAGTTGTAATTGAAAGTTACGTCACTAATGCTATTCTAAATTTATAACCTAAATCTGCCAATTATATGATATACGGACCGTTATTAGTTAAAATTCTCATTGATTTACATAGAATTATTAGCCTATGGATGTAGCTTTCACAGGTATACCAATGGTAGCATTTTTATTGCTAAACAGAAACGTAATTGCGTAACTATCAGCGGAAATGGGTTTCATTTTGACAGTTCAACAACATTCATTGCGTGATTACCATTGTAGAGCAAACACATCTTTCGAACATATGGAACAATGTATTAGCAATATGCTGCAAGATGAATCAAATTGATAGCCATAGTGTATTACGAAATTGGGGTGCTGGACATAAACTTTCGTAAACTTAGCTTATGAATGTTTAAGCTCAGTTTAGCAATAAAATAATACCATTGGTACTCAAAATGTTCCCTTATTGTTTATAGAAATCGATTAATATCTATTCACCATAAGATTTTTAATTCATAGTACTTTAAAAAAAAAAAGCAAAAGGTAAAGCGAGTTAGTTTATTAATCCCATTCACTTAAAAAAAAAACTTAGTGAAAAGGAAGGAACACAGCAGTTGAGTGAGGTGGTGCAATGTTAAACCTAACAACACGACCAACGATTCTGCGCCAGAGGGAGATTGATGTGGAGACCCCCTACGACCAAACTCCCGACACAACAACATTTGACGCATCGTACCCGGCACACATCGCAACACAACTGCTCAGACCCGTCCACCGTACGGCTTCACCAGACATCATGCCGGAACACGGCGAATCGCTTAGCGGCAAGACTTTGTCTGGTGGGTGGTAACTTCTGCCAGCAGCCGATGTTATGGCCTATCACCAAGAACAAACAGAGTACAAAATAATCCGGAAATAAATAATACACATATGCAATATTTTTTTTAAACATTGCCCGGTGCGTTTACAAAGATTTAAACACAGACTCACAGACACAAACATCCATACCCGCAACAACCATCTGTAGGCCATAAAAATATTTATTTGTGCGGTAATCGAACTCGGGACACGACATAAAATACAATAAGCAGCTTGCTTTGATACTTCTGGTCTGATACTATTTCCAGTAAGATATTTCCTTGTACAACATAAAAAGAGCAATCAGTAAGCATTACCTCTAACAAAAGACTATCCAGAACTTGGTAATACCTATGTGGTATCTGCATATAAAGAAAAGAATTAAATGCAACTTTCTACCTACTAGGTACATCAATACTGGAGCCTACCATTCTAGAATTCATAATATCTACCTTACAAAACCTCAAGTAGATTCTTCCCTCCTTCTCAAATAATAATCGATTCGGTAAACGTACAAATAACATCAATTTGCAGTCGTTGTTTATATTTAAATGATAATATTCGTGTTAACAACTGTGAGATAAATCGAGAGAAAGTAGCCATACTGAGAATGGTTACATCGTTGGAACGTGTGGTAATTGACTTTATAACATGAGTATTATGTTTCATTACTATCATATTAATGAAATATTATACGCTCCGTGATCAGAATTGAAATCTTACAAGTATTTTGTAATATAATTAATAGATAGGTAGGTGTACGTAATGTTACAAAAAAAGTTAAACTAGCATTTATAAATGCAGAGTTCATCTTCAAAATTTTGGAGTAATATAATTAAAATGCGAGGAACTTTATACCAGCCCGCATTAGGCCAGCGTGGTAGATTTTGACCCACTCCCTGCCACCGAGAGGAAATGAAATGAAAGAAAGAAAAAAAAAACGTTTATTTGCAGTAAACATGACGCAAGAGTTTACAAAAACATAAAAATAAGCAATAGTTGAGGGAAACATGGGCCACATCCACGCAAAACGGCTGTCGCTCAGCATTATGCTGCGACTCTATGCAAAAACAGAGCCCAGCGCTGGTTTTCAGCGACAGCCGGCAAAATGAAATCGTTTATTAAGCAAGTGGGATCACTGATCACTTTTACAAGTCATTTTTTTTTTTAATTAGACGGAGCCGGAATTTTCTAACTGACTACCTCTGAGAAGAAATAGCCGAAACAAACTCAGGGATCATCGTCTAATTTCAAGTCTAGACATTAAAAATGAAAACGTTGTTAAAAATGTCATAATTACGCATATTGCTTAATAACAATGCTTAACAGAGCGAGCAGCTCAGTCCCAAGCTTTATTGTCTTCTAAATAATCAGTGATTTTATAATACCCCTTTTTGCAAAGTTTGGCCTTTATACAATATGTAAAGAAAACCCTGTCCGACCCGTAAGGATAATAAAGGTTAGGTAAACACTTGACCAAATATAACATAAAATTATACGTAATCATCATAGAAACAATACTAATGAATTTTGACATAATCTTTTTTCCCGCGAATTAATTCCAACTTCCCCGAAATTTGGTAAGTTTTAAAAAAGTGACAACACCGGTATTTTTATGAGCGAATAGCGATGCGACCACGTGCCGCGTGCCCTGTCCCCCGCCGGTCGCGGAAGGGTTGTTTACCGCAAATGTATTAAGTTACCTCTTTTTGCGAAATAATATTTATTTTTTTAGGGGGATTTTTTTTTTAAGTTTAGCCCCGCTTTGTATCCATTAGTAGAATCAGTTATCGATACCTAACAATACTTTGACGGATCGAACAGGGTTTTCTTTACATATTGTATAGCCTTTAAATCGTTTAATGGGTAAGTTTCGAATGTCCATGGGAAGCTTGTTGTAAAAGTGTATACATTGACCCATGAACGAGTTGCCTACTCTGTGGAGGCGAGCGTGATGTACAGCAAGATTGTGTTTGTTCCTGGTATTTATATTATGAACATCGCGTACTTTCCTAAAATGCGATATATTTTTATGTACCGATTTATGTATCGTATAAAATTCGATATGCAGTGAATTTTAGTTATAACGACAGCGGAGAACCTCTTTAATTCCATCGTTATATCAGGAGGTCTCTATATGCGAAATAATAAAAAGTCATACGTACATATGTATATTTATTCTTCATTTATTTTATTATGTTATACACGGGTGTTAGTGAAAAAACGTGTTAAATGTTTTAACCTTTTTGCAGCCGAGGAAATGTACTCGTCGAGGAGCCATTTTTACAAGTTTAAGAAACACTGTTCACTCAATGGAATTTGCTATCTAACTGATTCAAAAGTTTAACTTCGTACACGTGCTAAGCAGTCCTACATACAAACAAAGCATGTGTTTGACCATTTGTGAATGTAAACAAAAGATAAGAAAGTTGAATTGATCTAGGAATCTGTTATGAATGGTTCATAAAAACAAGTCGCTATAGGTACACGAAATTGACGCTTTATCCGAAGTCACTATTACCGAAAGAATTTCTTATGGATGCTTTAAATTCCAGGGACTTAAGTTTGACGTCGCTATACCCAAAACATCGTTACAACCGAGGTCGTTATTAATGCCATGTATGTCATGCTCACTCAAATGTCTCGCTGATGGTGGCGTGTGTGTTG